>CM076261.1:43332643-44678899 GCA_038380795.1 Pyrocephalus nanus | reverse complement strand
CATGAAATATCATTGCTAAGTGGTAGTTTTGAACATTTGGAAAGTAAAAGCTCTGGTGTATGCCAACAAAAAAATAAAAAAGCAAGCTAATCCTCTCGCCAGTGTTAAGTAACATACAGGACACCACTGTAACTTGCAGTTTCTGAAGATGATGTACTTCCATTTACAACGACTGTATTTCTAGCCCATATGGTTGCTGAAGATAAGGATGGAAAGATGAAAGGAATCAAATTAAAGATCTTGGTTACGTATTTTGCCCAGAAAGTAAGGCAGTTTCCTACAAATACAAAATGGGAAGAAAATGTTTTGGACTAATGATAGTACATGGGTACCACAGCAGGAAAGAATCCAGAGAGCTCACGTACAAACCTACTGGAAAAATTCAGAGAAACAATCTGTGGAGGATGAGGTCACACTAAGCTGGTTAATCAAATGATAGAACAGTCTTGACTGCAGTTGACTGACAGTGTTCAAGGCCAGGTTGGATGGGGCTCTGAGCAACCTGGTCTAGTGGAAGGTGTCCCTGACCATCGTAGGGGGGTTGGAAGGGCCTGGATGATCTTTAAGATTCCTCCCAGCCCAAGCCACTCTATGATTCTATGATGACCAAGGGAGCAGGGCATGCCACCAGCGTGCAGTGCTCCCACCTGCTTTTTGGCAGGGAGAGGTGCAGCAGCAGGAAGCGGGACTGGGAGTGCCTGCAAGGAGGAGAGAGGAGGGAAGCGGCCTGGCTGCCCCTTTGGAGCCAGATGGTAGGCTGGTGAGAGTCATCTGTAAGACGGGACATGACAACATGAAAACAGCATCAATCTTTAAGGTAACACATATGCAACACTTTGTTTATCTAAGCAGAATGCTGGTATATTTATAATAGTTTATTTCAAACTCCCTCTATAATTTTGTCAACAACATGCATCCATTTAGCAAGAGGGATGATTAAGCAGGGAGGGTTTGGAAGGACTCTGAAGATACAAAATATGTCTACCGTGAATCTGCAGCAGAACCTACATTTCTGAACTAAAGTCTCTTGCTTTCATTTATAGAGACAAACTTCCTCATGCAAATCTCACCGTTGTTCGATTTACTAGAAAAATAATATTCTAGGTAAAAAACCAGCAGATGGGCAAACAAGGTAAAGGGCATTTAATTTCGGCTGCCTCTTCTCCATGCCAACACACTGCTTTGAAGGGACTGCGAGTGTGGGAGGGGAACATATGTGCATGTGGATTGTGCATCTCAAAGAATATCTGCTGCTGGAACGCAATCTCTCCCTTCTTTTCTCTTTCTGTGCACAATAGCTCAAATGTCTGTTCACTCTATGGGTGGTTCCACACACCTATATGGGGACCTAAGAAAGCAAATGGAGAGTCCTACCATTCTGTGTGCAAACAGTGACTATAGAGCCACTCCACCAAATAGTTTGTCAACCTTTAGGCTTCAGAGATAGATCAGCACCCACTGAGAGTGCTGATGGAGGCTTTAGGTAGCTCCATAACAGAGGCTGGAAATTGAGGTGTATTGCTTCGACCTTGCTGGAGTCCAAACCAGGTCTTTGAATGGTTCTGTCTAGGTGGTTTTTCAGTGAACACTGACAGAGCCTGCTGCCATTTGACCAATCACAGATCAAGTCAGGCAAAATACTTGGACCTGCCAACATTTCTGTATGTCAGGATGAAAGTGAAGAGGCATGAGACTATAAAAAGAGAACTGATCTATGTGAAATTTTGATACTGTCTTAGGGACATATCTGTGGTACCCATGGAAGGGAACTCAATCATCAGGACAGATCTGTCACAACTGCTTGGACTTCTGGAATAAGTGAGAGCTACTTAGAAATCCATCCTCACACACTAAGAAGTGAACAGCTATGCTGAGGATCTTAAAATGATGACACAGCAGAATAAACAGCTTCATCCTCAAATTCCACGTGCTGTGTCTCCAGCTGCAGGCAAGAAACTGGAAAAGCTCTTCAAGGAATGTGGAAGTGATGGAGTGAGAAAGTACAGTAACTTGGCAAATGACAGACTCAAATATTCTGTAGTTCAAGCTCACCATCCCTTCCAAGTTTTAAAAGACATCACACGGAGCAAGACCGTCTCTATCACACTAATTAAATCCTGTACATATGTCAAAAGATGAAATTCAGCCTCAAAGTCGGGGCACACCCAGGGTGTAAAACAGCCTTGGAAGAGAGCATCAAAGATAAAGCAAAGCACAGCTTCTACTGAAAACTCAGAGTAGCGATTGGGCAACAGAGAGAAAATGAAAGGAATGACCTGAGAATTACCCACCTTTCACACACTGAACAAGAAGCTGGACACAGCCCCTAAAGTAACATGTTTCTGGTCTCAAGTGGCCATTTCAATCAAAGCCATTTGAATATCCATAATCTGAACATATTTGCAGACTATCACTCCAAAAAATAAAAAAACCAGGACTTTCAGTTGCAGCCTCAAACTAAATAACAAAAATCTGCAAACTTGAAAACTATACCTGCTCATTTACTGAGTCTTCTGCAACTGAGTCCTATTCCAATTTGCACTTTGCAGCAAACACGTACCCATGTTCCCGTTCGTTTGATTACTATAGCTAACAGCAAAACGAGGTGTTACATATATTTTTGTAGTTTATTAAATTTAACTTAAATCCCACACATGTATAAAGTTATGACTGATCAGTGCACAATGCTACTCAGCAGAAATTAAGCATGATTAAAAGTGTGAAAAATTTCTCCCTGCAAATATGTTGTGCCACTGACAACTCTGACAGAGCAGTTGTTAACTTATGATAAAGTCCACAAAATTACATTTCTTAGTAATTTCAAATAGGGAATAAACAAATCCAAAATGATCTAGATGAACTGAAAACCAAAATAAATTAACAAAAAGGAAAAATATACAATCATACTTCACATGAATCTGTACACACTGGACTCTGTTTTAAAATAACTTACGTGGATATGTGCATATTTTTATTTACTTGTTTAGCTTAAAACATAGATTTTCCTTTTTCAGTGGCCTTCAGACTCTAAAACTGTAATAAAAAAATTATTTACTTCATGTTACCAAGAACTTGATCTATTCAGACATTTAAGAAACTAAAAAAAAACCCACAACAGCACAGAACATTTTTAATTTGAAAAGAGTAAGTTTATTATCCCAGTTATTTCTATATCTGTTTTCACCGTAAACATTTATTTTTCTATTGCCAGCCATAAGAATTTACGTTAGAATCCAAAAATTAAGCCAAATCTCTGATTCTGAGATGTTGAGTACTACCACCACATAAACATTTGCAACCCCATCCCTTTCAGAGTACACTGTTAAATTTACACTAGAGAATTTTCCTTCCTTTATGCAAAGATGTTACTGGGCCACACATCAGAACAAGTGCCTGAAAGCAGAGGTTAGCTCATCTTTAGCTTGAACATGTCCATAAAAAAAATTATCCAGAGCAATATTACTTTTGCAAGGCCAACAACAACAGACAGCTATAATTTACATGCCAAATTTTTTACGTTTGGATGACAATACCACTTATCCATGATCCACTAAGCAGAAATATGTAAGAACTATTTAGCAGAACGTCTAGTTTGTAAGAAGTCTATTGACATTTGAAGGACTGCCACGACTACCTAGCCACTCATGTTTTTTTCTCTTCCACCTTTTACAAATATATAGAGTAACATCAGTCCTGGTGCCCAGACAAGACAGCTTGTATTAAACCTTCCCTTGAAAAATGAAACCACTTATGAGCTTGGTGAAAAGAAAGCTGAGCTCCGTACGTACAAGATTTATAAAATCACGAAGGCGGTAGATAAGGTGAGTGTAGAACTGCTATTTAACAAATTGCACAGCGCTTGAACCAGGGGACATCTGCTGAAAACCGAAGAAAAATTGGAAATTGAGGAGGAAAGATAAAATCGTGTACTTTTCATGTGATTGCTAACGAATACTGCAGTTTGCTGCCAGAAAATGCTGGATGCAAACGGCATTTAATCAAATGTATTCAGGGATAACGGCTCCATAAATGTCTAGATACTAAAGGGATGAGGCAGACATCCCTAAATCCTGTATCTGTGGACATCATAAGGGGAACAGACTAAAGAAGTGGCCAGGCTTATGCACTGTCCTATAACAGTATGTCCCCATTGCCATTTGGAGGCCAAATGCTGGATCAGAGAGACCCTGCTGAGACCCTCTTGGGTATTTCTTCTGCTCTCAAATCTTCAAAACGTTTTGAAGTTCATTGTTTCAAAAGATAATAAACCTTTAAGGATAAAGCACCAACAATTTACAACATTGTTCACAGATGTGTCACAGGCCAGATAGGCAGCTCACTACCATGAAAGGTGACTACCTACCCAGAACAAGCCAAAGCACTGACACAGGGTACTGTTAGAGGCAAGTATCTCATGCCAAATCCAACAGCCCAAGAGAAGTGGGGCTGCTGCTGCTCTATGCCCCCAGGTCCAACCAGTAGCAAGGCTGAAAATGTTTTCCCAACAGGGACACATACACGGAGTAAACATATCCATAATGGCTACATACATATGTGCACTATGTACATATGGCTGGACATATAGATCACAGACACTCTGAGCGCTCCTACCTCATGCTGCTCCCTGATCTGGCTAAGCACGACTAAAGTCCACTAATGGAAATATATCTTTGTGTCCAAGGTGGATCTCACCAGCAGCTGGGCTCAGAAACTCAGTCTGCCCAGTAGCCAGCCCTGGATCCCAGTCTCCCCAGTTGCTGTACCTGGACATATCAGCCCTCAAGGAAGCAGTCCCAGTTGCTGGTATAGACCATTGCACAAGCAGCCAGAGCTGTTCAGGATTCCCTCATCCCTACAGATCTTCTCCCATGCTCTTGTCCCTATAGACCAGCAGCCACTCTCAACCCAGAGATGGCCCTCAGGGACCTCCAGACCCATCCCAGCCCCCAGCCCACTTTACCTACTCACTAACTCACCCTCATTATCTTTTCCAGCAATCACACCCATATTTACCCCAGTTGCTGCACCACAGACAATCCCCTCCATACCCATATACCTAGGGAGTAAAAGAGCCCCTTACTGGAAGACAACTGAAGGCAGAGTTATTGAGGAGCCAGGACAGATTGTGCAGGTCAGGAGCAGAATGTGGCCAGACAGGGTCCTGGCCAGCCCCTGCTGGCATGCACACCAACCTTTTATTCAGTTATCTACTCCCCACATTTGTTCCTTCCCATATCACCCAAATCACTCACTCTCTCCACCTTTGGTTCATTTCCTAGACATTCCATAGTATGTCCCATGCAATTCCCTAAAGCTTTTCCCCTGCATCCCCCAGTGTGTCCCAGACTCCCAGATAGCAACACTCTTAGCCCAAAAAGTGAACTGGGGCGCTGTTCCCTCATTGCTCATGGTGATGGGTTTCACTCCTGAATGCTGGGCTAAAACTCTGCAGGGACAGGCCCTGGGAGGAAATTGAACAGTATGTCCCTTTCTCTGAGTCCTTAATCTGGGTTTCTGCCTGCCCCTGTGCTCCTCTGGGTTGTGGAGATGGACCTCTCTCATGGCTTGTCCGTGATGGGCCTGGTACTAGCTTGGCAAAGTTCTGTTTGGGCTCCCCACTCTGTGTCTGGGCATCTCTGTGGGTTTGCAGATGAGCTTTACCACACAAGCAAACAGGTACCACTGCAGTCAACCAGCCTTGAAATGCAACGACTTTCCGCCAGCTTTCAGAGCTCTAACACACAGATTAAATCTGCCACAGGTCATCTGTTTTTTAAAATGAGCTGTGATGATCGGTTCCCCTTCAGCATCTGTTAGAAATCATCACATATTGCTCACCATGAACCAAATATGGTTATTAATGATCAGGTAAATCATATAACGAACGAGGAGTTAGCACAGGCTGTAGTTGGTAAGTGCACGTCCCTAACGCTACAGCTTCAGCAATTTCATCAAGGTCAGGGCAGCTACTTGAGTGGTTAAAACAAAGCCTTTGTGTCTCAGCAGAATTGGGGCCTTACACATAGAGCTCCTGATCTGCAGACAGATATGCCTTGGGTCTCATCCAGTGCCCAGCCCAGTGGAGTCTTTTCACTTACACAGGCAGGCTTTGACCAGCCTCTAGGATCACAATGCATTGGGTTTTTTCAATTTCATTTTTTTGGGGTTTGTTTATTACCTCTCTGTTGCTCTTCTGTTCCATTAAGTTGCTTTTGTGCTTCTTCAATTTTGTCTGCAAGAAAGAGAAGTCATTATTAAAATACATACATAAAATGTGCAAGATTTTAGTAAGTCATTTACTGCAATCCATCATGAAATATCTGCTTATATTTAGGAGTGATACCATTCATGTGTAAATATGTGGTACATTATGAGTAATACAGCCATATAAAATTTTATCATGTTTTACCAGGGAGGCTATTGACATGTTAAATTACACGGAACTGCCGAAAGAGAAGCACTGGCATCGGATCTGCAGTCAACAGCTAATCCCACCATGGCTTTGTACCATCTATAATAATGTATGCAGTCAGGGGACTCTCTGGAATAGGTATTATGGTGCATTACAGAGTATTTTAATACATTTGTAAAAAATGCTGTTAGAACAAGACAATGTGGCATTAAACACACTGATAGAAACAGCAAACAGGATTTGCTAAGTGAAGCAATGGAGCCAATACTGTCACATAGGGATAGAAGGGGGTGAGCAGCAGCCCCAACCTTACTCCTCTGTGAAATTACAGGAAAATGCCATACACACAGCAGAAGCAAAAAGAAGCCTTGAGTCTTTGCTCTCTCCCTGTCTTCACAGTTCACTTGCTGCCCCCCAAGACACATTGGTGTTGGAATGAGAATTGTGCTTCTCCCGCTGTTCCACAGAAGGCACAGAAGCAAATGTAGGAAGAGGGGATCTCATTCTGCACGTGCATGTGCTTGCATGTGCAGAACAAGAAGTAAAGGGCAACTAGAATAAATAAAAAATTGACACACATTTCTTTTTGGTAGCAAACAGTCCTCTGAGTGGCTTCAGGATTAGAAGCTGTGTTGGTAAGAAGCAGTGGCACAGGCAGAGACTGAGCTCTACATCAAACTATGGCCTGATCAATCTAGATCTGAGCTTGAAACATGGCTTATAACCAACGATTTTCCAAAATACCTGGGAAAACCTTTTTTTATTATTTTTATTTTCCCCCTTGGTAGGGACAGTTTTTATTAACAGAATGTAACTGGATTCATCCTAAATCTCTCCAACTCTACTGGTACAAGTCAAGTAACACCAGACTTCATGGCTGCCATGCACAGACAGAGGACAACAGCTCTGCGAAGTCCTCAACCTCTTTCTTCACGAACACTGAGGCATTACCCATTCTTCCTATACAAAACAAGGTTTCTAGAAAATGGTCCTTTCTTTAACACACTTCTAAATCAGTGGGTTTAAATGACTTCTCTATTATTTATCAGCTGAACCACTCAAGCACGTTGGAATAATTTGTTCACAGCTGAAGTCTGAATTTGTTTCCCAATTATTTCTCAGTAGAACTAAATAATTATAACTGAATCAAACCCTTCTTGCAGGTGTTAAGACTGAGTTTTGTTGAGCAGTTCCGTGTTTCTGTTTTTCAGAAAAGTACCAGGTTTTCTTCCTCACTAAAGCTCAGTAATTTCTCTGCTGTACATTGTCCCAGAGAATTAACCAAAACATCTCACGAGGAGGTTAACAGGACAGACTCCCAGAGCTTCTAATGAGAAAGACTACCACTGCAGTTTTAAAAGCCAAACTTCTTCCTACTTCCTCTGAGGCTAGTGAGACATACATACATATTTAAAGGGAAGTTTTATCACAGTTTCTTTTGTACTGACTTACTGGCTGCTGAAGACAAAAACAAACAACTCCAAAAGAGAACAACCCTTCACCAGCTCTTTCCCAAGCCAGATATGCAGCCTCACTTTAAACACTGAAGACATTATATTAAACACCTTCCTGTATTTTAGCTACTGCTGAAATACTAGATGCATCAATACATATTTGTATAGAAAGGGCCAAATAAGCGGTAAATAACCATTTCTAACAAAATAAGAGGAAATGTAAACAAAGCATCTTTTATACACATGTGCCACTAATGTTATCAGAGAAAATTACATCTAACAATGCTATTCTGGTTTCCCACAGATTATTCCTTTACAGAAGGGTGATGGAATAAGCAACATAAAAAGTTGCACAACAGTCGATGAAATACATGAATGCACAGAAAAAAATAAACATCAATAAATTAACCTGTAAATGAAGCACTCATATTTACCAAAAAGCAACAAGAAATCAAAACCATAGTTTGGCTCTCATACTCACTTCCCCTCTGTTTAGAAGTACATCTAACATGCAATATACAGTGTTTCTGCCTTCAGAGGATGTAAAAGATTTATCATCAAAACTAAAGTAGACAGGCAACTGGAGTTTCATAATTAAAATAATTATCTGCATATTTCACATAAATGCTACAAGAAATATATGCATTTAAATTCACAATCATCCTAATTTATAAAGAAGAATTTTAGAACCATGCTACATTAGACTGCCAGAAAGATTAAATATTTTGATCTCCTTAGCTGAATTCTCTTTCTCTTAGTGGAAAAAAATCAGTTCCTATCAGTAATTCCCAGCCACTTCTTTGTCAGACTGTAATCCCAAACAAAGAACCACAGATAGCAGAAATAATAGCTAGGTAAACATGTGCTTGGTACACAGCCAGAAAGTCTCCTATACTTCCTGCATCTCCTGATACATTTTCCCCAGTGAGTTATATTTGTTGCCTTTATGTTTCCACATCTACGGAGGTGGCCCTGTGCAGAACAGTTCTGAGCACCGTGAACACTGAAAAAACTCACATAGTGCTGGAAGCCAAGAGCAATGACTTGGACTGTAAATGAGGCATGGGTATTAACATCAGTCTAAGGCTAAATGTTTTATTGAAGGCCTACATGCTCATTATGGCTGGCATCACACAGATACCTGCTCTGGTTATTGTACCAAGGCACGTTTAAACCACTGTAAAATGCTTCCCAGCCTGCTGCATTTCACAGCTACGGATCCTATACAGGCAACTGCCCTACAAACCGCTGTGTTTCAGGCTGGAGGGAAGAACTGGCTTATCCCTAGGGGCCATGGAGCAGGTGGAAAGAGCAGGCTTGGAGCCAAGTACCCCACCAACACCAAAAGGCAGCCTCCCCAGGTCTTCTGCCAGCTCGCACGTACGCCAGCAATAACTTGGTAACTACATCAAATTTATATAATCCAGTCATCTCCTTCTCTTGTCTGTCATTAAATTTGCTGTATGTCAAACATCTTAAGTAAGATTATTTCAGACAACATACCATATTCTTTCATAATTATATTATAGGCACTCTAATGGTACGTAGCTTTGAAAACTCTCTATAAGCAAAAAGTACATCACACAAAAATCATCTGCAAAGCCCAGGAGGAACTGAAAACTGACAAGTCCTCTATTATTCAGAACTAACATTATCCAATCCAATACTTGCTTGGTTTTGTATTATTTCAGAATTAAACCTGTGATACTGTCTAACCTCTAAATTTTACAAAGGTAGCATTTCTTTATCACCGGAACATTATTTACTTCTATTAGGATAAGAGAAAGCAGCTTAACTAATGGAAATTTCCAATATACGGTAGGTATGGCACTCTCCTTATCTCCTACAAATGCCAGAATAGTACATATCTTGACCACTTTACTGTAAGAGCAGTCCTAACGTCCCCCACCTTCAGCAGACAGCCTTCTGGAGCAGCACACATCTAGAAGCAAATGCCAGTGACAGACACACTCTCATTTAAGATGGGTCACTTCTCACCAAGTGCTTAGTAGAGGGGAAAAGTGGAGCCACAATGAAAGAGGAAATCATCATATGCATCACTGTATAGAAAGGAGATTCCACATGACAGCAATGTAACAAGCCAGCTCTGGCGGTTATCCCAGGCAGGTGCATGCCACAAAAATGCAAATCACACGTAACGTCATGTTGTATTTATACATATGTAATATACACACACACACACATACCTGCATGCAAAAGAAAATGTGTAAAATGTGCAAAAAAAAATGAACAACATGTGTGCAACAGCTTTTCTTGCTGCAGCATTAAACCTTTACATGTTGTTCTCTGACACAGCTCTCCCAGCAGGTATCTGCTGTGTGGAAGTATCATCAAATTCCTTGAGGTTTTAAATATATAATGTAACTGTGCTTTTTAGGAATGCAAGGAAGGAGACTGGCACGCAGTAAAATATGTGTCTTGTCTTACACACCTCCTACTGTGATGGATCATTAAATAGATACCAACAATCTGAGTTAGATATGATGGTGCTGTGGTAAGTTTTTAAACAAAAAAATAAACCAGATTTTTCAACAGCTTTACATTCTCTGGTTTTGGTCTTCACTGAAAGATATAACCTCACAGATTTTAATTAATTCACAAATAAATTATAGGCTATAGAGGGTTTTTTTTAAATATATCATTTCAACGTACACCAAGTCATCATGTCCACGTGCATTAGAAATGCATTAAGAATTTTTAAAAAGATTTTAAAGGCCTTATTTATATGATGAGTTCAGGAAAGAAAATGAAGGTTAGGAATTTCAGCCAGGAAAGCAGAAATACTGAAAAGTGTGAGGTTTGCAAAACATGAAACCAGTAACTTCTGACAAAAATTTAAGCTGGAGCAAAATAAATTGTCCAGTTGTAGGTTTTGTTTTGGGTTTTTTATCAGTCCCCACGCCAGCGTCATGAGATGATTTGGTCCTGCTGAACAAGTCACCCCATACAGTGACAACACAGCGAGGAATGAAGAAGCAGTCACTGAGGAAGACCTACTTATAAGCCACCAGGAAAGCCTGCATGGGAGTGGTGGGTGAGAAAAGTTCAGTAAGCTTTTGCCAACCGCCCAAACATGAGTATTTTTCATTGCACATATTTACATGTGTCTGTATCAGTGTAAAAGGGGGATTTTTTGACTCCTTGTTGAAGATCTACAACTAGTGCTCTAAAACAATAAAGGGGGCTCTGGCTTTCAGCGTTTGTGTTTTTTTTTTGGTGTTTTTTGTTTGTTTGTTTGTTTTGTTTGTTTGGGGTTTTTTGTTTTGTTTTTAAACCATACATACTCTGTTTATGGATAACTGGAAAATTAGCAGATTTAAACTATACTAGACACTGAGAACAGGCTACTTCATCAAAACTTAAAACATACAAGATTATATCTTGCCCCAAAGGCTAGGGTAGTATGTTCAAATACTTAACCAAAACAGCTGGGAGGAAAATGTCAGCATATTTTTTCCCTTCACTTAGAGACTAGAACAGTTCTCAGGCCTCAGGCCTGAGTCATTGTAAAAATACCTCCTTTGCAAAACAGTTTCAGATGGCAACAGCTTTTCTTGTTGCTTTCTCAAAAATCGCACTTTCTCTTATCTTACTGCATTAGAAGACATTTGAAAAGTAATTTTGAAAATAATTTTGCATGGTTTTTAGACGGAGACAAAGAAAGATAACCCTTTAACTATTTTTTCTTGCATTGATCATCTATATCAGGAGCAGGAAAAAAACCCAAAGTGACGAAATATTCTTCAGATGAAGTGAATTAATGTAATCAGTCTATATGCACTGGGCAGTGCTACTGAAAACAATTGCCAGTGGGTTTTTATTTGGGGGAGAGACGGGTGTGCACTGAGAAAAACACTGATGAAAGATCAAAACACTCCATTTTCCATCGCTACTTAAATTCATAAAGCAAGTGAAAAGAGGCTAAGACTCTGAAATCTGCCAGGCTAAAGTGTCAGTAAGGTGCTTCATATTTCATCTGATGAGAAGTGTGCCTGAAAGCACTTAATATTAGGTAAATTAAACAAACAAATAAAAAAATAAATAACCTGAGCATCAGACAGGTGGTGCAGAGCGGCCCCGTAAAATCATAGAATGCCTTGGGTTGGAAGGGACCTTAGAGACTATATAGTTCTAACCACCTCAGCCACGGGCAGGGACACCTTCCACTAGACCAGGTTGCTCAAAGTCCCAACCAACCTGAACACCTCCAGGTGCTCAGATCTGACATTTTACACCTCCCCCAGAGGGAAGATCCATGCAAAGAGCACCAGTTCCCATGCAGTGCAGGCAGAGGCAGGGCAGGAAGGAAGGGCAGCCCTGTGAAGCCCATGAATGACGTTTGAAGGTGATGCAAGCTTGAAGCGTTTCCCAAATGACAGGTTTCCATGGCAGTGTTTAATCCCCAAGGCACCCTGCCTGCAGCTGGGGGGGTACCCACCTGGGACTGGAGGGGATGCAGAAGCGCCCATGCCCCACAGCAAGGGGGGGCTTTTCCCTTTTGCTAGGAGGAGGAAAGGCTCTTTGCAACTTGCTAAAACAAAAGTGCCGTAGCCCTAGAGTATTTTGGTTAACTGAGATGAATCCCAAAACTTCCTTAAACCAGCTAATTAAGAAAAACAAGAAATTAAAAAAAAAAACAAAACACCAAAAACAAACCACAAACAAAAAAAACAAAACCACAAAACCAAATCCCGGGAGTCTTGTCTGTACAAAGCACCCATTAGGTTAATTGAGGGGCGGTGCAGCCGGTGGGATGCTGCCTCTTGCCTGTTTCTTGGTAGGAGCAGAGGCTTGGCAGGCCCCTGCACGCAGGCGGCCCCGCACAGCGGGACAGCCTCCAAGCCTGTAACCCAGGCAGAGCGGCCGGGGTCCCAACTGCACACTGGGGATGGATGGCAGCACTGTCCCTCGCTGCTGAAGGCAGAGACCCTGCAGCCAGGAGGTGCAAGGGCTGGTGGATCTGAGGATGCCTTCGATGGCCCCAAGATCCCACTGCTGCCTATGAACACCTAGAAAGCTGGTAAACAGCAGCAAGAAGGCATTTCACAAAACACACTGGATGAGGCACTGTTCTCATTCAGATTTAAATCTAGTTTTCATTAGAAACCACTTTTCTGTCCCCATACATTTTCCTTTTCCAATTGAATGAGGAACACTTAAGATTGAAAGAGATAGATAAGGAAAGACAGACCCTTCATCTTCTTTGTAATTTTATAGTGTCAGAGTTTGGCATTTTTTGGCCTGTGGTTTATTTTGTAGTCTCTCCTTTTCAGTTTGGGGCTTAGAGAACCACAGCGCTATGGCTTAATGGGTTGCCAAATGCTGAGCCTGATCACTGGCAAGGGTGGATGTCTGCAGCCTACTAAAAATGCAAGTGAAAGAGATTAAATCTCAAGTTTGTTAGATGCTACTGGCTTTGAAGATTGTTTGTACAGCTGAAAGAGAGAGGAGTAGAAAGACCTTTTAAAAATTATATAAATTCAAAATTCTTAGCAACTAGCAGGGTGATGCAGGAGCAGTTGTCATATTAAAAACTATCAACTACCTTTTAAAACATCTAAAATGAGATTTTTAACATCTTAAAATGTTCTACTAGTCATTATAACCTTGCCTAATGACCTGTTTGATGAGTTTTTCAGAAAAAATTGATGCATTTTCATTTTAATGTCAACTTTGAATGCTCATCATACTCCCTGCCATATATAATTATTTGCATTTAAAAATGAAGAACCCATGACAGATACTTTACATAACCCCGTTGAAAACAGAAGATAAAATTCCTCCTCTTATTACTCTCCATTTTAAGAAAAAAAGAGGGTTGCAAAAATACAATCTATAATCTCCAGTTTAAATTTGTATCAGCAATGATCTGCTGCACTGCATATACAATAAAAACAGTCAATGGAAAGGCTGTATATAAATTAAATATATAATGGCTTCATCCTTGCCATCACATACACTACTCAAGCATGGTAAGGGCTCCTAATGAGGTTGACAAGGTGTATGTGCATAAATTACATAAGCACTTTACATCTGAACCCAAACTCTGTCCCTGTGTCATTAATTTATGACTGGGGAGCTTTCAAGCTTTTTCTTGTTTGTTTGTTTACATGATTTGAATTTTTACTATGAGGCTTTTAAACTCATTAAACACTGAGCGCAGCAGGGGTGGGGGGGGGGGGGGGAGGTGGGGGAAGAAGTTTTCTGGATGGCTGTTGCCTTACAGACGGATATAACAAACAAGCAAGGCACCTGTGGGGACAGGCACAGTAGCTGCTAAGCATAAAAATTTCAGAAGTGTGGGTGAAGTATCTTCAGAAATACCTCCTGCCTGGAACCTTCTCATGCTTCACAGTGCAAGGGAAGCACTTTCCACGGCTAGCTCCTTTTTCACCTGCCCCACAAAGCCAGGTGATCTGGCATCCTGTGTTGTGCTTCTGAGGGCACCAGCTGAGTCGCCAGAGATAACTCGTTTACACATTGTCTCCCTCAGGTAGCCGAATTACAAACACAGGTACTGATTGCATTCCCTTTGCATGGAATTATCCATCTAGCCATCTAGCACAATAATTACCCACCACCATGCTGATGCTGGAGCATTGTTCTGCCCCACTGCCAGATTCCAGCTGCCTACTTAGGACCGGGTGAGTATTATCACTAAAATGTGCGTAATAATTATTTAACAGTCTCTAGGGTATTCTCTGTTCCAGGCTTAATTTTAGCTTTCTGGGTTTTTTTTTTCCTATTCCTAACTCAACATAGGTGCTAGAAGTTAAAATATTATAGCTCTAGTTCACCACCTTCTCCAAGCTGCTGCTATGAGCAGTGTCATACCTTCTGCACTGAGACAGGTTTCCTCCCCCAGCAGGTTAACCGGTCTATGATCTGTTGTCTCCAAACTGGAAAAAGGTGTGGTTTTCACTGATTTTGGTTTTTAAAGTCTGACACAGAGATTAAATAAATGCTAGTGAAATACCCGCAACCATTACAAAACAAACAAACAAACAAACAACAAAACAACGTTTCCACTCACTGGAAACACATGTCAAAATAGTACATGGAGCCCAAAAGATTTATTTAAATCCTCTATTTTCTCAAATGCAGAACCTAAACCAAACAGTGGGGCCAGCCACTTCCTAGGCAAACTGGGAAAAATGTTTCCATCCATCTTTCTGGTACTCCAAAAGCATTTTTTCTCAACTGCAAAGCTGCTGAAGGGAGGGTTTTCCCAAGACAAAAAGGCACAAAACTGGTTCAACCGGTAGAACAACACTGAGAGTTAGTGTTTCATCACCTGAGACAACAGCATAAAGGCTTTCTGCAAGTTCTTCGAGGGGTCAAACTTCTATGTAATTTCTTCTTGTATTTCTGGATTTCCTCAAACAGCACCAAGTTGACAAGGCAGATATAAGGTAAGTAGATAAATTCAGCACTAGGAACCTATAGCATCAACAACCCTGTTTAAGCACAGATTAATTTTCTTAAGCTTAGCATATACTTCAAAAATTATCTCTGCTGAAATCCCAAAATCTTGATAGAAGTGGTTTAAATTATTAGAACTTTAATAGGACTTTGAATACTGAAGTTCTTTTAATTACCTGATATTAAGATGGACAATAAATAGTACTGCTGGCTAAGGAAAAAGAAAATAATTGATGACTAATAAAAAAAGAAACAAATCAAAAGCCTACAAGTCAAGCCAAAAGTCCAGCCCAACATCTTGGCTCCATCAGCAGCCAACAGCAGAGGTTAAGGGGAAAGCAAGTCCTGGATTCTGAAGCCATGCTGCTCTGAAGTGAGCCCCAGGAGCTGTACTTGAACTTCATGGGTCCCACAGATTATTCCTACATTAGTTTCTCCAAATGTGCTTTGAATCCATGTCAGCTTTTGACGTCTCTCTTCTTCAAACTGCAGGATGTCATCTACTTAAATCATTCTTTACACAAAAGCTGTTCAATAGACTTATAACCTCTGCGGCTTCTGCAGTGCTATTTTATCGTCTTTGGAGATGGAAGTGTAGAAGGGAAAGGCAAATAGGAGGAAGGCATCAGAATCGATCCCACTGTTCAAGATGAAGGCACACCACAGATGCTACTCTAACAGATGTGTTTTTCTGTACTACTGCCATCAACATTCCTAATGTTTTATTTGTTTTTTGACAGCTAGCGACTACATGGTTGACTTCTCCACACAAATATATGACCCCCAGATCTCATGCCTGAGTGTTAACAAGCAACTCGATTTAAATGAAAAGTTTGAATATTTTTCCTGTGGACATCACTTTGCATTTATCTGCACTAAATTTCACTTGTCATTTTGCAATACGGTTGCACAGCAACCTAATGTCATTTTGAAATCCTTTGCATTTTCATTTGCATCTTCAGCTTCACCTCCCTGGATAACTCCATCAAATCGGCAACACTGCCATTCACTATGCCTGCTCTTTTCCCAGATCACTCAATCAACAGAGGCACATTTCTATTAACTGTAAAACAGCAGGCAGTGTTTGTCTGCTAAGGAGCAGATATCGACTGCAAAATGTGTATATATCAGCTTCTCAATAAATTTACACACAAGAGATTTTTCTCCTGGGGTATGTTGGGAGAGTTGACTTGATAGTCTGTCTTTCTTCTTTTAAACCTTGTCCTTACTTCCAACCTGTCTTTAAAATCCAGCCTGTCCAAACAACATCATCCCTACACCACGCAGATCAAAGTGCCTTTGGGTCATCACCTCTAAGCACCCTGCCCACTCCCTCCTCACCAGCTCCTGCCAGTGCTGGAGCATCTTCATGTAGCATCCTTATAATTGGAGTGACTTTAACACACTGCTTAGGGCTTCTTCCAGCCTGAAGGGCAGCTGCCATTTCATGCTATTCAGTAAATCCCCTTTGAACAGGTCTGCAAAATCACACCTTCAAATTCAAAATTCCTCTTTCCTATAACTGAACATTAAATACAAAGTCAAAAATTTTCATCAATTTTACTAAGGTATCTCATTTTTTACTCACTTGTTTTTCCAAGGACTTAGTAAGTTGTGTTACATGCTCTGTGAATGAAGTCTGACTGTCATAATGGCATCTTAGTGCTAAAGAACCAAAAACCTAAAAGTCCATTACTAACTTGTTATGCTAAACCTCGCTCTATGGACTTTGCAAGCCTACTTTTCCATAGTAATTTTCTATTTTTGCCCTGACTTTTTTCCATGCTGAATGAAACGTTACTAGCTGCAGCTTTAAAGTGAAAAACATCAACAGAAACTGGATTGACAAAATGAAAAATGCCTTTGAAAAACTAGTCAATACAAGCTGATGTAGAACTAGGTATACCTGAAACACAAAAATTGAGCAAGTCACAAAGATATGATATTTTTCTCGTTAATGGCATGCTGCAGCCATGAACAGGGGCTTAGCCACTCTAAGAGGCTTACAAACAAAACAGCCCTAGGCAGTTCATGTTCTTTCTCAGGGCAAACACAAACTGCGGATGGAAAATATAGGTATTAAGCGAATACCTCATTTCAGTGACTTCAGTGATTCATTTTACTGTTCTCCTTTACCTGCTCCCATCCTCCTTCACGACCTGAGTCAAAAACTAGGTCTAGAGTTTTTGCACCACTGAGCACTTTGGTGTTCTCCAGCCTATGTGCCATTCCTGTCAAAGATAGCAGGAGCTGGGATAAACCATCTCTCCACAAACTGATCATGCCCTAGTTACAGGCAGACCCTAAGCAGAGCAAGGAAGCTGTGGGACAATTACCCTACATCATACAGATTTTCCCAGACATTCCAGAAGGTATGACTTGGGGAAGGAGGGGGCCAATCAGCACACATGCTGGGAGGAAATCAGGCATGTCAGGGAGATGTTAGGTACCGACAGGATAGTTCACATTAGTATGAAGGGATAATTTCTGGTCACAACCACACATCAGCCTGCTAAGGTGGGTGCTTGGCTTTAAGCACCCACCTTGCTACCCTGCAAACTGCATGAGCCATTTTCAAGCTCCCCTCTGCTTTTCTCCTAGAAGATTTCTGCTTGGAGCAGGATTGTGCTGGTCCCAAGACACTTGTTAAAACCTGTCTCCACCAAAGTCGGCTCTCATCTCTCTCCTCCTCCATGCCTACTTTAGCTGGTCCTGGAAGCCAAAAAGGGAGGCTGGCCCTAGCACCAGCGGTGCTGCAGGCTCCCTGCTCCCAGTGTCACCTGCAGGCATGCTGCCCACCCTGGTTCACTCGTAAGGCCAGCAAAGTCCTTATTCCTGACCACTGCAAAAAGTCAAAATTGCTCAGATCATACAAATCCACTAAAAGGAAGCAGAGACAAAGAACTGAATTTATAGAGTAAACTGTGAAAGTAGAACAGTGAAATCTTTAATGACAATTTTAAAGCAGAGTCCTAACCAAAATTTAGGGGAGTGGTGAGGGTTCTTAAAATATTTGCCCTGGATGTTAATCAGCATCAAATCTAAAGGAAAAAACCCTGAAATGCTCTCTCCCCTCCTCTCCAAGAAATACAATAAATTCCTCCCCAACAAATACAAAAAAAATAGGCTGAAGTATCTTACTGGCATTCCTTTTTTTATTGTCTCCAAGATACCCCTGGATCAGCTCTTGAAAAAAAATTTTCTGGAAAGTTGACACTGCAAATTTAGGTCTTTGATTTTTATACAGAAAAAAGCTAATTAGTATGAGAAGCTGAGAAGGTTTTGTTTAGTAAATAAAGAATAGGAAGCAAATATAGTAGTATGCAGATAGTTAAGTATATTATTCATATGCTAAAAACTGCTTTGAAAAAAAGCAAAAAATCTCACATTGACTTCATACTACAAGAAGTACAGCTCCTATTGCTATGGAACAGCAAAATAATATGAATTCTTAAAAAAAAAAAAAAAAAGCAAGTAAAAACTAAACCAGTCCAATACCTAGCCCCTTTCCCCTGTTTTTCTAGGCTCAGTGGTGAAATTTTCTTTTTGTACTTGCAAGCTTAGGAAGATAATTAATGAGCTGCTTCTTATACACCTACAAAATTATGGCACTTTGCAATCTGAACATCACCCGAGTGTTTTTCCTCTTTTATTTAGAATTCGTGCTCAATTTTGTGCTGTCTGATGGAAGATGAGGGGGTGGTGAGGAACATGGAGGAGAAAGCCACAGCAAGCTGCCGCACACACCATCCTATCCTGTGTTTGGAACTGAATAATTCAGTCCGGAGGGAGCTCATTCCAACAGCAATGTGCCGAAGTGAGCATCTAGGGACTACAAGTCCTCAAACAAATAATGTTTTTTTTGGCCTTAAACAAAAAGATTTTACACACATCAACCTCGTGCCACAACAGAGTAGAAAGACTTACATGCAACTTTATTCAGTAATTTACAGTAACATATTTTTTTAGTTTGTTTTGTTGGAACAGTGACTTCTGGAAAATATGGTGGGTAGGAGAAGAAATTATTAGAATGTGCTATTTGACTAAAGCAATGAAAATACAAACCCAGTATAATGTTCTGAAACTGCTTTTTGGGGTTGTTTTTAATAGGTTTGTTCAGACATTTCCTTGATAGCACTAAAATTAATGATGTAAGAAACAGCCACAAATTTCCCAAACTCTTCAGATTTTAAAGGGCATTTCCACCTTCCTCCCCACCCCCATATATACCCTGTTTATTTCAGTTTTAAATGTCTTACCTTTTTACTGAAGTATTTTTCTCTCTCTTTTTTTTTTTTTTTTTTTTAAACAGCTCAGCTAAAATAAATTCCTGCTGGAAGTTTCCAAATTTCCTGGCCCAGCAAGGGTAACTGAGGCAAAAATTGTGCATCGTTAATAAGAAGAAAAATAACTTGGGAAACTTCACATGCACAAAGGAGGGAAGGAGAAGAGAGAACAAGGCCAACTGGATGACCTCTCTTGCTCTTTGATTTCTCTTCTCTGAGGAGGTTCATGGTGACTAGCAAACCACTGAGCCTCTCTGACTTAGGCACCTGGAGTTATGCTGAAGGAAAAGGTTTGGCCAACTTCTCACTAATGCTTGTAAGAGCCCTGCTAAACACCAGGAATGTTTCAACCAAACAAACAAATCAGGCAGGATAAAAGATACTAGAGTGGGAAAAAAAAAGAAGAAAATTATGAAGTACAATACAAGGCAAATAAACAGTGTTACACTATAGAAATGATGCACTAAAAAGATTTGCTTGTTTTGTTTCCTATGTCCTCGGAAAATGATAGATCAGTTCATACTTTGAGGAATCTACTTAGGAGAAATCACAGCAAGTGGGAAAATACTAAACACATGATTTCCTATTTCTTTTCCCTTTTAACAAAACATTGGACAATATTTTATCAGTGACTAAATTTAATTAAAATTAATTAACTCTTACAGCAGATGACCTGATGCTTTCAGATCTCTGGCAAGTCTTTCTGTACAGCTTCTCATCTTCTGTAGCTATAATTCATAATTACAAACTAAATAATCTCAGGTTAATTTTGATACAAGATTAACCAATTTCTTATAGATTGTCAGGTATTTGGCTTTTGGTTTCATGCTGTAGCATAAATTTGAAGTATATAATACTTTCAAAGAAAAAAACCTAGAGAATAAAAACAACCAATCACATCCAAAAGTCAACAACACACCTCACACCTCCACCATTCATGTGAAGTTTATGGTTTAGGTGTTTAAATACCTTAGTTTTCATTTAACCAATTCAGTAATTATTTCCAACCATATTAAACTGTGACAGTTTTATTTTTAAGAACTTCCAGAAATTCAATTTTGTTCAAATTGAATATTCAACCAGTATTCATTAACAACTCAAGACAGGATTCAGTAACAGAATCTGACCTTAATTACCCATTATCTACTGGATAAAATTTACACTCGCAATAGATGATCTTGAAGATTTTAGTGACTGCAATTTTATTACCTCACGTGCTAGAGTAAACAAAAGATTTGGAAATTGTTACTCCAAATTTAGCCCAAAAGCAGGGACAAACCCAGTGATGCTCATCAAAAAACCCTGGAAAAACTGGGATTGAAATCAGGAAAAACAAATACTGTTTTAAAAATATTATGAGGATATAGTTCTGAGCATGCAAATAGCTTAATTTCTTAGCTTAATTCCCAGTTGAACTACAGTCTATCATATGGCACCTTAGGAGTTGCCTCCTCATAAGACAGCTGAAGCAATGCAACCCAACCAGGACATTAGCAGCCTAAATTGTGGACTATGGAAAAGTGTTTGTTCCTGGAATGCTGTGTTACAAGAATGCTAAGGCAAAAAGCCATAATCAAAGCACTGAAATACAGAAAGAAGGAAATAGGTCGAATCCCTGTATCTGTTTAAACTACTCATAACATGGAATTTATGATGTTTTGGTTTATGGCACTGAGGAGCTGACCTGCAGGTCTTGATGACTCTCTGAGAACAACCACAAAGCACACAAGGTTTATTCCTGGGCACTTTGCTGATATATTTTTTTAATTCCTTGTGGGAGGTGACAGTATTTGCAGATAAAATATTGGGCTGCCTCAGGAAAAGTATAGACAATAATAATACAACCAGTTCAGAAATAGAAGTTCAAAGAGCAATACAAATACTTAAGAGCCTGCAGATGATTCCCAATGAGGAGAGTCTAAAAGTTTACAGCAGTTTAATTTACAGAGAGGTGAGGAATATTTGACATAATAAGGGTATATTAAACAATAAATGTTATTGGGAAGGTCAATCTGAGCATTACTGGGAAAAAACCACCAAACTGGAACTTCATAACACTTACTTCAAGTATCATGTTGTAGGTCCTAGGAGCTGAACGTCTCAACAATTCTACGTTAACAATTTATCTCAGCTCTCATTTCCTCCCTGCTTTCAGGCAGATATTTAAAATACACGTGATTAAGATTTAGCTTTCCTACTGCAAATGAATTTATTGATCTATTCTGTTGGAGAAACACTTTTAAACACAGTGAGAAAGGAGCTCTTGAGCTTCTGTCATGAAGCACTGAAGCTGCATACTGGGGAATCTCAGCACACACGTTATTAAGAACACATCCTGGTAAGGGCAAACAGATAATGTTCTGGAGGGAGATCAGATATGATTTTCAGAATACCACCCAGCTGCTAATAGCACTGCTTTAAAGGTTGAAAAAAACCCACAAAACAAAACACCGTGGTCCACGGATGGTTCTTGCAAAATTGCCCACTGAACCACTTGTTATTGTCCCTCAGAAACACACTGCAGGGGCCAATTCAAGATTGGATCCTGACGAATCACTCTGAGTTTGTTTTAAAGAAATAAGGAAAGAGTTAAAAATAATTCTGGTTGCTTTAGAAACTGACATCCTTTGTTTTGGTTCAGATGAAATACCATTACATGCATGCAATACCCTTTAAACTTGCCACTGTTCCAACAATAACTAAAGTTATTCTAAGAAACTTACCACCCAAAAGGAGATCACCACAGAATTACAGTAAGTTTGCCGCTGTGAAGCTGGAGTTTATTTGCAATATTACCAAAAATGCTCAGCCAAGCCTAGCTCAGAGTGACCTGACTGTAACCAGCAAAACACGACAGTGACTCGCTGCTCACAGACTCCACCAAAACCACAGTGATCAAACAGCAAAAGGGGCTTTGCTACTTTCAGCAGCAGCTTGCAGCTAACCGTATTTGCAGCAAATGTGATACTCAGTCCAAATAACTAAGATGACATTTTTAACACAAGAAAACTAAAATACTGCTAAAATTTAATGATGTAGCTAACGCCATGTGGTTTTATTATGCATTTTAGCTTTCCTGTTGCATTTCACCCAAATTACAACCTTTTAGACTGCTTAACTCACGTTCTCTTGTTTGTTAATATAGGCACTTCAGTTATAGTCAGAAGCATGCCAGACCCTTCAGTATTTCTTTCAAACAACACCAACTTTTAAACTTGTAAGCTGTTAGAAGTTGGCACCACTTTATTTAAAACCATCTCAATTTAATTCAAGCACAGAAAGGAATTTGTGTTTTGCGATTTTTTAGCTTCCACAAACTTGTTCCCAAGCCCGTCCATGCTAAGTCATCTTCCTCACTCTCCCTTCCACCTGCCCTAAGTCCCAACAGCTATGTTGATGGCCTACGAGAAAACAAACCTCCTCTTTTGACGTTTGTCCCTGCCCAAACGAACCTCAAGCACCACTTTGAACCAAGCTAGCAAAACGTTTTCAAGTAATATATTGAAACATAGTGATGTTATGGTAATAGGCACCTATATCCAGTATATGATGCTACATGTGACAATATATGTGACCTGACTTTTAACTCTTGTGATCTGAGTCTATCATAAGATTTTGGAGATTGTTTTGACTCAAACTAAAATTAAAAACATTGACAGGAAAAACGAAGCTCAGTAGTTTGCAAACTAAGCTGCCATCTCTCCCTCTACATATGTGTATGAATGTACACATTCTTAAGGATGCATAATTAACTGTAAGAAAACAGTTCTTAGAAACCAGAAAGCTAAAGTATTTATATCAAAAGCTGAATCTTTCTCACTCTATCTGCACAAATAAATCCAGTGAAGTTGCCAGCTTTGTCAAAGTGAGCAAGATTAGGTTCTAAACATAAATCAATTTAAGCAGTCAGAAACCTACAAGAAGTACTAAAGTGGCTTTCAAATTCCTTGCAGATTTTTACAAATTAAAAGTCATTAACTTAGTCTGTGGAAACAAATCTAGTTTTTCCTAATGTAAGACACCATTGCTATCACATTTCTATTAGGGACATTTAAAAACTGAATAAAATTATGATATTTCTAGATAATATTGCAAGGGTGGTGTAGGGATGGGGAGTGGGTGGTGGTCAGTCAGATCTCTGTTGTTCTGATTTGGTTTGATTTTGCTAGGGTTTTTTGGGGTTGGTTTTTTTGGTTGTGTGGGGTTTTTTTGGTTTTTTTTTTGCTTCCAAATTTTGCTATTTATTTATAGCCTTAAAAGTCAGTAAAGTGACTTGATTTGCGAGAAGTACTACAATCAGACAGATCTAAGATAAAAATAAAACTCATTATCTATAAGGTTGCTCTCAAAAGTCAACTATCACACTGGCATCACAAGAAATTAATTCATCAGTATATTTTTGACAAGCATATTTTTTTCTCTGAAAGGTCATTTTTCTAAATTAAGCTAAGTATTAAATATCTTTGCTGTTCTGTCACACATCTCAAACTTAACTCATGAAATGTTTTCACAGTAAAATCCAATTACATTTGAAATAAACATATGAAATAAAGTTTCACATGCATTTAGATTTGACATTTGTACCATAAGCAATGTAAGCAAACAGTAAGGCCTGTTTGTACATTTTATAAACTATATTAATGGAAAATGTGCTTACTTAGTAAGTACAGTATAGCCCAGTTTTGCCTAGAAAGTGTTTTTCTTTTAGAACTCCCCTAAATGCACATTGTTAAGCACAAGAGGTAGATCTGGACATCACTGTCCACTGTGTTGCCTGTTTAGGATTTGGAATCATAGAATAGTTTGGGTTGGAAAAGACCTTCAAAGGTCATCTAGTCCAATCCCCTGCAAAGAGCAGGGACATCTTCAACTAGATCAGCTTGCTCAGAGCCCTGTCCAACCTGACCTTGGCTGTTCCCTGGGATGGGGCATCTACTACCTCTCTGGGCAACTTGTTCCAATGTCTCACCACCCTCACAGTAAAGAATTTCTTCCTTATATCTAATCTACACCCACCCTCTTTCAGTTTAAAGCCATTATCCCCTGTCCTATCACTACACGCCCTTGTAAAAAGTCCCTCACAATCTGTGTGGGTCTTTCTTACTGAACTAGGAAACCCAGACCGATATCCTACACACCGTGCTCTGCTGCATGCTGACTCTACCCCCCTCCACATTTGTTTCTGACTCCTATCCTGCCTCCAGAAGGTGCTTTGCTGGGCTGTTTCAACCGGCAGTGGTGAAGCCTTGTGATGAACCATGGAAAACACCCACCTCTCCCACAATAGAAAAGGAAACTTACCCGTAACACCAACAAGAAAAAGCAGCTCCACAGGATAAAATCCCGGGATCCTCTGGTGCCAAGCAGCCATGCCAAAGATAACTTCTCTTTGTGAATAAATACAGTGCAGAGGATAAAGGTTCTTCCCTGCTTTTGCACCTACTGAAGTTCCTCTGAGACGAGGAAGATTTTCTGCAGCGCCTGCCTTCCTGGCAGGCGAGGGTTACAGGAGTGTCTTCGCTTATGTAAGTGCGTTTCTTGAGTACACAATTACCCAACACACCCAAGGCACTCCAAGGCTTTTTTTTTTTTTTTTTTAAGAAAAATCAGTTCCTTTCCAGCTGGAACATTTTTGTTTATTCAGACTTAAGTCTGGAAGTGAAGCCACAGAAGCACTCTGAATGTGGTGCACCGAGACCTTCAGTTTCCAAATAAAGGAGACATTAATTTCATGTTAGTGCAACTCTCTCCCTATATACTGGAACGTAGGCTGATATCCAGACTTGCAAGAGACCTCGGCATTCACAAGAACCTCCTCCATTTTCACCTGTGCACCTTTTTCCTCCTACAGAAGGTCATCAAGTATCTGCTGAAGTTCCTCCCAAAGCCACAGAAGACAGCTACCTACGCCAGCAAGCCCCACCACCAGGAACAAATGCCTTTTCTGCCATTTCAAAGCAGCACGCAATATGTGACCCTGTTCTTCCTAAATTAAACACTTCAACTCATTTTGCAAGAGAAAGACAGCAGCAAAGAGCAGGATATGAACAATCAAGAGAGTATTTGCCCATGAAAAGGCAAAGAGACTTTGTGGGGGGGGGATAACTACAATTGCTTGCCTGAAGTAACATCTAGGAAATCTAACCCTGCATTTGAAAGGCGACCAGTGAAATCAAGTGCAGCTTTGTCAGGCAGCACATCCACAGACCGCAAGAGCCTTATTATAAGGATTTGTACCTGCTAGTTTCCTTAAAATACCTTCTCCCTCCCGAATATGTCTTCAGTTAAAGGCCATTCAAAAACCGTGGAAAGCTTCCCTTTGGGCACACATTCTGTGTAGGTACCAGTCACATCCATCATCGGTAGGTCTGTGCCAGGCAGAGTGCAGAGATCTCTGATCATGTGTAAGTATGAATGAGTCTTTTAAACTGGCAACCTTGGTAGCTAAAAGCATGAAGGAATCCAAATCACTTTGATGCTGATGCAGGATTTTAATCACATAGGTAGGTTTTTAATCACACAGGTCTAAAGGAGACAAGGAAAAATCATTGGTGCTAATATTTACTGTCCGCCAGTGAGGCATTAGGACTCTATTTAACGAGCAGTGTGCTAGACACACATAAAAGCGAGAAAAAAAAACAACAGTACCCTTTTCCCAAAAAGTTTAACTTATATATACACTCTTAAAAAATACTGATTCTATTTCACAAGCATTACAGGTTCCCAAAATCCAAGGTCCTAAACATCCTGACAAAGTCACTGTGTCTGTTCAGGTATCATTCATTCTTTCACCCAAAACACCATTTTCAATCATTTAATACAAAGCAAAATAGAGGAACTTCACAACTATTTTGGGCTTGGAGGTACTGTAGAATTTCCTTTATTTGTTGCTATGTTACACCTGAATACAGCTGAGAAGTGTGGAACAATGAAGTGTCATGCCAGGAGAAAGGAAGATGCAAAACGTAATCGACCTGCAGCCTGCTCTTCCCCAAGTCCTTCCCCAGCCATCGAGGGATTTGGAAGGGTGGGCAGGTAAGCCAAGCTCTCTAGGTGGCCCTTGAGGCTGGTGGTGATACCCTGACAGCTGCACATCACCACCAGGACTGCTGCAGAGATGGAGGCAGAGAGGGGCATTTCCACCACTGGCCACCACCTCAGCTGCAGATACCTCCAAGATATTGACATCAAGTCGAAAAGATGTTGACAAATATTTGCCCTTGTAATTATTTCAAGTGGAAGAAAAAGGTTAAGCTGTCTGAGGGAAATTAAACATTTTGATAGGAACAAGGACAAATAAGAAGTTGCCGGGATATGAAAATGCAACCTCTGTAAAACTGTTTGCGTTTTGATCTATGCAACCAACAAAGATGCAGTGAAAATAACCATGCTACACTCTGCTTGAATGCTGATGACATAAGATCTATGGGAGAGAAAATAAAAAGTAAATAACCAATCAGCCAATTGTTACACTGCTGATTGCTGAAGATACACAGCAGGAAATGATACATCCCATCTCATACAATTCAACAAGACTTAGCCAGAGCAACTCAAACTTTTATTTGTAATAGTTCTATTCTAGCTCAGATTTGAGATGGCTGGCCATATTAATTTACAAATTTTTACCCTATACCACATCTAATTTATATTTAAGAAGTAAAAGTTGAAAACAAACAGTGCAATAGTAAAGCTTCCTCAAGGCATAAGGCCAAGGAAAACCTGAAGGCTTCAGTAAACTGCACTAGCAAACATATTTTGGAAATACCTTGTATAGGCGAGTAAAAATCTCTGTACTGTATTATCAAAGGGGCTTTAAGTATTATACTGCAAATCCTGTGTAACAAGAAGCAGATCAAGCAAATCAATCCATATGCTATCCTGTAAAATTCCCCTTATAAAAACCAGGTTTCAAGAAAACAGGTTGTCATTAAATGTCATTTGGAGATTAAAATGCATTATATGGCACATTATTCTCACATTTATCCCCAAAACAAGTAATACATATCCATAAAACCAGAGCAAAATAACTTGAAACACATCATGGTTGGGAAATGCAATGGAGACTTCCTAAGACCAGCCAATAATGAGACTCTCATTAGGACATTCCAGTGTTTAGAAATTCTAAATGCAATGGTCATTTCTCCCATTCTGATACTACCTAAGGACACAGCTATCATTATTTAGCTGTAGTAGTTTGACTTATTTTCTATAGCTTGAAGTGGCCTATGTTGGGCTGACACATTTCTTCCCCAGAAAAAATGTAGGCTCCCTTGAGGATTAAAAGAAAATGTTGTCAGAGGGAATGTGCTGAAGAAAACTTTTCTGCCAGAAATCCAGCAAGTTCTACATTACAAAATATTTTCTAGAATGGCCAGTTTCATATTTTCTTTAAAAATAAAAAACTCCAACAAACAACCAAAAAACATTTACCCAAATCTTTCTTTCAAGTTTTTTATTAATTTAAACTAGAAGCCATGCAGAACTTGAAAAGCCAAATTCAATACAAAATCTTTAAAATTTATAAAAATGAAACTTGGATTTTATGCATATTTTAATTTCAGAAAAATTACAGGAATGTGACAAGTTTTGAATTTTCTGACATTTTAGCTTTTGTTGTTTTTCCCAATTAAATACAAGTTATAAAGGAAAACAAAGTCACACTTCTAAAAATAATGTCAGCAATGGCCTATGAATCTAATTTCAATGAGCTTTAATTGCAGATGTTTGAGTAGAATGCAAATCTGAAGGTCATCTGACATACCCACAAGGAATGGTTTGGCACACATTTTTAAGTGTGGATTTAATATCTATTGTTTATTCCAATCTATGAACAAAATTTACTACCTCATTCTGGGGACTCATTCTGCAAATACTCCTGCTTTAAGTAATTTCAATAGGGATATGTTTTGCTTTTTGCACTAACAACACTGGAGCCATTGTAAAGCTACAAACAATTATGGGTCTCAAAATGCTGGTCTTTTCCTTTTCCATGTGTCCCCTACAATGGTAAGCAGGCACAGGTGAATATCTCACAGGAATAAATTAGGTGAAGCTGATATGCCTTCCCCAGCCCCATGCTCCAAACTCAGGTGAATATTGGACTGTCCCACCAAAACACTTCCAACAGAGGACTTCAGAAAAAGAGTCCAAACTCTGAATTTAAATACCTTAAGAGCAGTAAAAAGCATTCAGACCATGCTCAGGCTGACTATAAAGCTCTGAAGGACTTCAAGAGAGCCAGAATTTCATCTTTCAATTTTCTTAGGAAACCAACACTTCCTGGCACAACCCCACAACATCCACCTATCCGTGGGAACTCCCTTGTTATGACTTCCATTCCCCTGTGGCAAGCACCTCTGCAAACCGGCCAAATTTCACACAAAGGTTCACTTCTCTGTCGCACCTGTGGAATCCCAGGGCGTAGATGAAAGTGAGGACTGATTGCCTTGGAAAGCATCCAGGCACAGAGCAATAAAAAAAGCAGGCAGCAAGACGCCTACCAGCAGCACAAAATTTCCTCTTCTATGGCAAGCAGGAAAAGGGAAGGGGATTCTTGGTTTTGACCACATGGCTCAGTGATGGGGAGGCAGAGAATATGTGGGATGATGACGGAGAGGTGAGGGTGAAACAACACAGGGAATTACTTACCAGGGGGAAGTCTGGTCTCAGGGTTAAGGAACTCGTCATGGGATATGTGAGTTTAATATTGGCACCACCACAATCTTTCTTTGTGCCTTATAGCTCCAGACCACAAAACATTTCCATGCTCCAAGGATGTAGCATGACAAGATGACACCAGAGGGAATAATATCTTTTATTGGAAAGATAATTATATTCCTAAGGAACACTGTGGCTGCACATATGAAGTCTTACAGAGATATATGGTTATGTTATTGACAACTACTTACACACAACATACTCTAGAATTAGCCCCTTAGATGCCCTCCTGAGCATATCTTCTCATTTACTGGTGCCTGTTCCAGTGACACAAAAATGTAAAGGCAGCTTGATTTGCTGCTATTTCATGGAATCATAGGATGGTCTGGGTTGGAAGGGACCTTAAAGATCATTTAGTTCCAAACCCCCTGCCATGGACTGGGACAACTTCCACTAGACCAGGGTGCTCAAAGTCCCATCCAACCTGGCCTTCAACACGTCCAGGGATGGGGCATCCACAGCTTCTCTGGGCAACCTGTGTCAGTGTCTCATTGCATACTGCTACTGCAGCCAAGAGTGGCCACAAATCCCTCTTGCCCTTACACATTCTGACAGGTAGTATTAAATAGTGAGACTGAAGACTTCAAAAATAGCCAGTGAGTCAAAGCACCCAACCTCAGCTCTCTTTAACCAGCCCGGTTTTCAGCAAGCGGCTTTCTGAAAATCAGACCCTATGGGATTGTTTCAGAGTGGGCCCACACAAAGCTACAGCTAAAACCCTTCTGCAGAAACACAACTGACTTCTGTATGCGTCTCTGAAATACAATGTAAGCCAATTATTTTATAGCCAATGCAAAATAAGAGTAGTTAGAAAGTAGCCTCTTCTTCCAACTTGTAGCAATTAATTTTAAAACCAAGAATCTTCATAATATAGTTGAGAATTTTCTAATTACATTGGTGATGAGTTTTAACTAATTAATTTTCCCACAGAAACTGAAGGTAGAATTCCTGCCAATTTAAACAGCATTCATTTAACTCAACTTCCAGCTGCTCCCAACAATCACACTCATAACTCCTAGATGAGGTAACACTCGTTTCAATCTTTCAGAAAATGATCTTTAAAGATAAAACTTATTATTAAGTAATAAACCCATGATGATAAAGACATATGATAAAGCACTGGTGTTCAACCAGAATAAAATCTTCCTGTGCTCAGCATGAACTGGTTTATGACCATATACTTTATAGCATACAAACCCCAACAGAAAAGACTGAAACAGTATGGTACATATGTACAGTGTCTCAAATGGACACTTAGACCACATCAAGAGAAACCCATGTGGGTCTTTAAAACCATCTCCACCTCCCACCTGACATTTCACCTCTGGCTGGGCCAGCAGAATGGTCTTCGATAAGATCCAAAAGCCTTATCCCTGCTTCCTCATCTCCCTGTACTACCCACTTTCTAGATGACAGGCAACTTGCAAAGGTTTAGCATCCCTTTTGGTAAAATATGCTACATGAACTTTCACTGTTAGGCTTATTATCACAAAAAGACTTCCAAATATATTAGTGGAAACTTTTGTGCTTAGGTGTTCTTCTGGAGTCTCTAAATAAACTCCATGGTTGAGTTATAGGCACCTTCTCAATGTCTTTTCACAATACAAACAGGACTGGATGAAGCAACATTAACAGCTGATACTTCAGTAATGCACCATGTGCTGTCATTTATCAACTCCAGGGCCATCAGCACTGCTGGGGTTTATAATCAAATCACAGTACATAACAGACAAAGGAGCAAAAATTCTTCCTAATTTAAAATGTCATTAATTCCATTATAATTGTATTGACTGCAGTAAAGGTCTGCCACTTTTAAAAGGTGCCCAAATACGTAATTCCCTATGACAAGCACACATATACCGAAATAAAGATACAGAAATAAACTGACACTAGTTCCATGTCAGGGAAGTGAAAATATCTGAAAGGCAGTTCTGCACAACACCGATTAAGATGACTCATAAATCCAGGGAACTTCAGAAAGGCTCCAGAAGTGAAGCAGATGACATGGCATGTCTCACTTCCTTCAAGAAGGAAGCATTTACTGAAACCCTACACTGTCAGAGGTAGCTGTGAAAAAAGCAATTAATGCTTTCCACTGCATATGCCCAGCCAAAATAATTTTAAGGTCCAGCTTCATCTATCTTCATTTGTTTATAATTTTACCAAGGTAACTGTGATTAATTTATCAAGTTTCAGGCTGAACTACTTTGGGGTCAGGGGAGATGGGAGGAAAAGAAAAGCTAATGCCAAGTCATGTGTCTCCCTTAGAAGCCTAAATAAATAACTGCTGGTGATGCAGAACAATACTGCATTTTAAAATAAACAAGATACAAATCCCTGTAGCTGAAACAACCAAAACATAAGTTACTTCATCTCTTGGAAAGGAGCTGTCAATATGAACAATCACATGCAAAAACGGCTGAATTACACAGAAAAAACCCCCTCACTGTACTCTTTACTTCTAGAAATACAACAGAAGCAATATTTCCAGTTCCTGAAAAGAACAGCTGTAAGTTAGTCCGGGGCAACCAAGGATGTCTAAAAATAAGCAAAGTTCTCATATCCAAAGACTTCCAATTCTCTGAGCAAACAACAATTGCTCATACTAAAAGACAACACTGACAATTCTGCAGGCTGCTTCAACAGGTACTGGGCCTGCTTTGCTAAATGAACACTCCCAAAACCAAAAGTATCTAGCAAATTCCCCATGGGAAGTTTCAAAACCAGAAGCCACCAGAAATGGCTGCAGGCATATCTGCTGCCCTCCAGGCACCCCTGCTTCCCAGCCAGGGCACCCAGGTGCTCAGAAACTGGTTCTCAGCTCCTTCCTGCACCGCCTGGAGTGAGCTGAACTGCTGCATAACCTTGCCGCAATAAATCCCAGCTCCTGGCTCCCTGTGCTGCCCCTGTGCTCCCACGGTTCAGTACAACTGTACTGTTCACCTTCATGTGATGCCAGCTCTGACTTCTCTGCATTTTTAGAATATCAGCATGCATGCACATAAGGTAGCAGGTAAGACTGGCTAACTAAAGCAACAACCCTCTTCTGGGATTGTTTTGGGAAACTGGTTTGGTTGTGAATTTTTGGGGTTCCAAGTACAACTGGGAAATAAAGGTCTTGTCATAGCTGTAAAAACCACTGGTAAAGCTACACTACAGCTTTGCCTATGTATATACCAATGTCCTCACTTCAATGCTTTAAAGTTCTTACAGTCCATTTCTGTCTTTTTCATACAAACAATATTTGCAAAACATTATTATAGCCTTGAAGCTAATAACTATTTTAGAGCAATTCCAGTACAATCAAAAGCTTTTACTAGCTGTTTATGTAACAGTGTATTAACCCCCACCAATACCTTTCAGGAATTCATAACCATAGTGCACAAAATGTACTTTGCGAGAGCTTGTTAATATGGTAAGTGCAAAAGCCGTCTCGATTCAGAAGACTGGCTTTCAAAGCAAACATGCTGAACCTGCAGTTTCAGTCATGGAAGAAATTACTCAATTAATTGCAGGCAACAAAAACAACAGGGTTATAACTAATGTACAGTAAATGCTCTGTGGGTGTAATGCAAGCTCATTTCCCAGTAGTGTACTCTCTTACATCCTAACACATTTCTTATCCCACTGCTATAAAACTGTTTAAGAATGTTGAATTCACTTAAGATTTTTTTTCCCCACACACATCTGTTTTCTTGCAATGGATATTATTATTAACCCAGGTAGAGTTTGTTCTCTTAAGAAGCGTGTATACAACACAGTAACTTGTAGCCCAGTATTTTTCATACTCTCTTCTAGACCAGACATCATCTTGTCCAAACTTAAACATCAGAATTTCTAAAGTTTTTGCCTGCACTGATGACATCCTTGCAGTGACAAGAGAGCACAGTGACAGGGCTCAATAAATTCTCATCTGCTTCCGGGAATTCCAGCAGGCAAAGAGTAGCAAGAAGATCAAAAGCACAAGAAGACCACACCAGTGTTGACTGCTCCCATTCTGACACTAAGGAAGAGATAGTGTAAAACACTAATAATAATTAAAGATAACAGAAAGAAAACTTACCCAAGCAGACAGTGATGCCTTCTTCTGTCATTCCTTCCATTCATGTAAAAGACATCTGTCAGTGATTTGATCTAGGCTCAGCATCAGCATAGGGCTGATATTTGGACTCGCTGCTTAGAGATTCTCAGGATGTGTTTATTGTGCACAGCTTACAAATAAAACGCTGACAACTAACCGTTTTAATAAAATATGCAGATGAAGGTAAAAAGAATCCCCTTCTACCACCTGCCAGGCAGTTCTCGGCAGGCACTAGTAATGTTCACAAACACGGATGCCCCCCATTTCCATCGAGGCCAATTCCTCAAACCCACTTCCCTCAAGCCCTGCGATATTTTCCTCATCCTAGCCCCCATGCGAACGCATCTAATCCTCTTACCCGGCGAGCCACCCCCGACTCCCTCCCCAGCTTTATTTTATTTAAAACGATGCCCACAACAGTGCGGGGCCGCCCGCCGGGTCAGTCCCCCCCCCACCCCGCCCGGGACACCTGGGCGACCCTGACACATCACGTTAGGCGCAGCGGAGTGCCGGGTTAAGACGTAATCTCTCCCTCTCCCCGCGGCTTACGGATCCCAGGAATCCTCCCCCGCTATCTCTCCATGGCAACGGCAGCCACCGGGAAGACGGCGGGGCCGCCGCTTACGCAAGAGGAGCGCGCCCGGCCCTGCCGGCAGGCTGGGCCCCCGCGGGAGAGCCGGGAGCAGCCTGCGGGCCCCGCGCGTCCCCGCTGCTCTTCGGGTTCGGGGCTCTGTTTGCCCTGGGCTCTGTAGTTTGGTTGGTGGGAGGGGTTTTTTTCCCCCTTTTTTCTTTTTCCTTCCTTTTTTTTTTTTTTTTTTTTAACCTTTGCCTTTTTTTCACTCCTTCCCCCCCACCCCCCCAATTTAACTTTTTTCCTTTGATATTTTTTCTTTCCCCCTTTTTACTTCTTTCCCCCTTTTTCACTTTTATCTTTTTTTAAAAAAACTTTTCCCCCCTTTTTTGTTGCTTTCCTTTCCGCCCTTTTTTTCCAATTTGTTTTCCTTTATTCTTGTTTCTCCTTTTTTCTTTTTTTTTCCTTTGTACTCCTATTTTCTTCCTCCTTTTTCGCCCCATTTTCTCCTATTTTATTTCATTTTCCTTCACCCTCTTTTTTCTTGTATTTCCTATTTTTCTTCTTTCTCCCCCATTTTTCTCCTTCCCTTTTTTTTTTTTCCCTTCCCCCCATTTTTATGGGATTGGTTTGTTGGGTTTTCTTCTTTTTTTTTTTTTTTTTTTTTTTTTTTTTTTTTTTTTGCATTTCTGACAGCCGACCAAGAAACAGCTGGTGCAGATTTAACTCGCTCCAATCCCATCTCCCACCATGGAAAACTGACCACAGCAAAGCCTTTGGAGAACACGCAATTCCCATTCCTACTTCCCCGGGAACAGGCGCAGCAGAAAAAGCTTGTGCCTTTAAGTTCTTCAAATTAGTAACCCTGGGAAGGGCAGAGAGCCGGCAGATGAAAGGCAAGGTAAAGGTACAGACTTTGATCGTGCAATCGGAGCCATGGGGGCAGGCGCCCCAGCCCATGTGGAGCACCCCTGAAGGTCAGCCTGGGCTGATCAGGTTGCAGCAAGAGAGCCGTAGAAAGCAGGCCAAACGGAGGTGGAAAAGTCTATACACCTCAATATCTGCCAAGAGATGAAAGAAAAGTTTGCCTCTGATGCTGGGATTTATGATAAAGGTAAATGAAGCCGTAATCTAACACTTGCCAAGATGCTTAGGTCTTCCTTCAGGAAAACACTTAAGCATGTGCTTAAACCCATTACTATTCAGGGCAGCCCATAAGCGTTTACTGAGGGTTAAGCACAATGTTCTTACAGGGAGCCCTTAAGTACTGTGCTGATTAAGGTGGGGGTTTTTTTCTTCTAAATCCGAGCCACTGTGAACCGCAAAATGAATTGCCCTCATTATATTTTAATATCATCTCTGTCTTCTTTCAAATTAAGCCAGAGAATGCAAACAGAAAGTAAGTCTTATTTTACATTAAGAGGATAAAACCCAACATTACATTCTGTCGTTTTTTGTTTAATTTTTTTTTTTCATTAAGATAACAGGCTGCACAACACCATGCATCCCTATGAATAAGCACCTTTCATGAGGAAGAAGGAGAGCACATGGAAAAGTGATTGCTCTGCTACTCCTAAACTCTGGAATTTCTTGATGTGGTGTTACAAGCCAGAAAGGCTCACACAGAGCACTGCATACATCCAAATATATACTTTATCCACTAATCTCTTGCGAAGCAAACCTTAAAAAGGCTGTAAATGGTGAACACATTTCATCTATTAAAGGTCGTGGATAAGACAGCTATTTATCAGTTCAAGTAAGGTCACTGCAACATCCACAGACAGAGAGCTTTGCCTATCGCACAAATGACACTGCCTGCCCTTAATGCCCCGAGAAACTTTTGACAAGCTAAGCATATGTAACAAGCCACAAACCTTACATATAGCCGCTACAGTTCATTAATGTTCAACAGAGAGGTATCATAGCTGAAAGGGGTTCAGTTTCTGTTTCACAGCACACCGCCTCTCCTCCGAGCTCTCCGCTGGTGATTTCTGACAAAGAAATTGTATCCCCTGTTGAAGAGGGGAAGTTCCCTAACTAAGGAATCCACGGTTGTGGCTCTTCCTGAAAACCTTTCTCCTTGCTGTCATTTAGCAATATTCTGCCCCACATACTGAACTATTGATTCCTTTAGTTTCTTTATACATATATGAAAAAGAACCTTGGAAAATGGTTTTGCCAGTTTTAGACTTCTACTGGAGCTAAAAGCAGGGTCTTGGTTGAGTTCTATAACATACAGTTTTGAAAGAAAACACTGTTACATAACTCTTTCCCTTTCTGGGAGACAACCTTGGTAGGAGAGCTTGTGAGAAGCACGTAAATCTCCTATTGCAGGTCTTGAGACAGATGGCAAAGTACCAGGGCACCAGGTTATATTAAGGTCAAGGTGTTTCCCATTCTTATTAGCTATATCCAAATGCTATAGGGCAGGCAGGACAACCTTCACTGCACTCGCCTCCAAGAAGCTTTAACTCTTCTCACTTGCAATAATTTGCCCTGCTAGATCCTGAGCTAAAGGCAGTACCTTCTTGCTGGAAACCTTGTTGCTATAGACAGGTAAGGACAAAGAAATAAAAAGTAATCTCAGATGTCTGTCCCTGTGTGACCAATATACCTTTCAGGAGTTAAAGGTCTCACCATGCTTGTATACCTTGGCATGGGAGTTTGACAAAAGAGATGAAGTTTGAAACCTTGATGCCACAACTGTCCTTACATGCCTCCTCAGCTCTTCAAACAGAAAAGCAAACCCAAGAAGTAGTAGATCTTAGAGTCATTTAATCATTTAGGTTAGCAAATACCTCTAGGATCGAGTCCAACCACTAACACAGTGCTACCATTGAACCATGTCCCCAGGTGCCACATATGCAGTCTTTTTAATACCTCCAGGGATGGAGACTCAACCACTTCCCTAGGGTACCTGTTCAAATGCTCAAGAACCCTTTGTTCTTTCATTAAAAAACAAACAAAAATGGTCATAGAAACAATTAAGAGAAGGCCAGAATCATGCTGCAAACCCTACCCCAAAAGTGCATTCAGCTGCCCCTGGATAGTAAAATTACCCATATAAAGTACCTCCTTGGGAGAATGCTATAGGACTTCTGTTTACTCACATGAACATGAATACCGGAGAAAAATTAGGTGTTCAAAGTCTTTCCCACTGTTCTCTCAGTTTAAATACCTATGGACACTAAATCAACAAAAGTACCATGAAGAAATTAGTAAGTAAACAGCTACAATCTTCACTGCTGCACAGAAGAGCTCTTGAAACCAAAGAAAAAGAAAGATCAATATGAACGATCCTAACTCCAGATTTGTAAAACAAACCTAGAAGAAAATATCTCCTTACGTGAGATCATAGCAGGGCCCAGATGGCTTCAGGACAAAGCGTATGTGAACCACTCTCTTCTGTGAAGGCTCAAAATTGGATGTCGAAGTTAACTACCAGTGAGTTTTCCTACAGAAGCAGGACCTTGAAGAGCATTTCTGCTGCCACCAGATTCCTTGCAATGACCTGGCAGCATATGATTACCACGTGAGCTTATCTCTCCTCCCCCCAAAATAAGCACAAAATCAAGGATTCTAAGTGTTTTCAGTCATTATGGACTGGAAATCACTGCATATGTATCTCCCTTTCCTTCTTGGAGGATTATTTTAACAGTCTATTAAAAAGTTAACTAGTAATGAAACAAAATTAGATAACAAACTGAAGATCTCCATTTTCTAAAGCTGAAATCCCAGTCTCTTCCACTGGAGTGAAAGTCCAGGTGATGAAATAAACCTTGAACTTTGTTGCTTTACTCTTCATTTTTGGAAACGAAAGAGCACCTCGTCCCAGACACCACAATTTAGCAACTTCATCTGTATACATGTCCTCATGCCAGATGTCAAAAAGAGGGAGCAGAAAGCTTTAGTTAGCCAGTATCCAAACAAGAGCGTTCATTACCCCGATCAACGTCACTGACTGGAATCGCACTTGTAGGGACGCACGCCAGTGCAGTTACTGTCACACTGCCGTGACCCAATTCCAGGCAGGCAGCTGTGCTCCCAACCCAGTGGTCTCCAAAAGTGGGTCTCATGAGCAACAACCAGTCATCTAGATACAAAATGAGGGGGAGAATAAAAAGGAGAGAATAACACCAACACATTCAGCAGAACTCAGCCTGCATCATCCTGTTAGGTCTCCCAGTGGCCTCCAGAAGAAAGTCAACAGGAGAGATGAGAGAACAGCTTTGAACTGGAACTCCCTGGCAGAGGAAAGGAAGGTCATAAGGACCATAGCCTTCTGAACTCCCAATTCCCCAAAATAATAATGGGTACATTGGGCCTGTGTATTGGTTCTCCCTCTAATCTCAGCCACTTCAACAGTTCCTGAATGCTAAACTTCGTTTTACTGGGGGGAAAAAAAAAAAAAAGTATAACAAAATCTGGGTATTCCCAATATACAGCTGTCACGAGACATCATGGCAGATACAGGGAAAGAGAATTATTTAAGTATTTTTTCCATTTTTTATCCAAGGTAATTCCAAATAATGAACAGGGGAGGGGAGTTCACTATGCTGTCTAGTGTTTATCCTAAGTCAGATTGCAAGATGTTAGAAAAACATAGCATTTTGGAACCACGTTGAATATGATTGAATAAAAATTCCTACCTGGGTTTGAAACAATCTTAACTAATCTTTCGGGTGGTTTTGTCCTGTTACACTATGATTTAAACTAGGTATAATGCAATTTTGAATCATATTCAAACAAGGTACCTCAACTAATTTAAACTATATTTAGACCGCAGTATTTTTACTACTAAAGAAACCTAACAGAGGAACAACATGCTTGGAACATCTGTCGCAGTGATTGAAAGAAGTCTATGACAGGAATAGCAAACAGTTATTTTCTTTTCCGAGATGCTGTCAATCTGTTGAAGAAAAGTATCAGTGAATTAGATTGTTTCTAAGAGTTACCTCACTCTGTCCTGTCTTTTCCAAAACAAAGATGATTAAAATACCCCCTTGTTGCATAACCTTGTCTGCTTATTATTATCTGCTATCTCTGTATCAGGGGAAAAACTCTTTGTCAAAGCTACTAAGCTTGTTACAGTGTTTTATGAAAAAAATAATTCATTTGCTGAAGTCTAAAAGCCTCCACCTAATGAAATTCAAATTTTAACATGTGTCAATTGTTATTTACATTTAGATAATCAACCATATGACTCAGTGCAATCCCTAAGATACAGACCACTAAACAAGGCTGTCTGTCACACAGCGTGTTTCACAGTGACGATCAGAGCCTCAAGTATTTATAAGACAACTTTGCAGTTACTTCTTGGAAGATGACAACAGAATGGCTGCTCACTCTCTGCTAATGCTGGTTCTCCAGGATGGATTTCTGTGTGGTGTTCCAAATCAAGGTTCTTCCCTACAACAAGTGCCTTGCCTGCCCAGACCACACAGAGGTGTCTTCTTCATGAAAGTGAAGAAAGAAGGAGTCTTTGGGCTCCCTGTGAGCCCTAAGTTAATGGAAACAGATGTCAAACAGCAACGGAATGACTCATAGGATTCATTATGAGTTCTTGGTGTATCACTGTCACGGCTCCAACTGTGGGCAACTCACAAACAGCACTCTTCTCACTGTCCTCTGGGTGAGGTTTCAACAGCGTTGCCCAGTGGCAGCCACACACACATCACTCTTCTGAACTAGGATCTATCAGGACCCTTAAATCAGGCACACGGTACATGATCAAGAGTGGCCTTCACTCCGCATCACCCCATCTGACTGACAGCATCAGCACACGGCTAAGGCAGGCACATCTCTCTTGAGCTCTGATGGAATAAGCCTTGAGGCTCAGCTGGAAGAAGATAGTCTGGTAGGCTGCCAACATGAGGGCATGGATGCCTTTAATAACCAACAACTGCACTGCATGACATGAGACAATGCAGCCTGGGATGGGCCAGAGGCGGCTGCGTTTACATGGCCTGGGTGGTTCCCTTGTTCTCAGTGATAAACTGGGTTCAGGAGAGGCAACCATCACTATTACTGATGTTCTCAAACTAGCCTGGGGAAGAGTTTCTCATCCAGTCACAGCCCTGCCATGGAGCTGCCAGATATCGCACTGAGGCTCTCAGCCATAGCTGAGAACACCACTGGTTTTCTATCCGAAACAAGAAATTAATATGTGAAAAGGTTTAGGAAATGTTGTGATAGAAATTGAGATGGGGACCTCAGAAAAGCAGAGAGGCAGTTTCTGAGCAGTGAATATGGATGTAAAAGCTTTCCGAGAAACTTTAGTATCAAATAGCTACAACAGAACAAAGTATCAGCACTCAGGAAGAAATTACTGAAAATTACTGTAAGAAGGGAGTGAAATGCCAAAGGCTTAAAGTTCTCTGCTGATTATTTGAAGAAAAAGAAATCAAACAAGGACCAGGATACTTACATATTCAATGGAATAGTTTAAAATATAATTTCCTTTTCATATGTAAATATTCATGTTAGCATATATTGTGTAAAAAAGATGCACAAGACATATATATATCTATAAAATACAGACTCAAAAGCAGAATTTATTCCTCTGCATACTGTTTTCTTGTAGATACAGGACTCTCTACTTCAAAAGGGACTGCTACATAAAGGAATCATTGTTAACTTCCAACCTAAATTCCAGCATCAAAAGTATTTTGTGTACTAATCCAAACAAAATCACAATTCAGCCACAATCGGGAGCGCAATTTGGGTTCTTTTATGAAAAATCTGGGAAAAGTTGGTGGCTGTGCAACTCGCCAGGGTGACCCCAAAACTTGTTTTACCGCACCCGGATCCACCCATGGCTCAAACCCTACTGTACCTTTACAAAAACCAAGAGATACAGATCCCGCCTTCCTGAAAGCAAAAAATTTGATTTCCTCTTGTATCCACTTTCCAGGGCCATGTTGACTCTTTGCTCCTGCTCTTTTTACCCCTCCTTAAATTTCAACAGAGGGAGTTTAGCAAAAGCTATCTATTTTTAACTGTTGGTAGAGAGACCTGGGTCTACATTTCCAGAGCAATAAAAAGGCAGGACAGAATTTTCTCTGTAGGTAGCAGACAGGCAGGGCTCCTTTTATCCTGTTTATTTTAATGCATTATATTAATGCTATTTATTTAAATGCCATGGTTTTATTGTAGTATTAATTATGCAGTAGGGCATCCCACAGCTTTGTGTAAGCATCTTTTTGTGTTATTTAGAACAAAATAACATGGAAACAGCAGTTTTGTCAGCATTTCTGTGAACTGTGCAAGTAAAATTTTATCACAGATCACAGAACATCCCAAACAAGAAATAAGGGAGTCACCAATGTGCGAGCTTTGAAGGATGAAACACAGGTCAGTTCTACAGGTAGTTGTCCCTTTGTAGCAGTGCATAGGCTCAAGGACAGAAGCATAGTAGTTTTACTAAGTGCACTCTTTTGTGGATTCAGCTGGTTAGCTTAAAAATAAACAAACAAATAAATAAATAAAGCCAAACAAAAAAAGGCAACCTCAAACCCCTAACACAGACTGTAGTATAGGTGGAAAAAATATGTTAAATTAAACAATATATTTCAATTCAGTTCTTGCTGTTCTTGTTCAAAATAACCTAAAGTGAAAGACCTAAGGAGAAATAAGGCTCTCAGATTCCCATATAATTGCAACCCAGTCCTTGGCCAAGTCAGTAACAGTTGGATCAGAAATTATAAAAGAATATAGCCAATATTTGACGACATGGTTTTGCAGCCACCATGGAGCACCCTTCTCTCCTGCTCCCAAATTCATCCCAGCCTATGGTCCATGCACAGCTCTGTGAGACCATCCCCTTTCATGCTGAGGATGGAAGCAGCGTGGGGTAGCAGGTTTTAGAGAGCTCCCTTCAGGCTAATGAGGAAATGTTGAAACAAATCAGGGTGCAGTCATAGCTGTGTGACTCTCCAAAAGAAAGCATTTAGAAACAGATCCATAAACAAAGGGATTGTGGCTGTCAGTAGGGGCTTAAGACCCATAATCGGGATCAGACAACACAACGTGAAGCATGGCATTCGCCACAGCAGTTACTACACTTCTGTCCTTTTTCCAGCAACTTCTGCTGACTCAGGAGTACAAATTGCTGACATCCCTCCTGAGAGTGCTCACACATACTCCTTTGCACGCACACAAAATCAACAATGAGAATATGGAAAGGGGTTTGAAACAACAAGTATATGTCAAAGAGCTTAAGAAAAAAAAAGGTTCCATGCTTTAACCACCTCTCTTTTTTATAAATACTCATATTAAGTGCTACACTGAATAAAAGCAGCTGAACAAACAATCTTGGGATTACTGGAAAAAATACAGTGCTGAAACTTTGCACGATTTTAGCCCACTACAAAGACCCATGGTTTTTTGTCCAATCTGGAAGACAAATTGTTTCAATGAGTGAGGATTTCCCCTCTTTCCAGAAATCAGAAACTTGCTGTGCATGTGTAGCACATTTTAAATAACCAAAAGCATCATGAAACTTGCTCTGCATAGGTGCCCACTCCCGACATTGCACAAGCAACTCTACCATTTGATACGTGGGATAAAAAGCCCACACAAAACTCTGAAGTTCCATTTCTTGAAATGTACAAAATTACTGTTGTTACAAGAAAAAGCATACACAAAAACCCAACTGAATTTATCTAACACTTTATACAAAGATCACTTGAACTGAATTTTTTTCCAAAAGGAATATGAAAAGGTAACACAGCAAAGCAAGTTGGGCTGCAAAGTGACAGACTTCAGCATGCACCAGGGCAAGCAGGCAAATGTTGGCATTAATACTATTAAGAATACTGTCTTGCATATACAAGCAAAACATTTCTTTGGCAATCTCCTAGCCTCAAACACTTTATAACCTTGATACCCAAACTGAACAAAAATCCCTTTGTCATCTCTTTAAGTAACTGTGGAAAAAATATTCCACGTTTTTTCTTTTTTTTTTTCCAGTGAAATATTTTTACAGTTTCCTTAATCGAGTAGTTTTCCTCTAAGCCATTGTCATCCCTTTTTCTATTTCATTATCCCATGGTAGCCTTACAAGCAGGTCTCTGTCTTTCATCAACCACCCAACCTGCACTCTCACAGTTAAGCAGGAGTTCTGTGGAAGAGAGCTAGAGGTTACAGCACACAATAAGCTAGATAAGCATCAACAATATCACACTCTTGGAAAAAAAAAAAAAAAGAAAAGCAAATGTGCTGGAACAGACAGCCACAGCAAGGGAGGTCTGTGAGGAAAGCCCTCTGCTATACTCACCATTACTGGGATGTCACTACTGCACTCCATGAGATATGTGGACAAGTCAGAAGATATTCAGAGAAGAGAAGAAAGAGGATGAATTAAGTATCTAATCTAAACAAAAGGAAACTGAAGGGACACAGGGTAACAGTCTTCAATTGTTCAGAAGGGAGATGCTAAGAGAAGTGAACATATTTTCAAATTGCAAGGAGAAAGACTTTGCCAAAACAGTGAGAAAAGCTTTCTGACAGAAAAAAAGCACATGAATAGAATATATTTATATATACATATACTATATATATGTATACATCATATATGATATATATAGTATCTTTTTATTAGGATGAGAACATGTATCTATATTTTCTATAAAGAGGTGCTAGCTGCTCCCAGAAATGGCAAAGACTCGGCCAACCCTGTCTTAGGGTAATCAGGTTAGATCAACCCTTGGGGACACAGTTCAGCCCTGTGATTCTGCATGCAGGCAAACCATCTTGACCTCTTCCCAACACCAAGTGCCCAGTGAGGCCTATGAGAGGAGCACTCCCTTTATTTTAAAGTACAGAAACAGGAGACACTTTAGTCTTGCTGTCCCTGGTAATCCTGGGTGAGGGGCAGTACAGGCTGCCCATCAACAGCAAGGCAGGATGATAAAAGATGACGTAGCCACACGGACTATTGTAAGTCACTTAAACTTCAATAAAAACCCAAAGTCCATGTAATCAGCTTCAGAGATAATAAAAGGAGGGGTTTGCAGTTAGCTGCTAAGAGGTCTACAAATAGGAGAGGGCAAAAATCTACTGGAACACTACCTTTCATTCCTTCATACTTTACCAGTACATGATGCATATTATTTGAGGACATCAGCTTCCCTGCACCTTGCCTCTATATGAAGTACATAGTTTTTTCCTTTCCTATGTATGTATTTTGTCTACATAGATTACTAGTAGTTTGAGGCAAAAACTTTTACTTACTTACACCATCCCTCAAAAAACACACATCTCACTCATTTGACTTTAACCACTGATCAGCCATCAGCTGTCCAAACAAGTTGCATCTGCCACCTCACTGATTTAGCTACAGCTACAAATTTGGGTTCAGACAAAAAAAAGTTATTTTTTCCCTGTTCTCCCACAAGTTTCTTTTAGGTTTCCAGAGTAGGTTTTTTATCTGTTCTTTCCCCCTTTCTTCTTCTCCTCCCTTTCTTCCTTCCAAACTTTTCAGTTCTCCGCTAGCTACTCTTCTCCACTGATGCTCTTTATGTCCCTTTGCCATGCCACACGGTGGAAGGCAGTGGAAGAAAAGCAATGGGACAAGCACACTGAGCTCCAGTTAAATGGGAACACTCCTGGTGACCCCCTCCTCCAAATACTTCAAAGGTCTCCAACCATCACTGATCCATCAGAAATAACAGTACAGACTAATACTGAAACACCAAGGGCAACATCAGACTCTGCTCTCATATAAAGGCTGACTAAATCAAGACACATTTCACATACAGAAAGTGGAGAAAAGGAGAGCCTGAAGGACTGACTGAAGATGGAGAGGTACATATTTTGGCACATTCTTGCAGGTAACACAGAAGCACGCATGGAAATGTGACAGTTATAGTCACCCTATAGCAAAAGGGAAAATTACCATGATTTTTATCCAAATCAATGTTCAGTCCTTGGGCTGGGAAAAAAAGGGCTAATGAAAACACTTAACAGAACTCTTTAAGAACAATGTCTTAAAAATGAGGGAACAGAAATTACAGTGCTTCTACAGGACAAAGCAGAAGTCAGAGAACAACACAGGTGACTTCAAAATGTTTTGTGTTCTTCTGTCTCTGGACTGTTCTTGGGGTTGAAGGGACCCTGGCCTGATCTGGGGAGCTGCAGCCTGACTGGTTTACATCAACCATTTTTTGCCACAGCTTCTCTGGGAAACCTCTTCCAGTGCCTCACCACCCTCACAGTAAAGAACTTCTTCCTAATATCTAACCTAAACCCACACTCTGTCTATTTAAAGCCACTACCCCTTGCCAATGGTCCCATTAAAAATGTTCTAGATTGCTTTTTTCATGAAAAATTGACAGGACTTCAGCGTTGGTGAAGATTTCGGCCACCAGCAACACAGAAAGTAGCAGTGTATTAAGAACTAAAGCTCTCTGAGAAACCAATTCAGGCAGAGCAAAACACCTTAGTAACATTACTAACACATACTTTCCTTAGCAAAGTCTTGTCCACAGCACATGAATAAGTTTCAGCAACTTGTTTTGGAGTCATGTCTCATGCAAAGCAACTGCTGAGCTTAACTACAGCACCTTTTAACAAACAGTTTATCAGAAACATTACCAGGACAAACGGTGCTTATCTGAAAAGTGTATTTCTTTTTGTTGTCTCATGCAGATGGATTAGGATTGTTGGAATACTGGGCTTTGTTTTTATCAGTATATGTATTACACACACACATGCACTCTGAACTCCAAGGAAAATAAACAGAAAGTTTACTTTATACTTTTATTTATCCTCCTTTTTTTCTGAAGTAGCCAAAATGTCATGCAAGTGCATGGCAGATCTGGCCTCTGGGTGCATTCACAGGGTACCAACAGTTGGCCTGAGCAAGGTTTGTGTGGGCCACAGGAGATGTCATGCTGCTCTCATTTGGAAAGTACCTAGAAGCCACACCTCAACTCATTTTGAAATCAAAGAATGGTTGGGGTTGGAAGGGACTAGTCCAACCCCCCTGCTAAAGCAGGTTCAACTAGAGCAAATGAGGAAGGCCACTTCTTCCTGGTTTGTAAAAAGTTCATCAGAAAACCACTGTAAGTTCCCACAGCAGTTAACTAACAAATATTCACAGCGGAATAATAATAATAGTAATAATAACAACAATAATAATAATAATAATAAACTTAGATAGGCATGCATATACAAAGCTGTTTTCTTAAACACAAAACAGAGAATTTCCTGGGCTAAACCCTGGCAGAGGGGTGAACATTCTGCAACAGCTGCTTCACCAAAACAAGGTAACTAATATGTCCTGTTTCCTAAATACCAAGTGCACTAGTATCAGCAAACTATTCGGAAACTAATGACCAAAATTAAGAAAAACAAAACAGAGGTGTGGTTCAGATCAGAAAAAGTGCTGCCTACCTAACAACTTTTACTGATCTCACCAGAACTAAGTGTATTTACATACATATCTGAAAGTTAATTTGAAAAAATGGGCTTTAAATTCTGTTTTTGAAGACCAGTGTGCTTGGTTACACAACATGTTATAACTGAGTTTCTTCTTCTACTTGGAGCATTAGGCAGTTATAAAAGGTGTAGTAAGCCCCTAATTACATCATAAACCTTGCCAGTGTTTGATAATTTCTTAAGGGATTTGATAGAGGAAGCAGAAAGTTACAGAAATCACAGTTTCACTTCTTAGGTTCTTAACCTTCTCAGCAGTGCAGTCATGTGGAAGAAGCCAATGTGAGTCACCAGATGAAAGAAGGCAAGTAAATACATTTCAAGTTCCTTTTTAATTAAAAAAAAAAAACCAAAAACAAACTAATAGTATAAGCAAGCTTCAGGAAGCTCTGGCTCAAGACTGAGCACCTGAGGTTAAGAACACTACTAAGCTTTAGAGTTTTGTAATAAACCCTCTAATTTCCTGATGTGTTCAAGCTACCAGTTACTACCTGAATTAGGTCCCAAATTCAGTGCTACCCAACTTGGGTAGCAAGGGCTGCATGCACCTGTAGCTATCTGTCCTTGAAAACTGCAGAAAAATTTGCTCTATCCCAGCACACTCCTTCCCACCTCTGGTCTGTTCCCCACCTGTACCCAAGATGGATCATCCATCAGCTGGGGGTGATGCACTGCTTGTGAGGCAGCAGTTTTCCCCAAACACTGCAGTCCTTCACCAGCTTCTTGAGCACCATTTACATCCCACTGCTTGCAGACAAGACACACTGTAGAAGGCTTGAAGATTCTACATAGCCTCTTTTAGGAACAACAGAGGCACTGCTTACTATGGAATAACTTCACAGTGCTGCTTTAGGGGGACACTGCTAGCTTTACTTCCTTATGATGTAAAGGATGATTCCTTCCTTAGGAACTATGAAGGATGAAACTATTACTCAAGTAATGTCAGTAACTAGCTGTTTCTGCCATATAGCGTGTCCTGCCTTACCAGGAAAAACATAAATATGTACCAAAGAACCAAGTTCTGCCCCCAGAGTAAGTGTAACTTGAATCCAGCAGGACAAAGCATGCCCAAGAAAAATTCAGAAGGCTATTTTTTCCTTCAACTTTTCTCATACATGAAATATATGCATGTGCAGAAATATTCCTCGTTTAGTCGCTCTGGTATTTGTTTTCCATTAAGCAGTATGAAACTTGCTTTAGCAAATATGTTTTGTGGGTTGTCATCCATAGCTTGTTAACCACTATATTCATTTAGGGACTACACATATGCTTTTTCAAATATAGACATAAGGGGAAGTGAAAATCATGCCAGAGAGCATTGGTTAGTTCCCAGGAAAGACAGCATCTAGAATTTGGCAGCCTTTAGATATCAGAACAGCATAAACACAATCAGACTCAAAATTTTAAGTCATTTGTATGGGCCATTTCTTTTATCTTGGTGATCCCAACTTCTTCAGTTATTTGTAGCTTAAATTGCTCTTATTTTTTAATACAAAATACATAACATCGTTTCCTCTAGTTATTTGTACTAGAAAATTATGTTTGCATAACACCTTCCCACAATTCTGAGTCCCTTCAGAAACTTATTTTGCTGGACATTTGATGAAAATACTGTTGTAATCCACTACAGTGCTACCAAACCTCTTACAGAAAGACAGTAGGACTTTTAAACAGAAAATAATAAGTGAATTATCACTGGCTTACCAATAAAGTAGAGAGGGAAAGTAGTTACATCAAGTCACCAGAACACACTGAGACCTGGTCACAACCACCCAATAGGAAAAGAGGCAGTGATCCCCAAGGTCATGCTGAAATTATTTCCATTACCTTCACACGTCAGAACACACAAAGGTATTGGATCTTCCCAAAAGCCACAGTAGGCAAAGCCTTCTGCACTTCATGAAGCCTTGCTCTGTGCTTGGACAGGTATCAGCTTTCCAGCAGGGCACCTGGCTTGTGTGCAAGCCCAGCTGTCCACAGGGAAGCCCCCTGCTCCCCAGCACTGATGTCCCTGGGCAGCAGCTGCCACCACTGAGCAAGGAAACTGTACCTCACATTCATGTACAGCAAATAATAAGCTCTACACAACTATAGGCTTCTTAATTGGGAAAAAAACACCCCCTTCAAGCTAGCTGCCTAGCTTACTGTTTTTCTTATTGCCAAGATGAAAGAATCTTATCTTAAGCTTACACTGTTTTTCTCTTAAACAAAAAGATAACTGTTGGTTCTGTTAAAAAACCCAAAACAACAAAAAAAACAAACCAAACAAACGAAACCCCAAAAAATCCCCAACAACCAAAGAACACCCCTCAAAAATCCCCCCATTCCCACCATCAGCAGAAGTATCTAAATGCGGATGACAAGAGGAAGCTCTTATCAAACAGCCCCTGCAAGCATTCCCTCCAGAGGACTGCTTTCTCCCAGTACTAAATTCCAGCCTGTCCTATGAGCTGTCTCGTTCGCTTCCTCACGAGCACTTCACTCCCAAAGTGCAGTGTTAGTCACAAGCAGACCCATGCTGAAGAACATCATGGGTTTGGGGAAACAAGCATCAGACTGAGGCCAGCAGCAGAGCCTTCTCTCAGCCACAACTGTTCCTGTGCTGCTGCTCCTCTCACAACTGCTGCACCTCTTGCTGTGAGAAAGGGATGGCCATCACTTGTTGGCCATCCATGCACTGTCCTCTCTCTGTTGTTCTGGGAATGGCCCTGTGCCCACTTTGGCTTGTTTTTCAGTCCAGTTCGTAAGAGACAACGTCTAAAGACAAGTCTGGATGCTGGAACACAACACTGTCAAGGGCACAGGCTTAGTAGCCATCACCAGTGGTAAATTTATCCTCTCTGTTGCATCTACGTCTTAACACACAAGTTCTGGGACAGCTCTAAGCAGTGAACTGTAAATTTTAATAGGGCTTCTGCATGCATGGTTGAGCCTGATGTATTTTATATATTGCGATCGCTACAGATATCTGTGGAAAGAACATATTTTTAACGCCATTTAAGAAGAAAAAGATATTTATATTGACATTATAGGCAACCTTTTGGGGTTAAAAAAAAAACCCAACCCAAAACCTTCAAATATGTTCAATGTTTCAAAATCAAAATTAAGAATTTATTCTGAAAACTCTGATTGCACTGTGAAAGGGGAATACAACCATTTGGTGTGCTTCCTCGAGGTTTAAGAGAGTAATTAAATACTGCACAGTTAATAATATTTTATTTGCCCTAGCTTCTGGAAAATAATTAGACACACAGGGCTACATATTCAAAAGTCTGATCCCATTTACTTGAAAGCTATTTGAAGGAAATATAATAACTGATATATACATTGCTGAATCCCTCTGCCAATACTTGCTGATTATCCCAGCAGTTTTCCCTGCTCTTGCTGTATGAAAGAAACAGCCAACTAATTCATTAACCAGGAGGTGCTGATTACACATATATTGTTATCAAAAGCACAAACTACACTTTTTCCCATTCTCTCAGTTACAGTAATTTTAGGTGCTTGCAAAACAAGCAGACAGAAAACATTCAGCCTAAAACCTGATACTTAAATAATACTTGGGCAATGCCTCCTTAGGAACCCAAATAAGACACATAGAAGTTTTGTATGCTCAGAGCTGAGCTATGCACAGCTAGTAGCTATTCTTGATAAAGTATTCTGTTTAATAAATGGGTAAATTTGAACACAAAGCACTTGGTTTTGCTCCAGAACTAGAACATTCCCTACTTTTACATTTATACCTCTTTTAAATTCAATTTAATTTCATATGCAAAAAAAAAAAGAAGCGCCCCATTTTCTCTTTTTGCATGGCCTAGCTACAGAAGACTTGGTTATATATATAAGGAATGGATGCTGCCTTCCAATAAAATGATTCAACTTTGTATTTTCAATTTTACAGTCAACTGAAATAAGGCCCCAACCCATGAAAAATGACCTTAACTTTTTATCAGCACTTCCCACCCATATATATTTATGAATTCATTGTTACAACAGACTCTCAAATTATTTTAATTAATTCACCGCTGTGATGGTCAGAACCCCAAAAAATGACCAACTCTAGAACAGGCTAGTAGCTGAAGACAATTTAGAAATATCACCCCCCAAGGACAAGTTTGTTATTGATTTAATATGTCAGGTTTGATCCCTAAGTAAAACTAAACAGTGCATGTTAATGTCATACATAGTCACAATAAAGTGGTACTACTCTAGAAGACAAAGTGCTACATGATTCAATAAAACACTTCTAGTGCATGATGTAACTAAAGTAAGAGCTAAAACACAGGAATTTTAAGATATTCCTCAGCAGAAAGAGCTGTTCCCAGATAAGATTAAAGGATATGATATGACCAACATCTTGGCTGCCATATAACTGAAGAGAAGAAAACAGGAAAAGAGGATCTTAAAAAAAAAAATCATCAGAAACATGATCTGAAATTTTCTTTCTTTATCTTAGGAAAGACTTCCCCTTAGAAAGGGATCATTATAAATGCAAAAAGCACCCATGTAGAGCTGGATCCTCAGACTTTTGTAGCTATAAAACCCCTTGGACAAAATCATAGAGAAAAAGGCTGAACAGAATATATAGCAACAGTCTCTGTGTCTGGAACTTGGTTTATGCTTTACATTTTCTGTTTGTGCTAACTTGGTAATCAAGGACTTAACCCACCACCTGGCTGAAACAAAACTAGTTTTTGCTTGAAGTTTCTCCAGCATCTCTAGTCGTTTTGCAAGGTCACACTGAGGACTAGTGATATCAAATGCCAGGGAAAAGCAAGAAGTTTTGCCAAGCAGGCAATGTCCAGTGCCTCCTGGCACAGGGCAGACAAAACAAAGGCAAAGGCAATCCATGACTCTGGGAAATGCTTGCATTCATTTATTTAGTCCATCAATACAAACCGCAGAGAATCATCACTTTAACTGAAGAGAGTTTTACACAGCATTTTATTTCATCAGATAACATTCAGGATGGCAAGACAGTATTTTCAGTATCGTCAACTTCTGATGTATTTCAGCTGCTCTTTTTCCTTCTTTCCATGATAATCCAAAACACTCTACTTAACAATATTATTTTGCATACTCTTGGGCGGAATATTAACTACAAAAGGCAGGTGGACTTACCTTCAGGAAGTCCAAAACCAAATGGCAGTAACTTTTCAGAGCTCAATGAGAAAAATGTTTTATCTGTTTTACAGTTCCTATGGCCCTGCATCACCCTTGCACCGCGAGGTTGGGAAGTCATGCAATTTTCAGAAAAGCTTTCTCTTACCACTCCAGTCACAAAACTCACATTGGCAAGCTGGCATTAGGTTCATAAAGGGTAAACCTGAATATTTTTGTGGAAGTAGGATGTCTACGGCAGTTGCCCAATACACTTGTCATAGGATGGTCGCTAAGGGAATGGGTTGCAATACTTCAATTCAATGAGCTTTTAAAGGCCTGTTCCAGAAAACGACTGCAATAAGGTATCTTTTATCCCTTCTCAATATCTAGCACAACAGCTGGATATCCATGCCCAATATTATTCTGTGCAATGTCCTGAGTTATACCACAAATGGCTTACGTAACACAGCTAAAACAAACTGCTCTGCAGCAATGAATGGGGACTCTGTTGTTGGAGCCCTTGCCAACTGCACACATCATTCTTGGTTCCGCTAATGCTGAGTGGGGACAAAGGCTATATTCTGTCCTCTATGGCAGCACAGCACAGTGAGGATGCTGTAAATTAAAGAAAGCACAACTCGCCGACAACAGACTCATTACTACTTTCTTACTCTCAGTTCCATAATACATAAATATGGCATAGAGTTCCTTGCATTGTGCTGAAAATAATGGGAAACAGGGATAAACGTGGGAGAGCCTTTCCACAGCTCAAGAACATAGATCCCACTTCCTCCATCTGGATCTAATTCTGTTGAGTGTTTTTTGCATCAACCGTCTATCCTCATTCTTACCTTTTCTTCTACACATTTTCAGAGCTGCTCTTCAAACGTATCAGTAATTTAAAAAACAATCTTTTCCAGAACAGCAAAATCTATACTCCTATGAGAATCTGCTCCACAGTCTCTTGTAATGTCAAATCTCTCTCCAATATCTTTACTTCAGGCAAATAGGAAAAAATCAAGTTTGAGGAAAGATCTAAGAAAGTTTCTTTTATAACTAGATGCAGACATTTCCCATAGAGGTAAGTAAATTTACAGTTCTAACTCCTCCATGACCCCTTGCTCTACCCCTGTTCCCTTTCTCCCTCTCCTTTTTCTCACACACACACACACACATATACACACACATATATAAACACACATATGTATGTGTATATATATAGATATACAATCTGGGCTGTCTGACTGCGAGGTGTCACCTCAATATCATGATATTGAAGATAACCGAAATGGAGACTTCAGAAGGCACACATCTAATAATAAAGCTGTTTGCAGAAAACTGTGGGAATTCCACAGAATATTACAAGCCTAGAAGGACAGACATGCATACAGAAATAACATAAACCAGACTCAATTATGATGTCCCATGAGAAAACATTTCTTTATCAACACTATGCTTGCCTTAGGAACAAAGAAATGCCCACCAGCGCGCCCATCCTCTAGAAAAAAAAACACACACACAAATGTCTGACTATTTTCAGTAAGTTTTATCAGGATTAAACAGAATACTATTGACTACTACAGTGATCAAATGCTGAAGGGTACCTGACCATCCCCAGCACTGCCACCAGTGCCTATGGCTCAACAGCCCCACTCATACCCAGCCTAGATCAGCCACTGGTTAAAAAAGTAAACCAAAAAAACCCTGGAAGTATCTCTTATGAGTTGCAATCTGACATTTCATGGAGACGATTACATTACAATTCCCATAACGTTTAGGAATTAGATTCGAAATTGAAGAAACAGTGAATGTAATTCTACTGCCAGGAATAAAATAAAAAAACCCCGTAAATTCTCAGATTAACAGGACCCTAAAACAAGTCCCTCTCTGTACATTTAGGATATATTCTCATGCAAGCAGAAATACAAATTAAAACAGTCACTAACAGGAAACATGTTTTCCTTTTTTTTGTGTGTTTTTAAAGGAAGCAGAGAATTTGGTGCAAACACCACCCACTTCTCAGAAGTGGATTTCTACAGAAATTAAGGTAAGCAAAAGGTCACTGTGTGAAAGAAGAAACCATCCCAGATATAAAGCATCCCGGTCTATGACAATAATCTAAATACTCCACCAAAAAATAAATGAAAATGAGCTAAGAAAGAGTTCAAGCATTATTAACAGCTACTCATAGGAACATGTTGGGCTACAACAGCTGCTGGTGTAAGCAGTCCCTGATGCTAGTTTTAAACTGGATTTCCTGGACTGGAAATTACAGACACAGTGACTGACTCAAGTGCCATGGGGCAGTGCTGACAGGTATACAAGGGTCTTTTGGTCACTTTCAGGAGTGGTCTCAACTGTGGCGAAAATCAAGACAACACAACTTCACAAGGGCTGCTGAGCTCTCCCACATCACTTCCAATTATGTATTGTACTTGAAACCATTCTGAGAGAGATACTGCTGATACCAGTCCAGTGACAGCATCACTCTAATCAACTTCTTTGCCAAACAAATGAGTAAATGGTCCCTGGAAGAAAAAGGCCTGATTCTGAGCAACAAAGAAAACTTGTAGCTGCTGAATGTGGCCACAAGAACAGGTTCCCTATGCCGGTCACCTTCTTCTGCAGGGATTTAATTTGGTGAGAGCACACGCTGACAATGAAACTCCACAATAACCGAATCAGGACATTTCCCAAGGGAAGTACAGCACAGCAGCAGTAGGAAGAAGAAAAATCAAGTTTTTTGATGTTGCATAAACATGCCTAAACATCTACTGGACATGAGCACTGAGAAATATCTGAATCTGCAAGCTTACTGACTTTCATGCAGAACTTAAAATTTCAAATTAGCAGCCACTCAAAAATTTGCTACATTTAAACATTCCAAAACCAAAGCATTTCAGGCTCCCTTACACAAGATTTTCTACTATTTTAGAAGGACTACTGCATGCTCTGTAAAGTTCCACTACTGTCTTTGGCTTTTCCCTTTTGAATTTCCCTTTTATTTACTGAGAAATGTTTTGAGGTGAGGGTTTGGGGGTTTTTTGTTGGGGGGGGGGGTTAAATATTTATTGAAACACTCCATTGGAAAAGGGCAGCACTGATACAAAATTATTTCTTTAAATCAAATCACGTATGTCAATAGCATGTAATTCAAATGCTTACCTTGATTAGAAGGTATTGTTTACATGCCTTAACTTGCTCTATTTGCATTCCATAAAATATTTTAAAGTCATTAGCTGAAAGTTATCCACTCTGGCACACAAAAGAAGCCTTCATCCTGTAGCCACAGTCATTTTGTGTCATTAATCAGCTGCATGATCCAAGCACATCTGGATTTCTGGTAAAAGCTTATGACCAGTAATAAAAACTATATATAAACTAGCTCAGTTTGGACTCCTGCATCCATTTGGGAAACTGTCAGCAGAAGCTCTCCCCTTGGTTGTAGCTGTATTACTCAACATGCAGTGTGCAGGAATTGTTTGCGGAAACATTTGGTATTTTTAGGCCTGGCCTCTCAATGGGAATTCCACGCTGAAAAAAAAGGTATCACTTATACACTCAAACCCCTCACTGAGTCCTCTGTTACAAATTTACATACAGGGGTAGAGGGTGAATTGCTCAGCTATAAGCTGGAATTTACAAATGTGTTTAAGCACCTGCTGGAAATAACTAGGAATTATGCTCTTGACATGAGTACATGCTTCTCTTTTTGTGCAAAGAAAAAGACTTGGCTCAATACAGGACAGGAGTACATGTAAAATAAATCCATATTGAATGAAAATACACAAATCTGCTTTTCTAATTTCTAGTTCTCGTCTCAGTTGCACAAACATGTTCTCTTAATCTAACTTTTAAGTAAGATACTATGTATATAATTTTTCTTGATTAAAAAAAGCAAATAAAACAATGTTTAAGGAAAAAATATTTCCATGGGCATTAATCATTAATAGAAAGGAATAAACAGGAAGAAGTAAAGATGACTCAGCTGGAATACTGGAATATTTATCCCCATCTTTCTCTCATCTGCAAGTTCCAACATTAGTATCAGATAAATACAGATATGGACAAAGTTTTCCTTTGAAAATATATTTATCTACTTTAATGTAAACTACTTTTTTTGTGACTGTATGGAGGATTTTTTACACATTAGCCTGGGAGCATTGCTGTACTTCCTCACCACCATAGGAGTTCCCTTCCCCATTAGGAAGGGAAGAAGCAACCACCGTGACTTGGAAGAGCATTCCTGATGCAATTCCTCAGCTCCGATTTCTGAAGAAAGAAAACGGGTGGGGTGATTGGATTTGTTTCTGGAAAAAGCTCATCTTTTTTTTCCAGTGAGCTTTTTACTCAGAAGTCTGCATTGTTATTATAATGAATATTTAGTGTAGCTTGCAAGAGCACCAAAAGAAGCCAAGCGATGTGTGGATCCAGCAGAGCTTTACCAAGGGAGCAAAGAAACAACTTGCCAGAAGAGAGACAGCCCCTTCTCCACATTGGCAGACTCCTGGATGGTTTGCACACATCCGGCCATTGATACAACACAAAAAGCAGCAGCATGGCTTCACACACCCACGCTGCAGCATCATTAGGCCTCTACAACTTTTAAACAGTAAGTAAGCATATCTGCAGTTCCCACGTTGGGATTTATATATGAAGAAGGAACAAACCGGGCATTTTAAAATTCATTTACCAAACACATTTTTCTCATATGGGCACACATAAAGGATAAACCCATGTCGAATTCCACCATGCAGCATCACACCAGGTTCCTCACCATTACTGGGCATGCAGATGGCAACAGTGATGGAGATAGACTTTTCCAGCCTTTGGGCAGCCAGAGGTCTATTCCCTTTATCTTCCCATGTGGCTCTCATCCCTGTAATTCATGTTTTATGGTTCCTAGGCTAGTGCAGTTCTAAAGGCATGAAGTCAGCTGCTTCACGGAGTTGCATACAGATCAGAATTCCACAGCCTGTACATAACTGGGGCCAGGCTCTGCTGAACCTGCTAGAGATTAAAAAATTAAGAGTATGTGCCCCAGACCACTGCACAGGCTCACCCTACACATGGATCTGCATGTTCAGCAACATATCTGCCATATTCACTGCAACAGCCCAGCTGAACTGAAGAAACACATTGTTGCAGGGACACAGAGAAGGACTTGGCCACTACTGAAATTAATTCTCAGTGGCAAGATATCCAGATGTTAATTACTTCTCAGGATGAATGAAAGACTAACTGTGTCTTCAGGCATTTCATTTCAGTAATTCATTCACCACAGAGAGCTTCCCTCAGATGAAACTCATAAGAGGGAAGAGCAGACCAGGCAGCTGGTGATGCTGTTCAGAGTCATGTCCCACTGGCACAGTATGTCATGGACCCCTGGACAAACACATCTACATCTCACTAATCTACACCCCACAGTGCTAGGCACCAAAGCATAATGAGGGAGTGGGTCTTGTAAAAAGAGTCACAGAGCTCAAAAATTTTAGGGAAGGGTTCTGTTGGAAAACACTGAGTCAGGGATGATCACTGCTACCCTGGGCAATCAGGAAAGACCTGGCTCCATCTCCCAGCACAACCCTAACTGACCATTCCAAGGCCTGATGGAGCAAGGGCTTTGGGCACAATAGCTCCTCAGGCTTTAGTAGGCAGTGGATGCCTACACACCTTGGTTAAGATGTCTCCTAATCCTCCTGTGCCTCTGCTTCTTAATTTTGTGATAGTTGTAACAGCAATATCTTATTTTCAAAGGTTTGTTGAAAGAAGAGTGGCAAAAAATATGGAAGCCCAACGACAGCTGGTGAAAAATGTGCAAAGCAGGAGGGGAGAAAAAAAAGGCTAAAGAAAATAAGCCAGTAATATCAGTTATAGACTTGCTTGCCATGAGAGAAGGGTGATTGTTCTATTTGTTGCTTGCCTGTGTTTACTTTCTATCTCTTCACAGTCCTCAAAACCTCTGCCAGCTCAACAAAAACAGAAGCCCTTCTATGTAAACTGAAGTCTTTGCTCTACAAGCCCAGGTAGAAGACTAATACAAAACCTTGTGGCTGACATCAAACCTAATGGAACAGAAATGTAGCAGGTGGAGGGGAGAAAAGGTTTGTGTCATCAGAAGACATGTTTGTTCATCAGAAGGATATTGAGTTTGCTTTGGAAGAAAGAGAGTCAAGTTATCATGGGTAGGAATTCCCTGTTCAACTCATGAGCACAGTATGTTGTCTCTCCTTTCAGGCAGTCATGTTACGGAGAAGAAGAGCCACGGCTTTTCAAAAGTGTCCCACCTTCCTGATGTTATCCCTGTATGAATATTCCCCTTCAAAGTTAAATCACTATTTAAAAATTCTTTGAGAAATGCTTAATCCTTGTGTAAGATATCAAGTTTTAAAGAGAAATCATTTAAAAGGCAAACAACACAAAAACAGAGTCATGAGAAAGCAAAGGAGGGAGGAAGGGAGGGAAAGGATTCCGTTTTGCCTCTCTACAAAAATTGTTTTGATACAGTATCCCTGTTGCATGAATTTTCCATATGCCTGTGTCAGATTCACTATTTCAAGCCACAGAGCTGTCAGATGCTCGTTTTTTATGGCGTGCTTACGTGGCAGGCCAACCTTTCTGTTGAATCAGTCAGTTTTTCACAAAGCCAGGATCTGCAACCCTGAAAGATGTGCATGCTCTTTTGGCCAAAAAGTCTCAACTTTGCAGCAGAAGTGAGTCGTCAAAGCAAACCACTATATCCAGTACCTAACAACTGTTACCAGAATCAGTGTTTTGCACGAAGAAAAAAACAAACGAGCAACATAAGGAACAATGACTACACTGCACACATACATGAAGCAAGTATCACAATGGAAATACAGATTTAAATGATCAGATGCTAATAGATGGGCAATTCTTAAAATAATCAAGAAAAATCTCGCAAACTTTAGTACCTGCTTAACTTTCTTTGCCTTTTAATAAAATGAGGAGACATTTAGTTCATGAACAAAAGCCTTAATACTTCAGTTAAAACTTAATTTTGTGACTAAAGCCTGTTGTAGACTAAGTAGAACTTGCAAAAAATAACAAAAAATAAAACCAACCCCCACACTTTTTCCTTTAGCCCTATCTGATTAAGAAACTCCAAAATCCCACAACTAAAGTGAAAGTATCAGTCACATAGTATCACTTTAAAATGCTGAGGGAGGTGGGTGCACACTTTTTACCTCACATCCCCAGCATTTAGCACTTGAAAGATTATCTCCATTCTCCATGCCTCATTTTTTGCTAAAATAAAATTGCATATTTAAATGCAGCCTAAATGCTAATCAGGATGTAAACATTTAAATAACAGAATGCAGATCCGTTAATCAAAACTGATTACCAGCTTGCTTTCCATTTACTGGGGTTCTTCTGTAAAATACTGCCTTAGTTACTGTTGCCAAAATTTTGTTTTTAAAGCCTCTTGGAGGAAAAGCTGATTACTTACTTACTCTTATTGGCTCAAGAGACACATTTTAGGACAGTGTTTCCTAGAAATGCAAGACTGCAATTTACTTGCAGGTAACTGGTACATAATTGTGCGTCTACATGAACTCTTTCTGTATCTTAACATCAGGCTTTGCCTCCTCTGTCCCTTTCCCTTGCATCAGTAGATTTTAGAGCATTTTATATTGCTGAATCCCCTTGCAGAAATATGTGGTTAACCAGAAACTTTCAGCTCTGGAAAACACTGACCACTACATCCTTTTCAGTCCATTATTTTCCACCAGAAAGAAATTAATGGTCAGAATCCCCTGTTCTGAAGCAATATTAAACAGTTTTTATAAATTAACACATACAACTACAGAAGGCCAACACTGGTGAGCTAGGACTGTCACTGGCCATGGTGGGCAAATTGTGATTTACCAGTCAAATTGAAAATTAGAAATTCACAAGCAGCATTTTATAACATTTAATTACTAGACCACAAGCAACATAGTAAGGCCCCCAAGAAAATACCTTTTAATTACTTCAATTTTTTACCCTTGATGTTCAAAGAAACACAAGAAAAGAGGCTGTAAGGCACACGGGGCACATCAGCCTGCTTATCACACTTAAGTTTCCTTAGACTACAGAGATCTGCTGTGAAAATCTAGTTAGCATTTTACTAAAGCATGGAGATTTAACATTCAAAAGGAAAACTGCTAGAATGTGAATCTCCTATGAACAGGAAAATCACAAATATCTATGCCCCCACACCCCCCCCCCCAAAAAAAAAAGGAGGAAAAAAAAGTGCAAAAATTATTGTAAAGATTGGGGAAAATATTTCAATGTTAACTTCTTTTGTACTTCCAAACAGTTGTAAATGTGTTTATACAGACCTTACACATTTCCTCATTCATTCTGGAGACCCTGTTTGTAGAAATACTGACTAAAATTATGGGGTCAGTTTTTTGGATACACTGAAAATCCATCATTTTTCCTTGCTTCCCAAGCATGTTACAGACACATATCACATTCTTCAAATCTCTGAATCTTGATTTTTTAATACACCATGGCTCTCTTGTTCTGCTTTCTCAAAGCACTGTACAGATGTTATTCCTGAAGAGCATACTTTAACTCTATTTTTTTAAGGCCTCATCATCTAAACTTCAGGTCGCTTTAGTAGAAATGTCATTATACCTACAACTTTGTTCAGGGAGCAAACTGAAGCATGTGAGATGTTTGCAGTATCAAAGGTTTGTAAGGCTTAAGAACAGCAGGAAAAATCAGGGAGAAATAAAATGACAGTATGAATTTCTTTTCTAGATGCTCACTAGACTGTTGGTGATGTGTACGCTAACAGGCAGAATGGTAGAGAAAAAAGCAGAGAAGAAAAAAAGGCAGTGAAGAAAAATAACAGTCTTTAAGAGGAATGTGCAATTCATTTATTTTTGAAAAGGCATGATAGAAGTCAGCCATAAGATACTGGAAAAACATTAATAATTAAAACCTGGTTTGTGCTGAGACCATATCCCACCTGGGTACCTATGAAAACTTCCCACAAGCTCTGGGGTCTGCCCCATCTGCCCATGATGACCACTCACTTTAGGATATGGGATCATCTGGCAAAGGCCACAAGTGGGAGATTGCAGCCTTCTCCACTGGGGAATTTCAGAGCTTGCCCTGTGCTAATGACATATCAAGACAACTGAAAGCTTCAGGAAACCCGTTAAGAATGCAGTGTTTCTGAGCAAGCCTAACAACTAGCCTAATTATTTAGCTGAAGAGAGAGAAGATCGACCCTTTCAGCAGGGAAGCAGACCCACATTTTAGCAACCAAACAACAGCCTTCCTTTCTACCACTGCAGCAATGGATGTCATGTACGTGAGCAGGCATGGCAGCCAGCTCAGGTTCTGCAGCAATCCTGGGACCAAACCTTGCTGAAGGGGTACTGAAGTCAAACTACATTTCACAAATCTGACAAAAGGAAAACCATCTTGTACCAGAACAGCAATTCCTCGTGGTGTCTCCAAAAGTTACATCACCATTTCAGAATTTTAAGAAAAGAAAGGACAAACACGTAAAGAAAACTATTCTGAAGCATGCTAATGGACACATATATCTGGATATAGCATATATAGAGAGTGCTTTAAAATAAATGTAAGATTTTATTGTCACAGAAATATACTTTGTTTAAAAGAGAAGAAAAAACACTAGAGGAAAACAAAATAAAACGTTCCATAAACTTATCACAAAAAAGAGTACTATCCCACCTCTAAGAAATGCATGCAGTACTTGAGACAAATTCAGCAAGTGCCCTGTGTAAACTAAATAAAGATTTGTTTGAAAATTACTAAATCAACCCTGTAACAAAGTGTTGTATTTTCACAGTTCCCAATCTGCCTCTCAGCCACAAAAACACTGCCTCTAACACTGAAGAAGGCAATCTTATTTTATGATTCAAGCTCTAGATTATGCAATATACACACTTAGCTCTGTCTCTTGACAAGAGAGAATTAAAGGAACACTTGGTCAGATTAGGTATTTTGCTAATAAGAAGTATAGAATACAGTATTTTAAACACTATTAACACATACACCACTTGTGTTTTCCTCATAGACCTGTGACAGAAATAGTTCTTTCTGTAAGAAATGCTGCAGCTGGGAAGAAAACTAAAATTTGCTCATCTGCTGAGTATGAGACATGCAATTCTCTTCAAAAAGCGCAGTGGGTAGAGATTCCTTACCGGTAACAGAACAGGAAAACCACCACATATACTGCATATACTTTTTTCTGTTTCCTGGCTCTGTATTTTGTCTGCATTGCAAACTTTAGGATAAGAACAAGTGTGTGCAATCCCATCTGACTTAACAGAGTTCAGTACTTAAATACAATGCCATTCAATATTAACTTACCCTACTTTCCAGCCCTAAAAAATTAGGCCAAAAATCAGAGGAAATCATGTGGTGTGCTCTGGATATTCCATGACTACCATCGCTGGCAGGGTGTAAGCCACATATTTCATAGGTAACTAGGAACACACACACAATTGTTTTGTAGCGACGCTACACCATGGGCTCCTGCTCAACTGCTGCTTTTCCTCCTGCAGCTCATTCCAAACCTTTACCAGTTTCAGCTCAGGAGGTTTACCCCAGGATTTACAAAGGGGACTTGCTGGGAACTTATCTTTTAAACACACTGGAATTCTAGGGGAAGAAAGTTCAGTGGGTTTTTAACATATGAACAAGCATTCTCTACTCACTGTTTCTAGTGATAATCAAAGATGTTAAATCCAGTTTACTGCATTAGTCAGATGCAATTGTATGAGTATCAGCAAAGTCTCATGACAAAGATTAAATTTTCAAGTACAGAGACTATTTCAACTTTGACTTAAGAAAAATCCTCCTTCTGCTTTTCACAACCTGTGGATCCTTACAAAGATATTTCTTCTTCAGCCTGTCACCAAAGGTCATACAGGAATTGCTAAGTCAGCATATTCTCTGAGCAGCCCCATTCTGAGAGAAGCTTTAAAGGCATTTAAAAAGCTCTTATATAAAAACAAATAGTACTGCCTCACTTACTGAACTACAGCTTCCCCATTTCCCCCATAAATGCATTATCAAAGGCTCCAAACATCTGCTCTGGGATTTTATTTCCCCCCCTCCTTCTTCTTAATGTAAATATTCTAAGTTATTATACATTTAAACAAGTGGAGGGAAACACTGCACTTTGCCCAACTCATGTAATTTGGAAATTTAAAGTCCAGTTTATTCATCTGTTTTAACATAGCAAGGAAAATCTTACTTTTCCAACTGTGTAAGAGCCTGAGTTTCTCTCTCCATAAGCTCATAAGCCCTTACTGAACTGAAATGCTTACCACAGAAGTCCAACATACCAGAGAACAAACCAGCCTAGGAAATTTCTATTGGTGTAACTAGCTCTTTAAAAAATGTGTGGCTCTAGGAAGTCTCCTTTATGTTTTACAGCAGAAATATTTACAGCCATTTGCAATTTGAAATTAAACTGTCTGATTGTAAGACGAAACTCAGAAAACATATCATGCAAATGAACAGTTTCTGGATTAAAAACCAAAACAAAACAACATAAAAAAAAAAAAAACAAAAAAGAGTATTTTTCAAAGTTTACTGAATATATTAAGGTGGGCTACCAGTGACCGTTTCAAAGGTAACAACTCACTGTGGTTAGAAAAAGACAGTTCTTATCTCTTCAGCGACTTTGCAAAGGGTTAGGTCAAACAGATGTTACCACCTAACAAACAGACAACTGTAACTGTGTGTTGTTACTGAGCTCCCTGCCCAAGGTCCTGCATGTCTGTTCACCTCACCAAGCACCAGGAATTCTTCCCACAGCCCAAGAATCCTTACATGGAGCAGCAAATAAGTATTTGTCACATCAACCCTTTCAAGCCTCATAACACAGGCAAATGCAAGTTTGAAGGAAACAGTACTATGCTTGCAAATTCCTTTGGTACCATTTTTATTAAAGAGAATGAATTGAAACAAGGTATTTTTAAATGGTAACAATGTTCTTGGAAAGTTTATTGGGATGTATATAAGACTGTGCAATAACACTACCACAACTGCAAAGCCCAGTGGACTAATGCCTTCAGAGTTTGAAAATACCAACAGGAGTGTCAACAGAGAAACTTGCGTGGTTTTGAAGCCATAAAAAAGCCAGTTAAGAAAAACATGAGACCATAAGCCTTCACCTTTTTCCAAGCAGACATTTAAGATGTAGCTGACCATAAATCTGCAAAAAGGCTCTCTTAACCAAGCTTCTCTGCCCTATCCAGGATTTTGCTATTTACATGTTAATTGCTAATGGTCACATATTAGTAGTAGCTGTTGGGTATTTTGCTTGTTGCTTTGGTTTATTATGACAAACACTTGCACACACATCCCCTGCCCCCATTTAAACAGTTACCTTACATTCGCACTTAGCAACCCAAAATCTACTGAGATGCAAGGATTTAAAACAAACAAAAAACCAAAACCAAACCACCAAAAAAACCAACCCACTAAACAGAAAGCCATATTCTTTTAAATGCTCATAAGAAAGCTTGATTCTTACAAAATATAATTGTTCCTGGCCTCAAAAGACTGATCTTAGCTTCATCCCAAAGCCAACTCCCTGCTGTAATAGAAATGTTTGAAAGAACAACTGCTGAAATCTTAATTTGTTTCTCTTGTCACAACTACCATTTTTTTCATGACCTTCCTAACACACTGGAGTTTATGCTTCAGCAAATGTCAAATCCTGTAGCATTTCTTACTCCACGCTCAATTAGCAATAAAGAAGATACAGGACATAAAGGTGAGGCAGACCTGCACTGTTTCCACGTCACTGTATTCTGAAAGAAATCTAACTGGCTTATACATAGCTTTCAAGCCCCAGTTCACTGCTGCTTTTTTTTTTTCTGTAGGAATTCAATTTTTTTTATATTATCATTATCCTTCATGATTTCTTTCTAGCTCAAGCCTGATCTAACTGCAATTATAATGATTTTATTTTCCATAAAAAATACAATTTGTTGTTTCCTGCAATCAAATGAACAGAACTAAGCTCCTTCCTCCATTCTTTTACTTTTATCAACATTCCTGCATCTACTTCTGCACAATCCTGTAGCTCGAATACCATTCTTATATCTCCTTCCTTCATGTTAACTCTCTCCAAAAGCCCCCATTTTCCCCACTGTCTGTATCCAGCAGATTCTCTTTATATTATTTTTCTTTTCCTAATATTTAGCATTCATTTGCAGAAATCTAAAAATACATATTCAAAGCTGTCAATGCCAGCTACAATCAAGTTTAGTTTTCCGGACATCTTTTTTAATTGCATAAATCTCAGCCAACTTTTGTTCATTCTGCATTAAATTCTATGCCAAATTTTAGAGGGAGTGTTTTATTTTTCATTAAAGTTGTCAACTGAGACCAGTTCTGTTTCTTGCTGGCTTACCAGCACAGTAAAATTCTTAAAGTCATCCATTAAGAACCTGCACCACTTCCCAGTTTGGAAATTAATCAGGAGGAGGGCTCTGGAGGGCAAAGCAAAGAAACCAGAAATAGAGAACACACCTTTTGTTATTTGCGTGAAAATCTATACCTGGTTTTGGGCATATAAAGAAGCTAAATCAAGTCTGCTGCTTACACATGGCACGTAGAGACTTACATGGTTTCACAACGAGTTCAAGCAAGAGGCCTCTGTGCTGTCTCTCCCTGGCTGCCACCGCAGCATCAAGGGTGTACAGCATCTGGGAACCTACCAACTCAGCACAAAAACTGCACCCCCGAATGTGATGCTGGTGTAACTCACTCTGGGTGCCACTACTTCCACGGTGGGACCAGACCAGTGAGAAGGGCAACACAGACAGTGGGGAAGCATCTGAGGTGGGCAGGGGGCAGGAATGCTACACCTCCTCCTCCTCCAGCAGCAATGGCTTAAACCAGTCTCGAAAACAACTGGGAAACAACAACATTAAAGATGTTCCTCTCTGGAGACTTTTCCTGCAGCTATTACCTCCTGACTTCAGGGGCTTTCTCAGCAACAGCGTGAAACTCGGACACAGATGATGAACACTCCTTGATGGGAGCAGTTCCTTTCTCCACTGCCCCATGCCACGTCCATGTGGGGTACACCAGCACACTGCGTGGCTCACATGGCAGAAGCCTGCACTGCAGTCTGAGGTCCCAACACGTCAATGACTCATACGAGAAGGTTTGTGGTTCAGTACGGTGGAATTTCTTGGTTTTTTTTTAGTTTGGTATTTTAAAAGCTAGGAAGTAAGCTTTAAGAATACCTTTTAAATGTTAAGATTGTGAGGTGAAGCAGCAAGAAGTTGGAGGATGCCAAAAGTAAGGGTGTTTACACAAACTAAGCCAGTGTGCAAAATGGGCTGTGCTCACTTCTTGGCTCTGCTTACTACCAGTTTCTTCATCATCTTTTCCGTTATTTAGCCACCAAGTGTCTGCTTCACAACACTAACGACTTGGTCTTCTGAGTCATTAAAAGCTGATGTGGTACTGGTATCTCCAGTTTACAGCAGAAAACAGACACAGAGAGAGATTAAGAGACAGATTGAGATTAAAAGGTGTACCAAAAGTGTTGGTTAATTTTGGATCATCAACTTATGTCATCTAGACATGATTTCTTTTTGTTTTAATATACTTTTGGAGTGTTTTGCACCAAACTGTTGCCACAGTGGACCAACTGCAGTTGCAAAAGCTCAGAACTTGTGCTTGAGTATCTCAATTCAGGCAAAGTGCAGCACTAACCATTAGTGCTAGAGGCAGAAATTAAATAAGGCTACCTCAAGGTAAGAGTGTCCAGTGTTATCCACCCTACTGTTCTTTCCCCTCTTGCACTCCACTCCCAACAGGCTTTTGTCCATCACCTATGGCTACTGACACAAGATCCCAAGCATCCCATGCAGTGAATAGGACTAGACCCTGCTGAAAACCCCTGATCAAATTTAGGAACATGGCACAGTGAGACAGGAACAACACAGGTGATGGGAAAAGGTAGCAAACTGCACTTTAAATCCAGCCTTCCTTGCACTGCAGAGTACTTTAGACAGGTTTTCATGTGAAAATGTAGGCATTATTCACATTAAAATAAAATTTAAGGGCGGCAGCCAAGATAATATGCAATGCGCAAGATGTTGGACCATACACACCATAAGATACAGTCTAAGGATCTTACACTGAAAACAAGTAAAACAAAAAAAGGCAAAAAAAGAAATATTATCCTTCTACATCTCACATGAGAAATACATGACACACAGAAAGAGTATTTCTGTGGTCTACAAGAGATCTGATTTATTCTTTTCACTACACGTGGGTCTGCTGGTACTCCAGCTGGTGATACACCAACAGAACCATGCATTCTCTCTACCTTCATGAGGGAGGTTTGGGGTTCAAATTTTTAAAAGAAATTATATATAGAAGAAATTATACAACACAACCTGATATACAGAAACAAGAACTGCTGCTCTCAAATCAAGGGATATTTTCTGCAGCACAGTCACCAAGTCAAATCTCTGACTTATTCATTTGTGTCTTACACCAGCTCCAAAAAATTTAGCAAGACATATGTGCAACATCTTTACAAATGTCCTCAGGTAAGCCACAAAGCACAAACTGCCAGTACTTCTGATGTACCAGTACTGAACCACTAGCCCCTCAGGAACACCCTAAATTAGAGCACTATTTTTGTCTCAGAAACAGTACTAAGACCCAAAAGTCAAATGTTGTGCTTGTACATTTCTTCTGAATCAAGCAAGGACAAGTCACAGAAATAAGCCTTGAGAAAGCTCAATGTTTTTATTAAGTCATTTGATGCAAATCATGAATTAAAGCACACCACACTAATCGATTCCCAACTTTTATAGACTATACAACCAAACACTAATACCAACCTGTCAGTTTTCAGCATAAACAGACTTATTTCAGCACTGAAAGCACATTACAATTTTAAAACAACTCAAAGAGCCTTTGCCAGCTCACACTTGAGATGCAGTAGATGCCTAGCTCTTCCAGACATCATAAGGCCCAGAACATACCCAGCTTTCCAGCAAACTTAGGCATGGTTTTCAGATTACTGCAGACCTATCAACCTATTCAGCAAAGCTATTCATATTATAGTTGCATTTCCTTATCAAATGCAAAGCATTAAAAGATTTGGAGATGGCTCTTGAACATTATGGGCCTATCTGTTAATTTGTTTCAAATAGAAATACATGATTGAGAGGGAAAAACAGCAGCAACTCGTCTTGTTAAAAATAATAGTAAGTTTATCGGGAAAGAGATGAAATTCAAAGTATTCCTACTATAGTTTTATACTGGCGCATCACAGCACTCTACTAAGCAATGTCCACATAATAAAAGTTTTCATTTTGAACTCTGCAACTGGGTACTTCTAAGTAAACAAAAAGGTGAGTTGCTTTTCCTTCTATATCCTCACAAGCAGTTGACAACAAACCAAACCCACTCAGCCCTGCTAAAAGCATGATTCTCTAATGTAACTGTACTTCTGGGAATACATTACAGATTCTAAGAAATGTTTTGTTACACATGTGTATCAATTGGCCATGTAAATACAGGGTGCAACCGCATGCAAAGTAGTTGTTTTGTTAGTTTTAGTGAGCTAAAACAGATAGAGTAAGATAAGAAAATGCGACCTCTGGGTGTCTAAGTAAGACAGGTATTTTCCTCTTTTGCACATATTTTCATCTTGTTTTCTGGAGGAGGAATGATGATGCTTTTGATTAGCAACATGATATGCATCCTTAATATTTAAGAGACTAACACAACATCAGGAACACCTGCTTATGAACTCAGTTCCAGTCACACCACTGAAGGCAACCCATACCAGGCTTTTCCTAGGCATACATTCAGCCTCCACCCTTAAAAATACTAAGCATTGTCCAGAAGTTGCATGCATCCAATCCACGTCCTTTTGAGACCTGCAAAACTGTATTTCTCAAATTTTAGCCACTCATCCCTACTGCTGGGGATGACTGCAACCATTAAGTCAGTCAGAAGACCAAGCCTGACACTGTGCACAGCTTCTCTCACCAAAGCAGTCCACTGGTGATAGAAATATTTTTCACATTAAGGACTGATTTGCAGTGAGAATCAGAGAAGTCTGATGTGACAAAACAACATAATGAAACAAGTGCAGCACAGCACATGCCTTATCAGTACCTTCAGATTCAACACGCTCAATCAGATGCAGATGGGCATCAAAACCATGTCACTAACATGAAAACAAACGGTCAACTAATTAATTATTTTATTTGCAAAATAATGCTTCCCATATACTGTCTTCTTGATAAAGATATGTTTTTCCTGCTCTAAAATCAGGTTAGGATAATGCTATATTGATTCATCTATAAACAGATAGTGAAAGGCCCCAAAAAATAAATTTTATCTTCACTGATCCTAATACTTTAGGGCCACTGCTATTCTGCCAAAGGCTGTCAGCTCTCTCAGAAGCATACAAAATGAGCAAAATCAAGCCATGCCACAAAAAGAAGAGCCTTAAGGTATCCTGCCAAAATCTTAAATTTAGCCTTTTATATTAAACAATGTTACTTTATTTTCCCCAGACAATAAGGTTGCTTACGGTAAACACGGGCAACATTAAAACCTTAAAAACTTTGCTACACTGTAGCAAACCTCAAATTAACTAATGGGAGTGTGTGGGGGGGATCTTTATGGTGGTTTTTTTCCCATGTGTTTTCTTGGCACGAAGGGAGAGAGGGATTGTATTGGGGGTTTTTTAAGGGAAAATACTTTAGGTTCTTGGACTTGGTTGTTTATTCTCCGGGCTGATCTGGACTGTGAGTGCAACCCAAGTAACTCATCTGATGCACAACAGGATAGAGAGTGTCAAGGGTTGTTCGACAGTGATCTCTCAAAAGAAGTTAAACATTGATGGGCTCTGGGCAAGTCTAGTTAAAGCTGTTGGCAATTTGATTGCTATGGGGCAACCAGAGGAGTTAGGACCAAAGAGGGAGAAGCCAGGTAGGTCATGGAGTGTTCTTTGTACATAGTACAAAAGGTGACAATCAGGTTTAGAGAACTTAAAAATAGCTTGTTTCTAAAACTACAGGTTACTTAATCTTACACCTCTGTCTCTCCAAAGGTATAGAACATATTTTTTCTCGTTGCCAAGTTTTTTTTAATTTCACCTTTGACCACACACATTTATGTTTTTTGCAGATTTACTTACCATCAATTCTAACTACCATGGATTAAATCACAGACCTGTGAAATCTTTCAGCCTCCTCAAGTTCCAGCAAAAACTGAGGATTTAAGCAAATATTTCCTGCAATACTCTCGAGGACTGCTAAAATGACTAAAGAAAGGAAAATCCAGTTTTCCTCATTATCTAGACTAAAAATGAAAACAGTGTATAACTAATGAGAAGTAAACTGATTTTTCAAACCACTTCACCTATAATAACCCATGATAGCAGCAATATATGCTCACAAGGTGTTGAAGTTTGCACCAAACTGTGTAGTTTTAACAATCATTTAGCTGTTCCAACATCATTTCAAACCATGGGCTTGTTCTATACTCTATTTCCCTTCTCAATGTTTAACCCATTTTAATTCATTCAAGAACTCCATTAGTTGTGGAAAAAAATAGGAACTGATGAAAACTGTTATTACAGGGGTTGATAAAAGCTAAATGACTGGAGAAATTATGCAAGGAAACAAAGGCAACTAATTTCTTACACAATTAAGAGATTAATTAGATTATTTATTTTAAATGCATTTATTTAAATGAAAAGGAAGCTTTACAATAGATTTATCTCCTGTTAAGTTTCAAGCAATACAAGAGTAGATATCAGTCAGAGTACTAAAATTAGATCACTCTCATATTTGATCAGAAAACAGAAGCTCAGTTATGTCAGCAACTTGGTAACCACAGTATTAAAAACTGAGCTCTAATTTATTGCTTCATGTTCAGTAAGAGGCGGAAATGTGGAATTCCTGATTTGTGATAGAGGTTTATCCATCATACCAAAATGCTACTCAGCACTTCCCGAATAAAGACACTGCAAAAATGTCTTCTCCAGCAGAGACTGTTAGTGGTAGCAATGACAACAGTCTGTAAACACGAGGTCTCAGATACAGCTGTAGGCACGAGCCCTTGAGAGACTCTCAGCTGTAAACTAACTGAAACATACAAGGATGTTTGCCGGGTTTTGGCATAAAAAAGTTAAAACCGGAATCAAATGCTGTTCCTGCCCCTAAAGCTTTATGTTGATGTTTGTGGTTTTGCAATGCCTTTTATTCTCTGAAGGGATGCTTCCATACTGCAAAAGTAAAATTAATTTTCAAAAGCTGATGACAGCTACATGTGAGGGTGCAGGTGAAAGCATGTTCTCCTGAAAGCTATGTAAAAGGGTGGGGATGGAAGCGTGTCCTCCCCCAAAATATGTCTGCTTGTTAACTGACCTGTATTTTTTCCCCTCATTTAATTCCTCTAGCGCCACTTCTACCAAGATAGTAACAAATAACCATAGGATCAGATTCCTCACATTCATCTCCCAGTCCTGGGCTTGGTAAAAATGCACTGGGATTTTGTTCAAGGAAACACCAGGACATGTAAGCTTGCCGGTTTGTAGATCAGGTTGCTTGCCTGCTTGCCCCTTTCCAGAGCCAACAAGGTACCATTTAGCTGTGCGAAAGCAGGAGAGGAAGGACACCAAGCTCAAATCTAGCAATGCCCCAGGTAGTGTGGGGTGACAGGTAATAAATATATAAATACAAAAAGCCATGCATGGGAGGAGATTTTAATCCTCTCAAAAGCAAGTGAAACTGACTACTATTAAGAAAAACAACCACCAGCTGTCAGATGTCATGTTGCTTCTACGTTACACCCATTTCCCACCTCCCCTATATTTCAACTGTAAATTCTCTGATAAGGAAACTGCTTCTTCCTTTGCATTTTCAAAGTTCATGCTTGTTATTGCTGTAAGCTGGAGAATATCAAAAATGCTGTCAAGCACACGGACAGCAGGAATAGAATATATTCCAGTTATTTCTCTCAAAATTAGAACAGTCTCACAGGCTTGCTTGCAAACTATTTTTGGATCAAAATCAACTTCTTAAATACATATTCTTTTAACCTTGTAATTGAAACTGCAACCAAGTTTCCCAAAAAGCTTTTCTTTCTCAACTGAGAGCTACATACCTCTCAGATTTCTGGGATGTATCTGCTTTGTCCGAGGCATTTTCCTCTAATCTCATGCACAACTTTCTCCTCTCAGAAACGAAAAGTACAGCAAGCAGAGAGATGGCAGCTCCATAAACTTGTCAAAGGGCTCAGTTAATCCGTATGCTAAAAAAACAGAGAAAGAAAGTTATGAGATGTAAGCATCAGTAGGGAAAATAAAGATACCTATCTGATCCTCTTCATCCTCAAAACAGCTGTGGAAAATAGCAACAAGTGCTTCTGTACCTATCATTTGCTAAGGAAACTTTCCTGTCTGACCATCCAGGAGCCACTCCGTCAGTGAAACTCCCACCACCAGACAATTACACTGCTGGGACCAAAGTCCCTTCACAGTGGGCGACTCCACTGTGCGGATGTGAGCCCGCTTGTCACCCTACACACCCCACTCTCACAGTCAGACAAGATTTCCTTACAGGCTCAACCCCAGGTTTCCCACAGCAGAATTTCAGACCTCTGGCTCCTTTAATTTTTTCCTGGTGCAACAACAGAAAAACAGCCTGAGCTGGTGCCTCTAAGGAAGGATCCCAAAGGGACCCCCTGAGCCTTTATATCCTCACAGTCTTACAAACATCATAGTCTGGGGTCTTCCAGCTGAGCCCTTGTCTCCTGCTGTGTTTCTGGTCACCTGGCCAGGGCCACAGATCCCTGTGCCCTTTGTTGTGCAAAGGGCTAGCACTAGTTCCCGGCCTCTTGCCCGGAGCTCCCGCCACCCAGAGTTCAGCCTGCAGCTTGCACTGCAGCTGCACACCCAGCTACCTGCAATGAACATATTCCTCAACAGGTTTCATGGAGTGAAGTGTTCCAGTATCTTAAGAAAACCACGTGAAGATGAAACTGCTTTTAGAATTACTCAGGAAGCATGAGAAAATTAAGACACTTTTCCACATTTGTCAGTTGTTTTCTAGCCAGAAAACATCTTCCAACAACCCTTGTCCCATGCAAATAAATCCAGAAAATGAAACAAAATTTGACATCAGGCTTTCAGCTACAGATCTTCATCTTGGGGTGGGGGGAGTGCAGAGTGGAGGGCAAACACACAAAACATCACCCTGTTTGTAATATTAGCTACCTACAGAATCCTATATGGAGCATGCAAGTGTGGAACAACTCCCCATGGGATATTTCTGCTGAAATATCAGTGTGCAGGAGAGAATCACAGCTTTTAACCCACCTGTACTTTCTTATGAATTGCTTTCTGTTTAAGGAGCATTTTGTTCAGTTTCTTAAATCACACAGGATGTGAAATCTCCCACAGATAAAAACTTTAAAAATGACTGGTGTAATTACACTCTTCTATCTAAACAAAATAAAAAATTAACCACTTTCCACTTCTTTTTATAGTAATACTACTTCATGTTAACAGAGTACTTTTTTAGCAAGCACTAGGAAGAAATTTTTAAAAAACTAAATGAACTTCAGAATGGCCCCTAATATGGGTAAATTGATTAAGGACAGCTACTCAAAGGAGGAAGTATGTAGCATTCTTAGCATTTAAGTATTTAGGGGTGCTTTTTTTGTTTTAGTTGTTTAAGACAACCATGTTTTGGTAAAAATTGAATTTCAACCCAATTAAAATACGCTACTTGCAACCACCCCTTCAGTCTACATACTGTTGAGATATATAATATTTAATTTTTAATGTTTCTTTTGTCTGTTTCTGCATAAAAAGACCCAAACAGAAGAAAAAAAATTGCTGCAACTGACACAAAGGAAAGCTGGAAAATGTTATTCTGACTAAACGGTTTTTCACTAGGGTATTATTGCACGTTGAAGGATAAACATGGAAAAATACGAAACAGAGCCCACTGCCTGTCAAGTTGTTCATGTATACCACTTTATCTGCAGGTATGACAGAAATATTTAGAAATAAAATAAAACCTTATGCTAACAGGCCCATTTTCCAGGTCTCAGACACAATGGAAATGGAGATAAGTGGCTGGATGGCTTGAAGCGACCAGCACCCCCTTGAACCCCAGTCACCCTTTCCTCTAGGTGAACTGGGAAAGTCCCAGGGGCTGGGCTGAGGTTTTTAAAGATTCTAATAAAGTCACTTCTTTACACAAGTTATTTGGAGCGAGAGTTTGAAATCCCCCGGGGTCTCCGTAAATCAGGAACCCTTCCCGACGCTTCCCTGCAGCACAAATGACATCTTCCTGACGCTTTAAGGCCATCACCGTCCCCGCTCGCCTGCGGGACCCTCTCCTTCGGAGAAGAGATGGCCGTATGGGAGCCACGGCGGAAACACCGAGCAGGACCCATGCCAAAAGTCATTCCCTCTTTCGGTTGAAAAAAAAAAAAAAAAAAAAAAAAAAAAAAAAAAAAAAAGAAAGGAAAAAAAAAAAAGGTAGAAGGAGAAACGGGCCTTTGCGATCGCAGCGGTCACATCCCATCCCATCCCATCCCCCCTCACAAAATGGGGGAGTGGGGCCGGAGGCAGCGCGCCCCGGGGCCCGGGGAGCCGCCGGTATGTGCGAGCGGGACTGCGAAGGGAAGGGGAAGGGAGGGAGGCAAAAAATCCATGAATGAATAAAGAGGGAGGAGCCTGGGAAAACCCCTCTGCAACGCCGCACCGAACAAAGCGCTGCACACATGCAGCGGGGGGGTGGGAAGGGGGGGCAGAGGGACGGGGGGGCGGCCGCGGCCCGGCACCCGGCGGGGACGGCGGAGGGGCCGGGAGGAGCCGGGCCGGGGTTCCGCGCCGCCGGGCGCCCCCGAAACGCCGGCTGCAGAGCCGGGGGGTGAAGCGCACGGACAAACCCGCCCGGGGCACCCCCGGGGCAGCGCGGGCGGGCGCAGCCGGAGCGCCGAGTCCCTGCGCGTCCCGGAGGGGCCGCGGCGGAGCGGGGTGGGCTTGAGGGGGAGGGGGGAAAGGGAGTGGGATCGGGGCCTGCGGTCCTCCCTGTACCCGCCTGCCCGCCCGTTCCCCCCCCCACCCCCCCGCGCTGCCGGCGGAGGACACATTGTGTTGTGGCTGCCGCAGCTCCACGCCGAGGGGGGCGGCGGGGGGCGGCCGTCCCGCCCCGAGCCCCCGTCCCCGCAGCGCCCCCCGAGCCCACTCCCGCCCCCCGCGGGGCCCGCTGCAAACCTGGCGGAGGGGCCGGCGCGGCGGCTGATGGCGGCGGCGGCAGCGGCGGGGAGCGCGGCGACCCCTGCGCGGCGGCGGCGGCAGGGAGGGAGGGAGGAGGAAAGGAGAGAGGGAGGGGGAGCGGGGGGGGCCGGGAGCCTCCTTCACTTGACAACCTCAGACACAAACATGACCCAGCGCCGCCGCCGCTGCTGCCGCCGCGCCCGCACACACACACACACGCACACACTGAGCCCGGCACCGGCACCCACCCCTCCTCCATGCACCGTCCCCTCGGGCCGGCCAAGGCGCCGCCCCCCGGCACGGCCCCCCTCCGCAGCCCCCGGGCCCCCGGCCGCGCCCGCCCCCCGCAGCAGCAGACCCCTCCTCCGGGCGCCCCATCCCCCATGTCCCACCCGGGAGCCCCCACCGCGGCCCTGCCCCTCGGCCGTGGGGCGGTGGAAGGGGGGGACACACAATGCGGGGGAACGCGGGGGGGGGGGGGAAGAAAGTGGGAGCCTCCCCTGGCAGGCGGGAGAGGCGGGGCGGGCCCGGCGGGGGAGGGAGGGAGGAGGGAGGACGGGCTCGGCGCATCCGCCGGGGTCCCCTCGGGGAGAGCCTCGCTCCCCGCCGGGCCCGCCCCGCCCCTCCCCCCGGCGCCCCGGTCACCGCCGGGGGGAGCGCGGGGGGGGCGGGGGGTGTTTTACCTTCCCTCACTTTCTATTGCAGGAAGCCGGGCCGGAGCAGTGACGTCACCGGGTCTCCCGGTCCCGCCCCCTCCCCGGGTCGGGGGAGGGGTCACCGAGGGGGTTTCCTCGCGGCCCGGTGGGGGAGGCACGGCCGGCGCGCCGGGGGGGGCGGCTGCCCCGCCGCCGCCTCCTCCTCCTCTGCCTCCTTCTCCTTTTCCTCCTCACCGGCGGGACCCCTGGCCCGCCGCCGCCCCCCCCAAACCCTTGCTCCTGTCCCGAGGGAGGGGGACCCCCTCGCCGCCGCGGTCCCTGGGGGTCCCCTCAAGGGGGGGTCCCCCTCCCCGGCCCGGCACGAGGCAGCGGCCGCCGCCGCTCGGGGCGCTGCGCGGGTGCGCGTCGCGCTCCCCCCTGGCACGGCCCGGCCCCCGGGGCAGCGGCACGGCCGGGCGCGCACACACACACACACACACACACGGACGGACGGACGGACACGCAGCGAGCCGCAGCTGACGCGGAGATGCCGGAGGTTGCTCTCCGCCCGGACGGGCTTCCCCGCGCCCCCGCCCGCCCGCCTAGCCCGCCGCGCCCCGGCGCCGCCGCCGGGCACACTCACCGCCGCGCCCCGCATCCCGTCGCGGCTACAACTTTCCATCCCGGCCGGCAGCCGGCGGCGGCAGCGAGCCCCTCAGCCGCTGGAAGTGGGCGGGGGAGGAAATACGAGGAGGAGGCGCGTCGTGCTCTCCGCCGCGGCGCCCCTTTTTTGGCCCGGGCCGCGGGTTTTGCCCGGCGAGGGCTGTGCCGCCGCGGCTGGTTTCCTCCATCAGCTGTGGGGGTGTGCGTGTGTACAGCCCACGTGTGAGTGCGCTCTGTGCGGAGTCACCCTGTCCGGCCAAGGGCTGCACCCCCGTCCCCCTCTGCCGCGGGGCTGGGAGCGCCGCGCCTTCCCCCTGAAGGCGAGTGGGCCCGGGCCGGGTTTTTGACGCTGAGAAGGAGGCTTTGGCTTATTAAATTTCTTGCCCAAATCCCCGACAAAGCGGTGTTGGCAGCTTTTCATTACTGGTCGGATTTTCCATCGGGTTTTGCATTTGGAGCCAGCACGTGATGTCTTTAGCAAATAAACCCAATTAAATATTTCTTGCATCACCTCCCTGTTCTCCCTCCTCCCGTGCCTGCTCTCTCCCCTGGCAGCTTGTATGCTCAGCTGTAAGCACCTTGGCCTTGCTACAATCATTCCCTGTGAAGTTCTGTGTCCAGACAAGACCCTGCCTTAAGGGACCACTGTTCCCAGAATTTTCAATGTTTTTGTAGGGTCTCCTTTCAACCCACATTTAATCATTTTTTGTAAGATGGATGAGTAGTTTTGTCCCCATTTCTCAGGGGGAAAACCGAGGCAGGAAGATGCAGAGTAGCTCGCTGCAGAGCTGTGGACTGACACACCACCACTTCTGCCTGAACTTTTGGCCACAGGCACTGTCTCTGGGCTATTTTTCCTCTTGAGTTCACATAAATTATACCTTGAGAGCATTTACAGCTCTCAAGCACATTCTCTACTGTGGGTAACCTGTCCTATGTCCTCCCCAGAAGCAACACAGGAGGCAATAATAAGTGAAATCCCTGGCTAGTTTGTAACCTAGTGGTTAGGGCAAGAGATGGTATTTGTTGCTGAATTGGAGATTTATGGAAAAATCAGACCCTGAAAGAGTATGTTCGGGAGAAACATTATGTTCTCCTACTCCACTTAGACAAGAAAATTATGATTTCTTATTGTTAGAGACTACACTTGTCTTCCCCCCTCTGGCTTTTAGACTTGGGGCTCTGATTTGCTAAAAATCTGAATTGCTATTAGCCTAAACACAGCAGTATGAATACGATCCTGCGAGTGCCTTAAACTTAAATTAGTGTACCAGGGCTGACCAGTCACAAACCTGAGATCAAGTGACTCAAGGGAACAACTTCCACTTGTTCTGTTCAGCGGTCCCTGAAAATCTGTCCTGCTGGCCTTTGTGACATGTAGCCTCTGGCTCCTTCTGCTACTCATTGTCTGAAAGCGTCAGGTTGTGGTCACCAGAATCATCGGGGAGGAAACATCAGATGCTGGCTCTTCCTCACAAGATGCCTTTGAATAAAAGGGCCCATCATCACAGCTGCTGCTGGTGCCAGATGAAGTTCTAGGACGTCCATCTCTTCTCTAAGACCTGTATAAGTTCAAAACAGATGCTCCAGCAGGCAAGTTGAAACAAGGCAGTAGCAATCACCTGGAGCCAGCGGGGTTCTTCTACTAAAAGTAGTCCAACTGTATCCCACCCATTAGTGTGAAAATCCAGCCCTTCCTCTGCAAACAAGCACAACTGCCTTTACAAGAATGACTCAATGAGGTGTCAATGAGGAGACATGTCCCCAGGGATGCATATCAGATGGTGTCAGCTGATCCACCCTTGAACATAAAACCAGTCATCTCAAAGTCGATTTGGGTCAGAGGACAAAACTAAGAACTAAAAGTCTGCCCCCTTGGGGTTATTCCCCTGGGCATCTGAAAAAGTGGCCAAAGAGGCAGCTGTGAGCTGGGTACACTCCTCAGCCTGCTCACCTCGAGTGAACAGAACTAAGGGCCAAAGAGCTGCCTCCAGCCCAGCTCAGTGTGGTTCCAATAAGCTCCTCCCTGGGCAGGTAAAAAACCACAGTCCCAAGGACTTTGAAAAGGCAGCGTACCAGGCTGTTTATCCTGGGCAGACCATATAGTCTTTTTCTGTCTGTTTTTCCATCAGTAAAAAGGAAGTGTATACCCACTCAGTAAAGTACTTTGAGAAAAGTACTGTGGATGATTGCTAGTAGGAGGCACATAGTAATCTTCTCAAACCTGCAAATGAGGTAAATTCTTTAAGAGTTTTCAGCAAGATCCAAAATGCCTCATCAATATGCACATAATTAAAAAAAAAAAACACACTCCCATGGCAGAATTTAGATACTTAAAAAATTTCACCTAAAAGGAGCCCTACAGGATACAGATCCAGGGAAGATTACTGAGGTTTTCTTCTTTCGAAAACTCCACTGCATTTTCAGGATACCTATTTTAAACATCCTCTAGTTTTACACTAGAAAACTCCTCACTCAGAAACTGTTTTTCTGTAATGGCTCACAGGTATTGTATGTATAAATACATACACATACGCACAGTAGGCTCTCAAGAAACCGTGATTCGTTAAGTAGTTTTAAATAATTCATTGTTAAGCACCCCGTGATAAATCTCTAGTTGAACAGTGTGTGATTTTGCTGGAATTCTTGGTATATATTGAACGTGAAGCACTGTGGTAAATTTAACTATGCTGAGCATCAAATGTGAAAACTTTACATTGTACATTACATCCTGACATGGAACTGAGAATCTTTATTATTAAGGCTTCAGGGAATTTTTGAGGGAACTTCTGAAGTTCTGAAAAGAAAAGGAACGAGACTGAGCGCTGTTTCTCTATAAAAGTCGAGATTTTCTCAGAGAAGGGAAATTCCATAAGTAGTTTGTATTGAATTAACATAAAGGTTTCACTAAAAGAACTGCTGTCTATTAGCTTGTGCTCTGAGGCTCCTCATTCGGTGCTACTCAGATGAAAGCCAGAGGATCTTGACTTACTGGTACAAATTGGTGCTCAGAGTGTTTCCAGGGCTTTCCACTCTTGCAGCCGGGCTGGAGAGATAGGGCAGCAACCACTGCCGCAAGGTGAGGCCATTTTTCTCCTTTCCTCTAGTGGTGGCTGTCACCCCAGATACTCACAACTCTCTCTTTGTCAGACACGGCCAGACGCTTTCCTGGGGGTAGGCAGAGGCGACAGCAGGGACCTGTCTGTGCACTGCTCCCCGCAGCTTGCTGTTCCTAGCAAGGTGCTGGTCTTGGCTGGGACATTTTTCGTAGCAATGTCCTGCATCTCCAGCCTTCACAGGATGTCCTGAAGGCGGGTTGCTTTTGTGTTGTCCCATAAGTTGTCTTAGTTATTTCTGATTTGGAGAAACTGGAATTAAATAATGCAAACTGTTCCATCAAATAATTTTGGCACAACCCTCCTTTTTACTTATATATGTACGCTGCAGCTCTGTGTGACAGTAATTGGTATGGATTCCTGTGGCCAAGAAAAAGTATAAATCTGTCCAGCTTCAGGTTAATCAAGTGATATAGGGCACATTTCACTGACAGAGCTTTACCTTTTTAGCATGTTCCAGTTACTAACCAGGCATTTCAATGAACTTCACCGTCGCTGATACCATATCTAGTTACTTACATCATGTTCATCTTAATGACATCAGAGCATCTCAGACAAGAATACCTGTGTTTAAGATGTTATGCTAAAATTTCTTTTGCTAACTATTGTCCTTCTCCCTCCTTGGAAGAGCCCCAACTGCTGAGGTGGTTCCCCAGGGGTAATCACAAGACGGCTCCTCCAGGCAGAGGAAGAAATTCTCACCCTACTTTAATCACCACCACAGCCCTACATCAGCCTTCTTTCCTCCCAGCACATGAGGCCTCATGTGTCTGGTCACAGGACAAGACATAAGACAAGAGGCCAGAGACAGAGCAAAGCACTCCCTGGGGAGAATGCCTTCTAGCATTTGAGGTCTCCTTCAGTACTGCAAGTTCTGGTGAGACTAATGCTGTGCCCATACCTCGTGCAGCATCCTTCCTGCACTCATCCTCAGCACTTTGGAGGCTGGCTGCACTCCCTGTCTGGCCAAACCTTCCATGATGGCACGCCAAAGTCTAAGGAGAAAAACAAAAAATAATTAAAATGAGACTGGTTAAGCCACCTTTAAAACTGCCTTTTTTCTCCAAAAGGCAGCCTCAGTGGTGGGCATGTGGCAAGCCCCTGCTGCTGCTGACCTGCACTTTGCAGGATAAGTAGCAGGCTGGACCACCAACAAGCAATGAATGCCTCACACTCAGCACACCACGCATCTAGCAGGGCTTTGTGGGATGTGACATTAAGCCCTTCTGGGAGGGAGATAATTGCCACACAGAATTATGAGATTGGGGGTGGAGGATTTGGAAGAAGGCAAAGGTTCATCTGCAGTGCATGACATGATACCACTAGGGTTATATTAAAGGGCTCAGACAGCACAGACTCCCTTCCTCCTCCCTGAGATAGAGTTCACCCAAGGCCCTGAGCAGAGTCTTGTGTCCAAACATGAGGCAAGTTTGAGCTTGGGCCGGTGCTCTGAAGTTAGCATAGATGTAGCCATGAAAAGCAAGTCCCAGAGCCTTTGGCTTTTCACTGAAAATTGCTTCTGTTTTTTCAGAAAGAACTATTTCTCTGTAGGTCAGCAGGCTCTGTACTTTCACAGCCCTTTTACTCCCACCCAGGTATTTTTACTTCTGAGTTAGACAGGTTTCTGAACTTTTTCATGAGGTTGCTCATATTTTCCACTGCATCTCCTCTTTAACTCACCCCACCAGTTCACTCTGATCTTTCTTTCTCCATAGCTCTAGGTTCTGAACTGTTCATTTAAATATGGTGTGGTTTGCCAGCATTTTTTTGCTAAGCCTTTTATTTTATCTCTTACAGAAACATAAGACACAGAAGACACATAAGGCACTTAACACAAGTGCACCTTGCCAAGATACTTCCAGTGCTATGCTTTTTCTTTAGGTTCAATCATAAACATTTTAACATATCTGAACGTTAAAAAAACTTCCCCCCACCATGCCTTTCTTTACAAGTATTTTTACCTTTCAGTTGCTCTCTAGTATTATGTTTACCACAGGCATGTATGAGAGAACTCTTTTAAATATCACATTTTGTGCACATTAAGCTAGCTTAGCAGCTCAAAGGTTGCAGGGTTAAAAGGAAATAACCAAAGCATCATTACTTTCTATGGAAATGTTTTTCCTTGCCTCCTTCCCAGTACAGATGTGAATAGAAGAAATCCACAAAGAGGAAAATAATCCCCATCCTATTGAAAATACCCAGGCAAGTTAAAATTTATTTTATTACCGGTATGCTTGCTTTGTAGGCATATTGCAGATCCTTAGGCACAGATCAACAACAAAGCTTCAAGTTCCTTGAGCCTTGTTTCTCCGACTATGAAATGGCATTCAAATAGTATACAGAATATTTGCAGTGGTGCATCACAAACCAGACAGCTTCCCTTCTGTTAGCTGTGCTCTTGCTATCATTTAAAGATGTTCAGTCCTCTTTAAATCCAAATGTCTACAGCAATAATTAAATGTATGGCTTTGATTTGAAATACCTTGGTGCCTTTCTGTTAATAATCTTACTGTGTAATTTAACTGTTTATGGGGTCTCCTGAAAAATCATTTTCTCGAGCTGTGGTCAGTGATTTTATAAATCTTTTTAAACTTAAGCTAACAAGGTCACGTTCCAATGCTGAGAAGTTTAGAATATTTTCAAAATACACTTTGGGAAAGAAATGCAAGTTGAAAACACAGCACTTGCAGCTTTGCAGTGTCCCAAAATCTCATAAAGCCGACACTGTAAAACCCAAGGATCTCCTTTTCCAAAAATCCTATCACAGCAGCACAACTGCATCCTATATCCATTTTCACACATCAATAAACAATTATCCTTGTAGCATACAAGACAGAAGAAAGCCAGACAAAGGAGATCTGCAGTGATATAAATGAAATACGTGGTTCAAGTCTGGCTTCTCACTGCAATAAGGAGAGAAATATTTTGGATTTGTTTTTTCACAGATCAGCCAATGGCTGCTGCAACATCCAGCCCTGTTTCCTCCCGGCTGAGCTGTTGCTCCAGTCTGGGTTGGTAAGCTCCATACAGACTTCTTTAGGTCTAGCTTCACATTGCACCTCTTCCAGAAAGTTATGCCACAGCTTCATCACATTCCAGTTGAAGCCCCTTTTCACCAAAAGGGAATAAGACATTTCACAACTCACTATATCTGCTGTTTAAAGACTTGAAAGACAACATCAAAACATGTTCTAAGGTGCAGCAGCAGGTCTCAAAGCTGTTTGTCTGTTGGCTTAAGAAGTGGTACAACAGAAACAGCACACTATTTCCTTCAGAGGTGAATCATTCCCCAGCCCTGTCCTTATAGCAACCGTTAAGGCTCTTTTTAAGTCACAAAAATATAGTTTCTATCTTATTTTGACCAAACTGTGTAACAGCCATTCTGGTGAATTAAATGTGTGTACATTTGTGGAAAGGAGAATCTGACACTGATGCACAGTTGTACTTGCAGATAAGCTCATGGCAATACAAGGAAAAGCAGAAGTTAAGACATTGGATCCTTCACCGTATTAAATTGTTGTGGTTCCTTCAAGACCAATAGATTATATTATTGCCATAGAAATCCTATAGGAGGAGTGACTGGTCAGCCCATGAAACCCAAATATCATGTGCACTCACTTCTTAGAAATACTGAGTTTGCCACTGCTTGACCAGGAGAAATCCAGCATGAAGGCCAGGCCAGCTGAGATAAAGAAAACCAGCCACGTTTGGCAGATGCTGGGCACAGATAAGAGATGAGCTTGCAAAGAGCAGCTCAGCTCCCTAAAGGCTTCAGGCACCAGAGTGCAGAGAGGGGGAAGGGTACATAGCACAGCTGTGAATCCCTCTATAGAGAAGTATTTTCTTTGTGGAGTAATTTTTCCTGTGCCTATCTTCAGAAAAGAATTTGTGTGTCTGTTAAGTCTCACTAATGCACTCTCAGAAAGCTGGAGCATACGCTCAAGGGCTTATTGTATCAAGTTTTACAGGCATCATTTGAGCAAGTGAGTTATCCTCTTGGCTTAGTGGGACCATGCATACCTAGAATCCCTGATGATCTTGCTGTTGATTCAACAGAAAATTTCAAACAGAAAAGGAAAGTGAATGTTACCGAATCAAAAAAGTTCATAGAGAATTGAAACATAACTGAACCCCTCCTCCCATCTAAGGCTCCATTTTGGGCATCTGATCCTGTGAACAGCTTGCACAATGAGGCATCGAGATCAACAGGGCTACCAAACCACAGGTTGTGCCTTTTTTTTTTTTGAGTCAGAGTCATTGTCAGCAAATATTCAGGGCCAATTCTGCAATGCTCCACCATGCATGTTCTTATTATCAAGACTATAGTGCCATTCTGGTGTAACATTTTAGAGATCCTTGTCTGGTAAAAAACCACAACTGTGCATTAGTTTTTGTTGTCTCTTAAATAGAAATACACAAAGCTGTAAAAACACTTCTAATTATGTTTAAAAACCAATCATATTAAAACCAAAGCTCATGCCAAGAACATTTTATTCACACAAACCAAGAGCTGCAGAAACACTTCACTGTTTTGGACTGTAGGATGAAGTAAGCATGATAATTCAGGCTGGTTTATGGAGGCCAAACTCATGGTACCTAGGCTTTTTTATCTCCCCTTTTCCCATCACAATCTGCCTATGAACTTTTTTTTTTAAATACGCTTTCCACTTACACATTCCTTTTACTTACTCCTTCATTTCCTACTCCTATTCCCAGGACCTGTCATCCTGCTGAGTGTCTAGTTGTTCTCTACACTACTTCTCTCCCAACTTCAAAGCACCTTTTCCCTACCCAGGTTGCATTAGAGACATTATGTGTTTCACCTTATTTTTCCTGATCTGATGCGATTTTTGAGAAGTTTCAGGTTAGGAGAGGAGGGACTTTGCTCATTTCTCTATCATCCTCCCTCCTGGCTGACCTTTAGGTGAGCCATACACGGAAGTGCAAATGGCCGCTCCTCGTTTTCAAGTTTGGGAGCTGCTGCCCAGTCCTGTTACTACTGAGACCAAAAAAATTCCTTGATATTGTGGAGTTGGTTGGATGCAGGGACAAAAAGTAATCAAAAGCTAGTTCTGGAAGTCTAGTGCAGAAATACCATCAGCTACAGAGTCAAAGTCCTCTTGACCTATAAAACACAAGTGCATTGGTCTGACTGATAAGAAACAGTGAGTATCACCTAAAAACAGAGCTCTGGAAACACTCACATGAGCCTCATCAGTGCACATTTCTTACCTAGACTAGGAAGGCTTTGCAGGCTCAATCCAGCGAAGTGAAACCTTGAATAGAGGATTATCTATACTTGTGGGCAAAGTCATCTAGCCAAATCTGAACCACAGATCTTCATAGCTGAAAATAAAAGCCTTATCTAGATTTTCCTCCTGTGTTAGAGATAATATAGCAAAGCTATCAGAGACTTTTCTTCCTTCTTTCTATCTTCTGCTGATACTTCCCTGCTTCCAGGGGAATAATAGCCAGTGAGCAACAGCCCCTTCTTCCTTAGCCAAAGAGGTGACTTCAGTTAGAGGGCTTCTGTGGAGTAGGTAGGAGTCACCATCTTCTGTCATTTTGGGAGCACTGACCACAGTAACTCATCTCTATGCACTCAAATACATACTTGAAGAAAGCATCAGAGAGCAGCAAAAGCAGGTCTTTTCTCCAAGAAATGGCAAACCAGGAACTGTGGTCCTCCCATAGCCTGCCCTACAGTGCCAGCTGAGCCAAACAGGACAGGGGGTGACCAGGTCCAAGCAGGAGTTCAGACCATAAGGCAAAAGCACGGTGACAGATCAAGACAAAGATCCAGGATCAAAACCAGGAAGCTGGTTCATAGGTCAGGTCCAACAACGTCCAAGTAGGGCCATGCTGACAAGACAGTGGCAAGTTCAGGCTGGGAAACCAGTCCACACATCAAGCTCCAGAGAAAAGGTCTCTATAGCCACTCCTAGCCAGGCTGAGCTGAAAACGAAAACACCTCCAAATAGCTCAGACAGAGGCTGATGGTCCCCAGCTGAGCTTAAAAGGGCTTTTGGGCCCTTTCAAGGTGTTTGGGTGGAGGTCCCAGGTGGGGTTGACCAGGTTCATTAAGAACTGTTAATGTTCTCAAGACCCTGATGGAGAGAATGAGTAAAAAACCTGCAAAACTTCCTTGTGTACACATAACATGTACATGCCACTATGTCAATTCTCTGTTTCTTAAGCCCCCCTTTTAATTTCATCAGGCTTATGATTTTAGAACCTCTAAGGCTTGGAATAGACCTTAAATCTAAAAATTAATCTAATGGCAGGCAACAAGCAAAAGATTAAGAAGCTAGAGACAGACACAGCAATAAGGGCATTGCAAGTACTTTTAAACAAAAGCTCCAAGTGCAAATAATATAGCCTGTATTCAAGTGTACATCCAAGCTACTTTAAAATTTATTCAAGGACTTTTCTAGTTTGCTTGTATACAAATCATTATAAATTTGGAAAGAATTCATCCGCACTTCCTACACCCTTTTTTTGTTTGTTTTACTGCTTTCTACTGCCACTGCTACCTGTTATATTCATTTTTAGACTGTTTCCCCCAAACTGATTCTCCCTTTGGTCTTTCCGTTCCACAAGAGTAACCTTTCTAAGCTTCTCTCTATTATTTGTGGTCTTTGATGGCACCTGTAGTCCTTCTTAAGTTAAAAAACATCTGAAAAACTAGTTCACATGCTGTTTGCCTCCTCTCTGCTCTAACTAGTGAGTATCTGACACATCAGCCAGGTTTTTCCAAGCAGTGTACAGACAGACTCCCGTGCACACAAACACACAGAACTGGGCTTGCAAGTGCTGGGTTTCCTGGAATGAGATTATATTCTAACTATCCTGCAGCAAGACATTTTACGGCTGCTGAAAAAAGTATATGAAATACAAAATAATGTTTCTTACGAATAACTTACTTTACCTCGTGTCCCAGCTTCATTTGGTTTTCTCCGTATTTACAGTCTGATTTTATGTGATAATTATTCCTGAAAAAATAATCTGAAACAGGTTTTGAAACATTTAATTTTGCAAACATTCCCATACAAATGCAAATCCTTTAATAATGCTTAGATATTATGTTTACTCTTCCCTCTTCAGTGCAAATTTGTGTAATTAGATTTTAATTTAGTTTATGTTGGAATCTTTTAATATTTAAAATCCTGCCCCTGTGCTAGCATTGCCTCCAACGGACCAGGTTGAAGTGAGATGGGTTTCAAGGCTGTGAATAAATGTCTTCTACTCTCTTTCCTTTCTCAGCTGTGTTTGTGTGTGTACAGTCCCACACGGAGTTCACAGTTTCTGCTTTGCCAGCAGAAGGGGTTGCACGGACACTCCTTGAGCTGCTCCACTGCATGTGGGCTAGTTCAGACTGCCTTCTTCAGCAGTTTGAGATAACTGAGTTATTTCTGTAAAGAAGCAAGTGGTGTACGTAAACATATTTCCACCTGCTGGTAGACTGAGGGGAATGGAGACCTCTGGCACTTGAACAGTAACTAACACCTCAGGGCTGCATTATCTTCAACCAGTAGAGACAGTCACACAGTAATCATGTGTTTATGACCCGGTTTAACTAAGACCTGGAAAGCAAGAATGTTGCAAAAGCTTTGAGAAGAGATGAGGGTAACCAAAAAGAGTGGTGCGTGGTACTGCATGTCAGCACGCAGGACACCGTGAGCAATTGCACAAGGCATTTCCCACTGAGTTGTTCTGGAAAATGCAGGTGTGGAGCCAGCACACAGTGAACCCTCCCAGACTGCACAGATGACTCAACAGAACTTCAAAACTATCTCTATGGAAGAGTTGTTCAAGGATGATTCATGACCACTGACAGGAGAGGGTTATCCAGGGTGAGGACTAGGACAATTTCAGTTTCTGAAACAGCTTTAGAGAAAAAGCATCTGATTCACACTCCACTCTGGCCAGCATGAGTGGCTGTCATGCCCTGTGTAGAGGCTGGCAGCTGCATAGCATGCCTTAATGAACGAGGTCTGAAATATTTCAGAAACTACAGAGCAAGCCATAACTTTCACACCAACAATTTCACATAGGGCACATTTGGGCAGGGGCTGCAGCTAACTGCATCCAGGAGCTCTCTCAGATGCAGTGAGTTTTTCTCTTCATACTGCCAGAGCATGGTCATATCAGGAGAGAACCCTCGCATCTCAGAAACCAAAGCTGAGGACGTGGAAAAAGAAAACCAAAAGTGATGGAAAGAGTACGGTACATGAACATTTGTGTCCAAGCAGCTTCTTGCACCCTTTTCTATCCTTGTAACTGGGGGGGGCTGCCAAGATCCAGCCTTCAATAAAAGGCATCTGTTTCTCCAGTGAAAACCAGCCCTTAGCTGCTAACAGCACACAGTAACTCTACACACCAGTGCAGAGCAGGAAATGAAAAATGCCTTTTCTAACTATGTTATAATGGCAGTTTTAGGTAGATGGAACATTAGCAGTGGATGGCAATCTGGAAGCTGGCCACACTGTTGGCTTTTCAACAGCAGCTTTGGTCTTTGGAAGCTTTTCACAAGCTTACAATGCTTCAGAAGAGTCTACTTTTGTCTGGTATTACAAAAATCAATCACACCACTTGTACATAGTAGGAATGGTTACCATGTGGACAGCCCCTTCAAGCAACTGACACTTGTTCCAGGCTATCTCATCCGGTGTGCCACAGGAAGCGTTCTCCATCTTTATGATGCAGTTTATCAGAAGACCATTTCCATTTTTAAACTTAGATTTTCTCTTTCAAAGAATAATAGATTATTCTTCTTCCAACAGGCAAAATTTGTTCCTTCAGGGAAGGTTTATGTGCTAGTCAAGTGCCTTGTAAGCCATTTCAGGGCCTGCATACAACACTCATGTCACTCTAGTGGTGCATCTCCTGTCTTTAAAACTTCCATAAAATGGATCTTGAGCTGTAGCTAGCCTTCATTCTTTCTTTCAGTGGAGAAAAGCTGCACAAGGTGGTGGAAATTATGCCAGTGTTAAGTCTCCTTTCCGTTGGTAAATCCTGCACAATCAAAGCAGATGCATTTTATACCTGCATATCACTCAAGGTACACCACAGCAGAAGGGCAGGCTTCCCGGCTCAGCCCACGTATCTTCACTGCAGCCTTTTAGAATAACAGAGACAAACAAAATATCCTGAAAGCCATTTTGCTTCACTCTGGGGGAGCTGCTTAACTTGCTAATATGAAGTTAGCAGACCACCTTATATATTCTTGTGTCTTCCCTGAGGATGGCATAAGGATTAAGAATAAGACATCCTCATCAGTAGTTGATGCTTGGTTGCTGCACTCAGCCTATTTGCTTCTCCTTTCAAACTGCTCTTGGGACCACCAGCAGTTGGCATGAATCAAAGAAGCTTCCAGACTCCAGTTGCAGTTAGGAAACTAGTTTTGTTCACTGCTGGCCTAAGATTCAGAGTGTGGGCATGGTTCAAAAAAACATATTTCCCTTTTCCACTCTCTGCTCCCCCCAATATGCCCCATTATTCCTTGTATCTGCTGCAGAGACTTGGGACACAAACTATTTATCAACTACACGGTGAATCAGTCATGTTACACAATTATTTGATTAAAGGAAACATTCTTCTTCAGCTGAGGCACTATTATGTCATGGATCTGCACAAAAAACTTTCCAAATTATCATTCATCCAACAGTCCAGAGCAGCTGTTAATATTTAAGGAGCACCAGAAGTTACTAAGTGTCTCTAAAATACCTATGGGATTTAAATGTTCCCTGTGGGGTCCACTTGATAGACTCATTGTAATTTTGGCTGTGCCACTGGACTGATTCATTTTCCCCTTGAGTATTTCCTTTAGCATGGCAAAGAAAAGGTAGCAAAAATATATTTCCTGTGGAAAGTCGTACATGTGCATGACACACATATACTTTATGTAACATGTATTTCCATGTGTGCCGACATACAAAAATGCCATCAGAATACACTTCAGGCTGTAAGGTTCACCGTTTAGTAGTTGAGAAACACCACTAGAAATGCTACCCATGCAGCATTAGTTTAGTCCTGTGCAGTGAGCACTGGACCATCACGTCACGCTCCTTTGCTCTGCGTGAAGGCCACCCCTTGCACTGCATGTTGCTGAGGGTGGGACCCCAGCAGAACAGGGTCAGACATATTTTGATCACAGCTCATCCCAAGCAACAGTCTATGCCCTGGCCCTACCACCAGCCACTCATCACCCCTTCTCTACCAGGGATATGATCACACTTTCTAATCTGCCAGCACAGCTCCATCTGTAGTCATTTGTTAACTCAAATTCTGTCAAATGATTCAGGTTTTTTGGGGGGGTCAGGATGGGGGTTTATATGTTTTTAAATGGCAGTCAAAGCAGTGCCCACGCTAACGCAGATAATTTTTGAAAAACTGAGGAACAGCGAAATGTGCTCTTCTACCAGCAGATCTGAGAGGTCAGCAACCCGTGAGACAGGATCTGCTACAGCCAGAACATTGTGTATGATTGCACCATTAATGAGCTCCTGTTCAATATTTCTTTTCACCATATTGCTCAAGGCATGGCACCAAAGCCTTAGTAATGGTGCCATTCAAACCCTGCGGTGGAGACAGAATTACTAATATCTATAACACCCGCCACTCTGGTATCACAAATACCCATTTGTTCATTAATTTTAAATGCCCAGTTTGATTTTTTTTTTTTTCAGAAGCTTGAGCATTATACAGCACTTTACGTGACAAGGGAACAACTTACACTGACTTTTGCTGCAAACATAAGCGTCAGCACCTGAAATCTAGAATATAGTATATAAGAAACATACTTGCTTAAATAAGCTGTCAAACTGTCAAAGCTTGATTAACATCATATAGGAATTAGAGCAGAACCAAGGACAGAATTTTATTTTCCAGGGCAAGATACAGCTCTGACAATCTTTACTCTCCATCCTCAGTTCTTTGTCTCATGCAATACACATTTACCAGTTCTTATACTGAACAAAGCAGGGGACTGTGTAAACCCTGGATCTGTCCCAGAGCAGATCCATCCTGTGCCTTCAGCAAAGAAACGTCCTGAGAAAAAAAGTATGTATAATGATGCAGCTAAGCTATAATCTCATGGCTTATTTTGCAACCTTAATTCTAGCATTGCCGAAAGAGTAAGGGCTTGATATTAAAAAAATTAATAAAGAAAAATAAGGAAAATTACATGGCCATTATTTCCAAAATTTATAAAATCACACTGAAAGCCCAGAAATGTGTTTCTGTTGTCTCTCAGTATCCCAACACACAGACTGCATAACGTTCTTGAAGACATCACCCACTTGAGCTAAAGGACAACTTTCACTACTGTTTGACCACTGCCCAATATATCTGTCAGGCTCTCTCTCACTATGCGTATTCATGTATGTGTGTGTGTAGATGTCACACACACCCACTTTGCAAGTGGGTTTCAGTGCTATTTGCTGACACTGTATGCACCAAAAAAATACATGCTGCAAGAGACACATAGAGTTACAGAATCCTAGAATGGTTTGGTTTGGACAGGACCTTACAGACTGTCTAGTTTCAACCCTCCTGCCATGGCAGGGACACCTTTCACTAGACAGGTTGCTCAGAGCTCCATCCAGCCTGTCCTTGAACACTGCTAGGAGTGGGACATCCACAGCTTCTCTGGGCAACCTGTTCCAGTGCCTCACCATCCTCACAGTAAATAATTTTTTTCTAGTATCTAATCTAAACCTACCCTGTTTCAGTTTCAATCCATTCCCCCTTGTCCTGTCACTACATGGTCTTGTAAAATGTCCCTTTTCCATCTTTCTTATAGGCTCCCTTCAGGTACTGGAAAGCCACAATTAGGTCACCTCAAAGCCTTCTCTTTCCTAGTCTGAATAAACCCAATTCTCTCAGCCTTTCTTTGTAGAAGAAGTGCTCCATCCCTTTGATCATCTTGGTGGCCCTCCTCTGGACTTACTCTGACAGGCCAATGTCCTTCCTGTGTTGAAGACCCCAGAGCTAGATGCAGTACTCTGGGTGGGGTCTCATCAGAGCACAAGGGCAGAATCACCTCACTTGACCTGCTGGCCACACTGCTATGATGCAGCTGAGAATACAATTGGCTTTCTGGGCTGTGAGTTTGTATTCCAGTGGGCCCACTTTCTTGAGCCTGTCTAGATCCCTCTGGATGAAATCCCATTCTTCAGGTCTGTCAACAGCAACACTCATCTTGGTGTCATCTGCAAATCTGATGAAGGAGCACTTGATCTCTTTGCCTATGTCATTAATGAAGATATTAAACAACAACACGGACCCCTGGGGGCACCATTTTTCAATGGTATACAAGCTCTTTCTGCTTTTCCTTCCCAAGCTTGATTCACTCTGTCTCATCCCACTACAGTGTTTTTACTTTGATTCTTCTCCATTGGTCCACTTTTCAGTCCTATCCATTTCTCCTTGACAGCTGAATTTCTTCCTTCCTCACTCCTTCCTCCCTTGTTTGGGCTGTAAATTCCCCCTTGAGGCTCTTTGCCAACTACACTTCCCCTTCCTGAATATCTTCTTCCCCATTTGGCTTCACAAGCACCCCCTTACTGCCCAGTCTCCCTGCCTCGGATGAATTCTCTGCCTTTTCCCTCCTTGTCCAGACAGCTGCAGCTCTATCCCAAAGCTTCTTCCTGAAAAATCTCTCAGCCCACCAGGGTCCCTCCATAGACCCTTCATCTAGCTCCAGTCTTCTGCCTTGTCTTATCCTGTCTGCTTTCCCGTGTCCCACTGTGGGATGATTTTCCAAACAGTCTGACTTTATTGAACAAGTTCTGACTCCACTCTCCCAGTTCCCATACTTGTCCTCCTTCTCCATTAGGTTCCGTTTCCTTCTCAAGCTTGTCATCTTCCCTTTAGCTTCATCTGTCTCAGTCCTCCTTTAAAACCTGGTTCCCAGATTCCTCTTCCACAGCTTCTCCTCTCTCCAAATCACTTGGCTGGTAGCAAGTGGATGGATTACCAATCATGGAAAGAAGCATCTCTGAAGAGTTTTCTAATTGGTTCTGCAAAAACGAAACCTGTAGCAGGAACTACAGTAGCAGTCTGGGTTTGTCCTAGGTCTGAGTGGGAGCTGCTGCTGGCTCTGTCCATACAGACATCTTAACCTGATTTCAAACACCTTAAGTATTTTAGCATGTCAGCTGCACAAATAAAACCTTTTGATTGCTTACAACATGAAATACAGACCTTGAGCTCCAGTCCGCAGGGAGTGACAGGCCAGATCTTAGGGTCAGAGACCTGGCACTTACACCACTATAAAAATAGCCAGGACTATCTTTATCCTTCTAATACATTACTATAAAACCTGTATTGAGTATCAGTATCAGTTATCTGCATGTGCTTATCTTAGAAGAATCTGCTCCAAAGGATGTACCATCTAATGAGACCAAAAAAATCTGCCCCAACACACTAAACAGAAAAAAAAACCCGAACACAAATGGAAACGCTGTTGCATTAGCATAAGTTACTAGTTTTGGACATAGTGACTGCTAATAGCTTGCTCTGCAAGGCCATTTACACAATGATCTGAAAATCCCCTGAGGTTCCCCCATGAGCAAATGCTGAGAACCTGGAAGAACGAAATAATGAGCTCCTATAAAAAGCTCTCACACACTTGTTTAATTTGGGTTGGAAAATATGCCACAGAGATCCTCTGCATTCACATTCCCCATCACCACTGCTGCTGAGCTAGGAGAACAATGCAAGCAACTCAGAACTTCCCAACCTGCAAGGTATGTCCGTGTTGAAGGTGAGGCCCCAGCAGAGTGCAAGGGGCCTAGTGACTAAGTTCTGCTCCAGAACTTCTGCTGTGGTCTTGTTTTTGGTGCTAGTAGTAAAGGAAAGCAGCACAAGCGTGTAGAGCTGGGACACAGGAGAGCAGCAAAAGCTCTGGCTGGAAACCTGAAATGGGAAATTTCAACTGGTATGGGCAAAGGTAGAAGTTATCTGCTGAGGACAAAGGGCCAGGAGGAAAAGAGCTGAGAGACTGGCGCTAAAAATGTTGGTAACTCCTGGCCTAGAGACACTGGCAGCTTGCAGCAATTAATGTATTCCATTACCTCATGGTTTTATGCTTCAGATGCAGATTAATAGCATTCATTCAAAGAATGACATCGTCTGCATAAAATCCTTTCCAGTGTCATACAGAATTCTCTTGCTTTCTGATTATTGCTGGTCTACTGGGTTAGTGATGGTGTTTCAAATATTGTTTTACAATTTAAAAAACATAAGTCCTTCAATCCTCCATTCAAGCCTGTTTTGTAAGAATCCTCTTAATGGAGAAAGGGACTTTGCATCTGAATACTTTCTGTCGCCTCCACCTTCTCACTCCTACTGCAAACTTTCTGCAGAGGTCCTGTGTGTCTTCACAACCTGAAAGGAGTTTGCAGTGAGGTGGGAGGAAGTCTCTTATCCCAAGTACCAAGCAACAGGACAGTAGGAAATGGCCTCAAGTTGCATCAAGGGAGGTTTAGATTGCTCATTAGAAGGATGCCCATGGAAGTGGTTGAGTTGCTGTCCCTGGAGGTATTTAAAAGAAGAGTAGATGTGGCACCTTGAGACATGGTTTAGTGCTGTTCTCAGTAGAGCTGGGTAAACAGTTGGACTCAATGATCTTAAAGGCCTTTTTCAACTTAAATGATTCTATGATTCAGCCTTCATCCTAGCAAGGGTCATCTAGGGGCAGTTTGCATACTTGTGGGATCTTTTTTCAAGGAAAAACAGTCATTAGACTCCTACACACCACTCTACGTAGGCGGCACAATCTAGCCCTGAGTTTTTTTTATGCCGTTGCCTTATTAAAAATAAATAGTCTCCAAAGATAATAGGACAAAGGAAATAAGACAGAGAATATTCCTTTGGGCAGAAAGTCTCTTATATGCTCATGTACAACCTGATATCAAAGTACTGCTTGAATTTCAGAGAGGTATGGTCTTAGAATTTTCACAAATCTTCCATTAAACACCAGTAGAGTTCAGATGCATGTGACAGAAGAAGAATACGTCCAAGAGTACATGTAAAAATGAATGAGTGAAACAAATTCTAAATACTTTATTGCTTTATTTGTCTATTCATTTTCCAATCCATTTCTACTCTGAAACATGCAATTAAGAACATGTTGTGCTATGTGAAACAATGGGCAGGGTTTACATATAGCTGTCAATTATCACAGAAGGTGCTGGGAAACATTCTGTAGCTGGGTCTACAGTATGCAAAAAGGAAATCACAGCTGCAGCTAAGCAAGCAACATAATAATAATTACCCTGAAATCATCTGCTTGAATTTGCAAATGAATTCACCATGAGCAGGCTTAAGTTCAAATAGCATTCCTTTCCTGGCAGCTTTCTGTCAGTTCAATAGCCCAGGCTCTTGTAGAAAGGATACTTATAGGACCTTAGAAATGGGAAGATTTTCTATGTGTCTGATTATTGTTCCCTGCTGTGGCTTGCTGACATACTGCATCTGAATTTGAATAAATGATAAAGCTCTGTCTTTAAAAAGAAGGAAGTAGGCAACTCTATTATTTTCCCTGAAAAGATGCTGTCTATTGAGAAACACCTCGCTTCCAGCTTGAGCTTTTCTTAACTAATCTAGTCCTTTAGCGTCAATGATCTTTCCACTGTTTACCCAGTATTTATACACCACTCCCATAATCTCTTGCAGCATTGGTTTTGACAAGGCAAACAAGCTAACTCTTCTGATATTCTCCCATAGAATGTTTCTAGATGGTCAAACAACAAAAAAACCCACAAACCAAACCAAACGCCACCAAAACAAACTCTGAACAAAAACAAACCTAACCAATCAACGAAAAAAATCACAAAAGCAGAAAAGCAGACCTGTGTCCAGACCTACATATGGAGGTTTCCATATAAAATACCTGTCACCGTGAAAAAACATGAATTCTTGGTACTGTTCTATGTTGCCGCAAGAAAACAGACTGGCCCAGCACTCCAGAGGGAGGGAAAAGACTTTATTGTTTAAGCCCCTGGCTAAAAATCAACACAACCCAGTGCACATTATGCCTATTTTTCAGAAATGTTAAACACCATAACCTTCCTTGACTTCAGTGGAACTGAAGATGCTCAAACAAGGCCCTTAAAAGCACAATTTGGCTCTTAAGGTAGGCGTAGAGTGAGTCTATGTTCACATGTTAGACTAATGCAGCACCTCATGTCCTCAGGAGCATTTATAATTGAGAATGGTGGCAACAGTTCACATCCTTAGAAACCCTTTTCCCTCTTCCAGTCACTTTGACTTGGCACGCTCATTCTCAGAGTGAATCACAAGTACAGCACTTAATAGTTCTCTGTGGTCAGAAACTGTCTGAAGGAAGTATTTTCTGCCCACTGGAGAAAGTTGACTCATCTGCACTGAATCCTCCAAAGAGACTGATTAAAGAAAATGTCCAGTTGTTGATGCTACATGACCTTGTGTTTTCAGAGACCTTTCCCAGCACTAATGCTTGGACAATAGACAGATGGATGGAATAAGTCTGCATGTGTTTATGTGAAAGAGATGTAAAGGCCAGTCCTTTGCTAAGGGACTAGATGGGTCAGTGATATTTTCAATAGATTTAGACAGTGCAAGAGATATGATAAAGAAAATAGTGCCAAATGGCATAATTTTGACTGTCTGATATTAATGTTGGAAGAAAGAAGGGGTTAGGTCTAAGAAAAAGGAGAGAAAAACTGCTGTGGTCCATGTTGTAGGGTCAGGTCCAGAGATAAGAGGGTCTGTACTTCTGAGAGCAAGGCCCCCTAAAGCACTCAAAAATGTTCAGCATGATGAGAAAACTGAGGCATGAAACGGCACACAGACATATTATTGTTTTGCCTAGATCTGTATTTCTCTTGTGTTGCCTAAAATAAATAGTGTCAAGAAGGCTGGAAAGGGGAGATCAGGGATATGGTTGGAAACCTCATGGGAAGGCTGCAGTATACGCTTCAGCTATCATGTGTCCTCAAAGAGGAGACCTGCCAGAACACCCACAGGACTGGTGTACTGGAAAAGAGTTTGAGTAAGCCATCAGGAGTCTCTGAGACCTGAGACCAATCTCAGGAGCTGCATCAGTGACAGCAAACAGTTACATGGAGGTCAAGTTCAGCTCTGACAAAAGATCTGAGGTGGCACCAAAGACAAATTAGGTACAAAGTTTTTGTAGATAAAATTTGCACTCAGCTCTGAAACTCCTACAGAGCTGAATATCAGGACCTCAGTTTCCAGAAAGGGATGCTCAGAGAGGCTCTGCACTTTGGGAATACATCTAGAAACCGAAAGACGCAAAGCAAACAGATGCAGCAGACTGGACCAACTCACACAAGGAGGAGGGAGAGAAGAGGTGGGACTACTACACCAATCTTTTCAGAGATCACCATGCAGAGCGCTGGTGAACGATGAACTGAATCACCAGCTTGAAGCCTTGTGGCTCCCCAGGAAAGTGGGAAACCCAGTGGTTTTCAGGCTCACTGCTCCCAGTCCTGCCAGTCACATGGAAAGCCATGGGATGAGGGACTGAGGGTTTCCAGCACCCTCCCTTCTTCAGCAGCTTGCCAGAAATGCAGTGACCCCAAGGGTTTTCCCTTTCATGGAAAAATGTTGAAATTTAGGTTTCATTCCAATTTGAAAAGAAAACAGATTTTGCAATATCGAAATCCTCTGCGAAATGAAATGACTTCTCATAGCACAGCTTTACCGATTGATGCAGACTGCATGAGACTGAGAATAGCCTGCTAAGCGGGTGTTTCAATCAGAATTTCCTGGTCTGTCACTTTCAAGAAGACAATTAACCGCAAAACTGATGGCTGCAGCCTTGCAGGAATGTGGTGAGAAAACGAAACCGGGCACAGCATAGGCAAAAGGTCGTACGATGTCTGGGTGCTGCTGCTGATCCGACAGTTTCTCTGGGGAGGTCCGTTCGCATGCTGCACCTTCCCTTTTTGGTGCATCTGACATGACTGGACTGCGGTGAGAGTCTCTTTCCCATGAGCACGGGCACAGACACCTGGCTGTCTTGGCCCCGAGGTGTTTGCGGTGCAGGTTGCAGTGCTGCAATGATCGGGGTTAGCGAGTGGTGCCGCTGAGCTCGGGGCAGCCGGCAGCTCCTTACTCGGTTCGCAGGAAGTTTGCAGCACGTACCCTTGCACTGTCAGCAGGCAGGCAGGCAGGCAGGCAAGGTGACGGCCAGGCGGTGAGCAGGCTTGCTTCTAGTCCACTTGTTTGTTTTTCACCGTATTTTCACCAGTAAAAGTATCTGATTTAAGGCGGACAGGAGATATGGGGCTGAGGTTGGTGGAATTCTGTGGATGAAGGAACGTTGCATCAAACGTTTTTGCCCCAAAATTACTTCTGTTTATCACCATTAAACATACGCACATGGCTTCAGTTTTTACAGCAATTGCCCAACTTACCTACTGCGTATGGATGATAGGATGCTCGAATGTGAGGAAGATTCAATTAATTCTGCTCTGCAGTTACTTTGGTAAATTCGTTTGATAGTCTGGTCTGAGTGACATAGTGTTATTAATATCTGCAGGAGGCACAGGAGAATGCTGCAGAGTAATATTTCTGAAATAAAGGCTCTAAGACATGATTGAGACAATAGAACTTCTCCCTTGTTGTACAAGATAATTACTTTAAACTCACTTCCCTTTAAATATCAAAAGCCGAAGGCATAAAGAGAGGTTAAAGATACTTATTTTTACTTCTTATTTTACTGGAAGAAGATTAGAAGAGATTAAGCATAGACTTTAAATGATGCTTTTCAAAAAATACAACTTACACAGCAAAGAAACAGGCTTGTATGGCTTTTTTCATAACTTCAGCTCTGGAAAAAAATCCGAGTTTAACTGCACGTGTATGTTGTCCTTTCTGTTGTAGGTGGTGCCAGTTGGCTATGATTTTCCTAATTTTTTTCATTTTATTAATTCATTTACCCTCAGCAGTTAGAACAAAGTAGACAACATTCACCCAAAAGAAGAGCAGAAATAGGTCCCCCTTGAAGGAACACCCTATCTAACGAACTGAGGTACAACCTGCTCCTCTGAGCTACCCAAACACAGGGTGCACAGATTTCCCACAGGTTTTATTAAAACCATTAAAATTATTTAAATAATAAAATATTAATAAAAAATAAGCCACTACAACTTAGATTCTTCTTGAGACACCAAATGACAAAATGTTCCAGATTTTTCAAAATCTGTCAGCCTGTAGGTGTTTATTATTACAGCAGTCTCCTTCTTTCCCCTCCAAGCGCTCATTTTCTGAATGCAGTTTTATAATGAAAGCCTTAGTACTGCAACCCATTCTTAAAGCAAGCACTTGCATTAGGCGTGGACTTCTCTACTCTGGCACCCAACGCGAGTGAAATACACTTCCAGAGAGGTTTTCTACACTCAGAAAAGAAGAAATCTGCATTGAACAAGATAAGCAAGGATATACATTCACTACTTAAAAAATCAGTATTCTCTGGGAACTTCACCTTGTCTTTAAGGTATTTAACTGCACGTGAACTTTCATTCACAGTTATGTGTACGTGTTGAGGGGAGGAAAGCTAATGGGAACTGTTTGTCTTTCTTTATTCCCCCAGAAATGTCAGGTTTTAAGAGTCAAATTTGTTACAAGCATGCTCATTTCTTTGGGAAACATTACATATTTAATCCACTGGTACTATTTGGAGCAATACATATCTCTTCAGTGCAATCTGGGATCTCAGTTAACCCCTAAATAACCTACACAAAGTTCCTCTTTGACTGACCTTGTAAGGCACACAAACCCCAAATGCCCGGCTGTAGCACACTCCTCTTCTACTCTACTAGCAAACATATCTATTAAAAAAAACCCGAAAAACAACAAAACACAGCAATTAACACAGTGAGCTCATTTTAAAAACATCTGAAAAGTTTCTAGGAGTATTTCCCTTCACCTGCTCTTTCATACCAGACATCTTTTGTTCTTTTCCTCTTTAGGCTGCAAGCTGTCTATGACTACTTATGTGTGAGTAGTAGTTTACACTGGAACAAAAAGGTTTCTCTGTACACCAAGGTGTCTGCAAAGGGATGTGAAGGGTGTGAAGATCTTTGGTTTGTCCAAAGACAAATTCTTCCAGGACAGACCAATTAGTTGCTTCAATTAAGGAGCAGGAAATGCATATAACATTTTTTTTCTTCATTTTTCTTTTTTATGACTTCATTTTAATTTAACTTTACACTAAGTGCTAAGCAAAATAAACACCTCCTGTGGAGTTTAAATGAGAGAGAGAGTAAACTCCAGAACTTTAAAAACAGGTAAATAAACTTACAGTTCTCTCAGGTGTGCTGGTGAAAACACTGGGGTAGCCCAGGTGAAATTATTGAAGTAATTCTACACAAAGGAGTAAATGTGAATTAGGTTCCACAGGGTTAGTTAGGAAGGATCAAAGAGAAATGTTCAAGTAGGAGTAAGGAGGATGGTGTACTGGCCTCATCACAGTAGTATAAGAGTAAAACATGGAAAAAAGGAACTGGTCATCCTCACACACAGAGCTGTTACAATACTGTTACAATACTGGAGAGTGGGCCCTCTTTATGTTATTTCTTGGATAAAATACTCGGCATTGCCTTATGGAGTGTGCATGCCTGCAAAGTTCAAATATTTTATGTGAGACTTATCTGGCCTGGAGGGAAATTCGTGGTGCCCCTATATTTAACTTGCATCACTGCAGGCCAATAGAATTCCCCATGGATTTAACTGTCTCAGTAAAGACTGCCCAAAATTAGCTGACAGCCTTTTTTTTTTTTTTCCTTTTTTTTTTTTTTTTTTTTTCTTTTTTCTTTTTTCTTTTTTTTCTAACAGTCTAGAGCAATGCAGAGGAATTTTACGAGATTAAATAATATTTGATTAAATAATATTTATCCTGTTCTAAAGTGGGACGCCTCTAGAGAGGAGCCTGGCCTGTGGCTGGGGAGGGGGTGTGAAGGGCACCCATACTCTCACAACTGACCTCCCCCTCTGGAGCAAGCAGCCTGGCCCGGCAAGGGTAGCTGCCATGCTGGCAGTGGTCTAGGAAACACTCCCAGCTGCATCCCTTTCTGCAAAGGGAGGAAACCAATTGTGTCTATGTCTTATTTCTGTTGCAGCACCCCTGGACTCCCTAACCCATCCAAGGCCAGGCTGGACGGGGCTCTGAGAAACCTGGTCTAGTGGAAGTTGTCCCTGCCCATGGGAAGGGGTTTGGAACCAAATGAGCTTTAAGGTCCCCTCCAACCCAAACTGTTCTGAGATTCTATGAGGAAGTTTCACACAAGGTGCATGCCAAGAGGCAGCTGTGCCTCGCTGAGGCAGGGCAAGGGGCAGGGATATGCAGCAGCGGGAAGGTGACCACCAGCTCTTGCAGGGCAGCGCCAGCCCTGGGAGCACAACTGAAGCTTCCCCACTGCCATTTTTGGGCTAGGGCAGGGGGACAGGCTGTGGGTCTTCCTTGTTATCTCTTCCACTCCTTCCTTCAGAAGCCAGCAATGTGCTCACTGATCCCTTCAGCAGTTGTAGAGCTGTTGGACGTGACAGTACAGGAGAGGATGTTTTGCATTCCCAGTTTGTGCTGTGCTGCACTCCAGCTACGCTGATACCAACAAATTACAAAACTGTTTAAGTGGGAGGGGACTTCTGGAAATCATCCAGTCCAACCTCCCTGCTCAAAGTAGGGACAACTAAGGGCAGTTTTTGAGAGCTATGTTTAGCTGGGTTTTGAAGGATGGAGACTTCAAAACCTCCCTGGGCACACTTGACCAGATTCAATTCCAGATGGACTTTGACTTTTCTTACCATATCCTTGCACTCTCATTCTCACAGTGTCCCTATATTCTTCCGGGTTCACCTGCACTTACTTTCACCTCTTGTGTACTTCCTTTTTACATTTTAATTTGGTCAGTAGCTCCTTATTAATCTCCTGCCATCTTTGCTTGATTTCTTGCTCAATGAGATGGACGATTTTGGCTCTGGGATCCTTGAAAATCAATCAGCTCTCCTGAACCTCTCTTCTCTTCAGGGGTATTTCCTGTGAGATTCTTCCAAGCATATCCAAGTTCAACTTCCCTCTGCTGAAGTCCAGGGTTGTAATCTTGCTCTGAGCCTTGTTCCCACCCCTCAGGATCCTCAATTCCAGCATATCAAATGCTGAAGAGCAGACAAGCATCTTGTTCCCAGCTTGGATTCTGGCACAAGATGGGTATGAAAAGTCAATTTTTCATGTGATTGAATGAGGAAAAAGACTGAGTCTAAAAATAATAATAATGAAAATGATAGATCTTCTTTTGGAAATGTTGGCTGAAACATTTGTTTTTGTCTCTTTTATGTTCCCAAATGGCTTTTATGAGAATATTTCTTAGTGCTTTTACATAACATTTTATATTGTGTTAAATCACTGATCAGATTTCTTTGAAGAGAATCCTTACGGGGCTTTTGCAATGCTAGGAAGAGACGAAAAAAAGGAAAGCATATTCTTTTCTTTCTTTTCAGTCGGCAAAAAGTCAACCCGAATCAACAGGGAAATGGTTTAATTTCAGACTCCTAGAGAGACATGAGAAACACTGGCAAGGAGGAGAAAAAACATTTTAAAAGGTAGAACTGATATTTCACTTTCATTCTGAATGTTTTGCATTGTTTTCCTTGTCTACTGAAATGGCGACAACATTTTTTTTTAAAGATGCAGTTTTAAAATATCCAGCTCCATCAGATCCATAGTCTTTGTTTGCAAAGAAGAAAAGGCCTGTATTCCTGAGAGGCAACACAGCATGATGAATTCAGATTGCCACCACTGCCCTGCTTTTTGACAGACATACTGAACCAGGGAATTTTTTATATCTTTTGATGAGTGCTAAGAATAAGTCTTAGTAAGGTTCAGGTAACGCTGTTCACTGCTTAGGGTTTTTAAACTGTATACATCTAATTGCAATTTAGTTAAACTGGACTTCAAATAAAATTAATGCAAAATAACCTGATATTGGATGAAGAGTCTATATCATAAATACTGCCAAAAAAAGTCTGTAAAAGTACGCAAAGGAGTGGGAGTGGCTAAAAGGCTTACAGAAGTTTCTGGAAAATGTGGCACCAGATGGATTTTCCTTTCTGTCTTGTAGCCTTTGGGAAAAACAATGTAGAAACATGAAAGGATACTATTGCCCTTTCTATGGGCATGGGCATGGTGGACATCACCTTATTAAATTGCTGTTTGTGTGTGGTATTCATTTTGGTACCTCCTGTAATACCATCTCTGCCTGCTCTGGCCCCTGACTGAATGCTGTCCATTTTTATTTCCTGCTTTCCAAGACTCCTGTGCAAACTATTCTCATTCTGGGGCCAGAATGGAAATATTTTGAGAAACATTTATTACCCAACATCTTTCCTGAAATAAATGGCTTTTTTTCTCAAGAAAGCTCAGCAGCTTCTCTACAGGGGAATTACTGAGTGACAAACTTTCTTCCCATCATTGCCTCAGTTTGGCAGATTCATTTATGTATTTCACAAACTGAGTACTAGTCTCTAACAAGCACTACTGACCGGATTACTAGTTAAAACCATTAAAATTTTTTGAATTCTGCAATAAAAAATAAATATCATCTAAATCAGGTTGCATTTTTTTTAATTTTCTTTTTTTTAATATCTAAAAGTAACTCCAAACTTGAGAGAAAGGGTTGTTGTTATTCACAGTATAAGTGACTGGAGCTGTACATTTCAGCACAGATAAATGAAATCTCTGCTGCATTAAACAGAGATAGTAAAACACAAAGAAGTCTGCTTACAAATCCAGGGAGATTTTTATGCATAAAAGCAAAGCTGCTGAAGTTTTAACAGCATTAAAAATTGTAAAAATATGCAATTATAACCAAGTATTGCATAAAATACAATTTTAAACTATTCCACCTTTTTGAAATACTGGTGCCTATTAAAACACAGACACATTCATGTGGCTTTCAAATGCATCCCAGTAGAGTGTAAACTGAAAAGTCATTGCATTTCATCACACAATAGTCAGAAGCAAAAAAATGATGTCGTGTTCTAAGCATTCATTAAATGTAGAAATATGCACTGAGGATGTAAATGTTGTATAGACTCTCCAGGAAGTTTATAATTTATATTCAAAACTAAGATTAATTTTAAATACCCAGCTTCAAATCTCCTTGGACAGTGTCTCTCCATAGATTTCTAAAAGTGTACATTTATGGAGTAAACAGAATATTTAATGGCTGCTAGCAGTATATCAGATTTGTTTTTCTTATGGCAGCTGTGTTCATCAAATATTCATGCTGATGGTTCTTATGCAATGCTGACAGCTTTCTAACTTGTGAAATAAATAATGGGTGAGTGGAAATTGATAAGTAGACTACTTTATCTGAGAAGAGTGACCAAGCTTTTCTGTGACAGCAAGAGGATTAAGAGTTGCCTTCTCAGAGCAAGATGGAAAATCTGAAGGTATATTTCTTCAGATTACAGACCAGACACATCTCTTAATCTTGCCATATGTTTTCTTATTCTTCTCACCCTAACTGTCCCTTTCAGCCCCTGGGATTTATTTGTTGGTGTCAGGGTCAAGTAGTGGAAAGATGACTCACAAGTTTCTGCTATGAGACAGGCTAGGCTGAGATACTGGGTCATTTCAGTCAAGCTGGTGGGGGGGTGGGTTGATAATATATACATAAACCAGTTTCATATTTTGTACTTAGGCAGTTTGACTTACTCCAGTGAGGGCAAGTAAAGGATTTTACGTCTTTAAGGAACACAGGGGATGATACATGAGAAGTTTTGGTTTTGCTTTTTTGTTTGTTTGTTGGGGTTTTGTTGTTGTTTTTGTTTTGGTTTTTTTGTTTGTTTGGTTTGGTTTTTTGGGGTTTTTTTTGGTTGTTGTTTTAAAGGACCTGGTGCATCTCTGGTACATCGTCTCAATACTACTGCTAGACAGTATATTTCAGTTTGATAATTTGACAAAATGCCTTTGGAAAAAAAGCTGCAGGTTATGCTGTACCATAAGCTAAGATCAGATCACAGGACATTTCCATCACAGATGTTCTTCACTCTCTTAGCATGTCTTTTATTTTGTATGAAAGCCATTATTGAGTAGTACTTACATATCCTTCATATTGTCTGATCTCAGCATCGGGCCTTCAGCTCTCCAATTCCTGAAATATCTCTACTACAAGTCAAGGTAAGAAAAAGTATCTCCACAACAGTCTGAAGAAATACTGTGTGTTCAGCACATTGTAAGATCAATACCAGTGACTTAGTTGCCAGTTACAGTTTTCTAGAATTAAACCCCTCATGTTATTTTTGATTCTTTCAGTATGAGCTTCCTTATCTGTGAGACAACATTTAAAATAATTTTGGATCTCATGAATTTACCTTTTTAGTTGTTTCAAGTAGTAATTTTCTGAATCACCACAAAAATATTTCAGAAAGTCCATTTACAGTGTGATATAAGTTTAAGCTAAACTATATATACAACTCCGAAGTCCAGTTTTCAACCACAAGATACGTTTCAGAACATAAGCTGATTCCAATGCTCTTTCCAATAAAAATAAGAGGCAAACTCATACCAAAATCAAGTGAAATTATATCCACACTCCCAACAACAACTTGCCTCAAACATAGATAGTGATGCAAGGGACCCTGTGTAAGTCCAACTTTTTATCACAGACCTTGAAAGATAAGAACATTAGTGAAAGGATAAAAGCCCTAAACCTCGGTGCTACTCTCAGATTTATCATAAAATGTGAGCAATTCAGAGCCCAATCTTGCAAATTTGAGTTGGGCAGTGCTGAAGAACAAGCTGAGCAATAAAAGTACAGAATCTCTACTTTTTGCCTCATGAAACATTCTTTGCAGGATAAACTATGGTTCAGTGGTAATGTGCAGTATTAAAAGTTTCCATTAAAATTCCTTTGCCAAAAGTTGTATTGCCATGATACAAGTTACATCACAGGACATACAAGAATTTTTGTGGTGGACAACTAAGGGAGGCCTGCCTGAGAAAGGAATTTCTTTCTAATGCTGCAGCAGTCTGATGTTCCCTCACATCTTAAAGAAGGAGAATCTATGTTCTTGCCCAAACTAATCTGATTTCTTCTTCTCTCCTTGAAATCTATGTGATGTAATTTTTTATGCAAGGGGTAGTTCAAATTCAATGTTATATCGCAGGTGAAGGCATATTCATCCACTCACATTGTTCTAAATTCAATATTTAAAATTGTTCACTAATTACAGAAGCCTATTACAAATGTGTAAGACATAGGGAAAATGAAAACTGAAGTAATCTACTATTTTGTGATCTCTTCCAAGTACAGATTTGTTTTAAAAAAAGAGATTACATCTATCTTTTGATGCACTCCAGGTTCTCTTGAGCTTCCTTTCACCAAATGCCAAACCCAGAGGAAGTCACCTGCATAATTTCACCACCTATGAATGCCACCTCACTATGTTCTGATTTTCTGCAGCCTTTCTGCAAATATGTTTTCACTGTAGTTCCATGTCCCTTTTTTTGCCTACTCGGGCCCAGACCAGTTGAGGTTGGCCAGTGTGTATGAGCAAAGGTTTAAACATGGAGAGACAAAGAAAAACACTTTGAAAAGCCTAGATTCTGGACCCAAATATGAATAACTGTTTTGCAAAAGTCTTATTGAAGGACAAATCCACCCATTTTGTCTACTTATTCACCACCGTTTTGCTTATCTACCTTTTACTCCCAGTATGATTTTCCTGTTGAACACCTCTTACAATACCACCTCATTACCTGGTATCTGATTACCACGTGTCCCAATTTGTTCTGTGATTTGTTGTGGTTTCACTTATCAAGTTCACAGATAAGACTTTGTGGCTTGCAGTCATCTTACTACACAGAAGACACTTACAAACATTAGGGATACTTGGCACCTTTTAGTGTCCCAGTATAATGCCTGTTTGGACGACAGATAAATGTTTTTACAATTAACTGAGCCCCTTTGTCATTTTTATGTTTCACCAGGCTTCAGAGTCCTAGAGATTTTCTACTCTTCAGTTTGTCCAGTTCTGTCAGTAGCTTTTGTTTCCCGTATTTTTGAATAGTACCTTTAGCCAACATCTATAAAAATAAAAAATAAATCACTCTTAATGATGCCTTCTGAATGTTTTGGTGACATCCGTGTTTCTTAAGTGATCCTTTTAACTATCTGTAATCTCACTGTTTTCCAAGTTCTGTCCTTCTGATATACTTCAAGGATTTCTTCCTCCTGTTTTTCAGTTTTATGCTTCTTCCCCCTGCCCCCAGATGTTTGGCCTCTTCATTTTAGCTCTTCTGATTTCCTCCTTATGTATCTCCCACTGTAGTTTACTTTTTTTTTATTGGGTTCATACAGTAGAATTTTCACTTTCTGATGGTTAGATTGAAATAACCTCATGAACCTTGAAAACTAGATGTTCAGTGATAGTCCTGCTTTCTAAGGTTCTATTCTGGGTGAGATTTTTCTGGTTTTCCCCCTCCTCTGTAGGATCTAAGAATTATTTAAATTTCTTTGCTTTTCAACTCATTTTTTAAAATTGTTACTTTAAAATACTGTGTTACTGGACTAAGCCATATTAAACTTCCTTGCCCAAAGATGAGGAACACAATTAGTTTGATGACCAGCAGTTCTACTTGAAGCCAGAATTTTACTGTTTCAGTGCAATACCAAATATTTGAACAGACTGTGACTACTGTTTTTATTCTTTAAGGCATCTAAAAATTCTCTACCAGCTCATGTCTTCCACAGAGTGGACTAAGTCAACCTGGTGAACTGTTCATCATTTTCCCTCATCTTCTATTTGCAAAATCTACACAGATAAAAAGTTCAGCAGCTTCTAAATTAGCTTTGGCAATGAGAATTTGGACTGGAAACAAATCAGTTCCTAATGGGACAGCAGCTGGCCAACACACATGCATCTATTTTTTCCAGTGAGGTTTCTGCATTCTCCCTCAGGTGGTTTATGGGTTCATATGTGAAAATAGTCGATGGGCAGTAAAACCTGACTCAGAATTCATTAGCATAGTGAGACATCTACCTTCCCCTGCATCTCATTCATGGGTCTACAGTTAGGGTTGTGAAAGTGAGCAAAAGTAGGGAGCCAGCTTCCCACATAAGACTCTGCTTTTTATACCTTTGCTTAGCCTAGATGTATGAAAAATTCCTTTGCATTGTCCTAGACAATATTTTTATTTTTCCTCCTGTAAAGGCTGAGCAAATTTTCACAATATATTCCCTTGATTTATCAGGATCTACTGGAAATTCTTCAAAACCATCTTAAACTGGGAAACGTGTGTTGTAATGTAAAAAAGTACAGCAACTTTTGCAGTAGTGAAATTGATTCACTTCTCACTTAAATCAGCATCAATCAAATTATTCACCTAAAACTAATAGAATTACACAGTCATCCAGTGGTGCTAGCAAGAGGGGAATTGGTACCAGTGTGTATTTAAAAGAGCAGTGTTCCTCTAGTCTTTTACGATGTAACAAATCACAGAATCACAGAATGGGTCAGGTTGGAAGGGATCACAGTGGGTCATCTGGTCCATCCTCCCTGCTCAAAATCTGGAGAAGCTCACTTGAGCCAGTAGACTAAAACTAAAGAGGAGAAGCTGTGCCATTAGCTCAGTGGGGGCAAAGAACAAGAAAAGAGCATGTACATGGCTTCTAAGGCAATGATCACCTTCTCCTCCCCACACAGTTAGTGCCTTGCATGTAGCGTCTCTCCTGAAGAGTTTTGCAGGGCTGATGCAACAGATATGAATAGCAACATGAAAGGGACAGCAGCCTTTGGTAAACATTTCTGTGAAGAGCCATATAAAGTCCTAGCAATCAATGTTACGGTGGGTACTGAAAATTTGCTGCCTCAGGCCCTTAGCAAAAGCAGCAAGCAACCTTCAAGACCTGCAGGAAACAAGTACAGCCAAACTAAAATAGCTTGACTACTCACTGATATGCTGTAATGCTTACCAATAAACAATCCCATTTGGCTAAAAGGAAAATGAATACAAATAAACCAGCTGAAGCACAACAATATAAATTATTTCTAAGATGATGAGGAAAATCTTAAAGTGTTTTACTGGGAGAGAGAGACAGAAAATGTGGAAGGATGTGTTACGTGCAGTGGCTTTACTCTCCTGATGGTGAATTACATCTACCCCATCCTTTCCTTTTCTTTGCCTCTGTCTAATTGCATTAGGACAATGATACTTCAATACAAGGAAATAAACCTTTAATTAATAGTCTCTGAAAAAATTAACTTATCATCTGTAGCACACTCTCAATATGATTTCTCAGTGTGATCATTCCCTATTCATCTGTCTTCTACCTCTATATTCCCGTCTTCACTATTCTTAATTTCTCACTTTTGTGATTGAACTAATTTTTAAATATGACATGAAATAAATACTACTTCAATATGTCTGAGTGACAATTACACTTCTTACTAGGTCAAGCGTATGTAAGCTATTGTGGGCACTGAATGCCTTCTCTGTGTGAACACACCACACTTGTATTTCAGATGCACTGATGATATTTTACCTTTTTTCCTTCCCTCCTCTCCTATGGTTTAATGTGTAATTTTTTCTTCATCCTTTCTGCTGTTTCATATCCTGGCTGAGTATAATTCTAGAAAATTTCTCTAGACAATAATTATTGGAAAGCCAGTTCCATACATGCCAGTTTCCAGCCAAGGAATACAAGATGGATAACAACCGTTACATCACATATATAACATGTGTTCTCAAATGAATTTTAATAGTTTAAGAAAAGAAAAATAATACCTTAGATTTTCACTTATGACATCTCTCTTTGGTAGAAATAAATCAAAACTGAGAGAATAAATTATTGCAATCTATGGAGGTAAAATGTGTACAGCCACTGAAATAAAAAGAAATATTTCTTATTTCAGTGGATTAGTTCTGCAAAATGCTGAGCATAAGGCCTCTGAAATCCCAAAGCAAGTTATGCAGATGACCAAACATGAGACTAGAGCTGGTCCCGTGGAGGTTAGAGACAGAAATAGCCAAAGGAGAGGGACTGAGGATGCAACCTGGGTCCTCCAGGTCCTTCCCAGGGTTGGGCAGAGGGAGAGACATCACCGGACGCACATCACAGTGACCAGTTTTCTTCCTGCTCTGCAAATGGGGAACAAATCCTCTTCTTGATAACAGCAGGGAAGGTGGCCACTTCTCCCACCCTTCCCATCAAACTGTCTCCCTGAACTAAGTGACAACCTGCCATCTCAGGGAAATGAGTGAGACATCTGCCTGTAGTAATATCGTCTTGAGTTGTGAATTAATCAAATCTCAGAAGTTGAGCTTAGGTGTTACAGGCTTCTCTGGGGAGCTCAAATTTACCTGAAAGAATTCAGAGAGTTTTAAACAAAATTATAGTGACAATTTAGCTAAGGAAATGCGTATAGTTATGTTTCCTATCACTGGAGTGCTGTAAAATTGAAGGGAATTTTCAGTGTAATTCATTCAGAATGATTCCTGTTGAGTAATTATCTTCAATAAAGATCTGTCAATACAGTTTCAAGCTATTGTAGTTTTATATCAAATACAAATTAGACAGTGTAATGAATTCAGGTACACCTAAACTAAATGACAGATGAAATTCTTGTATGATAATCAAATGAAATAATCGCTCTAAGAAGACAAAAACAAAAGAATTGAATACAATAACAGTAAAACTTCTTCCTCTTTCTGCATGAAGATGGCATAGATGATTCTGTAAAATCACCTGGATTGTATATCCCATGTAAATTCAATCTATTAAAGCTTTTAGGATTGCCTCCTGGAAAGAAAGAGCCATTATTTTGGCTGGTGTAAAATAACATAGCTTTAAAATAGATAGAACCATGCCTACTTAAACTAGGTACTTCGTCATAGAAACACTGATTCAAGCCGCTGCTTGCCAAAATATTTAGATAAAGTCTGGGTAGCCAGAAACACTGACATGATGCACTGCCCAAGAGGCTGATTTAAAAATATTAATATTTTCTGAGACAAAAAGAAAATTTTTTAAATACAATTTGTTGAGGGCATCACCATCTGATGCACGGCCTGATACATCTGAGCAAGAAAGAGCGTCAGTTCAGCAGCTATTATGTTTCGACCTGGAAAACGGTACTATGCTGAATCAGAGATTAAGTCACAGCTCTCATGAAGTTCAAGGGCAACTGAGTATCTTTTTCCAGGAAGAACATTTTTCCGGCGTAACCAATAGTTTATAGCGAATTGACACAAAGCAGCAAAAGCTCGCTGTCCTCCATACTGTCCTCTGAGGCCAGTGGTGGCACTGTCATCGGGTTGTTATTTTAGCAGTCTTTAAAGTGTTAAAAGCAGTGAACATTTTTTTAAGGAGATAGAGCCTGTGCTTTTAAACCCATGCATTGTTATTCTACTGTCTTTATTCTTTTTATATCTAACTCTTTGTCTGAACGTTTTTCCAAGACAGGTGGCCACAAACATTGTTTAAATTTGCCTTAATCTGTAGTAGTCAGATTGCCCCTCATAACCACAACAATTCAACACCTTTTGTTTCTTAAAAGAAAAATTAAGCTAAACCCCATTACTTTTATACGTCTGTAGCTGATAAACAGAGAAAACCCAAAGATAGTTGGAGAAAAGGGGGCACGTTTAAAGGCTCTTTCTTTACAAGCACAGCAGCAAATCGAAACATCCATGATCCAAAGCAGAAAAGCCAGCAATCTCAAGCAGTGCAGTACCAGAGATCTGAAACGGGCATTCAGCTCTCATAAAACAGAATAAAAATTACCAAGAGAGTCCTCTCCTGACTCTAAGTAACAGGGAGTGGTGACAATGGGGTACTGAAAGACAAATGGCTGTTGAAATGGCTTTCATTATTTTCAAGTTACTAATAACTGTTCTAAAATCCTCCACAAACTGTGGTCTTCTCCACTGTCAGTAGAGCTTACATGCATAAAATAAGACAATGCATAGACAGGAGGAGAGCCTGTATAGTAAATAAAGCTCTTCTATCCAAATGGATCTAATAACAAAGCATTTTTAACAGAAGTTTGAGTAGTCAATTCAATCCTAAATGGGAGATTGGTGCTACGGGATGCTGAGAGCTCTCAACCTCCAAGTATGTCCCTGGGAATGTCCAGGGCCCTGCTGAGTTAGGTCTCTGCTCAGTCTGCATTTGGGGATCACTGAGGTGGATGCCAGCAAAACCCTGAAGAAACAGGCAAGCATTTTGTGCAAGTCTGCATGGGCACGTGCCGTTACGTAAGCTCCTTAATGCTTTGCACCTGACATTAAGACTAAATTATGCTGCAATTTGCAATTATTTCTCTTCCTGGCTGCTTTAAATCCTTGCTTTCTGGGTGGTGTAAATCCCTTCTTTACTTTGCAGTGCACCTTGGCTTCAGTTGTTCTATTATTAGTGATAAACTTACTTGTCTGGTAAATCAGCTCAGACAGGAGGACTAAAATGTTATTCTTACACTTACCCTCTGCTTGACCAGGAACCAGCAGAAGTCACGTATGTCCAGGTACACAGTACCCACAGTTCAAAGTAAGATATGACCTGTAGTGCACTATTTACTGGCACTCGTGCCATGATAAACTGTACCCCAACAGAGAAAAAAGCAATTGTATTTTGAGGGAGACTGGAGCAAATACTGATAAAACCATATTTTCTTGCCCACATTTGATATTTTACAGTAGACTAGATAGGATTGCTATTTTGCTGCTTCTTTTACTTGTGTTACTCATTACATTTTTTCCTGTACCCAGACAGAGCAATCTGGAGAGACTCTCTCCTCTGAAACAGTTATGTGACCATATCCATATATAAAAACACAGATTTATTTATGCTTTTGCAGACTGCAATATTAGGCAGCATTTTATAATCATGGGAGAGTGAAACAATGAAATTTCATTAACTTTTACCTAGGCACAAAGGAGGTTACACTCTACCTTGCTTTTAATCTGTTTTTATGAAACAGAAATCTGCAGTTGTATTGGCATTCAATAGTTCAAAGGTAAGGAGAAAAAAAGCTCTTGAAATTGTTTTCCCTGATGTAAATTTTGGAGCTGGTTGAACAGCATGAAAAAAAAAAAAAAAACTAAAAAAAAAAATATGTAACAAAACCAAGAATAATGTATAATCTGGTTAAGATGTTCTTGCCTTTTGTGAAAGCAGAAGTGAACTAGTGAAAGAAATACTTCAGTAAACAGAACCAGAGCATTTTGAGGTAAACTGGGCACTATAAGAAATTTGGTTGGAATCATTACCGTGATCTGGGAGCAGTATATACATTCAAAAAAGCACATGTTGTAGAGGCTGGGTTCTCAAGTGAGCATCAGGCACTCCTGACTCCCAGCCGTAGGGCTGGGCTCTGAGACGAGCTTGGCTACAGTGACACTGTTGTCCCTCATGGCATTTGTTCATCAGCAGACACCACCTTCCCTCCTGCTCCTTCCCATCCCTCAAACACACCACAGAGGCAAGGAGCATCGTTACTCCCTGTTTCATGGGGCCTTAGAGCATTTGGCCACTGTCTAGGCCACCCGTGCAGTCCTTGGGGACCTGAGTAAGCATCATCAAGAAATCACAGCCACCAGCCTAGAGGTGACCATGTGACCACTGGGGTCTTTCTGCCTTCCCCTCTGAAGCCTGGATACTGGGATGTTAATTGAAATATTGAATACAAGCCAATTTTTCTCCAGGAAAATGGAATATACTTGCATAGCTACTTCTAGGCCAGCAAATAACAATCCAACGCCTTTTGGTGACTGCTTTGGCAGCTTGATAGGCAGAATACATTCCCTTTCTGTTTATAAACCACATCCGTTTTTCCCACCAAGAGGGAGAACAGGGAAGGCATGCAAGCAGCTCAGATTTGGGTTGGTTTTTTGATTGCAGAGAGGTTACTTAAGGATTACACAGTCCTTCTTGGGCAGAGCTGGCGTCAGTGGCAGGCAGCCCTCAAGTCAGAAATCACAGTCTAGCACTGCAGTGCTTGGCTGTCTGTGGGGTGCTCCCCTGACCCAAGAATAACTTATCTGGAAAGTAGAGAGCAGAAGTCAAATTTTATTGCCATTTGCAACAGCTTCTCTGGAAAGAAACTGCTTTGGAGGTGACAACAAAGTTGTTTTCTGAAGTTTGAGCAAAACTAGCACATTCAGAAGATGAGCACATGAGGCTTTTACAATATTGTCTGGCAATCCCCAAGCAATGATTTCACCTATTTTGGGTCAGGAGGGCAAACATCTTTTACCTTCAGCCTCAGGGTCAGACACATGGGTTGAACTGGATAGGCTGGAGGACTGTGATCAGTAACTTGAAAAGACTCCCCATGTCCTTCAGGACCCTTCAGAACATTTAAGGACCCAAGGATTGCAGGAGCTACTGGGTATCTATCTGAAATCCCCCAGCACTGGGGTTTGCCCCCAGAGTTACTGTCACTATCTCATCTCCCTGCAGTTTGTGCTTGAAGCTGGCAGAGAAGACAAGTGCTTTAAATAACAGCTGTTTTTCTCCACTCAGCCTCCCCCTGTGGGGCATCCCACTGGCTCAGGAGTGGTCAGCTCAGGTGTACCTTGCTGGGAGCCTCCCATGTGATGGCAGAGGATCCCAGGACCAAACCACAGTAAGGGCACAACTAAGCATGCTGACTTTTCTCCAAAGAGTATCATCCTTTGGTGAACTTCCCTTTCCTGGCCCTACTACTTCCTTTCATTTCTCTTCTCTGTAGCAAGCTCTGTTCTGTCATGCTTTACAAGCCCTTGACTTGTATTTGTCTGAAAAGTGAGCACAGCCACTGGATGGATCGTGGTATCTGGAGGAGGAAATAAAATATGCTGTAGCTGGGCAAAGACTGCTTCCTGACAATATGTTCTGAGCAAGTAAGAGCTCACACACGTGCACAAAGCTGCCAACATGCTTTAAAATAAGGCAAACACAACAGGAAGCCTCTGGGCCACATTCACCAGCTGGTCTTACACCTGCCAGTAGCTTCTGCTGGCTTCACTGGGGTAACCACAGAGCTTTCCTTTCCTCCCCCACCCCAGTGTGTCTATGGAAAAACAGCTGCCACCTTACAAGGCATCCCCAGAACTCAGCACCCTGCAAGGCTGCGGGCCATAGTGTGAGCTGGTGGCAGCCCCTCATGACAAAGCACAGCGCTGGGGAGGGGCAGGATGTCTCAACAGCCATGGCAGCGTGTGTTTACACAGATGTTCCCACGCAGGGCACGTTCCTCCACTGTTTGCTGCTGGAGGAGTGCAATAGGCTGTATTCGGCCACTCTGACTTCTCACGCTGATACACCTGTTAAGTTCATTATCATATTTGCAGTACTTTTTCAGGATAACTGAAATGTGAATGTTTGAGCTGTGTCAATAGCACACGCTGTTAGACCTCCTGTGAGATTAAGGCCCCAAAACTATTGCAAACGAAAAGCTTTTTTTTTTTTTTGCCTTTTTAATTAGGAAGCCAACCAACCATTTAATAGAGAGCAAAATAATCACAGAGGGGTGAAGGCAAGGTATGTAAACTAGATTTCTGCTTGCCTGGATGTGGTCTCTCAGGTTGCAATTGATAACTCTCATATGCATTAATAAAACCATGCCTACCTGAAACACATGAGGAAATCTGGCAAAATGTCACTGTTGGCTTCTACAAAGATGCTTCTAATACTCCTATTTGTTTCCAGTTGTTCCTTAAAGGCAAACTTTGATCCCACTAAGAAGCCAGGATTTCTACATTAGAAAGAAATTTGAAAGAATTAAGAATACATTTTCTAATGGATATTTTCTTTTTCCCGAGGTTTGAGATCTTCCTTAAAAGACATTAAATGTTACGGAATCATTAGACTGTTTCTCGTTAGATGAGGTCTGTGCCAGTAGGGTTTCTCTGTGCCACTTATTTAGAAAAAATAAGTAAGCTTTCACAAAATGTCCAGTTCTGAAAGATACTCTTACATCTGCATATCTTTCTGAGTTATATTCCATGTTATATTTTAGTCCATACATAGCACTCTAGAGCCCTCCTTACTTTAAGAAAGAGGCTTTTCAGATTCATGTATCCATATCTAAAAATCTGCACTCTTCCCATGCATTAATTTTTTTTTTTTTTTCCCCAAGCTAACCCAGCAGGAGGTATTCTTGCTGAATATTTTACCCAATGCTGAGGTCTAATCTGCATCAGTTCCTCTGTGCTGGGTTTTGTGGTTTTTTTCCAATTTTGCTTATCAAGAGAGCTCATTGTTAGAAGAGATATCTCGGGCATTAGCTGTATGTGGAGGAAGAGAGCTGACACGTCTCTGGTGCTTTACTTCTTCAACATGAGCCATGTGCTGGTGTTACTTGCTGTCAGATCCCAGCCTCCCCTGATATGCTAGGCTGTGCTGGGGAAATCTTGGATTTCACTTTGCCATCCTCTGCTGCCTCTCACACAGCAGCCACACACACCATTGCAGGGAGGTCTCCCACCTATGGGCAAAGGCATCTGTGGCTGCACCCTGCCAGCTGTGGAAACACGAGGCAGCTTCTCTACATCCTATCCTGAGTTCAGACCTTCCCATGGTCGAGCATGACCTGCCACACGTAGCAGATCAGACATCGTCTGCTTTAACTTTAGCCATTCCTACAGCCTCTGGCAGAGGCTTTCTTCCCTTTCTCTTCCCTCTTCCCCAGCCCTTAGGAAGGGGGAGGCTCTATACTCTGCCAGAGATGACATGTAGGAGGGTGAGATTCAGAGATAGTTGGCAGAGAATTAGCACTCAGGCTAGTCTGGTGAAAGGCATATTTTGAAGCAACCAAGAAAAAAGGAAGAAGATAAAGTACATTGCTTCATACTGTGAGGGGCTTTTGGACAGAGATCTGTAACAGGCCCAGTGAACCAGGGTTGTTCCAGTTCACGAAATGGGAAAGCAAAACTTCTCCCTTCCAGATTCATCATGAACTCCAGGAAGGGAAGACTATAAATTATTATAAATGCTGGACATATGCCGGAAATAAAAACATAACTCTATGGCAGAGAGTGCACTATTCAAGCGGAGTGTTAGTCACAGCCCTACACGCTTTAATAGCCCCACCGTTGCTATTTATAACACCACAAGCACCCTTGGAGCTACGGAAAGTCCAAAGACCACTGGGACAAGTCTTTTCCCACCTGTGAGAACAGAGAACCTGTTTGTGCAATGGCAGTGACTCAGCAGTGGCTGGGGCTGTTCCGTTGCCTGTTTGCAGAGTGACGGTGGGAGAGAGACCTTGTGTGCACCAAGCTGCAGTTCCACCAAGTCCAACATGTTGTATATAGACTTGCAGAGCAGTTTTAGGCTAAGCCCTAGAAAGCAATCCATTTTTTTTTCAGGGGATTTTCAATTTAAAAAAATTATCATGGGAGAATTCATGAATAGAGACATGCCCAGAAAACTATTTCTGCTGTTTGATCAGTTATCTGCTGTCTGTATTTGTGACAGGAGCTTTTAGAGGTTTCTCTCTAAGAAAAATTCTGTTTCCTTGCACCCTGAGGTTGCATGTCCTTGAATATTCCCAAACAAAATACTATCTTGCGGCTTTGCCAATAATTTTGTTTGGCCACTTCGAATTTACCATTTCACGTGCTCCAGTCGAGGGGTTTATATGCAAACTCTCATATAAGTTTCAACCTTTAGGAGTAAGAGTAACACCCTTGGCACTGGAAATGTTTAATAAGCAAGCATACTTCTTTGGTGTGAAGGGGTGCACAACCATGTATGAAGTTGAGCCTTCTGAGAAAGTCTTCTAATTCTCTTCCTCTAAGCTCTAGAATGTGTTCTTCATCTGAGCATGTCTAGAAGATATCTAACACTTGAGGATGAGAGGGTTTATATGGCTGAGCTTTGCGCCTTCTGGAAAGTTTCAGCTGTTGCAGAAAACAGAGTGATTGGAAGTGTGCAACTATGACTGGTTTTTTTTTTCCTGCTGGGACCAGAAGTCAGGATTTTGTATGGTACATGGAGATTTTGTTTTAGACAGGGATTTCATCTAAGAGGAAATAAAATTCCTGCTCCAATCTTAATGTTGAATCAAAACATGTAATCTCTATTTCTTGAGAGCATCTTGACAGAATAGAGCCACTACCACATTTCAGAGTAAGTGTGTAGGTACACTTACCTGCCAGGGACAGTGACTTAGGAAACTAATCATCAACAGCCTCCAGCTCCTGCCCTTGGGGTCAAACTGAGTAAAGATGTCACATTTCCCTGCAAAGTTCCCAACCACCCAAAAGGCTATTCAGCCCAGAGAGAGAGGTAAGCAGTTTTTTATTCAGATTCTGTAATATCTCCTCCCAATCCCATTTAGACACCCACCACGCCTCTACAGGTGACTAACAGACTCTGTGGGGGTCTCACAACATTGTCCATAGTGACAGGCCTTACAGACACCCATAACAAGTGGTAACACTTCTCCCAAAGAACACCAGAGCCTAAACAGAGAGAGGAAAAGAGAAGCCCATCTCAGTGTGCCCAGGATTACTCACTCCAGCAGTTAAGGAGTGGACAGATCAGACAAAGAATCATAGAATCATTTAATTTGGAAAACACCTTTAAGATCATCAAGTCCAATAGTAAACCTAACACTGACAAATCCATTGTTAAACTCTCTCTCATTTCAGTGATCCTCATGTGGTTTTATATTTTTTCCTGGATCCATTTGTCCGTGACCATCTACAAACAACACTGACCACAAACAACATTTTGGCATGACCTCTTTTTCTATGCATTATATGGGCATTTACCTGCTTTTCTGGTCTTGACCCAAGCCCGGTCTAAAGTTTATTATCCTCAACACAAAGGACAGCAGCTCTCACTCTGGTAGAAAGGGGCACTCCAGTACACAGGCTCACTTCAACTTCCCTCTCCAAATCAGGCAGATGGGGGATTTCAACATGAGCCTGCCCCAGTGATGCCTGAACTACAGGGCTGATGGCTATTCTGCCTTAAGGTTCAGTGTTTCCAGTTTGAGCTGTTCCACTCTGTGCCAAATAATTAAGTGTGGAAAAACCTGGTTCTGTCAGTCTCATGAAGCTTAAGGAAGAATAGGACAAGGAAAGAGTCAAGAACCACATCACATCATGTCATAAGGAGAAGCTGCAAATTTCCTTCACACAGAAAGAAGGAACTGAAGTGGAAAGCACAAGCCCTGGACAACCTGTCTTGGTCCAACCGCAGAGTGAAACAGAAACAAACACAATTAAAGGAGGAAGTGATGTGGCCAGCATAAAGTCGCATCAGCATTTCTGGTCTGGAAACCTCCTAACCCAGCTCTGCCTGCCTGCGGATGAGAAGAAAACTGAATGAGGCAATGGAGAAAGACAGAAAATTTCTGCTCGCTCTGCTTGATCTCAGCTCAGCAGGGTTTCTGAAAAATTCCTTGTGTACTCTGGATTTGCACATCTATTGGCATCCATGGCCTTACTCAGGGAAAACTCCCTCAGATGTTTGAGATCTGAGCAAATTTCTCAGGGATGCAGAGAAATCAAATGATATAGGGATGGCCCAGGCGAGGGGAAAAAGTAGTAATTTGAAAACTATTCCCTCATACAACCCAGTTTAACATAATCTATCTCCCAGGTCTGTGTCTTGTGGTTGATTTCAAGCTCCTGGGAAGTTTTCCTGTGGTTGGGACATTTATAAAGTCTCTCTCTCGTGTGGGTGTTCTAGCAGTTAACAGCATCTCTGATCACGTTGCAGACATTGCCTGAACTGAGGCACAAATTTTGCCCTTTATTTTTTATTTTATGGAGGCTCTAATTTTCATATGACTGATGGAATTTCTTAATGTCTCAGACTTTTCCCCCTCTGAAAAATGTACTTAAAAATGACCAAGGGTTTCAAACACTGAGAGGTTCAAGCCAGGCAGTCAAAATGATTGCATAAGACTTAGTTCCTTAGGAAAACCACACTAGAAAACAATGAAATTCCAAGTAGCTGCTTTTCTGTCCTCTCAATTCTCTAATTCTAACAAACTAGTCTGACAATAAGACTGGAAAATTTTCCATTTACAGAAGTCATACAGTCTGTATTTGTAAGATCCTAGGATCCTGCCTCAATTTATGGGTGCCCTAAGTTCTACAGAGATATGGAAATCAATCGTTTGTTTAGCAAAACTTTCCCTTGTTTGCCTCTTTCTTCTCATGAGAATTATTCATGTAAAGTCTGTTGACTATTTTCATACACCAGTTGAAAAACTGAGTACAAAACTGAGCAGGCTTCTCTTCAAAATATTCTCTTCTCAAGAAAAAAAAAATTAAAAAGCAAGAAAAATGTTGGTTGTGGTGTTGAACAGCCTATATAGCTGGGGTAAGAAAAACAGGTCACTTACAGACTGGCATTGTTTTGAAAAAGTGGAAGATGACAAGGCAAGAGAAAGGATCATGTTCCATACCTACCATATAATACTCAGAGAATGTGGATCTGATTCCTCTGAAGAAGCTCAGACAAATGCCACAGAAGCACTTGGGGGCGTGGGACTGTGTTAATTTTTCAGGGGACCATCACTACAGTGTTGGATGGCCTAGCTGGTATTTCCCACACCACCTACAGCCTCATCACCACTCAGAGGTGTTCCTCTGGGCAAGGCAAGATGCACAAGTGTTGCTGGTGTCACAAGGGACAAGGCTGCAGCTCCAGCACAGCCCAGGCTGTCAGATAATGCCAGCCTCCCTCCCTGGGGGCTGGGAGCACAGACATTTTGGAGGAGGAGGAAGAGGAGGAGGAAGAAGGTGGTGTCAGTGACATCTCACACCATGTGTGGCAGCAACCACAGCAGCTGAGAAGGTTCCCGTGCCAGGAAACTGGTTTGCAGATAACAGTGAGAGGTTTCTCCCGTGTATTGTGGGTCTACAAAACTGCGTGTGGGTGGGTTATCTGCCTGGGAACATGCCCTGTCCCTTGACTGAACCCGGGCCAGTAGCCCATCATTTCCACTCGTACCCAGCTTTACATTAAGAAGCAACTTGTGATTTGAAAAGTGTCTCTGTCATCCCATGTATAAATACCAGACACAGCACAAGCTGCATCATGTCTAACTGGAAGACAATAACAGCTTCTATAGATTTATTGCTGAATGTGTACACACTAATATGAAAATACTTTTTTTTAAAGTCAGAATGCAGTACATGTTTTCTCAGTCTGTGTTCTTAAATTGATAAAATACATCTGCTCTGAAGAGCTATTACAGCTTATCACAGAAATTTGGATCTAATTTATTGCCAGCGAAAAGCTTTCTTAAAGCCTCTCTTTCTTTTTCAGATGCTGTACCATAAAACATGATAATTCACATTAAGAATGCATTTAAACACTGCTGAAAAGACAACTTGTCCTGAATAAAAGGCAGCATTCAGGGTGATGGTTAGGATAAAACATAGCCAAGATTGGAAATGCAGGCTTTAGTGATTGGAATGCTTCAAGTCTTGCCTAATGACCCTTATATAGCCAAAGTGGTCTAGAGCCTGCTGAAAATCATCACTCTTTAACCCTTTTGAGTCCCCAAAATCACCCACCAAACTTTTGAGAACAGCAAGACCCATTTCTTTCACCCGGAATACTCTCTTCATCATGCATTCTCCACCCATCCCTTGGCTCTTTTGGTTTCCTTCCCTCTCTGTATAGTGGGGTGAGCACAGAGCAGGTGCTGTGGAAAGGTGATGTAAAAACACCACATAGGTAACTCTGCTCCCTCAAAAGGATCAAATTCACTGCAGATTCAGAAGTTTTAAAGTGACCAATTCCCTTGCATTATTGCTTGAACAACATGGCTCGATCTTCCTCCCTCTGAGCACAACTCAGACTTTCTTGGAGATGTCTACTCAGCCATAGGTGAGTCCTAGTTTTTTGTCAATACTTAACCATTACTGGGAAACTCTTTTCATGCATTCAGCTATCATGTAAGAACATCGTCAAAGTCTCCAGTGCTAAGCACATAGCAAAAATTGTGGATATCTATGTGACATGCTTTGGAAATGCCACTGAGGAGCATGCTTCTCCAGACACTGACTGCCTGCCATTAGAAAAGGGTCTGCTCAGCCCAGCATCCACAAATATGGAGTGTTGTGCAGTAATACAGCATTGTTCACTTTCTTTTTGCAATGAGAAAAAAAAAAAATCAGATTTCATTGCTTCTTTGTGTGTTCCAGTTGTTTAAATGAAAGACTTTGCTTCAAATTTTCCTGCAGTCATTTTCTGTCTTATTTCTGTTATGCATCCAAATAACAGACATTCACTTGGGAAACACAAGAAAAAGGAGAATGTAGAAAAGCTATTGATCTGCCAGGTGGAAAACTCTAAGTTTCATTTAAAGGGCTTTTTTTTTTTTTTTTTTCAGCTTGGGAAACAACACATTATCCCTTCACTACAATTCTGAAATTATAAAATTGTTTTATAGCAAGAACAATCACACAGACAATATGTTCTTTCAATTTTGGGTTCAAAGATCCTGCACATCTATTGTATGCCATGCTTATGTGTATAACTCAGTTGTGAATACAGTTTTTTGGGACTTGTTCACAGCACTGATTACAACCAGAAAAGAAAAAACTGCTAGCAAAGCTGACATTCATTTTTATGGAAAAAGCATCTCCCTAAAATGACTGCTCATGTGCCATGGAAGATGCCAAATTACAGTACCTCCCTTTCCATTAGTCATTCCACAACATTGTTCCCTGTTGCCACATCTCATACTTCCCCAGAAAGAAAGCAAAGACACCATCAGACTCTCCCCTATCCTTAACTGACAGATTAAAAACATTTCTATTTTTTTTTTTTTTGTCTTTTAGGAAGAGGAGGAAATGGGCCAGTCATAGGGTTAGAAAAGAGTTTGAGATGCTACAGCTCTAAACTTCCACAAAACATCTCTTTACAGAACTGTGACGACCAAGAATGCTTTGGTTTTAGTGGAGTCTCAGCTTTTCATCCATGCTTCAGATATTTTCTCCAACTAGATCTCAGGTTTTTGTGTCACTTCTCTCAAAAAAAAGTGCCCGCCCTGCACTGTCTTTGGCAAAGCCTGCTCTAATGTCTCCCAGGCCTTCAGTAAACACAGAAGCAGCAGCAGGTTCCCGTTCATTACCTACCTCTCCCATTGTTCTTGTCAGACCTAAGGGGGCTGACACGACGTCTTTCTCTAACTTAATGAACCGTGTGTGCACTGCAAGGGTCAGAGAAACCCTAGACAGACAGTACCCAATGTTGAAAAAAAGCTTTAAAAAAAAAGTCAAAATCCTGTTTTTCCTGTATTTGCTCCAGAGTGGGTAAAGTTGTAGAGAAAGAATAGCTTTTTGAGCAACAAAGTGGATTCTGGCATGTTTTCCCCTTTTGTGTTCCAAGCTTTGGGTTGGAAAAGACTGCATTGAGGGTAGGGTTTTTTGTTAGTTTAATTGTGCTGCTAGACATATATTTAATCTTTTTCCCTGATATTTCTGTTATGAGAAGTCTCAGCCAGAGTTATGGAGACATTTATCAATAGAGAAAGCACACACACAATTACTACAGCATGGTCTAAAACAAAGGGAGTTCACTTTTCAGTACTCTGAGGCATTGAAAAGGCTCTGCTGTTTTTCACTTATTATTCTCTCTCCCTTTCCAATATTAAGTTTTTGGAAACTGGCAACCACCATTTCCCAAAGAAGACGTGGACTCCTTGCAAACTTTAAGTGAAAACTCTGGAGGTGGACCACATCAGCCTGGTTGAGGTGACAAGGGACCTGTGGAGATCACTTGGTCAAGCTCCCCTGACCAAGCAGGGTCACCCAGAGGTGGTTGCCCAAGGCCACATCTAGAAGACTCCTGAGTGTCTCTAAAGATGGATATCTGTGCACTTAGAAGCCTTTGTTTTCCTCATGCAAATGCACAAAATGTAAATGCACAAAAGTGTCTTATTTTACCCAAACCATCCTTCCACAATAAAAAAGTCCCATAGATGATGGATAGGTCCCCATGTAAGGGAAGATCAAGCAAGCCAGAAGATACTGCATGGTCATGGTGGGTATTAATTCCTTCCATGACAGCAATCAATCCTTTCACTTCTTATGAGAGAAACAAAAAAAATTCTACTTTCATTTTCCTCAGTCCTTTATCTTTTTGCCTCTGCATACACCCACACTTTGCCTGTGGCACTGGGCCTTCAAAGGGGATTACCAAGAAGGAGGGATCCCTTTTGTAAGATGCCCAATAACAGCACAGACAACTCTCTAATTATCCCGTCATGAGGGCTGGAAATTTTACATGGGTCAGATGGGTGGTTTTGTGGACAAAGGAGTGACTAAGCAAGTTTCACTTCAGCCAGTTTGCTGCTCTTCCCCTGGGGAAATACAATCCCATGTGTGAATGAAGAAGTGGTTTAGTATGGGATTGCCTGACCAGATCTCTCACCAGTCTTCAACACATGGGAGTTCCTTCAGCCACTGATGCATGCATTTCCGAAGTATGATAACATAGGATAGTGCAGTTCTGCATATTCTTGTTAACCAAGTAACTACCTTGTGACTGGTTTTTTTTGGGGGGAGGGGGTTTTTGGTGTGGAATTTTTTTTAGTTTTTTTTTGTTTGTTTGTTTGTTTCTGGTTTTATTTGCTTGGGGGTCTGTTTTGTTTTGTTTTTTTAATTGAAGCTTATTAACTTTTGGACTTTACTGGCTTGTGGTGGTAACAAGCTTTGCAAACAATTGTCCCATATTAAGGAAACCTTTTTCAGCCTATGCACAACAAAGTACTCTTTGGAAACTAGCATAGATTCCCCAGAACTTTACAATTTTCCTTTTAGGTGTAATAACATCCCTGTTCCAGGATCAGTGGCAATAATTAAGAGCCATCTCTCTGGGCTTCAGCAGGCTGAGAATGAAGCCTCCAGTTTTGTCTCTGAGATTTTTGGTAAAAGCATACCATAATGAGCTGACCTGAGGTGTGAGTGAGTCTTCCTCAAGAAGGTGGCTGGGGCAGCAGGGGACTGAAATGATGAGTTTCTCGTGAAGGACTGAGGCCTCCTGATCTTATTGCTAGCAGTGAGATCTACAGTGCTGTGTCACTGTGGTGATTGCACCTTTTAAACAATCTTGTCTTGTATTACAGGTCTGTTTATCCCGATTGCTACCATACGTAATTCTTCATTAGAAGGATGGTGTGACTTTAAGAGACAAAATAAATGAGCTAATAATAAATGTACTTGCTTGTGTTGATAACTGAAAATCCTATTAATGAAAAAAAACTCCCAGCATCATCCACTTGGTTTGTGTCAGCTTATACTTTTCATTTGCTTTGTATCTCAGATTGGATAATCAAGTTTATTTCATTTTTATGCATAGTTAAGGTTTCACTGGTGGAATCAATTGCAAAGGCTGAAGCAGGGAGGGGACACAACCCTGTATGAAAACCAGCTGCTGACACTGGAATTTAAAAAGAAAAAAAAAAGAGAGAGAAACATCTTTTTCATTTCTTTGCCTATCATTGCCTAATTTGTGGCAAATCACAGACACATTCCTACGGATGCAGATGATGACAGTGTAAGAAGACTCATTGTTCTGGAGGTCACAGGAAGTCAATGGCTATTGGAGGACCCAGGATTCCCCTACAAAGATATTTCTAGTGTTTTTAGGATTTGTCCATAACAGAAAGCTAGGTTGAAATTTAATTTGACAAAACTACTTCAAAATTAATGCTTTGGCAAAGATATTGTGTATGCTTTCATTCCTACCATGTACATTTGATTGGTATGTCAGGTTGTTTTCAGGATTTTTCCACAAACACAAATTGCACCAAAGCATGAAATTCTCAATTAACTGTGCAGTCTATGCTGTAAGCAATCCAAATCTAAATCACAACAGCAATCCAAATCTAAATCACAACATTACTCTTGTCCTTAACCCTATAAAATGCATTAGAAAGTCTGAATTAAGGTCTTTCAAACTAGCCTTAGGGATGGGCTTGGGCTGTGATACATTGGTATCACACATTAATTATCCCTGCTCCACGATGGTGCCTCTACTGGGAACAGTGTGCAGCTGAATCTCGGGGGTGCTAAAATGCTTCACTGCAAGGAAAGGCCATCCCAGGGAAGAAGTCAGGCAGACACTGGCAAAGCACCCCACTTACAACCCAGTGAGAGTACCTCAGCCATACTTTAAATAACATACTTTTTAAGCCAACTCACCCAGCCCTGAGTGTAGCACCATAACGTTTGCATCTTTGTCCTGAGGTCAGCAAAGATGCTGCGGATGCCCCATCTACACATGCATCCATTACTTGCCCCCAAGTATTCAAGGCCAAGCTGGATGGGGTTTTGAGCCACTTGGTCTATTGGAAGGTGTCTCTGACTGTGACAAGGAGTTGAAACTAGGTTATCTTTATGGTCTCTGTTCAACACAAACTGCTCTGTGATTCTGACCTAGTGCTTTCATATTCACTCTTGGTCCATCACTGATTTGGTTTCACATGCTGATGAAGTCCTGCATTTTACTGGCTCTCACCTACCAACTCAGTTTGTTTTCTTTAATCAGGCCATTGTTTCTCTCTGATTCAGCAAGCCGGTTTCTAATTCCTCGTTCCACTTGATTAACCATCAGCTTTACATACTTAAGGCTGTTTGTTTTACTCCTGTAATTTCAAGATGCCAATGACATTTTCACTAGCTCTGCCTGCCTCCCCGGGCTGCAGTTGGCAGCAACATGAGAAGGAGATACAAGACACAAGCAGACCAAATAGGCCGTAGCTACACAGCTCCTGGGAAGCAGTTCTGCAGTGTAGCAGCAGACACCACCTTCTGATACCGTAACTTTGAAGGGAGATGGCTCCCCCTCAAATGTTACCCAGCAAAAACTCAGTGGCTATCGCTGAAAAATTAAGACCTGAACATCTTGGAATAAAATTCAGAAATGAATAAATTATTCATAGGAAATTGTCATGTATTCCTTCACACCCCTCACTTTCTCTGTTTGCAGATTGTCCACCAACATGTCCCCACTTTTAGACATGTGTTGTCTGACATAATTCATCAAATAACTTAATCTACATGATAAAAATTATGCACATAATTTGTGAGCAGACTCCACAAACATTTAATATTCAAAATTCAAGCTGTGGTGATTAGTCATGATTGAACACACGAATCAGCCAGTATCTTACTGCATTTGAATGATTAACTTGGTTTTTTGGGGAAAAACCCCCACACTTATGCTTATCATGAATTCAGAATGTGCTTTTTTGGGACTATTGTGGTATTTGTTTGTGATTTTATGCTCACTCCCCTTTTTTTTGTTTTAATTCTATAGCTCTCCCACTAGCAAAGTCATTTGCAGACAGTAAACAGAAAATGGGGATGTATTCCTGGAGAAATCCGGAAATTACTTTTACAAAAGCTTTCTGCAACACTTGCTCTGACCTCTGATTTTTCAGGCAACTAATGAGTTCATGCTGATGAACAGTGGACATTCTGCTGTCACCAAGTCAAAAGTGCTTTAGAGTTATTTTTCTTCCCCCAGTCTGTCTTTCTTTCCTAAGATCAGATCAATGGACGTGAAAGACCATAATCTGTGTGTCTTCATTTCACTATTTTCAGAGGAACATCTTGAAAGTTTCCTTTCTCCTTCTTTAGATGAAAAGTTCTTTTGAACTCCCTTGGCACTTCAGTGCTAGTAATGAGATCAAAATGAAAGGTTTCTTACTTTCCCCCCCTCAGTGAACACCTGGAAGAACACCAGAGGTTATCTGATGTTCTGAATATCTGCCACATTTTTTCTGATGGCAGATGTTCTCTTAGTCCTTAGACACTGCTGTCCTTTACTACACTTAAAAGCCCACAGACAAGTAAGAATGCTCTAGAACCAAAAAAAATCAATTACTAGAACACAAACATCAGTATAATTACCCTACTACCACCCTTATTTTAATCAGCTTTGTTGTATTATTCCAGCAAAATACACCATTCACCTCCATGTGGGAGATGACTGAAGCAGTAAGTATCCAGTAGAGGAAAACTGCCATGGGAAGAGCACAAGTTCCCCTGGAAAACAGCCTTCCAGCAAAATCAGAAAAGCACAAAATCATGCCAAGATGTCTAGTTTTGATGACATTTTGTTTTGGAAATAACATCAAAAAGTAATTGTTGTCAATACCAAAAAGGAATCTGATAGCAGTATTTACAGTTTTGGTGTACTAAAATAAAGTTGTTTAACCTAATTTCAAAGCCACCTTTGCTTCATATTTCAGTCAATCAGGTACCATGACTCAATAGAGACATACCCTCAAGAAAAAGAGTGGGATGGAAATGCTTCAGTTTCTCAGAAGCATGCTGGGAGGAGGATTTGGGATAAGTTTTATTATTTCATTTATTTTGGGCAAGAATACTGCAATTTGGGGATCTTATTTTGAATTTACATGAAATCATACCCAGTAAAAACTTCAGAAGTGATGGTGAAAGGGCACCTCAGTCTGGCACTCAGCTCCTGCTGCGACAACAAGGGGAAACTTGTTCAGATGCAGCACACAGTCAAGATCTTTCCTTTGCCTCACATGGAAGATCTAAGGATCTTTTGGATTTCACAGTTTCTACCCAAGGAGGAAGGAGATGCTCAACCTCCTATTGCCAGTAACAGAGCAAACATGGGGCAGGGACCTCTGTGACAGAAACCTCAAGAGAGCAGAAAGGATAGCAAGAAAGTTGATGGGTATGTGGGAAAGGGAAGGGCAAACAGGGCAGCTGCTTTTGGGTGCAGGGCAAAGGTATTTCACCAAGGTTTCTGCAGCAGGGAGTTCCCCAGAAGCTATTTCTTGCCATTTCTGACTTAAGAAGGAAGACAGGACTTGGGGAAATACAGCACATGGGCAAATGGCACTGAGAAATACCTAACTCTCCATCTCCCATTTCTCCTTCAGATGAAGAAACTAACTGAAGCCTGCTTCTGTTCTTCCAAGCAGCTGCATCACACACATACACAGGGTTTATATACATCTTTTATGCATCTTTTCTCATGCCCAGGAGGAGGAAGAGAGAAAGGGGAATGATTCCATTTACAGAAATTTGCCTAGAGTTGTTTCCTGGGAAGAGCAAGGTGAGGTCACACAAGGTGCAAATTGACAGAAGTATGCCTGTTTCTACTACAGAAAATTTTTTGCAGATCTGAAGGGGAATCCCAGTTTCAAAGTGAGCTTTATCCTACAAGCAGGAGCTACCTTATAATGAGGAGCCCATCTCATGGATGTTTGTAGGGAAGTAAGAGTCACAGCACTCCCCAGGAAAGAGATGCCTCCAAAACCCAGAGAGGTGCAAGGAGAAGAAGGTGTTCCGCTCCATCCTGAGGGTTCCTAACAAACACTACAAAATCAGGCATGGATGGGACCCTGTGCTGCCACCGTCATGCTGAGTTAAAGGATCATACCCAGCAGTGTTACTGCAGCATCCTTTTAGGTTACTAAATCCCAAACCAGCTGCTTTTCACCTCCCTCAGAGAGATGGGGCTATGCTGCGGCCAGGGATGGGGGTGCTCTTTCCCACGCCAAAGGCAGAGCCTTTCTCCCAGAAGAGGGTTATTTCATACACCGAGCAAACAGATGGCAAAGCTCAAGTGTCACGTTAGCCTCTTTCAGAAAAAAACACACAACTCAGGACAAAACTGGCAGAGCAGAGGGAGCATACCACGTGAGCACACACGCCCACTCACCAAAACACAGCTGGCTGGGGTTATTTTTAGAGCCGATTTGACAGGGTCCCTTTAAATTTCGCTGGCTTTTGTCAGTTTGTATCACACAGCTAACCTTGTTTAAACAGAACACATTATTTTTGGCCCATGAATCACAGGACTCGCTCAGCAGCCTTTTCATGCAAACCACCAAGAGGCCTCTGTTTTCGCTGCACCAGATTATTGCAAAAAACCCCCTTAATCACCAGGTACAGTGATTGGCTTCAAAGATTTGCAAATTAGGAGTAAGCTATCAAATAGCTTCCTGGGGGCTGTATGCCACACAAATCCCATTGCCATTAATGAGGGCTTATGCCACTAAATAATATCCTTCTATATATGCACACACATAAATATATATATATACACACACACAGAGTGTGCAGCTGTAGAGGAGACACATGGGATTTCCCCGACATAGAATCCTTGCTAAACCTAACTGGCAGACAAACGGGGAGATCTCCCTGGGACCCTTCACTAATCCCTTTGGGAGCCAGCACCCTGGGAGCAGCGGTGGTAATTGCTTAGCTGTGGTTTTAAGGGAGATGCTGGCAGAGGAGCTGTGGGAGTGTTATGAGGGAGGGTGAAGCACCAGGGGACTTTTAAGTGTTGCAGGAGGAAAAAAAAAAAAAAAAAGAAAAGAAAATCAAGGGAAAGCAGTTTGTTTTTCAACTGTATTCCCAAAGACCTTTGCAAATATATATGCCTTGTGCCTAACCACTGTCAGTGGTGATGGGGATCTTCCTGGCTCCTCTGTGGTGGTAGAAGGAACATCCCCATCCCAGAGCTCAGCACCTATATAGGATCGTGGTTCCCCAGTCGCACTGGGCTCTGGGCTGCCCTCCTTCTGCCATGGAGCATCACCAGCACACTGAGTCACAAGCTGCTGGGGCTAGGTGCCTCAGCCAGCAGCCTGCACAATGCTTGGGGAAAGCAAAACAAAAACAAGCTGGATGCTCCTCTCCCCTCCAACCCAAAGATGGGTTTGAGATGATTTGCAGCTGTTGCACAAAACCATCAACTTTCAGATGCATCAGCTGCTTCACATTGCCAAAGGGACAGGAGGGCAAGTGAAAAGCAAAGCCTCAAGGAGGACATAGCTCTGGGAACTCCATTCCTCCCACTGAGCCATCCCAGTTGTTACTGGCTTTCTTCAGCTTGTGCACATTCAAACTCACTGTTTTAGAATGGCAGGATTATCCAAATCATGACATATGTGTGAAAATGAAAGGAATGCAAGTGTTTGGGTATTTTTTGTGAGGGTTTTTTTTTGGTGTTGTTTATTTCTTTGTTTTTTTTTTTTTTTTTTTTTTACTTGGGTCTAGAGATTTTCTTCCATTGTAAAAAAAAACAATGGAGAAGGAAAAGAAGAAACATGTAGTTTGCATGTCCCATGTTGAAATAAAATGAGTTTGCTCTTTTGGACTGGGGATTTCCAGGCTCTTTCTTCCTCCACGAGGACCAGCCCCTCAACACTGCTGGTCTCCCTGGCACAGCTGCAGCCTGTGTCAGGGCCCAGGCAAAGGGCAAGGCACCAGCAGGCTGTCTCCAAAATAAACTCAGCTGTGACCACATTTACTCCTCACTGCCCTTTCTGTGACAAGTCAGGAGCTTTGCCCAATCCTGTCTAGCCCAATTTTTCTTAACCAAGGCAAGCTCTACCATAGTTTGTCCAAAAGGGGTGAAGGGAAGGTGGTGGGGAGGGATGTAGCAGAGCCCAAAGAAACACGGAGGCTGGGAGGGACAAGAAGCAGGATTAAAACAGTAACAGTCATTCCCAGAATAAACAGATAGTTCCTGAGAAATGCTGGCTTGGAGAGATTCCAGACAGATGCAGACCCTCAGAATTTCCTATTTCTTTATTAAAAAAAAAAAAAAAAAAAAAAAAAAAAGAAAAAGGGAAAAATTCAACTATTCCAGAAGAGCCCAACACATAGGGCAGCACCTCAACAATACCTGCTGTGGGAAGCTCAGGACAGGGTGGCCTGAGGTTGGAGGTGAGGCACTGGCCCTACCACACACAGACCACATCACCTCACCCTTCCTCACTCTCCCCACCACAAATGGTGAGCTAAATAAATGCATTTAAGTCTCAGAGAAAATTCTGTAACAAGTACTTGTCAAGGGCTCAAAGCAACAGTAAGAAGAGGTGCATGAAAACAAGTTCATATGGTTGGTTCTTTTCCCTGAGAAAACATTCTATTTTGTTCACCCTCTGGTGATGTTTTCTTACTTTGTACAGTAATCTTGGAATGTTGGCTCTCTTCAGCATCTTCCTTGCAAGACATATCATCATCTGGGACTTGTGGATAACTTATCCACTTACCAAAATACATATTACATAAAATTACCACTGTAGCTTAATAGGGTTTGTATTCTCTCCAAAATAAACAAGTTGGGCCACTGAGCTTCAAGTGACTTTCAAACAAGGTTTACCAAAACAGAAACAAATGGGGAAAACCATGCTTACTTTCTGTATCCCAATACTCCACATAAAACAGATTTGTCCTCAATGGAAGATTCTACCAGAAGTAAGGAAAGATAGGATTACATGGAGAGAACAAAGCCTCCTTCATTGGGGAGGGTGGTGGTTGGGTGTATTAAGAGGGAAAGGAAAAGACTGATTACTATCTGCTATTTCATATCAACAGTTGAGAAACAAGAAAGGAAATTAGTTAGTTTTGCCATTGAGGACACATAGAGCTTAGCAGGTTCCAGAGAGTAGCAACAAGAGAACTTTCCATGAGGTCCTTGGGGATAAAACAAAGCAAGTGAGGGCAAAGGAATTAATACTTAACACCAAGCAAGCATCCACACATGCAGCTGCTGGAACCATCTAATTTTGGGGGCAGGTTAGGTCATGGGTTTGGGGAAAAGGCTGATAAATGTATGCTCAATCATTTTCATTAAAATCTAAGAGCTCCCAGTAACAGCTACAGATCCCAATCAGCACACTGGAACATACTGGATTTACTCAAGCTTTCAATTCACCATACTTTGGGTAGGGGCTTAATCACAGTATAAGCAACCTACAAGTTAAATGAGGGTTCTGACTGAAGAGTGGTTATCACCATGGTCGCATACAAAAGTCCAATATAGACTTTTCCTTCCATCATAGCACTCTTCCAACAGAGATGAAGCAATCCCTGTAAGGCCATTCAGCATGTTTTCACCATAATTTTATACATACAATTTATAAATTGACTTTTGCTGTGCTCATGGTAACTATCTCCCGCATGATCCAGCCTTTGCTACTTCCACTCTGGTTTGCCTGTGTGCACACCATCACAGTGCATTTCATGGCTCCCCTGGAATGAGACTCAGGCATGTGGCAGGAGGGAAGTTCAACAGCAAGCCTCATCTAGACAGCCAAGAGAGCAGGGCTGTGGAATTCACCACAGTTTCTACCTCCCACACATTACAGATGCAGCCCAGATGCAGGTGGCTCATTCTTTATTACTGCACTGATGGAGAAGCTTGAAGGAATGCAGCTTTGGACAGCCTGGAAGTCATTATCCCAGCACGCTGTCTTTAGAGTAGCTATTCTGCCTTGAAGAAGGCTCTCTGAAAATATACACAGCCTAACTCTTACGCTTTAATAAGTGAAATACAACTTTGCTCAAAACCAGCAATTTCCAGGGTATATAGATCACTCTTAGAGGGGAATATGCATCTGCCGAACTACAAGAACTTATGGAAAGCCAAACTGCTCTGCTCGAGGTTGTTACTAAATGTCTGCAAGGAACCATAGAGGCCTAACCTCGTTCAGCATAGACCTTTGTTGTGCTGTGCAGTCAGCAATATTCACATGTGATACTTGGCCTTCCTGAACTGCATGCTTTACAGCTCAAGTTTGTTGGTTTTGTTTTGGGTTTGTTTGTTGTTGGGTTTTTTTTTAAAGCAAAAATAAAAGCAACAAAGGAACTTCAAAGCATCCTCAGCATGTGTTGCAGTCATGTGCCATGGGCTTGCTACAGCTAGGGGGATTGAACTAGACGTTTTCAGCAGACAGTAGTGTGATCCAGTCACTGGCATTCTCAGCAATGCCTTTTATTTTAGCAGAGCATCAGCTGCTTCAGCTCTCACACCAAGGTGGCCAGCAGATTACAAAGCTTACAACCTTTGATGTATTAAGAGTATATTTTTCCATTTTCCAGTCACATACAGAGCAAAACTACTTTTCCCTTTGAGTGTCTTAAAATAACATTAGCTTTTGAGTTTGGGAATTTACATCCCAATGGAGAGGAGTGCAAGACAGAGGAAAAGGTGAGAGATTCATAAAATATGTGAAAATGGAAAGGCAGTCTCTGTCCCTGCCATTCTGGTGGGAACTGCAAGTCCCTTCCTTTAACCGACTACATTTGTTATTTGGTTATTCCTCAGTTTTCAGACGCTACTACAGACTGTGTGGAGTGTCCACTGTTTTGTTCCTGGTTTAGTCATGAAGCAGTACTGTCCAGTTTCCCAACACTAAGCCCACTTAAGCTGACAACATTACCTTTCATTGCAGCCAGGGGAGACTGAACCAGCCTGTTCTATTCCACAATAACTACAACACGTAATTAGAAGAACACTGGCATGTGGATTCATGCTTATTGTATGACTGCACCAGAAGCCATGAAGAAAAAAACACAGACTATGCTTACTTACATTGATGTAAGTAAGTAAGTAATTTACTTTGTCACCAAAGTCAGTTAAAGCTAAAATCAAGGGCGCAGGCAAGCTCCGGGCTCTCAGAAGCAGCACAGCATCACCTACTTTTTCCCCTGTGCTTTCTGCTTTCTGCATACATGCTGGGCTGAACTCCAGGGATTAATTTACCACCCACTGTGCAGTTTTGCAGAGGAGGAAGGGATCAAAGTCTAGTTCGACAACATGAAGTTGTCAGCAGTGACGCAGGGGCCGATATTTCCTCTTGGCAGCCCCAAGCACAGAGAGAGGTGGAACTGTCACTTCATTAGGTGACACCAGCACTGCTTCTATGCCAGCATGGCACCACTTGAAGGCAGCAGTACCCAGTCTCAGATACATTTGGCTGCAAAAAGGGCTCTAGGCTTGGCACTCCAGGAAAACGCCACCTCGGCTTGCATGGGGCTGGTGCTGATGGTACCCAGGGAAAGCCTTATCCAGATCTGGATGAGGTGAGGCTTTTTCACTCTTGTCCTTTTTTCCCCTCATGTATTTTCCTGCCTCGATCACCAACACTGAAAGGAGTCATAACAAGTGGACTCCCCCTCTCAGACATCTGCAGCAGGACCACTCAGTATCAATGCATGTTAGTGTGGTTCAACATTTGGGAAGAAACAGAACTCTGAACTCCTAACTGTTCGTTGTCTTTTTACCGGCTTCCTTCTAATGTATTGGAACCAGCACCCCTGCATTGTCTACAAACTCATGTTTCCTTCTTCAAAGCAAGAGCAATGATACCTTCTCTCTTTAAAAGGTCTTGAAATAAGTAGAAAGCAGTATGGCACATCACCACTAAGTGTTATGATTAAACACCAGCTGAAAACTTCTGTAGAAAACAAGGCAGCTCCATCCCGCACTCTGCAGATGAACTCAAGCTCACTGCCAAACACAGGCAGTTCCTTTGCTGCGTGAATTGTAAACAGTAGAATTAGCTGATAACCAACATCTTGAATTTGGCTAGGGCCCATTTCTTTCCCACCCCCACTTTTAGGAAGCAAGAATGCATGAAAACTCCAAGCCTTTGAGATGGGAAGCTAACATCAAACACTGCCTCCCCCCACGAGTTGGTCGCAGAAACATGAAGGTGTACAAACTGCCTGTGTTTTCACTAAGCAGCTAAAGCATATTACTGAGAAAGTTCAGATCCTGCAAGCACATTTAGTGTTAAGGAAGCACAACATGCTTTCAGAGGCAGGGAGAAGGAGGCAGCAAAAGAGTTTCGTAGCAAATGGCCTTATTCCAACCTCAGATTCCTCACAAATACATCTGATTATCTGACCAGTAACCAAATAAAGTGTTGCAAAAGCTGGAGGCACTTTTTCCTCAGCACTGAAAATAGCTGTAAGTAAAGGAAATGTGCCAATGAGCATCATGTAATGGAATTGACAGTGGCAGAAGGAAAGTATAGGTGGATGAAAAAGTGTTGAGGATTTTGTAGGGAATTCTTTTTTCTTTTTTTTTCCTCCCACTCCCCCTCACTCAAGTTCATTTCTACACAGGATAAGTTTTTGTTATAGGAGACAGCCATTCTTGTAAACAGCTATGGCAAAATGCCCTGTGAGAAGCTACCACTAAATCAATCTAGTCCATGAAATTGTGACATGCTACATGGAATAAAGAGGTCCTGGCTGCAGATGCAAAATTAAGCCACAGATGCTACAGGAAGCACAGGGCTCCTGGTAGCATCTCACTCCCTTGCACAGGGCAAGCTGAAGCTGTGCCCCAAGGACAGCCTGCTAACAGAGGGAGATGATCTCAGAACCAGATAGGAAGTGCTTTTACTGCCACCTGCATCACCTGTAGCACTGCTAGAGCACAGATACACTGCAAATAGGTGCTGCATGTCAGAATTGGGTAATGCCTGGCACAGCTCTTTGGGCAATACACACCTCAGCACAGGACTTTGAGGAGGTAGGAAAAGCCATCCAGGGAGGAAGGTCTGTGCAAATTAAGAACTACAGTGAGCCTGTATACACATGACAGCTAAGAGAAAGCTGGGGGAATTAGAGTGACCTCCTTACAAAGGTGATGGTGTTGGGAAACATCTTCATGTAGGGGTTGGTCCTGGGGATCAAGATAAAAAGAAATGGGAAAGGAGGGAGCAGGCCACTTCAGCTTGGGGAATCAGGGCAGGGCCTGCCCATTCCCCATACCATCTTCACCCAAGAGACAAGAAAATAACTGTCTAGGCTAAAGGCTAAAAGGTGGTAATCTGCCAGCTCTTCACAGTCACAGAAGTGTGGTGAATAACAGCAGCCAAGACAGTGAGATATCATTAGTATCACACACAGCTTCTGCTGCAGGTTTTGGTCTTTTGCTTGAAAAGGAGGAGATGAAGAACAGCATTCACTTGGTAAACTAGACACTTGCCTGCTGACATTGCCCCATTAGATTCCAATTGCCACAGCAATGCCTTACTGGAGAGCTGAGCAAGGGGATTCAGGCTGTGCCTGAGCCTGAATAGCCCTTTGAGTAAACCCTATTCCAGCAAGGACCAACTAGCAACTGACTGCTCAGAACACAAGTAGGGTTCAGATCCATAAGGTGTGTCAGATACTGCTGATATTTTTTGTGAAGACCACAGCAATGGCATGTCTGATCTTAGATAGGCAACCCTCTCTCTGCCCCCATTGCTAGACCAACAGTCTGACCAACCCACTGCTTTGAACTTCATTATTCTGTTAACAGGTTATTTGCATCACTAAAAGATTGCAGCCTCTGTTTTACCCCACCTTTGACAGCCTGAAAAGTTTACTTTGCTCTTCAGTGTCTGCTAGAAGTGGACAGGGGTTTGATGCACAAAGGATATTAGTGTACCCATGGAGAGAAGATCCTTGTGCTTGTTACTCTGGCCAGTTTACAAGGTCCCCAGCATCTATCAGAGTTTAGGAAGCTCTTGGGATTCTGACACGTTTTATAACCCATTGAGTCACCTATCAATATTGTACCAATGGTGGGAAGCAAACCAGAACCTCTTCAGTATCTCTTGCAGAATTACATCCTTCCCTCCAATATGCTTTAGATGTCACCAGGACTTCAGGAGAACAATCATTAATTTACTTTTCAGTAAAGGCTTTCAATGTAACACCATTTCATGATTTTAGGTTGCACTTTTCCTTGCACATGGTGAGGATAAGCAGTTATATCCTCTGCCCAGCATTTGTTGCAATCTAAGTACCAAAGATTGTGACAACAGATTTAGTTACTATACTAATACAGACTATAGATAGGACTTTATCTTATTATCTAATACCTAATCTAATATTACCTAAGGTAGATTTGCACATAAACTATTATCTGAGGAAGAATTTGCACATAAACTACAGCTTTTCAGCAAGCACTGATTAGTGGGGTCAGTGCTGGATCTCTTTTGCCTTGTATTTGGAATAGTTATTTATGATTTTAAAGAGACTTCATTAAGAGTAAGTTGTGCTAGATCTGCTATCCTCTGAACAGCAAGTGGAAAAAAAGCTGTAAATGATGTTTCCTTAGAGTCATGAAAAAGTGGCTTCTGTGATTTTTCTACTCTGTCTCTTCCAGTTCTTATCCCATGAGTCCAGCAAGGTGCTTTTTATGTCATAAATCTTCATGAAACTTTTCTACCATAGAGTTACTGTGTGTTGCCCTAGAAGTTCCTGAGTTTCAATGGTAGATGAGGAAAACCCACACAAAACCAAAACATTTTGATATTCAGTATGTTATCAAACATGCATCTCTTTACAAGACTAGTTGGTACAGTCTTGACTCCCTCTAGAAAGGGCAAAGCAAAAACATTAATGTAAATGCGTATTTAACTTGTCCAACACGATTATCTAGCAGGAAGGAGTCTAATGAGAACCAGTCATACTTTGTGTATCTAGGATTTAAAAAATACCCTGGTATTTCTTCCCTAGTACACTGTGGTGTAGCTGCTTTTTTCACTCTGAACTTCAGGTTGTTTGTGGACAATATTTCTAAAAAGTTAAATGTTAATTTTGCTTATCTGACAGAAAAGGAAAAGGGAAAAATAGGAAGCAACTTACAGATCTCTTCAAAAAGTATGTAAGTTCTTGGAAGCTGTTGAAAATAAGTGAAAACCATGCCTTTTATTTCTAAGCAGTATTCAGCTTGCCTAGAGAAAACACTCTTTTAGGGTTTGGTGATAAGGCAAACAATTACTAATTTACCCTGTGAGTAGGAGATAATGAGATAGGCAAGCATTTTTTCTGATCAAATGTTTCTTAATTGCAACATATTTACTTTTAGAATCGAAGTTGTTAGTTGAAAAGGTTTTGTTTTGATTAATGTCATAATTTTCATCCATTTTAAAGAGTCAGAAATGTCAAATCATTGTTACACAGGAAGTTTTGGTTTCAGATTAAAGTGACATTTCATTTAGCAGTCTGAATAAACATACAGTTTAAAAGCCAATGAAACTCAAGGAGAAGGGAAAAACTCTGAAATTGAGCAAGTACTTTCAACTACTGAATCCAGTTTCTGCTTGTACCCAAGTCCCTTTGGGACTGAAAAATCCCCCTAAATTTTGGCATTTTAGAACAACCTTTTAATTCAATTATATTCAACAAAAATACCAAGATGATTTAAGTCACTTCCTGCCTTCTCCTTAAAAATATGTAATAAAAAAAATTATCTCATACAAGATAAAGAGGAGAGACCCATTGAAGAAGATGCATAAGCTTACAACTGTATAATTTTCCTGCTTACCACACACATCAGGTAGATGTTACAGCATTGCCACTTCTCAGATTTGTAGTGAAATCTCTCAGGACATTTTTGTCGATCTTCATTACCAGGTGCTATCCCTGCTCCATTGCTGGGGAAAGCCCTCAGCTTTTATTAGCAGTTAAAACATTTTTACACTTGCCATTCACACAGCTGCAAAGAAAAGTAGCAAAAATCAGACCCCATAGAAGCTACTAAAGCCCAAGACAAATAAAATCAGAGAGAATTAAGTCTTATGAATTACACTAACCACATGATTTGGGGGAGTTTGCCCCAGGATTTGAGGACGCCTGGAGCAGAATATGCCAAGCTTGTAATTTTGCCAATTATGTTTCATTTTATACATCAGGACTGTCATAGAACACATTGTAATTATAGATATCCCTAGGGACATAGAACTCAGGCAGCCTCACACTACGTGCTAAAAAGCTTTCTCAGATAATGCTTATCAGAAAATGCATCTTCCACACAGACCCCTGCACTACCTGCAACTAATCCAGATTGCAGCAGAGGCAGAGTCTCTGGACACACTCATGTACTGTACAGAGGATGCTGTACAAGAACAGCTCTGGACCCTTCTTTAAAGGAACGTTTCTTCAATGCAAGCCAACTCACAATAGCAGTAAATTAAAAATAACTAAATTAGGACATCCACATATGAGATAACACAACTGCATCAAGGACACAAGCATTAGAAAACTGGAAGAAAAGCATACTTGGATATTCTTAGTTTTTTCACCCTTTAAAATCTCTCTGATGGAGGCAAGATCCCATTCTCTATCAATCCCTTCTTCTTAGTTGGTGCCTAGGAAAGAGAGCTAAACACAAAACCCACTTTTCTTTTTAGGTCCCCAAACATTTCCCCGGCTTTTACTTGGTTTTAAATCCTTTCCTTCCACCTGGCCTTAACTGCTGTCACCTGCCAGTAATTTCCTGCCTTGCTCTCCCTTTTTTTGCCATCACGGGATGCTGCCCTGGCAGAGATGAAATCTTGCCAGTGCAAAAATATTGGACAATATTTGAAAGACACCTAACTGGTTCCTTTCTCTAAATGAATTGTCAGGAAACAAGAACATTTATTTCTACAAGCTGCTTCATTAGTGACAGACTGAGGTGGTTTATTAAACACTACATGGTAATGACAGATTTTACTGGGGACTTCTTGATAGCCTGGAAATACCATGCCCATCAGTGAAGACACACAATCATCTAAGTTATTACCAGTTTACACTGTTTGCTGTCACCTCTGTATCTGAACCATACTAATAATATGAGTGAGTCAAACCCATTTTGGGGCAAAGTCAAGCAAGATGTCCTAGGTCACTCCCACAGAATAGGGCATGAGCAGAGGAGCTTTAGTGGATTCAAAGTGATTTAAAGCCCCAGTTACTTGTTACTATCCTTCAGATGAACCATAGTTAATTGATTAACTGCGAGCTCCCACTTTTCTTCATCACAAAGTCAGAGGTCGCTGCTCAAATCAGATAAGACCCTGAAGCAGATTACAAGCATTGGCAGAGTATGTGAATGTGGCTCATCTCCAGGGGAGAAGCAGATGTGAGCTGGGGTGTGGTACCAAGCAGATGGAAAACAGTGTTTCCCTAAATCATCCCACTAGACTTGCAGCAGCACATCTACCTGTGCCCCAGTGTGCTCCTCCTTCTTTTTCTCCACTCATTGCAAAACGATTTGGGCTGAATTCTCTATTCTGTTGAACCTTCATACCCATGGAGAGATGGCATAAGATATGACCTGTCCAGTGTATTTGCTTGCTACATCACAACGGCTGTGAAATAAGAAAGACTCCGTGAAGTGTGGAGTGTTAGATTTCAGATCCTGTTTGTGATGTTTCTGCATCCAAACTTCATCCCTTTTCTAGGCTGAAGGGTACGTATCTTCCTCCTGCATATGGGAAAACAAAGCAGATGGTCTCAGTCTGAGGGACAGATGTCCACATCAGAAAACTGTCACCGCACTTGACACCTTCCCAGCCGTACTGGCCAAGATCCTCCAGAAAAGAAAAAAACATACCTTGCCATTTTGCATACATTTACATTCATTTGCATGCATCCAGGCACCTACTGAGCAGAATGCTCAGCCTTTCCATTTTTAAAGTTGTACTACAGCAAAACCTCACAAAGACTGGTGTGAAGATAACTTGTTAAAGGTGCTGACTATCTGGTGTCTTTGGTATGCAAACTACTAATGAAAAGGGCCCTTCCATGCCATAGTCCTATTCTCTTACTGCCTTTTGTCACAGGCATGAATCTTGACAAGGAGGAGCAGCTCATAACAGCACTGCCCCTCCCCAGAAATTTTTCTGCTAGATTTCCTAGGACACGAGCAAAGCATTTGACACTGTCCCACACGATATCCTTGTCTCTAAACCAGAGACATATGGATTTGACAGATGTACCACTCAGTGGATAAGGAATTGGCTGGATGGTTGCACTGAAAGAGTTGTGGTCAACAGTTCAATGTCCAAGTGGAATGCAGTGACAAGTTATGCTCCTCAGAGGTCAATACTGGGACCAGTGCTGTTTAACATCCTTGCTGGTGACATGGACAGTGGCACTGAGTGCACCCTCAGCAAGTCTACTGGTCCCATTGAGCTGTGTGGTGCAGTCAACATGCTGGAGGGAAGGGATGCTGTCCAGAAGGACCTGGATGGGCTTGAGAGATGGGCCTGTGCAAATCTCAGGAATTTAACAAGGCAAGCGTAAGGTCCTGCACCTGGGTCAGGGCAATCCCAAGCACAGATACAGGCTGGGGGAGAATGGATGGAGGGCAGCCCTGAGGAGAAGGACCTGGGGGTTCTTGATGAGAAGCTCAGCATGACCCAGCAGTCTGCATTTACAGCCCAGAAAGCAATCTGTATCCTGGGCTGCATCAAAAGCAGAGTGGCCAGCAGGCTGAGGGAGTTGATTCTGCCCCTCTACTCTGCCCTTGTGAGACCCCACCTGCAGTCCTGCATCCAGATCTGGGGCCACCAACATAGAAGGACATGGACCTGTTGTAGCAAGTCCAGAGAAGGTCCATGAAGATAATCAGAGGGCTGCAGTGCCTCTCTTATAAGACTGGTTGAGAGAGTTGAGATTGTTCAGCCTGGAGAAGAGAGTGCTCTGGGGAAACCTTAGAGCAGCCTTCCAGTACCTAAAGAAGACCTACAAGTAAGCTGGAGAGGGACTTTTTACAAAGGCATATAGTGATAGGATAGGGGGTAATGGCTTTAAACTGACAGAGAGTGGGTTTAGATCAGATATAAGGAAGAAATTTTTCACTGTGAGAGTGATGAGGCACTGGAGGAGGTTTCCCGGAGAAGCTGCAAGTGATCCATCCCTGGAAGTGTTCAAGGCCAGGTTGGATGGGGCTTTGAGCAGCTTGATCTAGTGGAAGGTGTTCCTGCCCATGGCAGCAGGGTTGGAACCAGATGATCTGTAAGGTCCCATCCAGCCCAAACCATTCTAGGATTCTATGAAAAGAATGGTAACACTGTCCAAGTGTGAAAAACATAACTCCATCTTTTTTCCCTTTTTTTTTTTTTTTTTTCTTGGCAAGGGGTTTTCTCCCCTAGTTTCAAATAACCAGAAAAGGCTCTACATCTTTGTTTTTTTTAAGTGAGGCAACAATATTTCATTGGGACTGTGATGGCTGGAATGCCTGAGGAATCTGGATGCAGGCAGTCTGAATTAGGGGAGAAGTCAATGAAACACAGGAGAATATTGAAGTGTCTTAGTGCGAGGTCTGTTTCCCAACATTCATGCACACTGCTGTGTGAGTTCATAGGAAATTATCCCATGCGGAGCATTACATCCAGTATAAGGGGAAAAAACCCAAAACTAAACAGAGGAAAAGCAAATCAAACCAAAACACAGCAGATTGCTCAATGCTGCCTCGGAGGCCAGTTAAAAGGGGGAAAAAAAGAGAACTTTTAATGCTTGGGTGAAGCCCAGCCCCTCCCCTTGGGGCAACCTCTGCAGGGGTGGGAAGAGCATCCCATCTTCCCATCCTGCATGGGGAAGGTCCAGCTGTGAGTTGGTGCATGATACCCATTCCCAGTCAAGGCCCCCATGAAACACACAGGTGGCAATTACTGCTGACAGCATAGCAATTACGGGAACTCCAGGAAATGCTGGGTGTGTTTTCCAATGCTAATTAGGGCTGCTTAGTGAGGTAGGAGGGGTGGGAAAAATATGCATTTTCATGGGAGTTTTTTTGTTTGCTTCATTTTAGGGTCGTTGTGTGTCCGTTCTTCTCTTCTTAAGTCCAGCCCCAATGATGACATAATGCTGTGCCAGGGAAGAGGGGATGTCTGAAGGCAGCAAGTAAAGAAGCAGGGGGTAAGACACGCTGCTCAGCACTTCATGTTTTTTATCCAAGGCCTTTGCCCTGCGTCTCCATCCCTGTCAAAGCTTCAAAGCAGCTCTGGGTTTGTCCAGCCTGCCGTGCACGGCTGTGATGAATCCCAGCAGTGGGGAGGGGTCTAAAGGTGGCAGAGCCTTTTCCCACAACAAAATGTTAACATGCACAGTGGTTTTCAACCCCAAGGACCTTTGCCTAGGAATCATATCAGCTTCTTTGCCACCTCCATAGCCTATCAACAAATCAACTAGGTTTTTCTTTCACAGACCGTTATGTTTCCCACTCTCTTCATTTGGCACAGGGAAAAAACAGTCACAGAGGCTTCCCAAGCCGAGCTGAAGTCATGGCTGCATCACAGCTACGAGTGAAAACGCCACTTTTTTTCACTTGCTACCCAGCATATGACAGCCCGTTACACAAAATCAGCTGCAGAACTCCCCCCACTTTTGGAAAAAAATAAACTAACCCCAAACTTACGTAACTCTGTAACTAATCTTTGTTAATCTTGAGCAAGGCATTTAAATCCGGGGAATAAGCCTATTCTTCTCACCCCCTGCCCCCCCCCCCCCCCCCCCCCCGCAACCTATCTGTACAGTGAAAAGGGAAACAAACAGAAGCAAAGTTCACGGCCTTATGATTTTTCCTTTTGACAAGAGCACAGTGGCATCGTGTCCCGAGTCTGCTCTGAAGTAAAACCTCCTGCCCTGCCATATCCCATGCACAGCAACTGAGGAACTTAAGAGAAAAGCTGCCTTCGGACCAATTATCACTTAAAGCATTATCTTAGCTAAAGCATGGAAATCTCTACTCTCGCCACATACCATTGCCTTGCTTTCGTCTGGTATTTCTTTGTAGCCTATTCCATCATATACATCAAAATAGAAGAGCGGCCATCTGAAGTGTTCCTTTACGGTGGGCAGTGGAAATATTTGACAGTCCTCAATCTGGTAAGCAAGTCGTGTTGTACAGTGATACCAATATGTCTATTTGTTTGTCTGCCATCTGCGCCTCAAGACACATGCAGCTGGTATATTTGCTGCTGTTAAACTGCTTCCTTTAACAGTTTATACCCCAAAGGAAACCAAGGAGGGATCTGTGCTTGTGCTGTGAAATGTATTCACAGGTTTCCTGAAGAAAGAATATTGGCTGGTGAGCTACTTGGCTCTCAGAAGGTATTTTGAAGCTAGCTGCCTCCTTGTAAAAGAGACAAGCTGTCACCGAGGAGAGGGACAGAAAAGTAGGGATATGTCCAGCCAGTACACATGCAGGTTTGGTGCCTGTTTTCTAACCTTTAATTCAATGCATTAAAATACTGCTTGGAGTTTTACTTCAAATTTTTAATAGACTGTTACGTCCCGTAAATTACAGAAAAAGGAAAACAAAAGAGAGCACAGTGCTAATTTAGCCATTCAGAGTACATGCTTAGTTTGACAATCAGTGGAGAATATCAGGGAAAGAAATTCCACCTCCCAGAGAGAGGTGCTTGTGACATTATTACATGAGTTTTAGCAGTGCTATCAACTGGTTGGTACATTTCCTAAAATTACACAGAAAAACATAGACTGTGATGTGTTCCGGTTCCCCTAATATGCTGACATTTCATGGGATAGAAATCAAAGTGAAAGCATGTGAGATATGCCAGGGGAGAAGGCTGGTTCAGAGCCCAAAGGGTTCATCATCAGCCCAAACGGTGCTGCAGTGGAAAGACCAGGCTTGTGGAGAGTTTTCCTATAAAGGAAGAATTTCAGGGACACTTGCTAATTTGAAGGATGACTGCAGGGACCTCCGTAGCCTTTCATCCATTCTGCATGATTGTCAGAGTTAAACATCAGTGGGGCGTCTGGTTCAGGGTATGTTTGTCTCTAGTTTTACTCTTCAGAATGTAACACCTCATGGTGGAGTTCAGTAGAAGCCTAAAGGGTCCCCAGCTTCAAGAGGGGCTTTTGGAGACCCTGGGGGGCAGGTGGGAAATGGAGTCAACCATTCTGTGACTCTGTGAAACATTTTCAATGAAAGAGGTGGTGAATGGCATGAGAACAACAACCTGGGGTTCTGAGAACCACAGCACTCTTCTCAGTGGCCAAGCTGGCTGTGGAAGGATGAGGACACATATATCACTGCAGTCAGGGTGGCATTTGTATTGTTAATTGGTGTGTTGTCTGGTATCAGTATATCTATTTGCTGGGGATAGCTGGCCCCACTGAAGTATTAGGCATACTTTCAGGCAAAACAGCATCTCCTCTCCCACCCTCTGACACGGTTATACAATGAGATCTACCATCCAGTATATGGCACAGCTCTGAAGCACGAGATCAAGAGGACAAAGCAAGTAACCCATCTCCCAGTATTTTGGGATGCAGAAATAGTCACTGAAATTATCATCCACCTTCCTTTAATGACCGGCAGTGGATGATCAGAGAAAGGCTGCCCAGGACATGAGCATGTATATGCATAAAATGAACTTTCCATGGCTCTGTCGTCCCACTAGCATACTGACTAGCCCAGACAGAAAATAAATCCAGGCCAAGGTAGCTAATACACATTCAAAGCCTTCCCTTCATCCATCTAAAGGAAAAACGTACCTGTGTGCCATGAGGCATATGTGCCTTGTGTGAAAGGGCAGTTCATTTTGTTGGTGTAAACCTGCTTCCTGACAACTGAACTGGATGCCTCATTGCTTCTATGTTGTAATTTAATCATCCATCCCTGTTCACATTTTCTTTTCCACTCATTAGAGACCTCTACGAGCTTTTCCTCTCATTACTCTTTTCTGTAAACTGAAAGTCCGAGGCTTTTTCATCTCTATTCACAAAGGGTTACTTTTTTCATAAAGCATCCTTGTCACCCTTTGCAGCAGTTTTTCTAGTTTCAGGAGGGGGTAGCTAGGGCAGGCTGCTGTCATTTAGTTATGAGTTAGATGGATTTATACAGTGGCTAAAGGTTTTCCTTGTTTGTTGTTTATCTCTTCTTGACAGTTCTTAAATCTCCATGTCTTTTTTGATCACTGGTAGGCAAGAAGACAGCAAGCTGAGACAGCTATCCACAGTGAGTCCAACATTTCTTTCCTGAATGGTGATAGCTAATTTAGAACCCACAGTTGAAAAATATGTGACTGTAGCTGCTTTTCCTTTCTGAAAAGCATTACTTTGCATTCACCAGCACTGATTTTTGCCTAGTATTTGATCTCTCAGGCACTCAGTATCCTGAGATTCTTTGGCAATTTTACAGCCAGGCTTCATTTTGACAGAAAAAAAAAAAAAAAATTCACAAAGGTTTACCACCTCAGTATTTGCTCCCTTTGCCAAGCTCATTTCCAGATCTGCCAAACAGCTTAGGTCTTATTAAATCTCCGTGAGTGACGGCCCTTGCTTCAGTTCCCCCTTCTTTTGTCTCACATCTTTTACCCATTTGTTGATATAATCCCAATGCTAAAATGGAGCTGTCAGCCAGCTGAGAGATGGTTTGGGCTGAAGATGTTACCTATCTCTCATGCAGAAAATGTGGCAGTGGGACAAGGTGTGCAAAATTACTCCTTCATGGCTGGTAATCCTTCTATAGAGATGTGGGTTTTTTTCAAGAAAGGATTGCCAAAAAAAAGGGAAGAGAACTGGTGAAAGAAATGCCCTCAGCCCTCCTTCTCCCATTGAACTAGATAGCATTTATTGGTAAATGGTGGCAAAAACATGGCAAAAGATTCTTGAGCTGCTGTATAAGACAGGAAGAGGATGAGAAAACAATATGACCCAGAATGCTGTGGTGTTCTCTGTAGGGTTCTGCAGGACATAAAAGGTTTGGCATTAAACCCCTCCCTCTTACTGCTGAGGGACATCAAAGAACAAGAGGTGGCTGTCAACCACACACATCCATCAGGGGCACATTCAGTGCATTACATTTCTGCCAGTTTGGAAGCAGTCCCAGGAAACACCTTGGAATGTTGGGAGGTATAGTCATGGAGAAGGAGAGCAAGCAAAAGCTTCACATTGGGCTGTTCTGGTTCATTGGATCTGCTGTACTAGACAAGGCTGGGTGGTGCCTTGTAGGCTTCCCCAGAGCCCGGCACACAGAGCCTTTGTCCAGCTCTTCTGCCTGTGTCCTGCCAGACTGTGATTGCCTGGCTTCTGGCACTGGCTGTCTAAATCACTTGGAAATTTTCCCTCCAAAGTTTCTCTAATCTCTTTGGAATTGCATTTAAAAATTCCCTTCTGTGTAAAGCTGCTGTGGACAGCTCATGGAAACACTGGGAAAAATGTCATTTTCTGGGGACGGAAATGCCACTTGTCTCCTAGCTCTGCTGGAGGGATGCTGGAAAATATGACCCTCTTCTAGCACCTCATTCAATTCCTTGCTAGTCATGTGGCTTTCCCAAGAGAGCTACAGCTCTGACATTATTTGAGATTCATCTTCTTAATGATCATAGCAATCAAGACTCAGAAAGGAAATGTTTTTGTAGGGGATGGGGGGAGGAAAGATAAGTGAGTTTTGTATCAAAGGAGTTCATTGACTGATTATTGAACAAGGAGAAATGACAGATAAAAACAGTTTTGTATTCATTTGTCTGTGACACAAAACAGTACAAGCTGAATCATTCATTGCCTGAAATATCCAAGCCCATAAAAATCTGCTCACAGATGTAAATCTATTAGTAAATCACTGCATAATGAGCACACTGCACCTTTAAAAACTATTAATTGCATTCCTGCCCCAGTTTATTCCTTATGCTTTTGTCTTTCATAATGGAAATACTTTTCAATTCTCCTGAAAGCTGTTTTGTATTTATTTCAAAATAGGCCCAGTATTTGGCATAGATATTTTCCAGGACACTATCATATGAATGGATGTGTGTCTACACTAAATGTTGACTGTTAACTCTAATAACTTGCTCAGAATATTGGATTTATCCCTCCCTTAAGAGCAGAGCTTGGAGCCCGATTTATTTGTATTAGTTGAAGATTTCAATATACACATATGGCAAGATCTTATACACAAAAGTAAATCATGTCAGGTTAGTTAAACAGAAACACCCTTTTGATCACTGCAGCAGATAAAAATTGAGGTTTGTCTTTGTCATGATGAGTCTCAGTTTGGAAAATTGATCTGGCCAAACTAAATGTTTCTACAGCACCTAGCACAATGGAACTCTGCAGGGTATAGAGGGGAAAGCAGCCTCTCTCCAGCAGGGATAATCATATCCATATTCTCCTCTTTGGGTTAATCATTAGCTTTCTGAATGCTTCCAGTCTTCCTTCTGCTCGTGTGGGAATACTTTAGGGAATCCTCTCTATTTACAGCCAGCAAATTTTGTATTCCATGAGCGACTGAAATGGATTTGTGAGCGCCAGTACTGCTGCTTGGGAAATTCACAGGACATCTGGAATAATTTGATGTTTTCATGCCTTTTTTTTTTTTTTTTTTTTTTTAATGTCTACATTTTCCCTTTAGTGGAGACCTGCAATATTTGGACACACCTTTCTTACAGGAATAACCTGTGTGGGTTTGGAGCTCTGACTCGAATCTACTGGGGGTACACAATGCTAGACTGAGCATTACTAGGGATGATTCTAGCTAAGTTCAGTTTTCTGGCTTGAAAATTACTTCTATAATCTTCTATTGCTCCTGGAAATGCAAGGTGATTATTGAACTGCCTGAAACCCCTTCAAAACTATGGTGATGAACAAGGGCAGAGCTACAGCAGCACAAATCCAAGCTTCTGAGGCTGAGTTTAAACTTCTTCTGGAGTTGTTCTTCTCCATGTTCAGCCAGAGAAATGGGTCAAGTTACACATTCAGATAAGCATTTTCCATACAGAAGATAACACTGTCCTTCCCTGCATATGAAAAAATATTTACCAGGCTGAGAACATGGCTGTTGTGGGACTGTTTCTTTTCAGAAATGTTTGTTTTAGTTAATGTTGAAATGGGGAAAGACGCAGCCTATCCCTGTCCCATGATTAATGTAAGGCTGACCATGAACAAGATACTAATATCCTCTGGGAACCAGACCTCTCCCTAATTGCTTTATTGGCAATTAGTCACCATGTGTCACCAGACTGTCACCACCCTCATGTTAATTTTTCATGCTTTTTACAGAAAGTTACTGCTGGCTCTACAGGGCATTACAAGAGCTTCTGTTTATTAACAGGCTTTTCTTAGCTCTTCAAAGACTTGGTATTGGTGCCCTGGTGAGGCAAAGGACTGGTCCTTGAACATGAGTTTGTGTCTGAGTACTCTGCATCCCAGCATGAACTTTTCTGAACCAGGCCCATGACTTGGAGGGCTGAATGGCTACTGACTGAGACAGTGCCTGCAGCTACAGGGGCTAATGGGAATAGTGGGGGGAGAAAAAAAACACGCTCAAAAGAGCTGTTTTGGGTGCCTCAGAATTGAATAGAAGCATATGTGGGTTCTGATGAAGCTGCTTGGGTTTTTTTTTTTATATAAAATTGTGGCTATTCAACCATGTTCCACAATGGCTTGAGAGGGAACATGGGGCTTTGCAGCTGAACCGGGTGATGCGTGGCCACTGATACATTGTCCTCGGTGACCCTGAGCCAGTTACCCAGCCTGTGTCAGCACCTCTCCACCTCCCTTGCTGTGGATCTGCACAGGGAGGGTGGACACTCCACCAATGGCACTTGGCTATAGTCTACTGTGGTGACTCTCTGGACTGTGAAAGAATAGGGAAGAAAGAATGTATCTTACCCTGTGCTGAGAAGACACAAAATAGATGGGGATGATTGTAGATAACTGTAAACTATGGTCATTTAGCTTCCCAGGAAGACTCAGCCTGTCCAGACTAAAGCTCGCAGAAGTACTTGTTTGACAACATCCGTGGTGAAATCATAGTCCCCTCCTCCCCTCAGATACTTTGTTAAAATTAATTTCTGATGGAAAAGCACTGCACTAATCCTTTCCCCTCCCAAGTACCACCCTTCTCAGCTTCTTCAGAAACTGATGAAGTAACCAGCCACAACTTCAGACACTGCTTTAAATAAATATCTGATTCACAGTAGAGATCATGGCAAAAGAGATCTCATCCTGAAAGCTATAACCCTCTTTCCATTTAAGTATCTCTAGCTGGTCTAGTGTTTGCATTATTCTGCATTTCCCATATTGCATCACTCTGGGAGAACCTGGCCTTAAAAAGAAGGGGCCACCCTGTGTGTTAACCAAACTGAACTGACTCGGTGGGGAATGCAAGGCAGTGGAAGAAGTATTTTTCTGCAAGGCTTTGCCTTTGTGCATCTGGCAAATTGGATTCATCTTGATCTGCTGTGTAGTGTTAGGAGAGAAAATGAAGCAATCAGAAAACCAATATTGGCTTAAAATACAATGTTCTGACAATTTCACACATAATTTGCGGAGTTTTGTTTTGTGTGTGCTTGCCTAATTCTTTACCAAATCCTCCTAGCACCCTCCCCAAACAATCCCACCCTCATTGCTTGTAAATGATGTAAAGAAAGAAATAAAAAAAAAAAAACCTCAACCCAAAACACGACCTCTCAACCCTAAAATTCATGAGTTATAAATAGTTCTATGTAAACTTAACTAAGACTTCAGTGGTCTGGATCTCTGCTTCTAAGCACTTGAAATCCTTTATTGAATGCCTTTGAGTTCAGCAAAAGAGGTTCTGTTTTGGATAACTTCTGCACCTAATTCTCACTTTAGAGCATTTTGAACTACTGTGAGTCCCTGGAAAGAACGTGTGTTGGCTAAATGGTGGGAAAATCTACCTAGCAATTGCTTTACAGGAAACATTTCCTGCTGTATTTTGTTCTCTCCTGCTCAGATACATCCAACATCAACAATTAACATAAGAAGTGTGAGGGAGCTGGCTTTCAACAAGTCCTTCCACTTCACCCATCTGAATCACATCACACATCTCTGTTTAGTCTATTAACTCAGATACTATTAAAGTTATCTCCCGAACAACTTTATTTAATTGGTTTCAACTAGTAAAAAAGATTTAGCCAACAGCTATTTCCCTCACGCAGGCTTGCAGCTCATGAACAAAATAGCTCCCCGAAGAGCAAGAACAGATTTCATTGAGGAACATGCTAATGAAAGCTGGATGAGTTTCCCTCATTAGGTGTAATTACCTTAGATTTTGCAGGCTGTCTTCTATGGGGTGTCCTTCCTGGCCGATGCTTTGAGACTAATTAAGAAACTGCGATGTGCTAAGTGCATAATTTCCAGCAGAGACCTTCTTTTCAGTGTCCTGGCTTTCCCATTGTCCACAGTAAGTAACCTTTGTCTCTGTATGTGAAAATAACATTTTGCATAAATGATTAAGGGTATATAGCATCACATGTATGTGTATAAAAGAGATAAGAACTAAGAGCTCTCTTTTAACCTTGAATTTGCAATGTATTTGGACCATTTAGAAGAAGAAACAATGCTGAGCCTGTCATGATCGAAAGCAAAGCCTCTTGCACAAACGTTAGGGTTGCTGTCCTTGAGTGGACACAGATTGACCCCAAAGGGTGAATGAGGTGTAACCTCTCCGTTAATCTCATGGTTCAAATAGCTGTGGATTTATTAATTTAGGCTTTTCTCTAAAGGGCAGAACAGGTCAGGAGGACATGAGAGGGTACCTAAGACACAGCAAAACCTCACATCTCCCTCTCTGAAGCCAGTGTGCCTTTAAATAAGCACTGGTGAGAAACAGATTCATGGAAAAATAGTCACAGCCTATGTCAGATTCACCATGCATCACCTACTCCCTCACAGACAATGCTGTTTATCAAAACGCCATGGGTTGGACAGGAACTGATGGGTTATTTATACACGTAGGTGCACTCTGTGAGAGTGATGCCTGCAGCCACCTCTGAATCTCAAAGGGCTGAGAAGCACTGCTTAAACATGGTCCACAAGCAGCTCAGCTAGCTGGTTCAGTAAAAAAGTCCTGACAGGGACGGAGTCAGAGAGACTGGATAATTTATCTTCCCTGCATAGCAGTGTTCACAATGCTGCTGTCATATCCCCCCAGGCATCCCCACCGTGCCAGCCAGAGAGAGGATCTCCTTCTTCCAGCATCTCACACCCCTGATTTCCAACCCTAAGCACTAAGTGTGCTCAAATACAAAGCCAGGCCAAACAAAATGCAAATCAGCTTCCAGGTATCACTAACTGATACCAGGAATCATTTCCTCCAGTTAAGTTCTCCCACTGTAAATCCTGCTCTATTGGGAAAATAAAGGGGGGCCAAAGTACAGCTTTTACCTGCAGTTTCTGAATTAGGCTTGTGAAGATAAGGGTAAGACTATGTGAACTGTCTTACTAAGATCTGTTTTTACTTTGTTACTGAGCAAAACACAGGGTTGACAGACAGTCCCTTGAGGAGAACTTCTGGACCATCAAAAGATCCCATCTGCAAAGGGAAAGGGAAAGGAAAAAAAAAAAAAAAGCAGCAGCTAATCTTGGATTCCACAGAAAATGTCAGTGTTGGCACTTTATAAAGGAGTTTTTTTCTCCCAGTATCAACACAGAACACTGCATCTCAGAGTAAATGTGAGATAACATGAGTTTATCTGGCAGTGTCATCATTTTTCATATAGAAAATGTTTTGCCTTCTCAGAAATGAAAGCACTAACCAAATCCTATCCTAATTATGTTTGTCTTTCTTTTTAAAATTTCTTTTATTTTGCGTTTTGGTTCCAGTTTGTGTGCATATCCTTCTGGACACTGTATTCCTACAATCGAGAGCTGGTTTACCCCAAAAGCCTGGATAGAGTGATCCCGTTCTGGTTAAACCACGCTATGGTGAGTAAGAAACACCTCGGCCTCTTGCAGGGAGGAGGGAGACTTTGCAACGTGTGTCCCACCATTGCACTGTGTCACTTTCCAGAAGAGTTTCACAGCTTCTTCTTTCTCACCTCCTCCTTCCTGCTTGTCTGAATCTGATGTTGAGCTGTACACAGCAAGCAGATGCATGTGCTTGAAGCTGCCTCGTGAAGCCTTTTATCACACAAGGAATGTCAGTGAATTGGTGCTTGTCAAACCTCTGAAGTCAATGAAAGGATGTGTAGTCATAAAGAAAAAAAAAATCTCACTTATTGTAGCTCAAGAAAGAAATTGTCTCTGCTAACAGAAGTCTCTAAGATACAAAATGGCTGGGAGTATAACAAAGCAGCTCTTAATTTTTTTAAGAAGGGGAAATAACCAAAGAAAATCTGACAGGTCCATAGCTAATAAGCTAATGTGTGCACAGCTTTGAATAGCTGGATTGCAATGATTGTTTACAGATTTTCTGTAAATACTTTCCAGATTTCTCCTTCATTTGCTCTGGCTGTTTTTATGATGTGTTGAATAATCACATATTTCTCATCAGTCAAGTGTAAGGAGGCTGACAGTAACATAGAAACTGTGGGTGGATTGCGAGGTCAGGGAGGCCTCGTGGGGCTAATGGGAAGGGGGAGAGAAGGGAGAGGTTCAGTGCTAGGCTGAATCAGAAGAGCCAAAAAGTATGAAATAATCGCGTAGAAGACTCATTTCTCTCCAGACTTAATTTCTTAAGAATAGCACTCTGCAACCCACTGCAGAAGTTCCTGATGAGTGCTGGAGGTAAATGTGGGAGGTTTTGGGGTGTCTGGTTGGGGACAGTTGCTGGAGATTTGAGCAACCACTTGATTTAGACAGGCATATTCAGAGATGTGTGACTGGAATCCAAACACACATAGGCATGTCCGCATTGCTGATACCCGAGTGATAAACCACAGCCATCATCCACTTTTAACCTCACCACTGGCTCTCTGTCCACCAATTCATCTCAACCAGGGCCTTTCTGTGGCTGTCCAAACCTCTGTGAAAGGGTGCAAAAGGGCATCACTCTCACTCAAAACCGTCATCCACAAAAATGCAAGATTCTTCATGTCCTCAGCATCATGCTGGTTTCAGGGCCAGGATGCAGTATGGGCAATAGGTTTAAAATTTTCATAGTGGTGGGGGTGCTGGGGAAGAGGAGGGTACATAGTGGAGCTGAGAGGATATAGGCTTTGCTGCTTGTTTTAATCCCAGCACACAGCTGAGAATTTGCCCTTTCCATTTCCACATTTGTTTATGGCATGAGAAGGTTGAGAGGCGCTAGGGCATACATTTTTATTTCATGTGCAAGAACTCTTTGCAGGAATTGCTCAAACATATTAGTTATAACTTCTGTCTTACCCTACCTACATCTACATTTCATAACAGAGTCATTCTGACAACAACAAAAAGCTTTTCCTTATCAAAAATGTCAAAAACAGGTGATAAAAAAGGAAAAACAATTCTTCCTGAAAATTATTTTGACGAGAGAGAAACTTCACATAAAGCAAACCTCTATCACAACCTAGTATTTTATTTCTAAAGCTCTTAATACACTGCAGACATCTTGTGCTTGACAGTTCCTGGGCGGGAAATTTTCCTTCCATTCAATATCAAGTGTAAAACATCTGCCGCCAGCATAGACTGATCCCTGCCATTGACAATCCTTGTGTTTTGGCACACCTTTCAACAGGTGCCTTCAGGCTCAACTGAGGCATTTCTTTCTTGCAACACTATCACTGGAAACAGTAGGGAGCTGCAGGGAGATACCAACACTTTAAGGGACAATCTCCAAGTTCTGATTGCCAAGCCGACACTTTTTCTTTGGGTTCGTTGCCTTGCACATTGCTATACATTATGGCTCTGAGATTCCAGACATTTCCAGACGGCAGATTGAGGCAGCATGTAGCTGACTTTGGTGGAAAAAGACACTGGTGTATCAGAAGTAAGTGTCAGTGCCATATAATTTGCAGTGGGAGTACTTTTTTTAAAATCTTGGTCTATTTTAATATTGTAAATAGAGAAGGCATATGTTGTTATATAACTGTAGAATAACCACACAAAATCACTTCAGGAATACTGAGCTGCTTGTGGTGATGCTGCAGCACCTTCCTTGCAAAAACGAACTGGCTATTTTTTTCCCTCACATGGACTGCTCTTACAGTGGGAGAGTGTTGTTTCCCACCAGGTAGCCCAGAGCTGTGGAGAGAGCACTACAGTTTAGGCATATTTTTGCAGTCTGAGCAGAAATGTCCTCTGTTTTGCAGAAAGGATGGCCAATGCAGAAAGGAATTTTGCTAATATTTGAAGGAGGCCAAATATTCCAAACTATCTGGGTTTCTCTCTTTGCTTTTCTACTGAGTTTAATCCAAAGGCTGAGCCTCAGTTTCCACTTCTGTTTACCTGTAATAATTATGTTTTACAATCTTTATACAAAACTTTGAGCTTCTCAGATGAAAAAAGACCCCAACCTGCTTATGTCTCAAGCACAATTATTTTATTTGAACAAGACTTTTGAAGTGGAAGATGGCTGAGACAAAAGATATGCTGGCCAATTTCTCAAGTGAATTTGTTTATTTCTTTCCCAGTCATCTCTTTCCAAGCAACATCTGGATACCCTCCAGAAGGCGACTAACTGCTGGAGACAGATTGTATTAAACCATATGCATGTATTATTCAACTTCATGGCAGTATTGGGGAATGCTACATTTTGAAGGTTCTGACAGAACTGAACGCTAAACAAAGGGGGATGATGGTGGTTCAGAAGAGATAACTCAAAGACATTTTATAACAAAAGATACACATCAGCCTCGACCAGATGTGTTCACAAAAAATATTAGTGGTAGAATTACCTTCTTATAAAAAGAAAAAAGTTTATATCTTCAGTCTGTAGGGCACAGTTCTTGTATAAAACCAAAATTTTCTCTATTTTCAGGCTGCAGCTAAGTTTAGTTCAGCCATCTCTTTTCCTAATTTGCTCTTTAGTCGTGTTACCCTCTCACCTTTACAGAAATCAGCATTTTAGTGTCCCGGGCACTTTACTGGCGCATTGTTGTGAAAAGTGCATGTTCAAAAGACTTCGTAAGCTAAAAAGTTGAGAACAGAAAAGGAGGGATGGTAAATGGAGGCACAGAAGAAACATGTCTTACCTGGCGGACTTTCAGCAAAGATGACAGCAGACCCTGCATGGCCTGAGCCTGTGGAGCTCCTTTGCACCTTTCCCTGATGTAGCTAAGCAGTATCTCAATGTATAAAAGAAAATGAAAGGGAGTTAGAGAACAAGCTGTGTGCATACAAGCAATTTTCCTTCACTGAAGCAAGCCACTGGTGCCATGACAGTAAGAGAACCAGCAAGACTCACAACGTTCCCTCTCATCTTGGAGTTTTTTGGTATATGCAAGCTGCTTGTGTTCTGCCTACATAGCTAAGCCTTACCTTCCCCAGTGTGTACACAACTACATCAACAGAAATGGTATTTTGGATCAGTGTGGTTTACTTCCATCTGGAAAATAATAACTTCTATGAATATAAATTACTCTTACTCTCCTGTGAGTTTATCTGTGGGAAGGATTATATCTTACTACAGCTATTTTGGGAAGCTGCTGCATCACTAACCAAAAAAGGGGGTGCAAAATCAGTTTGTAGAGCAAAACCCACTTATTCAGGCCACTCTAACCGGACCACTATCCAGGTGTGTACTCAAGAACAATCTCAGGTTCATATTTGAAAATCTTAAATGATTCTCTTTGCAAGTGGTATTTAATGCTTAATAATTCTTGCATATTTATACAAGAGAGAAACATTTCCATTTGTTTGCATTTCACAGTATCTCAATTTTAAGCTGTCTGGCAACGATGGACATTCATAGGCTTCCAACTACATTCAGCTTTTGGCAAAGAAGAATGTGTGTGTGAGGGATATGGCACACAAAATTAATCACCCCACACATTTAAGAGCAAAGATGCTTAGCTTTTCCAAGCACTACATAGATATTTTTTTTTTTTTGAAGTTTCCTTTTTTGTTGACATAAGCCCGTTTCCTCAGGGAGAAAGTATGTGTTTCACAGACAAATGTTATGGCAGGGAATCCTCCCGGGCTGCTGCTACCCCAGCGTGCACAGGTGCAGCCTCCGTAACCCACCCCGCAAAGGAACAGCTGGAGACAAATATTCCACAGCAAAGGATGTGTCACTTCAGTCTCATGTCAGCCTCCAGCTGCAATACAACATCAGTTTCTTAGACTGCATATCTAATGTCAGGGTGAAACACACAATTAAAATTCTGGCACGGACACTGAGACAAAACATTTGCTAGTAAGCAATAGGATATTCAGCCAGAGCTTTATTCCCAAAAATGCATGCATGCAGGAAAGAAACTCTATCTCTGAAACTCTTTTACCTTTGATCACACCATTGGTCTGATGTTTCATCTGTTTTTCACAACAGTGATGCAAAACTACCTATATGTCTAAGAAAAAAAAATAAATAATGTTGCTTTTCAGATGAGCATGAATGGACCTGGAAGGGGCAGAAACAAAATAGCTGATGGTTCAGAGAGGAGTGCTGCTGGAATTAAATTGAGCAATAGCTTCCTGGCTAATCTGCCACCACACCTGTTCAGTAACAGGACTCCTTGTGCCTTCAGCTCTATCCATAAAATAAATCTGTGTTTCCCTGAAAATGCACTGATGGCTGAGAGTATAAAAGACGTAGTAACTCTAAGAGAGAATTATTTCTTTAACTAAACGTGGCAACGTACTGGTTAAAGAAATAAAATGAACAATAATGCTTAAGCCATTTCCACCCTGAAAATTAAAGAGAGGTTAAGAGAGGATGAAAAATGTATAAGGATATATTGGAAAAGAAAATTTTGGAGGAAGCACTTGAATGAAGGCAAAATAATAGCAAAATAAATCAAAACAGGAGATTTGTTCCAAAATTAGGCCAAAAAAGGAGAGAGAATATAGAGATTCAGAAAATTATGAGTATAAAACTAAAGAGAGGTCATGGTGACAGGAAGCCATTTAGTTTTATTATGCTCAGATAACACAGGCTGTGTTTATGAAAGCACCCGACTGAAGGAAATTTCCATAGACAAGGGGATATTTCCCAACAAAGAGCTGAATATCTGAGTAAACACCTCAAGGGTCAACCAATGAACACCGGCTTACAAGCCTCATAAGGCAGCACCAAAGTGGGGTTTTGCTTTTTCTTTGCAGCAACATACCGACAGAGGAGATAGAAGCATGAGTATTGGCCACGAGTGGTTGTCAGCACACAAGCCCTGTGGGGAATTTGTCTGAGAGGAGAAACACGGGCAGTTTTTCAAAAGCGCTTGATGGTCTCCAACTGTGCCCAGTGGAGTTTAGTTTGGCCAGTGGTAACTGTTTGTGAAGAAATCCCTCCCTAAAGTCTCACATGTTAATGGAAAGCAGACATGGAGGGTATGTAAATGCAGACAAATTAGAAACAAACAGCTATGGTCAACCGAGGCATCATTTCCTTCACTCTGGAGTCAAACAAGGTCAAACCAAGTCAACTGCAACACACGCGTTAGGCGTTCGAGTGATCTCAGCAGCTCTGGGGAGATTATTCACGGGCTTAAAACTCAGCCTAGGCTGGAGCCTGCAGCTGAACACAAACTCTACCCAACCCTGTCTTCTCAACCCCAGGAAACTTGCTTTTATTTGCATTCTCAATGGCAAAACGAGGATATAGCATTAAATAAACACACAAATTACTCAAAAAACATGGGAAGTGAAAAATCCATATGGACTTACCAAACAGTGGAAAAAATATTCAGAGAGGACCATTTATCTCAGTTTAAACTCATGAACCTGAAACGTGTCCTGGGAAACATACAACAGAGGGTAGGAAACAAAAAATAAAGAAGGAGAAGAATGTTCTTCTCTGCAGGAGATGAGTTAACGTGCCAATGTTTCAGATAAAGTTCAACATATGTTTAAGAAACTTTGTTCCCGCTGTATTCATCTGCCAGAGTTTATGAGCAACAAAAAGAAATTTGCAATTTTTTAACTAGTTCAGACTAACCTGAGTTTGTAAGGGAAGAAGCAAAGAAACCAAATACAAGTTAAAAATCATAATAACTGCCAAAAAGAGACACAAAGGATTTTAAAATTGAATGTTTGGAAGCAGAATTCAGATTAAAAGTGTGATTAGTGAACCAAATACCTCTGATAATTTTGGAAGTCCCATAACTTTTATCTTTTCATTATGGAAATATATAAAAAAAACCCAGCTTTAAAAATACTTCTGCTCTTGCAAAATTTGTAAGCTGAAAGTTTTCCTCAACAAAGAGAGGTTGTTAGACAAGTAAATACATTAATATTTCAAAGAACATAAAAATAAGTACTAACAGGATTCCTGCCAAGAGTCAAAAAAAGCTCTCTGATTCACTTTGATTCATTGATAGCCTGATCAGTATACATAGCTATTGTTTTAGCTTGTTTTCCTTACTTTGGAGTGAAATAGGTTTTTTTCTCCCTCTGTGGTAATTATTTTTGACAGTTTCACTGTTTATATGTGAAACTGAGAAACTGTTAATTGAAATAAAAAATGAGTCACTGTTTCCAGCAATTTTTGCCAATATTTTGATCTATGTCAATCTGAGTTTAATTATTAAGTTTTCTTTAAAGGAAGAGACAAAACTGTATATTTTAATTTGGCCCCATACAAACACTGCATTCCTCAGACATACATCAGTTTAAGGATATGAAACTCAGCTAAATAGGGTTGAAAATACATTTAATGACTATGCACTAGAGACCTATGGTTAAAAATAACTTGAATGAGAAAATACTTTTTTTTTTTAAATTGAGAAGGATATGAGAAGCCTTTAAAGCCTTTCAGCAGATATGATTAACCATGATATATGGTCTATCACTAATGATGTTGCCAAAGTCAACGTCTCTCTGCTGTGAGAGGGAAATCATGTGGAAATCCAACTGTGTGTCGTAGGCAAAGGGCAGGCTTTGCACCCTGTAGCCATCCTCACGTTCCTCTGGTGTCTGCTGTACAACTACGCATCTGCTGTCATAAACATGCTCTGATATTCGACAGAAATTCCTCTGTAATTTTACCGTTAATGGCCAAATTTGCCTTGGAGGAAATACGTAAAACCACCAATGGACTCTGGGACAGCAGAAATGCAAGAGAAGATTTTCCCACATGGTTACTGGCCCGAGTGTACGTGTACATGAGAAGGAACTGTGGACAAAAGTTAAAAAGCTTTATATCCACAAAGGAAGAAATGATAAATGAATTCAGGAATCACTTGTACTAAAACAGGACCTATGACATCAACTAAGCGGGTTGTAGAGCTGAAGAATAGCTTTGTGAAAGAGAATAGAAGGAAATCTCAATGCCAGTGAGTGAAACTGGATCATCAAATAAATTTTTTTTTTCTCTTTTCTCTGAAAAATTATAATGAAGGTGAAAGTGTTATTTTGATAGTAGGACAGCCAGGTACGAATAGCAGCTCCCGGGGGTGCTGGGAGGGCTGAAGGAGGACATGCAGCTTCCAGGGAGTTGATACTTGGTAGCAGCAGACTATAAATGTCTATGTCTTAAACAAATAGATAAAGACTGTTTTCATGCATGCTATATATAGCTCAATGTGCATTTAAAGAATTTAATGTGTATTTGTGACCACTTTTACTATAAATATACAGCATTGAAACGTTGACACCATACTATCATATCATATACTCAGCACAGTCTCTAACAGATACATACATTGAAAGTGTTAGAACCATTTCTTTGGGACAAGAGGAAACTTCCCACCATACATCCAGCAGATTGTGCCTTTGGGGAAAAATACTAAAGAAATCCTTATTTTCATGGGTTTTCTGCTTAAAAGTCTATCTTTCTCTGTTGCCTTCTCCCATACCTCCCCCTATCTACCCATGAAAATATTTCCTTGATTAATAGGAATTTAACCAACTAGTCAGCTACAGTTGTTGCTATAGTTTTCTCATTGACTGTTTTTGCTGTGTTGCTTTGTTGTTTAAGACCTCTCTTCTAGGCATTGCAACTTGAAGTTTTTTGCTTGCACGGGAATATTACCAAACTTTCAGTAGGGAAATTTCACGAAAACAAATTATTTTCTGAAACTGGTACAAATCAGTCAAAAAGTTAAGCCATTAGCATCCCAAGAGCCCCTACATTGTCCATTCAACATCTGAGCCCAGGAGGCCTTTTGCTGTGCTTCCAACATCCCCCCCCTCCTCTTGGAGGCAGCTCCTCACCACAAAACAGTCAGTGCTACCAAATTGTCTGCACAGTGCTGAAAATCCTCTGTGCTCAGACAGTTATCATGAAAGTCCTTGAAACTGAATCTACTTAATACAATACCAAAAAAAAAAAAAAAAAAAAAGAGAGAGAAAGAAGAAAAACACACTTCTCCAGCAAGCTAACTCCTTTCTAGCTCTTGAATAAGCTTGTATGAAGTTCCTTCATCATCTTCAATCACACCTAACTGAAATCCTCTGTATGTTTACCACCCCATTTTTCACTTTACAAAGAGAAGCACAACACACTGCAATTGCACTGGAATAAGTAATAAATGACAATATAAAAAATACAATAATGAAGAGAATAAGAAGGCAATTCAACAATTGCTTAATGAGTTCAAGGAGCAGACTTTTTACATCCTCAGGTGCACATTACAATGGAGTTCAATAACTTTTGTACTCTAGTGGGAATTGAGAAAAAATTATTGCATTACAAAATGCAAAAGGAGAGATCACCTATTATGAAGTAACACAGATCATGCTACAGGCAAACCTAAATACATTACCTTTTACATCATATTAACAAGAAAATTTTTGTGCTCAATACCGTAGGGGTACTTCTTCGCTATTAAAAAAACCAAGTATGCACATTTGTATACAATTACACACAGTATTTGTTAAATAATCCTTTGCTTATGGGCAGGTGCTTGAGCTTTGGGATCAGCAATAACTGAAGGTGAGGCACTGCAATGGGTTGGTGACAGACTCTCTTTTTTCCTCAGCACACGGCTGTATTGCCATTCGCTTTCCTGGAAATCTTTGCCTTGCCACACCGTTACCCAGCAAAGAGGAAGGGATTGATTCTATTGGGATTTGTCGCTTTTCTGTATATCAGTTGGTAAGAATTATGTATTTTAAAACATTTTCTTCAAATGATTTACTTTGTAAAACAAGGCCAGTTGCTGTACTTAGGTAGAAGTTCTCGCCCAGGTATGTGGAAGAGAACAGTCTGCTCTGTGGAGAAATCATTTAAACTTCAGCTGAGACCCATGGAAACTATTTCCAGGTGTAGGTTGAGCAGGTTTCTTCAAACACAATACAGATACCGAGATCTGACATAGTATGTCCCGCTCTTCTAAGGCCTCTTATAGAAAAACAACTAAATTGCCATAAACTCAAAGCACTATGAGTTATTTCAGCTGGGCTGGAATTTTTATTTCAATCGTACCATCAAATTTACCTCCACTCACTCTCTTGCTCACTACAAAAACACCAAATCTCAAAAGGTCTGGAGGTCATGGAAGCAGGCGAGGAGTAAAACTCAGTTTGGTACTTGGCAGGGACACACAGCCAGGTTTAGAAACTTGAGACAGAAAATGATACTCAGAGCCAGGTGAGTTGGGTAGCAAGGAGGCATCTGCCCCACTAGCACCTCCCACTCTACCCATGGACACCACCTACCTTTCCATCAATGTACCACAGCTGATCCCCAACCTGCTGGACAACGATCTTGAGAGAATAAACTGTATTTAATCTGCATGCCCACTCCAGCCCATAGCCAGCTGTGTACCTCCTGTGTGGGTGTGTCATTCACCCCTAGAGCTGGGTTTGCATCTGCTCCTGCTTGTTGCATCACGGCTGCAGCACTGGGGTCTGTAGGTGCTGCCACTCCATACACTATGGGCAGCTGCCAACACTTCAAAACACTCTGAGGATGCCTTATGTTGGGACTCTGCTCAGGAAGGGGTCTGTATGATTTTCAGGTATGCTGTGATATCACTTTCCAGAGCTGAGGAAACATCCGGGCCTTAGGGTAGAGGATACAGAACAACTTGTATAACAGTAAGAGGATACAGGTCAGCAGGGAGGTGACCTGTCTTCATGCAAAGATTTCTGAGAAGTCACTGGGACTGTGAGGAAACCCATCCTTCCCTTTCCTACCTACCAGTTCTCACTATCAGCTGGAGACTACCTTCAGCCCACTGAACGAAAATTTGGAATAGAAAATGAACTGCGCAGATGAAAGTCACACCTGTGACTTGAAACCCATCAGTCTGTAGAAGAGAGACTGTGGAAGCAGGGGACTTCACTGTTACATTACATAAGCAAATTAGGAGCCATTTATCCTAATCCATCCCAGAGCCTAATAGGATTACAGCCACGGCTTCCTAAATTCCTTTTCTATGTTCTCATTTACCCAGTTGCTTAACACCAGCTTTGTTTTGCTTGTCTTCTGATGTTTGGGTTTTACTGTCTTTGAGACCAGACTGCTCTTCTAGCAACTAGTGCAGCCATGTGTGCCATGCCTTCTCCTCTTTTTCCTATCACCTGAGTAATTTCACCCTTCAGGAGACACAACTCATATCAGGATCTGAATCCACACCAAAAGATGAGGATCAACACAATCATCAACACAAATGAGCCCTCCCAGCATCTTCTGTGTGTTGGTGCTGCATGGTGCTGCCAGGGTCCTGAGTGGAAGGTGGTACTTAGAATGCTTGGTCCCTGTGTCCCAGGGCCCTGATGACTGAATAAAAATATTAGGATTTCAGTACTGCTCCCAAGTCAGCAAGGAACCTCCTGTCTGCTTTCTTCTGGCCTCCTCTACTTGATTCCCTGCAACCACAGGCAACACTTTTCAACTAACAGAAGGAATATCAGGCCTGTTCACTGGAATCTTAACACAGGTACATATTTTACTGTTGGTGCTGCAATCTGGTAATTTAATAGCCCCATCGAGGCACTATAGATTTCACAAGCAACAGAGTCCTTCCTAAAAGCCTCTCCTTGAACTGTCATTGTCATTGTTGCAGTGTGGATGGGATGAGAGCTGGTCTCTGCAAGGTAGCAGAGACACTGAGCACTAGTGGCGGCTTGCACCAGGCACCTGCCTCTGAGCAGGCTTTCACTGTAGTTTTGAACACCCTGCATAGTCATTTATTTGCGTTTGAGAGCACAGGTTGTAGTGCTTCATACGAGACACACCAGCTGGCCAAATTGCATCCAGATAATCTAGCTTCTCATTATATAAAATAAAGGCAGTTTTCACTCTCTGTTTTACAGTTTGAGACACAGTACCGAAAGAATAGTCCTGTGCAGTGAAGAACACATGCTGACATTTGCACAGGCTCCAGTTAGCACCTGGTCTTCTGCACTTCTGCTCAGCCTCTCAGTGGCCTTTTCTGCAGACTCTTATTTCTTTAATTACTTATGTGTTTCATAGCCTTGTTTGTTTGATGAAAGAACTTTAAATCCTGAAAATGCATCTCTATATTTAAACATTTCTGTGCTCAGTCCTGACAGCTCCACTACCAATCTCTTCTGTTTCTCCACTCTATCCCTTGGATGAGGATTAGTAAATCTCAATTTACAGGCGAGGTAAAAATCTACCCTTTTTTATGCCCCACTCTTTCCTTCTCTAACTAGAGGAAGGAAGAAACATTTTTTCAGACTTTTTTTTTTTTGTCCTTAGAATTTTCCCATTGCTCAGTGTCAGGACACAGCTTCAGGATAGCAGGGCAGCCTGTTACTTCTCTTTGAGGAGTGATGCTCAGCATGAGGTAGCAGGCTGGTTGCCATCAGAAAGAGTGGTATTGCATTCCTATGTTAGTACTGATGGTGGAAAGTATGGTATTCACCTTATATGTGGGGGTTTTTTAATCAAGAATTAAACCTTTTAGCACCCTTTGGACTCAAAGGTTTGTTCAGGGAAGTGCTGCCCATTGTTAAAATGGCACAGTCTTACAACAATCACTGGAGACCAGCCCTATTTCTTCCCTATTCTTTATATATTCAAAACAAATATAAATAATTTTAGTCACAAAAATTGTATTTTTTCCTATATTTATTATATAAAGACCACTTTTATATTCTTAAGTTCAAGTGTTTTCTACCAACCACTCTTGTGAGCCAAAAACAATGAGAATAGTATCAGTGAACTGACAGGCACTACAACATGTTTTCTGAGAGAAGAAAAAGGCAGAAAGAGAGGGCCTAAGTAGAAGAAAAGAAACCCTATAAAGCAGGCACATGAATCTTCTTCCTTTTCCTTCATTTCTAAACTATGCTTTACAAACAGTTCTGGTAGAAAGGAGTAAAGTAGCTATCTCTGTTTCCTACCTACCCATTCCTCCTCTCTTCCTCCTCTTGGACCAAGAGAAAAGATGCTGAAGAATTGCCCTCTTGCCTCCTGAAAACTTCTTTCCACTCCTCAAAACACTGGTCAACAGCAGCAGGACTGAGACAGGGAGAAACAGCACTATGTCTCCATAGACCCTTGAGATCCGGATAAGCGCTGAAAACCTGTTGTGACCAGAGAGCAAACACATGTGAGAGCTTATTTGAATAAGCTTCACTTAGCATATACAAGTGCACATCCCTGTTCAGGAGTATTTTGCTGTTTTAATGCTATTTTACTGCTGTTAATAGCCAATGCCACCAGGGTGACAGCAGAACATTTTGTTCATTTCAACCTCCACTGAAACCCATCTAATTTATCAGCAGCTTAAGTGTGCTTCACAGCAAATAGCCCAAGTGCTGAGGAGATGCATCGACAGCTGAGCTCATTTTCTCTGTATCAAGACTCTTTTGATAACTTGGCCTTTCAGGACTTAGAAACTGTGAAGTGGTTCTTCTAACTGAATGGTCCTAACCAAAGGTAATTTCTCTCCTTCCTTGCCTAGGGTCCTCTGGATTTATTCTGTGACAGGAGAGTGGGTATATCCTCTCTTTGCTTTGTTCAGCCCACCTGGACTAGCAGCCTTTTTTGCCGGTAGCCTTGCTGTCATCATCTCTTTCTACAATTTTGGAGAGTTCCTCAACCGTATGATATGGGGTCAGTCCAAGTTTTGTTTATTACTTCTATCCATGTGAAAACAAACCTAAAATGAATTGCTGTGATTGCCTATGCGTGCAGGGAGGGGAAGGGGGCACAAGTACACTGGGGCGGGGGGGTGATGGCATTTGGATGTCTGATGGCGATTGCCAGGTCCTGCCCACTTACTAACGAAGGAAGAACAAATCGGAGCAAGGATCCCAAACCTACCAGACAAAAGGCCAGGCCAGCTTTCTGAAATGTGGCTAAAGAAGCACCTTTTACAAACATAATCACTGGGTTTGAACTCCTACTCAAAAAAAGGGTCCAGAGAAGCCATGTCTAAACTCTTACACCTGCATCATGTGGTGTTTGTCAGACTAGAGAATAGCACTGTTTACTGATAATTTATAGAAATGCATTACTATATCCAAGCAAAAGATTCATGGCAGCAGCTCTACGAGTAAAACAGCACTTCAGGAAGTTTTACAAACTCTTTTGAATTTCTTCCTTCTGCTTTGGTAGTGGTATAACTGGTAGTGATTTAAGGAAAATGAAATCTTCCTTGGACAAATGGGCAGTTGGGAAAAAAATAATTTAGGAGGACACACGCAACAGCTGGAGGGAAGAAAGAACTGAGGAAGCACCTTTGGGGGTTTTGCATTGGATATTATCATTATTGTTGTTGTTACTGTTGTTATTGTCATCATTATCCCTTCTAGTTTCCTCTTTCCTTTTTCATTCAAGATTAAGTTTTTGAGGATGAAAGTGTTTCTGTCAGGAAAATGTGTGTATTTTATTTAGGACAAATGTGTGAACATTTGCAATTTCTTGAACTGGCTTTCTGATGAAAGAAAAAACACTGCAAAAACACCTCTGAAAATAAATAAGACAACCTCCCTCTGTTCTCAGGGAACATTTGATGCCTGATCCATTTTGCGAAGTCTCACATGCCTGTCAAGCCAAAGTAGAATGTCTGTAGCTAGTCTCTCACCATCCGTACTCAGCTACCTAAAAGCAGCAGATTGACTTTCAAATGTGCTGAATAACCAACTTCACCGCTTGATACCTTTGCAAATAAGATGCTTGGTCTGCATGTAACGTTTGGAAATTCTGGCTGCATTCTATTCTGCATAAACTCGATATGAATTGAGGATTGCTGGTAAATGAAAACAGATTTGCAGCCTTTCTGCACTACCTCTGGTTTAAGATGCATCACATAAATAGTAACTATTACTAATCGAAGACCACATCATCACTACAGGATGGTGTGAGTCTTTATATGAGATATCTGATACATTTAGGTATCAGTTTGGTTTTTTCATCCCAGAGTATAGTAATTTCTGGCCTAGAGTATGCCTGATGCATACACTGGAGATAATCAGAATTAAAATAATTTGATTTCCAATGTGTTAATTGATTGGGCAGAAGGTCATACTGAGCAGAAATCAAATTAACTGCAAAACCACATTTTGAACAGCTGACTGAATAAACTGGGGCAAGCACTCAACTTTTCTGTGCACACAGAAAGGCTGAAAAGCACCCCCAGTTGTGGTAGCATGAATGCAACCCCAGAGTAAACACAGCACACACGATATTCTCCAATGACACATGGTGTGCTCTTGTGATCCCTGGAGGCCTCTTGTGTGGGGTGGGTCTGCCTCTCCATGCATACCTGATATTTTTCAAAGGAGCCATAAAATCCTGGCCTTAACAATTACATGGTGTTTTCACCCATGTGCAAGATACGTCCCTTGAGTTACAGTTCCCCATGTTGGTGCAAAGTCTTTTTCCCAATTCATTTCCCAGCTGTGTCCACTCAAGAGAAGGGTAGGACTTCCTTAAGCTGGTGTCGGTAACAAGGTCCCAATCAGCATTGAAGCACAGCCACAGGGAAGCTATTCCAAATTACAGTGTGCCAGATTCTTAATATGTTCCTGACTGAGACAAATCTTTGGCTCGGCATTGCCAGAATAAAAAGAGCTGCAAACTGAATGAAGACACAATTCCAACATACCTTTGTTACCCCAGAAAAAATGGCTTCATGAACTTTTTTTCATCCTACCCTTTCCTCTCTCACCTTCCCATCAAAATAAGGCAGGTGATGCAGTTAAAATGACCCTGCAAAAAACAAAACAAAACAAAAACCACCACCCCCACACACACACACAAAGTAAAACTATCTGTGGTGGTAGAGGACAGACCTTTTCATCTTTCTGTATTCTCTTCTCTGCCCACCTTCTCCTTTCCCAAAAAGAAAAAGTACATGGAAGAGCACTTTTGATCTCTCTTTTGCTTCCTGCTCAGTCCCCCAGGTTACAGAGCAATGCAATTATCCACTAGGTTCCTATAGACACATCTGAAAACACCTTCTTCAATAACACCTGGAGCCACTGAGCAATTAGACCTGATGCTGGTGGGATCTGACCAAGCAGAGCACCCTGCCCAGGCTGCTGGCACCAGGATTCTCCCCAAAGGAAAAAACTCCAGGGCTGTTGCTTCTTTTTCCTTCTTTCCCACTCAAAGGAAGAACAGTTGCTGAGTTTGTGCCCAGAGGTGTTTACTCAAAGGTGCAAGAAATAATGAACAAATAGGTCCCCCAGAGTGGAAAGCCTGATTTCTTTCTGGACTTACATCCTGTGGCAGACTATAGGCTGCAAATGAAGCTTTTCCCACCGCATAGTATGCTTCTTATGGACTCTTCCCCACTCCTTTATAACTCCAAGTCACTATTACTTTTCCTAAAACCAGCTACATAAATATTTACTCTTTTTCACACTTAGTTAGTTCCAACTTATTCCAAAGAATATAGATAGCAGCTTTCAGCTTCAAGCAAGTAACTGTTCAAGCTATGTCCTGTGCTTGACCAAAAAGATACAGTATCACTTCTGACAGCTAGAAAATCCAGGCTGTAGAATAATATAACCTTGTTTTTTCTTTTCAGAACAACCAAAAGATGACAGACCCAAAATTAATTTTATTATTTATAGACAAACTGCCTCATACAGTATTGGAGGTTTTAAAAATGTATTATCTCTCATGTGCCTCTCCCTCCCCTTGCACAGTTGGATTGGTGGTAACTAAGGCAACCCAGCTGCACAGCCTGAGAGGCACAGAAAATAGTACCAGTAATGACTTCTTTTTGTTTTAAATCCCAGAGTTTCTAGAGTACAAGACAATGTTGAGCAATACAGAAACTCCAAAGAGGATAATTTGAAACAATGAGCTGATTCTTTTACTGCCATAAATTTACCTCAGCCAACAGTTTGGCTGCAGGGTCTGAGTATCAAAGATCAACCATGTGATCACTTCTCCCATTCCTGATGGGTGGAAAACATCACACAGGCAACTGATTTCATATTGCTTTGACCAATCAAACTGGAAGCCTCAAAAATAAAGCAAAGCAGTGTTCCCTCAGGTATTGCTCTTCTTGAGACAACCAGATCCTTGGGAGAAATTTGGATCTAAGTTCTCCACATCAGACAGAGCAACCTTTCAATTGAGGTTTCTTCTCTAGAACCAGCATTTGAAGGTGGAGCAAATTCATTTGTCTTCCAACACATCTGAAAAAAAAAAACCCTGAAAAAATGTTCATCAGCTGCTTCATTTCAATACTTTGAAATGCAGGTGGAGAGAAGCTATAGCTAGCAACAACTACCTGCTCCACCAGTGATTGAAATGCCTCCTGAGGGGTACCAGGCAAACCCCTTGTAAGATTTTACAGCCACGAGGCCTCTACCAATTGCAGAGGAATGCTCATCCCCAGGTGGTGGAACTGTACTTTGGGAGAGAAACAAGGCAGAAAGAGAGGAGAGAGGCTGACTGTCAGAGCAGACAGCAGCTCCAACAAACCCTCCTGGATGTTTGCTGTATTCCAAAAGGGAAAGCTTTGGCCAGCAGCTGGCTGAGGAGCATCAGCAATGGCAAAACCAAAATTGAAGATATTATAAAGCAAGGGATAAGGCAGAACAACAAGAATAAGCCATTGCTCTCAAGAAAAAGAGAAAACTTACGGTGGAGTAACTTTCTCATGCTCAGTGCACAGACAGATGTGCTGCTCCAGATCTTCCATGTGCTCATGAATATCCTGAGAAGACATTGCTGCATCATATTTATCTAAGGCTAAACTTAAGTCAGACAGCCATCTTCTCATTAATCTAGTTTTGCCCTTCATTTTTGGAGTACTTTTGCATTAAATGCACTTTCCAGAAACATGTAACATATTTAGGAACCGATTATTTTCTCTGAGCTTTGTTTTTGTATTTATGTGCTTTTGAAACCAAGCTCTCTTAATACCCCATAGCCAGCTATTGGGAAATCCAGCCTATGTGGCACTGCATAAATCTCTGCAGTGCAAGGCAATACTATAATAAGATTGAATTCTTGATGCTCTATTCTTCTGAGCAGCCCTTGAGACTGCAGAATCCCAAATGGCAAATAAAGGGATGCAAAGGGCAACTGTGTGGGGTATGAAGTTGTGTTACCAGTGTACTAGCACAGGCTTATGAACAACAGTTTTTGTATGCATGTTAAAATGCTGATGTTCTGCAGGTAGTTATGACTCCAGACACCAGTTACACCCTGAGTTATTGCAGTACCCAGAAGAGTTCTTAAACTGAGACCCCTCTCCAGAAGACATCTTAATTTGTTGTATCATGCCTTTAAAAAAAAAAAAAAAAAAAAAAAAAAAAGAGTAAGAGTCCAGGTCTATCTATTCCTTTCAGTGAATAAATAACATTTATATCGGTAATTTCACTATACTGCTGGTGATGAATGGAACTCAAATTTAAGAGGATTTAAATCCCAGAGGTTTCATTCATGAGTATTTACTCTGGTCTCATCCATTCTCCTAATTGTGCCACAAACCTGTGATGGCATATTTGTATCTTTCCTCTTTGTCATTCCCCCAAGATGCAGTTTACCCCTCGGGTAGAGACAACTGGCTGTTTAAACAAAATCTGCACTATCTGTTACATGTCTTGCTCTTGGTGATAAGCTTATCTGATGATCCACTGGAGGCAGACCAGATCAGAAGCTCTGGCAACCTAGGGCTTATGATTTTGTCAGTGGAGGCCAGACATTAACAGGTGCTGGTTAACATGCTGGCCCTGTCCTAAGAGGCTATTTTTTTTTTTTGTGGTTTATTTTTTTTCCTCCTCCATCTTAGAAATATCTGTTTAGTCTGTACAAAATACAGGATCATTTGGGAAGGAATAAGTGCCAAGATTCTGTTCCATATCAGGTCAATCACTAAATGCTGTGCAGGCTGGAGAGAAAAAAATGCAGCAATTAGTGTTTCAGAGCCTCAGAGGTCTATGGATATGGAGGGAACATTTAAAAGAGAGCTACATGTGAGTGATGATCATCATCAGGGAAGAAGAGAGGCTGAGACAGTGTGTTAGATAAGATACCCAAATATATTTGATTATTGCCACATGGGGTGCCCCACAGTAGTACAACTGTTGCTTCAGAAAGCTGTGGGATTTCAGTAGGTCCTGTGCTGTCCTGACCAGCCATGTGAGGATTAATAATCTGCTGCCTTTTTAGACAAGCTTTATTTTTAAAGTTTTTCACATAGCCTCACCCCAAGCTATGTTGGTTTGGTGGCAGATACTTTCTCCCACTGGCAAAGCACAATTATTCTCAATGGATGCAGCCCATGGTACATTTCAAATCATTCCTCAATAGTTAAGTAATCCATTACTTGCTGGGGACATCCCAGGCTCATTTGACTTCTGCAGCACTTCAGCATTAGCAGCTGTTCCAAGACATGCACTCGTAGTTTACTCCCACTCCCAGATGGGTAGAGTTCCCCGGGGATGTTTGGAGGCTGGGGCCACGTTCACATCCTCCTCCTAATGGGCCTTCCCCCACCCTGTATATTTTCCCCTCCCACCAAATAATATTTTCTCCTCTGTGTCCAAACAGGAGATTCAATAGTAATACTGGACCACAAGTGGAAAAGCAAGTGAATCCTTCTCCTGAAGCCAAACAATCTCTCCATGAATGCTGAAGCCATGAAGTAGAGGAAAATAAATGCAGCTGTGATAAATCCTTTCTCCAATGCATTGCAGCTTCTGGTGAAGCCATTATGACATCAGACATATGGAAAACTGGTGGAAAGTATGAAATGTTTGCCTCTTACATGATAACTCTGAAACTGTTATGAATAAGAAAATTGTGTTCATCTGTTTACACAGATTTCTCATCTCTTGCACAATGTATGTGAGGATGTGTCCATGGTTAAAACTCATCACTGCTAAATGCACTCCCTCATGAGCTTGGCACCACTCTGTGAAAGACCTGTGAAAGCAAGCCAACTCTTGTTTGGATTGCCCTTCGTCAAGTCTGGAAAAAATTAAGAGGAGAGATAATTTTAACAGTGCTGTGACTTCCAAGCTAGCTAGATAACAAATTGGGCTAACAAGGACTGTAATTAGAAATGTCTGCTCAGAAAGTTCACCATGAAGCCAAGTTCTCCTAACAAGAAACTTTCTGTAATATTAATATGCTTAATATCTCCCCTTCATTTTAACTGGAAATCTGAAGTCAACACTTTCTTCATTTTTCTTGGTTTCAGTTAATCTCCCAGCAAAAGTAACCTAATTATACTGACTGTATGATTGCTTTGACAGAAAGCACGTTAATTTAAAGTACTGTTTAACATAAAGCTGCCTGCCATATAATTACACTCCATTCACATGTTTACTAATCTTCCTCAATATAGTTGATTTCTGTTATTAGCCTCAACATTTTGTTAACATCTAAAACACTGGAGATCTGCTTTGCAAACTCCAATAAACAAGAAAACCTGACAGCACATGAGTGTTCCATAATGGTCAATGTGAAAAAGGAAAATCTTTGTTATTACTCTTAAATTTAAAGAGGATTTGAAACTAGTCACAGTACTTAAATGTCTAACTCCATTCTCACTGCCAAAACCCTCACTTAGAGCTACTGTGCATGCAGTTCACCGGGGTGTTATTTTCATCTTTCGAACACTGCTGGAGCTTAGTAAAAACAGAACGCATTGTAAGCTGCCTGTGAGCAATAAAAAGATAATGTGTATACGTAAGATTGTTCTTCTCATATGCTAAGCACCTGGTAAAAATTCTAATCTGGGAAGTTAACATACTAGGCCTACACTGTAAACTAAGTTAACTCAATGAAAGATGTGAATGCATTCAGTATTTCCCAGGTTATCTAGATAACTCGCTCCAGCTAACTTTGCAAGGGGAATATAGACAGTTACATGTCCCCACACACAAACACACTTTCCCTCCTGTTCTGTTGAAGCTAAAGGAGAACATGGAAAGAATTCAGCTGGAAGATGCTGGTCAAAGGAAATATATTGGAGAGATAAAAGAAAAAACATGAAGGGAATTAGGAAAGAAGAGAAAGAGCAGGTTTGCTGTGTATTTTTATCTCTCTTTTTTTCCTTTTTTTTTAAAAAAAGTCCTTTTATTTTGTACTGATAGTCCAGTACAAACAGTTTAAATGTCAGAAATTCAACACAAAGTCTGGTCCCCAGAACAGATGGATAGGTTTTTCCACTTCCAACCAGAGGAGCTGAATGGCAGATCTCACTCTAAGCTCCTGCTCACACCACAGTACCTTTGGGATCTGGTGTGGTGACTGTGCTGCTGGACTACAGGGCATTTCAGGAGGATTTGAAACTAGGGCTTTGAGGAGAATCTCAGGGGAAGGTTGTTTCTTTCTCTGAAAAGGGCCCAGAAGAGGCACTGCTCTCTGCTACATCCTGTATGGAGAGAAGGTGGATTCCAGTTGTGCACTTCAGGAAAGCAATCAGGAATGCCTGTTCACAGAACACAACTGCTGGGATCTTGGGTTTGTTTTGCTCCTTTCTCTGATGCCCTTGAAGCCCTGAAAGGAGGAAAGCATGTGTCATTGCTCACAAATCAATATTTTCCCTGTGATTTCCAAAAGGTGCTCTGAGTGAGGATCTGCCCTTTACGCCATTTACACCAGATTCCTCTTTCCAGTCCATTACCCTCTATCATTTTATTTTGAGTAAGTATGCAAAGTCAGTCAGAACTGTTTATTTATAGCCATAGATTTTCATGGCTGTATAAATTAGATGTTATTACTGAATGAGATGCCCGCCCACTCACCCAGTGCAGCTGTACAGCAATCCTTTCATGCTGCTCCACAGTGCAGTCTCAATGGGGAGGGAAAGGATGTTCTCCCAGTCAGATGGAGGGACTGCTGCTTAAACCCTTGGGCGAAAAAACAGCAATTAATTTTTTCCACGGTGCAATCTGCAGTATGACAACCACAATTAACTAATACTACTTAGACCTGCCACTTGAATTTGGCAGAGAGAGAAAATGAAGGATTAAATTCACCAGAGGAAAAAAACCCAACACCTAAACTAGAACCTACCCCTGGACTTTTGTTTTATGAGATTAAGTGGTTTTACTTCAGAGGGAGTGAGGGGGATGGGAACAGTAAGGGGAGGTAAGAGCAAAATTGGTTGTTATTTGAGACAGAGCACCATCAGAAAACAGGGACTCATCCCATACACACACACACAGATGTTTCCAGCAGAAACAGCTGGATAGCAATATCCACCACCATTAGGAACTTTTATCTTAACTCACACCTTTGTAACAGTTTACTCCCACAAAAAGCATAGGCAAGTGCTACTTTATTCCCTCCCCTGTTTCCCACACAAATTTCTTGGTTTGGGTCCCTGCCAGAGCTTCAGGGTCACAATCTGACCTCAGTAACATAATTTAGGATTGTTCCAAGCCTTCAGTGGAACTACTGAGGATTTACTTTGATGGATATGTAGCCAGAATCTGGCACGCAGAAAATATGCATTTACATTCTACCAAAGTGTTTAAAATAGTTGCCCAGGGACACTGAAATTCAATTTGAGACCTTACATTCACTTGGCAGAGCACATAATTAAATATTTTGTGCCACAAAATTAACCAGAGTCTCAGGGGTCTGGGTAAGAGAAGGCTTACAATCAACCATGAGAGCCAAACTAAGACCCACTTCCCAGGCAAGTTATTCAGTAAATATTGGAAAAAATAATTGCATTCATGTACGGGTTCATAATATTTTTTGCTAGTATTTAATCTTACTGATTATCTGTAATAACCTTTTACCTCAGAGGAAGAGGTTATGGGCTGGGTGGATTCATATGAATAACACCAATGAACTAAACTCCTTCTTACAGCTAAGACCTGTTTGTCCTTGAATTAACCATTTGGAAAAAAAAAATCAGGTAAAAACCAAATACAATTCCAATAGGCCAGAGCTTGTAACAAGTGGTCAAAAGCTCCAAAGCAGATTTTTTGCCCTTTTTTAAATCTCCAGAGGCCCTAACTGCAAGGAGTTCAATGTTTCTGAAAAGCAAACCAAATATCTAAGGTGTTTGATGTCAATAAACTTCAGTTTAACTTCCAAACACTTGCTTTTAAAAGCAAGGATTTGAGTTAAACCTCTAGGATACGGCCCAATAATAGTTCTGAGTTTTAAAATTTAATACTTGGAGTTTCAACTGCCACCTTCTATCAACTGTTCTCAAATCACTTAAACAAATCTTCAAGTTCCTTTAGGCTTGAGAGGGTAATTTCCCTCACTATCTGGAGAACAGCACATAGATAAGAGAATAATGCTTTATTCTACACCCAAAACAAACAGAATTACCTCCTCCAAGCATGCAGAACAATATGGTTTCACTGTTGGTATGGGCTACATTCCTTAAGGAGAGGAGATGGAAACCAATATATACCAACACAAACCTGCTTTTCGTTTTGAGATGTTATTTCACGTTTGTGATGTGGACACCCCCAGTGATGATGCCATCACCAGGTGGCAGGTGAAAGACAGATATATCACTTAATCTGCTAAAAGATCATGTGTTACAATACACCACCACTTTTGCCTGTGTTTGGAAACTCCAGGTTTTCCTTCTGCTGCTGTTCTTCCACATCAGGATCAAAAGCTCCGGTAGCTGCATCCCCTGGATCTGGCACAGAGTGCAGGCACACAATACCTGCACACAGGCAAAGGTCCACCTGTGAGGAGTGCAGGCCCCCAGGCTACAAACTCTGTGCTCCAGAAGTGGCTGGCCCCCAGGCTGGGAGCTGACCATTCCCATGGCAGAGGGCACTGAGCAGGCAGCACAACATTTTGCCTTGCTGGTGGAACTCTCACCCAGAGGCTTACAAGGGGCTGTTCTTGTTCAGGCCCACGAAGTACCCTTTCCTGCTTTGGCCAGCAGTTGGGAATTCCCCCTAACACAGGAGCAGTTACAGTGCTGAGTCAGAGCTCACACAGGCTGTGGTTACGTGACAGTCACATGCACCCATGGCTTGTCTACAGCAGGGCTCACTGTGCCCAGGCATCAGTGCCCAAGTGGGAAATGAGGACATGTATATAAGAAGAGATGCTCCATGGTTAAGCATTTCTTTTCATCAGGCTTCTCTAGATATGGACAGAGAGAAGGACAATTGTGAAAGCGTGCCTCAGAAAGGGAAGAACCACACTTTGAATCATAAGATCATTAAGGTTGGAAAAGACCTCTAAGACCACTGAATTCAAACATTAACCCAGCACTGCCAAGTCACCACTAAGCCATGTCCACGTGCCACATCTACATGTCTTTTGAAAACTTCCAGTGACAGTGATTCCACCACTTCTATGGGCAGCCTATTCCAGTGCCCCACAATTCTTTGACCCTTTCAGTGAAGAGATGCCTCCTAATATCCAATCTAAACCTTCCCTGGCACCATCTCTTCTCCATGGTGACTAGTGACAAGACCCGAGGGAATTGCCTCAAGTTGTGTCAGAGGAGGTTTAGGTTGGATATTAGAAAAAGATCCTTCACCCAGAGGGTGGTCTGGAACAGGCTCCCCAGGGAAGTGGTCACAGTATCAAGACTGACAGAATTCTAGAAGTGTTTGACCAATGCTGCAAAGCACATGGTGTGACTCTTGGGAATGGTCCTGTGCGGGGCTAAGAGTTGGACTTGATTATCCTTGTATGTCCCTTCCAACTCAAAATATTCTGTGATTGTGTGATACTTTGTGAACTCGAGGCAATTTCCTCTTGTCCTGTCACTTGTTACCTGGGAGAAGAGACCGATTCCCACCTGTCTACAAACTCCTTTCAGGTAGTTGTAGAGAGCAATAAAGCCTCCCATGAGCATCCTTTTCTCCAGGCTAAGCAGCCCCAGGTCCCTCAGCCCCTCCTCATCAGACTTGTTCCCTAGACCCTTCACCAGCATCTTTGTCCTTCTCTGGACACGCTCCAGCACCTCAACGCCTTTGTTGCAGCGACGGACCCAAAACTGAACCCCTCACTCGAGGTGCGGCCCCACCAGCGCCGAGCACCGCCTGTTTTCAGCTCTGACGTGGGGGTATCGCTGCCGCCGGGCTCCCCCGGCCCAGAGAACCAGCCGGAACTCGGCACCCCCGCTGCACCGAGGGCTGTGCCGCTGTGCCTGCCCCGCTCGCTGCCATTCCCGCCGGGATGGGGCTGGCTGCCGGCGGGAGCGCGGCCCCGCAGCGCCGCCTGCTGGGAGCGCGGAGCATCGCCGGGCACGGGCGGGCGCGGGAGCCGCGGGGGGAACTCCCGGGGGGAGCCCCTGACCCCCCCCGAGCTCCGGGAGCGGCCCTTTCCCATCCCGAAAAGCTGCCACCTCCTCCCCACGGCGGCGCTGCGCGCGGTCGCGGGCGATTTCAGCGTTACCGGTGGCGTTCCGGGATGCAGCGACTGCGGGTGGCTTCAACATTATAAATGGTGTTAATTAATATTTCGTTAACAGGCCCTACTCATGAGTTCCCACAGACGCACTAGCGTTTGCTCCTCGAGCACAGGGGAAAATTTTTGTCGCTGACTTAATATTTCAGTCGCACATCAGCAGCCCCTGTCCCACACCCCCGATGCTGTCTCGCTGTGGCATCCCACAACCAACCGACACCACCTTATTAAGTCAAAATCACAGGGAGACGGAAAATAAATGGAAACTTGGCAATTTCGATCAACACATGTAACAATTATGTGCAAGAGGAAAAAAACCAAATGTTAATACAGCACATTATTTTTATCCATAGTTTCAGGTTTGTGGTTGTTTTGCCCTTGTTTAGCCATTGTTCCTGTAGGATCTAGCCAAAATAATATGATGTGTAACCGTCTTCCCACTGTTGTCTTTGCAAAACTACTTATACGTTCCAGAGATGCCTTTATGGATGGTGTACAGAACAAATAAACCCAAAAGCAGCAGAACAATTTGAAAAGCTTGCAGGAACACTGGAAGTGGGTGGAGTAGAAATAAGAAAGTGGTAGGGGATAGAAAAGAGAAAAACATTATGAGGAAGAATTTATATTAATAGACAGTGAGGCATTTAGTCAAGCAGCTGTTTTCATGTTGTTGGATAACTGAAAAGAAAACAAATATTTGAGTACTCGTATCACTGTAACTTGCGTATTTTTTGTGAGCACAGTGGCTGCTCAGTTGCACCTTAAATGATGCTTTTATGCAGCTCTGGTTTTAGAAAGAGTCAGTTTGAATGAGGATTTGTGAAGGAACATAAAATTACTATGCCTCTGAGTGTGGGAAATACCTTATCTGAAGAAGAAATATCTGGAAATCATAGGGCTCACAGACTCACTAGATATACATATAGCCTGTAGATTATGGGCAGAAAAGCACAAAGGGGGGAGGGAGGGAAGATAAAAAATGTAGTTATTTCAAACTGTCACCTTAATAACTGAATTTATTTCCGATGTGTAGTTCGTAAAATATCAGTGAAGGATCACCTTAGCTTTTCTGCTATCAGTAGTCCAGGCCACAGCAGAGCCACTTTGAATGAAACTTCAGACTGTTGTTGTCTGTGTTGTACATTTCCTGATAAAAAGATCATTCATCTTCCATCAACAACACATTTACTGATAAAGAAAGCCCTGAAAGACAGGACAAATTCACATACATGCTGTGCATAGTGTGAAAATTGCCTTTCAAATTTTCCATCACATTCCTACTTATAATCATCAATCTACTTAGTCATCATAAGTCTGTTTTAGACTCTGACACAAATTCAGAGCTGAACTTTGACCTAAGTCCTGATTCAGAGAGTAGAAAAAACTAAGCAAGCAAAGAAAAGTCACTTCAAATATTTCAGATGAAAGTGAATTTAAAAAAAAAAAAGGAATTTCTGCAAATCCTGAAGCTGATATTTCCACATAATGCAACCCAATCACAACGTATTTACTAATCACATCATATTTATTGCTAACAAAGTGCTGCAAGTCTCTGCTGCAATGGGCCTCTGTTTAGCCATTACTGGCTATTTGATAAATGATCTGCAGTGTTAGAAGGTCACAGAAGAATGTTAGAGAAACACTGGGGGTAGAAAGAGAGAAAAAATAACCCCAAACCTGAAGTGTCCTGCAAGACCAGACTGTGGGAGAAAATCAGATATGCTCTCTTTAAATATGGCCATCCCTTATATGGAAAAAAAAATCATTACCAACGTAAAGCACAGCCTGTAGGCAAAGCCTGTGCCATTCCCATGTACCCTCCAGTATATGTCCCTAGTGACGTGTCTATATACTCATCTCAGAAGTATGTTCCACTGAATGTACAGCTGCAGCCACTTCCTCCTCAGGGGAAACGGCATCTATATGTCTGGAGAAACAAGCACGTGGGTCCAGGTCTGACCCTCTGACCTCCACATGTTGCAAGCTGCTTCAAGAGCCGATGGAAAGGAAACAACCCGGAGGAAACAATGCATGGACATCGTTCCATGAGTGCGCTGTTGTGGTCAGCTGGGAAAAAAAAACAACAAGCAAAACAGTCATGACAGAAATTAGGTTGATCTGGTCATCACATTGACAGAAAAAATGCCTTTCCTTTTAGTGGTGGTGGTGCCTTTTAGGAGTTTCTGGTTTGTTTTGCTGAATTACTCGGGTTTGGAGTTTCCTGACTATCAGAGCACTCACAGAGCACTCCTACACTCTCTGTCTGTGCATGTCAGTGCTGTCTCCCATTCCTCAATGAGAAAGGCATTTTTGACAAATTGATAAGATGGAATTTTCCCATACAGTCACTGTCAGGCAGAGCATTTCATGGTATGTTAGAAATGAAAAAAACGTGCTCTAACTTGGACTAGCCCTTCATTTTCTCCCCCTTCCTCAACTCAGGGTCAGGGCCAGATAGAGAAACATCTCCCAGGCTACAGCAGTTACATTGCTGTAGCAAATGCCAGATACAGTTGTGTGCCCTGGGTTTGATCCTTTTGCCCACCTGCCTTAACTGATGGGGAGTTTCCATGAAGCAGGAAAAACAATAGATGAAAGAATGAAAACACAGCCAACGTTGTCAATAAGCACGCGAACCCCACATGCTGTATCTTACTTATGTGTTGTCTCACATGCCTTGAGGAGCAATCAGTAAAGCATGATTTCCATCACACAGGCTGAAAATACCTGAAACCTGGGCTTGTAATGCAAACCACACTTACACTGGGGTTTGTATGGGGAAGGAGCAAGGGGAATTCCCTGCTTGCTAACATGTAATCCCATGAGATACCTAAAATGCCCAAATTGTCAAAGAGGAGATTTAGGTTTGGGCAAGCAGTATGGTCACAGAATAATTTCATAATTAATGGAGAGGTTCCTTCATTTGACTCCAGCTGCGATGAGCTTTCGGTTCTCCTGTGTCAGGAGCAGCCAGGGCTTTCCAAGGACAGGCAGCAGGAGGCAGCAAGCAGCAGGCCACATCTGTCAAAAAAGTGCTGCTATGAGCAGACAGCTTAAGGACCTCTCTTCCTGCCATTGTTATCCCTTCAGCCTTGGAATTTCATCCAAGTGGATACGACTGCTTGCTAAACATCGTTCTCTTATTAGAGTATTCCTGTTTGAGGAAAGAAGGGAGTGGTGTGGTGAAGGTAGAAGGAGACCTGCTTTCTCCAATCCTGCCCAAGCAACAGGAGCATCCTGCTATGTGCTGGGCTCCTGGACGGGCACGTGGCTCTACGGAAAAACGGCTTGCCCATTGTCCAACGGGGAGCAGGACTGTGCACACCTTGGGAGTGCCCCACAAGCAGTGACTGCTAAAGGGGAGAGAAAACAACACAAAGGATGCAGCTCTTTACCCACCTTGCATTTACTTGTGAAAGAAATTTGTTGGCCATTTGGGACCCAAGCTTTAGGAAAAGTGTGTAACTATTGCAAATTTTCAAGTCCGAAATGCATTGTACTTTCCTACAGTGCAGCCATCAGTCTGCCCTAATGCCTTGCTGTCCTTGCAAATGGCTTTTATTTCTGTACATATTTTATACTGATCCTGCACAGCATTCCCCTGTGCAAGCACTGGCCTAAGTTTCTCCCTTTACAGGAGAGTGGGGATTATATTTTTTTAATATTTTCTATCAATAGGATTATTTTTGTAACAGCTCACTGCCACTAAACCTTTGAAATCTCAGATGATGCTCCAATTCTGTACCTCAATAATACACCTGAGTGGTCTTTGCCTTGCAATTTGACGTGTAGAGGCACTTTAAGGATGACTGCTGTTCTTATCTTTTTCTGAGTATCATACTCTTAAAAACTTTGTCTTGTTCTCAAACCTCTCCATCTGTTTTTCCCCTTGTTTTTGTACCAGCCTATATGCTGCTACATTCCCTTTCCCTTACTAGACCTCAGAATTTCATATAACACAGAATAATCACCAATTAAGTGTTACAATCTGCTTTCAGCTGTTCCACTTTGTTGTTCTACATTCTATTTCCCCAACCTTCCTACAAATGAAATTTCACAATTTCTTCCATGGCAAGGCTGCTGCTGTCCAAGGACAGGCCACTCACTGTTCCTGCTTCAATTCTTATCACTCAACCTATGCCTCTGCCCATAAATGAAAACATTTGTATTGCCCTTAAATAGAGGAGCACATAAACCAAAAACTACTTTTAAAACACCTGAAACTAAAAGGTCTGGACAGAACACTCCAGGCTTATCAGAAGAGGATCTGGGTCTTCTGGCTCCTGGCACAAGAGCTTCATTTCATTCCCTTTGTTTTTACTGGGCTTTGGATCAATGCATGCAAAAAATGTTTCCACTGGGCTTTAATTCTGGCCATCCACTCAGCTATGCATTCCCGCACAGTCATGTGCTCCTATTACGGTTCTAATTATAAAGGTCACACAGCTCTATCTATTGTTTCAGCAAAGCTTTGGCCACAGAGCTCACATGATCACGCTGAGCCGAAAACTGAGGTAATCAAGTAATCAAGCTAAGCACATTTGTTGCAATTACAGCCCCTTATTCCTTTTATTCGCACACATAACCTTCTTCTCCTGCCTTCCCTTCTCCCAAGCCCTGTTGCCAGCATGCCTGCTTGGAGCAGTGGTGTTGCTTTGCTGTGAGCAGTGACCCTGCATCATGTAGACAGCTGAATTAGGTCCTATCGCTGCACCGATCTAAAGTGACATCTCGACAGGAGTGACATGGGTGCGCCTTGGCAACGCCATGGCAGTAAATGATTTTGCAGCAAGGATACACCATCTGAACGGACAAAGCACGTTGAGTTATACCTCAAGCCAGGCTGCTCGCAGCCAGTGGATCCAAATGCTGTAACTGACTGAGAGTTCTTCCTGTGCCAAAACAATAATGAGAGATAAAAAGGGATTTGGACATTGTTCCCCTTTCACTCTTATCCAGAATCTGAAGAAACAAACATTACACATGCACGCAATCAGGTATTTTGAAACAAAAGTGCACACAAAAGATTGGAATTGTGGAACAAATTCTGTTCTTTAGTATCACTGGCAGTAGTCGTGTAAACTACATCAAAATTTTGGTCCTTGCAATTTAATAGAGCTTTCATCTTCTACTGAACAAAAAGTTTATGTCTGATAATTTACAAGAAGTAATTATTATCTGATACATTTCTCTATATGGCTGTTTTCTTATTTACATTTCACTCATCTTGGACTGTGTGGTTAAGTGAGACCATTTTTCGTTCAGCCTGTCTTTTTTTTTTTGTTTTAGGAGTTAGCATGAAGTAGTTATGCTTGGACCACACTGATGAATACTGATATTCAAAATTCGCAAGACATTAGCTTAAAATGGCTTATTAATCAAATTAATTCAATACCTGGGAATTATTATATGGATAGTATTCCCTGTTTAAGCCTTGCTTGGTTTAGTTTAATTATGACTCTTAGAGATTCAGGTTACTAATAAGACTGCTTTCCCACAGCAGTCTGCTTTTCACTATCTTTAAATGCCATGTTAAAAAACTGTGACACTGAGAGTACTTCAGCTGGGGTTGTTTCTGTTTGTATTCTGCCCAGCGACCCATTAAGCCCTAAGCTTTGTTCAGAAGCAAAACAAAGTCTAGAACCTCTTTTTCTGCCCTTTGTGCTCTATTTATGGAAAAACAGATTTTGTGTCAATGAAGTGACACAAGAACAGTAGAATCTAAACCAAGATGCCACCCCAATTCACAGAAAGAAAACTAGGGGCTTGCAACATAGCTATTGTACTCCATAAAAACAGTCTGGTACACAGCCTGCTCTCAGCTCTTATGCTTGCATTGTCAAGGATGAGTAAGCCCACATTCGACCTCAGTTTAGTGGCAGCCTAAGACTGCACACATGATGAGGAACTCAGGTGACACAGGCCAGTTGGTAAAGTCCTCGAGCATCTCTGAAAGGGAATCAAACTAGGTGACCCAAAGGTGCTACGTAGAGAGACCTGGTGTCTTCCTAGAACAATAGCCTCTCTAGAGATACCAGCTTTTGTTCTTGAACTTCCCCCACTAGTTTATTCCTCAACAGCTTCTCCATATAGAGGAGCCTTAACTCTCCTTGAGCTTTCTTTAGCTTGAGACTTAAGGTTGCCAGCTATCCTCAAATCTAGCTCTGATGCCTCCAACAAAATCCATTTAAAACACGGTTTATTTGTGGGCCCCACAGGTCTATTGTTAGTCAAATGCTCTGTGCCTGTAGTGAAGTGGTTACCTTCTTTTTCACAAATGCAACCACAGAAAAATCACATTCAGTGTAATTAAATGGCAAGATTTATCCTTTTCTCAAGAATTAAAGGTGTTTCAAATATTGTGGCAAACCCAGACTTTTCTAGGTCTCAGAGCAAATGAAGCCAAGTTCTTGGAGACAACTGCTCCCGGAATCCCCAAAAAAAAGAAAATTAAGGAAAAAGATGCAGATAATTTTTTGATTAGAGGTCAGATCTGATAAAGCAAAAGAACAACTTTTGTTCTTTCTCCAAAAAACAAGGGCAACTATTTGGTCAGGATTCCTCAAAAAATTTGTGCAAGAACTAACTCACTTTGGAAAAAGAGTGGTAATTAATATCCCTCTTCTCAAGCATTCGTTTTGCTTTCCCATTTTTAAGCACAGTATTGATTAGCTTTGATTTAATGCAAGTTCTCTTGTGACTACCCATAACAACGAAAATATTTCCTCCCTAAATGCAAATAAGAAGCAATAACATTTTAGAGCAGTAGGTATCAAACCATATGGTGACTTGCACCTGGAATTTAACAGTTCAGAAATTAAAAGAAAAAATATTGTTCATTCTTAAGAAAACCAAGTCTAAATACTCCCTTTATTAATTTATTTTTTATATATTTATTACTTTTTAAGTTATCTCCCTGACTTTCACACTAATAAAGGCTGTAGCTGTAATAAAGTCTGGGAAACTAACGGAGACAAAAATTACCTTCAGAACCAAGTTACAGTAGTAAACATCAATGATATTCCATTTGACTCTGAGTAAGAGAAACACCTAGTTTGCCTTTCCCAAGCAACTTTTTGTGAGTCTTCAGGAACACAGAACAGTTTGCATTTTATTAGAACTAGAGTCACTAATGGAAAGAAACGAGAGCTACTCACCAAGCATGATTTCTAATACAATTCATCTGTCCCTGCATCAAATTCATATCAGAATGAAAACTGAGTGGCGTAGATCAGTTTTGCACTGGAGGCCTCTTTGCTACCTATTTCATTCCCATGCTCTGAATGTGCTTGCAATTAAATCTGGGAGGCGCAAAAAATTACTTAACATTAGATTTGCACAACACAGAGCTCCTGAGAAAGGCCGGAACAACAGATGCTCCCATTTCAGGCTTCTTTTCCTTCTCAAGGAACAGTGTCAAGAACACGTCATTGCACAACAACAACAACTTGTTTAATGAATCCAGACTCTGGGTACATATTTTAAGTTGATGGATCATGAAGCTTTTCCATCATGCAGACAACAAGGCAGGGAAAGAAAAACCTGTCTTGGTATATAGATACATCAGCACATACAAGCAAGGATATGTGGGAACAATGGTAATGTGGACATCTGACTTGTACCATTTAATTCTGGGGGAAACAGGTAAAAAACACTATTGCCTTCGACATAGCTATGGCTTTGCCATATGGAATTACAGTGGTGTAAGCCCAGACAAAGTTAGCTCATAAGCAAGCTTTTTGATCTAGTCAAAAGAGGTGCTGGGGAGAGGTAGTGTTAACAAGTAATTATAGTATAACCGAGACGGTATTGTGAACAAGAAGTAGCAGAAGAACTCAGAGAAAACCACTGTTCCCCTTCCACAAAGCTCCCTCAAACCAAAATTTTTACTTTCAGCTCTGACTTCATTTGACGCTGTTGTTCATGTAGCAAACTTGACTCTAAGCCCAGGACAGCCTAAGAGTTCTCAGGAAACAAAGTGGCCAAACAACAGAGTAATAAAAAGCTAAGGAAGTCTGCATCATGTGCTGAGCTCTGAACCAAATATCTACTCAAGGAGTGAGATAACGCACAATGTGATGAACTAGGAAGCTGCTAATGACAGACAAGCTCCAAACTGGATTGTTTCTGGGGATTCCCAGGTGCCTATCAGATGAAAAAATAATTGCAGCAAGGAAACACAAGAAAACATAAAACAAACAAAAAAAACCAAACAAAAACTATGCTTCTGGTCTAGTGGATGTGTAACAGTCTCCACAGAGTAGAACATTTGCCTCATCTTGAGTCACTTTTCCAAAGCTTTGTCAAATCAATTGTAAATACACCTCCTTAAGAAACAAAATTGCACTGCAGGGAGAAAGATGTGGTGATCCAAAGGGTCTTTTCTATCTCTAATTACCATGACCTCAGCTGGACATGCCCAAGAACTTCTAGAGAGGAATGTGTGTTAACACTTCCATGAGGACATGGGCCCCTGGGGAGACAGAATGCATAATTGCTCCAGCACAGAAACATAGTCTAACTAGTCAGGAATGAAAAGTACCCTGAGCCAGCATTAGTCCAGTTGGGCAATTTCTTGCTCATCTTTTTTTCTTTATTGTCATCGTCAGTCTCCCAATATAATCTATTTCAACTAGGTTATCTATCCCAGTTAGCAATGAATCTCTCAGATTTCAAATATTTTTAAAATCCAGATGAACAGTTTAATCCATCAGTATTTTATAGAAAATTAAAAAATCATATCAGATAAGCAAACTTTTGTTTTGGGAAGAAATTGCAGCATGTTTCAGGTATTCTCTTCACTGAGTATGTCTGCCCTCCAAAAACCAATGACTGTAGAAATAATTAGGGATGAATCAACTCCTATTGTTAACACTTCTTAAATCAAAAAGAAAATTTCAAGAAGTTTTATAGATATTTCTATGTTGTCTGCTGGAAAGTTTTTAGCTGAACCCCCCTCCCCCCACACCCCCCAGCTTTTGGAAACAATATTTCTGGTTTTGTTTAGTTTTCAAATAACAAAGACTTTGTTTTAAATATAAAATTGTTCCAACGTTTTTCAGCAACATTACATGCAAGTTTTTAATGTACCTATTCAACATGTATATTAAAATGTCATAAGAGATTTTAAAAAAACCCCAACAAACTTCAGTCACATCCATCTATTTCCTGAGAGGGAAAAGGAGTTTCTGACATTTTTTTTTTTTTTTTTTTTAATAAGAAGAAAGCACAACTGGTTTGTTTCTATAGCAAGTTCTGAGAACTTGTTAGGGCAAATATTTTTAAGCACTGAAGTGGTGATAGTTGACTGCAATTAGATTCAGCATTGCCAGAAGAAGAGCTTAGAGCTTATTGCATAATCAATGTAAACCTACATGGTTAAACCAAATCAAAGGATTAACATAACAATCATCACAGCAGCATTTAACCATGTCGGACCTAGGCATACCTCATCATTGGCTTTTAGTGTCTGAGGCAAAGACCTGGGAATAATATTGAGAGTGGAGCTATGAAGAAAGTTGAGGAGGCCTCCCAGGCCTCAGATTGACAGGGTGCTCTCTAAGTCTGAAACCAGGGAAAGATGTTGCAGTTTTAAGGTCTTTCCAACCCCAAACTCCTGTCCACCACACTCAAGGTAGCATTAGCACTAAAATTTGGTTAGACTGAGGGGTCTGGAAGAGCATTTGCATAAGTCTCTGGTTCTTGGTATCAGCTTCGTTAGTGATGAAGACAAATGTTTGAAGAGAAAAAATGACACTTTTTTGATTTTTTTTTTTTTCCTAGTGTTAAAACCATAAGGGAAAAAGGTCCTTCTTGGTGCTCCAGTGTCATGACCTTTGTTTGGTCACTAACAGCATTCAAGTTGCCTTAAAGGCTATGATGGGGAAAGGTTACATTTAAAAGAAATCAGGGTATGAACTTCTACCTAATCTCTGAGGGAGGTGGTGGTTTTTTTTATTATCATCATCATCATTACTTTGTTATTGTCTTAAGATTAGCCTTAACAACAAGAGCTATTTTTGAAACCAAAACATTGGTGAAAAACGCCTGGGTAGTGAGTCAAGGCTTTTCAGGGCACTGTTCCTTAGCTGTGTTTTTAAACATTGCAGAAAACACTTCAAAAAAATTTTTTTTTTTTTTTTAAAGTAACATACACTGTTAGTTCCAGCACAACACCCTTGATAAGGCTGCACCACATGTGGAAGGAGATGCACATTTGCAGCTGAAGGCAGGCAGGGCATCCCCAGCTGCAGCACTGGAGCCCCACACCTTTGGCACCCTCAGAGGAGACACAGCCATGCCAGAGGCACCGTGTCCCTCTGCCTCAGGACACCCTTTGTCCTCCAGGTGGGCTAAAGGGCTGTGGTCAGAGACCTACCCAACCATGCTCTATCTGGGGTCACTTACTACCTAGCAGGGCCTCTAACTCCAGATATAGAGCCCAACTAGGACTGCAACTGATGGAATAAATTGCTCCTTTCCTCCCTACAGACTGGCTTAGCTCTTCTAAAATGTAGCTAGGCTCTCTTTTTCAAAAATATCAAACTGGGTGGACTGCACAAGATGGATGCATATCAGCAAGGAACTTAAGTGTGTACCTCACCTTAAACTCATTGAAAACAGCATGCCTGCAGCTGAATATGCGTTTACCCTATCTTGCTAAAGTGGAGACCTTTACAAGGAACTGCTACAAAATAAATCAGGAACTTATCACTGCATTGCAAATGCATTGTTAAAGTTTGGAGTGACAGTTTAATGAATGTAAGATGAAAGAAATGTTTTGTTATGTTATTATGAAAATTCTCATTGACTAAAAAAAAATTACAATTGTCATTTTTTCTGAGGTTATTAAGGAAAGTAGAGTTTTTCCTATCAGCCAAATGAGTGTAATTCCTAGTGCAGAGGAGATAGTGGGCACCTGTGTCCAAAAATGTAAGAGTTTTACTTGAGTCCTCAACTAAGATAATTGATTAAGTGCATATTAGATTAAAAATGTTGTTCTGGGGGATACTGCCAAGCCTACAAATGTTTTAATGTCTACAGTACAACAATTTGAGAGCTGCAAGATCGATTAGCAATGAATTCTTAAAAAGGGATTATTTAATTTTTATCTCTCAAAACTGAATTCCTTAAAAAATACAATAAAAAGGCAGGAAAAAAAGAGAACCTGGCATCTGCCCAGCTGTATGTTGGAAATAAATTATGAATTTGCACTTTGCAAAGTGCAAGGTGTTTTGGAAGTTGGGGTTTTCCGTGTTGCCCTTGTTTGTTGCTGGGCTCCTCTGCACCTGTTTCATACTGTACATATTTGGAATTTTTTTGTATTCTTTATCATTTCAAAGACAGGAACATAAACAGCTCAGCTTTTCCTGAAATGACTGTCTGTGTGTGTGTATGCATCACTGAAACTTCCTAGACAAAAATTCTGTTTTCTCTTGCCAGACACCCCTATGCGTCTTCCTGAACAGCAGGCACTTTTTCAATAGCAACTTGGAGATATTGAGGGAGAATAGAAGGTCATTTTCTAAGACAGGATGCCAAGAGGACAGGAATTGAATGGTGCTGGCTGGTCACTAGACGCCAAGCAAATCAAGAATGCAGTGTGGTCCCCAGGGAAATAATTCATGAGCCTGGAGTATATGATAAACCTGCAACCAAAGCCTTCTTAGGCAAGTGCAATAACAATGTGTCACACATTCCAGAGGAGTTAAAAACAAAGGTTGTAAAAGTCCTTGCAAAGCAGCACTCCCTCAGACAACTGTGCTTTCAAGGAAAAGGAAAGAATTGGCAAGTGTTGTCACTTCTGGCTATTTTCTGAAGACAACACTGCGCAGTTTAGGGTTAGTGTTAGTCCATCTTGAAATCTCCATGTAAGTGACAGTGGAAAATAGTTGTAAGAATCTTTAACCTTTAAGAGGTTAAAAAATTAAATATGTGTGTGCACCCACAACGCACTGAAAATAAAGAAAATGCCACAATAAGGAGGTGGCAAACAGATATATCCACAGCACATTACAAATATCTACCTGTTTGTATGTAGTATTAGCCACCAGCTAGATTAAACCTATCCTTTTAATTGCTTTCTTAAGTTTTTCACTTGTGCCTTGTACTACTTTCATAAATAAGCAGTCACTTCATTGATGCTCATAAACTGAACATAAACAGTTCAAGATACGTACTTCTTCTCTTTGCCATTGTTCATTGAGTAGTCTGTGCAAACAGATCATGAAATAACTGCGGTGAGAATCTGTTATTCACAATTAATTACTGATGTTGGCTGACTGGCCAAGTCTCTTAGTCCACAAGGAAGGGGTACAAGCAACGGGAGGCCAAACAAAGCACCCTTGCTAACATGACAGACAAAATTCTGCATGTGCATATGAAGCATGTGAGGCAGCACGAGATTCCACATGTGAAGCTTAACTCATGACATCCTGAGAATCAAGGAAGGTAAGATCAAGCATGCTTCAGAATTCAAAAGGTAAGTAAACTGTACTTTTGTGAATCAGATCAAGCTTACTACCTCACTCTGCTTTCAACTTTGAGGTTTGCTGCTCCTCTTTCAGATCTGATGCACCCAAGAGCTCATCTGCTTCTTTGTTCCAGATATTCCTGCCAATAGCAGTACAAACAAGACAGATCTTTGTGGTGTTGCTTTGTAAAAATTCTTTGATATCATCAAAGATCCCTTCTCCCTATCAGAGTATCACAGGGCACCTCACAACACACCACTTCAACAGCAGGATAAAGGCCTTTGTGCCAAGATCTAGAGCAAGTGATGATTAGCTGAATTGCAACAAACAACTAAGGAGAAAAAAAAAAAAAAAAAGAAGGAGGATATCTGGAAAGAAAAAAACAAAAAATCAAAATTGAAGTGCCAGAAAAACTGCCAAGACTACAGCTGAGCTGTATTAAGTCTGTATCGAGGTCATGTCTTTCAGAGGGCCCCCTAAGAGCTGCTGAGTCAGGCTAAGGTAGGCACTGCCTCCTTATTTCTCAAAGGCAACCAGAATTTATGCATAGGTGAATACAAAACACATATCCATATCAGAAAACAGCTACAAAGAGAGCCTCTAGAATAGGATCTGCTGTGCAAGGGTGTAACACCATACAACCATATTAGGGCATATTTTTGCCTGTATTACTGTTTACATAGTGCTCTGTTTCAAACTACAATTACATGACAACCTCTCACAGCCCTCAGAAGGCCACCTGTTTGGACCACCATATTTAAAAAAAAAAAAAAAATAATTAAAGGTTAACAAGTTACTACTTGTCATTCTCATCTTGCAAGTAGCAAAAATCACAGGCACTCTAACATTCCCAACAGGGAAACATAGAGCCATTGAAATAAAGAAAAGTTGTAATGTCACTCATTCACTTCCACAGACCTTCCCTTCCTCCCAAATAATGTCTGTCTGCAGTAGTTTGCCCACTCTGGATAGACAGAGAAAGCTGTCCATTAGTTGGGTAGTTAAGAGCATTTCATGGTTTGTGAAGTCAGGACATTTTGTTGTTTCCATAATTAGACAAAATTCAGCCCTTGTGAGTACTTGAGCTGTGTAAGAATCTCTGGTCTCCTTTCCTCCATCCCGTGCCTACTTCACAGCTCCTGAACAGTCATCTGGTTTTCCAGCAAAGCTCAAATCTCCAGAGGATAGTATCTCCCAGAGTCTCACACACAGGAATCCTGGCTTAAATATGCAGCCTGAATTTTCCCTACCCTTCTGAATTGCTCATATTTAGTCTTTCAGTTTAGACTCACCTGCAGGGATTAATACATTTGGGGAAAAGGAAGAATAGCAAATTAGAACAGTGACGCAAAGTCTGCAAACAAAAAATAGATCAATTTTCTATGCAAATGTCACTTATAGCTTAATGTATATATTCATCACAAATCTATATAGTCCTGGCTCTTATTTTTCACTTCCCCATATTTAAAAACCTCATACACAATTATTTCCTATATAATTCTTTCCTTCCTACCCACCCCAGCCACTGCCCTTCCTGGTAGTGTGCCAGTTTTGTTATTGTTCAAAGGTGAAAAACAAGATCTATCCCAGGAACTCACTCTGGCAAAGCTTAACCTAAAATGATTAATTTAGGAAGAGTGAAAGGGCCCAGTACAGGGACTCCAAGCAGGGCTGGTAGCTTTGATACAGCACAGAAAGCCACGTGCATTGCTCCTCTTTCCACCTGATTCACAGTGACAGAGCTGACAGTCCTGCAAGGACAGAAAGCTGATCACAGTCAAGGAGGTTAAAAGTTACACTTCAGATTAACTTCCAGGCAAGTAATAATGAGGCTGTCACAAGGATGCTTCAGGGTTGGAGAACAAAATGGGGGGTCAGACATTCAATCCCGAACAGAAGCAATGCTTCCCTCCCACATAGCGTCAACACACAGCTAACAATTTTATCCATTTTTATAATTCGTGAAACAATTTGACTCGGCATCTAGGCTACCCAAGGGCAACCTACAGGTTCTGTAAAGCCACCTACAAAATGAAGCTGAATAATGAAGTTCTGATTATTTGTACCAACTGGAGGTTGCTCCCCCAAGCATTATTGTCACTCTGTAAAAATTTCACTGTTGAAATTGCCCTTTCCAGTTTACAGTATCAATGCCGCAGTGCTTTGTTTTATTTCTAAGAAAGTAAGTGGATACTATATGAAAGTGAATTAGCCTTCACTCAAAACATGTTTTGCACTTGATTTTGTTCAGTGCCAACCAGAAAGCAGTGATCTTATTTATGAGGGCTGGATCTATTGTTCAGGTTTAATTAGCTGATTATTACATTTCCCATTTCTGTTATTGCAGATCCTTAATTCATTTTGTAACATGATGTCCTTTAAAGTGTTTTCCAGAAAAAGCAGAAGGCATTTCTATTTGCTCTAATTGTTCAGGAAATTAAAACACGCCAATATTTTTTCAGCTAATTAGCTTGAAATACCTTGTTTATTACTCCCAGAACTGGCCTGTAACATCTTTCTTGCGCTCCCTCTAAATCAGTAACTGCTCATTTGCTCCGTTTCTCTGTCTTACATCACTCAGCAACTTTTTCCACAGGACATTTCCACTCACTAGTTGTTCATTTGCCCGTAAGAAAACATATCCTAACAGACACATTGAGTTTTCTTCTCTCCAGTTATCGACATAGCATACTGCTGTTGACAGCAGAAGTCACTTCAGCAGGAATAGAAGGTGTTGCTTCATGTAGGAGAAGGGGAGTAGGGGTGTGCAACATGCCACCAGTCTGGAAGCAAAGGTAGGTAGGATGCTGAACAACTACTGCTTCATTTTCACTGTATTCTTTAAATATTGTGACTGTGAGGGGAAAAGAAAAAAAGCAAAAAATGTTAGGACTTAGTCATTGCTGCATAAGACAGTAGTTAATGTAATCTCTTTTTGTATGTCATATGGGTCTTTAGATATCTCTGTCAGCACCCATCAATTAAATCTTCTACATTCAGACCTTTGACACATCAATTTTAGAGGTCCATTTTAACACTTGTTTATACTTCATCTAGTTTAACCATTCCCATCTAACTGTGTACGTGGACCCTCTTTACTTCAGAATTAACTACTTTTTCACTATTATGGAAACCACCCAGTGCAAGTCAGGCCCTACACATCTTACCTTGCAAGCCTCTATGATTTTTGAAGTGTTTGAGACTATGCCTGTCCACATGCATGTTTCTGTAGCACCTGGCACGTCCTGTCCTTCTTCAGATCCTGAACTGTTATCAGTTCTTTTGACCCCTTCTTTTGACATTGGATCAATGCCCCCATGAAATGTGCAGCAACGAAGAATTATGGTTGAAATGCATTTACTAATGTATGGTTTGCTTTTACTGCTGTTTCAGTGAAACATGGAGTGCTTACTTACAAAGGTCAGCAGCACAAAACACCTATCCAAAGTTTTTCTATGAAAATAAATCAGAGCGTGCTTAAAATAGCAGTAGTTCTCCCAGAGGGCTTACAAATACTATTTGGTACTGATGGGGAACACTCTTATACATGTAGATCAAGATGCCACAGTAAATAGCAATAGGACTTCTTCATATTCTCCTTACCTACCCCTTCAGCCCTTTTCTCATGACACCCCTGCCATAGGAGAATGATGAACACTTACAGGAAGAAGCCTGTTCGATACACATCATCTTTCAGACCATACTAACAGCTTGTTCAGGTGGTATTTGCAATATGATCAGTCAAAGGATGAAATCATCAATATACTTCAAGATATATCCTGGATCACTGAAAAGATTTCAAATGGCTTGAAAAGTTTTGAAATTACATGAGTGTTCAGGTTTTGGGGTTTGTTTGTTTTTGTTTGCTTTGGTTTATCTTTCTTCTTTTTAAGTGTCTTCAGGCTTAGGAAAAGTGTACCAGAGATTTTAGGATATGCAACTCATCAAAAGTAAATTTTAAACCCTGCATATTTGATAACTAAATTTGTGGTAGTGCTCATCTAGCTAAGGAATGTTGTTAACTTAAGCTATTATCCTAGAACTGCTGTTTTCTAAAATAACCCCAGGTCTCAGAATAAAAGATGAGACTACACCAATACATCTTTCCCCCTTTCTCCACTCTTGTTGCAACACAAAGTCCGCATGGCAGAAAAGCAAATGAATTGACAATATCATGTAGACTCCTTTGCAAATATCTTGCACATCTTCAGCTTGAATTTCCCTACTGCTCCCTAACAGATTGCCTTTGTTAGAGTAATAAGGAACAAGAAGATTTTAGTATTGTACACCCACATTCACTCCTTCACTCCTAAAATCCAAGAATCACATTTTCTGCACTGGTGTCCTTTTGTCTAGCATAAGTCAGTTATCGCTTTTCTCTTATATAGCTAAAAGGAGTCATAAATACATACAGTCAAACAGGTACTGCATGTCCTCAAAGCACCTGGAAAGGGATTCCCATGGGTAGGGAACAAACAGTAGTTTTGTTTGCTCCTGGTATAATAGTGTTTTTTAATTTTAATTCATAATTTTCACAGATTTTAAAAAGTTATTTATAGGCTGCATAATTTCTGTCTCTAGCTGCATGAAGGAAAAATTCTCTTTTCCATGGCCCATTTAAGGAATCCAGCCAAAAGCAAATCTTGTATAAGAGGAATATTTGACAGTACTTATGCATAACATCATATTTGTAATATCAACTGTCCCAGGCAGTTCAAGACAAATAATTTTGGATGTCTTGAGGCAACCTCTATTGGAACTGGGGAAGAAGGAAATAATTATGCAAAAGAGGCTGTAATTTCATATCAGAACATAAATTAAAACACTAAATAGAATAATCTTAAATAACAAATGAGAAGTCAGAAAGAAATCTCCAGAAGGAATTAAAAGCTATTTGAAAGAATATTCTACTCACTGAAAAAGAGGCATATAGTCAGCATAGGTGCCAGCAAACATACAGCAGGAATTTGACCTGGCAGATTACTGAAACATAGAAACCCTTAAGTGCTCTGGGAAGAGCAACTGAATAGCATTGTGTGTGTTGCAGGATGAATCAACACTGGGAATTACTCCTTCATTCCAGTTTGTGCTATTCTAAGAAATATATGTATGTATAAGACAGGGCACACCTAGAGGATTTTTGCTCTGTATCAAAATATTTCAGCTGACTATGACAATGAAAAGAATACATCTCATGTTTTTATTTAATCTCACACTCATTGTAAGGAGTGAGTTCCAGGAGGCCAAGGGAACAGAAGGCAGAGGGAACCATTGCAGGTAACACCTTTTAGAAGAGTCCTGTTTCAAAAACCGTGTCAAGAACCTGTGAATGAGAAAGCAATAGAGTAGCACCTATTAGTGAATTTGAAGTATTGAGAAGGAAGCTGGCCATAAAGATATTCACACCTGAAGCTTAGGTCAGTCTTTTAGGACAAACTTATCACTATCTGTGCTGTTTATACAAGAATGGAGACTGTGCAGGCGCTGGGAAGATTTCACAGAATAGTCACTGCCACAGAAAGGAGCAGCCAAAGTTAACACCATGTTCAGTTTCTGTAAGGCTCTTTTCCACTGTTGACAAGCAATAAATGTTATGACCCTCCACCTCACTCCCCCAAACTGTCCATGCTCTCGTATTCTTGAGCTCTCAGCCTTTACTTTCATAGAACCATATGAGCCAAGCAATTCAACCATGCCCCTATTAAATTACATGTTTGTGAAACTGAACCTGGGAAGGGAAATTTCCTGGCAATTATAGTAGAGAAGCTGGAGAGATCAACTGATATAACCTGGTCATGACCCATTCAGAGGAAGTAATTGGGCAGATAGTGTTACGATCACTAATACTTTCACACAGGTGCAGCACCATCTGCTTCTGCTCTTTTTGGCATGAGGCTATTAGATGTTCAATTCTAAGTCCATGATTTAGTTATAAGGTGAAATTAGTAGGTTGAACCTTCATGAACCAAGGGAGACCAGTGTCAAACATTTGGAGGAAGACAGCAGGAGAGGAGACTGAAGAAGCCCAAGACGAGGCTGTACCTTGTAGAACTTTGGTTTAAGATTTGTAATAGCCATTTTATCAAACAGCAAACCGAGTTTTTAAAGCCTCAAATGCACATTTTCAGAATAGTATAGGGTTCATTATTTAGTCAGCATTAACTGCTCTTATGTGGACAGCCAAAGTCAGGGGCAACAAGCTCTTAATCAGCCATATCTGCATCTGTTCATACTGACTGCAATGCTGGTGGGTACTGGGTGTTCAGGGGGTTATGCTGGACTGCTTGATCTCAGAAGATGGCTGTCAGTTATCATTCCTTCTGGGCATCCAGATCGCAGTCTGACCTTTAGGTACAGGCTTGTTTTGCAATAGGTCAGATTATTTAGACTTTTGTTAGTTTGTTTTGTTTTTAAATGAAGGCATTATGTCTTCAAAACTCACAGCTCTGCAAGTTTAAGGTTCAAAACTGGAACTCTTTGAACTTATTTCATGAATCTTGTACCACTTCTAAGTTAGTGTTTTGACATGGAACAATGGCCCACCATGCAATCTATGGCATTTAATACTTGCTTTACTCTTTCTGTTTAATTACTGGAGTAATAAATCTCTCCCTTACAGTTTATTTAAAGTACCTTTCAAGCACATGATCCACACACTGCATTGTTTGTGCTTAGAGGCCCCTCAGCAAAAGCAAAAACTCTCAACTACTACACTGTAAACTTTATAGAAAACTCACTCTTCAGACCTATGGGAAAAGGCAGAATATTGCTGTAATTGGCATTGTTGAAAGTTTACAACAGGGACTCACCATTTATTTTTTCAACTGGAAGTTTCCACAGGATATCTAAAAGATGTTTATAGCATATATTTAACAGATTTCACCCTGTTGAAAGATTAGTTGGGTGACTTCAGTTAGCAGAAGCACTCCAAAGACTGTTTCACCTAGTTCAAAAAAAAAAAAAAAGAAAAAAAAAATCCCCAAACTCAAACTCCCACAGCTTTTAAATTCAGAAATTTAAAGTCTTCTTTACGTTATTAACCTACTTGAAATTTGTACTCAGAAGCTGACAAAGTTAAACATAAAGTGGTATCTTACTAATCCAAAAAGGGTTTAATTTTAAATGAAAAGGATCACCAAGGGATGAAGTCCTTCCTTTCCCCTGATTGGTTCCAGGATAATACACTATTATAAAATTAAAAAAAAAAATAGCACAAATAAACTTGCTGCTGTGTTTGTTAATTCTTTACCATAGCATACTTCTCAATTAAGACATTAACTATCAGATACAGAAGGCAATGTAAGTGCTGTTACATCTATTGTGATAGCAACAAAAAGTTTCAATAAATGTTGGGATTCCACATTAAAATTGTTAGAAGAAAAGACCCATCTGCATTCAGTCATCTAGCATTCATCTTTCTTCTCCAAAATAGGTTTGAGATCTGGCTTTGATTTTGTTTGTTTGGGTTTCCAATGTATATATAAAGAAAATATATTCTACAATCTACAAAAGAAAGTGCATCCTCAAATCACTATGTTTGTCAGAAAGCAATTGGCCAAATGGATCACCCAGTCTGGAAAATACTGATCCAAATACTTGAATCATGAATTCCCAGTCACACTAACTGAATGATTCCAGTATCTATTTTTAAGAAGTCTTCTGGGAGGTGGGGTCAGGCTTGAAGTCATAAATCTTCAGTATGAAAATGAGTGGCTCAGCTCTGGACACATGGAATCACTGTGATTATGTGACTGTTTAGGCAGATAAGTGAAAGTATGTGGGTTTTAATGTTTATATGAGGAATTTCAGGCACTTTCCCTCTCCACTGTAACAGCTAGTGGAGTTGAAGCTCACTACAGAACTGTTTGGAATCTTTCCCACGGGACACGAAGTCCTTCAAAATAGCTTTACTTCCAGTGGGAACTGGTAAGTTTCTCTTGCAGTTGACTGAGATTTTAATGTAACTTTGACTGATATGGCTGCTTTCAGGCTGATCTTCTTCAGACATGCCAGTCAAGGTATTAGTTGACCAAATCCTCCCTGTCTGCAAAGAAATTAGTCTGACTGCCAAACACATGGGTAGTGCTTTGAATAGATCTACATGTAAGACCCTGTCTTGGCACTGAAGTATTTCTTCCTCAAGGATCTCATATTTGAAATAAGAATCTTGTTCTGGAGGTGGCAGGATATACAAGTGTATAACTCATATCCCTTCCCCATCCATCCCGCCTCCCCCCAACCCGCTCCAACTACACAACACCATCCCCACCCCACACTGTGCTTTTTAGCTTTTGGGGGTTTTTTGGGGGTGTGGTAGTGGTGGTTCTTTTTCCCCTCAACCAAATGGGCAACCTGTTGAACACAACACAAACTAGTCACTATTGCTACCCACAGAATGGCAGAAAAGTAGGGTAACATAAAAAAGGATTTTCTTTACTATGACAGGATGCAATAACAAAATGAAGGGTGATTAGGTCTATTATTTTTCCCCATCCTAGAGTCAGAGAGAAGAAAACTGCAAGAAAACCTCTGTACATCAATTATTCTGGTAGAAACATCTAGCCAAAGATGCCAGAATTGTAAAGTCGGGTACCTAAGACTCTAGAAAGGAACCAATTAAAACAAAAGAAGTTCAAAGAACAGTAGGAGAAAGAGGTCAATGTCCTTTTAGTTTCTAGAGTTTGGTTTGGTTTTTTTTTTCTCCCCCCCTCCCCCCCCCAATGTTTTCTTGTGCAGCAAAATGGCCAATGGTATCCACACAAAACTGAAGAACAAGAATTTGGGCTTTGTTCCCATTTTAATACCGCTGAGATCTTGGCTTTGAAGATATGTTTTATATATAAAAGTGGAGGAATCTGACCAATTAGAAAGTTAAAGGGGACTTCACTTTCCAAAATACACAATGGAATGAGAGCATTTAATGCAGTGGCTGTGCACTGACAGAGGTGAGCCTATGGGAGTCCAAGTCCTCATTTGCACTAACAAACACAGATGACAAAATCATCACATTCAATTCCTTAAAAACTCCTAGTTTTACAGGCCCAATTCGTTGGACTGTAAAAGGTGTGGAGTTAGAGCTGCACTGCATGGAAAGAAAGGAGGTGTACCAAAGACAGCACCTGCTGTGGCAAGTCAAGTAGAAGTACAGACTCAAGGAGAGATTCCCCTCTGTCCCAGTTTGTTTCCCAATCCCAATTTTACTGTTTCCTTACTACCTTTCACCAGGCAAAAGCTTGTGCCCTGGGTTCCCAAACCAATGCACTACCGCTCTGTTCCCTTATTTGGAAAAAAAAAAAAAAAAAAAAAAAAAAAAAAAAAAATTAATATCCATTTCTTTTTCTAGTCAGGTAAAGAGTAATTTAACATTTAAGTGTTCCAGCACTGGATTTTCTCATCATCTCCTCTAGGTTTTATTCTGAATTTTTTCATGTTATATGGCACAATGTTAAGCATGCTACCAGCTATAAATAGTAAATAATGCCTTGAGTACAGGACATCAAAAGAGAAAAATAAAGAGGAGAGGAAGAAGATGAGGACGAATAGTTTCATTCTGTTCTAAGCCTTTAAATGCTAAGATTATTTACCTCTGTAGACGTAATATTCTGAAGCAGCATTAAAACAGGCTTGTAGCTTTGGTCATTATCTGGAATTGGAGAGTGCGAGGAAAGGGAAAGGATGAAGGAAGAAGAAAAAGCTTGGACAGGCCAAGATCACCATCTAGTGACAGAACTTTTCTGTTGCAGATGGTTTACTTAAATATTAGACAAACCACTGTGCCAGAGAAACAAACCATCGAATACTTTTACAATAACAGTCCTCTAACGTAAGAATTCTATATTGCTTCATGATTACGAAAAAATTCAGAGCATGCAATCTGGTACAGTGAAGCACTTAGTACTTGGTTGCTTCTTTTGTTTGCTTGTTTTAAAAACAATAAAGAAAATTTCTTTCTCGTATTTGTGGAAGGTTAATTTGGCAAAGCACCTGTTCTAATATTCCTCAAACTAACAATAAGTTCAGATAACAATAAGTTAAATATTATTTGAACCTGAACAGTTTTTAAATTAATTATTTTGCATTAGTCAATAGAGGCAGGAGTTTTCCAAACTGGTGGGACCCCAAGAAATACAGAATAAGAACTACATGAAAGATGAAGTATTCCTCCTATATGAGGGCAACAGCCCTGAATGAGTGCCTTTGTGCAGCACCTGACTCTGAGGTAGCACTGGGTGAAGTAGGAAGGTTGTCTAGAATCTGTCTTTAATTCTTCCAGTAGAATACATTATTTTTTTTCTTTCATATCTCACTGTTTTATTTCCCTCCCTGTACAGCACTGCCATAATTAAAAATTATAAACTTGAGGCATGATCTTTCATGTGGCTATCTACATTTTTATATTCAGAATAACAAACCTCTCCCAGCCTTCTAGATGAAGCTCATGCTGTCTACCTTCTTGTTATTGCAGCATCTTTTCCCCCAGTTTTAAGAAATACACCTTTCCTAGCTCCCTTTCACACACACACAATCCTACCATAACCCACTGAATCTTAGTCTCGGTCACTCCATCTCTTGCTCTGCTTCTCCATCCTAAGTTCTGTGCTTTAGTTTCAAGGTATTCCATAGTTTGTGCCACTCAAGCCACATCTTAGCCACAACCAGAGCATTTTCATCCACATCCAAAGGGTCTGTCATGTCCCTATCCAGCAGTGATAGACTTCTCAAGCACTGTTATGCTTTATCCCCAATCACTCAAGTTATTTAGCTGTGATAACAGGCTTAATTATGACTTTTTTAAAAATAATTACCTAAACACCATCATTTTAGCACGTTGAACAATGCTGTTGCCTCATACTTCCCCTCCTGTCTTTAGATGACTCTTTTCTAAGGTCTTACACTCAGCCATAGCCTATTTAGGGTAGGTCCTGTGCATGCACGCTAGCACAAGAGGGGAACAGTTAGGGACTAAGGCTCTAGGCTATCCACTCCTAGAAGCAGGGCTGCACACCTCTCCCAGGACAGTTAGCTGAACAACAGATAACATCTAAATAAATCCTGCACTGAGGGAGGGTACTTGCACTGTACCAAAAGCAGAAGCTACACCCAGCAAGCTTTTGAAATAGAAAGGCACGCATTAGCTGTAACTGCTACAACACTAAACAAATGGTGCAGGCATTAGAAACATTCCTTTTTAAGGCACCCTCATTTAATTATTTTATTATGTTAAATAGGAAGCTATATGCTCAGACAACTGATTACTCTGGCTCCCCTTCTACTGATAAAATTTCAAGCTGCTATTCTACAATAATATTTTCAGTCAGCTTTTAACAATTTTAAAAACCCCTGATAGTGCCAGTATCTATCATTCCTGAAATGCCAGTAATCAGTGTTGTTCTATTATCCATCAACACAGTTGGGCTGACACATGCCATAATTTATTTGGACAAAAGGAGCATACTTGAAAGAAAAATTGGGTCTCCATGCTCTCTGAATAATTAAAACATATATCCTATTTTACAGTCGAACAAGCTCCACCTACACTAGTATTCTGTGCCGAAGCCTACTAGGAATACTTTAAAAAGAAAAATAACAGATATTACTTCTAAAATAAAGGGTAGACCCCACCACAAGTGTGACCAGTATGAGAATCTACAGTAAATATGGATGTACATAAAAATTCTGTTATACATCTCTATATTTACATATATGTTTGTAGATATGTTATATATTTTATAATATGTAGAACTATTAATGTGGAGTTTTATTCTGGTAGCATCCACCTCACCAGGCTAATTACGTTTGGTATTTTAAAGATGACACTATTTCTCTTGTGCATCAGGAAGAGTTAAACAGATTTAAAAGCCTTTCTGTGAAGCAACACAAGATGCAATGGCTTAAAACCATTCCATGAAACCAAGCTTTTCAGAAAGCAAGAAAGTCTGTTCTTCAGGACAAAATATGTGCTAAAAATAAGCACATCTTATTTTTCAAGAAGGAAAAAAAATTTACTAAATTAGTTCTGGAAATGGCATTTGGACATCGTTCTTCCCAGAGAGAGAGCTCCAGTTTGGTTACACAGATAACTTACCTTGGAGCAGCTCCAGAGCTTTCAGGTGCTGCTGTCCCACCTGGTTCCTGCTGCAGACACAGCTCAGTTTTCACAGTTGTTCCTGCAGTGGTTCAGGGCAGGCAGCCAGGGAGCTGGTGAGGCATCCCTGCTGCGGTCAGAGCCAGATCCCAAAGGTATTCAGCTGTTCTGCAGAGGCAGGTACCCCACACAGGGTACAAATTAAAGTAGCTGTTTGCTTCTGGCAGTTACTCTGAAAGCTTACACTTTTGCACAGTATTGCATTGTTCCTTACACAAGTTCCTCCACAGTTTATAACAGGAAGATTCGGGTATTATAAATCATGTATACTCAGGTATATACATATTCAGGTCTGTGCCTCCATCACTCACACTAAAAGCTCATTGCGAAAGCAATTTTAATTTACAAATTAACAAACAAACAATCTCCCCAAACCCCCAAATGCACTCAACAAAAAACAAAACAAACACCAACCAAACAAATGAAAAATCAACCCACCACTACTTTGAGACATTGCAATCTGGTTTTATACTCTCTAAAGTCCCTTAAGCTCTTCATAAGTCAGCTCCTGTGATGCCTTCTCTAAAAGCAGTACTTTCAGTCTGCCTGGAAGAGACACAGATTTACTAGTGAATGCTCTCACAGACTGCTAAAGAAAATCTAAGGCAAGAAAACTTTATCTTTCATTTAAAATAAGCAATAAAAAGCTTACATCATAGCCTGTCAAAATGGCATCTCCAAGAGGGAATGACTAATACATTTATGATGAATTAGACTTCCTTAAAAATGAAGTACATGTGACAAAAGCAGGAATAAATGGCATCTATATATCTCAGCAGGTCAGCAACCACAAAAAACCTAAGAACACTTACATTATGGTGACTAAGCATATTTTTCCCCAAACAGCATTACATTGTGAGCTGGCTTAACCTCATGAACTATATCAATCTGGTTTTCATTTCTGCAACTAATTTGTTTTCTAAACTACACATACCAATTGCATAAACAAATCCTTAATATAACCTCAAAAAAGCAGCTGCCTCAGTTTCTGTTGTAACTAGCCATTTACAGATTTTTCATTTGCTCAGACATTTTTTTTTCCCCACATGCTGAAGTTTAACAATCAGAAACAGAGGCCATAGGTTATAAAACAATATCTGAAAAATAACAGAGAAATCAAAGTCTTGCCCACAACACACTTTGGTCTGGTGCTAACACAGGTCCCACTGACTTTTTTTTCTGTCTATAAATCAGAATTAGGATGATTGCAGGAGCACACCGCTACAGTCTAGAAGAAAGTACATCACTTAATTATCAATTTTAGCTTTATTTTATGTGCACATTTGTACATTTTTATCAGGTTCACAAAATGTAAAACTTGTGTTATCAGAGTATTTCATACAGAGGCTGACACATAGCTTCATGATTACTTGAAGAACATGCAATAAACTATGGAAAGTTTATGAAAATATTTTAATAGAAATCTTTAATTTAAATAAATTAGCATGAGAAATTGTGTTTGACTTCTAAATTCTGTCTATAAGCTACTACAGAATGTTTCCTACCATGAAAAAGAAGAAAAAAAAATAAAAGAGGCGCTTTAAATCTTAAAATTGGACAAGTGTTCCACTGTAACTCCATTCTAAACTATGGAAGAGGAAATTGTGCAGGAAAATGTTTTATTTTAAGTAATTGCCCAACTCTTATTGCTGTTTTTCAAGGAACCTGAAAGCATACAATGAAAACTTCAAACTAAATAGACAGCCAAATGGTCATATTTAGATCATCAATGGACTAAAAATGCAAAAGTTAACTACAAAAGTTTCTCAAAATGTTGTGTTTTCTTATATGTACATAGAGAACTGTACACACAGGGAAATAAAAAAGTTGCTTAAAAAAAGAAAGATAATAGTATACAGTATTTACAGCTTAAATGTCACACTTCTTTTAATTGGAGCTTAACTATTACATGAGCATGCAGTACATCCACAACTCAAAATTAATATCTTTTGTACAGTGTAATATAGTCCTGTACAAAGCACAGATCAACTATATGTTAAATCACTCTTCTTCATCACTGTTCTTGCTATCTTTGAACTTCATTACAACACATAGGTCACAACCCTTTAGCTTAGGTAACTTCATAAAATGAAGACACGAACATTCACTTCCAATACAAATACGAAGAATGCATTCTATCCACAAGACAATTTATGGGGAGAAACCATGCTGCATTGTATTTGATCTATTGTTTAAGTCACGCTTGATGAAAAACCGTTTGTCAGTGGACTAATGGATATTTTCACTTTTTTCATGTTTAAAGATTTTCAAATTCCTGTTTTCCTCTCCTCCTTATTTGCTCAGCCAAATGCAAAAGGTTAGAATGCTGATTGGATCTGTAAAGCTTATAGTACAACTTTTAAAAGTTATCAATACAGATGTTAAATACTGTAGTCTTTTTCTAACTGTAAAATAGGTATCTATTCTTAGTGGTTTCTGTAAGCATTTCTGAAGAATTATGTGCTATTCTATATATTGTCACAGTCAAAAGTTTAGTCACATAGATATCTGATTATCCTTTAAAACCCCAAAAATATTAAGGACCTTCAGAACTTCATTACCTGTATAAAAATTAGGCACATTTCAAACAAGTAAAACCTCCAGCCAAGTAATTTTAAAAGCTTGTAGATTTTTAGCTCCCATGGCTTCACCAACATACCTTATATTGATGGATAATCCAGAAACAGATTTTGCAATGGTAATAATAATAAATATCTCAAGTAAACTTAGAAAATTAGACCTCAAATCAAAATCAATGCCATTTGTATCAACCAAATATTGTTTATTTTATTGAAAATATCTCTTCAGTATTTACTTTGCCTTATACTTGGGGTTTTTTTTCAGTTCACAGAAGAAACACAAAAGGACGTGCTATCCTTTCCTTTTAACAACAGACAAATCCTGTCAAATTCGGGTAGTAACTTCCTACAGACTTCAATAACTACAAGATGAACAACAAGCAGTGCAAAAATTGTGTGTTCCTGACAGAAAACACTTATTTAAATCATTGCTTTACAGTATAATTGTTTTTACACCTGCTACAACTCTAAGCAGTAATATATCTTTAGGGATTTTGAGATATCTTTGTGATTACATTTTAAATTAATGCACAAACTGATTTCGAATGTAACTTCAGAGACAACTGTGACAAGCATTGTGCTGTCAGGACATAAGCTTTCACACTCACAAGATATCAAACATATGTACTCAAGCTGAATTCTGCCTTCCACAATAACTTCATTTTCCCCAAAGGATGTGCAGTTAAATACACAAACTAAGGCAGCCCCGCTAAAGACTTCACTGCTGGAACAGAGTACAGAATTCTTTTCCCACTGACCTTTTTCATCTCTGTTAAATTCACCTGTACACAAAGAACACTTATTCTTTCTGAAAAAATAGCTGAGGATTTAAACAGTCTTTTTACCTTACCCTGCTCTCAATCTAGAGGTTAAAAAAAGAGAAAAGTAATAATTGAAAAGGTATCCCATCAATATGCTGATGCAGCTGTATGTTAAATTCCGGTAACTCTGAAATAAAGGTATGCTCTAGCATTTATATGTATGTAGTACTCCACCATAATTTATGAACAAAATTCAAAATTTAATTCTAACTAAAATTTCTTGGAATTGGATAAGGTTGCGGTTGCCATCTAACAACCAACTTCCACATTCTTCCCCTTAACAGAAATACACATATGGTGAAAAAGCCTCTTTCTAGGAACAATAAAGCAACTGAAAAAAATTGTCATGTTTACAGTTGCATTTCTAAGCCTTATTAGCATCACATAATTTTTGGGAGGGGGGCCCTAACTAATTCATCCACACTTCATTACACCTAGGAGTACTCTTGTGTCTGCTTGTCTGGAATTACACAGGTGTGATGCTGAATGGCTGTGTACAAAACCATGCAGTTTAATGTGTTCATGATAAAATATTTAGATTTAATGCAGGAAAGGCATTATTAGAAAATGCCTAGTGCATGAAATACATAAATTAAAACAGAAAAAAAAATTACACTAATTCTTAGAGTTATAGCCCCCCACAACAGCATTCAAATACAAACTGTAAGCAAAATAAATATCAATATGCAATATGTTGAGAGAGGAATACTATTTCCCTTAGCATAATAAAAACAGTGTACTTCAAAAACAGCTATGTTAGACAAAATCAGGACTACTCTCTTTGGTCCATCTCGAATGCCCAAAACTAGTTAAATTACTGGGTTTTTTTCAAAAAAACGTCAATAGAAAACATCAAATCATCACTAGTCAAGTACAGAGATCAGTTTCATAACATCAAAATGACCACAAAATGAACGACAGTAATTATATTACTTGGAAGATTTTTTCCTATAATAGAGCTGCAGTTTTTGACTAAAACCAAAATATTTTGATCTGGGCAATAATTCAGGCCAACCAGAGCAGTGACAAATATTCCTTAGCTGATTTCCAAGATGAGAATCAGAAGATCAGCCACCTCAAGTATATGTATACCAATATACACGGCAATTGTGGAAGCTTTATGGAATGCCTCTGAGTCAAGATCAGAGAGGGGATTCTTGGAGAAGCAATCTGCTACTGACCTCGAAACCAAGACAATAAGGCAAACGAAGCAATATTTGGGTCACTTAGGCAAGCTTTGGGTCACCAGAATCTGGTTCTTATGTGTGATACCCAGAGACTTGTTGGAAGAACAATACAGCAGCTCACATGTTACCCATCAAGTGCCTGGAATACACAGAGGACATATTTGGAATACAAATGTTATATGTGCCAACCAAGAATGAGGCACTGCCGGACTTCCTACTTACAAGACAAGAAAACCTGCTTTGTAGTATTCCAATTAGTAATAGCCTTGGCTGCCACAATCAAAGTATTGTGGAGTTTGGGATCCTGCTGAGCACAATGAAGACACACATTTTAGATTTTGAAGACCAAGCTTCAGCATGCTCAGAGCTCAGTCGGGAGGGATGATAGAGGCAGCACGGAGGATAAAGTGGCTAGTGACTGCAGGGAGTTTTTCAACAACAGTCTCTAGGAAATACAAAACCAGTTCATCCACTTTAAGGTCACAAAAGCAGGCAGAGCAAGAGACCACTTTGGGTTAACTGTGAACCTCTGAATCTGCTCACAGCCAGAAGAGAAGCGTACCAGAGATGGAAAAGCAGACAAATATCCACTGTGAACTATGAGGACATTGATGTGTCCTCATAGGTGTGAAGAGACGCAGTTAGAAAAGCAAAAGTTCATCTTGAATTGAAATCAGCCAGAGATGTCAAAAACTCCAAGAAAGAGTTCTTCAGGAGTGTAAATAAAAGCAGAAAGAAAATACTGGCACCCTGTTAAAACAGGAGAGGTGAAGGTAACCAACAAAACTGAAAAGACAGAGATCTTCTCGACATTTCCTTCACCTCAAACTTTATCAGCACTGCCAGGCCCCCAGCCCTGGGACACAGAAATCCAGGCTGATGCAAACACAGACCACACTGCCAGTCAGTGAAGGAAGAGCTGGTGTGTGACCTGTCACAGGAGCTTGACCCCCATCTACAAGAAGGGCTTAAAGGAGGATTCAGGAAATTATAGGTCCATCAGTCTTACTAGAGTCCCTAAGAAAGTTATGGAATGAATCCTCTGAAGGACTACCACAGTTCAGATGAATCATGATTGGGAAGAGCCAGCAGGGATTCACCACGGGCAAATCGTACTCGACAATTCTGACTGCCTTCTATGATGAAGTAACCTGCTCGGTGGATGTAGTGCCAGCAATGGACATTGTCTACCTGGATTTCTCCAAGGCTTTTGATGTGGTTTCCTACAGCCTCTTCCTAGAGAAAGTGATGCATGATGGTCCAGATGAGAGGCCTATGCAGTGAAGGAGGAACCATCCAACAGGCTGCACCTGGAGGTTGGTGGCAAAAAGCTCCTTTTCAAACTGGCAACCTGCCACAGGTGGGGCCCTCCAGGGACTGATACTGGGCCCAAGGCTTCAATGCCTTCATAGGTGATCTGGACCATGGGATCAAGTGTATCCTGACGAAGTTTGCTGATGAAACCAAACTGAGTGGGGAAGTGAATATTTTAGAAGCAAGAGCCACCCTGCAGAAAGACATAGGTAAGCTGTAAGAGTGCACAAACAAGAAACTTATGAAGTTCAACAAGGACAAGTGTAAGGTCTTACACCTGGGAAAACATAATCCAGGAGTGCAGCACAGGCTGGGATCAACCTGGCTGAGCAGCAGCTCTATAGAAAGGAATCTGGACGCCCTGGTGGACAAGCAGCTCAATATGAGTGAGCAGTGTGCTGTTGAGCAAAGAAAGCCAGTGGGATGATGGACTGTATCAACAAGGGCATCACCAAGAGAGATAGAATCATCATTACCCCACTCTATTCAGGCTGCTTGTCAGGCCACACCTGGAATACTGTGTTTAGTTTTTGTCTCCACTATGCAAAAAGCCTACATGGACAGGCTAGAGAGGGTCCAAAGAAGGGCCACACTGGAGAGCCTGAGATATGAGAAAAGACAGAGAACTGGGTTAGTTCAGTCTTGAGAAAAGAAGGCTTAGGGAGAACCTTACCACCATATTCCAATTTTTAAAGGATGGTTACATTTTTACAAGGAGTCACACTGGACACTGGAATAATTATATTGGAATAATCTCCCCAGGGAAGTATTGGATTCCCCAACATTGATTGGCCTTTTTTAAGATTTGGCTGAACAGGGCTATCTTGTCTAGACCACACTCTTGACCAGAAAGGTTGGACCAGATCATCTTTGAGTGCCCTTTCAACCTGATATTCTATGATTCTATGACCATCCTGATAAATTGAAAGTGTGTGGAATGTTTTAATCTTTAACAGTAACCTCCAACAAAGCAGTAGAAGCTTTCTCACAATAAATATTATACTCAGTACTCCCCCCTCTTCCAAAAACTAAATTGTGTCGATGCATTATTTGTTCTGCACAATGCAGAATGTGTCTAGTGATACAAGGCAGAGACAGGCAGGGCTATTTGAAGATAGTGCTAAAACATCCCATATGGACATCTGCACAACACTGTATTGTCCAAAGGGAACCAGAGTACCATCAGTGCCATTCACACACAAGATATCTTTGTAGAATAATGAAGAGGGGCGGGGTTGAGGGGGGAAGGTTACCTAAGGTAATTTTATGCTTCTTGGAAAAGTTATTTCAGTTGTTAGTATGTGCCAGGTATAAAACACACTGTAAAGCCACCATTCATATATATATATGTATACACACATTCACACATATATGCATAAACTGCACCGACTAAAGCACCTTATGTTTAACAATGCTCTTTCTAGGGATGTGGAATGAAACTTAGAAGTTTTGCAGACATAAGGCCACTTACACTTCCTTTCACTGTTGGAGTTATTATGCAGTACGTTTATGCTACGATCAAAGAATACTTCATAGACAAACTATTTGTCCTCATAAATTCCTCACAAGAAACAGCTGAAAACAAACTTCTGTCAAATAAAGCTTTGTCTCTGTTAAGCCACTTAAGCATTTTATTATCTGCCTGTCCCTTGTTGCCAGGCAATAATGCCATATAATGCAGAGACAACTAAGCACACAATGTTTTAAAAGTGATTACAACAATCTATGAAATAAAAATTACTTGGAGAAAGGTAACTTGAAACCTGCAAAGATGCCTCCTGCAAAAAAAGGAAAGTTGCAATGGCAACAATTTCACTGGCACTGTAATTAAAAGGAAGAATGAAAATCATCAATAGAAGTATATGTATCTCATCAGTTAGTAGTAGCCTGCTGCAGTTTAACTTAGTGAAAGACAGCAAGTCACTGATCACTGGCAGCATAGCAGCCTCTAGAAAAAGAAGAGTTGAGATGTTCAAGGAAATTTGGAACCTGGGAAGAATTTTCAGTGTGAGTTAAAGTCGAGACAATCTGTACTACACAACACAGTGCTTCATTATATGGTTGGTTTGGATTAAGACAAGCATTTCCAGGTTGTCAGACAAAATGTTTGATGTCTGTTGGATAAGACATTGTATCAAGTAACCAAATGAAATTGAAATAACCAAAATAGAACAAGAATAAAGATATAACAGGTTTTTTTTTTAATCCTCTCCCCTAAATATGTATGTAACAAGGCACATTAGGAGAAACATCTTCAATTACTTTATTATTCAATTTGACTTAAATACCTGAAACCAGTTTTCTCACAATTTAAGACAATGGGGAGAAGTTTCAATTGCTTTTTACAGTTGTGATAATTTCTTTGTCTACTAAAGTGCAATGATTGTGTGCCAAAAAGTACAAGCAGGATGTAAAAGCCACAAGACAAAAAAAGAAACTACAAAAGTAAGTTTTTGAAGACATTCAAAACATGAGAGTATATGTATTCAGCCACATTTTTAGAGCAATTCAAAGTCAAAAATATAACACTGAAAATGTTTAGAAACCTATATTTTAACTTGTCCCCTGTAAAGCCCATGACTGTACATTTTCCAAACAAGACTTAAATACTTTTAAAGAAAACAAATAATATTAGCTTTCTTAGTACTTAAAAAAAAACAAACAAAAAACCAAAACAAACAAAAAAACCAACCAAAAAAGCAACAAAAAAACTCAAACAAAACAACAACAACAAAAAAAAAAAAAAAACCCACCACGTATGTGGAGTAAGATAAAGGCAGACAGGTTCATTCATTATTTTTGAAGCACTAAGCAATGACTGGACAGTAAGCTATATTTTAACCATATTGTTTTAGCTGCGTAGTAGTTGCCCACTGTTTTCAGCAGTGCTGGAAGTCTTTTTGACATCATAAGAGCAAAACCTTTGAGCAACTTACTCTTCCTTTCAGTATTCAGAGCCAACTGCTGAAAAGCATTCAGATGAGGAAAGATTCCTTATTCCTCACAGAACTTTATGCCTTTTAAATTTTGTATTTCATAAATAGTCATTAGACCTAAAGTTTCTATTTAATCCAAAACACTCACATGTAAGACATCCCACAAGCACAACATTACTGTCCCTTTCAAACTAGAACAGCACAAACTACTGGAAGCTAAGTATTTGAAAGTTCCAGGTATCTTAATCTTTCCAAAGTTACAAAGTGTTCAGAAAAAAGGTAGTAAATGACATTAGTGCTGCCCCACTTCAAAATTTTTGGAGTATAGCAACTATTTTATTCAACTTAATGTTTTTGTTCAGTAGAAAAACAGTATATCATGTTTTTACCCCTCTCCATTTTCCTCATAGGTGTATTGTCTGAGAGTCTGTTATATTTGCGTGTTCTTTACAGAATATATGTAGGGTTAAGGGTCCCATCAGTGCTTAAATAAATATAGGGAGCTTATTTGCAACAAATATCCTTTCTGAAGTTTGCAGAATGGCTGATAACCATCTGTATGTTTAAGACAAAATAATTTCAAGGAAAACATCAATTTAAGATTTGTTTGTGCATACACAACAGATTGTACTTAGTTATCTTCATACAGTCTCCTTAAACTCCTGATTTCTGACAGGCTAAAATCACGAAGAAATGTGCTAAGCTTCAGAAAACTGCCATGAGCCATTCTTCACATAGTGCTAATTATATCAGGGTTGTTAAAGCTGTGGTTCTTAAACCCCATCAAAATTCATCTACATTTTGAAACAGATCTAACAGTTGTTTTGGATGCTGAACAAGAACATTCAGCATTGAAAGAGATTCTGCTAATACAAAAGTCAGTTATCTTGCTATTTCCCTAGAGCTCAAGGAGAATCACGTATGTTCACAGCACTCTGCCATATTTCAAAACTTACCCAGCCACCTGCTCAGAATGAAACTCCAAGTTTGGCACACACAGCAATTTTCAGGACCGCCCCTTAATACTTTATTACATGTTAAGAACAATGACCCCATCATCAAGCATTAACCTGACTGGCAGCTGTTCAAGGTGCTTCATCTCCACTCCACACACCAGGATTGCACCTTGCCTGTGACCGAGGCACGTGAGGTGCAGTGCAGAAGTACAACAGTTCCAACGCTAGAGGACAGTCTGTTCATTTGACTGAGCCTCTAGATCTGTAGTGCACTTTCCACATAGCTTCCTTTCTCTTGCACGAGAATTCAAGTTCATAAGCTGATGAATCCACTTCAAGGAAGCTCATCCTCATATTAAAGATTTCCTTAGGACTAGTGGATTTTTTTTCCCCTTCTACATAAGTCTCAAAGCGTTGCAAGAATTCTTGAAAATGATATAATTAATGTCAGTACTGTCTGTCCAACACCAAAGACAAGAGCTTCTAGGGGAGCCATATTCTTCCCTGCTACTCTGTAAATTCCAGCTACTGCAGCACCTAAGAATCACAAGAAAAACAATTATCAAATCACAAAAAAAGCCAAAGGTGAAATACAACAAATTATTTACTGTCTCTATGCATCAGCTATTTTTAAAACATTACCAAATACTTTACTACTTCATGGCGTTACACAACTATTAGCCTTGCTTGTATTTTTTTAGCTATGTATGTCTTTCAGGAATGATTCTCCCAACTGAAGCAGAATAACTTTTCCTCATCAGTCTGATTTAAGAAAATAGAATTAGTTGTTTCCCTGTAAACATCTCCACATATTTCTTTTTACATTTTTGCCTTGTGCTAGTTTGAAAAGTAGCAAAAGAATCCTCTAAAAATTGATCAAGTCCAAAAGTGTGGTTCAATACTGCTTGTATAGGCAGGGAGAAGACAACAACAGTAAAGTTGTTAGCATTTACAAAATCATTGGAAACACACATTTATCAGCTTCATTTAATATTTCAGTTGAATAACCTGGTCATAGTATGCCAGTTTAGTTTAGATTTAAAAGACTCAATTGTTAACAATTGTTTAGCAAATCAAGCAAAACATGAAAAAGATCAATGTACTGCAGTGTTATCCATGAAGTGTATGAGAGGAAATTTCTAACCAATACAATCAGATTCTAAGCTATAACACACTAAAAATCAAGAGACCGTTTTTCTTGTACAGTTGTGTGCAAATTCACATTTAAAGTACAATACCAAATGACCAGAATCAATCAAAAACAAGACCAGATGCTATTAACACTGTAAACAAAGACAGATGTTATTAACTTCCCTCTACTGTCTTTTATATACCAAAATTATCTACTCAAATTTCTGAGTCTTTTAAGGATGGTAAAATGTTTACTCAAAAAAAGAAATACTCTCTTGTAAGCAGCTGTGCCCATAGGTAAAATAATGCACTCGATTTGAACCTCAGAAGTTCACCTAGAATTAAGCTTTTATTTAATACTTTCTGAACTAATATTGTCTATATAGCGCTTGATTTCCTTCCCTGAAGGTCAAACATTACTATCTTTTATTTCAGAATTAATAACTTTTTCCTGAAAACGAAACCCAAAACTTAGTTGTAGGCCTTCGGTATGCATGGTCTCAGATGCTATCTAGACATAACTACATGCTTTCAGAGACCACAGAGGCTTTTTAAGGCTCAAAGAAAACTGAAAAGGCAATACAATTTTTTTAAATAATAGATGAGTTAAAAAGAATTGGGTTTTTTGTTTAGTTTGTTTGTTTGGTTGGTTGGTTTTTTTGTTTTGCACAGTCACTAACAGGAATAGTCTGCTTAAGTGATCAAAAACCCAGTAGTAACACAGAAATACATTGAGTCCCAACAGATTTTCTGAAAGTACAATCTGTATCTGCATCATCTGACATCTTCAAAAAGTAACAACTCATTTTTTATTACAAAATTTTCAGGAAGAGTAGAATTCACTAATAATTTTGGCCATAACAGCATTTACAAACACTATTAATGAGGCTGTTAGGTAAGTTTTGGGTTCATATATTTTTTTTATTGTTGTTTTTAAAAACAAAAACAAAAACAAAAACAAACATATTCTGTAAAGTATATTTTGTCAGAAACATCTCACCAGAAGGCCTGCCTTATGGTATTTCACTCAGCTACCCTGCATAAGCTTTTCCATTTGTTCCTTGGCTAGCTGCTGTCAAAAACCCAAAGATATCCTTTAGACTGAGCCCACTACTGACATGAAAATTATTTTTGCGGTTGAACTCTCAAAGCGAACTGAAATTGGCCAAATGTGCACACTAGAATTTGGCGCTATTAGTTAATCAATAACAGAAACGTTGGGCTTCTTGAGAAAACACTGAGATATTCTGGAAAATATCCATAATAAAACAATAAAAAAATTGCTAGTTTGCTAATTATATATTATTACTCAAATAACAGCATGTAATACAACCTGTAATGCATAACCCAGCACAGTTGGTATAGTGCCAAAGTACACTACAATAGGCTGCCAACAAGGGAAATGAGAATATGTCACCAAAAAGGACTGCGCTGGGGGAAAGGAAGAAGAACAAACACTTCTGGATGGCATACAGCTAAAATCCTTGCCTTAAGCTGCTTGATATTTTTCTGCTCTTGGTTGGCTTGGGCGGGGATTTTGGTTGTTGTGGTTTTGTTTGTTGGTTTTGGTTGAGTTTCATGGGGGTTTTGCTTGTTTGGAGGTTATTCCTGTTATTTAGTAAATTTTTAATACCTTTTTTATAACCATCAAATTTTGTGATTTCTTAAAGCTTAGAAATGAAGCAGTCTTCTGCTTTTTTGTATGCTGGTAAAGAGACCCCCAAAAGACCCCAGAAAGTCGGAAAAATCTACCTGAGCAAAATTAAACTTGCATTATTTAATAATCCATACTGCCTTCACTGACCTATACGAACAACACAGAAGACTGGAAATACAAAGTAGAAGTTGATGTCAGTTTGCTATTTCAATTTCTTAAGCACTGGATCCAAACAACTAATACTTCAACTTGCATTTCAGAGTCTGCAACACAATAGCTATGAAAAATCCTCTTTAGTATTTGATCACCATAATTTGTCTCCACAGAAGCTCTCCACAGAATTTCTTGCAGAATGAAACAACCCTGTTTTGGCCAGAAACAAGAAATACCTGAAAATAAAGTTATTTGACTAATCAAGTTGCAATGCTCCATGTGAAACCTTTGGGAACAGTACAACAAGTCTATAGTCTAAGCTTAGAGAAATGATTTGCATGTAAACAGGACTGCTTACTTGCTAAATGTTTTGACCTGAAAAACTGGATGCCAAAAATACAACTGTTTTGCTCCTCTTTTTATGCATAGATAAAGGACACAAAGTGCTTCCATCTGATAAACACTGATCCTGAACCTTACCCACCACAGAAAGCTGTGAAAGTCTCTGCTTGGATATTCCAACATCACATTTCCTAATTTCACTACTTCAGAAATGCCCATGCATGGTTGACTTGTAACAGGCCACTGCCATTTTAATCATAAGACAAAAATCAGGATTTGTATAATGCAAAGCACTCAACTAGTTCCACCTCACCTTATCAAAAAAAAAAAAAAAAATTAAAAAATGTAGAGTTATGCTGAACTATACTATGTTGAAGGGTACAAATTCTAGGCTGAGAAATATATAGCAAATAAAACAACCTTAATGAAGCTTCTCATGAAATTTGCATTTTTACTTAACCTTGAAAACCAACAGGCAAGTAGCAGTAAGAAATAATCTGTCACAAATCACCCATGGATCTGTCCAAAGCTGAAGTCGTAGCACTATTCAGATGATCTGGGCAATACACAGGAAAATGGGAATGAAAGGCAGGAAGGTTTGCCTACAGACTAAATGATGTTTGCTAGATTTACAGTTCCTTACCCCTGAAGGCCTTTCAAGTTAGGCCATCTTGTCAACAACACTGAAGACCTTTGGGCAGAAACTACTGCTCAGTAAAACATAGGCACCATTCAATACATTGACTTGAATGTTGAAACCTTACCAGCATTGTTTCAGACAATGAAGCACATACTTCTTTCCTGCAAAAAATAATATTCACTATTTCCCCTGCAACAGAAAACTCTCCAAGCTCCTGGCTGCTTGGGAAAGCTACTGTAGTCTATTTGTAAGTTAGATAAACGTAGCTGGATATGATAAAGCCAAAGACTGAATAAAGGGCCCTAAGGGTTTCCTGGCATATATTTCAGTACTGACACAGATAATATAATTTCTTAGGAAATATGGAAAAGCAGTATCCGATACCAGTAACTCTAGGTTAAAACAGCTAAACAGCATTTCCTCAAAACATTCTTGGCGACATCGGTCACGTGTCACATCGGGTCAGGTGAAACGCTTTTGCACTTTACTACATAAAACACTCCCACTGTCTGCAGTGTTCTAATCATGAATATAGGTTTTAACAGCTTTAACAGAAAAAGGGTTGCAATTTATCTATGGATACAATACCAAGAAAGAAAAAAATGTATCTTGAGTAGTAGGCATTAGGATAGCACCATAAGAAACTCTGTAACAGATGCCCTGCCAAACATCATTTTACCTAGAACATCAGCACAGACTAATTTTTTTTTTTTTTTGAGGGGTGCTGGTGGGGAAGAAATCCTTAGTAAACAATCAACAATTCATTTAAAAAAATATTTTTATCTTTATAGAAGTTATATGTAAAACAAGAAAGAAAAAAGAACCCAAACAAAAAAGCCCAAACAAAGCAAAAGGCAGACTTACTGGTTATCATTGCTCCAGTTACAGAACCCAGAAATCCAATGCTGACCACAATGACAGAGATCAGCCTCCCCTGCCTATGCCTCTGCAGCATCACAAACATTAATACTCCCACAGCACCATGGACAAAGAGAGAGGAGAAGAGAGCCCAGAGGAAAACCCAGTACCACATCTCTGAAAGAAAGCAGTCAATAAAGGGTTAATATTTTTTAAACAAGAACTTTATAAGCAAGAAACTTTAAAACATCACATACAATCAATAGTAAGAGAAAAGCAGTACTGGTTTCTGTAGCGTTTCCATCTTAAAAGTAATACATGTGACACCATCAACATATGCTCAAGACACTCTACTACTTTTAGTAGTCTACCATAAAGGAATAACTATTGTGATAAAAATTATAAAAAGGATTCTGGCAAAAATCTTAATTCAGATGTATTTTTACAAGAAGTCATAATTCATTTAATGGTTTCTTTAAACAGTGTAATTGCAATTTCTTAACAGGTATTGTAACTACTGCTGCAGAATGAAATATTCTCTGACACAAAGATTGAATGAGGAAAAAGTCAAGAATTGTTTTGGGGGGTTGGGTTTGTTTTGATGGTGAGTTTTTATTTTGGGGCAGGTATGGGTTTTTTTTTGTTGTTGCTCCCTCTCCCCCCACCTCCACCAATAAGAGACAGCATCAGGTAACATCAAACGGGAAAACTGATATTAAATACTTCAGTTTATCTACCCAGGAGCTGTAATAGAGCGTTCCATCAAATTAGCTTCAAAGGCGTTATGTTCAAATAAAAACACTACAGTTTTAACAAGAAATTCTAACATATCTAACTCCTTGTTTTTAATTGCTTAGCATAGAACTTCAGAGAGAGGTAGGCACTATTATTTACATTACTAAACAAAGACAAGAGATTCTGAGAATGTGTGGAGTACAAACACTTCTTTGAAGAACGGCAGACATGAAGATCACCTTCAAAGAAAAGAGCTGGAACCATCAATGAAGCTACATAAGAATTAAAGAACCTTTCTCACTTAGTGGCAATTTTCTAAAAACTTTCACTATAAATCAAAAGGGTGGGTAAATAAAAGAAAAAAAAAATCCCTTTTAAGTCAACTACAGTAGGTATTTATCATCACAGAATTCAGCAAACTGGGGTATATATTCCTGATGGACATACTACCATGACACTGCCATTAGACCAGTTTTTGCTGCAGTTCCCCCTCAAAAAAAGAACAAAGACCAGCTTCCTTACAACAGTAGAATACTTATTGTTCATGAGATGAGCCTGTATTAAAGCAGCTTGACTCACTTCAGCTATTCAAGTAAAAATACAAACCAACTAGCTAACTTAAAAATCCTAAGCACCAGAAAACATACCATGAAAAGATGCTGAGAAAGAATGGTTGCTACACAACTACAGTCCTATGAGTCCAATGTCAGTACTACATGTATATCCATAGCACAAATACAGAGTTTAAGCTTTTTCATTTAGCAGTTCTTTGAGAGCAGACTCAACCCTTCTCCTTTCACACATGCACAAAAGGCAAAGCTATGCCAAAGATGTACAGCTCCTCTAAACCATGGTAACCAAAAGGCTCTTAGAGCATCAAGGAAAGTGGGTGGAAAATCTACATTCAATTAGTACTTCAGCTGTAGTTCCAGGCGTAACTTCTCTTACTGAGTGCCTGGATACATGCACATATGCACTGTCTTGAAGCAGCTCTCCTCAGATCCTCCATCCCTTCACCCCTGGCCCCAAGTTGGGTCTCAAAAATCTTTGCAAAAGGGTAAAGACCATGGTACTGTTCTACAAAATGTCCCATTACTCTCAGAAGCTACTGTGACAAGTGGCAAGAATGTCAAGTAGTCAGTCCACAGATGACAAACCCCCTCACTAACATTAAGAAAGATTGACTGCTGATCTAATCTGCTTTGGTCATGGATAGTTTGGGAAGCAAATTTCCCCTGCAGTCTTAACAGGCCTTGCCCATTACTAGCACAGCTTGGGTGTTCCCACTGTTTTATTCCACTTGAAGCACATAAGCAAGAAGCTTAGCCTAAGAATCTACCAATACAGAACCCAGCAGCCCTGCTGGGGGACAAATAAACCTTGGAACCTGGGGGGGGGGGGGGGAGAAATAAACCTTAGAAAGGGGGAAATAAACCTTAGAACCAAACTAAACCAGACCAAAAAAGTCTGTTTGAATCTGACTCTACTACAAACAGTGTAATTTCCACAGGGTTTGCTAGGAACTTTCATCACCTTTTAGGAAATCAGTGTTTGTGGTCATTGTCAAGCCTCACCAGGTAGAAAAAACAAATGATTTCCAGTCTTAGGAAGACTTACTGGGATGATGGTATTTTTAGAAGAAAATGAAAGCTTATGGGAAGGCTAACTACTCTCCTGTAGCTAAGAAACCAAAAATATTTACAAACCCTTACACAACAAAATAGCTCCATAATGAGCAACTATCTTTGGTCTTATTTACATTCCAAATAAGGCTCTAGGAAAATTAGCATCAGCCCTCACTTTATATTTAGGGCAGAAGGCATGAGAATAGAACCAGCACCAAATGTCCTGTTGGCTAAGGGAATATAAAATTCAGTTCTTTGGTACACACTTTCTTCTCCTACTACTTAAAAGCAACACACGTATTGAATGCATTGAAAAGGAAATTAGAGAACACCCAGAAATATTCCCTGTTTGACAAAAAATGCAGCTGCAGCTTTGTTAAATATGACCTCCCTTCATTAAAACATCAATTATGTCCTAGGAGCTGAAACAGGACAAATAGCTTTTTAGCACCTTTCCTAGGAAAGGCAGGAAGAGTTATCCTTTCTTATTCTCTTTTATTTACTCCTTTTATGCCTGCTACTTCCACACAGTCACTTATTTACTTCAGCTCATTAACTGGGCAAGTGGTGAAGCCAACAGAGTAAGCTGTTGGACATGGATGAACAAGTTAAGGGGGAGAGCCAATCTTTTAAGCAAACTAGAGGAGACTTCAAGATCTGTAAATCTAGAGGACAGTGTAGACATTCTTATCCTGACATGTTGAGGGCAGAGAATTATATATTCCATGTTCTGTAATCATGTAACCCCTGAATCATGATGAGAGACGACTCTCAAAAGAAGTGTGTTAGAGTAACACTGAAAGACACAAAGAATGGGTTGGGATAAAAGATGCCACTGTAAGACAGAGAAAGAGAATGTGGACTTCTGAACACAAATGCTCAAGACTTCACTTGTTCAAAAAATAACTGAGTAGTTTAACTGTTGAATTGACTTGCAATACCTACAAGTGAGAGCAAAGGAGACTGAAGTGTCTTAAGAACATGCTGTACAACTATTTACATCCTATATATAGTGACTGATACTTTAAGCAGCATAAACTTACGTAGATAATCATCTTTGTATTGGTAAAAAGAAAACACGGTCGAATTTCAGCCTTCGTGCCGTTATACTAATTAGCTTGCTCTTTTGACAACATGAGCTGCACATACAGAGTACTTTGCTGTTGTGGTGGTAATGTTTTAGCTGTATCTGGTAGAGAGCTTCAAATACTAACCTACCCTCGGTTTATTCAGTTGTGCCCTCACAGATCTTCCCTAAAGAGACATGAAAAGTATAAAATTAAAAAAAAAAACTTCAAAACTTCCTTTGCTTAACCCTAAAAAAGTTTCAGAGCTTACTTTCAGTGCATCCAAATTACTTTAAGTCACCAAAACTTGTCACATGTGTATCAAAACTCCACAGTTTCTAAAGAAATACAGGAAAGTAGGGAGGGCCCAGTATTTACAAGCTCACAAGCCCAGTGACATTCAATCTACTGCACAGATGTCACAGTTTTTCTAATAGGCCAACTGAGATCTATTTTTCAGGTTTACTTAAAATTCTTAGCACTTAAACACTACCTTAAATCTTGTTTTCAGTTTATATTCCTTTTGGCTGGTTTGCCTTTGGTAGGGATTTTTTTTCTACCAGGAAAGCTTCAAGGCTCAAATAACTTGCAATTGATGTTCAATCCCAGCAGTCTTGGAGTACTTCTTTGTTAATTTCGACATTTATACATATCAGATGCCTATCATACATACATTATACTTATGCTCTATGGATACACATTTAACACATACTAGTGTAGGATACACTACCTTAAACTTTAGAAAAAGAGTTTTTAAAGTATGTTACTGTTTAGGATAACATTCATATCACTCTCAGTTTATCAACACTTGAAGTTACATTCCATTAACAGCTTCAACTTACACAAATAAAAATGTAAAGTCAACTTTAAAACAGATAAATGCTAGCATTTTCAAATATTATCTATATGAAGATGCTGTCCTACTGCCACTCAGCTTTAGTAAACAGAGTATCTCTTCAGTCCTTCATCTTCAGAACTTTTCCTCTAGTTCTTAGCTTATTTTGCCAGATGAATAATGATTTCATATAACATTTCATAAATCAAAAGTGATTACTCCAAAACAAAGTATCTCTCAATTCTGAGCCACATACCCAGCCTATCGCTATTCGCTACAGAGTTAAGTCAAGCAATAAGTATCTGTGCTATGAATTAAAAAAATACAAATTTAAGTCAACAAGGTAGTGTGTGTTAAATTTTGAATTAAAAAATCAATAATGTTATATTCCTGTAGACTTATTAATTCAAAGCACTCAGGTAAAGTGACAGTACATTATATTTGCAACAGTTACTCAGCTCTTTACGTGCTACATTTTTTCCTTCAGCACGAGGTTGTTTACTTAATTAGTGCATTAACTGGTAATTTCAAAGTTAACTATACAGTCAATTGTTGTTTGGAGATGCTAATGCTTTTGCTGCTCTAAGTGGAAGAGAAGTACTTTGCTGAAGAGCATTTAAATCTTAAATTACAGACTAGTTCTCTAAAGTAACAGGATATGGGACAAAGACAATCCAGAGAATCGGAGACAAATGAGTACAGGATGGAGCTTAGCAGCTTCTATTAGAAATAGTGCCAAGTTCTTGGTTATGGAAGTAGCATTTTAAAAAAAAATTATTTTACTGGATACTGAAAGGAGCATTTTTTTTTCTTTCTTTTTCTTTCTTTCAGTTCAAATTCAGCTACTATCTGATTTCATCTAGTAAATCCTAATCTACCCCTAACTCTAAAACACAACCAGTTCATATAAAGGAGGTGTTCTTGGGATCTACTGGAGGAGGTAACACAGAACAAGGCAAAAGCCACCTCTCCAATGGTTACTCCTCCCAAGAGAGGGAAGAAAGACAGGAAGCAAGTGCATCATGGTGGTCATGGTGCATCATGGCCCAGGCTCAAGGAGCAATGCTTACAGCTTTAGCTGTCACAGGGTGTGATGTGTAATGTGTATGTGGCAGGAATGAAATTGCCTGTGGTCTCCTGGGCATCTGAGGCCTTATGTGAAAGACAGGATTTCTTTTTTTCTATGTTGAACCTAAATTAGATAAGCGGTATAAAAATAATCCTTCAGCTTCTAACTAAGGGGAAAAAGAACCTACCAAAATTAAACTGTTAGGGTTTGAAACATTCCTGGTTTAGGCTGGATTTCATATCAGGTCCCTGTTGAAATTTTCAGAAAATATTTTTAAGAAGGATGCTGATAAAATCTTGCAACTTGTTTGCGCAAACACAATCAACGTGTTTTATCTAAAGAAGATAAGTTTTTACTTGTGCAACTTGAAAGCCTAGTCCAGACCACAACTTTAAGACCAAAAGTAAACACAAGGCAGTCTTGAATATTCATGAAACACTGTATATTAATGAATTTCTTCTCCCAGTACTCTGGAGAAGTTTCTTCTTATACTTTATAGAGGTGCAAAAGGGAATGAATTAAATAGTCAAATAAGACAAACGCATTCATACATCTATTTTCTTAGCAGGGAAAACAACAGAATTACTGATTTTAAACAAAGTTTACTTGGATAAGTAGTTAGGAAGGGTTTATGTAAGTTATTCAGCTTTTTGCTACCATAAATTATTAAATCAATATATATTCTAGGTTATATAGAAGATTTTAAGTCTAGTGAAAGTTATGGACTGTTGACAGTGCATAAGAACATTCAGGTCAACAGGTTATGGCTAGAAGAAGAACCTGCATTTAAGCACCATGTAGTGCAATTTCAGCTGGCAGTGACATATTCTCCAACAACACTATGATGGATAAAAAATTATTTTTCATATTCTTTAAATTAAACAGAAAAAACATTCCAAATTAAAAATATCTTATGCAACCCCTCATTATATTGCAAAAGCATCGAGAAACAAGCTGTCTTGTTTTTTTAACTCTCAGCACTGAATTTTGTAGAAACGCCCATGTTGCATAATGGTCTAATAGGAAAAACTTTATCGAGGATGTCTGGCACAAAGAGAAGTTAAATCCGTTGTGAAATTTTTCCTTTAAGAGTACAAGATATATTTTTAGAGCAGGTATGCAAAAATAACTACTCAGAAAGTGAGTTGTATTAGTGAGTTGCCACACTAATCCCTGGACTCTTTAATCATCAGACACACATTAAAAAGTTCAAAGATCAAATAAATAAAAACAGCATTCTGAAAGTTAAAAGAACAAGAAAGATAATAAACTCTAAAATGATCACTTTCTTTTTGCAACAGCTTCAACTTCAGCTACACCTTTATTTTCATCATAGTTCTTCCACCTTTAACAGATAAAGAAAAAAGAATAGATCTATCCATCATTACTACAGCGTGCAAAAAAGATGACAACACTCTTTCATAAATATGAGAATATTTTCATAAATATTTAAAACATAGACTCTTTACTCAAAATTTTCCACTAATCTGTTACCACTTAATATACTCCTACATAAAGCAGAAAGAATTTACTCAGTTACATCTCTGCTACTGATACCAAATCCCTGCTTATTCAGAGCTTTAAGCTTCTGCTTTTCTTTACACCTAGACAGAATAAAAAAATCAGAAGATACTACTCTCCACTGTATGTCTTGGCTCCCACAGTAGTGCATACACATTTTGCAGCATGAGACTGAGCAGAAAAAAAGCCAGTTCTTGCCAAAGCCAGCTAAATCTCCCCTCTCCTAACAGAGGATGAGGGCCTGATTCTATTTTGGTTCACAGAATTCTTTTGTAACAGGTAAGTCTTTAAGAACCCTTGATGCTTAAGATTATGTTTATTTGTCAGAAAATATCTGCCACCTCATTCACTCCCACAGCTCTCATTGTCCACAGGTAAATTCGGGCGGGGGGGGGGGGGGGGGGGAGGAAGTCTGATTTCTTCACATTCATTTTTATGAGGTTTTGTTGTTGTTTTTTATAGCTTTCTGTCAAATGCCAATGAGCATATATCCACAAGGGAAAAAAAACCAAAGAAACAAACAACCACCCCCACAAACATACTCTAGACTTCCAAACGTATTTATAGACTCACACACTTTCTACAAGCCTTCACTCATGCACAGGTACCCATCAATTTCACTCGCATACACGCACCCCATACCATTAGCCCTCTTTTATTACACACACGCTCAGCTCCTTGACACACGCAGGCACGCCAGACACCGGGCACACTCACGGGTCTCCCCGACACCTGACACACGCAGGTCCCTCCCGCTTCCCCGGACGTGCACCGACCCCTCGCCCCAGCAGACACGCACACACACGCCGTGTACCTGCTCACAGAACGCGCACGAAGGCACACACGCAGGGACTCGGGAACACAAACACCAGCCCTCCCCTCATGCAGCACACAGGGAGACCACCGCCACCCCCACGCCCTCCATTGTGCACCAGCCCCGGAGCGGCCACCACGCCGGCGGCGCCGCTCGCCCACCCGCCCAGCGCATCCCAGCACCCGCACTGCCCCGGTACCCGTGAGGTTGCGGAGGACGGTGCCGTGAGCCCACAGGCTCAGCACTTGCTGCACCGACAGGTTGATCATGGAGTTGTCCCCCGCTTCCACCTTCATGGTGCCGCCGCCGGGCGGGGTCCGGCGGCTGCCGGACCGCGGGGCGGGAGGGATGCGGCGGCGAGGAGCGAGAGGGCGGGGAGGCGGCGAAGGGGTCTCCGAGCCGCGGAGGAGACATCGAGGACGGAGAAGGGGAGACGGCGGCCGGGGAGAGCCGAGCGATCCTGGGGGATGGGGGGAGCCGGCCGCTGGCGCTTCCCCGCCGCTCAGGGGCAGGGCTGGGCGGCTGAGCCCATCTCCCCCGTCGCCTCCTCCTCCTCCTCCATCAGCAGCGGCCGCCGTGGCTTCGCCGGCGGCATCGTCACCCCGGTCACCGGCATCACCTGGAGAGAGGGCGGGGCGGGGCAGCCCGGACGGCCCTCAGGCGGGCGGCTCCATGCAGCAGCAGCGGCGGGAGCGAGGAGGATGCCGGCGCCAGACGGCAGCGGCTGCCGGAGGGAATGGGGAAGGAGCGGAGGGAGTGGGAGCGGGAGTTGGAGATCGGGAGCGGAGGCAGCGGGAGGGCAGCCCCGCGCAGGCGCGGCGGGAGGAGCCGAGGGGGAGCGCGCTCCTCCCACCAAACGGAGGACCGGGATTCGGAGTCATAATTTGACTCAAGAAGAGCGGGAAAGTCTGGGGATGTTGTCGACGCTCAGGGAAACCTGCTTTGGCGAGAAGTGTGTTAAATAAAATCTAGATGCATACAGATACATATACATACATCTATATATAGACTGAAAGGGAAAAATAAAGTAAGAACACTACACGGTATTAAAGTTGGTGTTAAAGTTTATGCCGTTGCGTGTGTCTAAACATCCGAGAAAAGTACAATAAAGAATATGAATTCTGAAAACAGGAGTGTTCTCACCGTGCAGCACTCAGCATGAGCAAACGGAGCTGCAGAGAGCGCTGACGACAGTACCTCCGCGGCTGGCTCTGCGGGATCTGAGGATACAGCCCCCCTGGGACAAAACGGGACAGGATGAAGAAAGCGGTGCACACAGGGTGAATGTTGCCCAGGAAGGCCGGAGCTCAGGTGACAGCACGGGTTGCAGCGGAGAAGCTGTCATTCCAATGCAACAGCCAGGCAACGCTGCAGAACCTTCCTGCCTGTCCCTTAGAACCTCGGAGCTCCATGGTCAGCGTGGCTGCAGATTAAAGCCATCAAAAGTTAGAAGACGTCAGAAATCATGAGCGAATCTTGATTCTGTAACCATGCTTTACCCTGTTCCTTTGCTTTATATAATATGAGAACACAGTCTTTCAGCTGGACGCAGCTTCTCTCGAAGCACGGGATGCACGGTGCTTACCAACACAAGCGCCATCAATCTTCCCTCCCATCCATTCTTAAATATGCCTCCCTAGGCCGTATTTAGAGTGCATACTTCTTCGCTGGCCTGTCTTCAACAGTGCTCGCTATAGTACTTCATAAACATCATTTTATGTCAGCATCCTTGATGGAAGGGGTTGGAGAGGTAAAGTAAATCATAATTATAGGTGCAATTTATACCTCTATAAAAAGATATTTTATATAGTTTATATTTAAAATGTACAATATAATATGTATCTATTTTATATATTTATATAGAAATATATATATATTTGCAATTTATATATATCTTGTATAGGTACAATTTATAGATGAAGAGCCACAACAGATAAATCAACTAATATCCTGCTTGATGCCAATTACTGGATTTTTTTTTTTTTTTTTTTCCAGATAGACTATTGGCAGGATATCTGGTTTAGCAGTGCTCCCAAAGCCCTTTGTTTGCAGCTGACAATGCTTGGCATTTCTGCAAGTAGGTATCATGCCAGGCAATGAGAAACACACAGGGAACAGCTCCCTAAAGGGCTCTGGGTTTGACTGATTAAGCATGGAATCACTGTGATGGAGAAAGAGCTCAGCTGTCCGTCCAGGTCCCTGTTCAATTATTGGGGGAAGGTCCTCTCTTTCCCTCTTTTTGTAATCCCACCACCTTACAGTTGTATAATTCAGGCCTTAAAGAAAATCGTTCCCTTTGGTATGCAGTAGTGATTAATTTTTACAGCATTATTATTCCATATCTTAAGTAGGGCTAAGTGAGAAAATAGCATATAATTTAGGTTTGAATGTGAAACATAAAATGAAATATTTAGAAACAGTTATTCTGGTTTATTCTTTTTAACTTTGGTACGCTGAACTTTGAGAAAACAAACATTTTCAAATGTCCTTAAAAAAATCCCCAACCCTAAGTTTGTTTGTATTGTAGACCAATGCCCCAAGAACAAATATATTCCACAGGACATTGTGGTGTAGTCAAGCTTACTGATAAAAGGAAAACTAACATTTGGTGACCATTTTAGTTTGTAAATCCTGTGGTAATCTAATGAGAGATGTCAGCAAGACAATCTGATAGGCCAGAAGCACGTATGGAAATATGCATATATCTGTATATAATGTTGCATTGGTGCCCAGTGAGTTTCGAACCTGCATATTGATGATTTTTCGTATTCCATACAAGGAAGAATGCATTGGAAATACTGGCTTTGAATCACTTGTGTCCATAACTTGCTAAAACACCTTCCACAATGCTCAGCAATTGAAGTACAGAAAACTCGTTCACGTAGATGTCGAGTGAGTATTGCTGTAGTCTGCAGACTCTAGCAATATTTGCTGGGGAGCATCCTTCAAGGTTGTACAGATGCTTTCTCTCTAGAGACAGAGACTTTGGAAACCTCTTGAGCCTCCCCCAGGGAGGGTTGATCATTCTGCAGCAGCTCAGAGTCTGCAGGAATACAGAGCTTCCTAAGTTCTAGGATAACAAACCGGCTTCCTTCCCAACAGAGATACACCAAAACTGCAGGGCAGCTTCCACTGCAGCTCCACCTAAGAGGCTAAAAAGGGTTGTCAAACCTCAGTCATACAACATCTAAATTAACTGAATATTTTCTGATCAAACACCACCAACACACTTGGACAAGCTCTGTTGACAGTGTAGCATTGATAAACGGGCAGAGACTCATCTTACAGGGGGCCATAATTCATCTCATTTATTCAACATAGTCCCTATTCCATCATCTAGTGGGTGAGCTGAATACAAATTTGAATACATATTTGTCATGTGAAAACAAGTCTAACTGGACCACTGAGAAAAATATTGTTAAAGCATTGCCTTAAAAAAAAAAAAAAAAAAAAAAAAAAGAGGGTGGTACATGGCAGTGACATTTCCCAGTAGCTTGACACTGGGAGGAGATCATGCTGGAGGAATAGAGTGCTTTGAATGAAGCAGCAGAAAGAAGCAAAATTGACTCCTCCAAACTGTAGCTTCCTATGAGCAGGGAATTGCAGCCAATTCTTTGTCCTCGGCAAAGACCTCTCACTTGGGAGGCATTGCCACAGAAGTCCTGAGCTTATTAGCTCTCTGCAGGGATTATTATGAGCTCTGTAGGCAGCAGTTTACAGAGCAACAGCGATGATGTCAAGGGATCCCCAGCAAGACTCAGGTTGCTGCTGAAACTGCAAACAACAGGGGGAATAAACTAAGGATGCTTGAGCAAGGCAAGCAAAGGCAGTGAGGGCTGGAAAGATCTCAGGGAGGAGAAATCACCAGAGGCAGCACTGCCCTGATGATTAAAGCAGGGGAAAAAAGAAAATAAAAAAAAAAAGGGGGGGGGGGGAAAGAACATGATCCTAGTATTTCATCAGATAAGGTAGTTCCTTAAATACTAAAGTTTAAAAAAAGAGAAGTAGCTCTTTTGTAAGGACCTGGTGAGACCACTTCATACCCCTGTGATACCTTAAAGTGGGAGAGGATGGGCTCAGCAGAGAATGTGGGGAGACATCAGAGAAGGTGGTGGTGTCAGAAAGGGCTTGGAGGGCTTACTGGCAGGGTGGCAGAGGGAGGGCTGGCAGGCCGGGAATATGACCAGCTCTGATAATGCTCTGCTCCACTCCACAGAATAGGGATTAAGAGAAGACTTGTAACTGCAGGGAAAACAGGGGAGAGGGGAAACAACCCCACAAATAAACCTTCACCACTTGTGCACAGACAAACCCCATGTTTCCACTCCTGTGTGGTATTTCAGGGGCAGGCCATACAATACACATGGTCTGCCTGACAGCCAGCCTTGAGCCATCACTAACAGCTTAGAGATTCCAGGTAGCCTTTCACCCTGCTGGTGAAAGGGTCCATGAGGAACATCTGAAAACTTACACACAGACTGATTTTTATCCCAGATGAGCTCGCTTTCCTTCCAGTGTAACTCCTCCTCCCCATTTCCCTCACAGCAGCTGCAAAGTACTGCAAGGATCCAGCTGTAAACCTTGACTTCAGACAAAGGAAATTAGTTTTACAGGTGGAAAAGTAGGGTCAGTTTAGTTTCTCTAAGAAAGATTAGAATATGTCTACATAAGCTGCTATTAACTTCTGGTATTGCTTTCAGAAACTGAAGAAATAATGATAAATTTCATTGGAGAGACCTTGGCTGAATTATTTTCCACTTGGAAATGCAATACTGTTCAAAATGAAATGATTTCTTAAGTCTTTTTAGAGAAACAGACAACACTGAGTATTGCTCCTTTGTCATGTTCTGAAACAAATATTAAATTTTTGCATAATGAATACAGCTTTTTGTCATAGTAAAATATCCAAAACCAAAACAATCTTTTGGTCCCCTTGAAGAAAAGAATTCCCACTCAAGTTTTTCTAACCAGCACTGGCCATGTGGATTGAGTGGCACTGCAATTAAAGATCTGTTTTAACTGAATGGATAACCCCAGCACTGCTCATATATACAGACATTTTTTCCCCCCACTTCAAAGGGTTTTTCTTGGCCTTTTTTTCAAGTCACTGACAAGACATTACAAACGCAGATAGTAAATTAATACCTCAACATCAGCAATAGATTTCTGTGTACTTGCCCCTCTTCCAGACCATGAATTTACACACATAAGTTACTACTCAATCAGAAGAATTGGCAGTCACAGCTAGTTGTGGTTTGAGAATTGGGTCATTCAGAGATCCTTGGCCTCGTAATCTCAGCTCTTAAAAGGCTGAAATTTGATCTCAGCCCCTAACCTCAATGATGGATGAAGATGCCATGACAGCAATGTAGGAGAGGAAGGAAGGAAGTAAGGTGATACTACGGGATAAATATCCCAACGCTACCCAGCATGAAAGAAGCCTCACAGGTTGATCTAAGCCACCAAAAATCATCTGGAGAGAGTTTCCAGGGCGGCAGAGGGAGGCAGAGGCGCACGACAGACTTTTCCCAAGCACCAGTAGATGGAGCCCTATGGTATCAAAGACATCCTCAGCTCAGCCTGCTGTGCCGTGCCAACAGGACTTCTGCCCCACAGATACTACCTCCAGAGCGCTGCCAGGGCTTTACTAGCAATGCTATTTCAACAAAATACCTGTGGATACTTGGAACCCGCAGTTAGAATCTCTCCTTTTTTTTTTTTTTTTTTTTTTTTTTTTTTTTCTGCTTCATCTGCTGAGAGAATATCTCTCTGCCAAAGACATTGACTTTTAGCCAACAGTTTGCATGTATTAAAATGCCTGAAAGATTGGACTAATCAAGAAATAGAAAAGTCCCACTGGCTACACACATGTGCATTCAGACACATGCAGGAGTTTTAAGTAAGAACTGCTGTTAATATCAATTATGCTACTACTTATAAAAGGATTTTTTTTCCTCTTTGTGAACTCATTTAAAGGAATCTTTTCTCATGAATAAGAATGTTATTAGGGTTCACAGGAAGTCTAAATTATCCTTTGTGTTTCGCAATGTAAGTTGATTGAAAGCAGGCAATTACCTGTTAAAATTATCATTAGGAAACACTGGGAATAGTTTAGCAGGATCGACCATTTTCAAGACATGAATTAAACTACTTTCACTGTTCCCTCAGAAGTTAAAGAGGGGAACAACCTTTGCTGCTTGTTGTCTTCAAAAAGGTTGTTTGGCTAAAATGCAAAAAATTTGCTTCCTGCAAGACTCATTTCTTTCAGCCTAGTCCTCTCTCCCCAATTATTTTTTAAATAACACACCAGACTCTCACAATCCATGTCAACAGCTTGATGCATGATATAGCCACATCAGGTTTCTTGTATGCTTAGATCGTTAACTACCAAGGACATTGTCAAGCTATTAGTTTTGAAGTATCCTATTTTTAGATTGTTTTGGAACTGCTGGAAGTTTGCTAGAGAAATCTGTTCCTTCATTAAACTATTTGTTTTTTAAACCCTCACATATGCGTATAACAGTCCAGGCAGTATATAGGCATTTATACGTAGTTTCTACACACAACCACAAGCAATGAGATACCTGATTTGCAATACATTTGGATTTCTTTTCTGATTTAGATTTCAAGAAAAGTCAGCTTTAAAATACCTGAGTTTTGTTGAAATATCTGTAACTCCAGCCTTCTCAGTTAAAGCAGTATTTGCACGTGTATCTATGATCTGCGGCGCCCTTACACTGAGCTCCACCTCTCCTTTCCCTCTCCATCACTGCATTCTTGAGCAGACAAGAGGTGACACATCAGCATCACAGAGCAGGACATTTCCTCCAAAATTCCAGTTTCTCCCTCACCCACAGCAGCTGTGCTACGGAAATGCACTTTGCAATACCACAAGCCTGCAAACCCACGAACACCTCGGTTCCTAAGCAGGTCCTCCCGCTGCTGATCCAGCAGCCTTTACAGTCGCCTGGAAATACCTGATTGATTTCAGTGCACTTCACATTCAGTTCTGAATGGTGGAATTATCTGACCTTAAAGCATCTTCTTTTAATCTGACAACTATAATTATGTTTAGTAGAACTGTTACAGGTGTTTCTAAAGATTCAGTTGCCTTAGGGAAGGGACAGTTCCATTCTGCCAGTAAGGGCCACTAGTATGCATTTTTGTTCCTCTTTAATATAGGCCAATTTTATCTAGTCTTACCCATTTCTTGGTGACCCTAACATGTTTGCAGCACTGATTTATGTAACTTAATTTTCCACTTTATCCATACAGTCTACTTCAGATAATATCTTTGAGGACACTTCCTTCTTCTTTTGTAAAAAATACACCTGTGTTCTCATCAATAGTTTATGTTCACTGGTTCCTTGACCCCTACCATTTCACACACACTTCCATGAAAATTCAAAATCTGACTCTTGATTTTAATTTACTGGTTAATTTGAAATTTTTGGCAGCACCACATGCATAAGTTAGATTGCTTGTCACAAGACCATTGTGAGGTTCCCATTTGAATTCCTGGAATTTCCAAACTCTTTTACTAAGTCTTTGAATTCCTGTCATCCTCTTTACGTTTTTTCCCTCTCCTAGTTCCTAGTTCAAGTAAGTTGATCGTATAAATATGTCACTGAACTATGCTTTACAAAAGTATCTACCTCTGCAGTGTGGAGCAAAAGGACTCAAGGTAGATAAAAAGAGAGAAAAAAAGTCAGTTCATCCCTACAACAAGGGGATGCCCCTGTGTGAGGAAAAGAAAATTAAAGTCATATGGAACTGCGGGTAGTTTTAACAGTTTGGGATCAGGACTTGATACTTCATAAAACTCTGCATGTATGGTGCAACACGACACCAAAGTTTTTCTTCTGAGTGCTTGTTTGTATTGCCTTTGATATTGTCTGACTCTTCAGTAACACTGCTTCTAAAGAAAGGAAAGAGTCAGAAGCACCACCAAGGTGCACAACCAAGAATCAGGAGACATGGCATTTCTTTCTAGACTAACCTCATGCTGACAGGTGAATCACACAGCCAGATTTACATCAGGCAGTATCACGCTCTGTGAATAGCCCTCTTGTTTCCAATGGGTCTCAGGGTTTGAGTAGTGCTCAAAACACAAAGAAGTCTCCTAATTCTATCTGCAACCCCTTTGGTTTTTGGTTTCTCCAGCTGGAAAAGCAGGATAATCTTCCTTGTGAGGTTTAGTTCATGGACAGTTTAAAATGCACTGAAAGATTCAGACAGACAGAAATCAGAAGTATAAAGTATTGACAGAGATAAATACTTTCAAGGTGGCTTTCTTGCTGTTCTGGCTACTTGCCCACAGTGCTTTGCATGCAATTGAGTAGGTAGGAGAAATATTTGATCTAATAGACTTGTAAACTCCAAGGGGAAGTGGGGGGGAAGAAAAAGAAAAGGAATGGTGAGTACTTGACTGAGCCAGTATTTAACACCCTGTCCAGAAGCACTCTTCTGGTCCCTTTTGATTGGACTGTCATCATACTCAGTGGTCTTAAGAACAGGGAAAAAGAGTCAGGTGAGGATGGGAAATGTGCTTTCTCACTCAAAGGATGAACCTAGTCACTATGTCTGGGCTCCACTGCCCTCTTTCATCTGCTATAAGAAATCTCCTTCTTTCAGAGGGGAAAATGTTGCCTTGTGGTTGTACGGAGCACATAGCTGACAGGGACTTGAATTGAGAGGGTCACACAATACAACACCCTCTTGCCACCCTGGGTCTGGAAGCAGCATTGCATGGGGCTGTGCCCAACAGGAGAAGCTCTGCCTTCTGCATTTCATTTTCCTGCACTAGCAGTTCAAGGATTAGTTCAGGCTGGACTGCATGAAAGTAATGTGCACCTGTTAGCATGGAAATGCCTTAGGTCAGGCAGGTTTTGCAAACAAATGTACTCAATACAGGCCAGGCTCCCTGTCCAAAGCCCTAATTAGAGGTGTAGATCACAGCTGGTGCAAGGATGCCTAAGGCTGCACTGACCCTGAAAATGATCATCCTCCCACTCCTCCCTCAGGACAGCACTGACAAAGCTATGCAGAGATTATTCCGAGATGAGAATAACAAACTGACTGGTATGAAAATAAACACATCTGTAGGACAGTGAGCAAATGAGTAGTTAAGGTGGCATTCTTAAAATATTTGTAGATGGAACTGTACACAAGTTTGTCCTAAATTCTTCCTTTGTGTGGAAATAGTGGAAGAAAAAGAAGATAAAACAAACTTACTACTGCTAGGAAACATAGGATCTGACCCAAAGTGGCAATGAATGTAATGTTAATATTCCTGATACACAATGTTGCCTTTTGACTGCACCAGCTGCTATGACCCCGCTCTAAAATTAAAGTCCTAATAAAATTATAAAGGTCTTCTCACAAACGTTTTCCTCACCTTATGCTTGCCCGGTAAGGATCAGAATCAGTACAGTAGAATTTGTGCAGGTATGCATGCAGGTAGCAGTCATCACAGAAATGACAACACAAGATGAATGCATAAGGTGAACAAACTTCCTGAAGGCATCAGAATTTAAACAGGTTTTCTTGTAATGGGCACTGAATAATGAACCCACTTTTAAACAATCAGTGACTCAAGGAAAACAACCCACAAAGTCAGAAAGAGTATTACAAAAGGGAAAGGGTCATTGCTAATTTACAAGTTGTTTTCTACAAATATTTTTCCTGTCCCTACTCTGACATCAGGAAAAAAATTGAGTTGTTTCAGGTAGACATTAGCAGTCCTGTCCTTAGATAATCTTTGAGAGCTGAGAGAGCAGAAAATAATGTATACAAATAGAGCACACTTGAAAAATATTAACTAAAGCTGGGAATAAACTGTTCTCTAATGGAGGTTTCAGACCTGATTAACAAAGAGAAAAAACTGAAGCAGATACTTTCCAAGGGAAATGTATACAACAGAACTATTCCAGGCTTTTATAATTTGATCTTTAAGACTGGCCAAGAAAAGATTTAATTTTGTTTACTTAAATAGCTTACAAAAGAAAAATGTCTCACTGCTCTACCCCTTTGTCAGACAGATTCCAGAGCAGAGGATTAGCTAACAGTTTGGTCTTACAGTGTGTACACACATACTGCCTCACATCTGAAAGAGGAAATTGGCCAGTTTGCAAAATGAGGAGAATGCATGTTGGTCCAAGTTCTCTGTTTCTGTCAGCTTCTCTGGGTAAAGCAGCACAGTGGGTGAGGATGTGAGGGAAAAGGTTTTAAGCATTGGTTTCCACTTCTCACTACAACAACAACAAAAAAATCACCCTTTCTGTTTCTACTCATTCATGCAGGAGCAAACAAATACAGCTTCTGTAAAAACCGTGACAGTACCGTAAGTACTAATACCATCAGTATTACAAAAGTGTTAGTAACTAAATCTTCCTAACTAGGGGTTGAACCCCTGAGACAGCATGAACCCTGGCACATAGCCTTCCAGACAGACTGTCTGTCTGGGGAGGAAGTTGGAATGAGTGGCCGCAACCTTCTTGCATCCAGAGCTACCAAAGGAGAACAGTGTTTCTCAGAATCTGGATGGTGCATGCTGAGGAGAGCTGTGCCACCAGGCTGCAATGAGTCAACACTGCCCACCAGCAGCTACTTCTGCTAGAGCTCTTCTGGAGGGCTGCCCAAGACTGATAGCTGCCCTCCCTTCACCCACCCTCCTTTCCAGTCTGCATGGCACTGTATTGAAAACTTGACCACTGTAAGGCTTGCTCAGGGTAAGGTGCACACTTAAGGTTGCTGCTTACATTCATTTTGAATGGAATCCTCCCTGCAATTCCTCTCTCACCTTCAGCTCTTCTGCTTCACATGATCAGAGGCATCCCACTCTGTCCAGCTTCATCTAAAAGTATGCAGAGGATCTAGGCTAGAGCCTAGAGTAAAAGCATTTTTCAGTTGAAAATTCCTAGTCTTTTCCTAAAGCTTTATAGTGGAAGGTGCTTTGCTCGTGTCTTTTTGAATGTATTATTCTTATTTTGACCAATGCAAGTACAATTTGTTTTTTAATGCCAGGGGCTTGCTGATTATATTAAACTTTGATTTTGCAGTTTTGAAAGGATTTCTGAGAAAAAAAATCATTGCTATATGAAGAGATCACTGAGGTCACTTTGTCTGTTTAGCCCGAAGGAGACTGAAGGGAGACCTCATCATAGTCTGCAACTTCCTCTTGAGGGGAGGAAGAGGGACAGGCACTGATCTCTTCTCTGTGGTGACCAATGACAGGACCTGAGGAATGGCTTGAAGTTGTGTCAGGGAAGGTTTAGATTGGGTATTAGAAAAAGGTTCTTCACCCAGAGGGTGAAGCACCAAGCCTGTAAATGTTCAAGAAGTATTAGAATCATACTCTCAGGCACATGGTGTGACTCTTGGGGATGGTCCTCTGCAGGGCTAGGAGCTGGCCTCGATGATCCTTGTGGCTCCTCTCCAACTCAGCATATTCTGTAATTCTGTGAAAATAAGAACATGACTCAGATTTCCAGACTGACCCAAGATCTCTATTGTGAATAGTGAATAAGCAAGACCAGATGCCTCAAAGTGGCGAATTGCAAGTAATGCCCTGTTGTAACGTGCCACAATGTGGCAAAAGCTAGTTGTATTCAGACTCGGTAAGAACAAAATGTTGGAGAGATCATAAAAGACCCAGAAAAGAGAGGCAGGCAAAGGTTAACAGGCAGACCCTCAGCTGGTGTGCATTATGCTGTGTTTCATCTTTCACTACAGACCTTACAGTTGCTACAAGATGTTTGGAGATGTTTTGTAGTCTCTGATGCATGGGATGAACTTGGTTTGGTCAGGCTGTTGCAGGGATGTGACTTTGCAGAGTCCTTTCAGTCCTACTCCTCCATGAGGGTCTTTTTGCTAAGCATGAAGTTATACTGGTGTTGGATCCAGTGGTTTTCAATGTCACGTTACCTCTGGTCACTCTGATCTTCACAGGCTGAACCATAAATACAAATAAGAATTGAAAAGAAATGTTGAATATGTGTAGTGGAAGGCCAGAACCTGACACCCAAATTACTTTACTCTTTTATAGTTTCTGGTGTTGACAGTGATTTAATTTGTGAAATACAAAACGGTCCAACAGAAATTCCCCTGCCAAGGCATTAAATAGGAGATACCGAATGCCAGTACTTAAACATGTGTTTCAATACAAACTTTTCATTCTAGGATGCTAACTGGACAAGCCCAACAAGAAGAAAACCTAACAAAATGTCATGTGCTGTTGTACGACCACCTGAGCAAATAAGTTACAGTTGCTGCGCTTGTTTTCTGCAGAACACAGCTAGTTTTGATCTTTTCTTTCAGGTAGATGGTACTAAATTTTACATAAAAGTGTCAGCAGCTTTAAATGTAGCCAGGTAAGAAATACAAAGAGGTCAGCTTCAGGGAGGCATATTTGGAGAGTGTAGTCACATTCAGACTCAGTTTTTACCAGGTTCTGCAACGAAGCATGATAATATAAACACAAAGGATGAAATTCCACACCAGAGTGAATAGTCTGAAACCACAGTGCTCTGATACTGTTCCAAATAAGTCAAAGCTTAGATGTCTGTAAGTATTGCCTAGGCTTTAGTCAGGTTATCCACATAAGGTTGAAATGTCATTCTTCATGCAAACAGAAACAACAACCAAAAAGTACATTTCTGAAACTACTCCATTTACCATATTGCTTCCTGTTGCAGAGCCTACTGGGTTTTGCAATCAACCAGGCTTTGTTTCAATAAGCTCAGCATCATGGAGACTTCTCTGGCAAGTTAAAAAGTTACCTTTGAGATAGCACCAGATGTGCATCAAGTGCAAACAGTGAGCTCTTTGAACAATTAACATCACAATTATTATCACTGATACATTGTCCATAGTCCATAACGTGTCTTCATGTTACTCACATAATAGTACTAGAAGTCTAGCAAAAGCCTGTTAGTGACTATAACTTCCTACTTTCAGCGTTTTGATGCCAATCTCCTGAATTTACTCTAATTTCCCTTCTGTTTCTTATAGTTTATCACTGGGCACAACCAGTTGCTCTCTTTACTCCTGACCTCCATATCATTCAGCTGCAACTCATTTTGACTGCTCTGCTGACTCAACTAAAGGCTAAACTGGAAGCAAAGGTCAAATTTCAAGGCATGCTAGAGAGAGAGAGAGAGAGTGCTAGAGAGAGAGAGAGAGAGAGAGAGAGAGAGATCTTTGAGCTGTAGTAGAGCAGGTCCAGAAACACACATGCATTCTTTGTTATTACTCATCAGAAAGAAGAGATCCTCCATATGCCATTGTAGACTTTGGCTGAAAGACAGTTTTATTTTGCTTTTTGATTTAGTTAGTAAAGACAACAAAGGTATTGAGCTCATGAGAATCTCTTCGGGTAGAGTAACCAAACACTGATAGAAATGTGAGTAATTCAGCATTGGCTGTGTGGCCAGAATAGCAAATGACATTGGAGAGTTAATGTTTTATTGCCCAAGAGCCCACCTATAAATGCAGCTGGAATTAACAACTGCATGATGGGATGCCTAGCAGTAGTGATGAAGGAGATGTAATATGCATTTAGTGCTGTTTGGTTTTCAAAGCAATATTTTAGCTGGGAATGTTATTCATGTTATGAGTTCCTTGGGAGCCAGAAGTTGAATCTGATTTCACAGACAAGCAACATGAGAGCCTAGAAACATTTGATCTACCGGATATTGCTGGCACTGCTTACTGCTGCCTTCTAAGAACACAGACTTCTGTCATGTACTTTCCTTAGGGCACAAAGTGCTTTCTGCCTTGCTCAGGAGGAGATGGTTATTGTAATGAAAATGCAAGTATACCTTATATTATCCAAGGGACCATCAAAGACTTCATATATCCTTTGACAGTTATGTAAGATATGATCTGCAATCCTCCCCCACTTCCAATTTATACTTCAGAACAATTGGAATATTTATTAGCAAACAGGTGTTGGTTAATCAACACAGTAACTGTGACAAGGGCATTGAAGCTGCAAAAGACTGGTCTGTGCACAGAAAATAGGAATTGAGGACAGTCAGGCAGGTTTTCTTCCTGCAGGGCAATCAAATTTTGCTGGATATTTACATGTCTAAATTTCCTTTCACATCTGCTGCTTCTGTCTCTTGAAAAAGGGAAAGAGAACTGAAAACATGATTCATAAAGATCTTATTGGGGAGGAAGGAAGCCGAGATGTTAAATATCCCAATCTGCTATTTTTCACTTCTGAAAATATGGCAAGAAGGATCAGGATAGTGTTCTTGGAAGTAAAGTGGTCTTTCAAAAACTAATAACCCATCTGTAAGCAGAAATCAGAGGTCCATGCCCTCTTAATGGCTTCTACTCCAAGTTCACTTTCTTTGAATGGCCTATCACTGCAGTATCAGCTACTGGTTTTGTGTGCCTATACCCAGAAAAACCAGTCAAGTTCTTCAATATATCATCTGCTGCCACACATGGGGGTGGTCAGTGGCCACATGCAGCACCACAGATGGTTGCACTGATGGCTGGCATGTGGCAGCAGAGTCACAGGAGCTAGAGGTCAGTAATCTCCTTAAATGAGACTTGCTAATACAGTGAATCTTTGTTTAGGTTCAAGGAAAGACTCCATGCTCAGATGTCTACACTCTTTTCTTTAGGCCTCCTCTTCCTTCTCCCCTGTTCCTGTAAAGTGCTCTCCACCTCATGGATGATTAGGAACCTTTCATATGCTCCCTAGCAGAAAACTATAAAAAAAGTTCGAGAATTACTTCATAAATTGTTTTCTTAAGCAGCATTTCAGTTATGCTCTGTGCTGTGCCAGCATAAATGCTGTGTGTTGAGGATATTATTGGGCATTTCAGCATGTTTCTTCTACACTATAATTGTCACAGATCATCATACACCTGGCAAGCAAGTTGAATTATTTGTTCACTGATTTAATCCTGAAATTCAAAGCTGAATTCAAAGGAGGTTGAAAGAGCAAAGAGGACTCCATTACATGTTCATGAGAAGCAGTTTACTGGCTTGTATTCACACACACCCTCCCACACCCCCTTTTAACTAAGCCACTGTTAAAACAGAATGAGATGCATGTTGACACACTTACACCAGACACAGGAGACCTTGCTTCTGTCATATATATCTTTTTTCCAAGCACTGCCTTGCTTTGTGCTCATTGTCAACTAATGCCTGAACTGCGCTGGAGGTACTTCGAAAACAGGATTTAAGGTGAGTGGTGCAACTTATGGTATCTTGTCCAGAGGAGGAATCTAAGGAAGCACATCTGAAATATTCAGCCAAAAAATAAGCCTATTTGAGGATTAAGTAAAAGAGCATCAAATGACTGTTTTTAGTTTTCCTAGTCTTTGCTTCAGATAGATGGATATTTATAGCTGCAGTTTTCACCTATGTTTTAGGTGATGCAAGACCTAACCTAAGGAATAGCTAAAAGACACAAATCATATTTAAAGCTACATCACACTTCCTTAGTGTAGGCCATCAGCACCTGCCACTTTTTATAATAAAGGAGACATAAGAACCTAACTAAGGTAACCATAAACCATGGGTGGAGGTGAAAGGGAGGGTCTGTTAAACAGAGGTGAGGCAGGGAGTGTTAAACCAGCCTACATCTGTGATTTCCATCATAGGCAACGTCACTCAACACATACAGGGAAAAAAAGCAGGAATGTAACCAGGCCACCACAAAATCTGAAGAACTTCAGAATGCAGCAGGCTAGCCAAGAAAAGTCTTGTCCCCTGTCCTTACTCCCTGTTTTTACTCCTGCCATCAAAGTATAGATGTGCATCCAAAAGCATTCACATAGACATTAGTGAAAGAGATGGGGCTAGCAGAAAGCAATGCAAACAAATACAAAGCACATTTGACGGTGGAGGTGACACATCACACATACTCTTCTCAGGATGGGGAAGAATGAAGATCCCAACCCTCCCTCAGGCATTTACTTTCAAACTGTCCTATACACTCACTTATTTTCTTACAAATCCTGTGCAGATTGTTTGGATGACAAATGCTAACCTGGAAAAGCATTAGCTCTCACCTTTCTTATAGCAGCCTAAAGTCCTTTCTGCTGCCTTATCTTTAGCTCTTTAAAAAAACACCAGGATAATCAGTCATCATTCTTACCATCCCAAGACTGTTACTGATGTCAAGTAATACCTAGTTCATGGCTATAACTTTGCTATTCTATCACTTTTTTTTCGCTAATTTGTTGTATGGACTCCATTGTAACATTTCTTCTTTCAAATTAACCCTGCTGGAGAATTCTAATCAGATGAGTAAGCATATTCTCCATTATATTTCCAGACTGCAAAGAGCAAGAAAGAGAATGATGCATGGCAAAAGGCACTTTCATCAGGGGTTAGAGAAGGATGCCAAATGAAGACTACAGAAAAGTGAAAGACTAGTTTTGGTTCGCAGATGTCAGTGCATTACCCAAGTTCTTCTCTTGCATTCTTAAGCAATAAGGTTTGGGGGGGGGGTTATGCTGGCTTTGAGAAAATGGAAAAGGAACTTTTTTTTTTTTTTTAAATTACCTGCTGATTGTAAGGCGTTTCAATCCAGCCAGAAGGCTTTGTTCAAGAATTAGCTGTTGCATGTGAGGCTATGCATGTAGGCGGAACAGTTTGCACCAACAGAACCCAACTCTACTGGGAGTGTGAGTTCAGAAGATTACAGCTTTGAAGTGCAAAGCCTCAGCCAAGGCCACTTCTGCAAATGTAACCCTTGATTTAAGAAATGGGTAAATGTTCTTCCTCCCTTTTATAGGTAGCAACTTTTATTATACATTGTACCATTTAACATCTTCTTGATCAAACTGTCTCCGAATTTTGTAACTCTACTGCCTCAGAATTACATAATACGTGCTGATATTGGGTAACACTGTAATCCACCTTCCCCCAATTTTTTAAGTAATCCGAAATATATAAGAAAGCTTACAGATTTTTTTCAGATATGTGCCGACATAGCAAAGAAATAATTCAGCTTTTCAGGAAGTCTGCTTTGTACAGCAGTGTTTCAACTTCTTTTGACACTCTTAGTAACTTACTATATTCCTACTACTGCTACTTTTCTGTTTCCTCCACCTCCAGTTCCAATTGCTAAAATCAAAGCATTATGTCAGAACCACAGTAGGCATCCCCCTTCCTTAACTCCCCTCAAGGCAGAGTGTAAAGACCTTGAACACCAAAACGTGCTGGAACCAGTCAGATTTAACAAGTGAAACTTCTTCCTGGAGGCACAACATTGTCATGGTGAAGGATCTCCATTTTAACTTAGTGGGACTACAGTGAAGAAACTTTCCATGGCAGGATTTTCCTGAGGCTTCCTTTCCTCAAGGGAAGAAAGAGCCAATTCAGTTTAAAAAAAAAAAAAAATAAATTAAAAACCAATATATATATATAAAATCCAAATATTTTACCAGAGCAGTCCATAGAACATGAATATCCAAAGCTCTGTGATTTCATGATTCAGGTTTATTCCAGACTGGACCAGAGATACAGTCTCCATGAAGTGCACAGGAATTTCTACTGCAGGCTTAGGTGTCTTCTGCAGCATCTAATGCTGGATACAGAGGAGCACTATCAGAAGAACAACTATTAAGAAATCAGTGACAAGAATGATTTTCCAGCTGATATTATTGAATTTGTACAATATAAGCATTCCCCAACCACCGGGAGGCACCCAAAATTGCTTTGCAAAAGAAAGTTTCATCAACCTTTACACACTTTCCCCCCACACTTACAAAAGCTCTGTCAGTTGCAGTAGCTCGTGAATTTATTTGGAAGTAAAACCAGAGGCTGTCCCTTTTAAGGCACTCTACGAGTAGCCTTAGGGCATCACCAAACATTGTATCTCTGAGCACCAATAGCACAAAAAGGGTCAAATCCACACATTGCTGTGGTGAAAAGGCACAGAGCATGGTCCTGTTCCCCATTCAAGGCAATTGTTTGCCACCCTAAAGAATACTGTCTCACTCCCTATAACATGTCATAATCTGACTCAAGACCACATGCCCCCTCCTCACAGAAAGGAGCACCACAGTGCCAGAATTGTAACTGGCTCCCCCTACAAAGTCATCTTCTGTTTTGCTGAGAGGGACTGATGCAAGTGATTTGATCTGGAAAGTGTCCTAATTACTTTGAAAGCAAGGGAGAGGATTTCTGTAAATCACGATTGTTTTTTACATCAGGGCAGTCCTGACTTACAAGTCATTAAAAATTACCTTGATTTGAAGCAGGAATTTTTCCAGTGTTTTTTATTTCCTCCCTCAAAAGCCTGCTCTGTTCCTTCAGGCTTACACATAGCCTCAGAGGGCCTTCTGTTTCCAGTAGGGCTCATATTGGCTGAGCACATGAAAAACAGCCTTGATGGTGGGTGGCTTTCTGCTATGAAGTGTGACACCGACCTCCGCCTTCCCCTGGCACTCACACCTGCTCCATATAATTCACATCATGCTACTAAAAACGAGTTCAGAAAGCCCTTTGATACAAGTTCATCAAGGTCTTACTCAGCCAGAGGGATACATATGATTTACTCACAGTGAACCTGCCAAGAGGCCAGTCTGCTTAGTACAATAGGCTGCAGTTTTGCACCAGTGGGTTTCAGCTGAGAACCAAACAGGTGTAACAAATTGGGCACAGTGTGCCCACCACATCAAACACAGACAACTCCTGAATAATAAACAGATCATGGGAACCTTATAAAGCTCTCTTTTTGTGTTTTAATGAATGCAAGAGATACATATTCACAGCATGTTGTTGCATTTTGGCCAAAAAGAAACACAAAACAAAATAAAGCCCCTAAACAAACAAACAAAACAAAACCTCTCACAGCAAAGCAACAACAAACACAAAAAAGAAGAGCAACAGGCTCTGAACTTATCCTTCTTCTAATAAACACAGTAGGAGTTTTGCTGTGTGCAACAAAACATTTTGGTCCCTACTTTAACAGACAAGTTTCCTTTTGCCCACACTGCCTGCTCAAAATATCAGTAAGAGACAGCAGGTCAGTTTAAGTAGAAAGGGGAAAGAAGATATGCCAAAATGAAAAGAGAGAAAGAAGGTATTAAATCTTCCCAGGAGTCATTTCACCAACCTAATATCAATTTACAACTAACACTGAAGCAGGAAGACAAGAGTCCGATTCATATGCTCTGTGAACACAAAATAGGCCAAGTACATAGATATTTAAAGATTCCCAAAGGGCCAGCTGAAACTGATGTCAGTAATAATTTGAAAAAGGATAATTTTTTTTCTGAATAATACCTGGTGTAAGACAGTAGATTTCTGTAGTTTTTCCACTGAAGATGATTCACTGACCTGTGAACAATAGATTAGGAATCATAATCATGGTTCAGCAGTTAGATTTGCAATACACATTGCCTCTAGACTTGTAGTTTGTTTCCCTTCCTAAAAGATGCTTTCCTTGTTCAGTTAGTGCATGTGGCTCACTGCATGATCACACCTAGTGTGCAATTAAGAACTACTTCTAGCTGTTTATATCTAAAAAGGCTCAACTTAAAACAAGCAAAACTTAAACCTCAGAGCTCTGTGCTTTCAAGCTTCCACTGTTCCTTTAATGAATAAACTATGATTTCTTAGGAGGTGGGGGAGAGGGAGGAAGGACCTGTTTGTTAAATGCTTGTTGAATCTTTCTGCCATTTTTGTCCTTTCTTTTCACGCTCTCTATCTCTGACCAACGCCTTTGCTCACTGAATCTAAGCACCTTTCCACCAATTCTGAGTCCCACTTCTGATCTTTCGCAGCAGCTTCCAATCTCAGACTTCAGGGGGATCACCAAATTTTTTCTCCTCTATACTAGCAGTGCCTCAGCCATTCAGCCTGGACTTTTTCTAAATAAATGAACATATTTCTAAAACCAAGCCCAAGGCATACCCTGAGCAGGGCATGTGGCGTTCCCCGTCACAGAGAACACTTGGCCAAAAAAGGGATCTGGGGAGAGTTATCATCATTTCTCAACAGGCTTGGTCAAAGACAGAATGCAGAACAAGGGTTTGGAGTAGCCTTCACAATAACTGGTGCCATTTATTAACCCTGCCTGTAATTACACAAGTCAATAAGAAACAAGCTAGTTGTGCCCAGGCAGCTTTCCACTGACGTAAGGGAACACGCACAGCTGGCTGAAATGAGCCCGATCTCTTTGACGAACATTCAGTAATGGATTTGCTGCACCTAAAGCAAAGTTTTATTTCAACACTTACTTTTAAAAAGCAGCAACCGGTTGCCCACACCCCGGTGATCTGTGTAATTGAGTTCATGACATAATATCACAATGTTTACTAAGAAAGTGGCAGATGGTAGTTATTGGCTCATTTTTTTTTTTTTTAAAGGACTCATATGTATATCATGGTTATACTCAGGGTATTCCTGTTGAAAACAATTTTTATTTATTAGAGGATGTTCAAGCTTGTTTAAACAACATGTACTCCATGAAAAGAGTGGCAGATGGAGTTAACAAGCTCACCTGTTGTTTTACTTAAAAATACTGTCTAATAAGAGGTTGTGTGTGTTTTAAAAGTCGTGTTCCTGACATAATTTGTAATCCTTTCCTGGGGACAGACATAAACATCTGACAAAGGTGGCACAGCTCTGAGGAGAGGGCACTTCTCCAAGGCAGACGGGCTGGACTTGTAAAAAGGAAAGGTTGGTTCTTTATAAAAACAGCTACTGAATCTCAAAGGGAGAGAGAAATAAGGGCAACCACATCATGCAGCTTTATGCTCAGCTCCATCAAAATAGCAGATACAGAGGAGGCAGATCACAGTTGGAGGGTGACCATGAAGGACAGAGATTTTCATTGGACAAACTCCCAAAAGAGAAGGAACTGTCTTACTAAATCCACAATGAAATTGCACTGGGCTGAAATTGCACAACTTACCCTATGCTTGTCCTGGCTCTGCAGGTTAGTTACACCATCCTGTCTGATGGAGTGTATTTTCTTAGCAGATGGAACTAGAAATGCCATAGCCATCTTTTCAGGAGCCAAGATGTGGTCAAAATCAAAGAGCAACAACTTTTAGACTGCTTTTTCCAAATAATGTTTTGCTAGGTACATGAGACAGACCGTGTAAATCACAGATCTGCAGACCCCTCTTGTTCCCTGATGATGCAGATGGGTCTTTGCCAGTCACTGATTCATCTCTTCCCTCAGTGGACAGAACTGTTTAAACCCTTTCAGGTTGTTTCCACTTCTCCCAGACCAGACTCCACCTTCCCTGTCCCACAGCATCTGGGGAATGGAGGCAGTCTGCCCAGTGTTGTTTGAAGCAAGTATAGCACACTCGTCTTGGTGGACACCAAGGCTTTCAGTGCCTCTTCTCAGTGACTACTTTTCTACAGATATGCAAGAATGGTGCAGGTTTGAGGAAATTATTTGTACTCCAGAGGCAGAAGGTTTAATAATAGTGGTCAGACAAAATTGTATCCCAAAAAAAAAAAAAAAAAAAAAAAGAAGACCAGTGGAAAAACATATATTAATCAATAACAATTTGAGTAAGATTTGAAGAATAAACTGCTAAAAGTTGATCAGCGTGGCCCTTTAGGTAGCAAAACATTAAAACATTAATGGAACGTTTTCTATGTTGAGTATTTAAATTGAAATTACTATTCCAGGCTGGGCCACATATTGCAAAGCAGGATCAGCATTTCCTGCCATGAAATCAGTGAAAGTAATTCAGAAAGCTGGAAGCAGAGAAGATGGCAATGAGAAGATTATCCCTAGATTTTCCCTTAAATGACGCAGATGTAAAAAAGTATGACACTACGTTTATGAAAACATTCCGTCTGATGCAACACCTGCTTATGGGCAGGCAACAAGAGTATTTCCTTCCTATTATGCAGGCTGGTGCTTACTGCCAGCACTGGCTTTGAAGTGGAACAAGTCTGTCTCAAAATGTTTTGCTCAGCTAAATCTCATGAACCTTGGCCTTTAGAGTCTGTGTATGCAGAAAGGACCCAAATCTTGCATCTGCTTTGTTCCTTTCTACACTGAACAGTTCATTGAATACTAAACTTAGGAAAACAAACCTCACAAACCTTGGAGTAAGAGCTATGGCCTGCAATGAGTATTTAACCACTACACACAGGCAGAGTCAGTCTTTACCTTTGTAATCTGACATGTAATTTACTTTGAGCCTGGAAGAGCAGTAACAAAAAGAGTACCTATTCAGGATATGCTCTAGTTAGCTGCTCAGGATGTTCTCTAGGGAAGTGAGATTCACAAATTCAAATGTACTTGAGAGATAAAGAATTATGAATGTTTTTATATCACCTTAAAAAAAATTAGCGGCTAAAAAGCAGCCATGACCATTTCATGCAGAGCTCTGATATAATTGCTAGAGGCAATACTGTTATGTTTTCAGGTTCCATGGGACAGCATGAAGATTTTGGGGATCTGTTTTTAGACAAAGCATCTCAAACTACATTAAATATCTGAATCCATTTGGAAAAGAACCCTTTGCCTACCACCTTAGTCACAACTGTTTCCCTCAGGCAAGGCAGATGCTGCTAACATAGGGCCTGAATAAAATCCAAAACATTTTCAATTCCTTGATTTGACTTTTAAAACACAAAAACAGAGAGAACCTGTACTGCATCCATTACAGTTCAGAGTTTCTTTTAAACAGTTCTGCATTCAGCAGCATTCCATGATCCATTTAGCAAATTTCTATTTTTCAGACCAGCAATTGCTGAATTGCCAAAAAAAGCATTTTACTCTAATGGGCAAATCTAAGAAGCTCTGCTGTGCCCACCTGGGTTGCTAGTGAGCAGCAAGAGGGTGCCAAGTGCATGACAGAAGCAGTGATTTGCTGGCAGAAACGTAAACACAGCAGGAGAGACTGGGCTACTCTTAATATATAAAAAAAAAATGGTACAAGAGCTTTTGATACTACGCTTAAGGAAAAAAGTAATAGTGGGAGCTGACAGGGAACAGAATGTCTGCCCAAACACTTTAGCAGCATTGAAGAAGAAAACCAGAAACTGGAAAAGTATCTAGCCTATATTTGACATGGCTAATGACAATTATTCATCTAGGTTCTCACTCTCTTTGCTACCACCTCAGGAACTTCTCAGCAAAACTTTGGTGGTGTATCACAGCTGCTAGGACAGCAAAAGGATGTGGGGCTGACAAGACCACAGCATCTTCCTCCAGGGAATGTGAATGAATGTGCCAGCTCCACTGTTGCAATTACTGCTCAGGCCTGGGGCCATAAGAGTGCAAAAAATACCTGCTCTTAATTTGAGACCAAGGGCCACTGTCTTGAGAGTTCTATTTGTCCTTGGCAGGGGTTACCTTGGTGTTTGCTGTTGATGAAGCCTTGGGGAAGGAAGACATAGGTGGAAGTGGGGCTTAAGAACTTCAAAATATTTTGAAAAACAAACAAACAAACAAACAACTTGCTCCATCTAAGTTCATCTATTTGTCAATCTACATAAATAGAAAGAAAAAACTGAAATAATTTACAAAAAAGTATAGTGCACTCATTCACTATTACAAAAATCAAGTATTTTAGACATCACTGTATAAAAATTGACCATGACATCAGTTCTGTTTTTCATCAGCTCCAGAAAAACCTGTGGGCTAGAAGGGATTGCGTGTGGAGTTGGAGGCATTTCTAGGTTGAGGATCGAGGACTATTGGGAATAAAGTCAGTACTAAGTCTGCCTCATTCATTCAGGGAACAAAATTTACTCCCAGTGAAGGAAGCAAACAGAAGCAGCTAATTTCTCTCACAGCACCATGCTTTAGACACTTTCCCTGCATTGCCAAACAGGGAGGCTCTGCCTCTGTAAGAGCTAATTCATGTTTTCTCTCAGATGACCTTTAAGAGAGCCCAGAAAGACTAAACAAGGCTGGAAGAATTCAGACTCTGAGCCTAACAGTGAAAACTTTCCAAATAGCCCCAAGAGCCACACAGTGCCAGCAGCCCCACTGACAGCAGTGTTAGATGCAAATATCTCGTGCCAGCTCTTGTATCTCCTCTTCCTCCTCCTTACCTTCTCCTCTCCCACAGAACCAAACTGCGTGTGACCTTTTAGGGTCCTATTTTCTGTCACGTTCCTGAGCCTTAAGAGATTCAGATTTTCTAGTCTTTATCTACAACTGCAGCAACTAGGGACTTGGACAACAAATTCTGAAGCCATGAAATAACCAGAATAAAAAAAAAAAAAACATGAATAAAACTTAAGGGTATGTTTTCTTTAAAAGAAAGTACCAACTTATTACACTACAAGATTTGTAATGTAAATGACAGCACATAGCACAAGCCTGTTTCATTAGTGAGAAAACAACTACAGTGAGAAAAAGACATGCTGTTAAATCACTAATCTCCCATTAAGGAACAGCTGTGTGTTTTCATGGAAGATGTCACTCTGGGTACCAGTTGAGATCACAGTGTGTTCACATACAAGATTTGTAATCAATTTAAGACAAAGCATGGGCAGGTTGTAACTGCATCTCTCTTCCCTGCAGGAGGTTTCAAAATAATGAGATATATTCTGAAAATTCCATTTTTTTCCAGGATATGGATTAGAAATATTATTCAAAGAGGAATTGCTAAAGGAAAGAGCTGTCACAGTTTGCGAATTATTTTATCAAGGAAGAAACCACAAACAAAATGCTCTCAACACCCTTGTATGTAGTTACCTTTTGCATGTAGTGCTTAGCTCATGAGTTTACATGCCAATACCCTGTCTGCACGGAGAGTACTTCTGCGTGCTCACCACATAACAGCTCCTCTTTGTCCTCCACTGTTATCAAGCCAGAAATCCCACCACTGCCTTCTCAGCCAGCCCTGACTCACACACCGACAAAGCCCAGGCGTGGGAAGGTGGAGCTCTCGCCCCACCATTGCAAGCTGTGGGCTGTGCTCAAGGCTGGGCTTTTGCTTCCGTTTACCATATATTAACTTCCACACACCAGTGTAAGACTTTGTGGTGCGTGACTCAGTCGCATGAACAGATAAGTGGTGTCAAGTGTAGCAAACAGCCTCAGAACAGCCTACTTAGTAAACTAGTCAGCAAATACCTACAAATAAGGGAAGAGTTTAAAGAAGTCTGGAATTCCTTGTGAATGAATCACAAACACTAAAACCTACCCAAATTTAGCACGTAGCGTTTGCCAAGTTGCAGAAACGTACCAAAGTGAAATATTAAAAGTTTTCAAAGGCAACTCATCCCCAGCTCTTTTTCACAGATAGATGTCAAAGCCCTTTGCCAAATAGGTCATTATCATCACACTCCCTTTTTAAGTACGGTTAAGTACGGCTGTCCTGAGGATCATCAGCCTACAAGCAAGAAGTGTAGCCAAGGGCAGAACAAAAGTCTCTTTTGTAACCCACCAGTGGCCTTCCAGTCTATAATCCAGATGCTCCCTTGTGTTGGGGTGGGGAAGGAAGATTGTTGTTTCAACTTCAGATTTGTGCTTTGAATTTAATATTCTTTAAACCTAATACATCTAATTATTCATTTTTCCCCCTTATCAAATATACACCAAAAAAAAACCCAAACAACTTTCGTAAGAAATCTGTTTGTTTAAACCAAAACCAATCACTCCTGCTGTAATTAGTCCTTAGGTCCATCAGGGAGGGAGCCAGTACTTAACATGTAAATGGCCCCATCCTACCTGCTATCAGAGTTCTGAATAAAATTCATATGATCCTGCTGCTAAACACTGCAACAGAATTGTCATAGGACACAGAGGCCTTGTAGAGGCTGGAGGAGGCACTGGAATAGACCATCTGTTTGCATTCCCCAGTGAAAGGCTGGTTTGTGAGCTTATGGGCCGATGGAAGCACAACAACATACGGCAGAGCTCTGGGGGAGAAGGCACAAACTGTGATAGAGCAAATTATCACAACCTTGGCTTCAAAGAATACCTGCATGGTAGTTGACACTTCTTCTCCCACCCAGACCTCTTCTCTGGGGCAGACTCTTCCAAGACCACTCTCACTAAGGAAAATGGAGGAAGATGTTGTCAGGCAAAATGTTTGAGAGGTGAAGAGGTTAAAGATGGGTCTACTGTATTTGTCCTCCTCAACTGCTGAAAGCAGGAACATAGAATAACTAAAGAAATTCCATGAGAACTGCCAGTAGAACTTTTAAATGTGACTGCTTTGTTTCACGGAGTCCTTATTACAGAAGCTCTTGATGGTGATGGTGGAGGATTGCAGTACATAAGCAAGGTGCTGCATTTCTCCATGTTCCTTTTAAATAAGTTTGTCCCAGGACCTTCACTGGTACTGCAACAGGTGTTACTTCACTTGATGCCCAAAGTTGCCTAATTTAGTTTACTGTTTCCATTCCTTCCAGTTCAGATTCTTACCACAAGCTTTTAATGGAAAATTGAAGTCCGTTTAGAGGGAGACTTTGAAAAAACTCATCAAAAAGATACTTTGCTCCTCTAAATCATGTTCATGCAAACAGCACCACAGGTTGCTTACACTGTGAAAACATGTTTTTCTACAACATCAAGTCCATCTTCCTTGCAAGCAACGGAGGGATGGAAGGCTCTTGTGTACTCTGTATGTTTTATGCACCCAGAATTAGCCAACAACTGCCTGAAAAATAACTTGTAAAATCTTTCCTTCAACCAGCTTCATAGAGATTTAGCATATTTGTGCAGTATACAAATGAGAGGTCTTTTACACACAGTTTAATATACAAAGTAGGAGAAATACAGGTTTGATACAGTGACAGTCATATTTACACTCTTAGAAAGGTTGGTTACTCTGCTAGGGAAAGTTGTCAGCATCAGAGAAAAGGACAACACTTCCTCATCTAAAAGACAACGAATAATTTTGAATTTTTTTTTTACTTCTGGCCATTATCAGTTTTCTTAGCTGTACTTATCTAAACTCTGTTTACCATCAGAGGCTTATAATCCATAATAGCACACCAATAGAGGTAGATGCAAGAGTCACACCTTAGACAATGCAGAGTTCAAGGACTTCACCTTCATCCGTTGCTTTTACTGATAGTTCTGATGAACTAGACCAGTCAGAAGCAGAAACTTTAACCTTCCATTAGCCATGTAAAATCACCAGCATGTTAATCCATATGCTAACAACTGTCAGCTTTTGGGGTAAGACCATATCAAAAGCGGGCAAAACAACCCAGGGAAGAGCCATTGCTGTTTTTTGCTACTGCTTTTACTCTGCTCTCCAATGCTGTAAGAAATTGGAATCTCTGAGCTTACAAACTCACTTGCCCTGTTCCTGGCTCCCTTCCAGATGGGGAAGCACATGAATACAGCAGCTAGAGGCATGAGAAGACTGTGGACAAAGAAAAGAGGTTAAATAGAAAATGTTTAAACTCCTTTTTTACAGCTTGAAGACATCTCTTGCTAAGGGCCTGAAGCCGGGGACTGCAGAACTTTTAAGGCCCCCTTTTGTATCGTTCTCAGCCCAGAATATTTATGCTGTCTTTGTCATGGAACACAGGAGGGAGAGGATTTTGCTGCTAGAACAAGGAGCCTTACCACTCCACTAATTTCCAAAGGTTCTGCTGTGATTAGGACAAACTCTTCCTTTAGGTCAGAGCAGTGTTGTTCCACCTGCAGACAGCACACAAAGCTGCCTCCCTGCTGTGTCTGCTTGGCATTACTGCTCCCCACACTGGTTCCCGCACCTGCAAGGGCAGCTGCCAGCCTCTGGAAACCACCTCTTTCTTTGAAAATCATGGACATCATCATCATCATTTGGTTGTTTCGAAAAGGTGCACTAAATGTTTTCCCTGGAAAAGTTCCTTATTGCTCTCTGATAAGTATCTGACAATCATTAATAATGGTGTTTTGCAACAACCTGGAGAAAGGAAGTAGCACTTCCCTGTCCTCAAGGGCTTAGAAGGACAGGCATGACCAGCCCGATGCCACACTAACCAAATGGTGAGTATCTAGCCCCTGTTGAAGGGTCTAAAGACACATGTGTTTCTGACAGGGTTTTCCCTGCCTCTCCACAAGCTGGGGGCCATTTTGGAGCAAGCAAACATGCAACTGTGGCTTTGAGGTGCCACTCAGGAAAGTGCTTTGAAAATCTAGAGTCAAGCTATGGGATGCACTGTTTGGTGCAGCACATGAGGACACACCTAGGAGCTTGTTCTACTTTATTTCTCTGTCATATTGCAAAGAATATATGATCCCTCTGTTTTTTCAAGCTTCACACCTTCTACAGCCCCAGTTTGCCCTCCATGACTACTCACTCAGGAGAGCAGCAGGCAGGTTGGGTTCAGCAGCTCTCCTGCAGGCTGTAGGAACAGGGAACAATACAGGGGTTTAGACCTATGTCAGAGCTTTTCACCATAGAAGTCCTCCAAGCCCTCAACCAACACATAAACAGCTAACAACAATAACAAAACCATCCCTGAGCACATTAAAGCAAATTAGAAAGGGTAATATCTAAACTAATGTCAAGCTATTGTGAAGTCCAAAGTAGAGAACAAAACAAATGGATTGGCTCTTGGAGGTTTGTCCCACGTGTAGTCAGAAGAACTGATACTCTTTTCTATTATGTTGTGAACATGCTGAATCTAAAAAAAGAATAACTTAAAATGTTATCACAAAATTTTTCATCTCCCTGTATAAGGGCTGATAAGAAACACTGTGTGACATTTGCTATCACTGCTTTTGTACAAGTCTTTTAGCTAGGACAATAACAGGAGGAGGAAGTCAAAATCCAGTCCATTTTGTTTAGATTCAACTTAATAATCACAGTCTACTTTGTTTAGATATGACTTAACAATTGCTACAGTTTCATGAAATGAAGTTCACAAACTCATTCTCTCACCAAGTTTGTAGATTGTCTGAAACAGCTGAAAAGAAAAATGATTTTTTTCTTTTGTGATCACATTGCTGTGAATAGTCGGTATTCAAAGAAGGCAGACTGGTTAAGTCTGAATGGCCTAATGGATCACATAAAATTGTTTCTGAAAAAACTTTGTTTATACATCTCAGCTGCACATCACAAAGGAAAGCCATATTAAGAATAGAAGGTTATAGCAGTTACATAAAAATTACAAAGATAAAAAAAATAAAACAGTCATGAAACACTTTTTCAGTAAAAATATACTGCTAAGTTGACTGATTATAGACATCAAATCTATATGCTACAATAGAAACCAGTAGCAAGGGACTGCCTCCTAAAACAGTCTTGCATGTATGACCAGTCCCAGCAACTAATGTATTTTCCAGTACTTAAGACACACTGGTGTAGAAAATGTGTCTCTTCTCAAAAAGGGAAATTAGAGAAACTTGGTACCAACTGCATTCCCTGCTGCTGGGGGTGAAACAGCTCTTCTGATGCATCTGATATTGTTTCTCTGTTCTGACAGGGACAGGCATGGTGGTGACAGCAGATCATGAAGCAGGAGTAGCAAAATGTCTATAAAATACATTTGAATCTGAAGTTCCTCTTATACCCTTTCAATTTCAGGAAGGAAAAAATGTGTCAATAAATCTGTACCTTTGGAGGCATTATATTGCATGCCTAAATGCAAGTCTGTGCTAACAGGACATTATTTGGCTTACAAAGCTGAGGACTTACAAGTTAAGAAATGCCAACAGGAGGGCTGCCTTTGCAATCTGAGACAACTTCTCTTAGATATGCAGGCATGTGCACACCTCAGTATGAGGCTGCTCGTAGCTCTAATTCTCCAAGGCTTATTGGAGATACAGGATATCTCACACGTTGCCTCTGTCCTTCACCATACAAAGCAGCAGTAGGAATCACACTGCTAAGTGATGGGAAAGGGATGGAGTAAGTCTTAGCCAAGGTAAGGCTTACAGGTAGATGGAATAATTTTCAGTAGCTCAATTAGGACAGTTAGAAAAAGGAGAAGACCTTACAGGCAGACAAGTGCTTTCATGGGTCAGAAACAGAAATACCAAATTCCCAAATAAAGCTGCAGGCATTTGCTCTGTGAAAAAAAAAAAAAAAATCCAAACAACCTAAAGTCCCCCGCTTCAACTCTGGGATCTGGGAGCTCCATGGAGGCAATGACTTCTCAGCAGATGATGCAAGTCTCTGTAGACGGTTGCTTGCCTGTCGCAGTGGTCAAGAACTGCTTTCCCCCCAAGCTATGCTACATGTCTTGGAGGGGCCCTTCCTCAATGGCAACCACTGATTGTGTCTGCAGAGGTGGAGCAGGCTCCCCACCTACTCTGTATGGAAGAACACTTATGGCATGAGCACAAGGCAGGAATTAATCCCTCTCCACCCATGACAAGCCGAGGCAGCTCCACCAACCAGCCCAAAAACAGGAAACCCCACACAGCAGATTATATCTACCCAGGTTTGGGTCTTAAGCTCCCTCCCCATCTAAATCACCTGCAACCAGCCTGAGGCATCACTGTGCTCCAGCTCCCCATCGGTGTTTTGGCACTTGCTCTTGCAGATCTCTCTTCGAAGAAAACTTATTTTTCTTATGTGTTTCTTCATGATGTTGGCTGAAAGGTCTAAGGATTGCTGCATTAAGGAAAGAAAATAACAGATAGAGGGAAGGGATAAATAGAAACATTAAGAAAGTAGCAGGTCAGGTACACCAAGATTCCAAGTGCCTCTTAGCAATTTCAGCTGCCTCTCATTTAGCAAAGTAGGCACCAAGAGCTGCATATTGTAGATGAATTATCAGGTATTCACAGGAGGGTAAGGGGAGGGCAGTGGCTGGCTTGCCTTTCTGATATTTTTCCTGAAGTTGAAATATTCAAGTAGTAATTCTTTTCTCCTTATCTATTCCTTACAACTCCTTATAAGTATGCATGCTTGCAAGTCATCTCAGGTTAGCTTTGTCAGAATAACAACAGATCATTCCACATACCCAGGTTTTGGCTTTTCCAAATTCCCCTGAATTTTAAAAGCTCTTAAGTTGACATGTTTTTCTCTGTGAGATTCTCCTGGTATGGCTTTGTGGTGGCCTGATGTCATACCTAACCACAAAAGACCATGATCTAACACACCATAACTGTTAAAAAAATACAGTGTCCAACACATTGGTTTCTTAAGCTCATGGGGAAAATATTTATGCCATAAAACTTCTTAGCTTTTCTGTAAGAAGGGCTCTGAAAGATGACATTTAAAATACCATATAGTATATTTGGGGAGTAGGAACATTATATGGATGAGTTTGCACTTTTTTTGTTACTATTATTTTGAGAAAACAGAATACTTGGTACTTCTGTAGAATATGGAAAATATTCTAGAGACATGAAAGAATGTTCCTTTTAATGTCCAGCTCTCTTTCATACCACAATAGCAGTTCAACAGTTTGGCATTGCTGGAGCAGTATAAAGCAGACTCTGGGTGAGAATCTGGTTCAGGCAGCAGGGAATTGCAATTTAAAAAGTCGATCATTTGCAGGCTTGAATTGAAGAAAAGACTTGTGGGAAAGAATATGCAACTCATCTTCTGCAAAATGCTGTTGGTGAGGGTAAGGCAGCAGAAGGCATTTTCAGGACATTGTGTATAGGCAGGAGACTGTGAAGGGACAAAAGTATAAAAAAAAAGACAAATCTTTCAAGACACAGACTTCAGCAGTGCCACTAATCGCTGTTTTGTTTCCAGTAACTGAGATTCTGTGTCTTTTTGTGAACATGCCATTTGTGTTTTGAGCTAAATGGATTTATCTTGAAATTCAGCCCTTTTTCTGAAGGCTTGTGGCCTGTAAAGCTTTTCACCTTTTTTTTTTTTTATTTCTAATTTCTTTTTCCCCTTTTGCTCAGCTTTGGCTTCATTCCCACAGTTAACTAAGTTGGAAGCTGGCAGCCTCCAGGAGGCAGGGTAAGGGCTGGAATTTCCCAGGTCACAAGCAGTATTCCAGCCTTCTCTGAGGCACAGGGCATTCCCTTCAAGCAGAAAAGATGCTTACAGCTGCTTTCTGATCTTCAAGACAAGCTTAATGACGTCATTGTCTAAATTAATTAATTCTGTAGCCCAAGAAAGGCAGTCACTGCTACCACCAGTGATCTTCAGTGCATGCATTTCTATTTCCCCCTCCTCACAGCAAGGCAAGGAAAGTGTGCTGTTCATTTCTCTCCTCAGTGACATCTCACAGACTTTACCTTCATGATGGTTCTGCAGCTGGTTGCAGCACCTCAGTGATCCCAAATCCAAAGCTGAAGGCATGGAGGCACCAGAGGTTTCTGGTTGGAGCTCAGGCTTGGCCAGATCTTCCCAGGGTTCAGGCATTCCAAGCTACCCCTCACTCTAATCTGACCCCAGGCTTCACACCTGGGCAGATGCAAACAAGGTTTGGACCTTAGCTGAATGTTTTGGGTCAGCTCCAGTGCCCTCAGGGAGCACTGGGCTCTGCCTCAGATCCTGTAGGCAGATCCTGGGGCTGCAAAAGCTGGGAAATCAATCTAAAAATAGGTGTTTCCGTATAAGTTTGTTTTTCAGCTCTGTTTTGCTGCCTTACACGCTGGAAATGTGGGCAAGTGGTTTTTGGTACCAAGAGCCGCCTTTTCATTTTAAAAGAATGTCCCCACCAACCACATCCCCATGTAAGGAAAAAGCAGCAACTTACTGGTAAAGCTGTTAAGTGGGAAGGCAGAATTACATTCTCTCTTAAAACTTACCGTCAATTTAAATGAAGCTTCGATGGTTTCAATAGCTCCTTACCGGGAGTGCCGTGCGCACGGAGTACTGCACAAAACCCTCTTGCTCATCTGAGGGCTGCCAAGAAGCAGGAGCCTTGCCAGGCTGCCAGGCAGAGTCTCTAGTCCCTGCTGCATCATAGTTGTTTAGGTCTGTGTGCTTACCTAAATCATCAAAGAAAGCATGAGATGAATTACTTCTTCATTAAGGCTGCAGCTGGGGTCTTGCGTTCCAATTTATTCTATAGCCTGGCATAACTGACATTTTGCATTTATCATTTTTGGACTGAAGGAGAAATGTCCCCCCGACAAAATAAATTCATGGAAAGCATTACAGAAAGAGGTGAAAAGCTTCTCTTACCTGGTAGAGAAAGTGTGCCATATGCAGCTCAATATGTCAGCCAAGGGAAGGGATGCACTCATAAACTGTTACCGAAACTTCAAAGCTCACAGGAGTGCAAGGCAGTCACTGCTGGGTATTTGGATGAAAAAAATATTGATTATTATCCATACATATATACATCCTGAAAATAAGAAAAGGATGTAATGGTTTTTATTTTGATTTTGTAGACAAATTCTGGTTTCAGAAAGGAACAATTTCAAATTCCAACATCTGGGGAAACAATAAACAAAAGGAAAAGTATGGGAGATGCAAAATCTGGACACAGGATGGCATTTTGGAGCACAGATTCATCTACTGTTAAAAACAAAACCAAATGCTGAACTCTTTAACCCAACCATAGTATCCTGCTGATTCAAGAAGCCCCTCCATTCAAAGAATATAAACTCTGCTGTGGCAGGAGCTGAGAGCTGTCTTTTATTGAAAGCAGGAAAGTTTTCTAAAGGACCAGTTTATGACCTGGTTGGAGAGCTGGAAATAATTAAGTGTTCTTGTCAAAGGTCAAAGTCATAGGGTTAAATTCCTAGGAACTCAAAACAACCCCTGGTGACTGCGCCAAGACTGATCATTTGGCACTTTTCTGCCCACAGTGAGCAGGCAGTGAGCAGCCTGGGACAGGAGTGAGCCATGCCTCAGTTATCTGCCCTTTCCCATTCCAAATCTGACATTTTTAGATTCATCACACGCTCGTGGTCTAAAAAAGCATAGCTGAGGTTAAAAAAATAAAAATAAAATCTGGAAATAAGGATTGCAGCCAAATGACCTATTTATAGCAACACCAAATATGAACTAAATGCCTAATGACAAATGAAGATCCTGATTCATATTCTGCTTCTGATGTAACCCTGCTCAATTCGAAGGGGCATTAGACTCTACAGGAAGAATCTGCCTCCAGATGAAAAGAGCAGCACTGGTCTGGCCCTTGGGGGGCTGTCATGTTCTGCTGTATAAGTAAAAAACTGCAAACAGTCTATATCTGTAGGGATCTTGGTGCCTAAATTTGAAGCCATGCATGGTGATATTACTGAGCAGTGCTCAAAAATGTAAAGAGGCAGAAAGGGGAACTCACTCCTTGAGTGCTTTTTCATCAAATGATGACTTTAGACTCTCAGAGAAGCAACAGTCTGTCTGTCCTTGTGAGGCTTGGCTTGAACACAATGCAACAATGAGCAGCACGAGTTTGTCAGCATCCCTCACACAAGTTGTATGCACATCCTGGTGAGATGCACGCAGTGTGACTCCTTCCAGTGCATTCACCAGCCTGAAAGCAGAAATGCAAGTGAGGGGCTGAGGTAGAGAGGGCCGATACCTCCTTCACACACTGCGTGCCGAGGGGAGGCACACACTGCCCTCAGAGTCGCTTTTCCCACTGCTTTTCATTCAAAGTCGTTTGCCCTGGCCCCTCCAAAAACTGCGTGACTCTAGCTTTGAGTGTCTTTATAAGGCAAAGAATCGCCCCCAAAGCCCTTGGAGAGCGTTTCTCTGCTTTAATTTCTGGCAAATTTTCTGTTACAAGCCAAGCAGATTTACCCTGATACACCAAGAGAGCAGAAGTGTAGTTTTATCCCAGTGTTTTAAGCTCAAAAGAGTCTTCATTCATTCTGGTGTGAGGAATCAGGTCATTCTCTGTTTGTCCAAGTCCGTTTCTTGATTCAAAGTGATCTGGTTTAAAATTTCTCCATAAAATAAAAGTCTCAGGTTGGATCTGAAGTCCAAATTTAATGGAAATCTTGCTTCACAATGGGATGAAGTGAGGTAAAATTACAAATATTTATGAGATTTTGGGATAGTCCAGGGCCTGGCACAGTGGCATAAGTCAGTCTCTACTGCAGATGGCCCTTCAGCCTGTGCCTCTGCCAGTTCACAAGCAATCCAGCTCCATCAGTTCATACTCATTCGTGCTCCTCCTTCCTCCCTGTTCAAATTTCTAAACTTGAAGAGCAACGTGGTGACCTTCTGCACTGACTCTTCTGTCTTTTGTAAATCTAAATTGATTTTCCTTGCATGGGAACATCCAGGATCTACCCTTTGACCTTCAGCCTGAGGTTGTATATTAGAAGTAGAAGAGAATGTGAAAGCGGCATTTGACTGTCAGCATTGGCAAGAAATATGAGCCCCCCTCTTGCAGAAAACAGTCTGTTTCTGTCCAGTGCCTGGAAATATGGGAATTGCCAGACTTGCTTAGAAACAAGGGTCAATATCCTGTCCCTGATGCTAGCCAGCACCAGATGCTTGAGAAAAAGGTCTGAGAAGCCTGTAGCTTGCAGATATGGGATAATCCCATTCTCATCTCCCTGCTTTAGGGAACAGTACAGCAAGAAGGAGCACAAATACTGACACTGCATGCCTCTGAGAGCTCTATTCCTGGGAATATTGCAGTATTCTGCGTCACGCCAAGTATTGTTAAATACCCAGTACTACAGCATGCAACAGACCACAAAGAAGGGAATGAATAAGACAAGGGATGACGAAGGTTCAAGAACTGTATTTAGCTCTTGGGTTACTATACCCCATGTGCAGCCAACACTTCAACTGAGAACGAACATAAAAACAACCCTGTTCACCCAGTCCAGAGCTGGCTGTCCAGACAGGAGCTAAAATACCCTTTCGACAGAAGAACAATATTGAAAGAAACTGCCAACCTTTCACCTGTATTCTATATATGGGCACATTTTATAATCTGGGCATATTCTTGATCATGATTTAGAGTCCCTTTTCCATGCTTCTATTGTCAGCTGTTAGGCTTCCTGATTCCTTTAGGCAAACAGTCAATGATCTTTGGGTCTCTAAGGTGTGTTCAGCTTGCATTAATGCTCCTCCCAGTCCTTACCTACAGGAAGGTAGATGAAGTGGGGTCACTCTTAGCTTGGATATGTTTCTACACTGCCCTGAACAGACAACCTTTCCTATTTATGATTTTACATGTTTTTTTCATAACAACACTGATCCACAGGAAGAAAGAGGTTTTCTTTGTGTAAAGCTGAAGCTGGGGATTTGATGTGTGGTTTCTCAGGGATTCTGGAAAGCTACTGGAACAGCTACTGTGAATTTCCTGGCCCAATTATTTCTCTGTTTTAAGTGTACCTGTTGTTACGTAAATCAGATGTTTATGAAAACACTACACTGTTCATTACCCACAGCTTAAATGAAAGGGGGAGGAGGAAGTTTGTGTTGACCTGTGAGAGAATTTTTTTATTGATTCGGTTGAGCAAAACAGAGATCCCAGCACACTTTGCTTGTTTAATTAGTGTCTGTTTTTAAGACTCAGATGTCCCACAGAACTCTTCCTGTACCAGTAACTAAAACACATAAAATTGTAGAGAGTTATAAAATGATAATCCACATTATCTGATACTGCTGCTATTTGATAGCTCTTCAAACAAAGTACAAAGAAATCTTGATCTTCCTAATGTGCTTTACTCAGAAAGAGGCCCAATACAAAGGGACATAGAACTCTCCCTTCTAAAATCAGTGGGCATTAAAAATAGGATTGCAATTTCTTGGCCAAAAAAAAGTGTTTCCTTGGTACTAGCAGAGTAAGCTATTTTTAGTGTTGTTCTGAAGTCTTTGAGAGGGGCCCCTCTGAATCAGTTCAAAACACAAAGTCCTCCTCCCTAATCTGGAGAATATTGTACTCCCTCTCTCTTGCAACTTATGTTGTTGAACACCAAAAGAATAACCTTGTAGGATGGTTTTCCTGGAAAGGTTCCTTAAAGAAAAACTCCCTCTGCCCTCCTCATCCTTTGCAGATGCAGTTCCATCCAGAGTTTACCACCATTTCTGCAAGCAAAGGAGAGCCCCGCAGGGAGAGCCAGGGCTGCACTCCTGGGTTAACTCTCTCTGGCTGTGAGTCACACTTCATTATCAGTCCCCAGCAGGCAAACTTTCTTCTTTCTCTTTATACTCTTCCTCATCCTTTCTACGAGGGCAGATGATCAATATACCTGCCTTTTTTCAGGCACGGCATTGTTTAAGGGAAACAGTACATTCTCTAGATACTGCCAGTACCACATGGGAAACCATCCGTACATGTGATGCAAAAGCTGATCTAATATAAATTCATTCTGCTATCTCGAGTTGATTAAAAATTGTGGATGGTTACCCCTTGCCTTGGCAAGATTAATGCCAGAACAGATCTTGCCACAGTACAAAGCCACCTTAAGAGCATGGAATCAGCATAAACCCTGTGCTGCACATTTTGGCTGAATGAGCAGGGCCTGGCCTACCCATCACATCCAAATGTCACTGTGTGTCATTCCCTGATGGGGAGCAACTACTTACTGATGAGTGACTGCTCCATATAGTCTGGCAAAAACAAGCCATGATGCTGGGTGGTCCAGGGTCCCAGCAGGTTTGGCAGTGCCACCCAACACTGCACCTCTGCACAGCAGCTACAAGAGGGGAACACAAGGTTCCCGCTTGTCAGATGCTTGCTGGCCCATCAAGCAGAAAACTCTTCCACACACCAAGCTGTGCCTTAGTGTTTCAGCCAACTGTTCCCCATCAGGAAGAGACAGATGCCCGAGACCCCTTTACATTCTGAGGACACTTGAAGGTTTAACTTCAGGCTGCCCCCCAGGGCATACTTCGAGTCCAATGTGTATTGCCCTGCAATACCATTCAAATACAAGCCTTCGTTTACAACCAAGAAATCTCTCCTGATGTCTTGGTCCATCTTGCATTCTCTGGGGAACACAGTCCAGTGCTGGTCCCTCATCCTCCTCCACTAGAAAGGCCAAGCTTCACTGCCTTCAGGGACTGTTTCCTGAGCAGCCCCATAAAGCTGTTTGGCAGCGGCTGCACTGGAACTGATCCCCCTGAGCTTGGTGGGACAGGCCTGGGCTTTCCAAAGAGAGCAATTTCAGGATGTAACAGGAGAAGTTAGGGGGCCTCACAGGCTCAGAGGCAACATAGTGCCAGCTCCAAGGATGCTGTTCCATGGGGTTGATCCCTGTAACTCTTAAAGAATAAATTGCTATATAAAGTCATGCTGCAGTCAAGCAGAGCTTCAGGAACATGATGGTCACCAGAGAGCTGCTGAATTCTGGTAGCTACTTGCTTGCTGTTTTGAAACACTTCCAAGGTTTTAAAACCTTGTTTTATGTTTCCTTGCAAGGAAAACATATCCCCCCACAAGCACCTCCTGGGGCTGAGGCTGCATTAGGTCCCTGATCCTCCTGCTGTGTGTCCTTCTCCTCCATCGCCCACTCTTTGAGCTGAAACGAAACCTTTTGCCACTGCAAATGGTTTCCCATGGAAAAATCAGGGGTTTGGTTAAATAAAAGTCTCCATTATGAACATCTCATAGAGAGTAAAATGTTACCATTTGGGAAAAAAAAAAAAAGCATCATATGCTCCCAAACTCAAAAAGTGCAGTCAAAATACTGCAGGTTTTGATAAGCTGCCTGACTCAGTGTTTACCATACAAAATGTAAAAAAAAGGATTAATGTCTGTTTTAGAAGGACCCTTCACCTTCCTATTTTCTTATCAAATACACAGGATCATACCACTGTTTTACTGTTAGCATATAGGATGTTAAGATACATGATTGTGGATTTTTTTTTTTTTTTTACCTAGAAGAAAATAGAAATAACTGCTTTGTTCTGATCTTGTAATAAGTTTTCATTTTCCCAGGAGACTGTAGGAAGACTTTCCTGTATTTTTCAATCAGCAATGCTCTTCTCTGCTCGATGCCCTTCAGTGGTGCTCCATTCTGAGAGGCCACATTTGCCCATGTGCCAAAGCTATGTCTTTCTGCCTTCCAATTTCCTCACTAACTTCACAGAGCTGTAAGAATTAGGTGGCATAACTGAGAAAGGGTGTATAGGCCTTAGTTCTGTAAAGTTTTCTTTTGGCAAATTGAGTGTCTTTCATGCTAAAGAGACAAGGTGAAATGGTTCTCTTAAATTCAGAAGAATGTCCTCTGAAGAATATCACTCCATCTGTGCTCCCCATCCCTCTCTTTATACCCCTTCATCCTGCTGAGTCCTGCTCTAAGGGCAGTAATAACTTTGGTACAAGTTAAAGAAAAACTGTTCTTTTTGTTATCTGTGCAGTTTGCAGGCTCTCAGTTGATTTCTAACTTTTACTAAGCCTGGAAGTTCTTAAATTACAGAAAAAACATATATGAAAACCGCAGTGCTCTGTTCTAAACAAGGCCCAAACACATTGTCCTCTTTTCTTTACAGCACCACAGTGACAATACTGCAGCTATTGCAAAACTATAACTTTCCAACAAAGAACAGCCATTATTAACAGTACCCCACTGTGTTCTTTGGGAATGGGAGGTAAGAACACCCTTCACATGAACATAAAATGTGAATAATGAAGATACATGCAGGTATGTGCTCTCAAAAGAAAAGCATGGGTCCATAAGCACTGCACATAACTTTTATCCCTGCAAGTGATTAAATGCAGATGGCTACCAGGAAAGCTGGGTTTTGCAATAGCAGTCATATAGGATCCTTCAGACTATTTGGCTAGTAATTTAAGTTAGGAAAGCTATTTGCAGAATGTGACCTCTGGAATGTAGTTATTCCAGGAAGATGTAACATATTATCAGGGAGTGAATTCCAGGGCTGAGTTATTTCTGGTAACAATTGAACAATGACAAAAATATTTACAACTAACTTATAAAACAAAAACATTCAAATATTCGTCAAGGAGTTTATTTACAATGAAAAATTTCTGCAGATCTCATTAGTTTCCACTTTGGGGAGAAATAAATGGACAGAGACTTTTGGAAATGATCCTATATGGTCATTTACAAGACACATACAACTCCCATTAATTTTAAACAACGGGACAATAAACAGCAAAGACTAGCAAGACACGCAACCCACAAACTGCTCTGAATGCCCTCACACATACTTCAGCCTCTCACAGAAGTTCTCCATTTCTTCACAGCTGGTCTCCATATGAACTAAGCTCAGTCTCAAGGCAGACTTTTACCCTTGCTCAAAATAAACCCAAAGCAAAGGTAAGTCAGAGCAGTGGCACTCTGCAGCTCTTTGCACAGGAGCACAGACCTCTACAAGCACAAGGCACTAGAAACATGAGGGAAGATCTTAAATACTTCCTGTGTAAAACTGCCCAAAACAACTAAAAAGTTTTTGTTCTCAACACCAGATATTGTAAAACCTGCTGCAAATGAGGACACAAGATCCCCATTTGAAAGGATTTCAGAGCCCCAGGTCATATACTGCCTTTCCATCTGCACCTTCAAATGAAGTTTGTTTTTATCACACTAATACTCCCTGCTCTTATGGGTAGAGGTCTCCTTTAAGGGCTGGCATAAGCACTTGAGGTTCATTTATTCTTCTGTTGGAGTTCTCCTTTAGCTTAAACAGCTCTTTTCCTGGTATGTATAGATAGCAATCATATCCCCTTGAAGCTTTTGTTTAGGAAAGCTAAACAAACCATCAGACGTTTTAATACCTTTTCCTAACAAAGAAACAACCCCTCATCATCTACATAATGAACCTCATGACCTGTCTCTGCATGTGTCCCTGAATTTATTTTGCTTGGAAGTCAGTGCCTAGATTTCTAGATAACATCTTGTTGGTTCTTTACAAGATGTCATTGATATTTCTATGCCCCACCTGGCAATTTATTTCCCTTTCTTTAGTGGCAGGTCATGTCAGTGACCCAGGATGATCCTGTGATCAATTAGTACACAAGTAATACCCTCACATCTTTCCTTCTCCTGTGTACAAAGAACAAGCATGCAGACTCCAAAAGTCACACTCAGGCTGACACACCAATTCCTTCCTCTGAAGCCCCTCTTGCCCTCTATGCCAGTCTTGCCCCAGAAATGCAGCTTTGGAGGGATGAAGGATATTTCATCCAAAACAAATCTTTGCCTCTGAACACCTGTTCGTTGTCAACAACCCACAGACCTTAATGCATGCCACATCTACATCTTTCCCATTTTCTCTTCCCTGTACACTGTTGTCTGACACTTCTCCTCAAAAAGGCCTCCCAACCACCCTGCTTACCCCTGTCCTGTCAGAACAATGTACACTCACGTCAGTCTGTGCACTGCCCAGTTATCCTTGGAGTCAAGTTTGCTACTCTCTCAGGGTCAGCCTTGGCTGTTTTTCCTAGTCCCCAGAAAAAGGACAAGTGCGTTACTCCCAGATAGTATCTACTGCTCTGCCCTCATCCTACTAGACTAAAAAATACTGGAACAGGATAATAAGCTCTTGCTCAAACAATGCCAGTTACGTACTTCGCTATTTTATAGAGAACATTTTGCAGTAGCTAAAGATAGTCCTTGGGTTTTACATTATTTACTTAAGTGTGTATTGAGCAATCCAACCTTAGCACAGATAAACAAAGTATCTCACAGAAATTTTGGTGCAGTAATCTACATGTCCTGAGAGAAAGTCATGCCTCAGAAGCAGTAAAAAAGGGAATTTAAAGTGCAGCTGACTATAAATTATGAAGCTAATCCAAGTATTTCATTTCATAGTAACTTACTTCTATTATTTCTTTTGACTGCAAGCATCCCAAAGGTGGGAGGTGAATCAGGGCTCTGAGGACAACTGAATTGGATCTATCAGGCCAGTTGCAATGTCCCATGCCTTCCCTTCCCACTGATCCCAGACCCATCTCATTTGTGAGACGCAGCAGCTGCCCAGTGAAGTGGAGATTTGATTCTGCACCACTGGCACTGCTTCAAGCAAATTGCTCCTGTGTTTAATTCACTCTGGCACCAAGGTGCATCAGAAAGGATTTGATTTTACCCTTTCACTACCCAGCTGTGTGTTATGCAACACAACTACATTGACCACGCATTTTCAGTTTTGTAAAACACACCTAGAAGCCACTGTGGTCTCTTCCCTCAGAGCCACCACTTTAGTCAGCATCCAAACTGACACAAGTCTGGGATACTTTATTTCCACTGGGTGAAAAACATACCAAGTGCTTTGTGCTACAGCCTTCCTGGCAAGACACAAAACTCTTTAAATCATACCCGTTTTCAGACTTCAATGTCAAACCAGATGTGGGACCAAATTTACTGTAAAAGGCTCCTTCTGGGCCATGAATCTTCCAGCAAATCTCTAATGCCCTGAGCAGAATTTTGAGCAATTATAGCCTCACTTGTAAGCTCAATGAGAGTTACCATTTCACATTATTTTGACATAAGCCCAGCTGAAATTTAGCGGATGGGCTTACTTTTGGTATTTGCCGATGCTTCAAATCATCTTCAAACCCTCAAAGAAATTAACTCAGTGCATGGAAATGAGAGGGAGACACTTTGTACCCCGATTCAATATTTCTACATTTGGGATACTGTTAATGTAGATTGTTGTTCCAATGAAATAGAAAAAGGCTTTCTAAGTTGGTTAGTGGAGTCAGACCCAAATCCCTGAAGAACAGAACTGTCTGAAATACAAGTTTTTCTGGAAAACTAAAGGAAGTTGTCCCAAAGAGCTCACTGATACACACTGATGCGAATGCAGACACCCACAGAATAATTCCTATTTTTCAGGACCAAGTCTCACTAGTTCCTTCTTTATTGCTGTCGTTTTTCAAAGGGTTGTACTGGGGATCACTACAAATGTATCCGTCTAATGTAAGGGCCGGGGGGGAGAGGAAGCAGTTTTTAATGGTGATGAAAAAAATATGAACCAAAAGTCAGTCCTGACACAAAGAGACTCTGCAGTTTATATTGCCAAGTAGAAGAGGAGAAAGAAGGTATTAAAAGGGTGACAGAATTTCTTGTCAGAGATCACACTTCACAGCAGAGATTGGAAAAGAGCCTCAAACTTTTTGGCTTTCAGTCCACTGCCTCAACCGGCTATACCACTTTTGTGAACCCCTACCTTATAGTGGGGTGGCACATCCATCTCTCCCTGAATATTTAACCTGCTTGCACGCTTCATCATTTTATGGTCAATTTATGACAAAGCAACCCCCTTAGGAAAAAATGATAACAAGCCACAACCAGAGGCTTGCTCTGGTAAGCTTAATTAGCTAAGCTGTGCTCCAGGAGCAGCTCGTATTCTGTGGACACTAGCTCAGAGGGGCTCGGGGCTAAACAGCACTGCCTGCCGTGACAGCCACATTCCAGAGGTAGTGAAAATAGGAAAGGAACAATTACAGGAGTCCTTGAGCCTTCTGTGTCATTTTGTGCAAAGTCTGTTTCATGTCATGTCTCATGCAACAACTGTGCTATGTAAAAGCAATTTACATAAAACTACTTTTTCCTGAGGAACTGGGGCGCAGATACAGAGACAGCTCTGGGGGCTGAAGCTCAGAGAGAACTTGATGAGTCGAAGCATTATGAGGCACTAATTATCTCAAAGGGGTTTATAAACATATGGGGCTGTGGGAAAATGATTTGGCAAAAGATGTATCAGGGAAAATAGAAAAAGACGGCCACTGGACTTTGGAAAAAATTATTATAGATGGCTATAGCAGGGGTTACAAGCTACTATTAGGGAGAATAAATTGACCTGTTGGACCAGTATTAAACAGGGAAAGGATTTCTTTTAAATGTGGAATAACTCTGGAAATAACTTTGGCCAAGCAATACAAGTAGGCTGTAAGAAAGTAAAAGAATTAACAGACAGCAATTTTTTCAACAGTAAAGTCACTGGTGTTTATACCAGGAATCCCTCTGTGAGGGAAAGATTCTGCAAGCCAAAATGGGGCAGCAGCTGATGTTTGTAATGTGGATACAGTCTAAAATGAGCTGAAGCTGCCTGAAATGAAGAGCCTGTTTTCTTTTGGTGTTTGAGCAACACCTTGTTGGTGTTTTTACTAACTTGGAGGCCATGGGGAAGGATTGCTAAATGTCTTTTTGGGTCAATTAAGCCTGGAACTATTATTCAGCCAAAAATTTTGGAGAATAATGGGTTTCATACGTGGAAGAACAAACTGACTTACATGTCCATTTTAAATAACGAGACACACAGCTGGTATCAATCTGGACACACAGCATTAGTTGGTCCAGCTAAGGAAAATGAGAAGCTGTGAATGGCCTTTGACTTGAAAGAGATGGGAAAACCAAAGTAATTATACTTTTGCGCTCAACACACTGCAGCAAAAGCATTTGGTTATTTCCTTTTCATCTGAAGTTAATCTTTTGTTTCTGGGTGAAAGAGGGTCCTCAGACATGTTTCCTTGCCTTTGTTGTAAGATATCTATTATTTGACTGCCTCAGGAGCTAGGGATTTTGTATCTGCAGCTATAGGATGGAGTTTACTAACCTGTGATGAGACTTCTGAGGATCAGGCAAATGCTCCACCTCTCCACTGACACAGAAAACAGCAATCTTTCAAGTGCAGCATGGTTTAATATGAAAAGGGTCATAAATGCCTACAAAGAGATGAGTGGGTTTCATCAGTAAGAGGCATCTTTTGTCAATATGTCACAGCTTGCCCAGAGCACTGTGCAATTTAAGAAAATAATACTTGTACCTTATCAGAATAACAAATCCAGCCTGTTCAGGCCTGATGCAGTCAACCTAGCTGGATTTCCTAAGGTTTCCAAATGCCTGATGGCTCTCTCTGACTTCTAACTGTGCTGTTTTTTCGGAGGTAGCACCACATGGTCTTGGCAAAGTGTTTCACAGGCAATGTAACACCCGTGTTTACATAGGTTAACAGTTGATTAGTCTGGAGATGAGAAATATGTTATAAGTATGGGTGGGAAAAGCTCAGATTAACACGGAAGAGCTTTGGATAAAGATAAGGATGTAAACAACACTTTCTTCCTAAGTTGGCTGATCAAATCAGTTTTGATCACTTTTGGAACAGAAGAGATCTGGGGACATATTGAGTGGCTTTTTTGTAATTGTGAGGCACGTAGAAGTTAATAAATTTACCTTTTCTAGAACTTTCCCCGTTGCTTCAGCAAGTACCACACTCTGAAGTCATGTGCACTGAGACTAAGAAGCTGAAGGGCAATGAATGAGCCTTTCTCTTTTGTACCTCTCCTTCTCTTGATAACTCCAGCTTTACTGCTGGCAGCCCAGCAGACCCTGGTGCTTCCCACATCCCTCCCTTGCCCACCATTTTTGACCTCAGAGGTCTGGCTCATTTTTCCCCGCTCACGAACAGAGCTTTTTAGATCTTATCTAAACAAACAAATTTATATAACTTCTTTTTTTACTGTCCTCTCTTCCCCTTTCAGCCATGCTCCATCACGCAATGAGAGTTTAGAGACTCCTCAGTACTGACCAATACAGAGAGATAAGTTACTGAGTATTATTTGCATGATGGACACTAGTGACTTTCTCCTACGTTGATTAGATTTTTCCCTGCCTCCATCTGACTTTCCAGAGCTACAAAACTCTTTTTTAGCACTGTAACAAGGTTAGAAAAACCCTCAGAAGTTGGGATTGCCAAGTAAATCGCCTTTATAAAATGAAATTATTACCCACCATAGCTCCACTAAATCTGGTGACTACAAGACAGTCACAGATGACTACTGAACTGTCCCTGGGGGCTCTCTGATGCAAGGAACACACAGCCCAAATATCTGAGAGATCCTGTCAAAAACAAGGTTTGCCAAGCAGAGAGGAAATAACTAAAACAGGAAGAAAAACATTTGTGGTTTCTCTCTTCTTACAAAATAAGAGGGGAGGTAGAGTAAAAATGTACTCCTACAACCAAGCCTTCCCCATGGAGCCAATGGGCAGATGTGGTTTCCTTGGACTGTGTTAACCTTAGCAAGGACACAAGAAACCTGATGAGAAGGGCCAGTGGAGAGCATCAGGAGCAGCGTCCCTGGCAAGGTAAGTGCTGCCTGGCAAAACCTTTCCCTTGTGATTGCTGGTGTTTTGGAGAGGTGATGTTGTCTAACAGCTAAGCCTGTCTGAACCTGCAAGCCTATAAACAGTCTGGTCCCTCTTCATGTAGATATGCACTGACCTTCTTGATTTTTCTGAACAGCCCTACCAATTGATTTGAGTTCTGTGCTTTTTAAAGGCCATATTAATTGTTGTTTTACTCTCATGAGCTTTGTTTGTTGAAATACTTTTTTCTGTGTGACAACTGACCATTTCAATTTACCTCCTTGGACTGCTCGGATCATGTAAAATTGTTTCACGAAGATGCATTTAATGAGTAATCAGAAAAGTCTTGCCTCATGTCTAAAAGCAAATAAGGAAGTTGGTTGATAGTGAATTTATTTGCAGAGTTGCCACTCCTGTTTAAGAAGGGGTCAAAACCCACATTACCTGCTGTTTGCCAAGAGGAAATACATTGTAAACTCTTCTGGAGAAAAATTATCCTTATTCTAAGCTATGAATTACCAGACATATCTTTAGCTCTTAATTATATCACTGATTAGCTTTATCAGATAGGAAGTTTCAGATTTTTTTTAGCCTTGAATTTACAGTAAAAATGCTTCAGTCAGTCCTGAAAGCATCAGGATATACTGGTAGTGCTCTAAACAGAGGTTTAATACGTGAGAAAGTTCAAGTATAATGAAAATAGGGTTTGATAGCCAGAAGAGATCATTCTTTGCAAGTGTAGATTTCACCATGGTCTGCCTCCTGTTTGTTCTGAGGTTTTCTAGCCTACATATTTTCCTGTGGTTGAATTTACATCACAACTTTTTTTCTTTATTTAGGCAATTCATAGTGATGGAGGAACATAACATAATTGCTACTTGCTAGTCTGTGGTGCTGGGTGAGCTGTTTTCTAATACCAGTGGCATTTGATTTCTGAAGCAAAAAAAAAAAAAAAAAGTTCTGGTAAGAAAGCATCTGCACACATTATTTGAATAACGACTACAAAGCTGCGTTAGCAATACGTGCCCCTCTCTTTCACTTTCTGCAGCTGTTCACAACTGATCTGTGACTGTACAGAGACCAAGCATGAGTACTCAGGAAATACTGCATGGTGGCCTGCCCCAGGAAGCCCAGCCTTTTTGACTTACACCATTCAGGGTGTGACGGGATATGACAAAAGGATATGATTTGGGTCACATTGTGTACTATAGGCAGAAAATACACTGCTCTGCCCTCTTTTGGACTACTTGCAGCAATCATTTCCTGGGCTGAAAAACACACTGAAAACTTGGATAAAACTCTTGTATAGTAAGTGGAGCTAAGCAATTTGCAACAACTGTGAGTTTTTACTGCATTGAACAGTTCTCCCCTGTCCATATTCAGCCAAGAAGACAAGGAAAGGCTGGAGAAATGTGTGTAGCAGCCAAACCTCACTAAAAGCATCCCTCAACAACCTCCCTCTAGGTCACTGAAGTCCATATCCCTCAGCTGCAGATATGACAGCCTTCCCTAAGCTAGGAAATAACAGAAAGAAAATCCAGCTCAGTGCTGAGGCTTCTTCCTCTGAAGCAACATTGCTTCATAAGGTCAGTTAAAACCCCCTTATCTTTACAGGTAAAAGCATTGTATAAACAGTAGGCAAAGCTTAGCAATAGATGGGCATTAGAGTGTTGTGCTGAGGCTAAATGTCTGTAACATGAAATTTTTTGTCTGCTTCTCAGAAAAACAAAATAAGGCTGATAATATCAACTTGTGTTTCACCAGACAAGCCACACTGCCTCTTTGGAAGAACTTTGACCTTCCCACTAGGAAGAGCCAGGGCTGTGGCTGGCAGAGCTAGCTTGCACCCAGATGGCAGAGGTAAATGAACATGCAGGGACCAAGCTCTGAATGTGGGTGAGTCACAACACCTAATAGCAGGTGCATTCAATAACCAGGCCTGTGACAGACAAAGTGAGAAGAGTGCAAGTGGGGAAGGAGGAATCTGGTTTTTCAAGCAGGAAGGGAGATGAGGAAGGGTGAAGTAGTTTGGGAAAGGTATGGCATTCTCTGTCACATCTGAACAGTCCCCATGAATTCCTTCTGCCAGTTTTTCTGCCTACCCTTTCCCCAAAAGTGAATTTTTATTCTTACCACTGCACTATTTTGCTCTGCACAATTTACCACAGAGAGCACAAACTTGAAGGGGCTATTACACAAAACTGAAACTGATTGCTGCTTGCAATCCCCTAAAGCAAAACACCATGTATTTAGCCTGTCCTCCTATATCCAAACTTAGGAGTGTTCTCTGCTCCTGGAGAGTTTGCCCCCAGTAATTAAGGTGGGCTAATTGATAATGGCAGTTAAGATTCCAGAACTACTCAAGCAAGATCAATTTCATTAGCTTTATCTCACATAAATTTTCTCTCTCAAAGAAAAGCATTCTCCAGGTGCTTTACTATACTATTGTGGAAGACATTTTTTCAGAAGTAGAATATTTTATGCAAATAATGGCATTTTAAAGAGAATTTGAAGTTGTACTTACAAGAATCAAAACTGGAAGCTATTATTCTTGCCACTCAGTGAAAAAAAGACTTTAAATGAATCAAATCCTACCCAAGGAGTATGTCACGAATATCAAATGCTTAAAACACTAACAGTATCTGGGGAACTGCCTGAAAAGCAGAGATTGATCTCTGCCTGTGAGGGGTGCAACATATGCCATTACTTGTTTTGGAGCATGTAGTGGGTGTGCTCTGACTCTCAGAAATTCTGTCCAAGACTAAATCAACAGTTCTCCTCAATCAGAAGTAAAAAAAGAGATCTAAACAGATTCACAGAATTTTTAGGCAGGCAAGAATATTTCAGGGTGAAAATGAATGATCCTCAATAATCTTTGTGATCTCTGTGATTTAAAACATATTGGTTGTGTCTATAGAGCAGGACAAAAAAAGCTGGAAGGGCAATATGCCCCATAATAGATCCACCTGGTATTCTTGTTGGAAAGACTCTCAATATATTGCTTAGACATCTTCCCTGAGGTAAGAAGCAAATAGGGAACAAAACTAGAGATATATTTTTGCTTTTCCCTCCACCCAGTTACTGATTAAGGTCTTCCTGTCCTGTGTCCTGAACTGCACAGGGCTTTCTGCCCAAAATGGCATCCAAACAAGTTCCTTTTGCTGCACTACTGGGTCCCCTGCCCAGGGCAGGGTGGTTGGATCACCATTCTGTGATTTTATGGTCTTCTAATTTCATAGGAAGCCTAATCTTGGTTTCTGGACCTTAGTTGTTGTTATGGAAATGACTGCAATATCCATGCATTCAACACGAACAGGGAAAGTTCCAAAGGATTTTGTTGCCTTTAGGGATGCTTAAACCAGAGCTGGTCTAAGTTCTGTGACATTTTTCTCTATGGTGGTTTGTCAATCTGTTGGCTTCCTCCTGCTGGTTGTCTGACACTAGAGAGGGACAGAAGGAGTCTTCTTAGAGGGTGACAAGTACTAGGGACTGAACACCTGAGGAGAGGTTATTTATTCATGTGTTCATGGAAAGAAATAAAGAAGGGAAAAGGAATCTTACTTTACAAAATCATCTGAAGTGAAAGAAATTACCTCTGTCATCAAGGTTCATGGGTTGAGAGATGCTGCCTTGGCTAGCTGGGCAGCAGCATGTCCTTTCTTCCTTTACAAGCTTCACATGACATGTTGAGACAGGCAGTCATATGATGGTCTGGTGCAGGAACTTGGCCATAGGGGAGTAGGTCCCCATGAAGCATTCACACCTCTATCCTCCTCTTTGCCCCTAGGCCACAAGTAGACAAATCCTCTTTCACTACACTTGACCTCCCTCTGAGTACTAGTTTGTTCCACCAGTGCCATTTCTATCTGAATTGAAGAACTCCTGTTTGCCAATACAGCATCTCTAAATATGTCCAGCAGGACACCTCAGCAGGACTTTATTTTGCCTTATATTACTTTTGTATGTCTTTCTAAAAGTAAGACACCCTTGTGTAATGATAGCACTGATTGTTTCTACTCCCCTTTATTATTCAAAGTGGTACAGAAAATATTTTCTTTCTCAAAGCTGCAACCAAACAGACCACTGTTGTTGAAGATAAAAGAAAGAAAATGTCTATGCAGACTTTTCTACCACAATCAATGGTATGTTTTGACCCCTGAAACCTGGTTCTGATATGGTCCAGCAATCTTGTGAGCTGCACACCACCAACTCTGGGTTGAACTCTTCAGCATAAACACTCATCAGGGTAAGAAGCACCACTGATGATGAACTATTCCCACACGTTTTTCCTCTAAGGAGCTGTGCTTCAGAAAGCCTCTCTGAAAAAAATCAAACTTTCTTTTTCCTCCAGAATTAACACTTTGATGCTGAAAGGCAGGAGTAGCAAATGATGCTGTTCCTACAGTAATTAAACAGCAAATTAAAGGTGGCACAGAGCTAGGACTCCTGTCACTCCTTGCCCAGACCTCACAAAAAACATCCCTCTTAATACAGGATGCCTTGATCTGAGGTGATAGAGGAGACTTTACAGACATTTAAGCCTCCATGCAGGTACGAAGTTCATTTTGTAGCCCCGATAAAGATGTGGCCCACTTCAACGGAAATGAGAGAAAGCCTCCTTTTTGCCTTTAGCGAGACAGACATTCTTCAATTTATTTTATGGCTACAGATGACATAGCTGTCTAGAGGCACTCTGGTGAGGAGAAGCGAGAAGGAGAAGAGCCAATGTGGGGGTGGAGAGCTGCAGCTCTGCCCCTGCATTTGATGTGGTCTCTTTTAAAGGTCACCCACTGGGACCTGACATCAATCAAACTATTTTTGTAAAAATGAAGATTTATATAACACATTTGGGCTATAGCTCTTGGTTCTTTTTTCTTAAATTACTTAAAGAAATATAATAACTTTCACAGGCATATCGTAGGAGACTGCCAACATTTCAAACATTTCCTTGATGTAGGATGATCACAATTGAAAGGAATGTGAATTTTATCCAGCCGTCGGTAAGGTTTTGTTTTCCTTAATCCCTGAGACTAAATCATTGGATAGTTTTTAGTCTCCAAACTAAATCTTAATTGAAGCTAGCTGTCATTTAGGTTACTGCACAATTCTTATAACCAAAGCACCAGGGCACCTTTGAGGAAGGACTGGGACAGCCGCTGAGACAGGGACCCTCAGCACTTCTCATTAATGTGAGCTGGTTGTGCAGGAGAGCTCTCCAATACACAGAAAAAAGTTTGTGTTCAGTATTAAAGTTTCTTCATTTGAAGTGTTCTTCTACTCAAACCTGTGAACAGTGTAAGCCAGCCAGGATTCCCACAGACTGGAAATAAACCTAGTGGTTTGTGTCCCAGGGGGGCTGCCATTTCGCTTTGTGCTTCATACATATGGGGCTTTTTTTTTTTCCTACCCCTCCAACACAAGAGTTCAGCTTATCTCTCTAGAACTGTACTAAAGGAAAACCTTCTATCCCCCACCAAAACTGACTTGCAGCTGGGCTCCATCCAGGTGCCTGCAGAGGTGTTGAAGAAAACAAGTGGTTTAGTTGTATGACTGTGACACTGAATTTAGTAGTCAAGATCCTGACTCAGAAGAGAAAATTAGGGATATTTCAGTGCCATTTCTACTGCAACAACTTGGAATACCTCCAAGCACTCTGGCAGCCAAAAGGTAACATTTTCCACAGCAAAGTAATTTAGGTCCATTTTCAACAGGAGCAGAGGGCAGTTTCTGTCCCCTTTGCCAGGATCGTACACAGATGCAAGGAGATGGGAATGGAAACACCAGGTACAACCGACTGTTCATCTCCCCAGCAGCAATAAATCCATGCCAACACCAATGGAGGGCAAAAGTCCTGCCAAAGGTGGGAGTGGGAGAGAAGGGAGAAAATCTGTTTGCTATCTCTCTCAGCCTGCTCCCCCCCATCTTCATGGCATCCCTCAGGCAACATAAAGGATGGTCTGGAAGCTTTGTTTGATTTGGAGGAAAACCTAGAAGCACTCTCAGTTCTCTGTGACTAGTCTGGGGAGGAAGAACCACTTAAGTCATACTGCCAAGGCTTAGCTTTAACTAGGAATTTTGCCCCAAGTCTCACTTAAATACTAATAATTTAGACTGACTGTTCAGATTCTGCCAGCATCAGTGAAAACAGACAGGCTTTTTCTCACCCTGAAAACAAGTAGGGAAGAGGTGAAATCCAGGAAATCCTGGAGGGACCCATTTCTCTCTTTCTAGAAGGACTGTGGATTCCTAGCCTGGGACTGCATGTCTACTTTCTGACAATTAAAATTAGGTCAGATGTGTCTGGGTTTCTGCATCATGGCTTCTCCCTTTTAAATAGTGAGTGAAGCTCATTCCTACCTCACAAAGGAGTCACAAGAGTGAATTCAACAGTGGGTGCACATCGTGCACATGAAGTGCTAAAAAGAAAATAAAAAGGCTGTACACAGCCAGCCTTGAGCACCCCAGCACTTCACAGCTTTCATTCCGAACAGCACCAGCATCTCCCAGAAACAGAACTAACTGTTCTTTTTATGGCAGCTGTTGGGAGTTCACACATCAGATTCATACTTCTCTTTCTATCAGGATTCAGCTAAATAATGAATCCCAGCGAGCATTTTGCTTTAGAGAACCATTCCCAATAAATACCAACAGACTTTTGATTTTTTTTTAAAGCTATACTAAATGCACGACTTAATGAATAAGAGTGACTGCTACTTCTTAGCACAGCTCTCAGTCATAGAAAGGTTCTGTCAAAACCCTACTAATTAAACAGTACAGTTTGGGGAGAAACTGACAACTAGAAGGTACACGGGAATGCTGGCAAAGAATTGGTTATCACACCCGTGCCAGCAGCACACACTGGCAGCAATGACAGTTGCACAGCTCTGGGCTGCACCAGCACAGCCAGCAGATGTGGTGAAGTGGTAATTCCCCTTTGCTCTGTGCTCGTTAGAGCAGAGCTAGACACTGTGTCCAGTTTCACCCATCCCACCCCCCTCACCAATACAGGAAAGACACTGATAGCTTAGAGCTCTTCAGAGGTGCATGATAGGAGAGTTTCTGACCTAATGTGAGGACAGTCATTTTCCCCAAGGACAGCCAAAGCAGTAGAGCAGGTTGCCTAGAGACACCATGATGCCTCCATCCTTGGAGGTTTTCAAGATCAACTGGACAAAGCCATAGCTGGCCCTGCCTTGAGCTAGGAGTGGGCTAGGTCTGTTCAAAAGGTCCTTTCTCCTACCTGAATTATTCTGAGATTATTGTGCTGTTAACTGTTGTTTGTCTTTAAAGGTACAGAAACAGTAACAGAACAGTGTGGTGAACAACTGTTCACTGATGACTCACACAGGGCAGTTAAATGACAATAACCTGTGGGCCTTCTCTCTAATAGCACCATATCCACTTCGTTAAGCAAGAACTTTACTTAAAGATGATTGTTGCTATAATTACCTGAGTGGTCATGACTAAATGCTGATCTGACAAGACCTGGTTGGGAGCCACGTGAAGTAACTGGAAAGTCTGAGGGTAGACATCAGCTGACGTAGACATCCAAACCTGAACTCATTATTGGCAACTCGGTTACACTCCACGAAAAGATGTAAATCCACATACTTAGGCAGAAAACTAAAATAGGTCAGACTGATTAGAGCCAACACACATTTACTCTCTTCCTGATGACAAAGGGAGTCTGACTACTCCAGCTGCATATAGTGCACACCTGTGCAGTTAACAGGGGTAGGAACCAAGTCATCTGACTTCAGCAGGGCTTGGATTATGCTTGAAGCCTATTGAGGTCAGTGCAGTCAGACTGAAATAAAATATAGAAAGTCCATGCAGAAATACATTTCTGATGCATTTTCTGATTTAGAGTTATATTCCAAATAAATAAGTATTACAGTCACAAAGTTGTGGGAATAAATTTTCCTTCTTGACTATCATGGGTAGAATGGTCCTGAGGACGATACCAAGAGACTGAGTGAAATTTCGTAGTGACAAACATGAGGAAAGCTGAGGAGAAAAATACCTGACTACAAGCATGTCTTACAACTTATGACTGTATTGTGGGATCCAATAACTTTTGACTGAAGTCTAGGTGTATCGTGCCAGGCTTCTTCCCAAGTCTACAACAAAGGCAATATGAGCCTGTCCTTGTGTGATGCAGTGGAAAAGGCTGTGCCACCTTTCACATTACCAGGGGAGATACTTCCAGCAGATGGGGATGAGCTGCCCAGGCTAAGAAGGGCTTTGGGAAGCCTGAAGAAACTGGGGTTAATTCTGCGATTTCACAGTCTGTTTCTGTTGGCAGAAGGCCACAGGGTGAAGTGAATCAAGACTCCAATCAGGGTTAAAAATAACAACATGGGAGGAGAGAGCTGTTGGAGGGTGAGGAGGGCAGTGGCCAGCTCTGTTCCAGCTGGGCAAGTGCCTGGGAGGTGGCACAGGATGAAGGGTGGGACTGCTGCTCCCGGCAGCCACCAGCTCATGCTGGCTGGGACCTCTTGAAATAGAAACCCAGCTGGCAGAGAAGCTGAACCTGAGTGAAGAAAGGTGGAGGAGGGTCTGACTGCTGCCCCAAAACACCCCAAGTGGGGAAATATCCCAGAAAAGAGTGAGTGACCAAAGCTGAAAGACATTGTCATTCCCACACACTGACAGTGCATTTATTCTGGTCAGTAACATGTTTTGGCTGGAAATTAGAATAAGGTTTCATTTCCTCTTCATTTCACTTATTTTCTTAGGTCTTCAGCATTTTTGCCTCCACAAATAAAACAATGCCCAAACCAGAATCCTTCCAGCATCCACTATCCCTTAGCAAATGCCTGCAAATTGACTTCTCTGTCAGCATCCTGGTGCCAGGCAGAGCCACAGTACTCCAAGGATGTAAATGACTAACAGGTCTCACAGAAGCAATATCTTGCATTAGGCAAACTGATATTAACAATGGACAAGCTTTCAAGTACACAGGTCTGAAAAAATGCCATGTGCTCAAATCTTACTTTTTTTTCCTCTTCACAAATACGCTAGCCTCCTAGAAAGTGTGAACTACCCCATCAGGCTTCCCTCTCTTTTCTGTGTTGTTTAGTTTCTGGCTCCCACTCTCTGTATTTTCATTTTATTTTACTTAATTTTATAGTGGCCAATCACTCCCTTCTTCCTATGTTTACTAAGACAACTCCAGGTACTCACCACCTGGGTATCTACACAATGGAGCTCAGGAGAGAAAGTGTTAAAATGGGAGAGAGATGACCAAGAGAGATGGTGTGAGCCACAAAGGTCCCTCCAGGCAGCCAAGACACTTCTCCTTTGTACTCTGGAAATCTTCTGATCCAGATTGGTTGTTAAGTGTTTAGGTCTTGTCTCTAGCTTTCTCCCTGCTTGTTTCTCCCCTCTCCTCCTGCTGGTATGAGAGCAAACTCCCCAACGCTTGCTCTCCAAATAGCTCACAGCAACCACGCAAGAAACTGTGGCTTGTGCTGCAGGTGTAGCCACAGAAAAACACACAATGAATGAGCTGCCCATCTAGAAACACCTCCCACCCAAAGGAAAGTATTACAATTACCATCACTATCAAAATTATCACAATTTTAGCATCACATCTCAAGTCCCACACACCCAACAGAAAACTCAAATCCATTTCAGACCCCTTCTTCCAACTTTTGGAAAGTAGCTTTGCAATTCTTGTGTAACTACTCAGGAGAAAAAAAAATAAAGGCAGTTATCTTCTCCTTGATTCACACCACTTGCTGGCTGAGCACTGCCAAGCTGAATTCCCCAACTGACCCAACCGAGACAGCTCTGTGGAAACTTGACACAGTGTTTGGGAATGCCAAGCCAAGCAAGCAAAGAGTTTATCAAAACAAGCTTTTCTAAATCTGTCCCATGAAGCAGAACAAACGCAGGGGCAATGCCATTGCTATGAAAGGAAGATACAGAGGACCCCAGTCCTTAAACCTCTTCTGTACTTTGACTCTATCATAGCTGTAAAAATTAATACCTTTTAAAAATCACCCCATCTAAAATCTGGTCTTAGGGAAGGCCCCAGTATAGACACAATCATACTAACATCACAAGTCCTTCTTCTGAATGCAATTGTTATACCATTTGGGAAATTATTGTGGGCTGCAAATGTATGTAAAGTCAAGGTTCTTCCAGCCTCCCAAGAAGTCAAAGTACCTCGAAAAAACATGTGATGTGTTTTTACTACCTGTGAAAAAAGCCTTGCTCTACAGTGTTTATGTTGGAAGTAAGAGGAAGGCCTTACAGAAGGAATCAAGAGGCTTTTTCAGTGTATTTGTGCTGCAAAAGCTTATTTCTAGCCCATGGTACCTTAAGCAGGATTCTTCAGGTACCAAGAACTCACACACAGAATGGATACTCAAAGACATGTTTTACTACACCACTGCAGCTCACACATGCCAGACAAGTTCATAGACTGTTCATGCTGAACTCTGGGGTGATGGAGGCCGCTCATTTAAGAGAGTTATCCCTACATTGAGCAATGACCCTCTGTGCCTCTCTTTCAGCTCTTGTCTTGCTTTCAGAGAGATTAGTGAACCCCTGCCTCTCACTCCTACTTAATTCCCACCACACATCACCCTCTCCAGAGTGCAGTTACCATGAAGATGGGTGTGCCTGCTACCCTACTCCTTTCGGTCAGCAAGGAATAGCTTTGCAGGCTGCATGTTACCTAACATAAAGTGCCGCCTCTTACATTCAAATGCAGCCAAATGCCTAACATTTCCATTCCTATTGCACCTACAGAGGAAAGCTGTTGATGGTTAATCTTGATTCACGTGCATACAAGCCCATAACTTCCAGTCACTGCCAGGTTCCTGCTGTAACAAAACTAGGATTGGGTCTTCTCACAGAAGACCAAAAAGCTCATCCTGATATAGAGTGTATTATGTATATAGGTACAGTATGTCTGTTACCACTCAGCCTTTAATGTATTTATGTACAGTTTGCCTAATATTGTGTTCTGTAGGATTTATATTCTGAGGATATAACAAATTTGAAAAACAGAAAAAATTCAGATCCTCATGGGCCCAAAAGAGAGACATCTTGGTATTTTCTTTTGTGTATTGTTGCCTAAGGCATCATATTAAGCACTTTGTCCTTCCACATCCCTCTTGAAAGGTGGACTGCTGCTCAAAAACTACCACAAAAAAGCTTCACCTTTACTCAGCATTTGCAGTATTCAGAAGTGGAACAAACCCAATAGCAACACCCAGGCTGTGGAACCATAAAGATAATGGGTAGGCATAAGGTGAAAGGGATTAGTAAATGATGATTGCATCTTTGTGTTTTGAACAGACTCAAGATTCTGACCCAAAGTCTGGCTTACTCTCTCTCCAGGGAATTTAATCACTAGAATACCACAAAATATCCATACTGCCACCCTTTCCTGCTTAAGGCCCCCACACTGCTACCACAGAACCACCCCAGCGACCCTTCTGCTGGTTCTTCTCACATATTACAGCTTTCAAGCACAAGACACCCTTCCTCAAGAGACCAGAGGAAAGCCCTAATTTAAGCAGACTGCCTGCTTTAATACACACCAGGAATGGCACTGAGTGAGCAGGGGAACTGAGCTAAAGACAGAGTACTTGGGTGGCTGCTTGGTGGTTGTTGGCAGTGGGCTTCACACTCGGCTGGCAGGCTGAAAGATGACATTCACTGCCTGCTCTCCTCTTTTCACCTGAGATGCTCAGACCACAGAGTTTCCCTACACCTCCGCCTGCAACAATCGAACATTTGATTGTTTCCAGGCATCCAGTGTTTTTACTCCAAACTGCTGAAATTAGATGGGAGAAATTAGGTCTGTCTAAAGCTGCTGAAACTAGTAAATTCACTTAGTCTGACATGTTTGAACTGTATTGGCCACAGCGTTTTTAGCACAACACTTGTATCTTTACCACAAGCTCTTGTTTACCAGAATCCTTTCTTTTTGAAATGGGTGCAATGCTTTCTTAGACTTCATGTAACAGGCAAGCCCTGCATCCTGAGTTAAGTGGTTAGTCGCTGACATTGAAAGCAAAAGGCATTTCTAGCAGCCCATTTTCTAATCTGCATTTGTCCACCTCCAGCACCTGACCCCCTTGCAATGCCCAGAGATAATTTGCAATTATTAATTCTCTCTCTGCTTTCAGGTGTTAGTGGACGAATACAAAATGTCATCTTTGACAAAATAAATTGATTGAGATTCTCTTGTCTCTCATTAGACAGCACAGTTCAACCTATGCTCATGCAGCTCAGTCATTCTCTGTTCTCTGCCCATCTGTCAAAACCCTTTTAAAAGCCTAAACATTTCAGAAATGGTCTCATTAATGCTGTACACATGGAAATACCACCTCCTTGACCTTTACTCAGCAATCTGCTCTAATCCGATACAGCAGCATTTGCTTTCAGGTATACTCTGTCACACAGGGAATGCGTGTTTAGCAGATTATCCATTATAAACAAGCCTGAGTCACTAGTTTCCAAAACACTACCTCCCAGTCAAATAGCATGGCTCTAAAAGCCCATATTTGGTCTGCAAGCACCTTGAATTTGACTGAAGATTTAAGGAAACATTTTTTGGGATGAGTTTAGTATAGCAGACAATGCAGAGGATACTAAAGAACAGTCCTGTCCTTGACATTGTCCTTTATTACTTCATTACTGGTTGCATCATCAGCATTGTCTTTGTCTAATGAAATCCTACGTGTTCTCAGGTCAAAATCCAAGCAACTGAGTACTCTAATCCTCAGGGCCTCAAAGAATGAGCTCTTTGGTTTGTCTCTCAGGAACATCGATTCTGAGTCCTTCCTCATTTACAATTACCTTAGAAAGTATGACTATAAGCCCACTTGCAATTAATTTAATGCATTTAATTAGTCTTACATTTGTTTGTTTTTTACTCAGAACATCATGTGGAACAAAACCACAGTCTTCATTGAAATTTTAATAGCCATATATTTAAGTAGATATCAAAACATTACTTCTACCAACCAAACAGTGAGCATCTACCAAAATTGCATTACAATTAGTTCGCAAGATAATTTTACACTGATTACTATGAATTTTATTACCTTCTTCTAATCCCTTTCTAACTTCAACTCTGCGTTGGCTTTCCTGTCATTTGCCCCAGAATTTATCAGATTACCACTCACTCTTCAACTGCTTAAGTCATAACTCCCATCTTTTCCTTATTTTACTCAGCTGGCTGTTTTGGCTTAAACATCTTGACAATTGACTTGATTCTTTTCCAATTTGTGGTGCTGAAATATGATGGAGGTAGAGGTGCAGCAAATGAGAACATGATTTTTCCCAGATTGAAGTAGAGAAAACCGTGGTTTTGTCTTGGCCATTCTGACTTCCTCTACATGTTGTCTCCTCTCCTGGATTAGAAAGAAAATTTCTACACACAAGTACAAGCATGATTGCTTTAAAAATAAAAGTAGAAAACTTTGTTTCAACTCTCAGAACTTTCACCTTTGCTCTTCCTATGGCTGGGGAAGGAACCTGCTGTAAGAGTTGCAGATGGAATCTATCCCTTCTCACATCAACCTCTTACTGAGTTTACTTGAAGTGATGCAACTCCATCACTCCAAGCCACATCATTTTTTAAGCTTTGTGCAGCACCTAAGTCTAAACAAAGCCCAACCTGACAGATCCTTTCACCAGCACTGTAGAGCACGTCACCAGCAAGAAGAGGATAACCCTACTTCCCTCCTTCAGCACCTTCTTTCCCTGAAAGAAGCAGCAGGTTTAACTTAGGGCAAAGAAAGGTGGCAGATACATCAGGGAAAGAAAAAGCTCCCCTCTCCTAAGCATCTTAGCTCTTGATTCCTTTAGTTCACTCAGGATAACCTCTCTGCTGCACACACTAGGGCAAAGGCAGCCACTGAAGATGGAGGAGAAGGAACGACTGACCTTCAGGAGATGTCCTTTTGTGCTTGGTGCATCTCTATGCATTGTCATTACCGTAGATCTGCCCAACTTAGGCTATTTAAAGAATGGATAAAGCTGTGGTAATTTGAGATTGGCTGCCTGTGTAAGATGACAGTGTGTGACAGGAACATCCCAGCCTGTACCCAATTAGATGGATTAGTAAAGACCAATATCCCAAATTCCAGCCTGGAGCCTACTGCTGTTTCTAGTTACATAAATGGTAACACGGTCCAATCTACCAGTTCACTGCTACCTCACTAACTCACTGCTAAATGCCTGCAACAGGAGCTCAGGTGACCTTCTAAATCCAGGTGGAAGGTTTTAAGAACTGAATTATTGCTTACATACCACAGGAAAGTAACTGATACTCTGAAGTGTCTTTGACTAATGTATTTTGTCTAACATTTCATCTGCTCCAAAACTGAGTCCAATTTATCGCTTCTGGCAAGAAATAGGATCACTTGTGTGGCAAGCCTTACTGATTAGGGTTGAAAACAATTTGTACAATATTATTGCCACCTGTATTGAAGGAGGAACAGCTGCTACCCCTCACACCAGCTTTAAAGGGTAAAGATGAATGGATAGAAACCTGCACACACATACATGTGGGTAGCAGGAGGAAAGGAAAACACTGGCAAGACCCATGCTATAAACACATCTGGGCTCAGAGAACAGACATCCACTATTTAAGGAATGGCTCCCTGATGCTCAGCTTTGAAAGTGGAACAAATATTTACTGCTGGCTCTGAATTTTCCAGCTTTTGAGCTTAAAAAAACATGAAACAGCCTTTGCAGCATGGAGCCATTCCGCACTGATGTGCTCACTGGGCTTAGCTTACAGAGTTGGGGATGACCAGCCTTCAAGAGCTGATCAACTATGCCTTGACTGGCTATGGAATCAAGCCACTAAAGATCAATTCAGGGTTTCCAGAGGCCTCAGCAGCAATTGGTTTAAGCACCATTTTCTTGCATACAGCAATAGCTGGGAAACCAGGTAAGAGTTAAGGACTTCCTAGAATTAAACAGGAGGCACCGGGGGTGTGACACAAGATGATTAAGAGGCATTTAGGAGGGGGTCTTGCACAAAGTCTTGGTCTCCACCTTTTTCTTCCTCTTCGTCAGTCATATGCTTCCCCTCCCACAACCTGCCATGGCATTCCCCCCTTGCTGAGCATACCCACTCCCAGCAGGAAGGGCAGCAGCAGCTATCACAACAGGAGAGCAGCCCAAGGGCAGAGAAAACTTGCACTGACCTAAGCAGTTTGACATAAAGCATGCTTATCACGAAGCAGCAGACACGCTGATCTGCTGGAAGGGACCTCTTTGGTCAACCTTTTTTAATTCAGGAAAAGGCAAGAAGCACTTCTCTGAAGTGTCAGGGGAAGGTGGAGCAAGAATTATTACGTAAAGCCTCTTTCAACCCAGTCCATGCTGTCTTCTCAGCGCAAGTCCTCTGGGACTTTCCCAGCAGCTCTACTGCTATGCTCCCACCTCTGAGATAATCCTCCAAAACTTTTTGTTGGAAAGTTAAAAATTTCAATGGAACAAATGAATAGCAAAGCTGCCTTTGATAGCAGTAAATGATGGATTTGCTCAAGCTCTGTTCATAGCAAGTCCTAGGCTGTGACTGTTCTCATCATTGGCTCTCAAAACACAAGAGCAGCAGAAAGTGTGTGTGTAGGGGTGTAAAAACAGTAACAATAAAACTTTGAAGGAGGAAAACAGAGGGGAATAAAGAACCAAAGCAAAGGGACACAGGGGAGAGTTTTTGAAATAAAGTCCTAAGGGAGGTGGGAGAACAGAAGAGTAGGTCAATCTCTATCACTTCCAACCCAGAAGAAGTGGTACAGACTTCTGTACCAGACAAATCATCTCTCCCAGGACCTTGTCCAGATTATTTACAAACCCATTTACTGGCAGTGCCAGCAGCCCTACAGGCCACACGACATTACTGGTGGCTGTGGGACAAGCAGTGGGTAAGGAGGGTGAATCATTTTAGTCCTACTTGGTGACCCCATGCTGTTAGAAAACCCTGTAGGCCCTTGCAGCCCACTCACAAAGCCTCATGTCCATCCCAGGAGATGTCAAAGACGCTCTACCTTACCGATAGGCATCTTCACGGGTGTACAGGGGAAACATATCCTGTTCCTCAGCATGGCAAAAGAAGGTCTGGGTGCAGCTGTCATGGCTGGGCCCTCACCTCCCCCAGGGAGGTCTCTTCTCCCTTCCCATGGGGTGAAGACTTCAGAAAAAGCTGGAGTCATAGAAGAGAGCAATGGAGGTAGGATCAGAATGCAGCTCAACAAAACTCAGTTTTCATTCTGTCCAGCCTCCAGGTACCTGCTCACACATTCAGTGGCACTCCTTTGCAGAGCACAAACGTCCCCATACCCCTCTCTTCAGAGACACCATCCCTTTTACTTTATGAGCACTGTCTGGAAAGCATCAGAGAGAAAGTAACATCATGTTGGAGAGGGCTCTGGTTTGAGCTGTTTCACTAAGAGACTGACTGGGTCAAATTTCCTTCCCTTCTCAAAGAGCATTCACAAAGTTATCTATCCTGGAAGATACTGCTTCACTACTGAATAATAAACTGGACTAAAATTAATTCTTCTATGTGGGAGAAAATATTTGAGGCTTTCAGAGAATTATTTTAAAGAAAAATCTAGATAGACAAAAAATAAAACACACCTAGCCCTTCTTTCCCCCATTGATTTGGGGTTTTTTTTTAAGCTTTGAGCATTTCAAAATATATTGATTTTTTTCTTGTTTCAGGGTTCTTATAACTGTTATAAAAGTGATCTGGAAAAAAAAATATTCCCAAACAGCTTATCTTTAACAAGGCTGTCAAATGCCTTGTGTTCGTGTCCCAGGGAAACTGTTTTGTAAACTGAAACTTATTGCTATTGCAAAAGCAGGAAGAGACTCCTCTGACCTCCACAGTTTCCACGTTTAGAAAAGCACGTTCCAGTGCCACCAGAAAAAAATGACCTCTCATAAAACTTCTTTGAATGTACAATCTCCTCCTCTGTCATCTGTCTAGCCAAAAAAAAAAAAAAAAAAAAAGATAATATGCAACTATGGGTTTGTGACAGCTGGCAGAATGCAGACTGAAGCAGATTTACTGAAACTGCTTTCTGATTGCCCCTGTGTGCATCTGAGCACTACCAGGGCCACAAGAAGGTTACAAATCCCACTCTTGTCCAGTGTTAATCACTTAGCACATTTGAAAAATGTGCCACCTGATGAAAGGCAAATCCATGTCTTCTCTCCCAAGGTTTGAATCTGCTGCCAGATTTCACAGAGCTGGCATGAGCAATGGGATTCACTCCTCTTAAGGAAGATGGTTCTCACAGAACCAAAATACCAAGTCAGGGAAAAATTAAGTGGTATTTTAGACCTGCTTCCCATTTGTTACCTGTAAGGGCAACCACACACTTTTATGGATACAACCAGGTCAGCTAAGCTAAGCAAACCAAAAGCCATCCTTCCTTTTCATTTGTTACTGACTTCTCCCCTTTGAAATCAGTTTCCACTGCAACTGAACATGTAGTTTCTATAAGCAGATCTCTGGAACAGGGAAACTACAGCTCTTCATGATGCTCCAGTAGGTGACTTTTTCCTCCACTGAATTACTTGAAGACATAACACTGTGTTCGAGGTTCTGCCCAGATTAGTTCTGCACAACTATGCTGCAATGAACCCAAGTCATCAATTAGCAGATCTATCTGTAGCTACAAAGCAGGAAATGACTCTTCCATAGTCAACTTGCTGTCCAAATGGACCAGAGATCAGAGCAACAGGTACAACAGCTCTTGGTCCCACTAGAAAGAATGTGGTTGTGTGTGGTCCTGAACATCCCAGGGGCAAGGGATGGTCTTTCTCACTGGAGGAGCAGAGGATGTACAACTCCTGGTCAGAGCTGTGTGGCACACCTTTGGACTGAGCCATCAAGACTACGTTTTAGAGTTATTGACTTGGCAAGGGAAAGATTCTGATTTGATTATCTGACTTGCTGAATGACAACAGATTTGCACCACTATGGGCGAGAACAGTCTCAGCTCCACTCTGAACTGTAGCCTAGGCTCTCATGAGCTGAATTCCCCTGGAGCAGGCCCAAGTCAAGGTTGGGCATAAGTTCCTCATACCTTCTTCTAGAGGTGGTACAGTCTGCAGCAGAGCTGCTGGAGCATTAAACTCTTAAGAATTGCTTTTGTAGATGAGAAAACTGTGAATATCAGGGTTATTTGCATGGGCTGCTGAGACACCTCATACACCACATTTCATTATGGTGCTGGCAGCCCTGCTTGCCTGTTTTCACCCCGCCTGCCACCCCACACCCACCTCTCTGTCTGTGCCCTGAGCTCATCTGACCCCCAAGCCAGAGAATTCCAGGCAAGCATCCCATGCAACAACACAGACCTTGCTACAAACAAGTGTTTTTCATTATTGTTGGAGTTTAAGGAAAATAGTTTCCAGAACTTAAGGAAAAAAAACCCAAAACACCAAAACCCCCTTATGTGTATATATATATATATATATATATGTATGCACATGCATCACACACACATTTATGTCAGAGGTTTTCTGAACTTGGAGAAGCATTTGCTGCCAAGTGGTATGCCCTTCTTTATAACAGCAAAACTGACATATACATTTGGGCTTGGATGACCATCTAACTGATATGCTAAAGACATATTTATCTATGGATGTAACTCACTGTGATTTGAGGAAGAAAAAAAAACAAAACACAAAAACAGAGTGAAAATGAATGACAAAAATGTCACCAGTGGTGTTTTTGTATTTATTCCAATGCTGAAAACAATTACCCTTGGCAAAATTTCAAATTCTGATTAGTTGATAGTGCTGCAAGTAAGCCAAGAGAAAATAAGCATGAAAGGAGATGAACTGATATTCCTGATGCAGAACTGGATTGGTGCGTAGAGGAAAGCATACCCAAGTTAACCTCCAAATGTCATACACGCGTCATTACATAAATATGAACTAGGTACTATTTATAGGGCTTCAAATGAGTAGTTGACAACTGACACTTAACTATGCACATTTAAATATGTATCTTTCTTAAGTAACTCCTGCCTTTCACATAAACACATTTGGTTTCAATAAAAACGTATGCTTGGGATTATTTTTGTTTTTTGAACACGTGAGAGTCCAAACTAGTCCTTTTGTTTGTAATTACTGTCCTGACAGCTCAAACTGTAATTGACTTCATTAGTAGCCATTCATCTCACGAGACACATTACTAATAAACTTCTGTCATCTTGGACAGAAGTCCCTTCCATTAACGTTACAATTTTTCAGATAGCCCAGCAAGTCTCAACCTCACATGGAAAATGATTCACAGTTCTGGAGGGAACCAGAATACTTCTGCCAGCCTGCAAGTATAGGAGCATTTGGTCAAAGGCAGCTACTCCACTGCAACACAGAGAGTTTGTGAGATAGACTTTGCTGGGCAAGCCCCTTGTGTACTTTGTATAACATATCCTGTCATCATGGTAGGCATTTTTCACAGAATATTAATTTAATTTCACAGGCTTCAAAATATTCAAAGAATATTTTGAGTTGGAAAGGAAACACAAGGATCATCAAGGCTAACTCTTCAGTGGATGGCCCATAGAGGAATCAAGCGCACAACTTTGGTGTTTATTAGCACCATGCTCTAAGCACGGGTGACAAACATCTTGGTCAACAAAACTACAGCTGGATGACCTGCTGTCATGCTCAAGTTCAGATTTAGAAGGGATCCACAGACTTAACTCTTCATTTGCTTAGTTTGTCTAAGAGGCCCAGTTTAGCAGACTACTAAAGTGATTACTCACAGGTTTGCATAAAGAAAAACTGGAGGAGGTTGTGGTTCTCTTTGCACTCTACAGCTTAGCTGCAACGCATGGAAACCAGTGTTTAATTCTGTTCCACTGTCTCACTTGATCACTCATGCCTCAACTCTTGTGAGCATATTTAGGCCACGTAGTTGTAAAGTCTTGCAGGGAAAGGAGAAGGAGGGACTACTTGTCTGGTTTGCTTTCAGCTCTTCATATTAAATGTCTGAAAGTGTAGGCTCTAAATCCACCTGTGTCATAGAGCTCAAGCCAGAGCCACAGAGCAAGTCATCACTGGCACAGTGCAAAACCAGGAGAGCCATTATGAGGTTCCCAGTTCACCTGACGTGGTGGAGGGAATATACTATATTTGTATGTATATATATATATATATATATAAAACATTTTAAAACTGTCAATTAGTCAAGTGATGAGATTAATCATTATTCCACCAACTATGGTCCTTTCTACATTTCTTTAGAGTTCTAATTTCATGCTCCTTCCCATAAAAAGTTCATACTAGGCCAAATCACTAACACCCCAGCATCTTACAACCAAACTAGATTATTTTTTAATTAGATTATTTTTCCTCCTCCTGGTTGAGTGACATTTTATAACTACTAATTCAGTGATGCATCATTGCAAGGAAGACATGCACGTCACCATAAGCTTTCAATGCCAATTGTAAAAATAATTCTTGAAGCAATGCAATTGCTAATTACTCATAGAAAACCATGATAAATTTTAAACTTGGAAACTCTGCTCTAGTTTTACTCATTTTTCTTATAGGGTTTGTTTAGAATATGAATTTAGGGAGCCAAGAAATCCCAAGAAAGTGGGAGAAAAAAAACAGGAACTGGAAAGAAGTGAAGTTGTAATATTGGAAGTAAATGGACCAAGAGAACCACAAGAGTTCAAGAACATAAAGCTTTTAAGGCAGGATGAGGGCCTGGATCTTAGTGATATCACTAATGCATGCTTTCTGAGCAGGGATGACAAAGTGTGTGCCTCAGAGCTGGGGAAGAGGTCTGTGTAGCAATTACTTTACCTCCCATAATATAAAACTGCTGAAGTAGAACAGGCAAGGTCAGAAGCAATTTGCAATCCCTATGGGCTGAAAGCTGCTTCTTGACCTGCCAAGGGCTGGATAAACTTCAGCTACTACTGCTACACCAGAAATATTTGAAGCGTGTCTCTCAGCCGCACACATCAGAGCCCAGCGTCCCCCCTCACACTGGCGCTGACCTCAGCTGGTGTCAGCGTGCGAGGCTGCAGACTGCCTTGGACAGAGGGAAGGATGCTGCTTCTCTCATCGACTCTGCCACAGTGGCAGTAGGTACTGGCAGAGGGGCTGGGCACACCAGTATGGCAACGTCATCATGTGCTGCTGCAACCAGACCTGAGGGGAACTGCAAGTTATGTCTCCAGCTCAGGAGGGCTGCGTGTGTAAATTTAAATGTTTGATGTTTGTCTTGCAGAATGGCTTATTCATAATCGCTAACTGAAGGAGCGAGTGGGTGGGAAAAGGCACTTCTTTATAGCATCAGCTTTGAAGCCAAACTGAGCTACTGACCTGTAACCTTTTCTCCTGCCTCTGGAACAAGCATACAGCAAGTGCAAGCTAGTGTACGGTCAGGCAGAGGATCACAGCTGCCCTTCTGGGTTATATTCACATAGGCAAGAGCAGTCTGTGACAATGACTTCCTCAAGGATCATGGCCATATGCCACTGGTGCCACTCAGTGTTCCCATCCCCCTTCCGAATACACAAGCTTGCACGGCGTGGAACACCAGTCTCCTAACAGCTGCCCACACAGACCCTGACAAGTACCTTCAGCTCCTCTCCACTGGCATCTCAACCTTTCCTATTTGTTTATTGCCTGGGACCAAGCTAGCCCGTGACAAATTGAGTTTGTGAGCCACAGACTGGAGAAGGATATGGGCTGATGACTATCTGCCCTCCATCAGGCACCAGGGGAGCTTCTGGCATGCTGATAGAAAGACTGGGGCCTCCAGGAGGCAGATTACTGCACCCCCCTGAGGCTCTGCTCTGCTGCCTATGACTAATTCTTCACCTAAATTAGAACGTGCAGACTCCTGCTGATACATGCATTTCCAATAGGACAGCCAAGCTTATTTTTCCTTAGCTTTTAACTACCCTACTTACTCTACTTTAACTCATGTCTGCTCTGCTTGCTGTTCATTAGTCTCTTTATTACCCCATTTCATGACACTTAACTCCTCCTACCCCCATCCACTCTTAAAAGACTCGGTGGGTGGCAAACCCCCGTGCTTGTAGCACTGTGGGTGGGATAATGTGAGTCTATAGATTTTGCCCAGGAGCAAGTACATGTATAGGTGTAATAATCTTCCCTTGGCAATTCATCCAGCAAGGGTATGGGTTTGAACCCTGGCAATTAGGCATGCCTACAGCTTTTCCACTACCAGTTCGTACCTCCCTAAGTGTGATGTGAAAGTGGCATGGCCTGGTGAACGCTGAGTGCTTACTGGTGCAATATATGATCCCTACCTTGGTGCTTTAATCCCAACCAGCCAAAAAGTACCACCAGCCTCTCAATAACATACCCTGCCAGCCCCACAGTGGGATGGGGAGAAGAATTGGGGAAAAAAAAGAAAACAACAAACTGGGAGCTAAGTTTAATACTTGAAATAAAATAATAATAATAAAATAAAAATTGTAATGAAAAAGAGACAACCAAAGAGAAAAAAAAATAAAACCCAAGAAAGGCAAGTGGTGCACAACACAGCTGCTCATGACCTGCTGATTGATACCAAGCCTGTCCCCAAGCAGCAATTGGCCCCTCCTGGGCAACTCCCGCAGTTCATATACAGAGCAGGATGTTCTATTGTTTGGAATATCCCTTTGGCCATTACAGGTCAGCTCTCCTGGCTATGTTCCCTCCCAGCTTTCTGTGCACGTCTTTGCTGGCAGAGCATGGGAAACTGGAAAGTTCTTACTTAGGGTAAGCATTGACTACAGTGTTTTATCAACATTATTTACATACTAAATCCAAAAATACAGCACTGTACCAGCTACTAGGAAGAAAATTATCCCAGCCCAAACCAGGACATCTATCAATCTCTTCATCATCATTCCCTATTTGCAAATATTCCCTATTTGCAAAGGCCCAAAGCAACAGCTAATACCTGAAAGTTAAAACTGTCCGGTACATCCATCTGTTATAACTGCCCATGTAGAATTTACAACATTTCCCTATCACTCTGCAACAGATGGGAAAAAAGCTGCCTTAAACTCCCAAGACTTAGCCCAGCTTGTTTTTTCCTGAGCACTGAATTAGCATTAAAAACTTAAAAACAGGCCTGGCACAGTTTGCTCAGGGAGCTGACAGAGCTCAACTCAGGAGCCACAGAGCACGCTGTCAACAGAGTGTCAGCAGCGTTTGCTATGCCACACAGAGCGAAGCTGCAACATCCCAGTGACCATCTGACATGGAAACGCAAACAAATTTCATCCACCTCCAGGAGCAAAGGGCTAGAAAAATTAATCTTTGGGTTTGTTTTCTTCCTCTTGCTAACCTCAGGCAAGGCAGTTGCCATCCTGCTGCAACCTGTCACGCCAGAACCAACACTTGCCGTCAGCAGTATACTTGCGGCCCACTGTTTGTTTTTTTTTTTTTGTTTTTTTTTTTTTTGTTTTTTTTTTTTTTTGTGAATCAATATGGCTAAATAGCACAGGCAGCCATCAAAACTGCTCTTCTCCCTTGCCCAAGTGAAGCTCCCCTATCAACCCAAGCAGCATCACGCATGCCATGTTCAGCTGGTATTGCAGGGCCCTGCATCAGCCTGCTAGCTTGTACCTCTCAGGAAGGCTGAGGAGGTCTAAGTCCCCACTCCCTCAGTTATCTCCATGCAGACAAAATAGAGGTCAGAAGAATAACCCAGCATGGGTTTCATACCAGTATATATTGTTTAAATATGCATATATACATACATGCACACATGTATATGTGCACACACATCAATTCTCCATGCCACATCTCAGCCCAGTACCCCAGCATCAAAAATTATTACAAATAAAAAGAACACCATAGCTACAAAGTCAAGTACTCTGAGCTCAGACTGCACAAATAGCCTTTATATCTGTATTTCTTAGCTTTAGTCCTCACCCATATGCCTTTTGTCACATACTATTTTTCCATAAATTCCCTACCTGCTTCAGTGCCAATATTTTAAGCAACAGTCAGAGGCTATGCCCTAGAAAGTAGAGGTCTGGTAGATCTCTGCTTTACTTTTTGTAAAAAGTCATAATGCACTGCTAAATTAGTGAACACTGTTGAAAGAAAAGTCATGGTGGTCTCTTGTACAACAAAAAGTTTCCATAGCATTTGCACAGTTCCTGCAAAATACCCATTACCTTGTTTAACCCCAGGCTTTGAAAATAGATACTTCATCTACTTCCAGTTAATTACACTGAAACAGTTTTGGCCTACTGTGCTAGGACAGTAAGTACATACAACAAGAACCAAAAGCACAGGGCTATACTTAAATTAATCAGGTAGCATAAAAAAATGGTTACTTACAAGTAATAAAGGTTTGGGATTTTTTCCTCAATTTCACAGTTCATTTTGACCTTAAACAAATCTGGTTTTCAGTATCACAAGCTGCAAGCACAGTTGGGTCAAAGTCAGGAAATAATTCTCAGCAAGCTTCACCAAAAATTCAAACATTTTGCCTTACTGTTTCCCAAAACAAAACTCACCAAAGTAAACTGAAAGTAGCATACTTCAGCTGAAAAGAGGTTTTAAACATGTCTTTCCCTATCCATTGAGAAGTGGCTCAGATGAGATGCTTGTTGGCAGGTGAAGTACATCCTGCCCTGGATGATGATGTGCTTTCTGTGCTTCTCTGCTCCTTCCAAAAATCTGCCTCTCATCACTAGGAAGATAAACACTGCATGGACATCTACAATAGCAGCACTACCCAACAGCCAAACATAAAAATAACTACATAGGTTTGGGTCTGAAGGGAACATGCAGTAAATGCATGCAGGCACACAGCATGAAAAGGAAACAGAGACTGACTAAACTGAGTGACAAGGAGAAAACTATTATTATTCTATGAACTTAAACTCAAGTAAAGGTCATGCAGATGACCTTGACTTTGGCATTTATTAACTTTTCAAGGTACTATTAGTATAATCAAACCCCACAAAACATTAATAGGATGCTTCTAATATTGCTTTCTTAATATTTTAAGATAAATACAGTGAAACAACAGATTTCCTCTTGTGAAATGGGCTCTTCGAGGAACTTTTACATCTCTCTGTTAGAGACAGTGCAATAACCCATCATTATTCCCCTTACAGTCCTCCTCACAGAAGGTGAGGCAGATGGCTTCCAGCAGGTTTGCAGCCTGTTGCAGCCCTGAAGGAGTGTGACTTCTGGGGCAATGCTCTTCAAACACTTACTCTCCAGATTGCTGAATAGATTGAGAGGTATTTATGGTCTATATGGAGGTAAAGTTGCAATTCAGACCTGTCCCATGCAGCCACATCAAAAGTGGGTCTTGTTCAAGGAACTGGGACTGGTTATAGGATCATTGCCTGTGGTTTGATTCAGAAGCCATCAGACCACCTGTCAAAGCCTGGTAGAGCTGTGAGCAACTTCAGGCAGGATGTTCCCAGCGAGAAGCATCAGGCAATTCTCACTGCAGGTTATGCAGGAATCAGGGAAGTTTAAATTAAATCTGTAGTTTAAATTAAATGCACCTCTGCAATCTCTCAGCTCTCGTGCACTTTCTGAACAGCAAAACCAACACACATTCATCAAGGCTTCTGCCTCAGCCATCTAGTGGAAGGTGTCCCTGCACATAGCAAGGGTGTTGGAACTAGATGATCTTAAGGTACCTTCAAATCCGAACTCTTTTTTGATTCTATGATCTATCCCTTGGCACTTAGCCAACTTCTCCCAGTTCTCTTCACAACTACCTACTAACACTTCCTCTGCATTTTTGCATCTAGCCAGAAGAATTCTTCTGATCCATTACCCTGCAAACAGAGCATGTTAGATGGCTATTTCCAGCCAAAAGTGACTGTAGCTGGAATCCTGATATCAAGAGTTGTCAAAGATGAAACCCCTCTGTGATGCAGAAAATGTGGACTGTATTGCCAAAGCCACTGTTACAAGTCACTTCAGGTCCTCATATCATTGCTTGCTCTCTCAATGTTACTTGTTTAGGTCACAAGGACTGCTTCTGTAGCCTGTTCCTCAGGCTGCTCTCCTAATTAGAAACCAATTAACTTCCTGCAGCACTTCATTCATACTTGAAAGAACAACATTTGTAATACACTCATGAAAATAAAATATCAAATAAAAGGGGAATTCAGTGTCAAGAAGTAAATAACCTGTTTGTGAAGCAAAGGCACAGAGTATTTGTTCATTATGGTGCAAGAGAAAGGGGGGGGAAATGCATTATGGCAGATCTGGAGGCCACAGGGGTTGTGTCTTACTTTCTTTGCTCACTGCTATGAAAGGGTACAAAGTAAAATCATGAAGTATATAGAGCAGCAGTTAGCCCTCTCAGTACAATGTTGTCCTCCTTTAGAGGAGGGGAGCTTAAGATTTTATGTTTGCCTTTGACAAGAATTTCCTTAGTGCTTTTATTTAAAAAAGGTTTTTAATTGGATCTGTCTTTCCATCATTTTCAGTACTATGATTTACCCTGGTAAACCACATGGATCATAGGATGGTAATTTTGCTCTTGGTACCATTTGGGCAAAACAAATGTTTTCTGTATGCCTTAGACTGTGAACGAATGAAGATATTAATTGAAATGTAAGGGTAATGATCCCAGAGCACTCATTTGAGAAACTCTGTTTTACCTCTGGGGTGCTATTTGGTTGCCTAAGCTATGAAGTCAAGAGCTGGCTGAAAGCTCAAGTATCATTCTGCAGTTTTTGGGATTTAGCATGATGTTACTGCTGCCTGACACGATGGCAAGTAATGCAGCTCCCTACAGGAGTCTCTGAAGTAAGAAAGCGATGAATGCTCTAGTCACTTCACAAGGAGGCTTCATGCCTTACTCTTGGGTAAAACTCCCATAACAACAGATAAAATAATATGTCAACAGACTTTCTTACTTAAAGCCCTTAGCAAAAGGCCATTATGCTTTACTCTTGTATGGATCCCAAGTCAAAGGAGAGATGAAAAGCAGGAACAAGAGACCTTGCATGAGCTGTTTGACCATCACTCCCCTGAAAGCAGAAAACACAGGCACAGACTGCCCTTGCTCAGGGTCACACTTTGCAGGAAAAAAAATGTTTGCCAGGTGGGAAGACAGAGAAGGAAGTAAGGTTCCTGCCCTCTGCTCCAAGGAGAAGGGCTACAAGCAGTGCATTGGGTCACACCACAGTGGCTGAAGAAGAGGAAGAAGAGAGCAAAATTACTGCTAAAGGTACTACAAAACACAGTCCAGAAAGAGATGAACTAAGTAAAGCCAAAACCAGTGGTCCTGCAGCTCAGCAGTACATACTGCTTTGGTGAAGAGTCCCACTGAAGTTGTCTGTTACCTGGCCAAACTCTTTGGCCCATGTCTGATCACAGTTCCAAATGCATACTGAGCTAAATACACAGGGCTTGGGACAACAAGTCACTTCTGTCCGCTTCATCCCCCAGGACACTTGATGTATTTGATGTACAGGGTTTTTGATCCTGTTCTTTAAATCCTCTGTAGGTTGCATAAGGGGTAAGCAATTGGGTTTAACATGTTAAAAAGTTTTTAGAAGTTGAGGGAACATAAAGAATGTGGAGAAATAACACCAAAAAATACAACCAGCAGCCAGCTGCTATTTGCACACAAAAATATAATTTTTTTTTTTCCCTCCTGGAAAGTACTGCTTCTATGCTTAAGACCCAGACAGACAGGAAAAGACTTTGCCAGGACATCAGTTTTCCTCATTTGTAGGAGCGGAGAAAGGAGACTGCAGTGCAACCTTTACCAGCAGTCTCGCTGTCAGCTGAAGGACCCTACAGCTTACTCAGGCCTTTGTTATAAATCTGTTTTGGTTAGGAGTGGGGGCAGCTGTCAGTGCCATGACAGGAGCATACTTTAAGGCAGCAGTCATTTTGTGCAGTCATGTCTTCCATAATTTTGGACAAAGCATTAATGTTGTCTAGAAGAACTTAGGGCAGGAAGGAAGTCATGCCTCGTGAGTTCTCCACATGCTACCAAAAGAATAGTGAAAGCATTCTGAAGTGCAGCAGCTACTGTCACATCTCAGAGATGCCCCCGACAAGCCAAGAAAGAGTGATTTGTGACAACCGCTTTTCTGGATTTAGAAGAACAAGTAGTGAATGTTACCAAGCTCTTGAAAAAAAAAAGTAAGTGTGCTCTGTTTCCAAGGTTTCCTTCAGATTGACTCTCCTGGCAAACAGAAAAGATCCCAAAGCCAAGTAACTCTACTCAGTCTCTAGCTCATCCTGCACGTTGCATGCTAGAAGGATTACGTTATGGCTTACTGCAGCCGTGCCCTAAGCCCATTTAAAACTTCACACCCTCATGCGTGGCATAAACTCTTTGCATACTCCTTTAGTTCACAGTTTTCTCACAAGCTTGCTCAGCTATTTCCTGACAACTCCCATGAGTCATTTGGTGATTTTTTTCCTTATAGTTCAAGTCAGTCTTTGAAACATGAAGCGTCTCAGAAAAGTCACATCGAGGAACTGGTCATCAGTGCAGTCACCCACACACCTATGCTTAGGAGGCAAATTCCATGCATGATGATGGTTTCTGTATCCCTTATCAGAATAAGGGTGGGGCCTCAGCAATGTTTTGTTTATGTTATCAAGACAACAAGCAAGTTTAAAAAAAACCAAAATGACCTTTGAAGGCATGACTGCTCATATTAGAGCTAGTTTAATGGTCTTTAGTGTGGAGATCAACCCTTTGTTTTAGATTTGCATAATCCATATGGTGGTCTGGCTCTAGACACCGTCTCAATATGATTAGTAGCAAAAATATTTTTTAAAAGATTGAGCTATTCAAACTCATAAAGTACTGTATTTTCAAACCAAAATTGGGATTTGATGGTGCTTTGGTTTACCAGCTGCATTTCTCTCAAAACTTATTTGGCAAAGCCTACAAAATGGATTATTTTACTCCAGATGAGGTCTATTTGTGCTTTTGGTTCCCCAGCAGAGCTGCAACATAGGCCACAGATATGTAGATAAAGGAACTGCTGAAATAAGCATTCCAGAGCTATTGAACAGCTCTGGATATCAGTCTCCCTGATAAATGCATTGGGAGCAGTGAAGTAAGACCATGAAGCATATATCAGTTTATGATACCTACCAAAATTCTTTAGACCTTAACATGGATATAAGAAAAGTCATGCCATTGATTAAAAACACATACTGCTGACAGTGGCAAAGTTATTTAATCATATTTTGGAGCAAATCAGAGCTTTTTCCCCGAGGACAGTCTGGTGTACCATAAGAAGGGGCATGCAGGGAAACCCTGTGTGGAATAGAATTGGCAGGACAAAAATTAAATGGAAAGACATTTTCATCCTTTGCTTATCTCTGTTTCATTGACCTTTTCTTTCAGAGGAGGGAAAAAGAGTACTTGGGTCTGTGAAGAAATATTTGGAACAAGGATATCCTGCAAGTGAAAAGAAGTTCTACAACTGGGAAAGGCACAAAACCAGCCAGTGTAAACCACAATGCTGGATTTCCTATGGAGATAACCATCGTGGCTGCACAAAGCTCCTGTGTTCCTTCAATTAACATACTGTAGGTAGAGGCCAAAAACACTGGATAATGGTAAGTTTCACTTTCTGCAAAGTCAAAAGCTGTTTTAATAGAAGTGTAGCTGCCTTTCTTTTCAGTTCCACTAGAAAATACTCTCTTTCTCAGAGGCTGGCTGAACACCCACATTGTTCAGAAACCAGGCAGAGTGCTCCTTGTTAAGCTCGCTTGCAGTAAATCATAGCATCAAAGCTAGCAAGAGCTGGTATCCTGGATAGTGATAATGCTGCAAGTCTTTTTAGTAAATGGATTTTCACTGAAAGTATTGCCAGGAGGATTTTCTCTGGGAAAGAAGAGGAAGGCAAATAATGTCTCAGCCAATAGGCTGTTTGGTACAGCCTATTGGGGTGCAGCACATAAGTATGAAGACATGAGCAACTTCGTCCATGTTGCCATTAGAGGTGAACTTTTGAAAATCACACTGGTCATTTTTCATATTTAAGGGAAATTTCCAGATGTCAACAGGAAAAATTCAGCATCTCCTACAGAGAGTATAAGACATTTTAGGAGGCCTTGTACCCCACCACTCTGAAACCTGCACAAACTTCACACTCCCCTTTTGCTGGTCCACGGCACCATAGCAGCCAAGTTTCCCTGGAGAGGGCAAAGCCACAGGTAAGGCAAATAGGCTCAGGGCTTAGACAGTGAAAGACAAGGAGGTTAAAAATGATGCTGACCTACACATTTAATGAAGTATTTCTTCTTTTTGTCAGCCTGACTAAAACACAAACATATGACATGTCTGTGCATTGCCACACACCTACTCTTCAGCATTTGAAGTCTAGATGGCCCTTGAGGCAAAAATTATGTCATGAAGAACAAAGTGCAAACTCCATGCCATTATAAACATCTTATCAGTAACGATACCAAATTGGATTTGAACTGCAATCTTAACTTTGCTCCTTAGCTTTGACACCCAAAGAACGGTTGTAGAAACTACATTCTTACACAGGCAATAGGAAAGATAAGGAAGCACATTTATGATGTAATTAAGTAAAACATGCTGGTCTCCCAGTAATGAACCTATTTCTAATCATCCTAGAGTTGTCTCACCTTGCATGTGCTGCTTGAACACTTGTTTAAGATGCTGCCAGGGTGCTTTGTCAGTAGGACATGGTTGCCAATAGAAACTTAGCAGCAGAACACTGAAGCAAGGCTTTCATCCCTCTCCCAGTCTTTAGCATTGTATTAATTCTTGAGAAAACTACTTGGAAAGAAATACACCAGGCAATTTTGAAAGGGGTCTGGGTGAAAGAAATCAAATAAGAACTTGGAATTGATGATTCCATGAGAAACATAAAAGATTTTTTTCCTCTTGTTACTGCTTTGAAAAAAGAAACACTTTCTGACTTCCAGCATCAAACAGCCCCAGTGTAAGGTTTTTTTCTGGCTTCATTTGATAAAGGACAGGAAGAATCTCAAAGTTTTCTTGAAATACCTTAAGATCTCAAATCCAACCTGCGTGTCCTCATATTTTTCCATGAATCTTTTAACAGAGGTCCTTTTCCAGAAGCCATACTAGTTTAGGGTTTAATCCTTGCCCTTCACCACATTTATTTTCCTCGCCCTTTGCTGTTCCCACTGTAAATGAGTCATGGCTCTTTATACCCCTTTTAAAGAAGATAAGTGCATAAATAACCACTAAAAATGTGTCCTGTGTAAGTTTGTCAGTTATACAATTAAACATTTTCTCCTTCTCGTGATGTGTTTTATTGAGGTATAAATCAGGACTACGAGGCAATTTAGCACAGACAGGAATTTTATGGAGTGGGGGTGCAGATCCCCTGGGCTCGCCTGGAAAATAAGAAACATACTCATAGATGATACAGCTTGCAGGGTGCAAGATTCACAGGAGCTAGAGAGCACTCTGTCTAGACTGAGATTTAACTTTCTCATTTAAATCAAGTGAAATAGGACTGTGCTGGATGCAACTGCATTAAACCTTTCTGTGTTGGATTAAGGAGCTTTTTGCAAAGCCAAGTCCTACTGAAGAAACTGTGTGGGCAGAATGGATTGGTGCCAAATCACAGGGAGTAAGCAGGAGCTGAAAGGTAGCAAGTATCTCCCTCTGTTTAGCAAGGCTTTAGCTGCACTCTCTTTCTTCTACTAAGCAGAAACTTTCTTTTCTCTTCTGCTACTACAATGGGTAGAGAAATGTTTGTGGCAGACTTTGCTTTCATCTACTCAGGACTCTCAGTTGCAGAGCCTCCTCATTTCTCTCTAGGAAGGTATAAATTGAGGTCAAATAAGGAACCTTGGCTTGCTTGCATCTGGAGCGTGCCTGGTAAGAGACAGCAGCATTCAGATACAGCCTTTTTCTTACTATCAGAAACTGACCAAAACCACCTCCCTGCACCTTTCCCAAAATGCCAAGTCACCATGATGGAAGGGAAGTCTCTGCCTTGCAGTGCTGCCCAGCAGAGGTGATGTACACATCTCATAGCCCATCAAAGAGAGGAAAAAGATCACTCCATCTTCAGTCAGTGGAAATGGGGCAATCACATTTATCTCGGTGTTCACCCATGTGTTGACGGGGAGGCTCTCAAGAGACATACGCACACAATCTATAAGATCTAAAATATGTCCGATTTATTGGGACAGCTCAGGGTCTTTATAGCATCTGTACACAAGGTCTCATGACAAGAAGCATACAATTGGTTACCGAACACTGACCAGATGTAAACATGCATAACAAATGCCTTTACAATTGGTTACTAACAGGTAACAAGGCAATTGTTTACTTTAACGAACTCCACCTTCTTCTTGGCACCGAGTTTCTCTTGTTCCAGCAAAGACAACCTGCGGCCATCTTGGCATCCATAACTTATAATTCCTATAAAACTATATAAACTATATAAAAGTTCATAAAAGTCTATCAAAATACCACACACAACATAAATTGCTCACACATCCATCATGTGTTCTCCCACACCCATGCAGATGTCCCCTCCCACCATATCCCTCAACTGCATATTTGGGATTTACAGACGGTAGTGCTACAGGGTTTTATTTCTCCAGCCAGCCCTGCACCCAAGGATCTGGGGCACTAGCATCCTAACCTCACCTAACAAAGACAAGGTTTTTGTCTCCAATCTGGTGTTAGACTCAATAAGCCCCTGAAGGCACTTCACTCTCAGCATCTCAGCTAGGCAGGATACATTTCAGCCTTCCTGCCCAGAGAAATGTAACTTGTACCTAACACTAGCATCTTCCAAAAAACAGACAACTAAGCTCTGCCTGCACAGTAACGGGGCAAGGGAAACATTTTCCTCTCTGTGCACAATCCAGCCTACACTTGGATTCAGGAGAGCTGCATAACTAAATTGTTGTCCTCTTAGCTGCTTATCTGGAGGCAGATGGCAGAAATAAGACACAGAAGTTCGCAACAAGCTGAAACGAGTCTGCAGGCTCAGATGACCCCCAGTTGAGTTATATTTGAATCAAGCACCACCCTCTTGACAAGCAGCCCCTCAGAGTACACAGCATTAATTTTTTTTATCCATATGAGCTTTCCACTGTCCAGCACTGCCAGCTTACAATACGTTTTCTGGAGTATAAGACCAAGAATATGTGCTGGTTTCTACAATGACCCTCCAGCTCCCACATTTTGCAAGAATTCCAACATTAAATTTTTTTATATTTTTTTTTTTTTTTTTTTTACCCAGCCATAAGTGTTTTGTCTGCTTCTGCAGTTCAGACAACAAAACCTATCCACCTGGTTTGTACACAACATGCCCTTCCTGAGGATATCCTCTCCGGACATGCCATCTTGGATTCTCTATCCACATTCCCTGGTGCTTTGCACTACAGTAAACTGAGCTGCTCTGTGACACTTGTCCAGCAACTCATGCCCAGGCCCCGACCTTCTACACTATATCCTTGGCTTCCAGCTGAAGAGATCCTACCAATTATGCAGGGTGTGTTTCCAGACAATACCTAATCACACTGGCATCAGCAGAAAGTTCTGAATTAGGCTTCAGTAGCCTTCTGACCAAAGGCTAGCAAGGGGAGGGGCCCCTTGCCAAGGAAAGAGGAAAACTGCAGTCAATACCTTTATTAAGACTCAGACCTTAAGAGTGGGAAACTTAGTCCCTGTAAAGAGGGTGAGAGTTAACAAGAGAACACAGTACCTTTCAACCATCTGTTTTGTTTTGTACTTTAAGGTGCAGTAAAACGTATTTATACCCAATTCCTGAGTTTACAAGGAAAAGCAAGCTGCCTTTAAGGTTTTAAAACTTGTCTCAGATGAGCAGCAGTTCTCCCAGCCTGGGTTTTGGGGATTACATAGCATGACATGAATAATACTTTCATTCATTTTCCATCTACAACCTCTACCTCCAGTTGACAGAGATGGTTTGTTTTCATCTCCTTTGAAATAAAGAAAGATAAAAGCCTGAAGTAGCTACTGCCTGAAATATACCCAATTACAGAGATGCTGTGCACAGATCTTTAGGTTAAGAATCACTGTAGAGAAATTCAGATATAGTGTCCAATGAAGCAGTAAGAAAAACAGAGTACCTTGTAATGGATCTTGAATACCAAGTACTTAGATTTTGTATTTATTTATTTTTAAGGAAAAAAAATAAAGAGCTTTAGGCTAATTTAGCAGTGGGGGCAGAAAATATACAAGCTATATAGAGAGTTTTGAATTCTTTCCATTTGCTTCCCATGTGCTGTGCAAGTAGCTACTTCATCAACATGCATTCACCGCAGTTTATCTAAGGGAAGCCTGGCCTTGGGAGCAGCTCCTTCATTTGCTGTTCTTTAACACAGCAGTAAGGCCTCAGAGACAACTCATAAGCGTGAAGTCCATCCCCTGATAATCCTCGTGCAAAATAGAGCAGTCCTCAGGGGATGCTGGCAGACAAAACGAAGCGTGGAAAAAAGCCTAAGCCTGCTCTGTTTTATGCCTGCATCCAACCCAGTAACTCCTAGACTGCAGCCAGGTACAGGTTTAAAGCCAACTTAGTCCTCCCTCCTTTCCAAGTATGACAAAATGCAAGTGAGGCACATCTCCACCTCCAGCCAACTGGAGAGTTAAGAGAAACAGAGATACAGAGATTTAGCTGAAGTTTACATTATAGATTAACACATCCTTGACCAACTGGAGAAAGTACCACTGAATTATCAAGGATAAGTGCAGAAAGGAGAACAGGCATCTAGATGACATGGTTATCAGCTGTGGAGCAACCTGATATTTAAGGGCTGAGCTCTTCCAGTGACTCCTCATAAATTTTTTTAATATTACCTTGGGAAATTAAAGACAATCTCTAGTTGTTTTGTTTCAGTTTTGTGTGAGGTTACCATAGTGTGTATTAGGATCACTAGGATTCACCTGAGAAACAACCAAAGTAAACGGTCTTTGCACCAATATGTAGCCTATTTTTTTTGATGGCTATTTTACCTAAACCCCAATTGCATGAGCACCGTTACCGTTCCATTGAAGATAGGAGTATCCAAAGTAGCTAACTAAACACAGATACATACAAAAGGGCTGGAATAGATCAGGGCCAACATTAAAAGCTTGGAACCAATGCTTTGATGGTCAGAAGAAGTCAGAACACCAGAGAGAAACCAGGGAGAAACCCCTTTTGCTTTTGTCAGTCTTGAACTGGCTGAAGCCATTAGGTCTGAAAAGCACGAAAAGAAAACCAGAACAAAAAGCGCCTTCCTTTCACAGTTTCTCCAATGTAACCTAAGCCAGAAAAACTCAGATTTTCACAAGAAAGACGGCTCTACAACACACTCAGCAATGCAAACAGTTCAGCGGAGCGCAGCAAGACAGGCCACCCTGAGGGCCACCCTGAGAGCCGCCCGAACGTGAGCTGGCTCATGCAGGGAGACAGGACCAGCCACCACACCTGCAGGCTGGGCTCAGACCCAGGGTAAACATGTGCCTTTCACAACAAAAACAAACGAAAGGCTTTGGGCTGCCCCAAATGAACATAAATATTTTTCTCTAGAAATTCTTCTGTTTTGTTTTCCTGTGGTTTTTTTTTGTTTTGTTTTTTTTTTTTTCTTTAAACTAACAAAGAGCAGACAAGAAGTGAAGGGGCTCGCTGAAAGCACCTTAAAGCTTTATTTGCTTTAATACTAAAGCAAGAGGCTCTAGCATCTACTTAAGTCCCACGAATATATGCATTCCTTATCGGCAGCATTAGAATGCTGCTAAATAACAGATTTACTCATTGGCCTACAAATTATACTGTCTTTGCTCACCATGTCTGTTCATTTCCCAGAATATTTTTAAGGAGCCTTGTTTAATTTTATTCTTTTTCTCCCTTTTCTCGTTCATGACATTTCTGTATACTCATGATTATTTATTTGGCATGGCATTTTGATGTAAGGGAACAGCCAAGCCCTGCATGCATACATAGCACAGAATTTCCACTTTAAGGGAGCTGGGTTCTGTAACTTATAGACGGCACAAAAAAATAACTTAAGGAGTGAATAACCTTAAACCTAGAAAAGTTGAGAGGTCTTATCTGTGTATGGCTTTTGGCAAAACAAATCAGTCATATCATCAACTTCAGCTTTAGAAAACTTTTGCCTTTGGCCCTGATCCCAACATTACATCTTGAACCTCTTTGTGCTATTGAGCCCGAAAAAACATCCCAGCCATATGCAGCTGGCCTGCTCATGGGGACTGCTATGCCACCAGCAGTGGCATCCCAAGCCTGCTCAAGGTGAGAGAGGAAACACAAAGTGGCTTGTCTCAGGCTTTTTGTATGAGAGCCTAAACATAAACATAGCTCAGTAACTTCCTCCCAGAGCCCCAGAACTTCTCCCAGACCCCACTGGACTTTTTTCACTGTTAAGCCCAAAGCCATTTGCAAATAGCAGAAGGCTTTAGTCTCCTCACTGGGTTGCAGAGCTTACCTTGTGGTTACAAGCATACCTACTTATCCAGCAGAGCAGTAAACAGAGGCACACTTCCCTTCATCGCACCAAGGATGATGACAGTAACCTAAACCATACCTGCCTGCCCACAGCTATATAAACCCTAGCAGCTACAGACACCTGGAAAAAGTACTGCTGACTGCTTCCCTCCCTGTTAATGAAGCACTTGAGCTACAGCCATTGTTTATTCAAGAACCTAATAAGAGATGACTGTGGCTATTTTCCACTTAACATCATTAGTTAAACAGAAATTGATTGCAGATGGAGAACAGCCATTGTGTTTTATTACCAGTGATTTGTTTCCTGGCATTTAGGGGCAGGTTTAGGTTGGCAGATCTGTTCCCTTAAGCTGCAGACACTACAAGGTGTGGCCACACTCTGTGTTTACAAGCCATTATCACAAGTAATTTTTTGGCTTTTTTCAACTCCAGGCATGTCAATAAGTCTTAAAGGCTCTGTGTGAGGGAACTTAGTTTGTTTGTTATCAGTCAAAGATTGCTGACATATTTTAACTCTCTCTTAATAGAAAAGCTATCCACTACATGCAATACTTGCTTTCAACAGAAGGCCTCAGCAGCTTTAAACAGAGATGAGCAAAAAGGAAAGTAAATGGCTTTTATATGTTTTAAGTCTTTCAAGCGAAACACGAAAGACAGTGCCAACCCACACAGTTTAATTTGGCTGGGTCTTGCCACTTGCTATACCAGACCAGATTTGTGGAACTACACCTGCAATAACTGGGATGCAAGCTTGAACTCTGTCAGGCCCATCTCTCAGCATTGACGCTGAAATGCATGCAAAATCCCACTCAAAAATTTCAGCTGGTGCCTCTTAAAAATGAGACCAAGCTAATTAGAACAAGCAATGGGTGTTCTATCAAGCAGATATCTTCAGAAATCTTTACTGGCTCCCAGAATGCGGCAGGAAACAATGCAAAATACCACAGCTGAAAATCTTCTCTGGAGCTTGTGTCAGATTTTTTGGCATCAGATCTCCCTGCTCCCTGACTTTTCCCCTTTGCTACTCAAAGGTCAGGTGCCCCAGGTTCCCATTCTGCAAGGCATACCCTCTGTTTTCATGGACTTCAGCAAATGACAGCACTGGTAGGTTCTTGTAGGACCTGATTCTCAGCAATAACTACGCAGTATCTAGAGAGCTATTGTAAGAAGTTACTGCCACATCTCTTTCACAGTGTGCTTTCACCATCTGACAGAGCTTCCCTACCCAGCCTGACAGCTGGAGTACATAGGAACCACCATATTTGAAAAAAAACTACCTGTCCATCTAATCCATGTAAAAACAGCTGCCTTGCTAAAATACAAATAACTTAGCAGCTTCCCCAAAGGAGAAGCTTCTCCCTTACCTCCACCAGTTATACAGAATATCACCGAATGATAGAACATGCTGAGATGGAAGGGACCCATAAGGATTATTGAGTCCAACTCCTGGCTCTGCACAGGACACCCCAAGAATCACATCATGTGCCTGAGAGCGTTGTCCAAATGCTTCTTGAACTCTGTCAGGCTTGGTGCTGTGACTACTTCCCTGGGGATCCTGTTCCTCAGGTCTGAAAATTTATAGCCCTTCAAGTGGCTCCTAACCCATGCCCACCATAAAGCCATCAAATACGTGCTGGTATCCAGATTACCACTGGGACAGATAAACTCGAACAAAGAAATTGATCAATTGTCCTTCCAGCCTCCCCGTGGCCCATGTGACCAATTTCTGCCCAGAACCTTGCCATCCTCACTCCCCATGACCATCTACAAAGCTACACTTTCATAACGCCCAAAGACAGCAAAAGTGTAATTACTTATTTCATCACCTTTCCCCTCACAACAGAAAGTTTCAGGGAAAATGTTTCAGGGAAAATGTTACTGAGATCAGTTGCAAAAGGCATTCCATAGTGCCATAGATAGCAGCTGATGTAGTTGACACAGAACATAAATAGTAACATTTTAAACAAAAAGCTCAATATTCTGCTAACCCTCCCTAAAGTTATGTTACATTTCAGTCTAACATCTGACTGATGACCCAAACTCTGATCAAATTTTCAGTGGGTACAAATTATGCAGGACATGATTCCTAGCAAATCTAGTTGGCTAAATGTCCCCAAGTTTTCTTTCACATGGCTATCTTCTATCCAGGACAATGGTGAATATCAAGTGCGACAATGGGATTTTTTTCTCAAGTGACCAATTTTGTATTATTCCTTAATAATAAGCGCCATAAATAAATTCTTAACTCCCAAGGCTAAAAAGTCTGTCTGATGTCACAATCTACAACATTTGGTATCATTCACAGATCTGTTAGTACTGCCTCCTGGGTGAGCTCGTACAGTGGTATGGCAGTTGTTAGCTTGTTCAATAGCACTGCAATCAACTTGTAAATTCAGATTTCATGAGAGACAGTTTTTGGTCTCAAGCAGCAGGACTGCTGGCAGCACTGTGTGTGTTGCGTGCAATTGCATGCAGTGTTTTGTGCAATATCATCTGCAACATTTTATTTTAGATCATGCCCCCTGTCCTCCACAAAATGTGACTGGACTCTTAAGGGTGAGAATGGATTTTACACTGGATAATTGTGAGCTGTAACTTCATGGGGCCTCAAAGTAAAACTCCATCTGTAGAGAAAGAATAAAGAATCAGCTGCAAATACAGTAAGATTAATGCATTATTCATCTGCTGGCATGGCACACCCTGGGAAAGAGGCTAATTAAAAGGGATTTGTGGAAAGTCACGTAGGATTACCTCTGCTAAAAGCAGTGGTATGACATTTAGGTTATCAGTGATTTTTAGAAGTTCTAATTAAGATTCTAAAATCCAGAAGTTGTACCAAAAAATGGAGTCCTTCAGCTTCATCTGCACTGGAAATATGCTCTTCACATTAGTTCTGCAAGCATTTACAGCCTTAAGAAACTTGGAAAAGCCAAGACTAGTGTTCTATTCTCTCAGTACTCTAAATCCTCTTCCCATAAACTGTCATGATAATGACTTCCATTTACATCAGTGACATGGGCCTGATGAGGGAAGGTAGTAAAGTTCTGCTGATTTTATCAGCTGAAGCATGTGATGCGCAGGACTTGTTTCCCAGCAAATTAAACTAGCAACCAAATTAAGGAGCTGAAATGCCAGCTCTGCTCTTCTGACAGCAGCAGGTATTAATTTTGCCCAAAACACATGGTGTCAAGTTCTTCAAAAGAAAACTAGAAAAAATTAGTTGGAGGACACTTCCTTTTTCATCTCTTGGCCCTTTTAGGACACTGCTGCACTTCAGAAACAGGGGGGTTCATACACCTGGTTTTACCTTTTACCAAGAAAAGCTAGCTCTTCCCTTGCATGCAGGGAAGAAACGAGTTCACTTACAAAACATCTATAGCATGATCAAAATTGCATCTAACAACACAGAGAGACAGATGTGTTTTCAGAAGTAGGGCATCCTTTGGAGCTCCATTTGTAAGAGATACAGACTCTGTCGCTGAGTGGGGACCCTCCTATGGAAACAGCTCAGGTGGTCCCTCAAGCCAGTCTCAGTCACTCACAAGTGTCAGCATCCATGAAGGAAAGCTGCGTTCCCACACTTTGGACGATCACTGGACCTCTTGCCTCAGATTCAGAGCAAAAGAAGCTGCATTGTCAAGGCCATCTCAGCCAACATTCTGGCCTAGGAGCATTGAAGGGATGGTACAGAAGAGTAAATTCAACAGCTAATCCTTAAGGAAAACACGCACTGTCATGACAGAGCCTCCTGCTTGGAAATTAAGTGCCTTACATCCCTGAGCCCAAAAGGGTAGAGAACCTCCCTTACAGAAGCAGCAAGAAATAAGACAAAGAACCCTTTTCTTTTGCTTGGTAACAGCCAAGAGAGATACTTCATGGTTTTGTAATGCCTTGAGAGGGCAAAAGTAGCTTCATGCACAGATGTGGTTTGGTGGGATGAATGATAATGTGCATTTATATTTTGGATTACTGAAAGATGATGACTAGAGACGGTCATCAGCCATGAAGTACAGATTCAGGTCTGAAACATCTCCAAGCATTTCAGAGTACAGGGTGACAGGCACGGGGTTTGGGTTTTGCTTTGGGTCACTGGGGAGAAAGTGGTCAGCTATAGAGTTTAGCTCTGAAATCATTCTCAAGTTTGTCTAGATTCATGGTCTTGGCTTGGACCCATTAGTGGTAACAACTGTGAGAGAAAGTCTAAGGGAGAAAGAAAAGATAAAACAATGGCATAAATTCCAGTAGCTCCTGGAAGAAACACATTTGACCTTTTTTATCTACTGACTTCTCTGATGCTGATGCTTAGCTCTGGTTTTTGCTTTTAAAATACTGTCCATGACAGAATAGAGTCCAAAGAGAAAATAGCCTCTGGAAAAAGTGTGAGACTCTGGGGAGACAGTTATTTACTGGCAGTTTCACAACCGCCCCTGCACTTCTAATGAAATTTCATTTGTCAAATTCAGTGCAACTTGGTGACAAGCCAAGCTTATTCTGTCTGCCTTTTAGCTTAGAAACATCTTTTTGGTCTCCTGCTCCCAAGCACTGCCTTTATTTCATTTGAGATAAAAAGAGTTGCAGCTTGTAGCTAAAAAGCTGGCCTGAAGCTCTCATGGACACCGTTTCTTATTTTAATATGAAAAATGAGTTAAAATTTTGAACTGCTGTTAACACCATGCATAATAAAGCGTGCTCCTCACCAATAGTACTTCAAAAGGAAATATATACAGCTTTGGCAAAAATAAAACACAACCCACAACTGGTTATGATTTTCTATGGACTCACCACTGTCTGGGATGAGGCCACCTAACAGGAGTCTGGACTCAACATCCTTCCAGCATAGGGTGAAATCCATAGCTTCTAAAGGCAGAATGGATCCTACTTCTTATTGATGTTTTTTAATATGTGAGGCCTGGCTTGTCTACATGGCTTGTGTTACATTCCAGTGGTGGGTAAAACAGCTAAGCTATTTTGACTTCTCCTGGTTAAAATAGTACTTTAAGCTGTTTGAAAGTTTTTGCATGTTCAGGACTTAGAGTAGAGCTGTCAACAGAAACAGTCACAGGTTTTGGTTGGATTTAGGGAGAAGGAGAATTAATTAAAAACAAACAAAAAAAAGAACACAAACAAACTGATCACACTTCACCCATTGTTCAGGAAAAAAGAAGAAGGAAAAAAGACAGTGATTTATTTTAGACAGCCTGAATATCTGGAGACAGAGAGCTAAAATATGGCAAGGAAATTGCTACCCTAAACAAGTTCCTTTGAGCAATTTGTTGAGTTGTGTTTTTTTTCTGCCTGACTTATGAGCCCTTGGAATGCACATACCATTGAATTGCTTGGTAATTTGCACAAACATGTCTTCCTGAGGTCCTAAAGCCACTGTATATCCCTGAGTGGAAATATTAATGTGAGAGAGAGAGACAGAGTCTGACTGTTTGCCAGAGTCTGGCTACATAACCTTGTCGGTAGACATGAGACACTCTGGCTTCTCCCATAAAACACATCCATCCTGCAACTAAGACACATGTGCTGTCAAGCACACAGCAGTGAACATCATGACATATATAAGAGAGCCCATTTGCCCTTCACTGAAGCTTGAAACTTCTAAGCTACTCAAAATCTAATCTACCCAAAACTACCCAAAATCTCACAGAAGCATCACTGCTGTGGTATCAAATACCTCCTGGCTGCACATCAGATGGTGTGACCATCTCTGTAGTATGGGGCCCCTTCTTCCTGACAGAAGTGTTGTTTGTGCAATGAGATATTTTCTTTTGCCAAAGAGGTTTGTTTGTGTTTACATCTAAAATATAAATATAACCATAATTATAAATATAAACACACCACAGTTTGATGGGATGAGATTTGTGGACATGGTTTTGGTTCCTAATTGCCATGTTCTGCATAAAGTCTGTGGTTTGCAGCCTGAGAACATCAGCCTGAAGACACTGAACTGTGTTTTCTCTTTCATTTAGCTCAAAATTGCTTATTAGGATTTTTGTGCCTAATACATGTTCTTACATCAGTCTTTTTCACAACAACCACATGCCACAAGAAGAGGTTATGACGATTATACTGCTCTTTTATAAAGAGGGCCAATGGCTAAATCTTATTTCTCAGACACCAGAAGAGAGAGCTCAAACGTTTCTTTGTCTGATGTGAAACAAACTGGTGCTTGACCATGGTTTCTCAAACTCCTAGAAGGCCGCCTTAGCCGCTTTGTTACATGTTATCCAGGAGAGTCCTCCCATACTCTCACTACATGGATTTACCCCACTCTGCTCCTTCACTTAAACTGGGACAGAATAGCATAGGAAGGTCAGTAATCCATCCAGCTGGATGCTCACCTGGAAGCTGAGCATCAAGCTGCCTTCCAACAAACATTCAGAGACACCCACCACGTCCCAGCAGGGAGAAAGAGACCCAAACCTTTGGACCAACCTGTTCTTTGTTTTCCCTAGGGAAGAGTGGGCAAACTCCCTTTGAACCCTTGCCCTAATACCCCGCCAGAGGCCAGGGGGAAGACCCACTGTGAATAGCATTGCTCACAGCTTCCACCTTGGGGAGGTTCTGCCAGTGGCTTCTCATCTCCAGGTCTACCTCCTCCCACAGCAGCACAGTTCTCAAATGGAGGGTCTGTTCTTACCTTTCGGTGGGCACCCTGATTTCCAGAAGTAGTGGATTACGTTCAGTGACTTGCACAGCTCAGCCTCCTGTATAATTGGAAATTAATCTTAGAAAACTAGGGCTGAAAGAGACCTCATGAGATCAGCTGCTATCATTTTCTGCCCAGAGGCAGGGTCTGAAATTTGTGAGCTAACCCCAACACATGTTTATCTAACATGCTCTGGAAGGCATACAAGTAAGGAGAGCCAATAACCTCATTCAGATACCTGCTTCAGTACTTTATACTCAAAGAATTTATATTTTTCATTATATACTTAACTAATGAATCTTTGCTTCAAGTTAATTTTCTTCTTCTCCCACCATGTATGAAAGAAAAGATTAACTTTGTATAGAAATACTAAAATTAAATTTCAAAGATAAATCTGCCCACTGAAGCTAGTAGTCAGTAAACAATTTTTCAAAGAAAAATAAAAGGGAATTGTTAAAAAAACCCCACCTCATCTCTTAATGCTGTGTCACTGTGTATGAGGCCTCCTTTTGGTGCTTTGCTGTGGATGTGGCAGCTCTTTGTTTATTTTGAAGGGATAAGTCAAGGATGGGTAGGAAAAGCCTGAGGCTGGAGATTACCATGTAGCTTTCTAATTAGACTGGAATGAAAATAGGACTAAATCCATTGAGTAAACAAAATATGTTTGCATACTTGGTAATTGATAATAATTATGGTTCCCTATAACAACACTAAATGCCTGGTTGTTATTTTGTGACCTCAGGCAAATGAGTAGGGTATTTGTTTTACTTAAGCTGACAAAACTTGTAAAAGAGGCCACCACAATGACTTCCAGAGCACAAGGAGAGCTGTCATTTTATCTGCTGGCTGGTAAAAAAAATAATACATGATTTCATAATGTTATCCTACTGAATACTTGAGGAATTGCACATTTCACTTGCTGGAAGGATCAGAGGAACTCAACATTAGTTGAACAGTCTAACTTGGTCCTACCAAGCACAGGATAAACAGTCTGGCAGCAACAGAAGAATGAGCTTACTCTTGAGAAACAAGTAGAAAAGTCTGACCCTCATTTCCTTACATAGAGTAAATGACCCAAAAGCAACCAAGAAGTTGACTTTCAAAATACCTGAATACAGACACAAACTATATGATGAAACATGAGTTAACTGATAGACAAAAAGTACTTAAAAATTCATCATGGTTATCTAGGGAGGGAATAGGAAACAACATTAGGACATTTCATATAACAGATGGCTGTTAACAGCTGACCTTCTTTGTTGGGTTCTCATTTTAATGGTCAGATCTTGATTATGCAGAAAGAGATTTTCAGCTCCATGAATAGAAGTTATGCAAAAGTACTCCCCAAACCACAAGTCTGGTTACCGTGTAAAGAAGTAGAGATTTGCAGTAATACATATGTTGAAAGTATTACACCAACCACACATGTTCAGTTCCGAAAGTCATTTACCAGTGCAGCTTATATAAGTGTGCCACAGGACAAAACAGCACCCGAGGGACCAGTACAGTTTATTAAACTTGTCAAACAGATTCTTAAATCGATCTACAAAATGCCCATCTGTATGTGTGTGCATCTGCGGGGGTGAGGTGTGCATGTGCCTGCTTTCCTAAGGAAATGAAAGCTTAAGGGATGCACATATATATATATATATATAAATATATACATATTTCTTAGAAACTTCACCATGTGATGACCATTTATCTGAACTCAAGAAACTCGCAGCTCTTGACTACCAGGGAGCTCATTCAGAGCCTCGCCCAATGAGATGGAATTCCAAATTGCCTGTGAAGCCCTTGATGTATACTACCAAGGAAACCATCTTTTTGCAATGCAGAAATCCCCTTTGTAACAGTTATGCAGCTGCAAGTTGATTTTGCATATTGAAAATGTTGGGGATTTGTCAGGGACTTTGCAAAAGGAGATGATCTATCTGCACCTAAGAGTGTCCCTGCACAGTTTATGAGCCATCTTTTTCTGCATTTTTGGTATTTGGGATTAGGCTCTGGCAACAGATGTGGTTTGCAGGTCTGAGAGATACTTAATTTATGGATACTCTCAAAGCAATTTCCAAAGTTTTGGAAGATTCATAAGTATTTAAAAATATTTTATTGCATTTCTATGGATGAATTCCAGGAACTACAGTGTCCTGAAAATGCTTCTTCTAGCTACCTCCTTTATGGCAGCCTGGATTTTAGATGAGATCGTATTCACAACAGCTTCCTTTACAGCACTACCTGAGAGAGCAAGAACTGCTCTGCTAGGTAATGGGACAGAGCCTTAGTCTTCTTTTGTTCATGTGAATTAATAAACTACTTCAGTTGTAAGCAAAACTATGATGAGTAATAAACACGAAGTTTTAGTCTTCTAGTGGATGGTGTTTACAATGATGGAGGCTCGTAAGAATACTGGCCTAGAGGAATGAGAGGTGCTAGCAGTCCAAGTGCTTCCTGCAGGAAGGAGGGAGAAGTAGATCAAGAGCTTACATTTCTTTAAGTGTTGAAAAAAAAAATAGAGAACCCCTTCAGTTATTATAGAGGTTTTATCTTCTGTCATTTAAATATGCAGGAAAATATTTTTATAATCTTAAAAAACAAAGGTCATAAAGCACTTTCACACATCTGTACTGTTTTCACAACTGCAAATGGGGTGCTTCCTCAGAACAGAAATCCCAAGTTTCACCCTCCTTTTGTACATGAGAGAAAAAGGAGAGAAATCAGGTAGAAATACTCCAAAATACAAGCATGTTGTTTCTCTCCCCAGAAACTAAATAATTACAATGAAATAAGGGTCATTTGGCTTTATTTTAAAATGTTTGCCAGCACAATTCCATGTAAAAAGCATAGCACTTTTTTTTTTATTCTGCCTTAGGATTGTTACCTGCAGTATACAGATTGTTTTGAATACACAGAATTTATCTGACCTTGTGTCACTATTGCCAGGATACTATGTTCATTTGATTTCATATACCAAAAATCTGATATACTACAGTCACTAGCTATGCTCTCATCCACCTGCATTTTCAATATGAGGACAAGATTAGTAGGAAATACAATATTCATGGATCTAGCACAGAACAGAAGGAATATCTTTTTCCACTGTCTTAAAGTCTTCCTTCAGTAGTGAAGTAGAAAATAATTTCTATGAAGTTAATTTAGTTCATAGAAAAAATATCTTAAGATAAACAAGAATAAACAGTGTTATGGCCTAAATCAGCAGCCATTTATAAATCTGTTTAGGAGAACAACAGAATATAAATACAAAACTATGAGCAGTTGGATGTGAGTTGTTCATATTACAGGGCAAATGAAGGCTTCCCACTCTAAAAACACCTGCAGAGGCAAGGGGAAATTCCTAAGCTCCTTAATACTAATTTTTTGCTAGGTGAATTGCAATTCTAAATTGCATTTTGAAGGAGCCCAAGATGTAGGGAACAATGACTTTCAGTAAACAAAGCCCCAGCTTTTAAGAAAAACTACAAAGAGAAAACTGTGGCAATATTGACATTTCCATATTTTCCTTTGTTCAGTCGCCCAGAAGGGGACCAGGTTAAATTTCTCCACATCCATTCACTGTTTCTTTAAATGCTGAACTACAATGATGGAAATATTCATAGATGCAGCTTTTGGAAAGGGGATAAGGGGATAAGGGGGACAATCTTGTTCTCAGTAGCCAGCCAGAAGCCCATCCCATAAAGGAATAGAGACATCTTCCAGCCAGAACCCTCTGTGTTTCTGATCGATCTGATTTTTGTCCTTTTGCAGAGGACTAGCAACAACTACAGAAGCCAAAGACCTTAATGAAAGTAGAAGGGAAAAGAAAGAAGTTTTTTTCTTGTTTTTCTATGTAGAAACAGTTGAAAGGTGGGAAGCAATGTGCACTAGAGGTGGTATCCTTTGCAGTCTAGTAGAAAGGCACTAGACCTTAATCCAGTACAAATCAATGGATAGTCAGTCTTGAATGCTGTGAAAGCAGAGGTCTTTCACACAGCCATTTCAAAAGGCCAGGTCCTTAGTTGGTGAAGATGTGAGTCGATTCATTCAAACCAGTGGAACTAGGATGACTTGCACTAAGCCAAGGGACAAGCCTGAAATTTTTACAATCAGTCTTCAGTCTGCACTTGAAAAAAATCAGTCATTGCTTTTCCTAACTCAGGAGGGTACCTTTTAAGTTGAAATCTCCAGCTCTTCAACTCAACCTTTCAATAATCACAGAATCACTGAATCAACCAGGTTGGAAAAGACCTCTGAGATCATCGAGTCCAACCTTTGACCCAACACGACCCTGTCTAGTAGACCATAGCACTAAGTGCCACATCCAGTCTCTTCTTACATACCCCTAGGGACAGTGACTCCACCACCTCCCTGGGCAGCCCATTCCAATGCCCAGTCACTCTGTAAATAACTTCTTCCTGATATCTAACCTCCCCTGGCAGAGCTTAAGACTTTGCCCTCTTGTCCTACTGCTGGTTGCCTGGGAGAAGAGACCGACCCCCACCTGGCTACAACCTCCTTTCAGAGAGTTGTAGAGAGCGATAATGTCTCCCAATGTAATATGGCATAAAATAGGAAAAAATGTGTCAAACTGATTTCACATTCCTTTTTCTTTGAGGTGCTTGCTGCAAAATTGCATACTACATTAATCAACACAGCTGCTTGGGTCAGAGTTTGTTCCTTTGCTTCTCAACTAGAATATTTACTTCTCAGTTGCACTTATGAAAGAAGATGAATATTACCTAACATGAGTAAAGAAAGGCCATACCAGTGCTTTGTATGAAGCACGTAGGCAGTACTTACTGACTATGTTGAGGTGCATGTATGGTATTTAAAAACCAGAGAAATCTTTTACCATATTAGTTGTAAACTGGTTAGAGTGAAAAATGAGTATCTTTACATTTGGATATAATTTGCACACATGAAGGTATTTTACTATCCATTATCAATTAGGAAGTACTGAAAGCAGTTACCTTTTTTAGAAGGTACAGAACCCAATATTTTATTATTCTGGCAGAAAACAACTCAGTTGATGAGTAGCATATTTGAAATCAGTTACGATGCTTCACAAATCAAGTAGAAATCTCCACTAGTGATATTTTTAATAATCTGGCCTGTGGAATTCTATAAAACTTCTACAAGAGCAGCTGCAGTCATCACCATTGAGATATTTGCATGCCAGGCTGGTAGGAACAATTTGAAACTGAGTATTCAGAAAATATTCAGAGACAATATTGACCTGGGAGCAGATTCTGAGAGTGCTCTTCAGAGGGAAGAGCATCCAGTTCCCCTAGCAACCTTTGTTCTGTTTGAAATAAATTACACTATTAGAACAACAAAATGCAGCTAAATGTACATAGAATCGGGCAGGCTTCACATTATTAGAACCACTTACTAGAGGGCAAATATGGAACAATACTGCTGGTTTGGTAGAAGGGTTCAGGGCCATTTTCACCTGTGTTTAGTATTCTTTGAATTTAGAGAATTATGTTAGAGAGAAGAGACATGCTCACACATTAGCACATCAAAAGCCTCGCTGTTAAACTGGGGGCCTGGCTCAATAACCATAAGATCCACCCATGACTGGGAGCCCCTTGAAGCTCTTTCAGTGTTCCAGGAAGAAGCTGCACAGTTGCAGAACAGGGCTGTAAACATCAGATTAGATATAAATATTGCATGCTGCCATGAGTAGATTGTAATATCCACTGTGAAAATTCAACTAATGCAAGATTTTAGGAACTCTCTGGTTTTGAATGTTATGAATGATTCAGCAGACCTGAGGCTGCGTAAAAAAAAAAACAAACCAACAGAAAACAAAACAAAACAAAAAAAAAAAAAAAAAAAGAAAAAAGAAAAAAAAAGAAAACCAAACCAAACCAAAAAAAAAAAAAAAAAAAAAAGAAAAAAAAAGAAAAAACCAAACAAAACCCCCCACAGACAAACAAAAAAAGAGCTGGAGAATGTATTTAATTCCTTGAGGTTAATGCAAGCATTCCCTGAGCTGGCCCTTTGCTTTCACAGCCTCCACACTACCATGTCTACCTTGACTCAGCTTGGAGGTTTTTCTCAGTTTGGGCTGAAATTTTTCAGTAACATCTTCTTTATGACACCCACTAATAACTATTGTCTCTTAAGTCACCCCATGTGGCCTCCAGCCATACCAGAAGAATGATGAGATGCTTAGGCCAAAAGCCATTTTGACATCATTGTGCAACTCATCAGAATCTGGATTTAATCAAGACCAAGAGTAAATGGTTTTGAAGGCCACGTTTCACACTCAGAACATACTTATGGTAAAAAGAACCCAACCTACGTATGATGATTATGCTCTATGTATTTTCTTTTGAGAAAAAGAGAAACCACTTAGGCATAAATGAAATGGTCTGGAAGATTATTAAATTATAATACATACAATTGGTCTTGTTATTTTAATATCAACTCTTCCTTGAAATGGAATCATGATCTGTACCTTGGTGGTAGTTTTAGAGAAGGGTTGTGGTTTTTTTTTCATTATCGTGTCAGAGACCAGGAATTGTGCAATAATCTCAAGAGCTTGTCCTTAAATATCAGTTTACTAATTGGTCAGCAAATATTTCCTTCAAATTTTTCTTTGGTAGCAGTTTCAAACTATGGTTTTTCAGGATTTTAGATAATAAAGCTTTTTTTTTTTTCCCCTCCTTTGTTCTCCAAAGGAGAAGAAAGATGGAAACTTGGTTTCAGTGCTAGCAGTAAATAACTCTGTGCTGAGCACATTCAGCAATTCCAGTTCAGTCAAATGTGGTGCTGCCATAGATCTATCAAGGAGCAGGCACTGTCCCTGTGGCCACCAGCAGTGAGTTTGGCAAATGTCCACAGGATATTGGTGGATGTTTTAGTTGCACAGCTGTGCATATCTCCTCGTCACATCAGGGCTACCCTCAGCACCTAGCACAAAAGGGTCCACTGTTTACCAGTGAGTGGAGGAATATCATTAATGTGGCAAACCCTTTTTCTTCTCAGTTTACTAGCAAATCTATAAGAAAGGAGGACAGAGAACCTTTGGTCTTCATGTACAAGCACCCAAAGATTGCTGAGATCCCAGCAAAGAGTGTATCCCTTCCTGAAAATATAACTGCACTGCCAATGAATGATGGCTGCCTGCAGGCAAAAAAGGAAATATAGTTTTCTTTTCTGTGTTACAACATCCAGCAGGATTGGGTTGACCAAATGAATAAAGCTTCTTCAGTAGCACAGGTAGTCCCTGCTGAACTAGTCCAACATTCCTAGAAACTAGCCCTTCTGGAAGAAGCTTCAGAAGAACCACTGCATTTGTTTTTCCCTGTCATTTGGTTTAAGGAGCAGATGTCCCCACCTATGTTCCTTCCATGCCCCTGGGAACTCTGCTAAGCCTCTCACAGCTGAATGAGAACTGTTTGCAGAAAGAAGCTCCTGGAAGCACAGTGAAGCCTGTGCAGACTCCAAAGACAGAGGGCTCAGTCTTAAGCACTGGTCAGGACTTCGTAGATGCTTGGCAACCAAAAAGGTGGCATATAAGGATTCCTTATATAGGGCAGCCTTGTGAGTATGGAGTCAAGACAGGAAGCAGTGTAGTTAGATGACTGCCACAGGGGATGAAAGAGCCAAGATTTATTGTGATGGCACCTTCAATCTGAGCAGAAGCCAAAGCAAAGAGTAAGTAAGGGTCTGTTGTACTGAGCAAGAATCATGGCACTGCATATTTCCGTTTGTCCTCCTGTCCTTCTAGTTAATGTCCTACTGTGCCCAATGTGCAAGCTAAACCTGAGTCTAGCCTTTCCAGTAGACCAGCTGCAGTTCAGAGGACTAAAACAGTGGATTTCAGCTCTTTGTGAAGAACAATAGTGAAGCATTGATCACAGCCGGCACTACACAGCAAGCTTTCTGAGTCCATTTTGGTGCAGCTTTGTTCTGCAAGCTATAGAACAGGAAAACCACATCCTCTCCGAATGTAAGCGTATGACCTAGAAACTCCCAGTGAGGTGTGACTTCACTTTATAAAACCAAAAAGGCCCATTTTGTCATTGCAGCGACAGTGGGTAGACTAATGGTGCTCAGAGCAGGATATTGATGCATAAGTCAGTAATAGATTTAAGGGTCTTTTATGTACGGCACAAAGTTATTGAAATAGAAAACTGGAAAGAGTAGTTTCCCTCTATGGTATTTTTGCCTTCTGTGTGCATTCCATTACACGAGCAGGCTTTTCAGAAGTCCTGGGAAAAGCTTACTGGCTACTTCAAGCACTGAGATGCTTGACTGCAATGAATCATTTTCTGTTCCTTGCTGGACCAGGGAAGAGGCCACTTTGTATTTTCAGGATCAAAGTGGCAGAGGTCATGGTCGCCTAAGCAAGCAGGCTGTGACAATTTCACAATGGATGAATTTTCATTTGGCTGAACCTTAGGAACCAGAAACTGACCCAGATTTTTCGACCACTACTACTCTGACTACCAAATCTTTCCTGCTCCTAGAATTCCTGGACCAAAATTTTACCTGGAAACAGCTCAAACATATTTTGAAGATGTGATGATTATTATTTTATGTGTTTTTTCCTCTGCATGGCTGTTTCTTGCCAGAAGAAACAATTTGAGGACAGGGAGATGCAGGTCTGAAATCCCAGTTCAGCTTTGCTGTGTTCAGATATCTTGGCCATGATCCCAATAAGCATTCAGGGGCTGGATTCAAAAGGCTCAGGCCCCCATTTCTCAGGCATCCATGCAAGGGTGAGTATAATGCATTTGGACCTATGGAATAGTGCTGTCTTCCTGGAGCTGCAGCTGTATGTCAGCTGGGTTACCACAAAATAGACCTGTCCATAGATTCCATGCACAGGCAACCCAGTCCCATCTCCAATGGACCCATACAGTTACTTTTGAAAGTCTAGCACTCAACATTCACATGCCTAAGTGAACCAAACATCCAAACCACTTTGATTTTTGAGGAGAAGGATGACAAAGGCCATAGAACAAGGGAAATCCAGCTAGGTGCTACTTGGAGCACTACAACACAAGCAAGGATATATTGGAGGAGATTCAGTGAAGGTACAGCAGCCCCTTCTACATGTAGTTAGTCAGAACTATTACCCTACACATACGAATGCAACTGCCAGCTACTTCAACACAAGTTTTATCAACTGGTGTCAACAAACAGTAATCACTCATAAAACTAAGCAGCTTCAGCACAGCTTCTGGGTTCTCAGCATCATCAAGATCTTGAACCAATCAAGTCTTTAGGATGTATGGGTAGTTTTTATTAAGTGATTTTATCATATATATCTTTAAAAGTGTCATGCCTGATATGTCATAGATTATCCAAGGGCACCTGCTCACACAAAATCTGAAATCTATAACCATGACGATATAAACAGGCCACACGCATGTTTGTTTTCATTTTCTGAAATGCAGAACAAACCCTGCAAGACAAACATTAGAACACAGCTGAAAGCTGTGTTTAAGGTGGAAAGATTCCTCTCTACATCATTTGTCTTTCATTGTATCACCATGCAAAGAAAAGGCTGAAATATGCAGATGCACTTTTTAATTGTTCTGATATTTGGGTGCAGTAGTGACAAATAGCAAGAAGTGTCAGAAATTCACAAGTTTTTAGGGCAATATTTCATTTTTCTAAAGACTGAAATGATGAAACACCTACTGTCATCCCCAAAGAGGATCAGAAACAGAAACAGGTCAGAAACAGAGCAGCCTCAAAGCCTGAGGGAAGGGCGCAGGAGGAGCACTTGCTACTCACCATATGAATGGCAAGCAAAGAAAAAAGCAGACCTGACCTTTCAGGGAGACCTGGAAACAGCTCCAAGAGCACTGGTCATTAAAACAAAACAAAACACACAAAAAGGCATTAAGAAAACCTCACTCCAATGGGAAGAGGAAGTGGTTTAAGGGGATTAGCTCCCGAAAAACAAAGCTCCACTCTTCTTCAGACTGCTGAGAAGCCCCAGAAATATTCTTCTATACTGATGGGGCTGTGAAAACTGACAAACGTTGGCAACCACTCAACAAATGACAATAATGTGAGGTGACATCTCTGGACCTCAACCAGCTAGCACACAATTGTCTCATTTTCATGGTGTGTCAAATTAAATTTATACTTAAGCTCTTTGCTTGTCTTGCAGCGTTATCTCCTTTCCAGAGCAGAACATAGAATAATATTTACAAATTTACACTGACTTTGACCTGCAAACACAAATGCCAGCCCTCAGAAACTAGTGCTGAATCATTTCTTTTCCTAGCTGCAACCTTTTTACCCTCCTTCCCTTTCATGTCAGTCCATTTCTTCATAGAGGCTCTCATTCATCTGTATCACAGAAGAATTTGGGAAGATTCAGTAAGTTTGTACTTGATTAGCTGCAGGGAAATTTTCTCAGCCAGGAGCCTCTCATGTTGGGCAACAAACACAGTGCCCCTTTCTGACTGTCCTTCTCCAACAACCATAGCAAAAACTACAAACCCCACAACAGCTTAGTAACCTATTTCACAGAACTGAAATGCCCTAAAATCTTGGGCTGTTACAAACCAGCAGACTGGCAAGTCATTCATGGATACAAAACAGAAATGAATTTTGTCTTGGCACTGTAAAAGTGTGATAGCTGACAAAGTCTTCTCTATCTCGACACTAAACTGATGACACAGTGGAGTCACAGCCACACTTAACTCAGCTTTGATAGGACCAGGATTACCCTCTCATTCTTTTACTGGAGCAATAGCTGTGCAAACCCAGCTGATCTGGAAATACTGTTACTGAGATCAGACACTTTAAAATCATTGATGCTTTTTTTGAAGTTGGCATTAAGAGTCCAATGTCTTGTTGCATCAAGGCAAAAAATATCACTGCCTTGAGTTGCAAAATTACTCAAAGATTCGAGCTTGAAAATGGGAGAAAGTTTATGGACTCAAAACACGGCTTAAGTTAAAGTCCTTGAAGTTGGTTAGTTGGTTGTGTGACTTCAAGAGACCCTGAATTTGAATCTCAGACTCAACAGAGAGCAATTATAGAGATGGATGAGGAAACAGAGGTATCAAAATTAAATCAGGCAGTGCCAGTTTTGGGTAACTGCATGGGAACTTTTTAGAAAGAGTTATCAGCATGACTTCTAGATTAGATTTGAATTAATCTGAGTTTACCACAGAAGAGGAGGGGATGTCTCATACTACCTGCTTCTGCTCAAAATGGAAATACTAGAAAAATTCCCTTTGCTTGGGCATTTTGGCACTTCTGGATTCCAAAGATCAGTACACTGAGATGAATAAAAACTGGAGAAGGGCCTGAACCAGAGCTCTATCCAATATCCATAAATCTGAGAACTCACTGCACATGGTTCAAACTTTGTGGATAAGTTGGATGCAGGAGCAAAAAAGCACGATGACTTCTCAAAAAGATTGAAAAACTAACTCTTCTGAACACAATTTGGTTGCACAAGACAAAGAGTTATCAAGGGCCCAGTTCAGTGAAGCACAGACGTACAAATGACTAAGGAAGGACCTGAGCATGTGCATGAAGTTAAGCACATGTTCAGTCACTCTGCTGAACACCCAGCATAGGTTCTACTCCTTAGCAGTCATTTCCCATTTGGAAACTAGTCAGGGAGAGAAAGGGGAAAAAGGAGGCTTGTTTAGCATGATATTTTTAGATAGATTTTTAATGGAATATTTGTTAAGGTTTCTTCCACCCTGACTCCCCCCCTGCCCGCTGTCTGGGTTTTGTGTGTGTTTTTTTAATGGTTAGCAATGCATCACAGTACGGCTGCTGTTTAAATATTTGCCTGAAAAAAATGTAGTCTGTGCTTAAGAGAAGTGGTTTGGCACAAACTGGACATTTTCAAATATCCATTTACCAGATGGATCGCTTTGACCAATTACAAAGAAAAAAAAGATGGTTAAGGAGTTGAAAATCGAGTGGAATGTTCCTAAGCATACAGCATTGTTTACTATCTGCATGTCTACTGGCTTCCTCTGAGAAACTATCAATAAGCTCTTGAAAAAATGTTCCGTTCCTTTAAAGAAGTCTGCATTTTTAACTATAATAAAAAAACTCTACAATAGCCTGATGGAAAAATGTGCTAAAGTATTTCTATAAATCAAATGTAGCAGTTTGGCATTAGCTCTGAGGTAGTAAATTTAGTAAATTAGGACCAGATGATTCTAAAATAGAATCTTACATAACTTTCTAGCGTGATATGTATTTTTTTTTATTTAACACAAGTTTGTCTGTCTTCATAAAGTTATCTTGGCTGCTACCACAATGTAGTTCAGTCTTTAAGAACCATGTTTTTTGTTATTTATCAAATGTAGAATGTTTTAAATATCAAAGTAAGGAGTGGAACAGATTTCTCAAAAGACAGAAAAGGCCATAATCTCTACTGATGCACATAAGGTGTGGGATGCTTTGTATCCCTGATGCTGCTGATTATTTCACTCTCATTATTTTGATTACTAATAGTCTATTTCTCTATTTATCTTTCTATTCTTGCCCTTCTTCCCTTTTCCCACAAATTTAAAGAAAAGTCTCCCTCCATTCCTCCCCACAGTGGTTCCAGCTCCTATAAAAGCCTCTTGGTCTGACAAACTTCTCTCACCCATGTGCCTAGGCCGGGAGTCAACATTTGGGACTTTGCATTCCTTATGCTATCCCACTTTTGATCTCTGCACCAGAATATCCATCTCTGAGAAACAAGGAAAATGAAATAATAAGAACAGTCTAAGGAGCCTATGCCACTGGCTTTAGTCCAAACCTTTTGATTCTATCTACACGTATATCCCTGGAACCTGCTCTTTCAGCACATCTTTGATTTTCATCTGCTTTAGCCAGTGGTTACACCACTAGACAGTCATGCCAGACCACTGCTTACGTTCTAAGGAGTTCCCCCTTCTAAGGAGAGAGGATTGCATGCATACATACATCCTTCATGGTCTTCTTTTTGGACAAACACTCAGCCATACCACGGTCTTTCACTGGAAGCGACAACATCTAGGAGCTACTCTGGACCACAGAGCTGTGCTCACTGTGGTGCTACAGTGACTTACTTTGAAAGCACGACTAAGGTCCTTTTACAGCGCCTACTTAAGGTCTAGGGAGCCAGAGCCAAAACACTCTATCTCAAAACTTTGAAGATAAAGGAGAGCCTCTCTAGTACCCTGACTCATGGCCTCCAGATGTGCATACTCCACAACCTTATGACACAATGAATGAGCTAAGCCCCTCCTCAAAAGCTGTAAGTACACATGGAGACAAATCTTTAGAGCTCCCAGACAGGGCTGAACTCTGAGGATGTGAGGTGTCAAATCCTTGTCTCAATTCTTATGACTCAAGCCCTCATCAGACTTCAGGAGCAAACACCATGAGTCAGCTGGGACGTGAGGGAAAGGGCTGACAAAGAAGAGAAGAGAGGTGTTGAAAGAGAGGTCAGCAAAGACTTGTGCGGAGACTTCCTTTCATGTGATCCCAAGAACTGTGCTTCAATCAGCTGTGCAAGTGTAAGTGTCCAGACTGAAGCAAGCAGAATTACTGTGGCAGATACTCATGAGAGTCAAGTTATCTGCAAGTGCTGCCTCTCTCAGCAGAGATGGTCTGCTACAAGGAGCCAGTTAAGTCCTTAGATTAAGGCTTGTGATGCTACAGAGTGTGGGTCAAATTCTGGTCCCAGTGAAGCTGAGGAAAGCTTTGCCAGTAGGTACATGTTCTGTCCTTTTTACCCCATCTCTGGCTACCCCACTGCTGGAAGAATTCAGGGTTTGCAAACTATAGCAATGGAAAAGAGAGGGAATAGAGTTCCCACGTTCCTTGTCTTCTAGTATTGTTTCCTAAGAGTCCTGCAACACACAGTAAAGCAATGATCTTTTCTTTAAATGACATCAGACTGAAATGCTTGTTAAAAATAACAGAAGAGGAGGAGGGGTTTGGAAATCACTCATTTTCCTTTAAAGAATGACTGGGGAGAGTAGACCATAAACAGATTTAGATGGCAGCAAAGATAACCATTTTTGGCAGTTTTGTGGAGATGCAAATTTTCACTGAGTATGAGATGAGAGCTTAAACACCAACACCCAAAGAAGAGAAAAATAAGTAGACAATGTGAGACATTTCACAAGCTGTTCTCTGTTGTTATGATTCTCAACTGACCTCCACAAATCTGGTTGAGACAAAAGAGAGAAAAGATGATTGCTTTTCCTATATCCCCCCTTCAAACACCTCTGAAAGAACAAAATTTCCCTGAAATTCCTCAAGCTTCAAAACACCTCCAAGGTGAAATTTCATGGGATGCTTGATGGTAAAGCCAAAACAGAACTTTCCCCTTTGGAATTTTTTTTTTTTTTTAAATCCCAAACTTTCATTTAATTCAATTCTTATTTTTGCTTTTCCTCCCACTGGAAAAAAAAATGTCTGCTGGCTCATGAACAACTACTGAGCTGACGGCCTTACCAGAGTGAAATGGTTTTGGTTTGAAAGAGTCACTGGTGAGAGATGGGGAGAGGGAAAACATGAAGATATAAAGTATAACAACAGCAAATAACTTTTGCTGAAGGAAGTGTGGGAGATATGCAACAAAAGGTTCCTAAAACCAGAGAGAACAAATATAACAAGCTTTGTAAGCAAAATGTACACAGTTGGCTAGTCCAATCACAGGACAATTCCTTGGATGATTTGCAAAACTGATGGACAAATTACAGTAAGGAGAGATTGTATTTTAAGGTCATTTTTGATGTTTTCCCAAATTAAACAGTGTGCATTTTGCAAGTCAGGGGGAAGGAGAGAGTATTTAGACAAAGCTTTCTTCCATCCTCACTCCCTGAGATGAAGACACAGAAATGCTCTGCACAGAGGGTTTATGGGATTTTGAGGATTTTGATGTAGAATTTTAAATCTATCTAATAGATGTGTAAAGGCTTCCATGCATACTCCTCTTTATACACCATTTTGTAAATTCATGTTTGTGCAATCTCCTTCCACACAAGTTCAAAGGGAAGTGCTAACATGTTCTTTGAACTGGGGCTCTCCACCCTGGCAACTGCAGGACTGGGAATGCAGGATGAGGGGAAGGAGAGGCAGGTAGGAAAAGTAGACAGGAGCAGGGCACAGAAACTGGAAAGAACAAAGCTGTGCACTGCTGTGTTCAAGAGAAAGCTTCTGGGGATGGGAATTGCTGCATATTACTCTGTGTGCACTTGAAGAGGCAAGAGAAATCACATCTACTGAGAAAAAAGTTACTGATGCTAGTCTACAAAACCTTACCTTTCTAGACTACAAACATGATGTCATAGGAAAGCGAACCTTTATACTCCAGACCACTATTTCCTGCTTAATTGTCCACACTCACACTCCTGCTTTCATGAAGAAACTCCTTTGCAGGTGGGTTTTGTGCTATTTGGGTCAGGACTTTGTTCCTACAAACCTAGTGTGTAGGACACATGTATTCAAAAGAGCCTGTTTACAAACTGGGATCATAGCGCTGGGATGTGCTGGTTGACCTCCACCAAAAAAAAAAACAAAACAAAACAAACAAAAATCCCCACAACCCAACCCAAAACCAAACCAACCAACCAACCAAAAAAAAAGAAAAACCTTACTTAACTCATTCCTATTTTAACAATTTTAATACCTGGCGGCATAATGTAAGATGATCCATGTGGATAAAATCTCAGCTAAGGAATTTCACCCAAACCGGGGAAAGTTCAAGTAGAAAGTTTAGGTAAAGATCTGCGGTTTTGGATGCCAGCACTATGACTTCTTACAACTGCATGAAAAGCTTAACATGCCTAAGCTTTGTGCCCAAGTTTCTCAATTGTCTGAGATAATTCCGGTTCCAATTCTGGATTCCTTTAATCTTAAATGAGCTGTGATATCTAAACATACATTTCCTCTTGAGCAACCTCCCTATATCACATTTATCATATTTCATCTGCACAACTGTGAACCAGAGAGAACAGAAGCCTTTTGCAGTCCCCATAGTTCTGCTATTTCTGTTTTTCTTAAGAAAAACAAAAAAAAACCCCTCTGTTGGCATCAGTAGGTTGAATGGCATGCACGCCACACGTCTGGAAGCAAGCCTGTATTTTTTAACCCATTTATTAAAAAGATTCAGTGCTGGAGGGGAAAATAAAGGCATGTAGTCTGCAAGCACGACTGTTAGACTGGTTTGTTTGTTTGGGAAATGAATAAGCCTTTGACAGTATCTCTGGAAGGAATAGACCAGTGAGTGCTCCATGCTGACATTCTTTTCCCTCTCCAGTCTTCCCTGCATACTTTACATTCCTCTTCCCCTCCCAACACCACCCGTTTGTGCGCAAGCAAGCACCGGAGATCCCGTCTGTCACAGCCCTGCATCCATCTAGAAGCCAAGGTCTTCTGCCACCTCTCCTCTCACCAATGTCATCTGCACCAGTGTACATACCAAGGTCTGCAGAGCTCTTACTCTGCCTCAGCTTTGCAAAGGGCATGGGACAGCCCAGCTACAATTGCTGTTGTCTTCCACAAATTCCTCCCAACACTACTGAGAACATGAAGTCTCCCCGACCCATGTGCTGCTGTGCTGCATGGGCCTGAAGAAGCTATTACTTTCCATTCTCATCTGCAGTTAGTGCTCTGCACTGGACTAGAGATAAATTTACTTCTTTTTGATTTTACATTCTCTTCTTTCCTTTCACCAGAGTGAGAGTGTCCCTCATGCTGTTTTAATAGTGATTCCATTGTTTCTCTTTTCCGTGGTCATTTTCCCCTGAGAAGGTGCCCGCTTGCATCTCATAAGAAATGAAAATTGTAATGGTATTTATTTTCCTCTCTTAAAAAACAAACAAGCAAACAAACAAGCAAACAAACAAAGACCCAAAACTGAGTAAACTTTTAAGGTTTTATTCACTGAGCCAGGCTGGTGGCTTAGTGACAGCCAGTGCCAGAATATCTAAATTCCAACAGCCTTCCATGATTTCTAAAGCTAACAAAGGCTGGATTCACTTTCGAAACCTTTTGGGTGGGAGTACACCAGTATGTTTCTTTCTGGCTGGCATTTGAAGCAAAACAGAGAGGACAGAGGGAGCTGCATTTATTCAATTTATCTGAAGGAGGGCCACTAAACAGGGCCTTACAAAGGTTGACTTACAAAGTTTAATGAGTGATTCCCAGTGAAACACTGCATAAAATGCCCTTCTCAAGAATGTGAACAGCTGTTCTGCTTTATAACGAGAAAAGGTAGGATGCCTGTAAGATTAGTTTGTACATACTAAAAAAAATGTAGAATTCTAAAGCAAGGCAAGTGAGATAGCTCTGTGGTTCAAAGGGATCTAGGGTAAAATGGCAAAGGGCAGTCAAATTTAAAAAGATAATTCTCTACATAATTTTTATTGTCACCGTTTGACTCTTGCATTTAAACCTTACCATTATAGCAATTTCTACCCGTCCCTCTGTCTGCCATGACAAACTTCTGTTACTATTAAATGGAATAGACCACTTGCTTGAAAATATTTCCATTTGCTGGTCAAAGAAAAACAGACCAGACTTTGTTTTGGTTTGCTGAAATGCAAAATATTCCCTTCTTTGGGTGAGAATGAAATCTTTTTTGCATTATCTCCTAGTGAGGTGGGAGAGGGAGCCTTTCTGTGCAGACAGACACTGAATCCTGTCCATGTCAGTGGTAAACTTTTGTTGACGTTCTTCTCAGGAAACAGCAGCGTTTCATCTTTTTCAACAGATTTGTCCAAGTAAGCAAATTCCACCACTCTGTGTATAAAACTATTCAGTACCGAAGAAATTCCATCCCCTGCATACCCCCTGAACCAGCCTGGGTAGCATTATAGAGGTGGCAGGACATGAGGCTAATTATAATGACTCTTTTGCTCATAAAGTGCAGTGGCACTATAACTAAATTAATTTTAATTCCAAATCCCTGGCCAAGTATCACAGCAAGAAGGGATGCAGATGCCTCACAACATTATCCAAGAGATAATTAGGGCTTTGTGAAGGGGGAAAAAAAAGACAGCTCAATGTTTCCCAAACACAGAGCTCACAGACCCTTCCTGAAAAGACTCTCTCAGCTGTGAGGGAGACACTCTGCTGTGTCTCTCTTTTCTCAGATTGTGTCAATGGGGAAACAGAAACAAGAGATTTTTGTTTGAGTAACCTTTCAGAGCAGGATATCTGTCTCATGTTCTCCTATCAATTGTCACAAGGTGATGGCTGGCTGATCTGCTTCAACGGGTATTCCCTTCCCAGCCTGCTGACAGCTCCGTTTCATGTTGTACACCAAGGGTTGTGGCAGGCCAGCTGCAGAGCCTAGCTGACAAGCAGCCCCTGTGGCTGCCCTATCATTTCTCCTGCTGCCATCCCCCAAATACCCCAGAAGCCCAGCTGGCAAACAGAAGGGCACCAGGAAGACAGAGCAGCAGCGTGGTGAGAAATAAAGCGAGAAATAAGTTTAGCAGGAATGGTGTATGAGAGAAGGACACAAGCAGTAGGTTGCCTAATGAGCAGAGGGTAATATTAACTGCCCTCAGCAAAAGCAAAGAAACAAACAAAAGCCATTGGTAGAGGCACAAGACAAAGTCACAGAACCCATTTGCTACTCTGCTAGAACTGCAGCGGCACAAAACATGAGGACGTGAATCAAGCCATTGCTGTTCTGCGAAGCAAAAAGACACATTACATGAATTACCCTCCTGAGAACTTCAGTAGGACCCTGTAGTTATAAATCCTGTCAATATAGCTCAAGTTGCCTCTAAAACATAGACATCAGTAACGCCAGGTTTCGGCTTTCTCATCAGCAAGTTCCATTATATAACTGAGCTGATTGTCCTGCGCAACTAACTCAAAACTTTCCTATACTATGCCTGAAATACAATATTACGTAGTAAAGGCATGGACATCGACAAGGTCATCAAAAGCAGCAGAGTGCTTGCACTAACCACAAATGTGCCTGCCACAATCCTGACTTCTTACAGTAATGCTTCAAGGTCAGGGGATCACATTCACAAATCTCTCTTTCAAGGTATATCTAATTCCCGATATTCGTGATAGACCACAGAGCTCCACCATGCTGCTAGCTCTGCTAGAAGTGTTTCACTAAGCAGGATCACAACCCTTGGGGAAATTAAAAACCCCCTCAAAGTAAACAGAGTAGGTGAGAGAGGGAGAAGAAGGGTGCATGAATAAAATGAGCAGTGGGACTGCACTGCAGAGGTGCTGTGCGATGGCAATGCCTTTTTCCTCACTGTAAAATACCAGCTCTCGCATCTGCTTCTTCAGAGTTGTAAAGTACATTATGAACACTAGTAGACTTTGTGGGTTTGTGTCTAAAGTGTCATTCCAGTGGCATCTATGTAAAAGTTTTTAATATGAGTTATGGAGAGAGATAAAGGCAAAACAATATACACACGGGAACAATCCAACTAGAATTTCATATTAACACATCTGTTACCTCATATTAAAATCAGTCAGGGACTTTTTACACACACTAAAAGCAATGCAAGCTAAAACAAAAGCAGAAGGCACGGTTTCTTGAATGTGCTTAGGTTTCATAATGTGATTGTAAAGTGTTATGAAAAAATGCCAATTACAAGAAAATTATCACTATTGTTGGGATGACTGGGAACCAGATGCACCCTTCATTTAAATATAGGTGAAGTCAGAAATATGATGCTACTTTTCTTATTTTTCTCTCCAGTACTTATCCGGTTCTTATTGATGTGGTTTTACAATTTTTAATCCATTTATCTTCATGGCAATCGTGCCACAGAAGGAGATTATGCAGAGCTAATTCAAGGAATTGGATTTGGATGCTAACACCTTAGCCATTGCATCCTCTGTACTTAGCAGAAATTTTCTCCTTGCAGTATGAAGGGCAAAAACTCACAAAAAAGAAAATCAAAGGTTCTTTGATTCTTAAATCTCCAGTTAAGAAATACTCCAAGGAGATTTGCACTCTCCTAAGAGTAAGCCGGTAATACATAATCACTGGAAGAATTCTCTTCTTAACTAAAGTGTCCAAGGACACAGCATACAAATGGGTTTTATTTCTCTTGAAACTACCCAAATTTATTTTGAAGCTGCACTTAAAACAACACTGCCCTAAACCCAGTGCATATAAAATATTGTCTGTTTCACATATCTTCTTGGGAAATCAGAAAAACCAATAACAACAACAAAAACTGAGAGAAAGACCCAGGGAAAAACCCCTACGAGGGGTCAGAGCTGGTGAAGCAACAGCAGTGCATCTGGAGCCTAGCCACAGCGGCACGCTTTGCACTGCAGAAAGCAGGAGCTCACTCTTCTCACTAATTACTGAGACATCTTTTGTTCTGACAGGGGCTCACACCAATGAGCTATTAGGGCATGTGCAGTCAAGAATACGACAGAAAGTATTTTTGCATTCATTTAGTAAATTTGTACAGTACAGCCACATATTTTATGCGGTAATTAGAGAATGGAGGAGACTGCACATAGAAGTATGACTTTCTTTATCAGTCAAAATGCCATTTTAGCAACAGGATCCCTCTCTAGAGGATTAGTGAATTTAAGGATAATGATGTACTATGGAATGTAGTTATGTTTGTAATCTGGTAGTACAAGCTTATTCTTTGCTGTTTTTCCTTAGGCCACCAGAAATAGCCTTGAGTCCATCTGTGACCTAGAAATGTTGGGTAAGATCCAGCCCAGGCAAAAAGGAGAGAATTTATTTCCTGTTCATCTAAACAAGCTGGAGTATGTCCCATACACAAAGGTTCCTATTATGTGCACCGTATTAATCATGCCTGATTAAGGGATCTGACTTAAAAAGCATGGAGGATCACGACACATTTTATTTTCCCTGCTCTTTCCTGCCCCCAAGATACCAGAGTTAATTATTACTCTCTTCCAAATAATCCGTATTTACCATGGCCACTCTTCATAATGGACATCTCTAGACCATTAAAGCATTCTTGGCCTCTGGTGTCTAATCAGTGTTTAAATAGCAGCCAGGCATTTTGATTTGAGCAGTAGTAGATAAAAAGATCATTTTCTGGGGACAAATGAGAACAGAAATAATTGCAAAGACGGGAATGGGGCAGTGTTCAGGCCCTCCAAAAGCTGCACGTGACAAAGGTGGCTGAGGAAGGGATGGATGGAAAAGGTTTACACCATCACAGAATCACTGGGATTGGAAAAGACCTCTGAGAACAGAGTCCAACGTTTGACTGAACACCACCACGGTGGCACTACATTTCTTAAACACCTCCAGGGCTGCTAACTCCACCACCTCTCTGGGCAGCGCAATGCTTTCCCACCTTCTCTATGAGTAAATTCTTCCTAATACCCAATCTAAATCTTCCCTGGGAAGCGGCCGGACCCGCCGAGCCCGGTCCCGAACCCGGGTCCCTCTCCTCTCTGCCCTCTCCCCACCTGCGGCGGGGAGGCGGGGCCGGAGGGGGGCGTGGCCGCCAGCGTTATGGCGCGGCCAATGGGGAGGGCGCTATGCAAATGAGCGGGGCAGGCTGGCGGCGCGGCGCTGCCGGGGCGGGCACAGCCCGCGGGATGCGGCGGGACACGGAGGAGCTGCCGCGGGAATGCTGGAACGCGCCGCAGCCATGAAGTACAAGGTGAGCCGCTGCTGCTGCCGGGCGCCGTGCCTTGGGTGGGCTCGGGGGGCTTGGCAGGGGCCTCGGACCGGACAGGAGCTGGGCGGGCGGCGGAAGGCTCGGGGCTCCTCTCGGGGCAAGCCGTGTGCGCGGGAGGCGGCCGGGCATCCCTTTCCCCTGCGCTGTCCCCCAGGCGTAGAGCACCAAGGAGGGTGCCCGCGGGAAACGAGGGGGCAGCGAAAGGGGACTCCGGGTGCTTTGGGGTGTTGGTGGTGGGGGGAAAAGGGGGCTCCCTTCCCCGCCTCTCCCGCTGACGCTGGCGCTGGATAACGGCGTGAGCCCAGGATCGCGGGAAACGCACAAGGTTGGTGCGCGATGGGCAGATGCGGTTTGGGACAGGTACCGCCGCTTTTCCCCGGGAAGTAATTCACCCCCTTTCCAGCCCTTTGGGGATGTTTCCTTATCGCGGTGCGGTCTGTTTGATGGTCCTCAAGCGAGAGAAAAAATATTTACATTTTTTAAAAAAGTTTGTAACAGCCCCCTTATTAGATCCCATTATCCCCACTTACTAAATAATCGCTTTTAGCAACCTTTTGCCAGGGGTGGTGGTGGTTGGGTTTTTTTCTTTTTTTTTTTTTTTTTTTTTTCCGAGGAGCTTTTTTGGGGGGTTAGGTGTTTTTTTTTTTTTTTTTTTCTTCAAAAGACACGAAGGTAGAGGCTTTCATGTTAATATTACTCAAAAACGTCTGGGTAAAGTACAGAATTGGCCGCAGGGCATTAGATTACCGTACAGACATACCGTAATCTTGTGTGATCGGAAAAAAGGGGGAGGAAAGGAAAAACTTTCCTTCCCCTGCCAAAAATAACTTCAGCATCAATAAAAAGGTGATTTTTGGAAATGGCATGCTATATACTTACTTGGAGACTAAGTTGCTTTGAAAGTGAAGTCCATCTCCTTACTGAATTTAGGCAGTGTAGTGTAAAAGAGTGCTGATGCTATAGCATTGTATAATGCTTTTAAACCAGGGCAGAGTGAAAACTACAAGTGATATCTCTGTAAATATGCACATATTTTCATGTTGTTCTGTAATCTCTTTGCTCAGACCAAGCTTTCTGGATATCTCATGCCCAAACTTTGGGAAAGGTCAGAATTAAATTTTCAAAGCTGATGATGGTTTTCTCCATCTCATGGTGATTAAGAATTACAAGGAAAAAAGAAACTGTATAAGACGTGTATCAACAAGGATAATCCACAACTTTGAAAATTTGATCTGGATCTGATGGCTTTTTTTTTCCCCATCAAACAACCGACTGATCTGAAGTCTGAGATCAAATTCATCTCTTTTCTCCTATCTACTCTGCCTCTAATCAGTTCAGGCAGACTTTATACCTGCTTAGAGAAGCTGTTACTCTGAGCACATTACATCAGGCATTGAGGGTAGAAGAGCGGTGTTGCTGATAGTCCAGAGCTCACCAACTGCTTTCAGACTGCCCATGGCTAAGCAAGTCTTGTATCACAGTAGCAAAAGAATGGTCCTGATTTCTTGTCAGGTCACTGCCTGTCCTTCCTTGACTGCAAAGGAGACCTCGTGTCCTATGTAGCCCAGTGGCACTGCAAGAATAGGGACCAATAAGGTGGCTTAAAAGGGGAAGTATTCCCTGCTCTGCAATGTTTCCTTTGCCCTGTCTGTTGGGAGTGAGAATTTTGGTTTGGGTGTGTGATTGCGTAACGCTAGATAGAGAAAGCTAGACACAGAAAAAACAGCCATTAAAAAAAAAAAAAAGACTGAAGGTTTTGGCCTCAAAAACCTTCTCATTAGACTAGAGTGTTTACTTTCCCTGGTAAATGTGAAGTAGTTATTTACACTGTTGAACGGTAACAAACATCCTTAGATCTATTTCTTATCCCTGGAGTATTATATAAAGAAAATAGCTACTCATTCAGTATTTGTTCTTTCTGTATTTTCTTTCTTTTATCTTCCTATAGGAAAACAAAAATGTTATTTTTTATATTTCATACATGAAATAAAGGAACAGAGAGTGCTCATGGCACACATGATTCCTGGGGACATACCATCACTTCAGAGGCTTAGCATCCAGGTGCAGATTCAACTCTATTGAACTACTCCAGGTGTTATGCTTGGGCCTGTCATTCTTTACTTTCACTGTGATAGTCCACAAGGCCTTCTTTAATGAAATAATTGACATTCTTACTATAGTTTAGAGTATTAACAGTAGGACAGAACTGAAACTGATTCATGGGTGAGACCCTGAATACGTCTCTCCATCACTCATGGTGTTGCTTTCAGTGTGACTAAATCCGAGGTAACTTCTGGTGTAGAAATCCTTCTGCTATGCAATCTACCCATTTTTTATTCAAACATTTTCAAAACTTATTCCCCTTCTCTGTTCCTTCACCTAAGCTGCTTCTTTTGTCCATCTCACTCTTTACACATTCTTCCAAATTAATACTCAAGTCTGAATCCTCTGAAAGGCATAGGAAAATCCCCGAGGATTTAAGCAAGTTCAGAATTGACATGACTGTTTAAAGCAAAACCAAATTTGACCCCAGGTTAGGTCTAATTTACCATTTGTGTACTAGTTAAATATTGGAGAACACAAAAGTTATTCTAACTAAGCTATGGATAGATAGGGAAGGTTAAGCATAACAAACATTTATGTTGTTTGTTAGCATGTTTCAATACTAATTGTCTAAAAGCTACTTTGAGAAACTAGTTGCTGTAGGGGTGCAGTTATAATAGGACAACACCTCAGTTCTTTAGTGACAGCAGCTTGCTTTTGTGCTAAATCTCCATGTACCATGAAACTCCATCCCATCAAGTTCTCACAGAATGCCATTCCAGTATTTTGTGATCCAGAAGGTAGGATCATCCTTTTCTGAAACCAATCCCAGACTGTGATTCCAAGGATGGAACAGTTATAGCTCTAATATACTCTGTAGGAACAGAAATACCAGTGAGTTATCATGATCAGAGAAGAGCATGGATTGGAGAGGATGTATCTGGCCAGCAATTCCAATGCTTTTATCTCAGGCCGTAAAAGTAAAAGTGCAACAGAAGAAAAAGGACGAAGACTTTATCATAACAGGGCTTTTGTAGCTTGTTGGCTGTTCACAAGCAAGACAAAATAAGAGGGGAGAGGAAGAAAGGAGGACTTATCTGTTTACTAAAACATTCAAACTGTTAGTGAAAGAGGAGAGGAAAAAAACCCTGCATTCCTTACCTCATTTAAGCCAAAAGGAATGACGTAGATGTAAAGTATGAGGTCTTGATTATCTATTTTTAGATAATTTGTTGGGCAAGGAAGAAACCTAAATAGGGTTTGAAATGCTTGCCATTTGTGCTAAGGCACAGTCCTGTAATATATAGACTTGATTACAATGTCTGCACTCCAAGACAAACAAAATAGTGTCCCTGGGAAGAAATACAATATTCCCAACCAGAAATGCTTGTGAAAAGCTGCTTGTAACCCTGGCAATGAAAGACTTTGAGTGTTGGACCATGTAAAGGGAAAAGAACTGTCTGTACTTTATTAACCAAATCCTCTCTGCTTTGTTTATTCCTCACTCCTGTTAGTTTTCATTTTTTCAGTATCCCATCAATCACAGGGAGACAATCAAACTTAAAAGTAAATAGGAACTGTAAAACCTTGTAAAATGTAGTACTAGAGGACCAAACCAACAAGGGGAAAAACCCTCCAAGTTTGTGCTGTCTCTCTTACAATGAAAGCTTCATGATTTTTCTCTCGCCTGTTGTGTATGAGGAGAGGTGGCCAGAGGCTAGTAGGCTCAGGCCTAAATCATCATCAGCACTAGTGAGATGTAGCAGAATGACTGTCTCCTTCACAAAGCTTGGAGGGCCACTGTCATTTTTGGATTCCCATTCTTCCTCACTGTGGCCTCTGTGTTCCCCTCCCTCGCCTTCCACCCATCCCCCCCAGAGATTTCTGTATTTGTATCCTCAATAGAGGTAAGTGCCTCAGTACCTCTGGGTATTTGAGAAACTCCCACAGCAGTATTCATTTGCCCTCCCAAAGTCTTGTAGGATAGCAAAGTGCTGTTAATTCTGTTTTACAGATGGAGGTGTTGAGGTTTAGGGATGTTACAAGACTTGTTTTAGAGGAAGAAGAGCCATCACAAAGCATTAGACTTAACAGCATGCAAGTTTTTTGCATGATTTCTAAACTTCTCTGTTTTTATGCTACCTACTGCTCTTGAGTGTTGGACCATGTAAAAATCAAGAACCTGGTAGCCTAATTTATCTCTGTCCACTAGTTCCTAGTATTCAATGGGGAAGCAGAACTATCAGATGAACAGTCTTCCTTATTTCTTTGATAGTTCCAATTCAGTTTGTCTCTAAATAGTACAAGAGGCATTAGATACTTATCTGGGGGGGGGGGGTTACTCATGCTTTTGAGGTCCTGCTGGAGGTTACAGGCACATAAGACTCTTATTTGGCCTTGAGGTTTCTTGATTCAACACTGCTATTTCCAAACAGTGCTATACTGTCAAAAGACCTCATCAAGGGGGACCTACCAGATCAGATAGCAGGAAAAATTCCCAGTAGTAAGACTTCATGGAAACATCTTCTGCAAAGGTAAAATGCAAGAACTTTTCAGGAGAGTTCTGCAGCCTTTCTAAGCCAATAACCACTATTTTGCAGAATGTACAGTAGAGACTTTGGAGAAGTCTCATGCAGCATTATTGTGAACTCGTTAAGTGTTGAAGCACAGTTCCCACATACAAACTCATCTTTGGAATCTTACAGTCTCAAGCACAGCAACAAGGGGGGTTAGAAAGGATACTTGCATTGGTATCTGATCAGTGAACATTGAAATGCTATGTGTGGTGTCTTGGGAAACATTTGTTTGTGCTCCATTATAAATACCAGAGTCTTGCAGCAGGACCAAGTACGTCTAGTGACCTGAGTGAAAAGTGAGAGGAAATTCTCACTAATCATACTTCCATGCACCAAAACTGGAGTGGGTGTACCTACTGCCTGCTTTGGCCAATGCTAGAAACAGCAGGAGGCAAGAAGCCTGTTTCCTGCAAAGAGCTTGCATTCATGGTAGTCCTCAGTCAATCATGAGGTCCTGATCTTGTATGGAAGTAGAGGAGACGAGGATGTTCCCTCAGTATCTGGAAATGACAAACAGCCTTGTGTCTCTCTGCATACAAAAAAGCAGAAAACCAGGAGCATAAAGTTTCCTACTTGTCATATTGCTGTTATCAAAGATGTTAGAGGCATGGGAATGCCTTCTGCATACAATAGATGGGCTTAGGTCACTTAAGGGCCCAAGTCAAGTCACTTTCATTTCTACTTATTTTATTTGGAATAGCTTATCACAGACATTTAAGTACTTAAATCCCATTCATACCATAAGTATTTAGGAACTCAAACTCACCTGTCTCCCAAGATCTAGAGTTTAATTCCATTTTTGAAATGACATCATAAGCACTTAAAAGGAGCACACACAAGTCTCTGCCTTAGCTGAGACTTGTAGAGAACCCTTATCTTCTACTGCTCCCATTTCTGGCTGCACTTGATGGAGACAAGTAGCTGAACCTATTAGAATGTGAAAGTCCACACATCTCTGTAAGAGCTCACATTCAGTGACATTTGGAATTGTAAATGTGCAAATCACTTTACAAGATGCTTCTTTATGTAATGTTCTCTTAGCATCCATGAAAGCAGTGGACATTTACGTGTTAGAACAGTACTCTGACCCCTGAAAAATTCTTTATGCCAAGTCTTTAGTAGGCTTGATCAGACATTCATCTGGGATTTTGCTGGAAAAAGAATATTTATGGCATGTATTCAGCAATATTTATTAGGTCAGGCTACTGCTAAGTAAAGCTGCATTTAGAGGTTCTCCTGCCTGTAAATGGCTACAGCTTTCAGCATCAGTGAAGCTGGGTCACTTTACAGCAGCTCAGAGTGTGGCCTTTGCCTATTACTGCCTGATTATCACAGGCTGCTGTTGGCAAGTGACCATTTTCTTTTGCCTTTTGGTCTAGACATTGCAGTAGTGGAAACTCTTAATTTAAAGGAGTTCATTTTCCCACAGCAGATTTGGATGTAGCTTGCATTTGACATGAAACAGGACTGCCAAAGTTACAGTTTGCAGTCCTAGAAACACAAGTGCATAGCATGAAAAAATTGAATTTTTTTTTTTTCTCAATAGGGATGAGGAAAATTCTTGCCTTTTGATTTTTGGGTTTGTTTTAAAAACGCTTTGTTCACAATCAGAGTGGATTAGCCTGCCTGGAAAAGGAAGAGTGGGTTTAAGAATGGGTTTACTCTACAGGAATGTAATCAGCACATCAGAAGCCTCTTCTTCAGCAGGCCTCATTGACAGCAAGGTTGAAAATTTTACCAGTAGCAGTACCATGATTCATTTGGTCAGAATGATAATGAAATTAAGTCTTAGAAAATGCTGAAATATCTGAAGAGTAAAACTCAGTTCTTCCGATGAATATTGTGCTTAGTTGCAGACAGTGAGAGGAAGATATAGACCATGAAAATTCAGTGATTCTAAGGAAATTTTTGATCCAAAGGGTTAAGTACAAAATAACTAGAGGCACACTGACTGTTTAACATAACAACTTACAGTAAGGTAGGGTCATGAATGCCCTTATCCTGTGGACTTTACATCCACTTAAAATGTTTAAGGCAATAAACCAATTTTTACTGCTATAGAATGGCCTAGTTTACAAGCAGATGCCTTCTTTTGTTTTCTCTCTCTGTTTATAGTGCTTTATCTTGTTTGCAGCCCAGAAACTGCACAAACTGGTCTCAAGTGATCGGGAATACAGTTAAAGTTGTGTTTCGGCCTGGGACTAAGCACTGGTGGTTAAAATGCACTCACCATCTCCCTTCTCCGGGGGTACACTTACCCAGAAAATGTCAGCCTGCCAAAATTGAGCTGTTCTGGAAGGCTTGTTGACTTCTGGCTGCTGCCCTGTAGAAGGGAAATGGCTCTGACCGGACCTAGCAAGCATCATCTGCCGGCCAGGCTTGGCTCTCCTGGAAGTCTGATTCATTGGCAACATGATATCTTTCCTTTCCACCAGCCTGCTGAGGGCTGGTAGGGGCTTGGAAATACCAGTTCCCAAGCTTGTTTTTCTTTAGTAAGCTGAGCTTTCAGCTCAGCCCAAGTTGTAGTTGCTGTATAGTATCCCAGATGGTGACACTAAACTGGCTAGAGAAGGGTGGCTTTCCCTACTATCAGAATATTTTTTTTTGAGAAACTTGGGGCAAGAAGAGCATGTCCCAGTTCATTTAAGTTCTAGATTTAAAAAAATAATTAAAAAAAAAGTCATATTTTTCAATGCTGAAGACATCAGATAAGTAAGTTGGCACCAATACTGAGGGTCAATGTCTATCCAGCTATGGTTTCTTGACAAATTGTAATTGTTGTAATTGTTTCCCCAGAGCCGCGCAGGAAGGGTTAAATTTGGAAAGAGGGTGTGGTTGTTTCTAAAGGAAACTTTGTCTGGGAGAAGACTGCTCACAAATGCCAGAAAATGGAAAACGGAGAACTCAAAACACACGTTTCGGGATTCTTTCTTTCTGTCCTTCCCCCCACTACCACCTTCTGCTCTGCTTCTTCAGTTCTTAAAGCATTTAACATCTGATCTCCTCTCATTAAGTTTTTAATTGCCTGCCTGAGGGAAAGAGGTTAGGTTTTCCATCTGCCTTTTGATTTTGATGTACTGTGGTTTAATCACAGTGAGATCATATTTGCTCTAAGGCTATTGTTTGCATGCTTGATTTTTTTTTTACTCCCTGTTGATGTCACAAAAGCACACAGCCCTCAGACAGATTTGAAAAGGCCTTTTAAAGTCATGGAACTAGATCACACCCTTCCTTGGGTGGGGGGAAAGGAAACCGGTTACGAGGGTGAAACATATACAGAAAACTTAGTGAGTTAGGTGTGGTGGAATTTCCCAAATTATTAATAGGTCTTGAAGGTAAATCAGGGGATGGGGTTTGTGTTCCCAGAAACAGTAAAGAAAATGGTATTTTGGGCACTCCTGTAAACTCCCAGAATTCAGAGGGCAGGGGAGTGAGATCAGGATATGTCATCAGCGGATCAGTACTCTGCTTCACTGTCAATGTTACTGTCGCAAATCCTATGGGACTTCGGTGATAGCCCCAAACGGGGTGGGTGGTCTGACAGCACAAGCTGTGTGCATTAATCTCAGGGGTGTTCCCCATGGCTGAGCGAAGGAGCATTACCTCAGAAATGCCCTTTTCCCACATAGCTGTGACCCGCTGCGTCTCAGTGCACAGACGCCAAACACAGGGTTGCTATGGGAGTTGGCGCTCCTCTTAAACTCCTCCTACGTGCTCACCAGGCACCTCGGACCTTTTGTGGTACAACACATCCAGCCTTCACCACATCAGAAACAGAAGGGGTAAATCAACTCCTTGTTTAACATCGGTGATATTATATTTCTGTGATTACCTTTGCAATGCCTCTCATCCCCTCTAACTAAAATAAAATAAAACCGGACAAGCCAAACCCCAAAACTCAAATCAAGTGACAAAAGAATATCACGTGAGCAAACAAAGAAAGCCTGGCTTATTTTCCTTCTAGCTAATATAGATATTATCCTTTTGCTGTTCTTAATAGATACAGAGCCAGAAACTTTTTTTTCAACTCAGCTGTCCATTTTGAAACTTCATGTATGGCAAAAAGCTGATGCACACAGTGCAGAATAATGAAGTATTTTATTCACACGGGCCAAAGCTTCAGTTAGGATCTTAGCTCTAACCTTCATTTTCATATTTTTCGTTTTTTTCTTCCCCACACACACCTCTTCTATCCTCGTAATTCCTTCTTTCAGGGTCATGCGTGTGGATTCCCTCCCAAGTTGCAAGTTCACTGCTGTGCCTCAGTTTTGCAAACTACTTTGCCAACTGCCTACAAAAAAAACGGAAGCACAAATATCTCCTATTTACTTAAAATGGAGCAGATATGCTGAAATGAAAAGTGTTTTCAGACCAGAGAGCTTTCAGTCTCTCATAATTACATCACATTTGAATCCCAGATTTGGGTGAATCAGTGGACCACATCAGCATCTTGAGCAGGAGTGTGAAGTGCCTGGGCCCTTGCTGGTCCACTCGCTGCCTGCCTGTCTGCCCCCACTGCTTGGTGGACTATTGTGCCTGCAGAAACTGTAAGTGAATATTCCAGAGCTTGACAGCCATAGTGCCTACTTTGGCTTACTCAAGTGTGATCCATTAAGGAGGGGATATTCCCATTTTTCATCTTTAACTTTCTGTGTAACTTGTCTCACTACCAAAGAAACCCCAGCCAGAACAAACTCTGAAATTCAGGCCCCTCAGGCCAGACAGGCAGGCTGGGACAGCTCAGTGGAACACTGAAATAAGACACCTTTCTGCCCTCCAAACCCAGGGTTTTCCACATCACAACCTCTGTGCAGCATAATGTGCTTTAGCATGACTGACAGCCTCTGTTGCAGAGATGTACAGGATGCAAGGATATTAGGGTGAATGAAGACCTGTCCTCCTTAGGGCTCTGCTCAGGCTGTTAGCTCATAGGTCTCTCATTAGCTGTAAAGCTAGCCTTCCAAATCTGTGCATGGAAAACTGCTTTAGTTTCCACCCAGAACTGTAATTATTTGGCCTAGCAACGCTTGACCAGAGAAGTATCTTCACTAAATCAAAACTTGGGGTTTTTGGTGGAAGAAAGCAAGAGAGGGCCTGAAAAGTGGAACTTTGCCTGAGGAGCAAACTGAAACATTATTGTGCTGAGCATTTGCTACCAGGCTCCTTATTTTGCCATTAGCAGTGAGCCAAAGAAGTTCACAGTTCCCAGAGCCAGGCGTAGGCTAAGGGCCTCTCAGAGTCCTCCCTCTGAAGCTGCGATCACTGTGACACCCTGCTAGCGCAGCAGGCTCTTTCATACATGCTGTGGTAGCGCTTCCTGCCTTCTCTGCGTAGGCATCAACTTGAGATAAAAAGCACACAGATTGTTGCTGGTGATGAGTTGTTCAAGGTCTGCGTGTGCATGGGGGCTGTTAGGGCCAAGCAGTGCCATTTCCTAGTCCGTGCCCTGTGTCACTGCCCACAAGGACATACGTAAGAACATACCAGTGCAGCTTTGTGTGTACCGGATACTGCCTTTGCTGTTCACACTGTCTTCTTCCAGCTTTGAGGAGACCAGCAAAAGACGTTTTTCAAAGCTGAATGTCTTGTTCAGTGACCTCTGTCAACTTGTATTAAGTAGCCTTCATGATAAGGTGCTTGTTATAGATAGACCTGTTACCTACTGTGCCTCAATAGTTGCTTTCCTTGCCAGCACAGCACAATAAATTCTTTATTTCAGGGGCAGTGACAGTGAGAAACAGAAAAGGAGATGAGAGCTCAAAAGCACTGAAGTTAAACTGTCCAATGGGTCTTGCACTGAAGCACTTGTGTCAGAAGGCAAGAGAAGCACAAACTTCCCTCCCTTCTACCAGTTCTGCTTGTAGTCAAACCATTTCTCTCAAAATAAAACTCTTCACTGGGTTTTCAGATTAGTTCTTTAGTCTCAGGCAAATCATTACTGTTGGGCCTACTGCAATCGTACAAGTATATGTAAATGCTTAAGCTTACTCTGGAGTGGAAGTGATTCATTTTAAAGAAACATAAAAGATGTGAATCTATATAAAAAATATTATGTGATGGGTAATTAAAAGTGACCCAATGAAAATTAAGCTACTGGTTTGTTCACAGATACTCCTTTGGGTTGTCTCCCCCCACCTTTCCTTCCTTTGTTTCTCTCTTCCTACTCCCAAGCTAGCTAAACATAGAAGAGAAGCTGTTTGTCATTTTAAGAAACAGTTTGTCCAGTAATAGAAAAGAGGGGTCCCACCCTTTTTCAAGTGGAGAGCACAGGCACTTTTCCTAGCTCTGTTTCGCGCATAAACTCTACACATAGGAAGCAATATTTAAAAACAAGATAAAGCGGAACAAAACAATACACCTCATCAGCCAAGCTCAGAGCGGGGGATCAGTATCCTCATATTGCACCTCTGAGGGATGCGACAAATTCTTTGAGCTTACGGTTGGTTGAACCTTTTCCTCGAGGATTCATTCATTGTGGAGCTGGCTGAGGAGTCAAGTCGGCAGCCCTGCGTAAGAGCTTGGCACCGCAACACTCAACCCTTAAAGAGTCCATTGTATTTAATCTCATAGCATGTAATTTATTATTCCTGTGTTTGCTTCCATGGCTGTGGGCACCTCACACACTCTTGTTACCCGCGTCACTGGATGTGTTTACTCTAACAGAAATAGTAGATGTTTCCACCACTCTTTAACTCTTGCCTCTTCCCTCTTCTGCCACTCTGCCTCATCAGCAAACAACCTCTTTGTCCTCCAAACTACACATTACAGAATTCTGTCAGTTCCCTTCACTGCAGAGAAGGCCAACTGAATCAGATCGTGTTCTTCACAGTATTTTCATATGTCTTTATCCACTTGCAGACATGTTAATCATCAATTGCAGTAGGCTAAGCAGAGAGTAGACACCTTTGGCTTTTGTATGATAGGCCTCATTTATGCATCTTAATTTGGCATGTAATTCTTTCAATGTCTGAGAAGAAAAATAGTTTATAGAGGTTTTTTTTTTCGTTTGGGTTCTGCAAGTAGAACAACTGAGTTCAGAGTGGCATCTTTTGCTCTCAGTCAGGTTTTCCTATGACACGCATCCTGGATGCAAAAGAAAGAAAAATCTAAGGTGTGCAGAGAATACAAATTGCACCTTTCCAGGGTTTATCTAATGGACTTGCAACTGACACTAAAGGAAAACTCAGAAGTTTCAAATCCCAGGTTCACTTTACCTAGAGAGGGCTTGAAAGCTTTACTTTTGTCTCAACCAGTGTAGAAAGTTGGGACCACGGGCACTGTAATCTGCATTTAATCTAGAGAGTATCCATTTCAGTTTCAGTTCTTTTAGACAGAGTTTCTGACACAAGGCATCAGCAAAGTCAACTGAGCCTTTTGCTGCAGCATGTTCAAGCTAAAATCCCCGGGGCAATAGTCATAGGGGTCAGGCTCCCTTTCACTTTGACCTGCTGACAAGTGAGATAGCACTTTGTTTAACAGAAGACAGAAAAACTTCCGTTTTTCAGTGATTTTACATAAGATGCTTTCCACTGCACTCATGAGTCCAAGGTTAAGAGGAATTCAAGCCTCTTGAGAACGAATGTGGTTTTTTTTGTTTTGCCTGTAACAGAGTATTAACACAGTGGGGGCCTGACTGTAGCTTCCACTTCCAGACATCCTAAGTATTGCTAGCAAGGCTTGAGGACACAAAAGCTGAAGTGAATTTTTCCAGTCAACCATTAATTGTAGAGAAGTGCTCCTTAGTTGAAGCATGGCGGCAATAATACAGGGGGCTCAGGAGAATGGAGCTGCATAGAGACCGTAAGTAGTTTTGAATTTTGAGGAGGCCACCACTGCACCTATCACAGAATCAACTAGGTTGGAAAAGACCTATCATGCAGTTAATTTAACTGGGCCAAAGAAGGGCAACAGAGACTTCCATCCTTAATCTTATTAAAAGAAGGTGGTAGCTGCCAGTATGTTCATTTTATGAAGTAGAGCTCATTTCTATGACAAACCAAAATTTTTTCCCCTATCTAGCATCAGATAATTTCTTCCTGCTGTTACAGAACTTGAATTTGTAGTTCTCAATTTGTTGCCCTCCTTTTTTGTCACTGTATTAGAAATAAAAAGGGACTTCTGTGCAACTTGGCAGTTGTGAAAACAAGTTCCAGGATAATTTTCTCATTGCTCTTTCTCTATTGCTGATTTGTTTAGAAAACGTCCAAGGTTTTTTTAGCACGTACACAAAAGGTTACTGCTGTGCCTTTGTCTTCTCATATCAGATTTTAGTTCTTGTTTGATGCCTGCTTCACAGACAGGTGAGTGACAGATCCATATGTCTTTAGAGCAAGTCAAATTAATTCTATATAACACTCCCCATTCTCTGAGCTAATGGGACCAAGGAGAGGGACTATTGAGGTATGGGCTGTGATGCCCACAGAATCAAAAAAATATTCAAATTTGTCAAATCAGTTGAGATAAAGCCCACAACTGTTGAGAGATGTCTCTGATTGGAGCTTCTTTCCATGTGTGGAAAAGTAAAGACTACTGTTTTGATCACCACAGCAGGTTGAAGGTACCTCTGTGGTTTTCAAAAGCTTTCCTGATGGCCTCTGTGGTGACAGTTTCATTTTTCTCCAGGCTGACTCTGCTGACTAATGACAGTAACTGTGACAATGTTTCTGAAGCTCATATTAAGCAATCCTGTGAAGGAAGAAGGAAGTCAGGGAAAAGCCCAAAACACAGATTTGCTTAGCAGGATTTGCTGCTGGCTCCAAGCAACAGGCTTAGTGTTTCTGGTTCTAGTCCTTATTTGGTGGAATATTTTGCCTGGTTCACTGCTCCATCAATGACTGGTGCTGGTGGCATGGCTCGGGGCTATTTAAAAGGCCTTGGGGAAATTGCTGTGAAACAAGTGGCAACCAATTAGTATGATTCACATACTGGTGCCTGAGTTAACTGACAATGAGAATCTGAAGCTGTTTGCAGCAAAGAAGTTCTTGAAGCACATCCAGAAAGTATTAACATGCTGCGTGCCAGGTGGTGAGAAGGTCACTGGGACAGAGATAATGAGCAACTGGGAAAAATTCACATGGGAACTTTTATCTGCTCTAATTCTACCACCATTCCAGCTTTGTTCTGAGAATTGCTTTGCTGTAAAAGCTAATCAAGCTTTTCAAATACCTTTAATCACCAAAGTGTAGAAGAAAATGCATTTATCATTGATTTAGCCTGCTTGGTTTGGGCCTCCCCAACCCAGCCATTATCTTCCTCCTTTAAACAACTCCTTTGTGAAATCCTTCTTTAAATAGTGAGTTGCACAGGCTCAGTCACTTTAGTAGATTTCCCCTTGGAAAGACATACGAGAAGGAAATGTAGAAAGATAAGAGATTAACTTGGAATATTCATAGGCAGGGGCTTTTGCTTTATGAGCTCCAGGGAGTCAGCTAAGCATCCAGGTCAACACAGCAAGAGCATAGACGTAGTGTTCAAGAAGAGACCGCTGGTTTTGACCATTCCTAATAGTTTTACAGTCCTGCCAAGGCATGGACAAAAATCTCCTTCTGCTTTATCCATATTCCTGTTTCTTAGTGTTTTGTTACTGATGAGCTGAGTAGACGTACATCAAGAGAATAGTGGGCCTCAGTGCTGCTGTTTTCAGGGCAGTTTGAAATGGCAATCCTGCTTTTCCAAGCCAGAGCTTAATTTATACTGACCTCATTAATGATGCTGATGAAAGGCAAAGCCAGTGTTTCTCATACATTTGAAAGCTGATCCTCCATTTAGAGAAGAGGAAACTGATCTCATGCACCCCGTTTCAACACTAATGTCTTGGAAAAAGCATGTCCGCCTACCTTTTATGTGACATCTGAGCTTACCCTTTTTCCATCCACCAGTCAGCCCTTCATGCAGCCTTCTGACTGAGCAAGGTCAAATGGAAGTCCGCTGTCTTGATGAAGCACAGAGATGATGGGAAAGCTTAAGTGCGTGTCAATAGGGAAAGATACAACAAGTGAGGGATAAAAAAAAAGTTTTGATATGTCCAAGGAAGAGGATAAATATGACAGATAAAACCACTAACTGTACTCGCCACTATCCCTTTAACAGAGGAAAGATAAATGTTTAAGACAGCTGTGTATCCTTTTTGGTGGATTAGCACTATTTCAGTTTGTGTACTGCATCCAAAAATTTCAGCTTGAGCACTTCAAATCCAGGGCTCTGTATATTTTTTCAAGTGCTTACAATTAGTTTATAACCATCTCTGCTGAATGCCTTCACTGAAAATCAGGCAGTCATGGAGCAGTTGTTTCCAACACGCTTGGAAAGATCACGAGAGCCAAGAAATTAAATGTTCATAGCCTTTTTGAAGGGTCCAAGAATTTTAGTACAGACAGTCTGCCTACTTTCCATTGAATACCTTGGCCAGTTACTCAGAACTAGATGTGCCATTCCGGCCTGCAAAGGAAGAGGAGAGGGAGCTGGTTCCATCTGTGATAGGAGGTGGTGCTTATTATTAGTAGTAACACATTAGTAACATCACCAACCACAGTCTTACATCAACTCAGAGTTGGCTTAAAACTTCTTAGCAGGGGTACTGCTGGTAGCACAGCCACAACACTTGGGATCACTGGGCACATTATTTTTTTTTAATAGTGTTCTCTTCAAGATCTTTCTACAGAAAGTGGGATTCAGAGGAACCATGTCCTTTGAGGTTGTTTTGGAGGGATTTTTTTGTGGTGGTGGTTTGGAGGCTGTGGGGGGAGGAAGCTCTTTGCTTGTTAAGCTGATGCTGTGCTGTGCTGTGCCACCAAGGAAGTTCACAGAAAGAGTGAGAAGGCACAAAGCCATGTGCAAACACGAGCCTTGTAGTTCAAAACCTGTGACATTTTGTCAGTTTATATTTTAGGACAGGTTTTTTTCACCAGGTGGTCTACAGATCCCTGACTTTAGGAAGCCTGCAGGTGTCAGCTAAGAAAAACCAGCCCACTGTCTTTATGGGATCTGCACCCCCATGGAAAGTCTTTAAGGACACCGCAAATATAAAAATGTTTGGGAAAAATTGCTCTGGATTATGTCCCTGAGAGTCTTGTTCGAGTTTTATTTTAAATAGCAGCTAGTTAGCTGTAGCAGTACACTGAGAACACTTATGTGGAAATCAGTGTCAAGAGATGAAGGGACAAGCCCTCATTCACAAGAAGAGCACCTCAACGCCAAGTGCAGAACTCTCCTGGCTTCTTGTCTGCTCAGGCCAATTAAAGAGATTTTATCTGACCTACTGTTACTACTGGGACAGAAAAATCCTCTGCTGCATTATTTTCCATGTTATTTTGATTTACTGCGCACTTCTTTTTCAAATTCTGTTCTTTTTTTCATGTCACCTAGAATGTGCTTGAAAATTTAGAAGAATTCTAGCTTGTTTGTTCATTTGCTGTTCTCGCCCTTCTTTCTTCACAGAATCTTATGGCAAGAGCCCTGTACGATAACGTCCCCGAGTGTGCAGAAGAGTTGGCCTTCCGCAAAGGAGACATTTTGACGGTGATAGAACAGAACACCAAAGGTCTTGAAGGATGGTGGCTCTGCTCCTTACACGGCCGGCAAGGCATCGTCCCAGGCAACCGTGTGAAACTCCTGATAGGTCCGGTGGTACAGGACAGTCTGTCTGGCCAGGATATGCCCAGTTCAGGACTGATGAATCAGTCTTTCAACCATCAAAAGATCTACCAAGTGCCAAGCTCACATGCTGTAGCACAGGACCCTGTCTACCAAGTGCCACCTTCCCATCAGAATCAGGGAATTTACCAAGTACCCACTGGTCATGGTCTAGTGGGACAAGATATTTACCAGGTGCCACCCTCCATGCAGAGGTGTGCTGATGGTCCAGCTCTGACTAACAAGGTGCGTGCATTTGCTTTTCTTTCACAGCTCCAAAGCAGTTCTCTTGTGCTGCCCACCAGTGAAGTGGTTAATGTCTAGTGCCAGCCTGTGGACTGATATATATGTATAAAAATACATATAAACTGTATAAAGTTACAGCAGTAACTTTAATTATTTGTAATTAAATTGATTAATCTGCTTAATTTGCAAGGGCGATACACAGTAGAGCATTTTCGAGCTGCTGCTAAAGATGAGGGAGAGTATGTGATCTCACATCCTCCCAGGCTGAGGCACATCTGGCCTGTGGCACTCTTGCATTATGTGTTCAAAAGCGCTGCTGTAGCAAGATTAACTCTCCCGCATATTAATGAACAGTTACATCACCTGCCCAAGTAATTTTTGTTTAATTAAAAATTACATACTGTGTTGCTGGAGAAGTCCCAGTGGACTATAGAGTATATATACTATAAAGAGGAATCCATGATTGACAAGATAAGAGCCATACTCGTAAGAGCGAGGGAGCAAGAGGATGATGATAACAAGAGATGTTTTAATACTGAACCTAAATCTTGTAAGAGTGCATTTATGTTTAGCTACAGCTAAATTTCTTGATTGAAAGTGGGAGTTGCAACAGCTCCATGATGGAGCCATTACTGCAGCAGTTGACAGCTCCCAAGGCTCCAGTGAGAGGCATTGCATTAAGTGGATCCCCACTTATTCCTGCCCTTCTTAGGCTCTCCCCATCTCCTGCCACTCCCTCATTTTACCTTCATAAGATACTTGCCAGGTACCCTGGTACACACAGTGCACAGTCACACTGGTGGAAAAGGATTAAGAAAGACACCCAAAGAATGAAGGAGATTCTCCTGGTCTTCTAGACCCCTTACTGCAAAGCCAAAAAGAAGTTCTTCCATTCCCTCCATTCCCAGTTCAACAGCTTCAGCTATTAGCATCCTTCTTCCGTTTAGACTTTAAAGCACAGCATTTATATCCAAGTTACGTGAGCAGATGATATCTCTTGTCAGGAAATTCTTGTCTGGTTTAAACTTTAATCTCCTAATTTAGATTGGCAAGACAGTCTGTTTCATGTTTTTCCCCCAGCTCTCCTGCAACCCAGCCTTTTTCATATCAGGCCTGTGGAAGACATCTTCTAATGCTTTTATTTCCTTGTTATAATTTCATTTTCCCTGATAAGACTAAATGGATTTTTTTCCCTTATGAGCAAGAGAAAAAGATCTGTGAAACTATTCCAAGTCAATTTATAAAGAGGTTTGCTTGCTCAGCTTTTCCACAATTATGCTTTCCAGGCTGTCCAGGAAGATAACATGAGAAAATTGCACTTGCTACACAGGCAGAGATAGGAGCTTTGTTGGAGCAGTTATGTGGGTTTTCTTGATAACTCTCACGTATTTTTTTCCTTTTTTTCTTTGCCTATAGACGAGATGTAGTGAAATGTTCTACAGGGGCAGTATTGTTTACCTATCCACAGTAGCATTTAGATACCCTCTAAGATAGTCAGTGAGCACCTGGTAAATACATATTGATGGGACAACACAGGAGAGATCACATTTTAGTGTGTGTCTGTAGGAAACATTTTACAGAGCGCTGGATGTTTTACAACCTCAGCTCTCCATCTTGGGCCACAGGACCTTCAGCATACTGCAGAGCTTCAACAGAGGTCTGTTGAAAAGCCCAAGTGTGGAATAGTTTTGGGACCTGACCTGCCTAAATGACTGTTAGAATAGTTTGCTTACCATAATACGTATGTGTTTGTACACTGCACAGAAAGAATTTTCCAACTGCATGTGAAATCTCTTCTCTCTCCCCTCACCCCTCTAGCTCCACTGAAACTAACAGGACATTCTGCATAAACCTGGTTGCTGCTAGGACTGTGTTAAAACCCTCGAAACACTGAAAGCTTTGTTTTAGTTTAAGTGCAAACTTCTTGTTGAGGTGCAAAAATCAGAAGCAGTGAAGCACCTGTTTTCTCCAGGTTTCTGCCTAGGAATTTTTCCAACAACCTTGAATATGCGTTTTTCTGAATTCAAATCACCTTCTGTAAAAAATTAAGATTATTTTCCTGCTTTATGACTTGTTTTCATTTAATTCCCTGCAAACCATGAAAGGCCAGCTATGCTGCATGAAAAGAAATGGCTACAGTGCTAAGTGTAGAATAACTAAACACATACATTTATAAAGCGTTTTACTCTCATCAAAGTAGATATCAACCTGCTTAGCACTAGCTAATATTTGCTACTTGCTTTCATCATGGCTTAAATTTATTTAGCCTAAGAGCCCTTTGGTCTCAGTATTCACCATTTATTTGTGGCAGACAAACCTCACGGCAGCGTTCTGCTTTGATCAAAGGCAGACATATCTCTAGTGCTTTGGAATTGCTTAGTTCTACAATAAATAGAGCCCATTGGGATTGAAACCATGGTAGACGAGAGAGAACTGTAGGGTTATTAGTGAAGGTGGATTCTGAGGTAAAACATATTCCATTATTTGTCATCCTAACCTTGCTAAACTGCTATTTAATGCTAAAGCTGCAGCTCTCTAAAGCTGCTAATGGGTTTGTGAAAGAAAAGCCTAATTAAAGGGAAGCACTTCAGCACTTTTGTTCTTTGTCTGAGGAAACAGTCTGTCCTTCAACTCCTCCTCCTCTAGGGATCAGTAAAAACAATCCTTAATATTAAGAAAAGCTGGACATCTTGAAGATTTAATTTGGGGAATCTTTGCTTTGTCTTCCAAAGATAATTAATCTCTTTTCTCGGACTTGTGACACCTGCTCCCAAGGCTTAAATGAACCACTTTGCCTCCTTCCATCAGCAGAGTCATCTGGTCAGCAAGCTGTGTTGTTTTGGCAGTTTTAAGGACATTGAAGAGTTTTGCTATGAGCACTTCTGTATGGAAGCCTTCTCCTTTCCCATAGCAGTAGCTAGAGAAGAAGACCATGTCCTTTAGACACCACTCTTAAGCAGGACCAGCAGCAGTTTCTGCCCTATCCATTTCTGCACACGTCTGCCTGTTTTCTTTGTGCAGATGTGTGGCTTGGCTGCCATACAGGTTTTACAGGCAAGGCTTAGGAACTGCTGTCAGGCAGGAATTGTCTAGCCTCAAGCAGCAGTAAATCAACAGTGGGCACTGTTATTAAGCTGTGCTGAGGGAACGCATCTTGTTAGCCAGAAAGGCAAAGCGAGTCAAAAAAGGAGTCCTGAGGCAGGTAATTACAATGATTAATTGCTTCTGACCAAGCCGGTTGTTGACAACAGAGCTGTATGTGCTCCCTCTATCAAATAAAATAGCACCTTCTAAAACTCACCCTCCCGATGACAGAGATAATGAGGGAGAGTTTAAAATTAGCCTTGGTTAGCCCCAAGCTTTTGTAGATTCGTTGCAAGTTTAGTCACAAAACAATTACACCCCTAAGTGTGGAGAGCATCTGAGGAGCATAAAGATGTGAAAGCTGTATCTTAGAATTTATTCCCTCCTTGCGTGCTCTGCCTTGAAACTTACTCTCTTTTGCAGCAACCAGCAAAGAGAAGGAACCTTGAGACATTCAGGAAACCTGGATTTTATCCTTGCTGCAGAATTCTGCATGGGTTTGAGTGGTGTTTCTGCACCTCATCTGCGAAATATGTGGGTTAATTATGAGGGAACGCATTCTGTACAGATTGCTTTAAGAACATCCTCTGGGAAAGGTGCTGTCAAAGCACAAAGTCTTTCATCTGTGATTAATCATTAGTTCACAACTAAGCTTTAAACTGGGGAAAGCTACACATGAAAAGAAGTCACCAGCATCATTTAGACACTCTTTTTCTGATTCAGTGTTTTCCCCAGCTGGTCTGTTGTGCTGTCACTGCCATCTTGAAAATAGTTTTGGCCAAAAAATTTAAGGGAATTATTTTCTTGTTGGAAAACAGTTTTGATAAACTCTGAAACCTTTCTGTAAGATCCAGTAGCTCTCAGCAGAACTGCTGATTGAGGGAACTCTGCACGAAACAGAACGAGGCTTATGTACCACAGCTGTTCAACCAGGGATGAGGCTGCACTGCAGGAGTTACCAGCCCTGAACAACAGCTCCTACAGGGCACAGGCTAACTCAGGCAAATAAAGATTAATGCCTTGGAACACACCGGCTTTTTTGTATGTTGGTCTGTTTGAACTAGAACTCTGCAGTTCAGGAAACACTTAAGAGTTATCCACCTTCTAAAAGTGGATATAGCAGAATAAGGGAGGAACTCATCTTCATCCCTGGCCTATTTCCAAATATAAACATGTCCTTGACAGATCAAGGGCTTCACACCCCGCCATCCTGCTAACTCTGCCTTTTTCAAGAGGTCACTGCCTTCAGCAGGAGGTTTGGGTAAACCATGGCTAAGGGAACAGACCTTGTTCCCTGGTCTTTATTGTTATATTTTTTATTATTATAACATAGAGTTACGTTGGCTGACTGAACTAGAAAGTGGAAACGCCATGGCACGAGCAGCACCACCCTGACAGTTCCAGCACAGGCTTCAGTAGCAGGAGCCAGTTAGCCCCATTATGATGTTTTTCCTTCCAATTATATAAGTACTGTCTTAGCTGGGAAGAAACAAATGATTGCATGTAACATTTATTCCAGAAATAAGCCTACCTTTACATTATTATCCTTTTTTTTCTTGCGTATTTTCATATTTGTGAGTAAAGAAGAGACATACATTAAGCACAGTAAAGAATTGTGTAGCAGATATATTTTATTATCCAAAAGAATTGGAGCATATCTAGTATTCTGCAGCTTGTCAGCAAAATGAATTTTCATTCAAAGTTGTAATAATGTCCCCATTTACCCTCAAGTCTGAAGTAGCACAGTTCCTCCTGTGATAAGGTTTACATAAAGTACCCAAACAGTAAACATATAGTCCCCTCTGGTTTTTTTCCTGCTTTCAAATTACAAATTCTGTTTTGGGGATTTGTGCCCCTCATAACGAAATACTGCTTCAGTGTAAGAAGTGCTGAACACACAGGAAGTTTGCTGAGTGCAGCAGGAATGGTACCACATACCTCAACACTCAGTGCTCTGTTTCACAAAGTCAGTGCTCTGTTTCACAAAGTGTGCTTTAAAGGATGAAAATCTCTCAAAATTAAATGCAAACTCAGTGGTTAAAACAGCACACAGCCTTTTTCTTAGACTCAGGAGTTTCACTTGTAATTTTCCATGTGACTGTAATAGAACAGCCATTTTACTGTAAAATTTGGTGCAGTTAATCTATTCTCAGTAGTCTTCATGAAAACCACTGAGTGAAGAAACCCTCATCCACAAGTCAGAGTAAGCAGTAGTTATTCACTGATGTGATTTGTAGAGAAGTATTATAAGAAAAAGACTGCATTTTATTAGGGTGAGCAAACATATGAGCTCAACATTACTCCCTGTTTCTTCCTGAGCTCAGGGCTCATTTTAATCAGTTCTATTTGTAGACCAGAGGCATGCATTTTTCCCCTGGAGTATCACAAAAAAGGCCAGTCCTGTAATCTCCTCCAATAACCGAGGTCTCCAGGGACACAAATCTGCCTGCACAGGCATAAGCACAGCATCAAACCTTAAATAAATAAATAAATAAATAAATAAATAAATAAATAAATAAAAAAAAGGAAAATGCAAGCCTATGGACTCTTTTCTTGGTGGTTTGAAACCTAACTGGACCTTTGGCTATGTCTGAAACGGACACTAAATTTAGGTAATCTAAATTTCCCTCTAGGTATACTAAAAACTAAGTGCAGCAGCAGAGCATTTTAGAAAAGAAATTCCACACAAGTAGAAAACTGATTATTCAGAAAGTGAACCTAATCATAAGGAGGAAGTGTGGTTTATGGAGATAGGAAATGAGTAGATGAAGACAGGTTGCTGACCATAAGAAAACACAGTTGTAGTGAAATCTAAAGGCTTGGCAGGCATTCTGTGATTCTGGAGATGTTTTGATTTGGAGGAAGACTAATTAGCACCAGAATATCATCATTCCACATGTCTGGCTTGAAATGTTTCAATTTTTCTTTTTTAAATAGCAGGGATAATACTGCTTTTTTTTTTCTTTTTTTTTTTTTCAGCTTAAATCTAAATAATCTTTCTCCCCAGACAGATTTGTCAGAATGGAAATAAAGTGAAATTCATGTACTTAAGTTCTAGGGAGACAGAAACCTTCCATAAGACAGTCCATCCCTAAGACAGTAACATATTCCTATTGGGTCTTTCCATCACAACTTTTTCAGATGCACAATCAGTCATGTCTGAGGTCTGATGTAATTATTATACAGATGCAACAAACAATTAATGGTGGAGTTTATCTCTGTTTAAAAGGTGTCTATACCTTCCATAAACTTGCCACAGCAAGCAGAGCTAATCTAAACACGGGTTACTAGGAGCACTTGTCTGTACATGTGCCCAGAGAAACCCATACAAAATTGGAGCCAGCATACGGCTTGTGAGCCAGAGAACCTTTACAAATCAAATTAAATTGAGCTTCTTCCTGATGGAAGGTTTTATTTGCCTGCCTCTGTCAGAGTAACGTGGTTCCCAGCCTAGATGATTTAGGGACACTTCCATTGTTTCTGCCCAAGTGTACCTCTGAGAACACTCTTGTGGAATTGAAACTCTTTGGCAGTGCTTCATCTCAACCATTTTTTTGCCCACTGGGAAATGCCGATTCACAAAAACTGAAATTGTTGACAGGGAAGGATCTGTTCTGAGAAATGTCTTAAAGGAAGGGAAACAAGAAGTCATGGAAATACCCTATTACAACAATTCCCAAATGAAGCTTCCCTCCGACCAACTTTCTATTCAATATAGGAGGGAAGAAATAACAGAAATAAGATGAAACCCCTCAAAAGAATTAAAATTAATTGTTTAGACTGAACCAAACTAGTTTAATGCTTGTGAGCCTTTAGGATTTTATGTCATTCACAACAAGCCACTCTCTGCCACATGCTTTTTGTTAATGAAAACTACAGCTCAGATTTAATCCCAGGTTTCCAGAGAGTGCTTTGGCAGATACACGTATTTCTCCACAAAAACTTATCACACAATAATTTGAGGGGTTTCTTTCTCAGTCCATAGACATTATTTCAGAGTGTGTGCTTGTTCTATCACTAGCCTTGTAACGCATCAGCTCTTTAGCCCTGTTGGCCAGTGCACACAAAAATGATGATGTCGCTGTGTGTCTTAAAAAATGAGTGATTGTTGTGGGGATGGCACTGGTAAAACTCTTAGCAAGAGTGCTGAACGACTACCCTCTTTCACACTCCTCTTAAAAATGCTGATAATTTAATAGTATTGAGTATGTTTTGCTCATCTCTCTTGTTCTCTTCGTTTCCTCTGAAAAAAAAAATGGGATGCTCTCAGAAGTGTTGGTTTGACTCTCTTTAATCACATTTTGTAAGCAAGAATAACTCTTACCAGAAGCTGGGAAATACCCCTTCCCAGTCAGCCTTGCAATTCAAGACCAGCCAGCACCAAGCCTGTTCCACTGAAGCAAGCAGAAAGTTGTTCATAACACAACTGGCAGAAAGCCCCAGAGTTGATGTGAGAAAGAGCGGGAGCAGGTCACAAAAACATCATAAAATAAAGAAAAAAAAAAACAGTAAAATCCTGCCAGTGACAAAATTGAAGAGCTTTTTTGTGCTTTGTAGTGCTCATTCAGGTAAGGCCTGGAGAGAGAGAGAGACTTTTCTATCTGCATTTAGTTTGCAGTCACGAACTCCAGTAAGGAAAAATTCAACACTGTCCTTCAAAGCTACAGTTAATTCAAGTCAGTACTGTTCTATCACACTTAATACATCCCTGTCATTTTATACTAGTCAGAGTGTAGGCCATTTATGTAACTGCACAAATTAAAAAAAAAAAATGTTTGGAAAGACAATAAACCTGCACTTCAGTTTTAGGAAAAATACGAAACTGAAAACCAGTGTAATGACCCTGCTTTTGTGTGCTGGTTAATGGAAGAGGTCACACCAGAAGTTAAAAAAATGAGGATTAGGCTAGTTGCAAAGCAGTGGGCTATACCCTTTCCACCAGCGGCTGAGGGTTTGAATCAAGGCCAGCTTGTGATTTCACACTTTTTATTTTAAATTTGTTTCACAGCTTCTGCTCTACATCTTCAAGACTCACAACCCAAAGTGGGTATAAATCTTGTTGAAATAATACACCCTCAAAAGCAGGACACCCGTTTCCATTACTTGTTTTTATTTACATTACAATATCATGGGGGTGTTTTTTAAGACTGAGCATCTACTAGTGAGGGAGGCACTTCATAGGCACATTTAAAATTTGTATTTTAATGCCTGAGCCTTCAAAGGTAAGCATTTTTAATTTAGCACAGCATGAGTCAGTGACATCTGGACATGCTTTAGCACTGAAAGCAGTTACAGTTACAGCAGAATCTTCATAGGTAAAGGTCTTGGACAACAACTGGACAAAAAGTAGAGGAGAAAAGCGGGTGTTTTGAAGATAAAACAACATCAACAAATAAATGAGTTCTGTATCAGTGTAGTATTTATCATGTATTCTTATCTTCACACATCTGAATATTCTAAGAAAATTCATGGTGAACACCCGCTCAAAGACAAGCAGAGGTGTCACTGTGCATGTTGATGCCTCATTTCTTTCCGCCTCGCTGTAGAGCTGATAACACACTCAGCCCATACAGAAAACTCATACAGGCATTTCTGTAGATTTCCTCTTGCATTGCAGAAGCATTTGGTCCCATAATGGCACTAGAAAAATGCAAAGTTGCAGCTACAAGCCCAGTGCATTAGAAGAAATGGCCCTACATGCTTCCTCTTCTCTGTTTCAGCTTGTGAAGCTTGATCAAAGCTCTCCAACAGTTCAGCCTTGGCAGGAAATACTATACTGGAACGTTTTATGGTGGCCTGATGTTCATGCATTATGTAGGTTAAAATAAAGTGTTATGAGTTCATAATCTAAGACCTATAGCAACTTACAAACCCAAACATTTATAAGAGTGAGTATCCTTAGCACATGACAAGAGTGAAGCTCCAACCTTCACTCACTGCAGCAGGGAAACACTGTATGTCATTGTATATAACAAATAAGTTTGTTCCTTTTTTTTCAGAGCAGACAACACAGAGTGATGCAAAAGGTATTACTTTCAGGAAATTCATTATCATTCACTAGATATCTTGATGCAGCTTACAAAAGGCAGGAGTGGAAACACTATGTGCTTTCTGTGAAAAGGACAGAATTGTAGCCAGCTGGACAGATTCTTTCAAATATCCAGTGTTTTTTAACATAACCTTCTTGCAGCTCAACTTAGCCACAGAATCTTTCCTAGGGAAAAAAAAACCAAACCAAAATCATCTAAGGAGACACATGCGGCTTCCTAAGTGCATGCAGCAAAACTGAAAGAAGGACCAAGAGATGGTTCACTGCCTGATCCAAAATCATTCAATGGCTCCTGCCACTGCCTTGCAAAAGGCTAAGAGTTCAAGAAAATAAGGATTAGATTTTTTCCCAATAATTTCTCTGATAATGATTTCCCTATATTCTCTTTGTCTACTTCATGCTCTTTACAAGTCTAAAAGAGCACAGGTAGCTGTTGTGCATTCACTTAACAGGCTCAGGAATAGAATGTCAATGATTAATAGTTTCATATTAAATATATAGAAATATTTTACAACAGACAACAAACATGATTTTTTTTCCATTTACTTGCATTTTGATGAATATTTCCCATACCCAGGCTTTATGACATCCCCATTTTGTGCATCCCCACTTGGCTTCATCTGGGGCATAACTCTTCCCAGGGTAAGCAGTGAATGGCAGTAGTTCATCAGCTGCTGAGAATTGCCCATGGGGTGAAGAGGAGAGCATCGTGGGAGGAAATATGTTTTAATACAGTTCTTTGTCCAGATTTAAAATACATATGTAGGATTTGCCTCACATGCCTGTTCTTTTCCACCTATTCAAAAAGCACTGTTCTATTTTAGGTGATGCAGTCAGCAGGCATTAGTAGGTTCTTAGGGTTAAGAAAGCATACTGGGAAAGAGCAAGCTGCCCTCTTCAGCTCCCCTCTCTGCCTGTGGTTTGGGTGCGACAAAGTGTTACAGAGGTGAAACATAACTCTGCTTCAGTTCTCTCACCTGTAAAACTCACTTGTTTCCCATAATTCTGCATATCAGGCATCGCAGGTCATGGGAACAGGCCAAATTACGTCCTCCACTGTACTGCTATAAATTCAGAGTAATTCTGTTTGCTTCAGTAAGTTTATTTGCTCTTTGTCCTTGTTAAACAATGTAAACTACAGTGGTGTGTATCTGCTGTAAGCACGAGAATGGTCTTGTTGTTGCCTTAGTTAGGAATGTTCTCTATTGCAGGCTAATATCCGTTTTAATCCTAGAAGAAATAGAATGTTGGGGGTTTTTCCACTATATTTAAGAGAGAGGGATTAATGAACCACAAGACAGGATATTTTGTAAAGTACATGCACATTCAGCTCTTTTTCTTGGTTAGGAACATGCCATTGGCATGGAAAAGGCTCAAGTAATTGCTTTTGGAAGAGTATGGTCTTCAACAAGAACAGAACAAACTTTCTGCTCAATTGTCTTTGTTTTGCAGTACTGAAAGTTTGAAGGCTCATTACATTTTTCGCCAGAGCCAAACATGGTCCCTGTTAGTTGCTCTGCATAGATTAAGTGGTTAACAATGTTTTGAGAATGTTGGGCTAAATAGTTTGTGGGAACACCATCTGTTTCCTTTAACACATAAACAAAGAAAATTGCTGGTTTGAAATGCAGGATTATTTAAACTTTGGTGACCACAGGCATTCTTAAAAGAGAAGAGGTAAAAGGAAAAATAATCCTCATGAGGTATGAAGTTCAATGACATTTGTTAGAAAATAAATTTCTGAGTACCAGACAGGTCTGCTATCCCTGTTCTAGAAGTGAGACAAGGGGAATGTTTTCTTTGCAGTCACCTCCTTCCTTTTAGAGTCCATATTCAAAAATTAACTGCCATCAAAAGTGGAAACCATAAAAAATGGTTCAGTAATGCACTGAAAGGGCTGAGCATCCCATCCAGAAGCAGCAAGTTCGTTTAATGTATTTATGGGTGAATATCCAAAATCAAAAGTTACTTTTGACTAGGTTTGGTACCTTTCTTACTTCATCGGCCCAGCTGCTTTTCTCTTCCTCGTTTGGAAGAAGCAGTGCAACCACGTGTTCTGACATCCCACATGAGGTCACCTCTTGGGGAAATGAGACCAAGAACAAACGCTCCTCATTTTCACTTTGTCAAGTACTGGGGGTATTCTTTGAATTACAGTTACAATGTGTTTCGTTTTGGTGATGAGCTGCTTCTGATGTGAATTGACTAGAAACAAGCAGTCCAGAGGCATGGCAGGTTTGGCTTAACAAAAAGTGTTGGAAGAAAAGGTACAACGGGAAACATTGTTGTACTCAGTAAAGACCCGATTAGCATCTCCAGGGAATTTTATGATGTAATTGCTCACAACATGCTGTTACTGGACAATAATGCTCCATACAGGAAAATATACCTGAGTCACTGGAAGAAAAAAATTGTTTTTCATGTTATCAACAAACTTTGGTTGTTGCTGGGTTTCTTAAGGTCATACTTTATGCCTTTTATATTGCTTTTTCAGAAGCCTGAAAAGGAGCGGGCATAGAAGCCTCTGATGCATTTTTATTTGGAAAATCAATGTCACCTTAAGCAGAGCAGCCCTGCAGACAGCTCAGCTCTTCTGTCCATAGTCACTCATATAAGCAGCCTGGATTCCTGAATACCCAGAATCAGGCATTTTGTGTTTTAACCTTTCACTTTCTTTGGCAACAGCTGGAAGCACCCACAGCAGGGGTTTGTTTCAGCCAAATGAGGGAGTGATGCTGCTTGACCACTGCTTCAAGTTGGTCAGGTCTGGGAGAGTGTGAAAGTGTCAAGACAGATGATATAAAAAGTGTAATGCTGAATAAAACTGGCTTCCTTCATCTGTCCCGTCTAGCCTTAGTGTAGTTTTTTTAGAATTGTATCAGAGCACAGTAAATAAAACCAGCAGCCTTGTAGTACTGTAAAGCTTTCATACTGCATCTGGTATGTCAGCATTTTTTGAAAAATGGGAAGGGTCTCTAAAGATGAGCTACAAGAGTAAATGCAGCTGCATGAAACTCCTGTATGCAGAGTGAGAGAGAATCTCTCTGCAAGTGCTGGGCATGAGCACAGCTTCTCTTCCATGTATGTCTCAGGCTCCACAGTGCAAGGATATCATCTGCTTTGCAACCAGAGATTGTTTTTGCAAAAGCAATGTTTACCTACAACAACCACATTTAACAAGAAGAGCAAGGGGTTTTACATGCATGTACTTAGGGACGTGGCTTAGTGGTAGATTTGGCAGCATTAGGTTTGTGGTAGGACTCGAAGGTCATTAAGGTCTCTTCCAACTTTCTGTGATTCTGTGGCTTATTACCTGTGCTGCTCAGATCAGCTCCCTTTTTTTTATGTTAGAGGCCTGTGATTTTGCTCGTGGAGATTAATTCTCTGAGCAAGAAGAGAGTGGTGATGTCTTGCATCCTGAATAAGTTTAGTCCTAAGATGGGTAGGACAGTTACTGCCGAGCCTGCTTAAAGACGCTTCTTAGAAGTGCTGTGCAAGTCTTTGAGAACTAAGGTGTCCTGAAGCTTCCGCAGAGGTGCCATCTGTTGCCTCCACAGGCAGGACTGTCAGAAGCATTACAAATCTGAGACCTGGAGGAGATTGAGTCAAATTTTACTCCTGCTCTGGATTTAAGATAGAGTTTGGCTTCTGGAGTAGAACACAGCTGAGCAAGGGGTTATAAAAATTTCAGACTGAGGGACCACTATCTGTCTTTTTGGAGCCTGACACTGCCTGACTGCTGCTTTGCCTGGCTAGGCAACAACCATCAGGTAAAGCAGAGACAAATCACAGCAGTGCACTGCGTGGAGCCTCTTGCTGCCTGCTATGAAAACCGCATTGTTGCTTTTCTCTGGGATGGTCAAGCAGTTTCCCAGCATATTAGCAAGCAGCCTAATGCCACAGTGTTCACAGCAGCAGAAGGGGCTTCTCATGGAGATGGGCTACCCAGGAAACAGCCCTTTGTTTTTTACTGGATGTTGTCTGTTCTCCCAGAGGAACACTTTTGAACACCCAGTGACTCACTACTGAAGCATCTTCATGATTGTAATTTTTGAGCCCCTGGAAGGAACTTCTGAGTAAACATCGCTTAAAACCAAATCCTTCTGTTCTTTGGTAGGAAGCATTTGACTGGCAGCACACAGCTGGGAAAAAAGAAGAGGATGCAAAATACATATGGCAAACTATACTAGTCTGATCACTAGCCCTCACTGGCAGAAACAACATGAAGAAGTGATGTTGATACAAGTTAGAATTTTCTCAGGCGAACAAAATAATCCCAGTATTACATGAGAGTGGCCTAGGAGGGATAATGTCTGAAGTGATCCATTGTTGGAAGCTTCCAGTAACTTCAGAAAGAACTTCTTTAAAAGTTTTGCCTGTAGATACCTTTTACAATGCAGCAGGTGACTCCGTGGGAGAGGAGCAGTCTCTCATAAATGCAGTACATTTTTAGATTCTTAAAAAAAACAACCTTGTACATATGTAAGCCCTATTAACCACACACCCAGTTTAGCAGTTCTCTCACTGAGACAACTGACCCAGAGGTGAACTGACCCAGGTCCCTGGAGATTGTATCACTTCCAGTTCCTGTCTTCAGTTGCTAATTCAAGGAAGAGCAGTTGCAAAACCCACTGGCTTCCCCTGCTTCCAGGCATGAATGTTTCTCCTTCCCTTAGGGCACATGTAATCAGTGCCAGGAGCACTGCCTTGGGTTACTCACATTGAATCAGGGCTGTGTGTTGGCATGGCAGCTGCCTCAGGGGGAGGATTCGGTGATTGCTTCCTGGTACAGGGACAGAGATTGCCCAGCAATATGTGGGCAGCAGGTGAAAAGAAGGAAAGCCCCTGTTGTTAAAATAGCAGAGAGGAGTTAGCAGGTTAGCATGAGGGACTTTCCCTGAAGACCTCAGTCAAGCAAAACTCACTCTGAAATCCGACAGTGCTAGGATTCATTACAACAAAAACTGTTACAGGTTTTTGACTGAGCATTTGAGCTCAGTCTTGCATACATTTCCAAAGACAGTTAGGTAGCTGTAGTACAGAACTTTCCCTAGCTGAGTACAAAGCCACATTTTGTGTGAGCCTATGTAATTTGCCATTTTATGCCTTCGGGTTACAGTATTTATATTTTTTTCTTAGAGCTGAATAGTATCGGCAGAAGCTGTCAGCCTTTCTACTACAAACTCAGCTCTTTTTTGGGGTTAGGTAACATTTCTTTTGTACCACACTATATTGAAATTCTGCCGTGCAGATGCTGTCCAAGACATAAGGCATTTATTTTTCACAAGATTTTATTTGAAGTCATTATGATAGTTAATGGTTTACAAAATGTCCAAAAATGTAAATTCTAAGCTTTTTTGTTTTTCAGAGGCTGTTATTTCATTATATACTTGCAGAATGGCTTAACATTTCCCATCTCTTAGCCACTAACATAGAAAAACCAGAGACAGCAAAATTGAACATCCTGCTTTGGAAGGTTTAAGCATAGCCTTTCTATGCAAACAATTTTCAAAGCCACAGCTCACACTCAGTTCTCCAGGATGTTGTGCTATGGAGCACAGTAACATAATAAATCCTGCTATATAGTAGGTTGGAAATACTTCTGCAAGTAAAGGGGTAGACTCCCAGAGCCTAAACCTTGTATTTCAAGCCTCTGACAATAAGTGGGGCCACACACTTAGTAGGATTAGCATGTACACAGCCCTGATGTCAGCAAGTGGATGGTGTAACCATTACCTCGTGTGGTCTGTGCTAATGGGAGATCAGTGGGAAGAAGAGACCAAGCTCTCAGACCTGCTGGAGAATCTGTGCTTGACAAATGGAAGATATTGTAGAGCAGTAGCAAAGCAAGCAGACGTGTCAGGACTGGTCCAGAAAGAAAAGATGGTGCATTTGTAGCTACCAACAGTCATATTATGGTGTTCAGCTCTCAGAAGTGTATGTAGACTGGTGTTTCTAACATTGCCACATGAAGCATGAACGTTAATAGGACTGGATTGTTTATACCCTGTGCAGTAACAAAGAGAGCATGCCAAGATTCTCAGGGACTTACGTTTCCTTGTTTTCTTTTATCCGCAGGTAATAACTCCAGTGAGGTCAGGACAAGGTTATGTTTATGAACTGCCTTCCAAATACCAGAAGGATACCTACGATATCCCCCCTGGTCGCCCTCTCCAAGGGGTAGGTACCAATAAAAGTGCCAACAGGGCTGACAGGGCATGAAGGGTAATGAATTTCTACCAGAATTTTACGAGCAGTGCAAATTCTCTCATTTCACAGGGAAAATATGTTTTAATTAGATGCTGTGGCTTATTCACAGATCACAGAAGTATTTCAAAGTTGTATTTGATGTTGACTAAGATTTGGCAGCACACCAAACGCAAAAGTCCCATTTGTTCTCTGTGTTTTGATCAAAGAGTATATCTAAACAGAATAAACTTGCTGCCTGGGAACGATTTTTTTTCCTGTACTTTGTTGTTGCATAGTTGACAGTAATTCACTCAGTAAGGGTAAAATTATCGCCTAGATGAACAGCTGCTATGCAGGGAGTTGTTTTCTCCACATATCAACTGCACCATGTCACTAAACTTGAAATATATCTTTGTTCTGGGGAACACCTTTAGCATGCAATCCCAAGGGCCACAATGTAAAGTGGATGCTTGCCGGACCTGTAACTCAAAAACCCTGCATCTCGCCAGAGCTCTCTGACAGAGCAGCTTCTTGAGGGAAGAGTGTTGAAATCCAGAAGTACCTAACACAGACTGACACCAATTGGCTGGAATCATTAGGAAGTCTGGGTTAAGAGACATTCAGACAGTGGCCTCAGACCACATGCAAAACCCACTGTAATGTAGGACAAGCCACCAAGTCTGATGCTTGAAATACCTGGCAGCTGTATTGTCTGCTAGAAAGACAGCTCACAGTGCACCCAGTAAAGCAGATGGACCATGCTGACAGGGACAGTATTAGTTTCAGAGAGTTCAGGGTGTACTAGTACAGGCCTGTTCCTCAACCCCTCTAATCTCTGTCATTATGGCTGTGATCAGTTCTGGTCACATGTGTTCCCCTGTTACCCCAAGAGGTATACATAGTAGACTGACCTTGATTTAACTCTCAGGATGGAAGTCAGCTGTGACTTCATCTCTCCAGCCTGCTGTCTACACAGTTGCCCAAAGGAGACCTAGCAAAGTGCATTTCCTCCCAGCTGTCCAAAATACCAGGCAAATCCAAGCATTTCTCCCATATGAAACAAACTAGAAGAGCTCTGCTCGTGTTCAGAGTGTTTGAGGGGAAACATAGAAAATTAGAAAACTCATCTGAGATCAAAGCTTTTGCTGAGGTGACTGTAAAGAATTTATTCTTTCTTCAGGTATATGACATTCCCCCCACATCAGTTAAGGGGCCTGGACCAGTTCACATGGGAGAAGCAAAAGTTTTAGGAGTGTATGACATACCACCTGCCAAAGGGGTAAGTATTAGTCTGTTTCCACAAGTTCCTGTATTTTCATGTCTGACCAAAGACATGTTGAAACAAGAATCCATGTATAATCCTGAAGGAAAAAGGAGATTCAGCACTTCAAGTATTTCCTTAAGTTCTTAAACTGCTAAAACTGGTAAAGTGAAGCACTGCCCCAAAATTAAGGTTATGGACTATGAATTGATAATTAGACCTACACTATCTTTGTGGCAGTGTGCTGTCTCTTTGGATTTTGCTGCTTATGAAAATTGCATCAAGATAAATAATAAAAGGTGAGATACTAAAACTGAATCTGAGTCAAACTCAGGTAAGTAGCTGACTCTTTGAAAGTCAATAGCAGATCTTCCATCCCATCATTTTATAGGCCATATGTAAGGTATAACTGTATGGTTGTCTAGTCAGAGGTTTTTTTCATGGTTTACTTTCTGTCCTTCAGGTCTATGCTACACCTCAGTCTGCGTGCCAAGATGATACAGGCCTGAGGGAAAATTTGCAGGATTTTTCATCTTCACTGGGCCACAGTGTAAGACCAGAAGGAGCATATGATATTCCTCCTCCCATCACCAAAGCAACTGGAAAAGAACTTAATAGATTTTCCCCTGAGAGCCTGTTATTGCCGAGTGGAATGCCACAGACACAAAGTGTTTATGACATCCCTATGAACCATCAAAACCATTTTCTTGGACAGCAAATTGCACCTGAAAAAGATGTTTATGATACCCCGAGGGGAATTGCATTTCCAGGACAACAGGCAGGACTCAGTAAAAGTCTCATTGCAGAAGGAAGAGAAGGTGTATATGATGTGCCACCAGCAGTCCTCCAAGACAATAGAGGCTTACAGGACGTGACTGATGGGATGAATAGGTTGTCTTTCTCCAGTACAGGAAGCACAAGGAGCAATATGTCCACATCTTCAACAACATCAAAAGACTCTTCTTTTTCAGCATCAACTGCACAGGACAAAAGGCTAATCCTTGATCCAGACACTGCCATAGAGAGGCTCTATTGCCTCCAGCAGATGGTGGAGACAGCTGTCAATAACCTCACGGCCTTCATTACACCAGACTGGCGGTCCTATGGATATATGGAGAAACACATCAATGAAATTCACGCTGCTGTGGACAAGGTAGAGCAGTCGCTGTGGGAGTACCTCCAGTTTGCAAAAGGATCAGCAGCCAATGCTTCCTGCCTGTCTGAATTCAGCCTTCTTAACAAAATGAGGAGGGAGGTGCAAAGGCTGGAGGACTCTCACCAGATCCTTACCCAAACCAGTCATGACTTGAACAGGTACAACTGGTCTTTGAATGTCCTGGCTGTTAACAGAGCGCAGAACAAGTGTGACGACCTGGATCGGTTTGTTATGGTGGCCAGGACAGTGCCGGACGATGCCAAGCAACTGACCACGACTATCAGCGTCAACGCAGAGCTGCTCTTCAGACAGGCCTTGGGTGGCTCGCGTTTCAAAAACATACCTGAGAATGTAATGAGCACTCCCAACGGTGTCTATGACAACCCTCCGATGCAGCGTCATGGAGAGAAAGCACAGAACCACTGCGGTTCCCTTCCTCCGCTCCTGAGTCAAGGTCAGCACCCCTACAGTACCTCCAGCGAGGGCTCCGAGAAGAGCTGGATGGATGACTACGATTATGTCCACCTGCAGGTAGGTCAACCCAACGCCTCATTCTGCAGAAGGCTGTGCGAGAGTTGTCCGTGGGTTTTGCAGAAGCTGCTTGCAAGGAAGTAGCAATCGATTGTCACAGTAACACGTATTCAAGAGTAATTTCACCAGGGTGGTTACTTCCTCTCAAATAGGATTTTGCCTGTGTAATAATGATAGCTTTTTGCTCTGCCACGCCATCCTTTTATTTTCTGTACTCTTAGTGGTGCACTACCGGCGAAAAAGCCAATACAGAGCAGTCTCTTACTTGACCTGTGAGTTGTCATTTAGCTCAGGAGCAGTTTTGATTTAACACAGTGTCTTATGTTGTGTGAAACAGGGGAAGGAAGAGTTTGAAAGGCAACAGAAGGAGCTGCTGGAAAAGGAAAATATCATCAAGCAGAGCAAAATGGAGCTAGAGCACCATCAGGTATGTTCAGTTGGGTGCTATAGCCACACTGAAATGCAGTGTTCCTCACATATAAGGAGAACTGGTCACATAGAGCAGGAGAGGCCCTTCCCTTAGCAGTGTTCACAGGCTGGAGTCATGTAAGCTGTGTATGCGTGCCAGCACACACACAGTGAAGTCCCATGTGGAGTTTGTGCCAGTCAGGCTCCAGCATTAAGGGATTTATCAACACAAAAGACAAAGACATCCATTGTCACACTCCAAGTGGAAACCAGTGAGCATCAGGACTTCTACACCTTCCTGGCCCTGTACACCTGTGCCAACATTTGCTTATACCAAAGAAATTTTAAGTATTTACTGCAGAGCAGTTATTCTGAAGATCAGCATCTCTGCCCCATTCATTTCCTTGTTGCCACTTCACGATTGAGTGAAAGCACAGCCACAGGTCTCAGCGTTCAGAACAACATCTCTTATGGCAGGAATAGGCCTCTCACTTCAAAACAATTTTCAGTCATCTCAGTTTAAGAGACTAATTGTTTTTTTATACAGTGCACCATAGCAGTGGACCCAATGCATACAGATAATAAAAAGCAGAAGGTTTAAAAAGTCCAAAAGTTTACTACAGAGGAGAAGCAAACTGTGATGTCTCATAGAAAGGGCAGTCACAAAGCCAGCTTGAGAACTTAGCTGTCCTGACCTGAAGTCCAGAGCCTTAATCACTGGACTATGCTGAACACACATTCTGCCTGCACATCTGTTCAGTGAACATCAATACCATTAACTTAAATATTATGCTGAACATCACTTTAAAAAATAGGTCACATAAGATTAAGGGCTGCCAGTTTTCCCTCATATTAATTCTTCAATGTGTTGTTGCCATATCAAGTGGCAGAAAACTGTACAAGCAATGAGGAGGTGAGAGTTAAAGGCTTTTCATCTCAAAATCCCACAGTGATGACAGCTTTTTAAAGATTGAGTAGGAGTCATTGCCACTTGGATCCATCTCTCTCACTTGTGATTTCAGAATACTCCAAATGAGCAACAGCCTGTAAATTCAGGAATTTGGGTTGTTTGGTGTGTTTGGTTTTTTCTTTAATGTAAATGAAGTATTTTAGATGTTCTTCCCTTCTGAACTCAGTGTGTTTGAATTTATGGTAATCAAAGCCCTTGACCCTAGAAAACCTACTGCTGTTTTATTTAGCATTAGGTCAGCCTAGGATACTTGGGGGTGTCCCGAGGCATAAGGTGAAGTTGTAATACATAACAGCATCTTACAAGAATACTCTCTGAAGAGAGATTTATTTTTTTTTCCCCTTTCAGATCAATCAGTTTCAACGTCTGGAGCAAGAGATCACCAAGCCAGTAGAGAACGACATCTCAAAATGGAAGCCACCTCAAGCTCTCCAGAACACAAACAGCACTGCCACCTCCCAAGACAGCCGCCTGCTTTTATTCTACTCCGACCAATGCGAGACTCACTTCAACTCCCTCCTAAATGCCATTGATGCCTTTTTCAGTTGTGTCAACTCTTCTCAGCCCCCCCGAATTTTTGTGGCTCACAGCAAATTTATCATTTTGAGTGCTCACAAACTTGTGTTCATTGGGGACACACTCGCAAGGCAAATGACAACTCAGGACATATGCAACAAAGTGATGAACTCCAGCAACCAGTTGTGTGAACTGCTGAAGAGTGTTGTTCTGGCCACCAAGGGGGCTGCCTTGAGTTACCCCAGCACAGCAGCCCTACAGAAGATGGTGGACCGAGTAACAGAGCTGTCTCATCACGCACAGTTGTTCAAACTCTCACTGGTCCAAATGGCATCCTTATGAAACCCAGTAAAATCCAATCCGTGAGCAGCAAAACAAGAGCAGAGAAACTGGAGCTATTTTTATGTAAATGTTATCTCTTTTTTTTTTAGATATTTTTTATTAAATATTTTAAATACATTCTTGTGCATTAGAGAGTCTAATTAAATCAGGGATCTGGGAATATTGTTCGGTTCTGTATCACGTTTCTTCTACACGTTTAGATTTGTATACACTGCATATATGTATATGTTGCTACATTCCCTAAAACATCAGTTAAGCACCTTAAGAGTTAACACGTCAGGTAAACAGTGCATATCTTTTGTATATACAGCCTGTTTCCTCAGTATATTTGTTAACTGGATGCTGCACTCTTCTTGTTTCATTCCATTTTGATGCTGGCACATGGACTTGGTTGTGAAACCTACCTGTAGCAATCCATGAAGCAAGTGTAATGGTTCTCATAGAACTCCATTCCCTTCTTAGAAATTACTTTCTATAGGTTAATTCCGTGAAGTTTAACTCCTCTGGATGTTACTTTGGTATGTGAAACATTTGGTCATTCTGATCAACATATATGCACAATTACAAGGAGCAACATATCAAGCAAGGTGTACAGCATTTGGGAGAAAAGCATTTTTAGGCCATGTAAGAAAGAGAACCTTTTAAGGAGGAAGGCAGAACTATCATAGTTACTATCTTACGGCATTCAGATTTCACTGTTTCTAATAATTGTGCAACATTGGATTTCAAAATGTGGATGGATTCCCAGCAATGTAATTTCATACATTTTTACCTTGTATGCACTTGCATTTGCAATTTAATTTAACAGTCAGGGTTGAAAGCCTTATTGTTTATGGACTCAGTGTTATCCTGAGGGCATCCCAGGATCCATTGGGATCTGCAGTCTTTGAGACTGCAGATGAGGAGTGTTTCAGAATACCAATCCCTTTCAGAGGGATTAACATACAAATTGTAATTTGTATGGAAAGAAAAAAGAAAGCTTAATTTAAAATAACAGATATTCAAACATCTCTATAGCATACACACAATTTAAAGAAGGAATAGCACTTAATTTTCTAGGACATATTATTGGGAATTAATTGCATCTATTGCAATTCTGACTTCTATTCAACTACTGGGCTTTTTTTTTCCAAATTCTATTGCGTAGGTGCTGATCCTTTCTGCACAACACTGCTGCCAAAAAATGACCTCCTGTTTTAATGGGGCCATTGCATCAGTAAGTACACAGCTAGTAATTTTTAACGTAGACACTTATAAATTGTTAGCAGAGTGGTAGACTCCTTTAGAAATGTCATGTATGCTGGTTGCTCTAAAAGATGTTTTGCCTTATTGGTCTTCATTGCCCTTTGTGAATCCCCTGAAGTAAGTCCCAGAACACCTGTTGCCTGTGGTCCCCAGCCTAAAAGCCTTGCTTCAAAATGAGCAATACCTCAGGTAAATTCCAGGTGATTCTGGCACTTTTAAAGCAAAAACACTACTCTCCTTATATAATTCAAGGTAGTCCCATATCGATGTATTCTGAGCACTTGACAGATCACTAGCACATGGAAAACGGGCACTTCTGCCTAACTCCTTCCTTTACTGATTGTAGCCGAACACGTGCCTTATTGAAATGGGATTTGTCATCTTAGATAACAAAACCATTTCAGCAGTGTGTGAAATACTGCAGCCTTAATGTATGGTCTTAGAATAAGATCACTTAGAGAAGATCACTCCTCACTATCGTAATGGCACTTCCAGAGTCTGCAGAACATTTCTGGAAGGGCAGTGGAAGCCAGCACACCCCCATCTGGCTCAGAAAGGGCTCCAAGGCTTGGCCTGGTATAACATCCTAGAAGGGCAGTTACACTATTGTAGCCCATAACCAGTTGCCAAAAAGCAATCCATGTGAACCTGTTTTGTACTAGTGTTGTTTGGGATTCTTCTGGAGTTCCTTGTTCAATTTTTTCACTATATATTCTTAGAAAGTGAAAATATGATTTGAAGTCTAGTGTTTATGTTGATAGTTTGTGCTTTCCAAAGGAGAACCTTTATTGCAACCCTGTATTACAGTTTGTTATCTTGTAGAGAGTCATTTTGAAATGATTAAAATTACTAGCTTTTTCATATAAACAGCCAACTTGGTCTAATTTTTTCTTGTTTTCAGAGTCCTCTAAGCATGTTAAAAGAAAATTGCTAATACTATCAAAGCCATTCTAAAATGAGGAATTCACTTGCCATTTTTTCACTGGTCCATGCTTATACCATGAAGTGAGAATCTGAGGGTTTAAGAGAAAGGGACAGACAGTTTCTCTGCCTGTCCAGAAGAAGCAGGTGAAGCATTTATGCAACTCAGCTACACAAGATACCGAGTCCAAAATACAATCAAGGTCTACAGTATGCTGAGCCACACTCCTGCCCCTTTCCCAGTGTCTATTCCTGCTACCTAAGTGGCATCCTGAACCACCTGATCATAGCACAGACACTGGTCCTTCAGGTGAGTGGGGCAGTTCCTCTGAGCACGATCCACAGTGAGGTGGGGTGGCAGGACACAGATGTGGCTGTCCACCCATTCTGGCCTGCTCCCCCTCTCCAGCACACACTTCTGAAGCCATGATCCATGTAGGAACTGAAAAAACAATTTTGCTCAGTACAGCCACCCTTTGCCCCTGACCCAGTGATGAGAGTACTTCTCTTCTGTTACGTGCCAAGTTGAGCCTTAAGTGGGTGTGGGTTCTGTCTGAAACAACCCTGTATTTAAAGGGGCCCGGAGTCTTTCCTAGAAGTTACTTCCATATTTCATTGTTGCCAAGGCACTGCCCTACCTCCTGTCAAACATCCTGGGGTGCAAGGAGGAGAGAAAAAGCCTGAAACTGGCTCTGTGCTTAACACTGGTTCTCGACTGCCAATGAAAGATGTTTTTGACAGAAAGTGTAAGAGCAATGAAAGCCTTGAAGGCAAAGTACCTGGTTTGACTGATCGCTTTCTCACAAGGGGACAGCTGGTAATGGAGAGTTGCGTCCCCAGGGTGCTCTTTGTTGTTTCTCTGCTAAATTTAAAAAGGTCAGCCAACAACAAAGGAGAGACCGGACAATCAAAACGGTTCAGAATAGAAAACAGAGCCTCTTTGCTCTCCACCCTTAGCCAGTGTCCCCATGCAGTTGCCAAGATGCTGCTGCTGTTTGGCAACCAAGTTGATGGCCAATGTGAAGTGACTGTCTTATGTCCTCCAGTGTGGAAAAGCTGTCTGCCTCACCCTAGTGGCAAATGTGGAATGAACATGACTCCTCAATCCAGACATTAGGTAATTACTATTTCATATTAATTAGAAACATGCTTCCTTTTTCTTCTGGGATGATGAGTGAGGGAGAGAGAGAATGTTGAAATGGGCAGGTTTTAGAGAAGCTATCGACTCATAATGATCCATCACAGGAGGTAACTCACACTGCACAGCTGCCTGCTGCTACCTCTCCCATTTCTTGCAAACCAGGGCTCTGCAGCTTCTTCATTTTCTGTAGCTGTGCATTGCTGCAGCCTTGGAAACCTGTTACCTGCTGTTTCAGCACAGTGAACATGGCTGAAGGAAACCAAGTTCCCACACCGTCATCTGATACTCAGTTACATCCCAGCATCTTCACATCCCCCATAACTTCTGGACCCTGGAGCTTTTGGCATTCTTTGACGTGAACATCTGGGCTGCGTTTCAGAAATGTCACTCCCACACCTACCACCAGCACTCCTGGTGTTGTTACACCAGTAACACCTTCCCTCTGCCCACATGCCAAGCATCTGTAGCTGTTCTGCTCCAAATCCAGTTTTCCCTATTGAACTTCCCCTTCCAGGCTGCCTGTGCTACCTTAAATGTGCCTCAATCTCAATCTAAAGGCTTTAGAAACTCATTGGATTTTCTTAACCCTCCCTTGCCATTTCTCCTCTCTCAATGTTTACAGCATTCATCCACATTTAGACAGGAATATTTCAAGGGCAAAGACAGGGTCATGCCATTCTCAGAGGACAACAAAAAGTGTTCCTTCCAACTCCAAAATATGCCTGTTCATTTCATCTTAACCTGTTACACTGGCAGTTTCAAAAGCAGCATGTGCACATCACTTTTAAGTAAATGGAGCCCTTTTCTGCTAGAAGGTTTTCCCATCTCAGAGATGGACTGTCCAGATAACACAGACTTTTTTAAAAAAATATTTTATTTTTGTAATTTGCACCAAAATTTCACTTTAGACAGCAGCTTTCTCTGTCTGGGAGCCCTGGATATCGCTGTGTGGTTTTTCAATATCAGAGTAAAGTTACAGTTTTATCTAGTGCTGCAAAGTCCTGCCCAGAAATTCTCCTGACTCAAAGAGGACACTGAATCCAGGCTTGAGAGTACCTGGATAAAGAGAATGGCTGCAGCAGAAACATCTACTCCAACCTTTTCATAAACCTGCTGCCTTCAAAGAGAGCAAGAATGATGTGAAGTTTAACTTCCTGGGAGGTTGCATGAGGGCCAGTACAGACTCTTAGTAACTTGTACCACCTCATTTTCCCTCCAATGTGCTGTTCAGAGGCAATTTTACTTTGATTGAATTAGAGCTAAATTTAAAGTGCATTTTACATCATTAGCAAGGTCTGACCATGCTGGACATATTGCTGGCCTGGGGATCATGTAGAAAATGGAACTAGATCCTTCTCCATTCAAAAACTAGATATTTAGTCTTCAGTGGCTGTGAGTTACGCTGGGCATGAAATAGCCAGTCAGAAGCCTGACCTCAGAGGAGCCACCTCCCCAGGGCATTGCTTTGATCCTCTGGGAAACTGCTGGGTTCAGATCAGGGTGCTCTTCATCCTACTACCTTCCAGTTCAGTGGCTAGGATCACTCACGGGTGGCCTCCCAGAGCAAAGGACCAACAAGGATAGTTTCAGGGCACATCTGGGCATGCACACTGCTGGATGCTGCAGAGCCCTCATCTTCAGCCTCTCAGGGCAGCAGAAAATCAGTAGTTCCCCATTCCATGGCAAGCAGCAAGGAGACAAAAGCTCCTTGTTCCTCCTGATAAACCCATGTCTACAGAGACATGGTCTTTGCTTGCGGATGCAGAAGATGAAGTGCCCATAGGGAGGGACAGTTCTGAGCAGAAGATCACTTTCACATTTCTCCTGGGATTTGATTTGCAATAGTAATGTACTCAGAGCAGTTTGTGCTTAAATTCTGTCTTCTCAGCAGACAGTATCAGTATCAAGCTTGGCTCAACCTACAACCAAACTGCAGTTTGCTTTCTTCTTCCTGCACCTCCATGGGTTTAACTTCTGGCCCTGTACCCCCACAGGCAAAGTCCATCCAGTCCGTATTCCTCATGGGAGCTCCCCTTGTTGCTATTGACTCATTTCCATGAGTCCTCTGAGTCCCTGCTGAGGGCAAAACCCAGTGCCTGGGAAACCAGTGCCCGGGGAGCACTGCTGCAGCTGCAGTGGTGTCGGTATCTGTATCGCCTCCCTGTCAGGCGTTTCTTTTTCCCTGCTGAACACCAAAGAGACAGGATATCTTTTTCTGTACACGTAGCAATTTGAGACGCCGGGCTGACTTATGGCAAAAACAGAAGCAGGCAGCACAAAGTATCTGGTCTCCAGGAGACATGTGAAGCTTATTTCATCTGCAGCGTGCTGCCTCGGCTCAGCGGCACAAGCGGCAGCCGCCGCCTCCGCACGCAGCGGGCTCCCAGAAGGTTACACATAACATCAGGCCAGACAAAGATCGCAATTCCCTGGTTCCATGAACGCTTGCTATCAGCTTCTCTCAGCCACGGGAGGGATGTAAAAGTCCTGCTGCTGGGTGGGGGGGATTGTCCCCTAAGATCAGGAGGAGTTTTTTTTCCTTCTTCCCTGTAATTTCCTTTAATTACAGAAAAAGTGATCGTAGCTCTTTCCTTGATGCAAAGCTGCAGGAAACCAAATCCAAGAGGCCCTTCATAGCTTCCTACTTAGCCAGCTTTATCTTGTTCAACCCTGCAGCTGGGACTGCCCAAACCATTGCCAATCAGGAAAGCACAAAGACAATGTCCCAGAATCATCTGCTATTTATATGAGGGCAAACTTAAGTGTGGTTAAATGAAGGTTACAGTGAAGGACAAGCAGAAAAATCTGAAAGATGAGAGCAGAGGACAGGGAAAAAAAAAAAAAAAAAAAAAAAAGAGAGAGAAAAAAGCCTGCTCTGGCTTTAAATTTTCTTCCAGAAAGGAATCAAAGTATATCTTAAAACCTTTTGTGCAGTTAGAAGGCTCCAGGGAATTTTGCTGTGCAGTGATTAAAGTCTTCGTTTATTCTCAGTTAAGCTCAAAGAGAAAAAGCCACAAAGTTGAGTGGCCATAAACATGAAAAATAAAAAAAAAAAAAAAAAAAAAAAAAAAGACTTTTAGTGTTTTTTTCAACCTATGCTTTGCTTTTATGAAGGATGGTAGGAGCAGCCCACCCAAAAGCCTTTTATCTTAGGAGATGACTTGAGCTGGAAACAGGTACCTGTAATTACCTTGTGTTCCAGAGGGGGAGAAGTTAACTTACCTGGCTTCTCTTCATCAGGCATTTCAAAGAGAATTTAATTTTTGATGAATGAGCATGTGCATTCTGCAGTGCATTCTGCAACCTGCAGTTACTTTCAGGCCTCACTGCTTTAGACACAGCTTCCACTTTTCCATGCTCAGATAAAGAAATAAGCTCAACAGCCCTGCTAGAAACTTGTATCACTTTCATAGGAATTGCTAGGATGACCAAATGGACATTCCTAGAGCAGGGCTGTACTGCACAGGACACCTCATTTCACTTGGTACAGACCCAGAACAAGGTGGGTGTGGGATCCACCTTTTCCACTCTTAAAGAGCAGCAGGTGGAGCTGCCTTTGTTCACTGAGAAGTTAAGGTGGAAATCCATAGGTCTCCCAAATGCAAATAGTACACAGAACCACCAGCCCTATCCAAGGTGTAAAGCTGCAGAAAACACCAAAATAGACAAACAAGAAAGCCTCTTCCTCACTCTCTCCTTTCCTCTCCATGTGGGTAGTGAGGTTCAGAATTGCCTCAGTTTGGATTAGCCTGCTCCCAGTGTGAGATACCCCAGATGGAATTCATCCTGCCTACCTGAAGATATTTGCACGTGAAATATCATCAGAATCCCCTTCAAACTGAAAAGAGTCCAAGCCATATGATTAAATCTATTTTAGGATGAGATAAATCCTTTCTAGGCTCCAATAATTATGTCTCCGTAGGTCTTCAAGGACAGCCAAGACAGGCAGCTCAGCTGCATATGACCATATCACAGGCTCCTAAATTTTGAGGATGATGAATACTACTTGCAGAACCTATACCTGCTTCCTGAAGCTTAGTGTGGCCACATACACAGTTTAAGTTAGAACCTGAACACTAAAACACTTTAGAAACCTATAGACTCCCCTCAGCCCACCAAACCTGAGGCTGGTATTGGTACCATCACAGCATTCGTCCCAAGGGCCCAAGTCAGAGCAGTCCTGGAGCCTGAGGCAGAAAGTGTGACAACCCAAATCCAAGCTGAGCACCCCCAGCCCTGCCACCTCCCCCTCCCCTCAGACAGCCTCCAGGCTTTGCAGTCAGCCCTGACTTCAAAGTCCCATCAACCAAAATGTGCTCTTTGCCAGATGGGGAAAAAGCTGGGCGCACAGATAACTTCTATGCCTCCACTCCCACCTCTGTGCCTCCGCTCCCACAGCAGTTTTCTTGCCAGCTCTGGGCTTGTAGCAAGTAGCTACAGATGGCTTGCTTAGGAGCTCATGGCCTGAAGGAATTCCTGGCTTAGGTTGCTCTTCCTTGTACCAGAGCAGGGGTCAGGAGATTAGGCAGATTTCCTTAAGTCACAGAGATGGTTGTTAGGTGATGTTTAGCTCCCCTCAATAAATAATCTGACATACCTCTCTGCCTAGCTGCAAAAGTGTAACATAAAGTTTCAGACACTCATTTCCAGGGAGAGCATGCACCAGATGCCAAGTTGAGTGGCCGCACATCTGGAGTAGGTGTCCTTTGGCACAGGAAGGGCTGAATCACCAAGAGAGGCGCAAGGAGCTCCATGTAAAAGAAATGTTCTTAATTTTCAAGTGTGGATTTCAAAATGATTTTCTGACAAAGTGAGTTCTCTTTCTTTTACTAGTTAAAAATGTTTTGTGAAAGTATTTTTTCATTGACTATGACTGCTTTCTCCTCTACCAGCACATACGCCTCATTCCATTTTTGTCTGTTTTTTTTTCCCTTGTACGGTTATGAGGATGACACATCTGCAAACAGTAAGTACTTTACATGGTGAGTATGTACATCCAGCTGAAAGAGTTTTCACATTTTTGTTTTTTTCTTCGAAATACATAAGGAAAAAAAGCTCTTGAAGAGCTTATTCTCAGTGCTGTATCTAATGACACAGGCAATTGAGACTCCTGCAGTTGACCAGTTTTCCAACAGATTAATCTGCCTCAGGCTGATTCTAGCACAGGGGGAAATCCCACAATTTGTGTATTTCATATGGAGCCATTACATCTCATCCCCCTACTTATCAGAGGGGCTCTCTATGTTAACTTTTTCTGCCAAGAGGGCAGTAGCACAGGAGCCTGTGGCATCTCTTTTACAGCAAACCTAAATCTTTAGAGCAACCTGATCCACACAAGTTATTCACAAATCATAAATCCAGCAAAAAATACCAACCTGTACTTCCAGGCAAGGCAACAGAGAATAAAATCTCCATACCCTGTGACCATTGCTCAGTTTCTCACCCTATTAAAAAAACCCAATCAAGTAGAAAAGTGAAATTCAGTGTTTTCTACCTGAATGCATCCATGGCTTTCCAGGAAGACATCTTATGACAAGCAGCTAGGAGACCATTTAAGTAAGGCTCTACAAATATGAGGGCACAAGCCTTACACACAGAAAAGACACAGCTGTGGCTTCATCACCAGCTGAGATGCATCTATTTTTAAAGCTCACTCCATGCACACAGCAGTGAGTCCACCAGGCCTGATTTGTCTCTAGCCCTTGCACTTCAGGTGAGGAACAAATAATACCTTTTGCATAAGTAGGAACTAATTAACTCTTCAAAGCTTCCTTACAGGTGAAATCAGCTACATGGAGGGTGGGACAGTCTCACACCTGCTGGCTGGAACACAAAGTCCAAAGGCAGAGCCCAGCTCTGATCTTTGCTAGTCCCGCTCAGTGTGCAGGGCATCCCAGGTCATGGGCAGAGAGGGCAGGAAAGGCTCCCATCTCACTTCTTACTGGTCATTTGTAACAGTAAACGTGATAGTTATTTGTAAAACAAAGAAGATTTTTCGTACCAGACTTTAAACTTCGAAGACTTCTGTAGTTGAGGCGATACGTGTGTGCAGTATTCCATTGGTTTTGTTCTCTGAGCATCTTTAGCTATCAGCCTGCCAACATTTAAGAAAGTAAAAACTGCCCAGTTGGGTCAGGCCAAGGCACACACAGACCTGATTCTATTTCTGAAAGGGGCAGGTGGGCCAGCTCAGGGTACAATCACTTACGTGACTTCCTCTAGTGCTCACAATCATTGGGTAGGGGATGTTTGGAAATACATCCCTGCCTATACCTCCCATTATCCTGTGAACTTGGGATTTGCCTGTGGAAGTCTCCATTAGACTGTATTTGCAGGTTCACAACCTTATCTGTGACATTCTGTGGCAGCAGGTTATAGGCTTTCATTACCTACTGTGTGAAATGTTTATCTACATCTGGGACATCCCTAGAAATCAGTTGCTGCAGCCACTACTGAAGTACTTTGCAATCCTAGAAAAGACATTGCTCCTATCGTGTACGTTAAAACAGCATCCTCGGTCTGTTGAGTCTTCTTCCCAGAGCAGGAAACATGCACTGAACCCCACCAGTCACACACTCCCCTCCTCTCAGCACACTTTCTTCCCTTCCCTACAGCAGACCCACCTTGCTATCCATCACGATTACTTTTGAAGCACTCTCCAGTTCTGGTTAAAGTGTTGATGATGAGCACATCTCACCTAACAGGAACTGAGAGCAAGGGTCTTGGAGAACGGAGAAAACACAGTGTAACTGAAGTATTCTGTGATTTTGTAGGTGGATCTTGGCTAGTCAACCTCAGGTTGGACTCTGGACAAGAGAAAAATAGAAGCCCTATCTGTTTTAGCACTTAACATACATGCAAAAGGTTGGCTTCAGCTGTTCCTCCTGCTGGCTGTAGGGCAGAGGTTTCTTTTCCTGCCCAAACTGCCGCAGTTCGGGTGGATGGCCCAGCTGCAGTGGTCCAGTGCACTAGCAAGCATGTCCTTTCCAGTGGCTTTTGTGCTCCACATGGAGTTGCCCGCTGCCAGGCAGAGGAGTGGTGTAAGAGCCAGTGTCACCCTCAGCCCTGCTAGGGCATTACAGACAGCCCAAATTTTTAATCCCAGCATTTATTCTCAGTTTTGACTTACAGAGTCTCTTGCCAAGTGCAAGGGATCATTAATACAAGAGCAGCAGCCATCCAGACCAAAAAAGCAGATGAAGGACTCCTCAGGCACACACCTGCACAGCTGGAATAAGCCTCATTTCCCTGGCAAGCCACACAGACTGAAAAAAGAACTATTTTTTTTTTTTTTGTTTTGATACCAGCAACTCCTTAAATGTAAATGTTAGACTAGCTAATAGAGTCTCACTGTAATTCTTGAGTAATAAGTGAGGAGCTCAATAAAGGGAACACAGGTTTCTCCAAAGCCCTGTGCAACAAAGTGCTCCCTCCTTCTCCTTCAGCCTGAATACAGACATTCATCAGCAGGGTTAACTCAACAAGGCTCTCACTATATCTCTATTCCACTGGTGTTCTGAAGGATTTTGGTCTTTACTCACAGAAAACATTACGTAGGCTCTCTGTCCTCGAGTCTAATATTAATATTATGCTATCAATATTGAGCTATTCATATTAATATTATACTACTATTGGTCTGATACTAATATTATACTTGGGAGAAGGCTTTAAGGTAAGCTGATCATGAGCTCTTGTTTTACCTGCGCAGTGAGCAGCAGGATTTAGACCAGCTTTGATGGGATGAAATTTCACCTCACATCTCTGCAGCTTAACTATGAGAAGCATGAGGACACAGCGTCGAGAATCGGTTTTGAAGAGATCTGAACAGTGGGCAGGTTGGAGGAAAAAAACCACAAAACTAACCCTTTTCTTAAGCCACTGTTGACACTGGTACAGTATGTTTGTAACACTAAGGCCTGAAGAAGCGCTGCTGTGGTGTGTTTTGTGAGATTTTTTCCTTAAGCACGGTAAGAGTTAAGAAAAGCAGACCCCTCTTGGCATTCGTGAGACCTCCCTTCTTTTGGCAGATAGTTTTTGAGGTCACTGTCCTTAACAAAGCAAAACTCAAGTATTCCTTCTGTGCCACATGAGTGTCCCTAGACACCGGACTCTGCGTGTTCCCACAGCTTCTTCAGCATGTAGCATACAGCCAAACAAGGACCAGGCTCAACCCCTGCAACGAGCTGCCCTTGTACTTTCTAACACCACTAAACACCAGCAGAATTACTACAAAAAAATGAAAGCAGGACTCGGCCGCGCCGGGCGGTCTCGTTCGGAAAAGCCTGGCGGCCCCCGCCATCTAGTGGTGACAGCCAGCCCCAAGGCGCCCTTCCATCCAACCGGGATACTAAAAACCTCCAGGATTTCAGACTGCACTGTGAGCAATTCACCCAATAGCCACTCCACGGATAAGTGCTTTCCCCCACCCGTGCTGCCACTCCAGGGTTCAGGAGAAAGGCGAAGACACCCTGGAAGCAGGGTCAAGGAAAGGCAAAATCGAGTCTGCCCTCAGTACGTCAATCTTTTGGAAAATCTAAAAACTGAGGCTGCAATAAGTGCTATTGCTAGTCCTTAAATGTTGTAATTGTTAAATAAACCTTGTGATTTTGCACAGAGAAGCTGTGGATGTCCCATCCCTAGAAGCGTTCAGGGCATGGTTGGATGGGGCTTGAGCAACCCTATCTAGTGGAAGGTGTCCCCGACCATGGCAGGGCGGTTGGAACTAGGTGATCTTTAAAGTCCCTTCCAACCCAAACCATTCTGTGATTCTACGATTTTTGAAAATAAAGAGGCTAACAAAGAAAATCAGTAAAAAGACGTGCAAATCAGAGCCAAAAAGTAAAATTCACAGCTCCCTGACCCTGGCATGCCTCCTCTGCTTGTCGGGAGGAAGGGTGAGAATTTCCCCATATGGCTGTAGTACCTGTGCCAGTTCAGGTTTGTGAATGTGACCCCAACCCAGTGACACCAGAGGTTGATCAGCATGGTTCTGTTCCCGGAAAGGCAAAAATCAACTTGTGCCAGGACCAGAAGTCACAGCAGACACAGTGCCACCCAGCCACAAACCCAGGAGGGTTTTAGGGGGCTACCAGCCTTGCAGAGGGCAACCCATGCTGTGCTGGTTAGCTCTTTTGTTGACTCCATAGTGCTGCCATGTCCAGCTGCCATGATCCATCTTGCCATTCCTTTTGCCTGAGGTCGAATCCAGCGTCACTACATGTCAACATTAGCCCTAGAGAAGATGCAGAGCCTTCTCACAGGCTCTATGAAGCACTGTCAAAAATCCTCTGTTCCATCCAGCTTTCAGTGATAACATTTTGATTATAAACACCAACTGGGATAACAGAGATGATCAGAACATAAGAGCTTCTGGTTGACATGAAGAATACAGCTAATACACCTGTCTTAAAGGTTTAATATAAATTCCAGCATATTCACACTGCCAACTTCCAGTCTGATCCCACATAAAAAATGTTCATATAAGTACAACCCAAGCAAAATGTAACACTACCTGTGTTTTACAAAGACTGTGTATTTTAATTACGTAGAACCAAGGCCAGGGGAGAACCCTGAAGAGCATGTGAGCGCCAAGGCTGGTACCAAGTCAAAATAGCTTCTGGTGGAACTTTGAGAAAAGCTGTACAAAGGCATTCTTATTCATCCCATTGGAACAGACCACAAAGGGGGTCTGGTGGGATCAGCACCAAGTCAGAAAATCAAGTATGTGTTTCACAAACATTTCACTCCACCTGCCCATCACTGATTGCTCACACTTATATCAGCCCCCTCGCACAAAGCCAACTTTCTGAGGTGAAAAGACCCAAGTGCTCAAGTCACGTTAACATCAGGACATTTTGCTGCACTCCATTATTAGCAAGTGAGAAGAGCAAGACAACAGCAAAACAGCTTTTTCTCTCAAGATTAAAGATATTGCATATTTTTCTTCAAAATCTTTTTAATGTCTTATAATTCAACAAAGGAACCCAGGATACAATTTATGCATTTTACTTAACAGAAGCAATCGGGGATGGAGCATATTCTCATTTCCTTTTCCTGTACATCTTCATTTTCAAAGTAAGAACTTTCTACTTTACCAACATACTTCTTTTAGAAAAACTATAAAGTTCACAACCCATTTTAGAAGTATGAAGAAAGTTAGAGTGTGCGAGGTGGGTTTTGTTGAGTTTCTTTGTTTTATTTTGTTTTAATTGCTAAAATGAAATTACAATTTTCAAGGATAAGGCAGAAAAAACACCTTTACTAACAACTTCTCTAAAAGATATACACTAACCTCCCCTTTAAAATTAAGTCATCTGCAGCTATTATAAGAGCTAGAATGTGAATTTTGACAAGTCTTCTTTTGCAGTGTTTGATGCTCAAATAAGTGGTCTTATTCTATAGACAAAATATCATTCAAAAAAAGTCAGAAAATCACTCAGGTCAAATATTCATATCAAGTCTGGTTACTTTATTTTTTATCTGTGCAGTCAGTTAAAAGAACAGTTAATGATGAAAACAGACAACCACAGAAGCTTTAGGTACAGTATTGTAACACTGAAGAAGCAAGTGACCACACTGAACACATTCTTTATGCTGGTCATTTCCAGACAAAACAAAAGGACATACACAGGTCTAGTTCAGTGTAAAACCTGATATTAAGCAGCAAGGTGATCACAAATTGCAGCACTGTCACATACAACACAGGTAATTACTGCTTATTCAAAGTTACACAGCCCCTGCAACAATGGTGATATGACTATATTTAAAATAAAAACCCAAAATACATTCAAGAGAATGGCTGCAACAATAAGGCAATAGTTTTAAAAATAGATCCCACTAAACAAAACAAGACCAACTGTGTAACCTGTTGCCTTCATATGATTTCAGACTTGGATGGGTCAATTCAAAGTTAAGTGCTTACCCACCACTAACATTTCGGAAGTACACTGGTAAGAACACCTGAAGACATGAGTATATTGGACTGCCAGCAATCACAACCCAGGTCTTATCACAAGTGCACTTCCACACACACAGCTTCACTTTTACAGGTTTGCATGAAGTGCCCTGTACAAAGATTTTATTACGGATTCCTTCAAGAAAAAATATGCATTGACAGAAGACACTAGCATTCCAAAAGTCTTCCAAACCACATTATATAATATATACCTTTGGCCTGCTACTAGTAAGATCATTAAAGTTATATACTAGGCAGACAGCATTATTGGCAGCTATGTCACAACAACATTAAAAAAATAGCATCAGCTGTTTAAAAAAGAAGAGACTGAAAATAACTTTGGAGAGTGAAATGTACACCTACAGACAGCAAGGAAGGGAGAAGGAAGTTGTCTGGCTAAAGCAGATGAGCTACCCAGAGGTTCCACATCCATCTTATTGCATATTTGATCAGTGTCAAACCTACATGGATTTTTCCTTCATCATTTCTTGCTCCAGAATCTTGATTCTTGCACCTTCAGAGCTACCCTGAACTAGCTATGTATATGGCTGTAATTTCACATTTCTTCACAGCTCCTAGACGCAGGGACTAAGTTACTGGTTCTTATCTCAGCCAGCGATACTACAAGCATCAGCCTTTTGCCATCTTCTGTGCACTAAAGTGGAGTGTCAATATCCTATGTCAGTACAAAATAAGTATCTTTATTTGTAAGCCTATATTAGCAAAGCTCAATACAAAGATGCCAGTTTCATATGAAAAATGGACCAGCACTTGGTTAGCACTGATAAACTGAAAGTCTCACCAGGTGACAAGACACTACAGACCGAAGAAAATTGTGACATTAAATTGCGTGAGGCAAACTGAAAGCAGCAGGAAATAGAATCTGATTGGTTTTGCTCAGTTTAAATAATTAAAAACAAACAAACAAGCAAACCGACAAAAAAAACAACCAACCATCATTAGACATTCTCTTGCTAGCACACAGGATAGATGAGACTACCAGTATTTCTACATGTGTTTACAGGATATGTGCATAGCCCTGTCTAATCATGCTTCAAAATGTAACCTTATGCTTATACATACACACCAGTAAATAAAACAAAGCCTTTTAGGCTCCAAAGGAAAATCAGGGCTGATGTTAATATATTTTAATACTGAAACATCCAAATGATTTTAAGTCAATGCCCTCATTAGCTTTTCAACACTATTCAAAGACAACAAATTAAAACATAGAGGCAATAAAAGAGTGCTCTTTTCCCAGATGTAGGCCTACTTGATCAAAAACCGAAATGCCACTGCTTTGAGCCATATAATTGAACCAAACCACAAGTTTGGAAGCCATAGGTTTAAACTTCTTAACAGCTGAAGATACAAGACAATTTTATAGTCCTGATTAAATTTTTATACACGGAACAATTATCGAAACACTACCACATAACCAAACTCTGAGAGAAAACTGAAGCTGTTCAAGACAAGATCTGTTGGTAGTTCTCTCTCATACACACATCAGAGGTGGTTCATGCATGTTCCTCCTCTTTCCAAAATCTCATGCATCAATCTTCAGAGTCGCTAGATAAACAGAAGTGGAACTCTTCATTCTGAAGTGCAATGTCAAAATAGCTGTATAATTAATTCTCAGAGAAGACAGAAGCAACTACTTATTACTGGTAAAAATCCTAAAGTCCTCCCGCAAACATGAGGTACCAAATTCACTGCTGTAACACTCTCGAAGTGTTACAGAGATGTCTACCAAACTGGTCGGGGTGCCACAACTGGTTCCAGGAAAAAAGTGATGTCAGGTACCATACACCTGATTGTAAAGGTGTACAAGGTGAACTAGAGAAGTGCTTAGTATTGAAATACCAAAGTTGACACTTCAGAATACTAAACAGTGAGTAGTACATGACCCAGACACCTTCCCATCTCCAACACTAGTTGGACTTGGGAGTAAAAGGTTCAGGAAAAACAAAGAAACCTAGCAGGACTGTTTAACCTATAACCCTTCTTATTCCAAAACAGGTCTTGCCACCAGATTGCTTTCTTTGCCCCTCCTTGGTTTTTTTTTAAAGGAGATAATAAAAACCTCCAAATCATGTGCATCTAATATTGATTTTTCATATTTCATTTATACTTTTTATATATACAAGAACTTAACTAAAATCTTACTTTAGAATATGTTCTAAAGCAGGATATTCTTTCAACTGTTTTTTAAGTTCATGTGCATTCTCAAGGCTGAAAAAATATATATATTCATATACAGCTAAGGAAATAAAACTCAATTTCACTATATGTAGTTACAGTGCTGTAAAGAAAAAATAATTTAGAAACTATTTCAAGTCTGAAATGTTTACTATGTTCAGACTAATGCAAAGGCTAACTCTATAGTCCAGGACCTGTTTTTCATCTGCGTGCTGAGATAGGAGCTACAGAAGCTCAGCATTTTTCTGATGGAGATTTCTCTCCACCCCTCCATTCTTCCAGTATTCTATGACTTGCTGCTGAAGCCCTCCCTGAAGCTCTACTGGAGTAGCATCATACATTGGTAGCTCAGAAGTCAAGGTCCACAGGGTATTAATGTTACCTCTTAAGTCAGTTTTTCAGTAAGATCACACCACTGAACAGTGCAGAGGTGGTTAACCATTCATAGTTACTCGGGAGTTCAGTGGAGTACTTTAAGTCGAGTCTTCTGCGGGTGCCCTTCGCTGTCGAGCTGATTTCTGTCTACTTCTCTGAGGCGAGGGTGGAGTCTCCTGCTCAGCTTCAGTCTCTGAAGGCTCGTTGTCTCCCTGCTGGGATCCCGTATCACCTATCAATTCTCTCAGGAATTTGAATTTAGACAAAAACAATTGCCAGACCACATACCACCCTGCAGGAGAAAGAAAAAAGGAACTGCTTAGTTACTTCATACAAAGTGACAGTCCTCTATCAGGCAAAGCATATCAGAAAAGGGAGAAAAAATTTGATCAGCTCCCATCCTCTAATTGCCAACCCCAAGAGCCCTCTCCAACACATCCACTCCCTTCTACAGCCCTAGAAACACCAATTCAGCTTGATAAAGTTTGTCCTCATCCAGAAGTAATATTTAAGCTTCAGGAAAGGACCTACTCATTCCGAATTGAACCGCCACAGCAAGTAGTAGGTGGATGATCACCATCACTCAGACAAAGGTCTTAACAGTCAGGAGAGAAGGAATTCCTGTGGCTATATCAAAACAAGGACTTGAGATTCATTACACACGTACTGTAAAAACACAGCACTAGAATTTCTACCCTCAGCAAACACTTCATTGAAAATCACACTTTAAAAGCTGCATTACATAATCGCTATTAAGCACACTTGCTGAGATCTTCAAATTAATACCGTGTTTTATAATAAATCCTCTTCTGAAATGCACACAGTCTTCTTATGTTCACTAAAAGACCACATCCCCCAAATTCAAGTAGTTCCCTCACCATGAACAAATCCCACTAAAGTAAAATTAAAATTCTCTGGTAAATTTGTGTTCTGCTCTACTGCTAAAATGTTCTAGGTTGCAAAATTACCCAACTAAAGAGCTGAGATTTCAGAATCTCTCTTCAAAATATTGAGATTTCAGAATCTCTCTTCAAAATATTTAAGATTCACCTCCTAGCCTCTCACTCGTCTAAATATTTCTTTAACAGGCAGCCAAGGAACTTAAAAAAACAGATATAAATTTATCTAAACCTAAACAAAAATTTTCATTTTAAAAGATCTCCCTTTTATCTATGTATTTAGGCCAAGAGAGTCTTATGCAGCTAAAAACTACTGATACCTCTTTCTCTCTAGATGACCAGTAAAGTTTCATCATCCACATAACAGGAAATCAACTTCCCTGTGAAATACACAGTTAACTGGAGGAAAATTTAAACAGCTATTTGAAAACAAATGCTATACAACCATCATTTGCACCACCAAAACCCACCTGTCCTGCATAGAGCTATTGATTAATAGTCCCATTCTCTGTTCAGAAGGTCTTGTTAGCTATTCGAATCTATACTGCTGACCTATTCAAATATTAAGAGCCCTATTTTACCCATTCTCCCAAGTACACAGCTCTCATCAGAAACAGACTTCTGAGCACGGACATTCTAGAAAAGGGGGAGAAAGACTAATAAGTGGCACTTATTTAGTCACAGCACCACTATATCTCCTCTTCTGTAACCAGAGCTTAGGACAAAATGAGATCCCACTATTCCTTTCCCTCCTGGAATACTTTTCAAATCCTGCAGTTTTTTGATTTCCATAATTTCTCTGCTGGTGCTAAAAGTTGGAGGAAAGCTTTTAAATTACAACCTTTTATGATCTAAATTAATTCCTAAAGCTTACACGAGTATTTCCTTTCCCATGAATACCTAAAACTTCAACTGACTCGTGACTAAACTGAATCTGAAAGTTGCTTCCTCTGAAGGGTATTTCAGCTCTCTGAGACCTTCAATGCTTTGTGCATTCTGGAGACCTAAAATCAATCCATTCTTCTTATGCGTACAAACGTCACTGTGTTTGTGCAAACATTATTATACAAATTTCCAAAAGCCATGCTCATTTCTAGTTCATACCGGAAAGAAATGCATAAAATACTCCAAGTAAATAGAGGGAACTTGCAAGAAAATGCAGAATATTACAAGCTGTTTAAAAATGCCTTCAACCCCCCAATTTGTTGAGAGAGACACTTGACTTAGAAGTGCATGAGAAGTACATTCTACTAAATCCACTTAAACATTTGGTGGGGGGAAGTCTCAGCCCCAATTTTTTTCTTGGGGTTGCATTCTACTTGGCTGTTTAAAATCCTAACTAAAACACCTACAATGTGAATTATCGAGAGACATATTACTTCCAGAGACCACCACAGGGAAGACAGAGGGAGGAGGATGAGCCAAAAATATTCAGGGCGTTCCCAGAAGAGTTATTAGGACACTTTACAGAAGCATGGCTTGAATATTTTTGGTGTCAATAAATACTTCTTAAAGTGTCAATAAATACTTCTTTAACTTAAATAAAGTGAACCACATGCTTCCTCTACCACTGCAAACAGGCTATTTAACACCGAGAATTACTATGGGGTGTGTGGTGAGAAATACTAAAGAACATTCAAAGTTCATTCACACTCTCAAGAAAAACAGCACTAAGCAGCACTAACATCAGACTAAACAGTGTTTCATCTGATGAGTTAGAGAGAACAATGGTCTAAATATCCAAAACACCGAGTACCATAAGCAGAATTTAGACCTCTCTAGCTCAAGATTATAAAGACAGCGTTAAGTAATAAGCCAACAAGACTGGCTATAGTAGACAAACAAACAGACCAATGATAACAGGCAAGTGAATAAACCACAATGTAGTGGATTGAAAAGAAAACTATGACAGGCTTAGCCAAAGGTAATAGTACGAGGGCAGCCTTGTAAGATCTCCCTGCCTGTACCAGAGACATTTAGGTACAAAGCAATCAAAGCAGAGAAATTTTTTCTTTCACTTGCTCTTGTTACTGTGCCAGCTTGGGCAGAAAGTTAAAAAAAAAAAAAATCCCCAATAAACATGCTTGTCTGAATCAAGTTAAGACTGCCTCTTCAGCTGAGACTCCCTGTCGCCTCACTGTTACTAAACAAATAAGAATTTCCTTGGAAATAATCAGAATACTAAAGAATAAGTTATTCTGGGTAAGAGAAAATCTCTCCAGCAACAATATCAACTAAATACATCATTAAACAAAAACACACACACACAGACAAAGCCTGGAGGCAGATTCACAGTACTGAGTTACCTCTGATTAAGACAATTTATTTTCTAAAAATTTCTCATCCTCTTAAGAACATTGCAAAATGTTAACACCCGGCACCATGCCACACCAAGGAACTGTAAGTTACATAACTGTGTATTTTAAAAAAGAAAACAATTGTAAAGTAATTTAAAATACACACACAAAAAATGAAATACATTATAAATACATCAATAGCAAATGGAGGGACAAGGAAAACCTCCATTCTTTATTGGACATGGGGGGGAACATAATTACCAAAGATGAGGAAAAGGCTGAGGTACTTAACAACTTCTTTGCCTCCGTTTTCAACAATAAAGCAGGTTGTCAGGACAACCAGCCTCCTGAGCTGGTAGACAGGGACCAGGAGCTGAACAGCCCCACTGTAATCCGGGAGGATACAGTTCCAGGCCGTGAGCACAAACTGCCTGTAGTCAGGTTTGTGCTTTGACTCCACTCACCTGCTGAGCCACTTGGATCCTCACAAGTCTACGGGACCAGATGGGATCCACCTTAGGGTGATGAGGGAGCTGGCAGAAGAGCTCGCCAAGCCGCTCTCCATCATTTATTACCAGTCCTGGCTCACCAAGGACATCCCAGATAACTGGAAGTCGAACACGACGCCCATCCATAAGATGGGCTAGAAGCACGATCCAGGAAACTACAGGCCTGTCAACCTGACTTCAGTGCCCACCAAGGTCATGGAGAAGATCACGTTGAGTGCAATCACATGGCACCTACAGGATGGACAAGGGATCAGACCCAGCCAGCACAGGCTTAGGAAGGGCAGGTCCTGTCTGACCAACCTGATCTCCTTTTATGATCAGGTGACCCACCTGGTGGATGAGGGGCAGGCTGTGGACGTGTCTATCTGGACTTCAGCAAAGTCTTTGACACTGTCTCCCATAATATACTCCTGGGAAAGCTGCAGCCCAAGGCTTGGACAGGGGCACTCTGTGCTGGGTTAAGAACTGGCTGGAGGGCCGGGCCCAGAGAGTGCTGGTGAACGGGGCTGCATCCAGCTGGCAGCGGTCACCAGTGGTGTCCCCCAGGGATCAGTGCTGGGCCCAGTCCTGTTTAACATCTTTACTGATGATCTGGATGAGGGGATTGAGTCCATGATTAGCAAATTTGCAGATGACACCGAGGTGGGGTGGATTGTTGGTCTGCTGGAGCGTAGGAGGGCTCTGCAGAGGGACCTGGACAGGCTGGATGGATGGGCCAAATCCAACGGTATGAGACATAACAAGGCACTCCCTGCAGCGCTCCAGGCTGGGGACAGAGTGGCTGGAGAGCAGCCAGGAAGAAAGGGACCTGGGAGTTTGGATTGACAGGAAGCTGAACATGAGCCAGCAGTGTGCCCAAGTGGCCAAGAAGGCCAATGGCATCCTGGCCTGCATCAAGAACAGTGTGGCCAGCAGGACCAGGGAAGTGATTTTTCCATCCCTTGTACTCAGCACTGGTGAGGCCACACCTTGAGTCCAGTTCTGGGCCACTCATTTAAGGAAGGATATTGCAGTGCTGGAGCAGGTCCACAGAAGAGCAATCAGGCTGGTAAAGGGACTCAAGAACAAGTCCTGTAAGGAGCAGCTGAGGGAGCTGGGGTTGTTTAGCCTGCAGAGGAGGAGGCTCAGTGGAGACCTCATCACTCTCTACAACTCCCTGAAAGGAGGTTGTAGCCAGGTGGGGGTTGGTCTCTTCTTCCAGGCAACCAGCAGTAAGATAAGAGGGCACAGTCTTAAGCTATGCCAGGGGAGGTTTAGGTTGGATATTAGGAAGAAGCTCTTCACACAAAGAGTGGCTGGGCATTGGAATGGGCTGTCCAAGGAGATGGTAGAGTTACCAGCCCTGGAGGCATTTAAGAAAAGACTGGATGTGGCACTCAGTGCCAAGGTCTTGGATCATAGGTTGGACTCCATGATCTCAGAGGTCCTTTCCAAACTAGTTGACTCCGTGATTCTGTAAAATGGACATTTCTATGCATTCTTGTCTGTACATGGCTCTGTTTAGCTTTGTAGTTTTTCTGCTGCAGAGCTCTTTCTGGACAGGTAACCAACACCATCAGTTTACAAATCAAATGCTTTCACTTCAGGTAAGCTGCTCTCAAAGAAGTCCTACTGGTTTAGCTTCACCACACATAAAGTTATTTGATTAGAATCAGTCTTCCACTGCTTGCTTTATTTTTTTTGGCTATTTGACTTACTTTTCCAAATCATCCTTGGCATGATTGAACCTGTGGAATCCAAACAGCACACCCACAGTATGTCTTCAACAAGCAAGCAGTGATGACATGCAGACTATAATATATAATGTATCTATATTAGGTGGTGAGAGAAGTTGCCTCTCACACTAGTAAGCCAGATCAAATAGTACATCACTGCAGTGCAAAGCAGTGGCTCTAGCTCTTGCTCTAGCAGGTACTTGAATCCAGAGTTGCAAAATCCAATCTACCACAAACAGTATTTTGCATTTAGATAAAACAGCAGCTCCCAGCCTTGCAGAGTTTAGTACTCACTAAAAACGAGGAGCCACTGTCTCATTTAAAATGCCACAGCCAGGTGCTATCCAAAGTTTTTTAGCCACATCTGGCATTGTGAGATCAGTATGTCAAACCCCTCTCTTATAAATCACGATGCAACGTGTTTGTGAAGGGGGGACCATGAGTCAAAGATTCTTTTACTGACTCATAAGCAGATGTATGTAACATCTTAAACAGATTTTATGATTTGACTAGGCTTCATTAAAACTACCCTTTATGCTACTTCCCACACCAGCTCTTCCTTCTTTGTAAAGGGGAAAGAAATATGGTGATCCAACTACAATGTTACTCCCCCTCAAAGTGGTATGAGTCTGAGGTCCATCTATTTCATTCACCTTACACTGGCATGTACAAGCAACAGCTAACATAGGTTTTTCTTTATTGGAGTATATTTTCCTCTTCCATTTGAATCAGGAAGAGCAAACAAAACAAAACAAAAACCTCAGGGCTAATGTGGAGCGCTGGGGAAAACCAACCTGATTTTTTTTATGTGAGATACAAATGAAACCAAGAAAGGAAGGATGGTGATCCAGTAAGAGCACACGACAGAGCCTGAAGATGTGGCTTCTTGTTTTGACCCTGCTATGGAATTCCTGTGCAATCTAGTGAGATAATTTTTCCCCTGTATCCCTACTGATCTGAAAATAGGATCCTATTACTCCAGAGCATGAGAATTAACTTAGGACCAGGGTATCACCAAAGTGAATGCTGCCTATATTCAAATGCTGAAGTGTCCATCAGAGAAAATCCTAAGCAGCTACAGCTGCAAAATAAATGAGCACAGAGCTTTAGATGCTAACCTACGATTTGGGAGAACAGGGTTCTACTCTGAGCTCTGTGTCAAATGACTTATGTGACCATGGACAAGTCACTTCATCTACATCTTTAAAATGGTGGATAGTTTTGCTATGGAGAGCATCAGAGTGAAGGAAGCACATTGAACTTTGACACTGGAATAACAGAAGACATCAGCTGACACAGCACTTGGATCTGCACAGCTCCTTAAACCTAGTCCCATTTAATGCAACACTCCACCACTTGCTGCTTCCTGACTGATCAAAAGGAAACTTGCTCTCTTCCAATCTCCCATTTATAACAGTTTCAAAACTCAAGTTCAAATTAAGGGGTACTTTCTTTTCATTAGTGGCCTAATCAAGCATGACTTTCCTCACCTGTTAAGGTATTTCACATGAATCAGTCATTTAAGATAGTTACAAAACTGTTTAAACAAAGCATTAAAGAAAAGTTATTCGGGTAGAATTTAGGGCTCAAATCTTTTCCCATCTGCAACCAAATTCAGACTTGTGAAGAGAACCACACATTCATTTCAGCACTTTGAGTTAGAAGGTTTTTATTTTAAGGTTGGATCTCTCAAACCGCATCTCATTAGCCCCTCTTGCCAAATGAGATGAATGCTTCCATCTGTTCCACTGAAGGCACTTCTGCAATTTCACATGGCTCTGTGCACTACTACACTGGGATTATAAAACAAATACACAGAGGTAAGCAATAGTAGAGTTCACCTTGGCTGGTATTTTATCTTATCCTATCCTACTATCCTTGACTATGCATGAGTTCCTCCCATCAGCAGAGGAACATGGAATACACAAAGGCAACAATAAGATCACCAGAGACAGAAAACCAGAAAGACTGGGAATAAAAAAAGTGGAAGCAAGTTATCTTAGTTGGACTTTTAAAAGAGCAACTGAAAATCTGCTATGTTTACAGCCCCTCAATGGTTTCTATGTCAGATGTGATCAGTTTACAAATAGAGACACTGCTAGCTGCAAGCCTTCCCTGCTTCCTAACTAATTCTGATTAACACTGAAAGTAGCAGTTGTAAGCATCCAGAAATACTTAAAAGAAATAAGGTCATTTATTAAAAGTACTTTTACAGCCATAAGTGCCTAATTCAGGCATAAACATTTGCTTTTCACATGGCTAAAGAACTAGTCAAAACAACTTCTGATAACTGGTGCTCTGAATTTTGTCTTTTCATTTTAGAAAAAATGAAATTTTCCCCCCATTAGATAAGTTTTGATAGCACTTATCACTTCATACTTATTATGGGCAGCAGAAATCCGCATGATCCTAGGATGTCTCCTGGATATTTAAATTCATTGTTCTCTGCAAGCAATCACACGACAAGTCCTTTTATAAGCCACTCAAAACCCAAGTTTCATCTCTTTAGGCTCTTGACCCTCTAAATCCTTTTCATAAGGTTGTTTCAACACTTCTCATCAGATGACTCCAAAATATTTTTATAATCAGATTAAGCTTACTCAAGATTATATCCAGTCATTTTTATGTCAGATTTGCCCATTAACTTGTATGTCTTGCTGGCTGGCATTTACTCATATCGTGTCAGACACAGCATTTAGGTAGTTCCTTCCCCACCTTCTTACCTACAGGTCTCTATTCTTTACAGTCTGTTGGCCTTCTCAGGGACTGGAAAACTGCCTGTCACTAGTAGAGATAAACAACTGAATTGAAAGTAGCTTGTATTCAGTTTCTTCTAGTAGCGTTATTAATAATGTTTTCCTTGAATATTTTCCGTGGCAAGAGATTAATTAATTAATATACTCTGTATGATGGAAAAATAATTACAAATAATGCAAATAATTATCAAATCCTACTGAGTCACTTTTAACAGGATAATAGTTAAAATCCCTCCCCAAAATAAAAAATCAATGAACACATCAGCTTCCTGTGTTCAACACTTTTGAAAACTAAGTGACTTGAAGCAATCATTTTACAAACTCTGACACTGCTGAAAGCAAAATACAATGAAGGATTCAATGCAAAGTATTCAGAGAATTTAAGATGAATGAACAATATGTAATTCCAAACTGCTAAGTATACACAAGCCACTTAAAAGTAAAGTCATTTATTAATTACTTTTGTTCTCTTTAAGCAAGAAAGCACTAGGCAAATATTTATGTTAGTAGGCAAAGTTAGATGCCTAGAATTTCAATTCCATTTGTCACATACAGACAAAAGCAGAAAGGCCTGAAGGAAACGATCCTTGCTTCTGACTTTGAATAGCACGTTGCAAAATCCTACTAATCTTTCAGCAAGACAGTAAGCAAAGATTTCCTGTGCACACTTTGAAAACACAAAAACCCTAGCAAGTGCCAACCTTCATCTTCTAAAAGATGAAAAGTGGCCAGTCAACACCTAATGGGGGTAGAGAAACTTGAATAAATATCTACTTAGATCACTGTTTAGTCTGTAACAACGGACAGTACAAGACATGCAGGAAAAGAGCACAAGACCAAGTCAAGTGCAGCCTTGAAGTTCCAGTTATGTGTAATTTCACAAATTTCCTCCCCCAAGATTTAGTACTATTGCTTAAATTTGCTGACCTTTTTTCCGTGAACTTTGAATGAGAGAAGTTTCAGCATCCAAAATACTCTTCGTTAATGAACCTGCAATTTATTTCCCCACTGTAAAAGAAATCTTTTTGTTTTATGCCCGTTGCTTGATCATTTAACTTCATGGACTCCAACTGCTCTGCGACGGTGAAATTTCATAACCATTCGCACCTAACCTTTGACATGACACTCAGTGTTACAACCATCACCCTTCCTCCAGTCACCTACTTTCAGGGCTACACAGATCTAACCTGTTTAGAGTTTCTTCACGCAGAAGTCATTTCACAGTTCTCAACACAGAATCATAGAACTGTTTGGGAAACTCTGTCTTTCAAAAACAAACTAGGATTTTTTTTAACTTTAACAAGAAAATACACCATTTGAGACACACACTCATGGAGGATTCCTATAGCAGTATAATAACATTTTCTATTTTATTTCAAGCTTCTAATGTTTGATTTTCCTGTATCCTTGCTACAAAGCATTAAACACATATTTTGGAGAAATGCTTGCAGTTACTTGAGCTGATCCTTTCTTTGGGATACCAACAACTCAGTTCAAATCCATTATATTTCTCTACATAAATTAAGCACATATACATTTCACACTTTCTATATGCATTACTTCATACATGTTAGTATTGGACTTCACTATCCAGTCTCTTGATACTGCAAAATCTTTTCACAATGCTTTGTCAACTTGACCACAATTAACTTTTTTTTAAAAGTATTACATGTCAGCTGACTCTTCACTTTTGCTCCCTCGCTTTTTTAGAAGGCACTTATAAACACCCTGGGTTTGTAAATCTCACAAGCCTTTCATCACAGACTATGGCCTAGTTTGAGTTTGTTGGTTTGGGACTTTTTGAGAGCTCCAAGCTCAGCATATTGGTCGCACCACACACACCCCTAACTGCTGATTTCTTCCAAGAACTCCAACAGACCTGCAAGTTGTACCTCCCATTGAAATAACCCTTCTCTCTGCACATTTAAAAAAAAAAAATAAATAAAAACCCAAACAAACAAACAAACAAAAAACCCCAACACCAAAAACAAACAAACAAAAACAAAACAAAAAATTGGATCAAAGAATCATAGGATCATCAAGGTCAGAAGAGATACTTAAGATTATCCAGTCCAACTGGCCACCCAGCACTGCCACTGTAACCCACAAATCACTAAACCATCACCTAGCACCCAATCCAGATGCCTCTTGAACACCTCCACGGAAGGTGACTCGAGCATGACCCTGGGCATCCGACTTCGATGCCTGACCACTCTATCATCGAATAAAATTTTTCCTAGTATCTCATCTGATTCTCCCCTCTCAGCTTAAGGCCATTTCCTCTGGTCCTCTCACTCCAGGCACAGTAGAAGAGATGGGCCCCCACTTCACCACAACCTTCTTTCAGGCGATTGTAGGGAGCGATCCTACATCCCTGAGCCTCCTCAATCCACAAAAGAAAAAACCTCCTAAGCGCTGCTCTCAGTCCTTGCGAGCAAACAGATGTCAGAAGCAGAGGGATGCCAGCTGGAAGTTTGCTTCTTGCACTCACCGGCATTTCAAACCCACTCACGTACGATCCGCACAGGGTGACTGCACAGGGGTCCTAGGGCAAGTGAAGCCGTCAGCTTCAGAGGAAACACCGAAATAACCCGAATCAAGGCTCTGGGAGCGTGTCAAGACTCGGAACGGCTCGGGGACAAAGAGAAGAGGGCGCTGCGCAGCACACACGCTCCCCACGCCCCGAGGCACAGTCGCCCTTCCACTCCCCCCAGTCAATCCGGGCCGGGGGAAGCTGCACGGACCGCGGACCCGGCGCGGGAGGTGCGAGGGTGGGCGCTGGGCACCAGCCCCGCCAGGAGCCCCCCCCACCCCGAGCCTCCCGCTCACCGCACAGCATGAAGAGCAGCACGCAGGCGAGCGTGGCCACGATCACCAGCAGGGTCAGCCCGATGCTCTGCCACATGGCGCGGCCGGGGCAGCCGAGAGGAGCCGGGCCGGGCCGGCGGCCGCGGCAGCCCCGCTCCTGCTTCTCCTGCTCCTCCTCCTCCTGCTCCTCCCGACCCGGCGCAGCGGCGGGGCGGGGCGGGGCTGCGAGCGCCGAGAGATGGCGTATGGCGGCCCACGGGCCCTGCCGGGAGCTGTAGTTCTTCTGCCCATACAGCCGGCCGGAGTGGGACAGCGACGCCCGCCGGCGGGGACTACAAGTCCCGGCATGCCGTGCGGCGCGGTGAGGGGCGGTGGGGATGGCGGAGGGTGGTGAGGGCTGTGTGGGATGGGGGGAGCGGCTGGTGCGGCAGCATCGGAGGGCGGCCGCGGCTGAGGCCCTGAGCGGAGCAGAGCCCCCGGGGCGTACGGGTGCCCCATCTGCGGGGGCTTAGATCGGTGATTCCAGGCCAGGATGGATGGGTCTCTGAGCGACCTGGTCTAGCGGCAGGTGTCCCTGTCCATGGCAGGGAGGTTGCAACTGGGTGGCCTTTAAGGTCCCTCCCAACCCAAGCCGTTCTGTGATTCCGTGATTTTATTGTTCTGTAGTTTAGATTTACGTATGGGGCAACCGGATCTCTTAATCCCTCTTCTTCCCTTCTGTCGTTCCTGCCCTTGCTTCCTCTCAGTGCGATCCAGAAGGGAACAGCAGGAATATCCAGGCCTCAGCCAAGGCAGCGGTTCCACAGCTGTGCCACCTTGTCACGTTTCGAATTCCATGTGACCTTGGCTTTTGCCCTCTGTTGATGTCTGGTGCCACTTCAAAGCTGACCGTCCCCACTTAAGGGAAATCTGAGGAAATAATGTCTCCAGGAACTGTGAGATAATCTTGATTGTGATATGGACTTTGCCTTTAGCACTGGAATAAAGTTATAACTTTCCTTTGTAGTGTAAAAGATGCTGGTTAATGTTTCTAAAACTACTGAGAACATGTGTGTAAATCACGGAGTACAGAAGCTTAATTTCCTGTGAGATGCCACTATTGCAGTGAGGCATCAGAGAAAGTCCAGTTCTCCTCTGTGTGTATTTTGTGCAGTATTTAAAAATCTCCCCTTTTAAGTGAAGCTAAAAATTCTTGATTTTCCTGATCTCTGAGCATGCCACATGCCTTCTCCTTTGAAGATACCTGTAAACCAAAATGACCTGCGCATGCAAACCCCCATCCACATCCTTAAATTTGCTGTCACTTCACTAAATCAGAGTTTTCTCTTTCCGTTCCTATCCTTCTTCCTCAAAATCGCCAGCCCTATTTAATACTCTGCCTAGAGTATTAAACCACCCTTTTGCAAGTATCATTTAATTTGAAACATTTTATTTTTCAAGTTTTACTTTGATATGTCTCCTGATCTTTAAATGTCATTGTAACTCGAGACTAAGCAGTTGTTTCTTCTGTATTGCAAATAGATAGCAGTAATGGTTACTACCATATTAACTTTTGAAAAATAAGCCCCCTCCTAGCTACACTGTTCTGCTTCTCTGATTTTTTGCTTATCATCTGCAGTCAGAGTAAATTCTCTCAGTATGGGACTGCCACCTTCCCTTTTCTGTAAAATAGCTGTCACAGAGCTATTAAAATATTTTGTCTACGTCATCCTCTGGTTCCAACCTGTTTTATTACTGAGAGCTGGTTAATTCACACCATATCCCCAAGCATCTCAGAATCACACAGCATTGGTAGCTGAAGTAGGAATTGTCTTGGAATCAAGTAGTTGTGGGGTGATAAATATGTGTGATCCATGTATATAGGTCATGGATATACATGGAAATAAATAGATATATATATGTGTGTATATATACATACATGATCAAACATATATGATATCATGCATGGCAATATGGCATTTTAGACACATAAGGTCTGATTCTTGGGGTGTCCTGTAGAGGGCCAAGAGTTGGACACAATTTTGATCGGTCCCTTCCAACTCAGAATATTCTCTGATCCTAATATACTAGGAAGTAAAACATGAAAAAAAAGTAGCGATTCGAGTTCTCATATTACACTGTACAGGTCAAGGGCCTTTTAATCAGTGTATGCTCAGTTTGCAAAACCTCAATTATACTTATTTTTAAAGTTTCCCTTTCTCTAGTTCATTCACCACGCTAGTCACCTTGTTGTAGAAGATGGTCAGGTCAGTTAGGCATGATTTCCCATTCATAAATCTATGTTGACTAGTCACAGTTACCTTAACCTTCATGTGTTCGGAGACCATGTGAATTCCAGAAGAATTTGCTCTATGACCTTTCCAGGGACTGAGGTGAGGCTCCCTGGCCTGTGGTTCTCCAGATCTTCCTTCTTGCTCCTCTTGAAGGTATGAGAATGCTTAGTCTTGTCCAATCTTCAGGAATCTTATCCAGTCACTACTGTTATTTTAAAGCTAACTGAGAGTGGCCTCGCAGCGAGATCAGCCAGCGCCCTCCGCACCCATGGACACAACCTCTCATGGACTTAGGTACTTCCAGTTTTTTTAAGTGCTCCCTAGCCTAGCCCTTCTCCACTGAGGATAATTATTCCTTGCTCCACACTCCCTCTGGTTGTGGTGTTTGCCTGACACTGCTGAGGGCCAATATGGCCTAAAATTGTCCTCAGGATAGACAACAGCAAGTAAAAAGGACTTTCTAGCATAATGGCTGAAGCACTTAATTTGAGGTAGAAGTTCAAGACATACAAGTATAGCAAAGAGATAATTGTGGATGTTATGCTCTGACCAAGACATGACATAAAAGGAGAAACTCTTCCTCCTCCAACCATTTGGTGAACACAATCTTTGTTATTCTGATTTTCCCAATATATGAAATAAAGCTTTTCTTTTGAGCCACTTGGAACACACTGTATCAAGTGAAACACACAGATCTCCATCTGAATGAAAAAACCCAAACATATTATATGGATTTTATGTCAGATTTTTCTTCAGGCCAGAGTTAAATTGTATGAGCAAATACACATCCATCCTACTAGGTGTCATTTCACGTGCTAATGTGCCAACAATTGTACAATACCAACAATGATACACTTGGGATAAGCGAGCTACAATGTGGGTGTTGTTATTTTTCAAAACCCAGTGAAATCACACAAAAGAAAACAGGATTACCATTGAACACCTGAAGTTGTCTAATCACTGAAGTTTAAATACAAGGTTGTTTATACAAATCTAAGCTTGTCCTAGTGATCCTTAGATCACTAAGAATCTAAGCAGATCCTTAAGTGTGTATGTATGATATGGAGTTACAGAATTGGATGTAGCTCATCCATTCCCTGAGGAGGATGGAAAAACTCACTCATGACATGGCATCACGCATGCTCACTGCATACTATCAATATTCTACATTTAACACTTTTCTCTATGATGCTCAACACTGATCAAACTTCTCACATCTTCTCTCGGTGTGTACGATCACAGGCACATTGAGATATGTTTTGGGGGTGGGGAAAAGAGGATGCTCAGGTCATCAAGCAGCAAAAGGACTACAGCACAAGATGGGTGAGCAGGCACTCAGAGGGCCTCTGCCCAGCCACTGGTTGGGTCAAAACTGCAGGATTTTATATATAACCTCAAATCAGCGAGGCCCTGCAGTGCTGTGAATAAGGGAGCTAAAGACTCTTTAGCTTAGGGAAGAAGGGTGCAGATGCTGAGGGCACAAGCCTTATTTTCAGGGTGCAAGAGCTGATGCATCTAGACTAACCAGTTGTTTCACAGCAGCCAGTTAACTAGTGTTTGTGTTTGCATAGCAAGAGAAAGGGAGGGATGTTATTATCTCCTTCACCAGGGAGAGGACTGAGGCTGAAATACATGTTTGAAATATCAACTGGTTTTCGATTGCCCCTTCTGGCCTCTTTTTGAGCTGGCACATGGGGAAAATTCTCATGTCTCCCTTGTGTTTAGTCTTTGTCTCACAGCTTTCTGTGATGTCAGATACTGGTGTAAGTCTTCAGCACTTCAACAGATCTACACTCAGTTAACTAGAGGCAGGAAGTAGAAGGAACAAAAAAATCATTGACCATCTGCGGAAAAAAGATATGTAAATATCATAGAAATTATCTTATATAAGGTGTGTATTCTAGTCCAGAAAAGGAATTTTAGCCACTTTAACAAGATTATTTTTTGTCCTCTTGTGGGCCCTTGCATCATTCATGACCTCCTCTTTGTTTATTATCGTCTGCACCATGCACTGAGGAGTCTTGCCGAAGGCTATTATTGCAAATAAGGCTTATTAAAATGAAAATGCGCAAGGAGAGCAAGTTAAAGTAATCCGGGCAGTTTTTGTTCTGATGTCCTAATTTTTTAATCCTTCTCTTGACACGTACAGTATCTTTGAAGGTAGCTGGAAAGCATACTAACTACTGGAGCCAAAACAACATATAGGAGCTTGACTGCCTATCATCTGTATCCCAGAAGATGGCCAGGTAGTGATAGTTCATGCAGAAGGTGCAAACTGTGGGCCTTTCTGCTATTCAGAATATACTCAGTGTCCTTCACACTGCTGACCTTCTTTTTGGCATTAACACACTTCTCTTTCCTGGGGCAGGAGTACAGAGAACAGCTTTGTCCCACCCTTTTCCATCTGTACTACACCATTACGCATCACACTGTGAACTCTTTGGTGTAGGTCTCAACACAGCAAGGCCATGATCCCAAACTGGGGCCTCCAGTTTGCTATCCTAACACTAAATACTACTGATGTAAGAAGAGAACAGCGCATCTAACTGTGGTCTTTTGTAACAACTCGCCTTCAGTATTTGCTTTGGAGCCATCAGTCTTTTCCCAGCTCTTGGCTGGATTACGTGAACAACACAGACTATTTATGTAAAGATGATAAGCATAAGAGTGATAGGAAAATTCTATTTAAGTCAATTTATAGAATACCAAGCCACATAGCTAAACTGTATCTGTGACTGCAGCCAGGGGCTTTTCCTGGACACATTGCAGCCTTCCAGCTTTAACTAAGCCTTTAAAAATAAACACCAGCAGTATTGGTTTGTGTCCGAGAGAGGGTGCTAAAGCAAAATATTTATTATAAAAACTACAAAGCACTGCAATCACTCCATTCAATGCTTTCTCTAGCATAAGTTTATTCTGACTTAGTTTTTATTTTATATGCTCACAGCTGACAAATAAATACAAGCTTTACCTTTACAGACGTGTTACACCAGCTGTAGTTTCAAAACAAAAAAAATGAGATTTACAAAGAACTAACCATGCCAGAGAAAAACAAGATAATAAATTCAAATTTTCACTTTAGCCTGATTACTTTGATTTGATTTCACACCGTTTTATTAGTGACAGTTTTTTAGCACTCCTTGAGAGTTGAAAAAAGTTACTGAAAAATTAACAAACGGTTACTGAAAGAGGGAAAATTTAGGTTAAATATATGGAAGAAATTCTTTACTGTGAAGATGGTAAGGCACTGGAACAGGTTGCCTAGAGAAGTTGTGGATGCCTCATCCCTGGAAGTGTTCAAAGTCAGTGGGATTGGACCCTGAATCTCATCAAATGGAAGGTGTTCCTGCCCATAGCAGAGGAGTTGGAACTACGTGATTGTTAAGGTCCCTTCCAATCCAAGCCATTCTATGATTCTTTAAAATTCTCTCCCCCTGATCTTGGCACTCCCCATGGTGCCACTCGCAGAATCAAGATCTTCAGGTACATAACCATTGTCCTGTGCCAATCAAATTAGAAAAAGAATGGATAACATAAGAAAGATAACATCTTTCATCTGAGCTAGTCAGAGAAAGATGAGTTGGATAGATGCTGCTGAGAGAACAATTTTGTGAAATAGGCACATCCTGAGTTTAAATTCCAAATTTTGGAGGAGTTAGTGATCAAGAGCAGTGACTGGTAATAAATGCTGGATTTGACTTTTCTTTCCCAAACTAAAACTTTATTCTATAGATTGAAACTTAGCAAGAGCTGAGAGTTGCTGGTAATTGGCTGACCAGTGGTACCTTTTCCACCTGTTACCTGCTGAGCTGCAAACCCAGTGGGACCTGGCATTTCTGAAGTCATTGCAATTCAAAGGTACTTTTCCTAAGACACAGGGATATTCAGTCTGACTGGACACAGCCTTGGACAGTTGGCTGTAGTGGGCCCTGCCTGAGCAGGTGAGTTGGACCAGATGATCTCTAGAGGTCCCTTCCCACCTCAACCAGTCTGTGATTCTGTACATGAGGTGATTTGTGATAAGGTACAACCTACAACAACCCCTAGATAAGCAGGGCTCAAGCTAGCTCCCTGTGGTATTTCACTTTAAACAGTGGTTGTTGTGTAACAGAATTTCCCCAGAATGAAGTGCTGTTTTATTTGACTCCACTTACTCTTCTGGTTTCCAGGGCATTTCATATGGAACTAATCAAGTCTGTTTGTCCACATGTCAACCTATTTTTCTGCCTTTTGCCTCATGACAACACACTGTTCAATGACCACTCAAAACTAACATCCAGGGCAGAGGTCTGCTGTGCTCAGTGCCTGGGATCCAACTAAATGCATGGCATCACTCTCCATACAAAACAGATGAATCCAAATCCTGCCATAGCCCTTAAATCTCCAAATTCAGGTGATTAGATAGGTGTTAAAAATACACATAATGCTATTAAAGCTTCTTTTAGATGCCACCAGAATACTATTTTTCTTTGTTGGTGACACTATTGTTTTGATAAAAAAATAAAGTTTTTACTATAGGAGGAAACTACAATAATTATTATTAATATACTGTGTCAGGAACAAGGAACTCAAGAAATTAGAAATGTTACATATTTATCAAACTTGAATATATGTTTTCTTACTGTTTTAGACAAAGAAAAAGAAGACTTTAGAAAAAAATATATATTACTGTATTATTAGGTCTGCTTTTGACTTGACACATGAACTCCAGCCTGTTTGGATTATAAAGAATTGGAACAAAAACTGTGAGGCCAAAGCATTCCAATGCACCAATTCACTACCACGTTTATCTGTCATTCAGTGTTCGAACTGCCCTTTGCTCTATAGCACCTAAAGAGTATTCTCTTTGACAAAGAGGATAGTTTTCTTCTTAGGGAACAATTTCTCTGGGGACAGAATGGATATCAAAAAGTATTTTTCCTCAGTGTTTCGGGATGATTTGTAGTAATGCATAAAGAATTAAATGAATAACCTATCAGAAAGGTGAAATCGGGTAAAGGATGCCAGGTCAACCTCAGAATTGCAGTAGTTCAGTGTAGACTGATGCACTGGAATTTGGAAGCTTGAGCAAACAAGTCTGTAAAAGTGGGTTAGAAATTCCATAAGGACATCCTTTCATGTGAATCTCCTGGCAGTTTATCATTTCTGGGCAGGCAGGCAGCCCTGGGAAGATGGCCATTCTCACTGCCTTTGGTGGACCTCTGTGTCCAAGAGAAAGTGAGGGGTGAAGTAGTACATGGACAAAGAGCCTATCAGGAAGGAAGTTTCACAGTTCGGAACATCAGTGCTACATTTTGGACAAATATAGCATGTCTGTAGATGAAGTACATTTTAGTTGGTGAAGATGATACCTTTCCTGCATCACACATGGTCCCCTTAACTTATTTCCACTGCTTGTGCCTCTGAAACTGGGAAAGACTGTTCTCTGAGCTCTGGTCAACAAAACTAGACACAGATTTGAGAGGACAACAATGGAAGCACATGCATGAATATGTCATTTTTTAACAAGTTTTCATTTAGAAAATAAAATAAAAATGAAAAATTTTAATAAACTTTAAGAAATATTATTTTAATTTTACATGCCAAAGACGTCTTTATTGAAAGCAGGGGTAAAGAAGTAGTACATTTTCAGTAAGCTTTGGTAGTTTAAATAAATCTTTTATTGGAGCTATAAGACTTGATTAGCACTTAGGAAAAAAAAATCGGATTTGAAGGTGTGAAATTTTTTGCTTGTTCCACTAAGCACAAAGCCTCTTCCTTCCCTGACTCTTTTTCTGTTATGTATCAGTGAAAGAGTTGTGACAGTGTCAGTAGCTCCTGTTCTGTGTGATTTTTGCCTCCTCCCTAGCCAACCTAAATAAACATTTGGTTATCAATCCCTCCCTAATAGACAGATCAGATCTCCAGGGAGATGCCACAGGAAGAATCATAGATTCATTTAGATTGGGAAAGACCTCTGAGATCATCGAGTCCAACCACTAACCCTTAGGCGGTGAATCTCACTTTGTCGCAGTGTGTGGAGCATTCAGGGCTTCAGGTCAGAGAAGTTCAGGTGCAAACACGAGTGCTGGGCCACAGACCAAACCCCTCTTTGAATGAAACAAAGGCAGGATTTTATGTTTGTGGCAGGACCACAGCAGCCAGCCAGCGCCCCTGTTTGCTCCCAAAGTGGCTGATCAATGAATTGAATCTCCCCAACAGGGAAGATTCCAACAAAGGCAAACGTTCACTACCTGCTGTGACATCTGGGTCGCTGGTGGAACAGCATCCCTCAGCCTCTTCCCCTCCTCAGCCATTGCATTCCCCCTCCCAGCGGTTGCTTCCCACCACCTCCCCATCCATCCTCTTTCCTCTCCCGTCCCTCCCAGCCCCGTGTCCGCCGGCAGCCGGCGGGGGCGGGCTCATCGGAGCCGGGGAGGAGGCGGCGCCTTATAGCGGGGGCTCGGGGGCCGCGCCTGCAGAGCTCGCCGAGCCCGGCGATACCCTGGACAGCGCCTCGCCGCCGCCATGGTGAGTGTCCCCCGCCCAGGGACCCTGCCCTGCGCTGCCCTCGAGGCTGATCGCACCCTGCATCCCTTCCCACACACACACACACACACATCCTGCCGGGGCTGGCTGCGAACGAGCCGCCGCTGCTCGCCGTGCCTCCCTGCCCCCAGCTCTGCCGCGGCCGGCAGAGAGCCCCCGCAGTCCCGCTGACATCCCTCCCTCCTCCCTCGCTGTTATCCCCACTCCTACGGGCCGCGTTTGGGGCGTGATTTTTCGGGGGGATAAGGAGGGATGCCCTTAGATGCCCCCAACCCCGACGCGGGTAGAGTCGAGCGGCGGTGAAGGGATGCTATAGGGAGGGCGGGAGGGACAGAAGGATGTTAGGGAGGGAGGGAGGGAGGAAGGATGGGAGGGGGAGACCCGTGGGCACCCGCACAGCGCCGGGAACCGGGCGGCGTGCGGGGACAGGCACGTGGAGGAACGGGGTCGTGTGTGGAGGGAGGAAAGGGAGGGAGCAAGAGGTGCGCAGCCCTTGAGCCCGGGCCCCCCCTCTTCGCCCTGCCCCACTCCTAGCAGGTGCGTTTTTCTCTACCCCGAGGTGCGTTTGAGCATGTTACATAAACCGATTATTCCCGTTAATTTGTTATCTTAATAGAAGCTCTTGCATTAGCCATGCAATCTGTAGTGGAACATTTTTTTTTCCCCCTTGTGATGAATGAACAATGGAGTTTTAGATTCCAGTTCAGCATTTAAAAGAGTTAAAGTGGAACAATGTAGTCACCTATTCAGCGAGCAAGACCATTTCCCCATAGCACATCGTGTCTTTGCAGTCATAGTAACTTGCCCCAAAGGGGTTCATCCTGTTTTTAAAGAGCAATGCATTGAGTGCAATGCTGGCCTTAGGAAGTAGGACAGTATCATACAGGTATTTTGCAGCCTGAAATTCTGAGGCAGGTGGGGATGAATAATTTGGCCAAGCTTATTGTATCAGAAGCTTGAGACATGATTGACAACAGAGACTAGTTTTTCTTTTATATGATTTAACAACAAAAATACTTTTTTCCCTGCATAAGTCTTTCCATCATATATAGTAAATTCTGCCTTCCTTGAATAAAAATCAGTTTGGACTGTCCCATACCCCACGACAATCCAGACATGAATAATATTCAAATAGTCATGCCATGAATTAACTTCAGTCCTCTTCCTAAAAGTCATGTATCCACCTGCTGTCAGTGTGAATCTGTTTCTCCTATGTATTCTATTTGCCATCAACTCAGCCTTGAGATAATGGATATGAGAAGACTATTGAAAAAGACCTGAAATGGTGCAGTAGTTTATGCTGCCTAAGCCCCCCAGCATAACTTCCCACTACATCACTGAATTACTATTTCTTATCAAGTAAGGTGGAACATAAATACAAAATCCATGACTAAATCACCACAGCTGCACAAAACCTGAGTTAGTACCAGCCAGTGGTAATGTCTTCCTTATGACAGAGGAAGAAGGTTACAAAGATACCTGGTGTTGCAGAAGGCTATGTGCATTATTTATCAGTAATTGGTACAGCTATATCCAGGTGCTCCCGAGTACTGAGTCAACTGGAAAATGAAAATACTCTGAACTAGTTAAAATATTTTGACTCCTTCCAGGACTGAGATGAAGTCAGTTACAGTAGTACAAATCAAAGAAGCATTAGTTGGTAGCATAGGCACTGGCACCTTTGTATAATGGAAATGATAGCTGAAACCTACCCTTAACCTGTTCTTTCTGGTTCTTAGAGCTGTTCAATTAACCTTGGCATTTTTCTTGAGGTCACTGGAAGCAATATCCAGAAATTGCCATTCAGAGCTACACATGGGTTTCTATTAGCAAGTTTTGCTCTTCTGTATCTCCTGTAACCTTAGAGTTCAAGAGTTGCTGAGATTTCCCATACATAAAGACATTCTGGAGGCAGAATTGCCAATTTGGGAAAATCTTGAAGTGGTATAAAGGCTGAAGGTTGCTTTGGCTCAAAAAGTTTGAAAGAGTGTCCTTGGAATAATAGCTCCAGAAACAAAAACCTGACCTACTGATGAAAAGTGTTGCAATGATGCTAATGCAGGGTTAAAAGTCACAGCACATCGATTTCTAGATGGACCTGGAGCTTGGGGGCAAGGGGTCACAGGGACATGGGAGGATACTACCAAAGGTTTCAGTAGCAAATGAATTTTGGCCCAAGTAGTGGGAACATTGATTAAACACTCCCTTCTCTAGTGGCATAGAAATAAGCAAGTGTGTGTTGCTAGTGTCCCTTAAACCCAACTGAGAATTTTCTCAGCATCCCGGGTGTTCAATCACTATTATTTGCAGGGAATAGCCTAAGGAAACTTTTTTTTTTTAAACTCCTTTTTGCTTACATAGCAAACCACTGCCATCGTCAGACATTAAGTGTCTCCTTAGCATCCTCACTGTATGAGGGCAACCACAGTGGGTTGGTTCTTCTGTTTATGTAGTTCACTGCATCTCTACTTGCTCCAGTGAATCTAGGTCAAATTACACTGGCTCAGGATTTGGCTGCACCCTTGAACTTTAAACCGATTACACATTTTGATTTGTCAGTGTATTTTCCATGGGGTCAAATCCCACTTTTATGGAGTAAGAGAGTGTATAACCTTGCACAGTGCATGGCCACTAATACTTACAAAGAGGCTAGGTAACACTAAGGTAAGCATAAACATGAGAACAGTGCAAAGCTGTGTCCAGTAGGTTCCAGTAGCTGTACCTCTGCAAGGATCCTGTTGTAGAGGGGTTATATAGACAGCAGCTAGAATATTTTTTTCATTTCCTTGAGAGACTTTCATACCCTTTGAGGTATTGCAACTTTCAAATCTACACAGAAAGACACCTAACTCCTTTTAAGCAGTCATAAGCATCACAGCCACCATATCAGGGTATGAAGCTTGATATGGGCATACACTGATTGTAGAGCATACAGAAAGGGCCCTAGAGAGCAACAAATATATCTTCTTCATTGACAGTAGCCAAAATAAATGCCTGTCTCATTGTCCATTAGTGTTTGTTAATTGCTCTGAACACTGCATGAAAAAAAGTATTGCAAAGACCATATTCTAGCCCCTGAAAAATGACATGTAAACTGGAAGGGAACATTTTTTTGGAGACAGAGATAATCCAGCACAAAATGACTGACATGAGAGCCAGTGCTACAGCACCCACAAGATCCCTCTGGCCCCAACAGAATGAAGAGGGAGCAGATTTCAGGAACCCTGCCATTCAGATCCACAGCAGGAAGCCAGGGTTTTGTCAGTTGATCCAGAATTAATAAGCTATGAGAAAACATGTTGAGAAACTGCATATAGAACAGAAAAAATATAAGTACTTGCATAGAAACTCAAGAAGAGGCACTGAAGCCTTTTGCTCGTGGTGGAATTGATTAGGAAAAAAAAAAAAGCTTCCAGGAATTGAAGTCCAGTGTTTCATTTGCAAAGTAAGTTCTAGACACCTGCTTACCAAAACCTGCACGCTGCCTTTAGTGTTGATCCCTTTTATCTCTAAAGAATCCTATGATTCTTTAAGACTGATCATTATATCTTCATTACGAGCAGTCTGACTTGTGAAAAAACCCACACTCCTATTGTTTATCAGGCATTTGGTTTTACATTCATTTAGTTTTATAGCATCTCTTGATTTTATTGAAGAAAAAAATTCATCATATTCAAACAATTTAAAACTGAACCTCTGTCTCAATCAAAAGCTGCAAAAAAAAAAAAAAACTGCAGTAGTGTTTTCTTTAGGTATTAGTAAACTCCAAAATAAGGTAAATATAAAGGGCTGGTATATTCCCTGATCTAAGCCAACTTCAAGTATAAATCAATAGAGTAACATCAGGTAAGAATTTTTCCTAAGGCTTTCATGACACTTTATATGAGAGTTTTGTTAATCACTGCCTGTAAAACTGATTTAGAAGCTGAAGCATTGATAAGCCTCATACAAAATGAGTCTGAAGTCTGTATTCAAGGATAAAGTAAGTGCACAAGTGCAGTCTGGCTTGTAATTAAAGAAGGTAATGGAGAAGGGAGGGTAATTAGGAGAATGAAACTAAGTGTACCACTGGTTGTTCAGAGCCAGACGGCTGCTGGGATGAGCCTGCCTTTTGAGGCAATGATGGAAGGGCACAAGGAGGATTGTCCAGCTGTAATAAAGAAACAGACCTGTAGCTCTGCCACATTACAAATGCAACACTTCAGACTTTGAGCACATCAAATTTATCAGCCCATTTGTAAGTGCCTGGCAATAGTGCAGCTTGTAAATCCATTATCTGCATACACCCTTCACGGCTTGCCTTTATCATATGCTAAATACATGGGCCAAAATATCTAAGTGGCTGCCTCTTTACCTATGGGACTGCTGCACAGCTGACAAGTAAAGTGCAATATGAAATGAAGTGAATATTAATGACTCCTTTAGCACTTCTTATCTACCTAAATAACAGCAAACCCCACTTAATTATTGAAGACTAGTTATCTTCAGATCTAGGAGGGAAAATAGAATTCCTTACATCTTCAAGAATATGGCTATTAACATTATATTGGCATTAATATTGACAGTACTCTGGCTTGATGTCAATCTAACAAGACCTCAGTGATATTTTTACATATTATGTTCATCTAGCTAATGACTTTGTCAGAACTGACCATGATAAAATGATAGAGGTCAGCTATCCCATATGGAAGGAAATCAAACTCTCTCTGGCAGAAAATTGCATATGAAGAGGTGTAATTAAAGAATAAAAAAATTAAGATAGTTTTCATCATTGTTTGGAGTTGATTTCCCCCCCCCCCCCCAAGAGGGACAGATATAGAAATGAAGCAAGAAATACTTCATATTCTGTGTCATCATTTGAAAGCCAGACACAGTAAGCATTGTAAGTAGGGTGGCCAAGCTTTAAATAAATATCCTAAATCTAAGCATAAGGAACCACAACAAAACAGTTCTTCCCCTATTCTTAAAGGCCTCCTACAGTATTCTAGTCAGTAGTTACCATTCATGACACTTTGCAGCTAGCGAAGACAATGCGGTACAGCAGCCCAGTGGGGGGGTGACTTACACACATGATAAAAGGTCTACAGCTGTTGTTATTTCCTCTATATGACAATAACTGATGCAGTTTACAGACATTTTGTATCTTTAGGGCCTTACCATGCAGCACAGTCATTAGCATTTTTATTTTGAGAAAAGCGTCAGTTTGAGTGTTTCCACGGACTAATGGGCTTAAGAGTCTTGGGCTTTAAAATTCCAGTTATGTGTGGATTAAAGTCTAGGATACCTACTGTTGGGGCTAACAGAGAAAGGGAGCTAATTAGCTTGTGCACCCTCTTATCCAGTGCCAGCAGACGGTGCTCTGTTATTTGGGTTCCATACACTTTTAAGAAGAGGTGTCCTTGGAGTTCATTAGCCTGATTTAAGGTTTTTAAAAGAGGTAAATTTAGAACTGTTTTGGAGGAGGAGGCATAAGAGAACTTCCATACTGTCTTTTTCTTCCTTATTAAACTTGAAAATCAACTGTCATTTCCTTTCCTCTCCTTACTCAATCTTCTCTAAATAAGACTGAAGTCCAAAGCATGAATTAGCATTTGAAATACAGGGTTTTGCCCTCGAGGATTCAAGGGAGAAATGGAAGAAATAAAAAAAGAATTAGGGACCAGTTAACAGAACAAGAAGATATTTTTCTCTTTAATTGTTTTTTGGGGGTTTTTTTGGTTTTTTTTTTTTTGTATGTGTGTGTGTGTTCTCAAGTGACACTTTGGAAAACAGGCATCAGATTCTGTTTCTTTATTTCCCTATATTATGCTTGCATTTTCACAGCCAGCTAGAAGTAAAAAAATACTTTGTTTCTTGCATTTTTCTGTGAGCATGGATAAAACCGTTCCAAAACGCAAAGTGCCTTCAAGCTGGCAGGGAATAAATGGTTGGCAAAGTTTTCAAGAGTGATTTCCATGACAGGGAATTGGCACATCTTTTGGTAAGGCAGTTCTGAATACTACTGTCCACACTCGCTTTCTCTCCAATTGCTGGCTGCAGCCAGGCAAGTTACTTCTATTGCAGTTTAAAAGGTTAGTTGAGAGGTTATGCAAGTTCTGCATCTACTAGAAGTTGGTATTTATGTCAGAACCATGTTTTATTATGTACACAGTTTATTTTTTTCAGTGTCTGTCAAAAGTCCATGCAATTCCAGGGGGGGAAAAAACCATGAAGTCTATTTTTACCTTTATGTGCTTGTCAATCTATTGTTCAGATTTCTTTATGTACTAAGTAGTTTAAACAATTTACATCATGACAGGCTATTCAAAATTCAAATGCTTATCTGATATGAAAAATATTCCATGCAATGCTTTTAGGAACAGCTGCATCAGTTCTCTCAGCTGTTTATTACTACGTGCCTTCCTGGAGTAGCATTTCAGTGTTACTTTACTGTTACACCAGAGACTGTACTGTGGCTTTAAATCTTAAAATCAGCCCTTCTTACCTAGAAGTACCTTCTTACCTTGACTAGACTTCTTTTCAAGATGTATCTTTTAATACTGACAGAAGGATGTGCATGAAGCCAGACAAAAACTTCATCTTCTCAAGTTTATGGGAAAAAAAGAAAAATCAACGTCATAGAAAACAAGTGTTTCAGAAACCAGTTCATATTAGTGAAGTGTTAATAAGTTCCTTTCTTCTTCCCAATTCCTACTGTTACTGAAAGCAGAAATGAAAGATATCTTTCAACCAGCAGTTATCATCACTCTCCAAAGAGTAGACACCTTGCTTTCTGTAAGTTACCCAAGAAATCTTCTCCCAAAAATCAGGTCCTTCTATTGAAAAATGTGTTAGAATAAACTGGATTTACCCTCAAAAGCATCCCTGGGAATTTTTCCTATTCAAATACCGGAACTATTGGCTTTATTTAGAAACTTGATGATTAAGAACAATGCAAAGGTTCCACTGAATCAGTCCTTCCCCAGAACCAAATTAATGAAGTATATATCACATCTCTAGTTTTATGGCATTCTTTTCAATTTCCAGGGTTCTACTTTCTGGCAGAAGTTGAGTTACATATTCCTCTAAGATTTTTTTTTCTAACATGTGTCACAAGCATCACAGGATGTTCACACTCCCCTTTGAAAGCTGAGATAAAGCCTGTGATTTCTTGGTACAGAAACACATTTGAAACTTGGCTTTAAAATTGGCAATTTTTGCAACACAATAGAAAAAGTAGCATTTAGCTTTATTGCGCTGCAAAATACAAATAGCTCTCCATTTCAGTGAAAACTGATATTGAAAACCTTTTGGGTTTAATACAGTTATTTCTTCCTTACTGCTGGAGTCTTTGTAAGCCTGCAATTTAATAGTATCTGCAAAAAAAGATAAAAGGCTAGATGAGAGTTATTTTGCTTACAATAACCTAAAGAAAAAGTAAAAAATATCCCTCACAACCTACCTTGGAAAAAAAAGCACCACTTTTTTTCCCCTTTTACATTTACTGAATTTGTAGCATAATTTTATTTCTAATCAGGTATCACTAAAATGTCCCATCAGGACTAAATCTAATGTTTGGGGGTTTTTTTCCACAAAATAATTTCTTTTTCATCAATCAGGAAGTAATTTTCTTCTGTTTGCCAGATACCTTTGGGAGATGTCAGAATTCAGATCAGAAACTGTTTTGATGGAAAGGTGCAAAATTGAAAGCCAAGACAGAGAGCAATGTCCATGAGGAGAGGTGTAGAAGGGAAACAACACAGCACTATCCCATTTTGCCTCTAGATGTGTGTTCTTGAGTTTAAAGGAGTGTATTTCAATATTCTGGCTCATTGAATCTCAAGTCTTGCTGAAATTTGACATGTGTACTGCAAGCACTCAATAAGCCTAACAGCTCTTCAGCACTTGGTAGGATAAGGAACATCCTGACCAGCTGGAGACAAGAAACCCACACTAGTCCCCTAGTCTTCAGCAAATTTGGGATTTCCTGTGCTCTTGCTTCTTTTACAAAAGCATCCTTTCACTCTTCCACCTCCAGATATGAACGGCACTGATAAGACACTGGTGTAAATGTCATTCTCAGCAGTTTTTGTTGGATGCAATACGGTGGTTATTTAAGTGAAGAGGATACAGCATTATTCAAATAATGATGTAATGTAAATTAACAATACTGAGCTAAGTAACAAGTTTAAAGCAAAGTGACATCATAAAGTACCTATGACACTTCATTCATCAGTCCAGAATTAGATGTGGTTTGAGAATTTGTTACCTGAAATGGTCTTGCACTTGACTCCATAAGCCAGTTTGGGATATATTTTGGTCAGATCTTCGAGTTGATACTGTAGGTAACTGAGTTTAAATTACAAAGGAGAAATATGCATAGTCAGAGTGAAGGGAGCTTTCAATTCAATTAGAGCCCTTAAATAACACAGTGCTTATACCTAGCTGGGAAAAGTACCAGAAAACATTATCAGACATCATCTCTTGCTTGCTTTCTTAGAATCTTCCTAAAAGAAATACTTTGAAATAGATGGATTTTCTTTAAAAACAGTGATACTTGCAATTCTTTTTTTTTACTTGCTTTTACTTGACTCCCTTAGCTATCAAACATTTGCTCTCTCACCACATTTACAAGTTGCACAGACTTAAACAGATATATATATTTCTTGCCATAGTCTGTTTTGTAGGGGAAAGCTTCTTATTGCTACTTTTTTGCCTGTAACATCTTAGTGATATCTTTATGATATTTAATAACTAAATTTACCATCATCAGCTTTGCCGCTCTTTCAGGCAATACATTTTGCTGGCAAAAAATTATTATTTGTCTAATAGTTATTCTTCCCTTAGTTTTTTGGTGGGTTGTTTCTGAGGATAGAAGCTCCTCATCTTATCTGCCTTTAAGGTTATCTTTGAGGTATTGAAACTTAGATCAGCTGCAGATGCCATCAATGCTGCTTCTGACTTCTCCTGTAAAACAAATGTATTTATTACATTTACTTGTAAGAAATTGTCATCTCTTCAGGTAGTTGTTCCCAAGAGCACACATTTGATGCAAAGTAAGAAGAGATGCTTATCCTTCTTGGAAACCTGAGCTTGTGAGGATATTCATTTTCTGGAAAGTGGTATTTGATCAGTGCTTGTGATGTATATCAAGTCCCAGATAGTTCAAGCTGACCTTGCCAGCAACTCTGTTTTCCCCCCTGCCTGCTATCTGTCCACTACAGAGCACCACTGAACCTCACTGATACTTAGCTGTGAAGGGAACCAACATTTTTCCACATGATCCCTATCTTTATAGTAGCTGTTTCTTCTAAGAATCAATTAATAATTCAGTCAGTCCAGGTGGGTGTGACAGTCACTGCTGTGCAGCACTCTCATGTAGATGTTATGTCACATGGAAATTCCCAGCTTCGGTGGCACTTGATTTTACAGGTCAGCTTAGGCTGATCCTACCAGATGATCTTCCCGAATAATGAAGAAAGCTAGCTGTGTGAAAAGCTCCCACCAAGGAAGCCTTCTAATACTGAACATTAATGATCCTTGTGTGTCCCTTCCAATTCAGAATATTCTGTGATTCTGTGATTTCATATAACCACAAAGACAGAAAATGTATTGCGGGACCAGCAATATCCATTGAAGCACTGGGTGTCTTCTAGTCACATTTTCTTTACATAATATAGGTATTGTGACATGCTTATTCTTTAGAACTACTTCTTTCAGTCAGCAGTTACTGGTAAATGATGTCTAGCACAAAATGATATATTAGAAGATAAATGTCTATTAAAACTCATAAGCTTAATCTGTTTGATTTGAAATATAATGTACAGATTTTAGAAGCAGCTATTTTTACCTAAAGCTCCATGTTTCTTTCCCAGACTGATTTATACTCCTAACAACCTAATTGAAAAGCTTCCTGTACTGAGTTTTGTACCCGCATTTGTCACACAGCAGTTAGACTGTTTTGTACGTGGCTAATGACCTCGAAGTGAAATTGAAAGGCTTTGCATGTGTTGGAAGATTAAGGCTGAAACCTTGGAAGCTGGGACGTGAACTCTCTAATCCTCAGCAGCATGCTACAAACACCTCCCCCTCTTCCATTCTTTTTCTTCCCCTTTTTCCACTTACATCCATATAAATAACTCAGGATAGGGCCTATCCATTTGGGCAGCAACTATAAGAAATGGTGCAGCAAATGACTGCTAACCAAGAAAAACCATTTCTCTAGTGGGCAAAAGAACACAGCTGGATTTCCTTCATCCAAACTATAAGAATAAGAACAAATCTGTAAGCTGAGTGCTGTTACTTTTAAGGATGTGTCTAAAGCAGGCTACAACATGACCTATCTCACCAGTCTCTGCATGGAGAGCAACAGCAAGAAACCACACACATATACCAGCACATAACCTGCAGCACTGTGGTACTTTGCCAGATTCCTTCATTCCATGTTCTGAAGAGAAGTTAAAAGACAAGGGCTCCCCTCCTGGCGGTGGGTCCAGTGAGTCTGGTTAAGGGGACTGTTACGTCCAGAGGGAGCTCTGTTGACCTCTCCAGCAGCCAGCACAATATATACCTATACGTATTTGGTTGTAATTATGCTATGAACATGCCCTCTTATAAATCTCCTGCTTCTTTCAGGTCCATTCCCATATGGCAAGAGGATGGGAATATGTACTGGTTTATACCTTGTATAATTCAACAATTTAAGCAGGTTAGAGAGAGTATGTATCAGGGTAGGTACTTAGCCTAATTTGACTAATGTTCATAGATGCAATTTTTCACTAAGGAAATACAGCTGGGCAGAATTCATCTCAGTAGCTTTACATAAGGATTAAATAAGACAGTTATTGGAGTGTTTGGAAAACAAACTGAACACATAGGCATTAATATAGACATGCTTTTGTGGATTTTAATCCCACTTTTTTCCTTTCTGGGATTTCTGAATTTGCAGGGATCAGTAAAAAAACCCTAATTTACAGGTATTCTTTTTAAATATAATTCTAGTTTTACTGTTACAGTGAAAAGCTTGAAAATATGACTGTAACTTCTAGGGCGTGTGAATTTATGGAAACAAGAACTTGGCAGATGAGCTCAGTAAAAATGAAGGACAGAGGGAGTTTGACTGGGGACTCTATGCTAAAGAAGTCACCACAAAAGCCAGCCAAGGATATGAACACCTGTCTGCTCCTGTTCCAGCTCTCAGTCACACAGCACCGTTCCTTTGCTGCAGGTCACTGTCCTGCATGACTCCGCACATGAACTTGGCATAACATATTTTAAGAGCTTCTGCTTGGATAGTTTGAATTAACCAGAGTCACTTTGTCTGTACCAGCACTACCAATAGCTCTGCAGGGCATTCCCAGGCCAGGGGAAGCACAGATGAGAAGCCAGTGCAGAACCCAACTCTCCAGCCAGCACAGTGGCTCTTGTGGTGCCCGAAATGCAACAGATCTTAAGCTCTGATTTAGTTTTTCTTTATGTTCATAAGGAGTTCAAGGCAGTTAAATAACTGCATCAAGTGGAGGTGGTTTTGCTCATGAGGATGAAGGTATTTTCAGGACCATTATTTTTTCTGAAAAAATAAGGTATCCTATGTTATAATTTTTCTATTACTCCTAGAAGTTTTTTATATTTAAAACATGCTTCTGTACACATTCTGTAGCTATTACAATTTTAAAATGCTTCAGGAGTATAAAATTAATAGTAGTTGACTTCAGAAATTCATAACATATTGAGTATATGTACAGTACAGAGTTAAGTGATGCAAACAAAATGTGCTGCATTTCTTCATTATCTTACATACAGTACCTGTAGCATTATCTATACTAGAAGTGCATTCTACCTCATAAGTCCTGACCAGGTGACTTTGATACTGGTTTGAAACAGGTATTAATTACATATGTATATAAAGCTGTCAGTTTTTCCCACAGCTCTCACAGTTTTCCTTCTTTGTTACGTGATTTACAGGCTGTATTCAATCTTCTACCACTCTTGTCCTTAGCAAAAGTGTGTCTATAAAGGGAATTAGCATTGCAGGAAAAAGTCTGCATTAAGAAATTATTTAGTTAATATTTTACAAGTTGAGTTTCTGACTTCTAGAGTTTTCTAAAGGGCTGCTGACAACTGTCTGTTAAATAGTTCAAGATATTTTAAAACCCCTAAGGCTTTATTTAATTTTTATATGCTTACATTTTAATACTTTATTTTAATTTAATTTCTTGTCTTTTAAAGAGAAAACCACACAGCCCTAGTTATAAGTCTGCCTAGAGGAACCAGAAACACTACCCACACAGGTTTTCTGATACACCTGCCCTGTCTCCCCTGCCAGCAGGAGAGTACCCTGCAGCACTTGTATGAACTGTTTAACAAACTCAGGCAAAGCCATTCAGTCGGGGAGAGCCCCAGTCAGGGAACACATTTTACAAAATCCTTTTTGATCCTGTATCAGGAGGGGCAGGCAGCCCCTTGCACATTAATCCCCGTCGGGGACACAGTGTTGCAGACATCTGGGACGGCAACCAAGAAACCTACTTCTTCTGCATAGAGTGCCCTTTGTCTTCCTGCACTGCCAGAATTGTGGGAAAACCAGAGCTCTTGCTTTTGGGGTTTTTGGGGGAGTTTTGTTTTGTTCTGCTTTTGTGGTTTTTTTTAGGTTCTTTGTCCAATAAGCCATGAGATCGTGTGCAGAGTCTTAGGACCTCCTATTCATCTTAGATCTTAAGTTTGTTACAGTAGAAAATGAAGAGATTTTCACAGTACAAGGAAGGATATGTTGTCAGTTTGTCTCTGTTTCTTTCTTCATACAGTCAAATGTGTATGCCAAATACAAAATAAAGCCCTGCACGCATTATACTGACTTAAGAAATCAGCTTCTCAGCAGCGACAATATCTATCTGCAAATAATGAGAAAAACGAAATTAGCAGGATATGGCATCCTGAGAAAACTGAGCTGCCTTGTAAACTTGTTGCTGTAATTTTCCCGTACCATTACATTTGCTTCTTGTGCCCATCTTGTGTATTTATTGTATGTGTCTAAATTTAGGATGTGAGTTCTTTGCTGCAAAAACTGTGTAGTTGCATTCAAGGCATATTTTGGGCAAATACTCTATACCCAGCTACATATCTGGGGAATATTTTGTTCCAAAACCAAATCATCTGGTAAATCCGAAGCCTTAAAAGTGTAATTGCCCTCCTTTGTTTCGGTAGAATTATTTTCCTGTGTTTCTCAAAGCGCAACTGTTTTCTTGCTCTTACATAATGAGAAGTCATATACTGATTCTTCACCGTGTAGTTTTGTTATGCATCCCTTACCAAGTCTAGTTGTTTGGAAGTAGGTGTGTTAAGCTGTGAAGGCTTTCCTATTGCTGATGTAAAATTAATTCTGACACTGATCTGCCTTCCCAGTGCCTTGTAAAGTCAACAAGAGCTGAACAGGCCATTAAGAAAACAACTGTAATAAAACTAACCTCTCTCTAGAAAAACTCATTGGGGTTTTTTGCTTGCAACTTTGAGACCTTTCTGCTCCAAAGGAAACTTTCTGTCATTCAAGCCGGAATCAGTTCCTGAGGATTGTTGCTTTGCCTGAGAAAGGGATTTATTCACTGAGGCTATTAGAAGGAGGCAGAATTTTTATCTACTCTTTCATTTTTAACTGATTTCCTTTTTTTTATTCCCTCACAGTCATACATTCTTATCACATCACCACTGACAGGAATTATACTCCATCTCAGGTCATTCTGTCGTTTTAAATCTGAGTGTTAGAGCACAGGAAAAATGAGGTCAGCAATTGCTACCATTTTCTTGGGAACTGACAGGCCACATCTGAGGTCTCCCCAGAGAAATCTTCTTTAATTACAAGTTAAGCTGATGTTCCCCCATGTAGCAGGTAGAATTGAGCAGGATTACTTTTAAAAGGATTGCAGTGATCTGCTTTGATGACAGTTTCATTTTGAAATTCTGATAACAAGCAAGAGGATGGATGATAAATATACAGTTCTTGAGAGTGTACACAACTGACACGTACTGCAAATTGGGCCACAATTCCTTTTCACTCTTCTTTTAAGACCATATAAGTTTTATTTTTAGTGCTGCAATTGGCAGATATTATTTATTGATTATTTAATATGATTGCAAAGAACAGAGCCAAAAAGAAAAGTATTTGGAAATTAGTGGAAGGGAAATAATGCAAGCAATGATTCCAGAAAGGGAATTTTTCATCTTGGAGACACTGACCCTCAGCCAAGATCAAGCAATGAAAAATGTGTAATGGACTGAATGCTTTCAAGTACTTAAATTATGAATAGATTTTGGGAAACCAAGTAAATATTAATGGATTCTTATATCACTTTTATTTTAACCCATGCAGTTGTAGTGCAGAAACCTTCGAAATTCCTTTTCCTTGTACTTAAAAATCCAAAGAGCTGATCAATTTTGCAAAAGCAATTTATTTCACAATGATATATGTTCTGACAATAGTGTGACAGGTAAAATAAGTCTTGCCTCATTTTATGTGAGAAATTAATATTTTCTATGATTCCTAGCAGGTTGTATAGTCCAGAAACAAAGACTGGTGTCTGAAATAGCTCACATTCTTACAGTGTTTTCATTAAAATTCTTCTGCCTCTTAGTGCTTACTCACCTTTGATACTGATGGTGTTTCAACTTGGTTTGAATCCTGACAGAATCCATAAAGCAGATGATATTCCTCCACCCGGGCCCTTACTCCTATGTGTAGGATGAGCAGGCTTAGCACCGAGCAGGCTTAGCACCAAGCAGGACTACAAAAGCAAGTGAAAATAGACCTCTTATTAAACAAAATTAAAAATCCTAAAGCAGAAGGAGCCTAAATATTAGTGCCATTTATCCAGAAGTGAAAAGTCTGGAGTATGTTAGCTCCTCAGCTGAAAACAGCTCAAACTCCCATTTCCTATGGGAGTCACCAACCATACCCACAACTGAGAAAGCCCGAGAGAAAAATGTTTCTCTGGAGTTTCTGGCTTGTAAAGGCCTGCCACAGAGAATTGAGGTGCTCTCACAGTGCCTGATTCTGACAGCAACCCCCAAAGCCAGGCAATCCATTTTCATGAGTTTTACACGAAGTAAAATGCTGCACAACTCACTCTGCAAATATAATTGCACTAAAGCAGTACATGCTGACGTTTGGGCTTTCTTCATGTATTTGGCAGTATGAGGTAGAACTTGTTGTTCTACTTCACTAAAGCTAAACCCTAGCATTTTCAGAGAGCCATAAGAGCTAGGATACTTAGTGAAGCCTTACAATATCAAGAGTTAAAATCAGTCTTTTAGAGGGAGAAGAAAAAGAAAAGCAGGGTTTTTTTTGTTAGGAAGAGGGAAGAAAACATAAACACAAATCTTTTACCGTTTTATCTTCATTTTGTATCACAATTTTTTAGAAAGGCAAATGTTAGGAATGCCCACAAGTAAATTTAATTTTTTTCCTTTTAATGCATTAGGTTGTTACCTATCACTTTTTCCAAAACCACCTTACGCGTGAGAAAATTTTATCATTCCCTAAGCTGTTGTTTCAGAGAAGCATTGCAGCAGCAGCAGCAAGGGTTGCCTTAGATTCACATCTTTAAAAACCAAGAAAAAAAATCAGCACTGAGGGTGGATATTGCAGCTGTAGATGAGACAGATTACAGCTGGTGTGGGATGTGCACCTCTGCTGTGGTTACAATCATGAGCAGGATGGGTGCAGGCATGTTTTGGGGAAGACCAAGCACAGCTGGTCTCCTTGGGTCACTCTCCCACTCCGAGGTGACCAGCTGAAGCCTTGGAGCTCAGAAAGCCTGTGTGTGCTGTTTTGGGGGCAATGAGCAAGCTCACCAAAGTGCTCTGGTTCCTCAGTATGAGTGGGTGCAAGTGCCATGTGGGCATCAGGGAAAAGGCTCTGCCTCTAATAGGCCACTGTTTCTCTTAATGCTCTCTGTGAATAATACTCAGAAAGTTGCAAGGTGCCTAAGGAAGGGGTTGTTAAGTGAGTCATGCCCTCTGACTCATATGGAGGCCACCCAAACTTGCACTCCACAGAGGAGGACGTGGACGATTCTCAACCTTGAAGTGTCACCTGCTTCCCTTTCACCAGAAGGAAAGATAACACAGAAACAGATACTGAAGGATGGGGTTGGCTTTCTGCCACTAGCTGATTTAGCAGAAAATGGGAATTAAGTCAGGGAAGGTCTGTGCCAAGTCCCTTCTGGCCTTGCTCTTTTTTGTGGAAGTCTCTATCTGCCCATGGAGCTGTTGGTTTGACTCTGCTTTTTCTCCACTGTGGGCAATGACAGAGAATTTGGGAGTGGAAACACCCACAGCAAGTACCTTCAGCAGAAGTGGAACTGCATAAAAGTGACATTATTCACCAGAGACACATGGAGTCCACAGGGATACTTGCCAAAAGACCAATTTCTAACCCCCAAAAGAGCAGAAGTGTATATTTTCAAGAGGAAAGATTTCCCCTTTGAGCAACCTGGTCTCCCTTTCTTAACTGCTTGGGCTGATACATCCCCCTAAATTTTTGAGAATAGTCAGCCATCACCAGTGTCAAAGAAAAGGGAAAAATTGGAACCAAAGTCTTTCATCTCAACATCTGGATTCTAGTCCCTGCTCAGACGTATACTAAAGTATTTCCTAGGGAGACAAGAGCTGTAGTTGCAGAAATAAATTCTGAAGTTAACTGCTAGTCTAAGGCTCGGGGCAGATTCAGAATACAAGCTGAAAGTCCACTGAGAGATTAAACAGAGAGTAGGTGTGAACAGTGGTATACCATGCACACCTAGCATGCTGGCTGCTGCTTGTATCCAGGTACTGCTTTCTTATCTTGGCTGTGTTTGCAAGGGGAAGTACTTATATAGGTGCCCAGTTTTGGAAACAGTCTCTGGCTGTGGCGTTGCAAACTCAGGGAGGCAGCCACAGCTGCTTAGTTACCACCCTCCCAGAAGGGAAGATCCTGTGCCCTCTCCAAGTGCACGTCTGCACAGAGCAGCAGGGGGTCAGATAGGCAGGTCTTGTGCCTTGAATAGGGAGCTTACACATCTCACTTGGGACCACGCAGCTCAAGACACCTCAGCATCATGCACCACAACACTACGCCCCAGACCTCTTGGAAGATTTAACTCTTCCTTGCAAAATCTGTTTTTCATATCAGAAATTGCTAGCCAGTCTCCTTGTTGCGGAATCCACTGAAAACTGCATTTTCTTGCAGGTCGTGTAACCTGAGCAGCTGCTGAGGGAAAACCTGCAGGACTCCCTTGCCTTTGCAGCCACCTTTCCCTTATCTTTGCACACTCAGTAACACCTTCATCAACTCAGCTCTGTCTTCAGCAACTAAATCAGTGCCAGAGAAGGTGTTCAGCACTTCTGGCTGTAATCTCTGTTCAAACAGCTGTTCTCAATTCCCTCTAGAGAACACCAGCCTATTTGATGGATCAGTTCCCTCACCAATTCGCTCTGTCGGATAACAGGCAGACCTGCAAGCTACCAGCCTCACATAGGATGCCAGCCTGCAGTCACTTATTTCCAAATACACGCAAAAATAACTCTCAGCTGCAAAGATATTGCCCTTTCTGTCACAAAAAATGCTGCAGTTGATAATATCTATTGGAAAATATCCAGACATTTGCATATATGCATGCAAGCTTTAGCCATAAAGTGAATCATATATTGCATAGTATGAAAAATTATTAGGAATAACATATAATCTGAAAAACACTGAAAAGTTAAAAAAATTGTTTTCAGGTCAGACATGGGTCTCACTGAAATCTTTTAGAAATACTATATATTTCTAAAATATAAACAGTGCTATTCTGTGTTACCTTCGAAGCTACTTTTGAAGTCTTTAACATAATTTACTGACTGCAGTAACAACATCTTTCTTTCCTGGAATGCTTACATTTCATTGTGAAAGCCTTTAGAAGATATAGGAAGAGAAGAGAAGCATACAAAGACCATTAATTTTTTCCTTTTTTGCGCTAAAGCTGGAACAGCCTTCTTTTGTTTTTTTTTGTTTTTTTTTGGTTTTGGGTTTTTTTTCCACCATACTATGTTTTCAGAGATTTTTGCATTACATTAAAAAGTATTACACAATTTGCATTTCCAAAACGAAGATAGAGATCTTTCTTTTCTTGGAATTCTAACAAAATGACTATATATTTAGATGGAGTCACCTGTAATTCTTTTTCTTAGCTCTTCTTGAGTATTTTCCACAAATAGGAGCATTACCAAAAATTTTTGCACATATTATAAGAGCCCCTCTCCAGAGTCAGTCCATTAGGAGAACTTCGCTTGCTGCAGTATTGCTTAGCTTCGGTCACTTCTGTCACACCAAATTACGTGCCTTTGTAGGACAGATGTAAGGAGCCAGGCAGTGAGATTGCTACACCAGCAAAAACATCCCACACAGGTGCATCTTACATTGGCAGGAGAGCCCTTTAGCCAGCCCAGTTTACCACAGTCAGAGGGCTACGCCTCTTCTAGGAGTTCTGGCAATACCACTGTGCTAGTTAAGGCTTTTGTAGCGTAGCTAAGCCCTGACCTTGGTCAGCCATTGCAGTGCAGAGAACATCCCAGAACATGCGACACGCCAGTTACCACGTCAAGTAAGTCTCTGTCTTTTGAAATGATTAATTTAAAAAGCTGAAGAAGGGGATCTAGGATAATGTCTCTTCTAGCTATTTTTCTTCCTCCCTCTCTCCCTCCCTCCCTGCGCATCCAAGGAATGTAGTGGCAGTCCCATCCCCCAGCTGTTTCTCTCGTGAGCTCCCTCCAGCTTGTTTCTGCTCTCAGTGAGATTATTTGCAGTGAGATCCATATATTAAGTATAAATTACATAAAACAACAGTTTATTACCAACTTCTGCATGTCCTGTCTCCCAGTTTCATCGAATATACGACACAATTCGTAGTAACCTCTGGCTCACCCTTCTGCCTTCAGCTTCATCTTTCTCTGCAGTTTGTGTATAATGAATCCTAAATAGGTGCTTTCTTTAGGGATATTTTTACACACATTTCCCCTACAGATATGACACAAAAATCATAGAAGATAAAGTTGACAAAAAACCCAAAAGGTTGTCTGAAGCAATCTGTGGTGGAGAATTGTCCCCTGTTGTACATCTTTGTTCCAGAGTAATTTTAAATGCTCCAAGCAATAAAATGCTAAACAATTCCTTTTATAAGCAGTTCTGGGTTTTACTTTGAATTCCCTTTGGTTCATTTCATTCCCTTTTTCAGCCATGCTGGAGCCAACGCTACAGTTTCTGAAAACTTCTTTAATATTTGTGTATTTAAATATGAGCAGACAGTCGTCTCAAATCAGTTTCTTAAAAAGTGCTGATAAATTCAGGTTAATTTCAGTACTTCTCAGTCACTGACTATTTACAGAGCAGAACTCTTCAGGGAATTAAGGAAAAAATGCCATTTAAATAATAATAATTGTCATACAGTTAATATATATATTTTCTATCAGGGTTGTTTAAAATATTACAGTTGTTTCCAGAAGCTGTATTGGAGAGCAGAGGTTGGCACCCACTTCTGATTTTTATTTGAAGCCTAAAACAAGATCTCATTTTGTACAGTGTATTTCAATTTCTGTGTAGCTGTCTAAGAACAAGCAGCAAATTATCTTGGATTTTTGAGACAGTGAATGACATTTAAGTCTTTTGAATGAAAAAATAAAAAACAGTAGTTCAAATGGTTTCCAGATAGCATAAGTGAGATTGAATGCAGTTAACTTATCTGTAGGAAGTTTATTTCAGAAAGCTTTTTTGTGTTTCCATTGGATCCAAATAGCCTGGTTTCTAGAGCTATATGAAGAGAAACTTGAAGCAGTCTTTTCAGTGGGCAGTAGACAATACCTAATGACAGATCACTGGTATTTTGAGAAATCAAAGGTATTTTGGACAAATCAAAGGTGTTTTGATATTTGCACTGTTTAGATAGCCGTTACCTGATTTTTGCATAGGTTATACTACTTTTACTAAAATTACTAGAAAACCAGGAGACATTGGTCTCTAAATGAAGACCAACACTAACAAAGATATATAAACATAGAACAAGAACTGATGCAATTTTTACATACCTGATGACTTTGAAATTGTGTTTCAAGTGCAATAGCATAAAACAATTCATTTTTGTTCACTGTGCTACTTAATCACCTATTTACATTTCTGTGCAAAAATATTAAAACTCATTAGAGATATCTATGTTGCTTTATCATCATTGGCTTTATGCTCCCTCCCCATCTTTCCATTTGGGTGATTTGATTTGCTCAGACAACCTAATGTCTTTCTTATAGGTTTGGGTAAATAGATCTTCCACAAATTTGTCCAAAATCCTGCCAAAATGCTAACATTGCTAATGCCCAGGGCAATGTCCTGTATAGAGGAAGAAACAACATAAGAGACATGTTAATCTTTAGCCTTGTAACCCAAATACCTTTATTGATAAAGGCTATTACAGTGATTTGCCAGAGAGAAGTGAGTTGTCTGAGCACGTGAATTTGTTCAGACTGGTTTTATTTGCTTTTCTTTACAAATATGACAGATCGTGTTGAGCAACACATTTACATCTGATCCGCCCACGGGGGCTACTAAGGACATGTTCTAAACTCCAAAAATACAGGATAGACTCTTGTAGCAATGTTGACAAGAAGGCGACAAGACTGGTTATACAAAATTACCTACCCTTTTTAAAGTAAGAACTATTGTTTTCCAAACTGTTAACACTAGTATTAGATATATAAACAAACGTATTGTCTTTAACGATCTTGCGAATCGCTATCTTGTAAATCTCTTTTTTCTTCCCTTAAGGTAAGCTAAGCTGTAAAAAAGTTGAAAGGGAGGCAAAGGCTGGGACATTCTTAAGAAGTATATTTGTTTCTCTGAGGTACCTCCTAGGAAAAAAATCTACTCTCAAATTACCAAAGAAAGGAAACCAGGCACCGAATTGTTGTAGTGCTAACTCAACTAGATGGGAATAGGGTTGTCAGCTGGTGCAAGTCCCCACTGTGTCATTTAAGCACACTAATGAGGAGGTAGATTTAACTTCAGATGGGCTCATCTACTCAGCATGCTGTCTGCTCATCCTAGCCAGGTGTAGGAGGTCAACTGTCACAAGCTGGAGCAATTAAAACAATAACCTCTGCAAAAAGCAGTCTTGCTGTATTTTGCAGGTGACACCAAGTTGGGTGGGAGTGTTGATCTGCTTGAGGGCAGGAGGGCTCTGCAGGAGAATCTGGGGGGCCTGAATCTGTGGGCTGAGGCTGATTGCATGAGGTTCAACAAAGCCCATGCAGTTTGCAGGCTTGGGGCAGAGTGTCTGGAAAGCTGCCAGTGGAAAAGGACCTCGACTGGTCAACAGCTGGCTGAACATGAGCCAGCAATGAGTCCAGGTGGCCAAGAAGGCCAATGGCATCATGTATTGTATCACCAATAGTCTGGCCAGCAGAACTAGGTCAGTGATTGTCCTCCTGCACTTGGCACTGGTGAGGCCAAACCTTAAATCCTGTGTTCAGTTTTGGGCCCCTCACTACAAGAAGGACATTGAGATGCTGGAGCGTGTCCAGAGAAGGGCAACAAAGCTGGGGAAGTGTCTGGAGCATAAGTCTGATGAGGAACAGCAGAGGGAGCTGGGGTTGTTTAGCCTGGAGAAAAGCAAGCTCAGGGGAGAACTGACTTCTCTACAGCTACCTGAAAGGAGGTTGTAGCACGGTTGGGGTCAGTCTCTTATCCTAGATAACAAGCAACAAGAGGAAATGGCCTCAAGTTGTGCCAGTGGAGATTTAGATTGGGTATTAGGAAAAATTTCTTCACTGGAAGAGTTGTCAAGCACTGGAACAGGCTGCCCAGGTAAGCAGTTTTATCGCTATCCCTGGTGGTATTTAAAAGACATGTAAATGTGGCACATAGGGACATGGTCTAGTAGTGGACTTGGCAGTGCTGGGTTAATGGTTGGACTCAATGACTTAGAAGGTCCTTTCCAACTGACACAATTCTATGATTCCTTTTTTTTTTTTCTATAACGTCTTCATTCTGCTCTTTCTTTTTAATACTCAAATTCCTCTAAGTGCTAGATGCACTAATTTCCATTTCAATGCAGCTGATAGTAGGTTTGCCTACAGTATTTTAATATGAAAGGAATATACATGGTTTTTTACTTTGTTCTTGACATGTAAGATTTGTTTATATAATGTAAACATGAAAGCAGATAGCTTTGTATACTCATTCCTAGAACTGACTTGAATCCATTACAGTATTTTTAACAAAGCAGTCTGTTAAGTCTAACCACAAAATCATCAAGCACAGGAGTAGCTCTGTTTCGAATAGCTGAAGCAGGTGGGCACATCACAGGCAAACAGCAGTGTGGCATTTCCCATGCAGCGGTTTCTTCATCATGAAATAATAGCTCAAGGATGTAAAAATGGAAGCAGACTTGTTGCACAGGTCTGGAACCTGGAAACTGAGTCACCTCCTGAAACAGAAGCCATCATTAAGCTGCTAAGGAAGTTGTTTGAAATTCAGAAAATGCTTTTCTCTAGGGGCGGTAGCCAGGACACTTTCCTAAAAGCTAGATTAGTGTCCTCAATGCTGCAAAGTATGAGAAATCTTTTTGTATCATGAGTCATTGGGTTTGTGCTCTTCCTTTTGAGCAAGTCCTTTATTTTTTGTTCTAAAAAATTATATATACTTATAGTTTTGGGGCTTTTGCTGGTTTTGCCTTTAAGATAAGATGAATGCATCAGGATCTTGCAGAGACAGACGTTTACAGCCTAGAATGCTGCAAAACCTTTTGCTGCCGCACATTCACATAAAATCTGTCCACTTTGAACAACCTGAGGATCAAAATGTAAGAGTGGAAGAAACAGAAGGGGCTTGGGACTGCCAGGAGCTTGTCCTTGTTCAGACCACAACTCAGTCCCAGCAAAGGAATGCAGAGGCCAGGGATGGACCTTCCAGGGTGCAAATACGGTTCTTCATGGGCAAATCTGCTAATGGTGTCTGCAATCTGGGTTGGTGTGGACATACCTGGCATTCAAAAGCACCCACAGCCCATGGCAGCCCTTGCCCTGCAGAAATGCTCAGCATCACTTTGTGTCTCTCTCATCTTGGCTGCATTTTCTCGGTACTGAAATTAATTCATGGAATACAGTAGGGCACTTGTTGGGAGTAAGAGAGGAAGAACCTGGCTGACCTCAGGTTGTGGAAAAGAGTTGTTCAGGCACCAGCATGCAGGAAGGCATTGCTCAGAACTAGAGTCTGGGAAGAAATGTTTTGGAGAAGTCACAAATCCAACTGAGGGAAGGACTTTGTTGCCCATGGCTTAGCCCCCAACTCAGTCACAAAGAGACACAGATTTGCTAAACCTGTCAGCTTAGAGCTCTGTTGACTTAGACCTCAAAACACATTATCTGTTTAATATAACCCTCCTTCCTGCCCTCCTACATGGGCTGAACTTCATTACTGGAGCTCTAGGTTCTTCTGTAGACTTTAGTTATAGGAACTTGGTGACTGATTTAGAGAAATCTCAGTTGGCTCACCCCAAAGATTTCATTCTTTAAGTGTAAAGCCTTGAGATATTCTGTTGATGTGCAATCACTAGGCTGATTGCAACCAGGCAGCTTTGTGAAGCATACCAAAGGAATGGCCAGCTCCTCTCTGCAAAACAAAACAATTCATTTGAGGAAACGTAATAAAAACAAACAAAGAAGGCATCTTCATTAGAGTGAAAACTACATCCATCACAGATGGCTTTACTTTGATACTTGCTGTTATTCATTTGCAAAACCTTAATTTCTCTTTTTAAAGAGTTCTGGTTTGGGCAGTTTCCAATAATGAAGCTTCTACTGTTATCTAGACAACAATCTGCCCAAAATTAATTTTTAAAGAGGTTTGGGGTTTTTTTCAGTATACATCATGTTGAGTAATTTGGAAATACTTGCCGATGACACACTTTTTACTAGTTTGTTGGAGGGGTTTTTAAAATGTATTCTCTATGAAGCCGTGAGATAACACCTTTGTCACATATCCTTTTTCATATTTTTTAGGAGACCCTGAAAGCTTTTGACCGGGAAGTAAATGCGTTTGTGGACTATATGTTTGGACCTCGAGGTAAGCTGCTCCACTTCCATTTCCCATGAAGGAAATAACACCTTTACAGATTACCACTTAAAAAAATTCTAATAAATCTTCTGTCTCAGTAACTTCTCATTGAAAAATGTAAACCAGGCAGAATAACAGTATTTGCTGGAACATACCATTGTGGTAGGAAATCTATCAATGCACTGCATTTATAAAAAGCAAGTAGATTTTTGTTTTGACTATTTGAGATAGTATTATCTGTAATATCAGTTAAAACCAATCATAGATTATACTGAAGCTGAAAGAAGAAATGACACACAATTTTCAATTTTTTATTTTTTTTTTAAGCTTTAAGAAAAGTCACTGAATTTGGGATTCCTTTTTTTCTGAGAGTATCAAAAGAATTCAGTTTTACATCTTAGTATGGAATAAAAAACCTGAAAGACTGGATCTTTTCAAAAGTGGAAAATCTGTTTTAGGAACTAATTCTCATTTATAATCCAGTTTGTTTGGTCCAGCTGCTTATTAAATTAGGACTGAAACAAGTAATGGTAAAAAATGCCCTAACCTGAAATAGGATTGCAGATGAGGATGGAGCATCAAAGTCAGGGCTAAGAGACCCAAGCAAATAAAGGAAAGGGGTGAGACAGGACCATAGACATCACAGTCTTCAGAGAAGGTCCTTGCAAGGCCACTTTGCTATTGATAGGGCTGGATTTAAACACTGCACTTCAGGAATTGTCTTGCAGACTTCTTCCCATGGTTAAATCTGGAACAGCTGGTCATGTGGATGGACATATTGTTATGGATTCCTGATTTGTTGAAGTAATATCCTCCATGTCCCAGAAATAATTGTTGCTTAATTAGAAAGAAAAGGGAAAGAGATTGCCTTCTTAAAACCAAGAAATTTTCATTTTCCTTAGCTGGTTGAATGGCTACAAAATCTTTTTCATCCTCTCTGCAGTAGATATGAAGTTCGAAAGAAAGATTCCCAGTGAAGAAACAGTGAACAGCTTGGGAACAGCAGCAGAAGTAGTTAAAACAGAATAGGTTTTATTAATGGCTTCTACAGTAGTGCATTTTAATATTAACAAAGAAATGCTATCAGAAGAATAAAAGTACTATTTTGGTTTTTTGGGGTGTTTTTTTGTTTGCTTGGGTTTTTTTGTTTGTTTTTGTTTGTGGTTTTGTTTTGGTTTGGGTTTATGTTTGTTTTTAGTTTGGTTTGTTTTGGTTTTGTGGTTTATTTTTTTTCCCAAATGGCCACTATATTCTCTTTCATTCCTCTTTCCTTATTGGTCCAGACAACTTGTCTGAAGGAATGAACTGTAGTTAATCCAATTCAGAATAGCACACAGACCCCTTTGGGCTTTTAGAAAGCGCTTAAATTAAAAAAGTATTATTTGTGTTGCTTGCCAAGTACATCACCATCCTTCTCCAGACAGCAGTGCTGAAGATAGCATTTGTTTGTCCATGCCCATGCATCTTCACCCTGATCTTTATTTAATTGGTGGTATAATGACACAGCATCATACATTTTGTGAATAACATAGCTCCCTCCAGTGTATTCATACACATAAATAATTCACATAAATAATTCGCATAAATAATTCACAATAAACTGCAGTTTTAAATTGAATGACTCCACAGATGAATATCTAATGAATTTGAGAGCTTCCCCAAACATCTAAACTCACAAACCATTCCCCTTCTTTCTATCCACCAATTTTCTTCTACAGTACACAATTCATACAGCAGCAAGGTGATAGATTTTATACACATTTTTATACACATTTATACACATTTTGTAGACAAAAAGATTCTATACACATAGTCAAATTTTGTACCTTCATTCACTGGTATCAGCTGGGCTTTGTACACAAATTTACCTCAATGTTTGCTTTTGAAGTAGCAGATAAAGTCCTTTGGATCAGGGAATACAAGCCATATAGATGCCCACCAGTTGCATCTCCTAATTTGTTTGCTGATATTGCTCATAGGCTCAAGGCAAATTGAGAATGAGTGAAAAAGCTCTATTGTTCTGTAACAGATCATTTTTCCAGTCACCTTCATCTGCAGAGTGTTGTTTGGCGTTATGCAAAATCAAGGAATGTTGAATTGCAGGAGGAAAATAAATCTAGTTAACTGGTTGCTTGTTTTATCTGTGAAAGAAACAGAGGTTGTCAAGAAGAGATATATTTTTTTAAAGTTATGATAAAGTAATAAGCACTTCTCCTCAATAGAGTATGATCTGCAGCAAAGCACTGGTACAAAACCATCTACTCTTTGCACCTAAAAGATCTGAATCAACTCAGACACCAGCTGGCCAAAGCTATACAGAAACTTGAATCAAAATGTTTCCAAACCTCATTGATAAAAGCCTGATACCTTTAAGGAGCCTGGGAGGCCTGCCACTCATTTCAAAGGAGCCAAGATTTCACCCCAAGGGTTTGGCACATCAGGGCCAGTGACCGTGAATGAGCTCATTCACGGAGTGATCAGAGCTTGTGGGCACCTGCTCCTTCCCCTGCTGTAGTCCAGTGCTTTCCCACTGTGGTTTTATTCACTGCTTTGGTCTCAATTTCAGATGCTGTGCAAGTTCAATATTGTAAAAATAATCCTTTCTGCTACTGACAGTGTACTTTTACAGTACTTGAACACAGAGATTTAACTGTCAGTCAACAGAAATACTTTTCATCTCTCCGTCTTCTGATAACTTCTTTTGAAATACATTCCCTTTCCTCCCACTGCCTGACACATGAAATCCTCCCTCCTCTTGTTATTCAGGGATAAGCGGAAGTAGAAACAAAACAGTCACATTCCTTGGCTGTCGTTTATAAACCACTCTCTGCCAATAACTGTCTTACACTTCAAGGTATCGAGGTCATGGTGGAAAATAATCAGGAAGGCTACATGTTTTAACAATTTCTCTTGAATCTGAAATAGTATAAAACTTAAAAATACTTGACATGCCGACCTGAACGAGCACACGAGTTCTGCATTTGTATGGATCAGCCCACATGCTTGTGGCCACTCAGAGCAGTATGGAAACTTTCTGAGGTCATACTGTGGCAAAATTTATTCTGTTTAGTTTAGTTTGTATTCTGAACTCTTCCAAATACTTTTCCTCTTTGAGCAAACATGCGGTTCCGTTACCTACTAATGTGAGTTGGCATTTTGCACGTAACCTTTATTCACCAAGTGTTGCAATTCTCAGATTGCAAGGGAGACCTTTCCTTAGATAGCACTCTTGCTGACATGACTTCTTTCTACATCTTCATTTAGAATACTAATTAAATAAATGAAATCCTTATGCTCCTAAAACATCAACACTTACGAGCACAACCTTTACCTGTCTTATGACTCCTGTGTCCTGTAAAGAGCCGGTCTGGGAGTAGAATCACCTCAAAAACATTCATTCCAGAGCTTTAGACATGGCTTGTGAGCTTTAAGGGTGTTGGAAGGGTTTTATTGTCACACTGAGGTGATCCTAATAAGCACTGCGATCCCAAGACAAAAAAGAGGTGGTGTAGTTTGGTAATGCACAGCAAAGCAAGGCTGCCCCATAAGGATGGACTGTGCTTTGTAAAAGGCAGTTGTGCTGTTGTGACTGCCCACACCTCTCTACTCCTAGAGGTTTTTGGGAGTCCAAAAGTGAGAGTCAACCCAGGAGAGCAGTGAATTTCCATGGTAGTGTGGGCCTGGTTGAAAGTCTTTGGAGCGGAAGAGCTAACATCCCTCGTGGAATCCGAATTCAACAGGTGAATGTTGATAAGTGGAGGAAGAGTGTAATGAGAAAGAAAGCTGATGTTCATTGTCTGGTTCATAAGTAGGTTACTCTAACACACTTAAAATTTCACTTTACCTGTATGCATATACTTCTGAGGAAAGAATGCTTGGGCACATTTGCTTTGTGTGTCATCCATTGACCAGTCCTTTCCAAATTCAACACAGGCAAAAAAATAGCAAAATGTTTTTTTCATGCCCTGTGAATACCTTTTCTTTTAAAATTTTTAACATAATCTTGGGTTTTTTGTAAACCATAAACTAAGTAAAACATTTTCTAAGAGCAAAAACGTCTACCTAAGAGCAAAAAGAATTACTTTCCATATGGCCTGCACAATAGGTACTCACTGACTTCCTTCTTCACTTACTTCACAAGTCGTGAGAGATTAGAGTAAATTTTCTAAAAACTAGGCATGATGCCCCCTTGTTCTTTTCACAGATAAATGGCTGAATATTTTTACTGTGGAAAATTAAATTTTGCTCCATCATGGGAAAAAAAAAGAATAGAAAGGACACTCCTTTTGCTCTTGACATCCAGTTGCTCATATAACAACAAAGTTGTGCCTCCAGACTGGCACTAGGATTAGGCTTTGCTCATATACATTGAACTATCTGATTACTGCCAATGGGATTACTTGTGTGAATAAGACAAGAAGGATTTGACCTTAATATTTCATTGCAGGACCAGGCAAGTGGGACAGAAACTGTGAGAAAGCAAGCCCTTGCCCAGCCAAAGATCTTTGATAACCATCAAAGTACACGTTTGCAACTTGCTTTTCATATTTAATGTTTTGGAAAAGTCCTTCCTGTATAAATATTTTCTAGCAAATGTTATATACCTTCCTACCTGTATGGCAAGTACAGAATTAAAATAACATACAAGCTGGCACTATTACATGCATATTTTGTATTTAACACTATCTGCAAAATGTCCATTGAGCAGATAAGGATAGTATTTAAATAAATACTAAGTTGAAACATTAAATTAAATTTTTAAGCCTATAAGAATTTTTTTTTCTTTTCATTTTCTCTTTACTGTTAAAATGAGGTGATTTAAGTGACTTTAAATTATTACGAAATTTCATGCAGTTTTCAGCCCACATTCTCTGAATTAGAATGCAGTTTTGGTGAGGTGAAATGAATGGGTAGCTCTTTCTGAGCAAAATGTGGCAGATTACCTCTCATGCTTTTATCAGACTTTTTGCATGATGTATTCTGATTTATTTTAGCAGTACTTTACCACAGCCTTCTTAATTGCCTGCTCTGTGTGATTTTGTTTTTTTTTTAGATGCCAGGGTTAGAGGATGGTTCCTTTTGGACTCTTACCTTCCCACATTTTTCCTTACTGGAGCATATCTACTCTGCATATGGCTGGGCAAAAAGTTCATGAAGAACAGGCCTCCTTTCTCTCTCAGGGCTCATCTCATTGTGTATAACCTTGGGATCACACTGCTCTCCTTCTACATGCTCGTAGAGGTAAGTGTTCATCCATGCACTGAGGATGAGAAAGGTGAGCAACACACAGTTTTTTAGCAGAAATATCTTAGTGACAGGTAGTTTTGCTAGGAAAGTTAAAATCAGCAGCAAAATAAACTTTAAGATCAAAAAAAGGCCCTTAGCAATTGGAGAGTGAGTTGTACAGTACCTTCTCATCTTAGATCTTGGCGTGTTTTGATCATCCTTCCTGAGCTACAGTCCACACCTGGGACAGCTGTCTGCTACCAGGACTGCATCTACAAGCATAAATTTGAATCTGCAACAGTCCAAACATGCCTACACCTCGTTTTTCAGCACCCACGAAAATGCCCATGGATTGTGTTTCATTCATATGGCTGTCTATGGAATGGTTTTTCCATGTACAAATACCCATGCTTAAATATGTAAAGATTTATATACGAGAGCAAGTACTGATTTATTTATGGTATTAACAATTCAATGTTATTTTTCTGCTCTCATGACTAAGAAGCTTTCCTCATATAGTCAGACAGTCAGAGATAGATGTTAAAATCTTACCACTTTATCCAAAAGCAAGTGCTGTGGGGCTTGGAGGCTGAATATGGTCACATACATAGATTATTTTCCAAGTACTTATCAGGAAGAAACATGCTCACACAAATCAGGATTCATTCAGAACCCAAAGAGAGGTTTGAATGCATCTGATGATTTTGCAGCAACAGAGGATTCAATCAGTGCTCCTCGGCAGATGAGCGTTTTCACCTCCTCAGTGGAGAGCAGAAGGCAAAAGTCACTATTTGGATATTATTTGGGAGCTGCCCATTCTCAGCCTTCTGATAACTGACATACTTTTAATATTAAGGTAATAACATACATTACTTGTGGCCCTTAAAAAAAAAAAACACTAGAAGACAAAATCCACAAAACATTTTCTGACTTGGCTTAAGAAGTGATCCAAGGCATGTGAAGCCCTGGCTGAAGAATGTGCATGATTTCATAGTGTGACCTATGGAGGTGAGAGCTGACACTGCCGTGTTGCCTGCACAGCCTCATGGCATTTCCTGCTCCCTGGGCTCTTGGCCACGACAGCAGTTTCCACGAGAAATACAAGGATTAACTTGTTCTGTCAGTGGGACAAGAAACTTTTCAGAGGCCAAACAGGACCCCCAAAGATTTCAAGTTTTAAATTAATTTGAACTAAACACCAAGTGACTGGCCTGGTCAAAAGGCTGAGCAGCAGTTTAGATTTGTGCCCTTGTGCAAAGGACTGATTGTGCTGCATACAGCTTCATCCTGGTCAGAGCTCCAGCTGGCTTCGGAGGCTACTGCGGTGTCTGAGGGTGCAGGATAAGGTTTAGAGCAAGGGAGAAACAAGCACAGTTGCTGGAAGGTTTGATGACTCCATAATAACTGTCCTCTAGAATTTAAATTAGTACTTTGATGTTTAAATCCCCGTTTTGCTTGGAGGTATACAGATAACTGGTGGCAGTAGCAGGACTCAGCAAAAAGGATTAGCTGAATAGAAAACAATACTGCTGCTCCCTTCCCCTTGCAGTCTGATTTGGCCTGCCACAAGTAAATAAATTAAAGAACAAGGAAAATTTTAGCAGGTCTCTCTTGTATGAATGAAGCAAACTTGGCTTCAGCCATCTTCACATCCTTTTAGGAATTGTATTTAATCAACTCCCATTCAGCCGCCTCACTGGTCTGTCCTTCCTGAGGCTAATTTTGGTGCAGACGGTCACTGAGTTGTGTTAGTCCTCAGAATTTTCCTTTGACACCTTGATTCTGAGTCTGGAGGCTGCTGATTTATACCTCCCAGATTGCAGCTGGGCATGGCTGGCAGTGCCAGCTTGTAGCTCCACATTCTGCATTTTTTGGGAACCCCGGGAACATGATGACTAATCTACACTGCCAGCTGTTTTACTGCAGATTTCCCTCTTAGCTCTGGACTGACAGTCAGGCTGGTTTTACACTGTTCAAAACACACTGCCATAATAGTGGCTCTGTATTTTTCGTAGTCTAGTTGCCTGGCTCCTATCACAGCTTCTCCTGTGAAGGAGCAGAAAGGAAGTTAAGACTTGCAGATCTGCCTAAGGTAGCTTGCACATCCCTACTGAAGAAAAACGGGCAAATGGGAGAGCAGAAATCATCTTCAGTATAGAATAAATTCATGGTGATTCAGTATTTCCAAATGTCTGATTTCCAAAGCTTCTCTTTGCCCCTTATTCTCTCTGTCTGTTGGGGACATTAAGCTCTTTAAGGCAAGAGTTACCTATATTTAGCACATTCAGCACGGTGGTTTCTTATGTAAACAAGTTGATCCCTCCAGAGAGTGTGATTCAGGATTAATTCTTAGTTAGACACATCTATAATAGTTGTTTTATTCCTCCATCCTCCCACTGCATCTAAACCACTCTAGTCTCTGTTCCAGGGATAATCACAAAATAATAAGCTCTATAAGAGAGATAAAAAACCAAAACAAAAGGAAAAAAAAAAAAAGAAACCCACCACCCCAAACAAAAACCACAAACAAACAATAACCACCCAGTAATGGGTATTGTTGTTCTTATCTCTTCTTTGTTTTGTTTATAAGGTGCCACACACCATTTCTTGCAAGAGCACTAGAATGTGGTGGTTGCTTCTTAGGCACTGAAAAGAAAAAAAATCTTGTTCAAAGGAAAGGTTGTATCATCTCCAAATGCAGACTATCCCATATGATGGATTTAACAAGAAACATTGCAAACCTGCTTATGGGAGTACTTGTGCTTCAGTTTTTCATCTCCTGACTAGTTTAGCTGTCCCTTAATGACAGCTGATTTGTACAGCCTCAAGGCAAGAAAACAAAGGTTATGGCAAAAAGTCCTAACAAAAGAGCCGTTTTTAGATCTCCAAGGGCAGATTCCTCTTTTGAGCCAGAGCTCCATGCACTGCACCATAGGCATGATCTATCTGGGAGCTGATTTTAGCTACATGAGCTTTGAGGTCAACCAATCCGCAACGTACGAGGAGGAACAGCTCCAGGACAACTCTAAGATGTGCCGTTAGCGTAAGGTCAAGTACCCCTACTATCTCCCAACGACAAGGTCTAAGGATAAACAGCTCTGCTCATCTGCCCCCATCCTACTGAGATGTCTCAAAATTTTTGTATCAGGAAGGAGTTAGGTGCCTCTGAAGGCCCCCCTTAGAAGGGCAGTTTGTTAGACCTTAATCTAGACTTTTTAGTTAGGCAAATAGATTTCATCGACGTTGTCAAATGCACTTACCTCTCACAATTAAATATGATGCAGAAGTGGGCACTTGGTTCTGGAGCACTTTTTTTAAAAGTACTTGAAGCTGAGACAAAAATACTGTGCTTAAATTAGGCAGGCTGCAGGTGGACTGATGGGGAGGCAGAAGACAATTCCTTCCATCCTTGCTGCTACCAAAGAAACCTGCATCTGAAGTTTGTTATTGGTTGTGCATTTCTCTGTACCATTAAGTGTTCATAGCCTCAGATAATTCTATCAATCCAACAATTTCAAGCAACATGGCCAGAAGTCTGCATAAGGAAGAACAGCCACTACCTTTTTATTTTTATAAAAATCAAAACTTTTAACAATTTTACTGAACAAATAGATGCCATTTCTCTACACAAATCTCTGCCTAAGATCCTAAAAGTACCAACTATGAGCAGAAAACCAGCTTATTGTGAAAACCAATTATGTCTGTGAATATTTTTTAAATTATTTTATGTGCTCACAGATCACACTTAGGGCATTCTGTCTGAGGCACAAGAGGCCACAGGATAAAACTCTCACAAGTCCAATGATAAATTAAAACTGGAAACACGGGAAACCAATGCTGATCTCTGAATTCTGAAATTACTCAGGTGAGGATACTCTCTCTCATTAATAGGAAAAGACATAATCTCTGCCAGGGTCTTAGGCTGCTTTCCCCAGCAGTAAGTATCACCTCTGCCCTATTTAAATTAAATCTCAGCTGGTCATCAAGGTCTCACCCAAGTCCTTTTGTTGATCAGGCACTGAGAAAACCAGGACACTGGCACCATTTGGGTCAGATTAAAAAAGAGATCTAGAGATAGGTGTGATTAGCATAAGGGTGGCGTGATGTCTCAAGCTGCCTGTATCCCCAGATAGCTTCTCAGACTTATTACAAATCCATAGGATTTGTAAACAAGCAACCACATCCATGTGAGAAAGGCAGGACTTGCCCGTGAGGGCCCCTTGATTTAAAGCAAAGGGGAAAGAGCAGCGCTTACAAGTATTGCCAGCCCAGGGCATTAACTGTTCTACAGAAACCAGAAGAAAAGCCTTTTACTTTATAGGATTAAATAAAGTAAAAATCAGTAAATCAACTTCATTTTACCTGTTTCTAGGAGCTGAAAATTCATCCCACAGTAAATCCAAATTCTGAATTATAGTCACAACTTGCAGATTTACAGGTGACAAGATGGTGTGAAGATTCCCAAGAATACCAGAATTGCCTTCTATGTATCCTCTGATAGCAGGGAAAGGTCAGAAGCACAGTGCTGGTATGACCAGATCCATCAGCCACTATTTTTTACTCTACACACTGCAACTGAGATTACATCTCACAGATTACTAGTAAACCAAATATAATGCCCGAATTTGGCATAACGGGGCAAAACAAAAGGAACAAACCAAAACATAGAAACCAAATAGAAAAGAGAAACCAAAAACTAGAAGGAGCACTTAAACTCTGTTTTATCCCATCATTATAATGGATGACATCTGAAAGATTTGCTTCCTAACTGTGCAACTGTTGAAAAGATAGAGCTTGTGTAGCAGAAGTTCTAAGACAAGCTCTAACAGTGCAGATGATGAGGGAAGGTAAAAAAGATACAGATCTTAGCCAATTTCAACTGTCCTGGAATTTTACTATAGAAATCCAACTTTTACATAATCTTGCTTTTGGATGATTTTTTTTTTTTTTTGTGTTTGTTTTTAAGATTGTGATAAATTATTGTTTTCTCTCTTCATCAATCGTTCAGAAGTTGACAAATGTAAATTAAGTTCAGAAGTAGGGCATGATTCTAGGTCTATAAGGATTGGTGCTTAAGGTGAAGGCTTCCTTGGAAGTATTTCTTTAATTAGTACTGAAAGACTGTCTTATCCTTAAGGGAGTAAGAGAAAAAGAACAAAGTGAGAAACCAGAAGAGATCAGGTCCACTTCTCTATCATCTGAACAAGGGAGAAGTGAGAAAAAAATACTCTAGACAGCAAAAGGTCATCAAGAATGCATTGTAAAGCAGTGAAATGTAAAGAGAAAAGCAAACAGCTCTTTTGAGAGAGTAAAAACTTTAAGTAGATAGAGTTAAATTAGCAGGTGTTCCTCTATCTTAACTGAATAATTTGTTTGGATAGCTGAGGAGCTGACTTTGCTGTCCTTGCCTACAGTTATTCCATTAGAATGTGTTGTCCTCACTTCTCAGTTTTCATCCTCTGTGTTCTCCATGTCTTTCATACTGACCTTTCTGAGCTCTGCATTTAGGTAGAACATTTAACCTCACCTTCTAAAAAGGCAGAGCTCTGGATCTCACCTGCACATTCTAATAGAATTCAGTAGAACTTAACTGGAAATCAAGAGTAAAACTTCATATGTTGAGGTTTTTCACAATTACAGATCTTCTGATACCATCACTCATACCACAAAATAACATACAGGAGCTACTCAGAACAGATATAATAGTCTTGTAGAAAGTAAGCCTAGAAGGGATTTCTTTTAGCCTATTCCACTATCCCAGACAACAGCAACACTTGAAGTAATTATCATTCATAACTGATTTCAAGTAATTTTGAAGACATTAGTTCACTAATCCTTCCATCAGTCTCCCATTTACTTAAAGGGTATTAAATGGAACTGCCTGGGAGTTTCTCAACAACATGGCTTTACTTTTGAAAGAGTTTTTGTTGACAAAAAAAAATTTCAAACATTTACCAAAGCTTCACTTGGGAAAGGGCTCTTATTTTTGTCACTGTGTTATGAACATTCTGACCTAAAAACAAGAAGAAAGCATAGGGCCACATACTTTCTGCACTCTGGAATAACCAGCATCCTTTTAGTTACAATGCTTCTTTTACATGAGAGATCCAACAGCTGTATGGGCTGCAGGTTGGAATAGCAAACTCCAGCTGGTGTATTACAGAAGTACCCAATCTCTTTTTGGGAGACAGCATGCATGCAATTATTTGACCTCTAACTAGACCCATGGAGAGATGGAGAGTCTCACCAAGCAGTAGCCCAAAGCATGCTTTTTACATTTCTGATGCCGTGAAAAATATCCTGAAAGCATCATAAAGAGGAACAAAAAAATATTTGATAAAAATCTTGTGGGGTGTTTCCTACTCAGTGCCTGTTTTTGTTTGGCACAACACCACCACTAAGTTGTTACGTTTGGGGAAACCAGGGCACTGACCAAGTGGAAGGGCTGGGACCAGGCTTCTGGAATTACCCGGTCCTGGGCTGAACAATCCAGCCCAAGCTGCTTCCCAATAGTATTTATAGTCTTGCCAGACTACAGTTTATCCCTGAGATCTTCAAGGCACAAGAGCAGCAATTCAGAAAATGAGGCTGTCCTGCATCTTAGCTATCCATCTAAAATCTGGGGTTATACCATAATTCTTGGAGTCTTGTCTAAAAATAGGCAACCTCTATAGATAGGTATTCTCCAGCAAATACTATTCACAGATGATTTTACAATTTAATGTCCCAGCCAAAATAAATTACCTTAAAGCTTTCTAGGCATTGTTTAAGACTGATTTAATGACAAATCGAGGGTGATTAATGGTTCCATCGTCTGTTCATTGAGTTATCATGTAAAAGTGTGATGGCCTCAGTATCACTGTGATGTGCTTCACTCCAGCCTCTTGGGGATAGCAAGACAATTCAGATGTTGCATGCTTGTGGAAGTGAGTCATGTACAAGGAAAGAGCTGATTTCTTCCTTTAAAAACTAAAAAAAGGAAAATCATGTGAGACTATTAACATCTGGTCTCTGTTTTTAGACACTGATAATCTTCTCAGGCATTCCATGCTAAAATTCATGCAAAAAAAAAAAAAGAAAAGTAATTCCCCTCTCTTTCCTGAGACACTGTCCATTTTGTTTGGTTAGACTCCTTTTCCTTGGGATGTGGCCATCAGAAAACTGCTTTTAGAACTGTTTTGTCCAAGTCTAGAGATCCAGGGAGGAGCTGCCATTCACAAGGACTAACAAAAGTCTCCTATGACCAAGGGAAATAAGTGATTCACCGCACCTCAAGTTAAACACTTCTTTTTGCTACACAGACAGATTAGACTTCTTTAGTTTAGCCACTGTTTGAGAACAGTGATCAGATCAAGTTGTTTTAATTGGCCTGAGGGCTGGAATGCCTTAGAGAACCCAGTAAAACACTATACCCATAATAATGTCAAGAGGCATCTTGCTCTGTTTTTTTCTACAAGAAGGACACTAGTGCTCATCCTCCCACTCTGCACTTTGAAGAGGAATTTAAATTATTTGAATAATAAGCCCATTATTAGTTTTTTGCTTTCCTTCTGAGCTGTTTCCATATAGACAGACAATATACTGGATAGACTATTTGAGTAGGAAGAGACCTACAGTCTAGTCCAACTGCCTGACCACTTCAGGGCTCACCAAAAGTTAAAAGCAAGCTGTTGAGGGCATTGACCAAACGCCTCTTAAACACTGACTTTGGACTGACTGAGGCTTGGGACGTTGACTACCTCTCTAGAAAGCCTGTTTCAGGGTTTGACTGCCCTCATGGTAAAGAAATGCTTCTTAGTGTCCAGTCTAAACCTCCCCTGGTGCAAGTTTGAACCATTCCCATGTGTCCCACCATTCCTGTCTCTGAATCCCAGGGAAAAGAGCTCAGTACTTTTCTCCTCACTTCCCCTCCTCAGAAAGCTGCAGAGAGCAATTGAAGTCACCCCTCAACCTCCTTCTCTCCAAACTAGACAAGCCCAAAGTCTCAGCTGCTCCTCCCAGGACAGGCCTTCCAGCCCTGTCACCAGCTTTGTTGCCCTCCTCTGGACATATTCAAGGACCTTCACATCCTTCTTGAACTGTGGGTCTAGAACTGCACGCAGTGCTCAGGGTGAGGACGCACCAACACTGAATGCAGTGGGATAATCCCCTCTCCTGACCACTGTTTGTGCCATGTTCGATGCACCTCAGGACGTGGTTTGTTCTCTGGGCTGCCACATTGCTTTTCTTTCTAGCCTGTCACTAGAGGACAAGATGCAAAAGATACAACAAGTTCCAGCTATGAGACTTTTAAAGTTGAAAGCTTGAAATGAGTAGGGCATGGGCCCCTGGGTCAGGCTCTTGGTGGTTACTCTGCTAGTCAGCAAAATGAGAGGATTACATCATCTTCTGGTACCTGCTGCCCATCTCCCCTGAAATTTCTGACAGAGGAATCAGTTTCATTCCTGAACAATCTGATTCCTCACCTAAAAAAATAAAGCATGAGTTGGACTGTCGTGACAAAACAACTCTCGTGAATCCTTATGCTGGTTATACTTGAGTAGACAACTAGAAGTCATTTATTGGTGTAAAAACTGGAATCTATTAAGAATAACATTAGGGCAACAGCAAAATACAAAAATATGAAAACTCTACTAATTAACAGGATATTGTTACTTAGCAGAAATTTTTCACAAGGCAGCACTTTCCTCTTTACGTGATCTGATTTTCCAAATAGCTTCAAACAATACATGTTTAATATTATTTTCGGGATAGGCTGCCAAGAATGCGAAGAATTCAAAGAATTATTTGCTAGAGGGAGAGAATTTGTGTTTTGAAAGAGAGAGGGGATTTCTCATGTCTTTAATGCATCCTGCATTTGCAGCATCTCTGTGTGATTAATATCAGCTCTACAGAGCTGTAAGAATGCTCAGTATATGGAAGGAACATTACTGAAACACAACTAGTAACATATGACTTTGGTATCAGAGGAAAAGAGACCTGGTAACAAAACGTCTCATGTGAAGGTACCAGCTTCTGTTCCAAATATGCAGGTGGCTTATTTAGCGCCACTGGGTAAGCTGCTTACCTTCCATACCACTGAGAGCCAACATGAAAGAAATTAGCCAGAAATCTTGAAAATTATCATGCAAAGCAGAAGACTAAAAACTCAAAGTGAATTCTTCTCTTTTTCCTAAAGGACACATAGTGGCATGTAAGGTACCTGCAACAGAGAACAGAAATGCTGAGCTACAGAAAAGCTGATGTGAAAGACTGAGGTTAAAAAAAAATCAGAACAAGACCTTCACTTTAAGCTGCTGGCTCTTGAAATACAGATACAAACCAGAGGAAACTCTTCTGCCAAGTAAAATGACTGGGAAATATGCAAACAGAGTGATCTGCAAAATCTGGCAGTATACAGAATGATGGAAGAATGAACAAAAGAAATCAAATAAAACCCTGAAGGCAGAGAGAGGGGTATTCTCACCATACAGCCTGCTCTCCTTTTGCATGCTGACCATTTGTAAGGAGTTGCAGATTTCTCAATTACCAGGTTAAAAAACTGTGATGTTAAAAAGAAATACTGATTTTCTTTCTCAGCCTCTAAGGGTTTTCCCATCTCATTTTCCAACAGGGGACCTATGAATGAAATACTTAAAAAAAAGCCCCAAACCTTTAGCACTATCAGGAAAGTTCCTAAGCTTTAACACAAAAGAAAAAAACACACATAAAAGAATTTTGAAAAAATCAATTTATTGTAATTTTATACAAATCAGAACAGTTGTGAAACAGACTAAATAAAATATCTAAAATGGCAAGTTTTCCTAGCAAATTCCTGTGAACCAACATTTAACATACTGAAGCAGAAAATTTTATGAGGCCAGGTTTCTTCAGCAAAGCAAAGAAATGAGTTGGTTTTAGAAGGAAGAGAAAAATAATCTGAGAGTAAAGTGTTTTTGCAGTTGGAACCTGAAAAAAGTAGATTCCTACAATGAGATCAAAGGAGAAGTGAACAATTTGACCAATTTAAGCATAGGAAAACTATAAATTTACAGATATAGAATACAATAGATGAAATTGTTTCAATTAATCTTAGAAAAAAATGTTACAAAATTGTATGCCTCATAAGGTAAAATTATTTAAGAGCTTTAGATAAAAAATACTACAGGCACATCATATCACAGACCTAAGTTACAAAAGCTCAGGTCAAGTATGAATACAACAAAATGCAATAGTGCATATTTGCAATGAATATAGTTATAGTTTCTCAGTAAAATCAGGAGACAGGGTCCTCCCTAGTCTATGCACAAGATTGGAAAAGTAGTTCCCTCTTCATTTGTTAGAGTTTTGGGGAGGGGGGGGGGTCATAATTTCAATTCCCTGCAATCACAAGAGGTAGAGATGGTCCTGCTCTCACTGCTTCCCACCTACACACACACTGAGGGTTTCATTACAACTGAATGAAAAAATAAAACAACAAGAGGAAATATAATTTATTTCCTGCTCCTATTAGTAGATCTTGCACTGGAGGTTTCTGGCAGAGCTGTTAATACCCATCTTTGAGGTCATGCCTTACAGAGCTTCCAGATGTCACCACTGCAGCCTGCTGGTATCCTGTACACTGCCTCCAGATGAGCTCCTGACACTCCAGCACTATTTGACCATCTTGTTCCCAGCCAAGAACAAGATGACAATTCCATTTTCTTCAGCATTTCTCAAGTAACAAGACGGAAGTGAGAGCAAATCTGCAACTACAGCCTATTCAATGAGGCTTTGCTTGCCTATTCCAAAAGGCTCTGCTTGGGGGTCAGTCACCTCTCACTTGGAGACAAAAATCCAAGGCAGAAGAGTGCACGAAGAAGGCACCAAGAGGAGCTGCCCAGAAAAGCAATCGTGCAGTAATGTCTCTTCATCCCTCATGAAGCAGTTGTCTAGTGGCAGCTGCAGCACAGGCACAGATCTGGGGACCAAGGACATGCCACAGGAGGGACAGATGGGGAACCGGCATGTCTTCTGCCTCCTACTCAGAGAACAGAAATGACCCCTTTTCCACTCAGCAGCTTTTTGAAAGATAATATGGAAATGAAGTAATTTGCTTGTCTCAAAGCTTTAACCCCCTTCTCTTCAGCACCTCTGCAGGTTGTTGGAGAGGTGCAGCCCGTGCCCCACTTCCCATCTGACTGCCACAGCAGGGAAGGGAGAGGAGCCCATGTGTCCCACATATTATCAATAATAATTTTTAATTAATTTACTCTATGAATTAATTCAGTTCGATCACTGAGAATATCTCTGCTTCACTTTTGTATAGACTATCACACGTTCAATACAGGAGACTACTTTTCAGTGTGAACTGAAGGGAAAAATCATCCCTTCTATGCTGACACAAATCATCCCCAAGAATGTAGTGCCAGAGTTGAAAGAAAACCACTTTTCTCAGCATCTTGCAGTTCTGCTTACAGCACAATACTTCTATATATTTCTCTCACCACTGCATCACCTGTGGAGAGTGAGACAGTCCCCAGAACACGAATTGTTCAGCATGGCCCCAAACCCCAATTTGCACACATTCAAGAATAAACAAGACCTTTTCAAAAATCAATGGATTCTTCATAGCATTTATAGACAAGAGATGATGGTCCCTCTTCCAAAAAGGATGCTGAGTCCTTTAAGTCGTCATTACTATAAAAATATTCTACATCAAAACCCACCACCCGATTTTCTAGAATCCTTCTGCTCCATCCCAGTGTGGTATGCTGGTATTTAATTTCTCTGTCTGCTTCTCAATAAGATGTATGCAGAACCTAAGAAATTGCTTGTGTGCCTATTCATGTCTCATTCAGCACTATGTCCACTCTTCTTTTCTTCCTCCAGCATTTAACAGGGTAGGATAAAGAGACGTGTATGGCATTAAGAAATATTTCTCCCTTTGCACTACTGTGGATTTGCCTTCTCTTTGCTTGCTTGGCCTGAGGGAATTTGTCCCAAGTACGGTTTCGGACAAGTAGCTGTGTTAAGCTCTATCCATACCACTTCAGAACAGAGATACAATGTTCAAGCATGAGCTTTGGAGCAAGGATCACTGCATTAAGGAGTAAGAGATATCAATGGATGCCGTAAAGGCTCCAAAGCCAGAGAAGTGAAATGATGCATCTCCAACACAACTGACGCCTTTCCTATTTTAAAATAGAAAATATTAGCAAGTTATCTGGTTTAAGAGCATCAGTTTGTAGAAGAAGTGGGTATCTACTGTACTTCCATGCTGCTTTTTTCAATAAACACAGAACAACTGCAGGGGTAAAAACTGCTCCATCTGTTCACGAACATAATTCCTCTGTTTTCTGTTTCCAGCTCATCCTTGCCACATGGGAAGGCGGCTACAACTTGCAGTGCCAGAACCTCCACAGTGCAGGGGAGGCTGACATCCGGGTGAGAGACAGCAACAGCTCAGCCCTCAGCATCCACAGCAATCCTTCCCTCCATGTCCCTGATGCAACACCTCTACATTCAAGGAGGTTATAAGGATGCTATCAGTAACACCTGAGCATTTCAATCCTGTTGGCCAATAGCTGGTAGAGAACAAGTAGTGTAACCTTTTGATTCAATATAGGTGCATCCTTGCAGTGGAAAGCACAACAGGAAATAATCTGAAAAGCCATATATCAAGACCTGTAGTCAAAACAGTGTTGCCTGACTGTTTAAAGAGATAATTAGATCCTTTAAAAACTTTGAACAAAGACAAAATATCTAAAAGGTAAGTCTTGTTGGGCTGTACTTGGACACTGATTTAAGCCCAGCTGTAAAATCTGGAAACCTGCAGAGACATTTTGCTGGCTTGACTCGTCTCTAGTTTCAGCTCTTATTTCTGCATCACAGCAATTCCCTGTATTAACCTTCTGTCATTCCCCCTATCAGGTTTGTTTTCCAGATGACATTAGAGCTCAAGGGCAGAAAGATTGGTTAGCTTATATAATTTCCTCCAAACTTTAAAATTTGCCTGTGTTATGGCAAGGAAAAGGTCAGTTAAATACCTTTTCCCATCAGCAAGGTGTTTCCCCCCTTTCTATCTGTCTTTAACTGTCCTAGGACATAACCTGAACTCTGATAAAATGTCTCTGCTCTAGAGGAATATATATTTCATTATATTGAGTCTTGAATTTAGATTTTTAAGAAGAAGCTGGCAGCAAAATCGGTTCAGTGCCAAAAAACCATAAATGGTAGCATCCTTAAAAAAAAAAAAAAAAAAAAGGACCAACAACAAAACACCGATAAAAACCCCAAAACCAAAAAACCCCAAACCCCACAAAACTTTACCTTTGAAAAAGAAAAAGAAAACCCTGAACAATTAGAAAACGCTTCCTCAAAGTTTATGTTTCTTAAATTATATTTTGATAATCATGTATTTATACAATCACATAAAAGATGTGCAGTTTGTTTTTTTTTTCAAAACTGCTTCACTGAAAAGCGAAATAAAATTGAAGCCAGAGCTCATGCTTCTCTGTCAATAGCACATTAATGCCTTCTGAGAAGTTGCATGCCTAGGGACTGAAGAAGTACAATAATACTTAAGCTCTTGTATGGACAGATATTGATTTCCTGCTCCTTTGTTCTTGCTTGTACAGGTAGCCAAGGTGCTGTGGTGGTATTATTTTTCCAAAGTAATTGAATTCATGGACACTATCTTCTTTGTACTGAGAAAGAAAAGCAGCCAGATCACCTTCCTTCACGTGTATCACCATGCCACTATGTTTAACATTTGGTGGTGTGTCCTGAACTGGATACCTTGTGGGCAAAGTAAGTGGTTTTTTTCTTAACCTGAGGTATAATTCAGCTGTGGCTGGAGGGGAATCACATCACCATGCAAAGGAAGTGTGTCACTGTGTTACCTTTAAGGTTCTCAGCCTTTCAGAACTGCTGATCACCTACAGACTGCAGTAAAATTAAAAGAATGGTTAAAAGTTCAGGCCGAAAATACCTGAGTGTTAGGCCCTAGATTTTCGCACAACCTCTCATATTTACTTCTCTCCAAACCACTTTTAAGCATAACACAACTGAGTAGTGCACAAGAGTGATCACTTACAAGACCTACTCCAAAAGCTTATATAGGAAGGAATCATGATCCTGGTAAAGTCAATACCAATCACAACAACTGCTATCAATAGCACTTTTACATGTTTGACACCTGTGTGCATCAATCTGACACTGTTTTAGCAGGATACTTTACTTGCTAATCACTAATTAAAATACCAGTTTGAGTTTGTCCTGTTTTATATGAGAACACATCTCATTCAGGCAGTAAAACCACTGGCTACCCAGAAGTGATCAATACAGTCTAGTATTCCATGTATAAATAGCAGCATCCTTTGCCTTATTGTATTTTGGGTTCAAAATATTTCACAAAAGTCATCTCCAAACTGCTTGGCTCCTAGAAGGACACTGTAATTGTCATAATTTTCCCTGTTGAAGAGGGTAAGATGTATGGTGCCACAGACTGGTCACTTGGCATTTATGTGAGCCCAAACAGCAGGGAACTACTTCAGCTCTCTCACAACATGCACACTTTTCCCTGCCCCCACACCACATCCTGTGGCAGGTATTGTCAGAGTTGAGGAGAAAAAACAGTTTTTCTGTCAAGCTACTAAAGGGAGTCACCTCAATCTGTTGTAATATTTTGTAAAGAAACTTGTTGCAGGTGTTTTTCAGAACCCAGAGCAGAATTCATGTTTGTTGGCACTTACTATGGGCAGCACAAAATCCAAGTAAATCACTGCTGTAGGTAGAAGCAGGGATCAAGGATTTCACAGCAAATCAGAAATAGGAGCTATTTCTAGAGGTCTAAAGAAATTAATGGGGGGTTGTGCTTTCTAATGTGTCTGAACCTGGTCCCCACACTTTGCACTAGGTTTGTATTACTCTAATTAAGAGACTGAAAAATCATTAGCTAAGTAATTAATCAGTGGAAAAATTGGAACTGGCAAGACTGTCTTGTTGCAGCACTGCCATCAAACTCATGAGCATACAGTAGACAGAGTAATACTGCTACTTCTCTGTAGTCTGTAAAGTACAGAGGGTAACTAACTTGCCCTAGAACTAGTATTCACTAGGTGCAGTTAATAAGAGCAGCAAGGTATCATCTGGGATGCAATTCTGCAAATCCACATCCAGCAGAAAAGTCACTGAAGAAAATGAGTGATGCTCAAACACAGCCACAGGGGGCTAGTTTAATTTAGAGCAAAGCCCTTGCTCACTGCATCAGAGAGCAGGAGCATGGGTACCTCCCAGGGCCCTAAGCTGCCATACTAGCAGTGAAGTCATCCACAGCAGTGTTTAAAGCTTACCCAAATAATTGGTAGACTCACAGCAAGAAGAAGGTTGTGAGGGAAATTAAAAAATAACCTGTAAACTACAGGATAGAAAAAAAGTGTAGGAGAAGAAAAATATGGATAAAAATACAATAGTCAGCATAAGAAGAAACCCGTAAGAAGTATCATTCTGTTTGTCAGTTGTCCCTAGCACCTCTGCGTATCAGGAATGTCTTTAGCAAGGGAGTAGCGTGAAAGGAATACTTACCATATGCAAGAGACGTCACAATATCTTCTCTCACTTTTTAGCAGTTGGTATATAAAAAATTTCTTCCCTGATGGATTTTTATAGGCTTCTTTGGACCCACTTTGAATAGCTTTATCCATGTGCTTATGTACTCTTATTACGGACTGTCAGTCATCCCGTCCATGCGCAAGTATCTCTGGTGGAAGAAATACCTCACTCAGGCACAGTTGGTATGTATTTATTTTACTTTCAATTTAGCTACCTTTAAAATGTGAGAGGAAATGAAATTAACTATAAAAACCCGTTGTTATTTACAGAATTATAGAATCGAACTATCATACAGAATAAGTCATTAGTGCAGTCTGATATAACTTAATAAAGGAAATGATGCTCAGAAATTATTTCTACCATATAGTAGAAACCCCTCAGTCCACAAAATTCTGTTATTTTCGAACTCTTGTGTAGAAAATGACTGCTTCTTAATCACAGAAAAACTGATTTAAAAGTGATAAAAACCATCTAACAGAGCCACCTCCGGCCACAGCTCCAAGACCTTTGATCCCTTGGGATTTTTTTTAATTCGTAAGAGTGCCATTTTAACCTAACCCTTACAATACATTCAGAGGTTAGAAAGGGATAGTTTTCAAGAGTACTCAAACTTTCAAAGAGCGTGACTAGTGGACATTGCTGCATCTGAGTCAGCTGGCACTAACCCTTTCTCAGCAAATAATGACGTGTTATCTTCCCTCCACAGATCCAGTTTCTGCTCACTATTGTGCACACACTTAGTGCAGCTGTGAAGCCATGTGGATTCCCCTTTGGCTGCCTCATGTTCCAGTCCTCCTACATGGCCACACTGGTCGTTCTCTTCGTAAACTTTTACATTAAGGTAAGCGCTCTTGCAAGAGGTCTCTGACAGGAGTGGGGAAAATATAACTTTATGGATAGCAGTATTGATGGACTCAGGTGTAGAACGAGCACCAGGACTTAAAATGTGTTTGTATTAAAATATATGTCACTTAATGATGGATACAGTAGTGCCTATGAGAGAATTATTTAGTAATGACTCATTGCAGCTCAGCTCAGCTCTTCTGCACTTGTATAACAAGTCAGGTACCACATTCAGTACTTAGGAGATTTGAATTTGCTTTGTTGGATAACTTTTTGAGTCTTTGTCCCTCCTTAGAAAAAAAGAAACAAACAACCCTGTGTTGTTTACTTCAACCTCGTTTAGCAGGGACTGCTCCAGCCTGCCTGCGTACGTAGAGCTTTTAGTTTAAAGGCTTGAAATCTCTTTTGACATCAAGTATTACTGTAGTACTAGTAAAGTAACATCACCCACAGCAATGAAAAGGGCACAGTACCCTTAATGCAGTCTGAAGCAAATATATACATCTGCATCAACAAACACCAGACAGCTCCATTTAGAGTTAACCATAAGTCGTGTTTGGGGGGCACTAAATAAATCCAAGTGTTTACTTTGGACTTTGCTTTTATAGACATACCGGAAGGCTCCTTCAAGAACAGCTATAAAGGAAACCCCTGTCACAACAGAAATCAAGAATGGTTTTCATAAGGACTACTTTGCTGCTGCCAACGGATTCCAGAACAATAAGAAGGCACAATAAGTATAGTGTTTTCTATGATCTTTTTTTCCTAAAAAAAAAGAAAAAAAAAAGGAAGAAAAAAGACTGAGCTTTAGCTTAAAACCTATTTGATTACATTTATCAGTTCTTTGTACCAGACACTTATTAATGTACTGCTATTTAGGTTTTAACAAAGTGAGTAGGATTACTTGTCTTGTCAAAGATCACCATCAGAACAAAGAAAGCCAAGGTCTTTCTCATATGAAAAAGAAAACCTTTCTGATCTCTAATGCTGACACAAAAACGCCTTATGAAACACTTGATGGATAAATCCATCAATGCCTTCAAAAGGTTAGGACTCTGTTCAGGCTAACAGTAAGCACTTTCTGTGCACCTGAGAGGTCTTTAGGCAAGGCTTCACAGTGCACCCAATGCATCCAAGCTAAACTGTGGCCAAGGTCAGGAAAATAAAGAGGGCAGAGGTAAAGGTGAGAATCATACCTTTTCTATCACCATATCCCTCTTTTCTTCTTCTCAGCCATTCCCCAAAGCACATTCCCTCCCTGTGGATACCATGAAGGAGCCCTTCAATCCTGTGGGAGGCCTAGGGAAGAACATGACAGAGAGCAGAGCCCAGGACCACCATCCCATAGTTAACAGACACATGTGCACCACACTCAACTTGCTTGACATGTGTGCAACCTTACTGAAATGCCAGGAAGGCTGGCAGAAGCTTGTTATTTCAGGGGACTGGGCCGGTAGCCCTTGGAACTGCCCACAGTATCCTATTCTGAACACAGAGCAAAACAAGTCACTTTGGATGCACTAAATTAATAGGAGTTCTGAGTAAATGGATGTTGAAAGAAATAGGAGCTTAGCGACTTAAGGAAGATAAATCCTCTGAGTGTAAATGTGTACAAGTTAATCCTATACAAACACTGCTAATTTGAAGCAAACTGACATGCCACATATTAATAGGTTGGAAGATGTAGAAAATCTTAAAAGTGGATTGAGCAACGAACAAAGCATATTATACTAAGGTCTCTGACTGGAGAAACAGATGGGACTGAGGCACAATCCTCTGTAGGGAAAGCAAGGAGATACTTACTGTCTGCAGTTATAAAAGTGTCTCTCCCACGACAGCCTGTCACATTCCATGCTGCTTCCGTTAGCTGCATTTTCCCCTCCCCACCCCTTGAATGGTTAGAAATTAAGAATACCCAAGGTTGACATTGTGGATCTGCCCTCACCCTTTTCCCACTTAGCCCACTCCGTTTCTCTACTGCAAATAAACACAGACCTTTTTCCTCTCTCGTTTTTTCACAGTGAAGTAACTGTGGTCACTTCCATTCTCATGTGTATGAATTCTCTCAAAAAAAACCCCACCTGACAGAGTCACCCAGCCCAGGAAGTCCCTTGGAATGAAGCAGTTCTATAACAGAAACATGTCCTCTCACTTCTGTCACCTTGAAGGGTCCCAGGGCAGGAGGGGAACAAACCGCACACACAGCCAGCACAGAGGGACCAAAAAGCCACAGAGGGCCCATGTGCGGAGGAGGATTTCCCAAAGTGTGCTCTCCAATTCTTTTCCACTTCTGGAGGGTCAGTTATCCCCTCTAGATATCCTCATTTAAATGATCTGTCATCAGGTTGGTTTGTCCAGGAAAAGCAAGAGGAGAAAATGGCATGAAGAAGGGTGTCTTGGGTCAGAGTTCAGTTTGAACACGGTAGCCACAAAACTTCACTGTCTGAAAGTCAGTGTTTTGCTTTATTTAACATGCAATAAAGAGGAAAAGCAGCAATTAAAAAAAAAAAAAAAAAAGGATTCATAAAGCCTGGACACTTCATGCATATACTATTTCTCATTAGCCCTTCCAGAACCTTTGCTTTGCAGGCCTTTCTGGTTGATACTGTAAAACTCCCAAATTGTAAGAAATTAGTGGGTGTTGCTGAAGGTGTTCTACGTGGCCATAAAGTAAAGGGAAAGCTTCAGGGCTCTGCAGATATCAGCTTGATACTGGAAACCGGGGTAAAGGCAGAGGGCTTAGAAAGAGCTGACAAGACAGTGCACAAGGCAACTAGTGAACCATTCATCTAAAGCAGGCAACAAAAGGGTCGTGTGGCCCAGCACAGATTTTAGGTGGAGTCCATAATCTTTTGATGGCAAAGCGTGCATTTGACTATCAAGGTGGACAGCGTCAGCACGCTAAGTGTTAAAGTTTACTACGGCAGTCAAACCCACAGATATTGTCTTTTGTTTTGTTGAAACCTCATTCAAAAGAAAAGGAAATAAATGAATGCCTTACTTGAAATTCAAAGGGCTGGGGAAAAAAAAAAGAAAAAAAAAAAAAAAAAAAAAAAAGAAAAAAACCTGAGGTGATCTCACCTTGCAGATCCAGAGCAGCCAGGAAGGCTGGAATCAGGTATGTTTAAAATTCTTGAGATATGTCTTAACATCTTCAAAATGCCGCAACTTTGAAGAAAGAGAAGCGTTGACTTTTTAAACTGATTTTCCTGTAACACATAACACTGTAAATAAACAAATTTTACTATCAGGCTGTCTCCACTCCTCTTTAAGGCATCAGGTTGCTGGAAAGTGGTTATTTGAGGCTGCTTTTTCAAACTGTTTGAGATGGTTTTCTCAAACTTTTTCAGGAAATTCTTAGGACATTCACTTCAGTTCACTTTACACATCATCTTTTCTGGTGTTCATGTAAAGCTTCCCTGTGGTTTTTGTCCTGCTACCACTAAAAATTTGGTTTTCAAACAAAGGTAATACTGCAATAACTTGTTTGTTCAAAGGTTGTCCTTGCTTATCAAGTCATCCTTTATTTCTCAGACTGCTTTCAGTTGGAACCTGATGGTACTAAACAGAGGAGAGACAATGGAGAAATCAATCTCAAAAATAACCCTTCTTTCAGCTTGAGAATACAAACATGGGAGAAGAGATGCAAACACTTGATCCTGCTAGTTTGGGCTCACCAAAGGGTATATGTGGGGGGAAAGGGAATTAAAGGAGAAAACTGCTGAGTTTGATTCACTGTTTTTGGAGGTTAGTGACATCCCAATCTGAATCACGGGTTATTTACCACCACCACATGCTACTCTTAGAACGCTTCCATCAGCGCTGCCTCCGTACAATCCTAAACATCCACTGGATGGATTTTGTGACCAACACGTCTGTCCTTGAACAGGCAGCAGTCACGAGCATTGAGGCCATGCTGCTGGGAACACAGCTGCACTGGGAGGGCACGTCTCCAGGATGCAGGACCACCGCCTCCCTAAGATCATGCTCTATGGGGAACTTGCCACTGGCTGCCGCAAGAGAGGAGCCCCGAAGAGGAGATACAAGGACTGCCTGAAACAATCCCTCAGCCTTGGCCATATTGATCATCACTATTGGTCTACCCTGGCCTCCAATCGGAAGGCCTGGAGACACACCATCTATAACGCTGCTGCTGCTTTTGAGAACACACGCAGGATCCCTCTCGAGGAGAAAAGACAACGCAGAAAGAATAGCGTCTCGATATCACCAAGGGAGTCTTTCTGCTGTGCCTTCTGCAACCGGACTTGTCTATCTTGCATTGGCCTTTTTAGCCATCAGCACACTTGCAGCAAGCGTGGGTAGAACCCTTCTCAAATCTTCGTTTGCGAAGCCTAGCTATGATGATGATGATGACTTCCCAAGGGAAGAGGAGGAAGGAATGAGCTTTACTAAAGACCAATCCAGGAACACTGAAATTAAAGAAGATAAATCCGATTTGCTGGTTAGTGCCAACACTCAGCTTTACAAGGCTTCTCTCATAGTCTGATTTTCAGTAATGCTTTCTCAGCTCTTCCTCATGATAAACAAAAGTCACCCTGTAATGTATGACCAGCTTGCTATGTTTGATTCCAGTATAAAAAAGCTCTCAGCTGTTCGTAGAAACATGTCTATTTTCCAGTGCACTACTCTTTTAGATACAGCCTAAAAGACATAGTTGCTACACACTACTTCGTTGTGCTGACAGCTTAAATGCTTAGCAGCTTGAACTTGGGGAGCAATGAAACCAAACACCTCAGATATAGTAAAAGCCAATCATTATTGTAGTTTGAAAAGAAACTTAAAATAAACTTGAAAAAAGAGAGAACCTTAAACCAGAGGGAGACATCCCATCTCACCTCTTCCTATTTCAAACCTTCCCCATGAGCAGTAAACTCCTTGGAGATGTAGATGAGCCAGCATAAACAGGCCAAGGCAACATCCACCCCAAAGATGATGACACATGCCCCAGGGGTGTGAATTCTCAATTCTCAACACTGTTTCTGTGGCTTTGCAGAATCCATTATATAAGAATATCCACAATGCAGCCAGCTCATCTCAATTCATAGGTCTGGTTCACATCAAACACCTTAATAGGCCTGGTTGCATCATGATGTTTGGCCAGGTAATGAGAAATAAAACCATGGAATGTAGACATTTACATGGGAACTACTAGAAGGCTCACCTTTGTACTGGGAGCAGCATTATAAAAGGCATCCCTTTGCTTTCACCAGTGAGAACTCTGGATGACAATAAGAAGCAATAGGGCAGTTCAAGCCTTATCACACCCCTAGGGATAGGACCTTGCACTACTACTCAGGTAGTAAGAGCCACAAATTTAGGACCAGGTACAGCCAGGCAATAGGAAGACCTGCTCGGATTATTGAGGCTGATATCTTGAAGCCTATTTTGATTAATGTCACTTCTGGTGCCACCACAGCATACCAACACACTAGTGGGACAGAACATGCTGAAAATTCTGCTACTGGGATGCCAAACAAAAGAGTTTTACCAGACAAGAGCAGAGCTGTTCACAGAAGTTAAAGCTTCATCTTCCAAAATTCACTGTGGCTGAGTGCTTTGAGAGCCTAGATTCAAACAGCAGCTGTAATGACTTTAAAGACATTGAGAAGCAGCAGAAGGATGCAGCATAGTCAGGGCCAGACCACAAAGAAACAAATGCAAATTAGTGAATGTGAAATCAGGGTTACAGCCTTTAACATTGTGAATAGGAGAGGGTAGACCAGTGGATCTGGAGCTTTGGAAAGGGCAGGGTTGAATCAGTCTTTTCTTTTAAACCATTCCAGAAAGAAAGCACCAACCACTCCTTGATGTGGATAAACAAATTTCATCTCATGCCAACTCCAGTCAGGAGTACTTAAGCTAAAGGAACAAGCATAAAATGGTAAAGCAAGAGCAACAGTAGCTTCTTGCTGTTCTCTGTGCTGGCGCTACCCTGCATGACCTTGTCAAGAAGGAACAGCATCACCCAGCTCTTTCAGGGGTGAAACAAACCCTGTCAGGGTTTAGTCTTTTGTTATGAAAGTACATTGCGTGCAGGGGATGACTCTCTCCACGCTGAGGTTGGTTATTAGGGTAAGCAGATAGAAACCCAAAGCTTGGAAACATGGCATGTTCCCACAAATTCATTACAGTGCCTTAACACTAATGCTGTGTCTGCAACAGTGCGTGAAGAGCAATATCATCTGGGGAACTCTGTCAAAGCGTAGGACAATATTAAAGAGCATGGTTTATCTGTGCTTGCTTTCAAGAGATTTTTATTGGTATTTTGTCTAATCCTACCATTGATCATTGCACTTTGAACTCTCCTTGAAGCCCAAAGTCACTGGTTGCAAAAATAATTTCTTCAGCCTCACTTGACATTTTTCTCTTCAGTGCTCCAAATTTCTTGCCCTCCACAGTCTCCAAGTTTGCCATCAGGCACCTGGCCAATACCCAGAAGATTTCTCTTGGCTTTCAACTTTTGCAGCCCAGAATTGAGTGGCAATGGTGTCAAGGTAGCAGTTCCCACACTGCTGCTGCTGCACACAGGAAAGGCTATGCCTGACACATCCCATGCAAGGTTCACAGGACTCCAGCGTCCCTTTCCAGACATCCACAGCGCATCATTTTGAAGGAAATAAGACTGTTATTCTATGCAAACAATATTTTACTTAGAATCAATCATCAGAACACTCAAAGTAAGGCAGTATATCCATCAGTTTGGTGGCCAAATCATTATCTTTAGATAGTTTTTTAAATTTCTTTTATATGTTATGGACCCATCTTGCAATTTTTCAGAAAAAGTTATCAATGCAGAGATCATAACTGGACTGCTTTCTTTTTAGGAAAAAAAACAACACCTCAATGTTGATGGTTTTTCCTCCCCTTTTTTCTTTCCATTTAAAATAAATCAACATCCTTCACAAAACTATGTTCTTTGTGCTGCATACACAAGGTGCTCAAATTTTAAGAGTAATAATGAATTAGGGGTTTGCTAGTCAGAAGAAATGACGAACACATTGCTTTCTTCTGCTTTCTTCATTGGGTGTTCATGCTGCAGGAAAGAACCAAAAAAAAAAAAAAAAAAAAAAAAAAGGTAAGAAAGCATTTCAAAAGTTTGTACAAACATTGAAATAGTACAAGGTAAGAAACTGCAAAAGGTCCTGGAGACACATTGAGACTCAGCTTTTAATTCTCAAGTTCCTGCCTTCAAACAAGTGCTGCAGGATGAGCAGCTCCCATGACATGTTTGCCCCTTTCTCAGCCCTTCTCCAGGAGCACCTGTGTCCCTCAGCAACTCAATGCTCATGATGGAAACTTTTCCCTTTGGGAAGGCTCAGGATTCCAACTTTAATAGCTAAAAGAAACAAGCCATTGCTTTTCAGCATCTTTTCTAAAATGCCATGCCCAGTCCACTGGGGTGACCACAGTTGTTCCTTCAGCACAGGGAGTTTTCTTCAGCCCTATGCAGTGCAGACACATGACATCACACACATCATAGTAATCCATTGCTCTTATTGCAGGATTGCTAGACTCTCAAAGCCCTCAGATCTGTGCTTAAAAGCTGGAACAGCAGCAGTAGAAAAAAGACCTGCCCATGTGATGGGGTGAACCAGATGGAAACTAAGCATTGTATCTAAGTTAGCAAAATATTCAGTTTAACTACAAATTCAAACAAGGGCATAAGTTAGTGATTAGACTCTGAAGAGTTTAAGAACTTCAACAGATATTTAATCAGGATACAAGGTAAGTGAAAAAAATTGCTTTTTAGAAATCAAACTTGAAGGCATTAAGGCTAGAAGTTGCCAGACCCAAAGAGCAGATGAAAGAAAGCATGTAGGGTGTTGCTTGACTGCAGAGTTCTTAGCCACAGGTTTTCATGGATGCACAACGCCAAGGGCAAATGCATTAAGAATCACTTACTACACAAAAAACACCCCTAGGATGAACAAATCCCCAAACTGTGAACCCTGGAGAAGCACCACAATCTGATAGCCCTTGTTCCTACCATCTCCCTTAGGAAAGTGGTTTTTTACCACTTCCCCTAGTTCACAACTGGGCAAACACTGCTTTCTCAATGCTTTCCATGCATCAGGACTAGAGGTTCCACAAAGAACCAGCCCCTCAAAACAAAGGCTTCCCCTCTGAGGAATTCAGTTTCATTTCCTCACTTCCACTACAGAGCTCAGTCCACTACCCACACAGCTTTCGTATCACACATACATACAGTTGTATTCTGGATACTGTCGGCAAAACTCTTCGCTGATTCACCCAGGGCTGAGTCAAAAGACTCAATTCTGAAAGAAAAGCAAGCTTGGCTAGTTTTTCTGTGAAGCATTAATACTTATTGATGAAATTTGAACAGATATTTACCATTAAAAATAAGCCTGAGAATTGCAGCTTTTTACCCAGCATTTGCACCAACAGTATGTTTAACATAAGAAATGATCATCTTCCTCCTCCTCCTCTGACCTCTAGATAAAGTTACATCCAGGGAGTTCACTGCACCTTGTTCCAGATCCTGATATGGGTCTCTTGAGATATGTGCCCCTCCCGCACAGCTTCCCACACAGAGTCCATCATTGCACTCTAGTTCCAATTGAAAACCCTCAACAAGGCTGCAAAGGCTCTGTCAATGGACACCAAGGGGAGATGCCATATAGGTTTTAGAATCCTTTTCCATATACCAGCAAGGGTACTGTCAGCCTAACTAATGCCCTCTATGACTATTAAAGGACTTGTGAGCATGCAAGACAGCTGGCAGAGATGTACCTTTGTTTCATCTGGTTGCAGAAAGAATTCAGCTTGAGCAGATGTGCATTACAGAAGTCCTAAAAGGAGACCGAAAGGAAACCCCCGTTACTTGGGAAGGAGTGCCTCAAAAGGCTGATACACAAGAAGTCATCCTCACCAATGCATCCTTCTCCATGTTTGCCAAAATTTGAGTTTCCTTCTCAAGACTGGAAAGCTCATCAACAACAATCTTCTGGAATGTCTCAAGTTTATTCAGCCTAGTGATGGAGAACAGAAACAGGTCTGACACTTGAACGTGCAGTCACATGGGGTGGACGACAACCCCTTCAGCATCAAGCCTAACTTAGGCAGAAGCAAATGTCCCTGCTGAACTACATGGGGCAGATTTGCCTCCCAAATACTTCTCCCAGCCTCCAGGAAGTTCAGCAGAGATTTCCCAAACTGAAGAATTCTCTAAGGTGCCTTCCAACCCAAACCATTCTACAATTCCATCTTGACACAATTTCTAACAGATTTTCCTACCATGGATTTGATATACTCAGGCAGTGTTGTCACAGGATGCCATCAATTTCTAAACCTTAACCAGCAACACCCTTATTCACTTGGGTTTGCCACCATTCCCATGGCACTGTGGTAGGACAAATTTGGCACAGCTGTCTCCACTATCCTGTGACTCTTGTTGGATCCAGGTTACTTACTTAGTAACATCAAAACACAGCAGCAGCTCACTGTCATCAACTCTTATCTTCTAGCCCAAAACATTTATTTTTTTTCTTTTGGAACTCAAACTTCACCATGTGCCTTAACAACAAGCAAATTCAAACCATAGAGGTCCTATTGATACTAGGAATTTTTCACTTTAAGAGCTATTATTTCATACTACTTTGTTCTAAATCCTGTAAACTGACTGTGTAGTGGATACAGAGGCCTGATAGACTTTATTACCTCTTAGTCTGTGCTTGTACTTCACTTTAACAAATCCACAAATATTAGAATTGATTTTTTTGTCTATCTCCTATCTGAGAAATTTGACAACCTGCAAAGTGAAATTACTTTCTTAAAGCCCAAGTTGGTGAACGCCTGTAGAGCCCACTTATGGCACTTATTTCATGCACATGGAAACAATCTACAGAAATGGGCTTATAACAGATCCCTTTTCTTCTCTCTCACTTCATTAAGAAAGTCAGAACCTGGCTTCTTTCTTAAACAATTTAGAAACAGAAACAAAAAGGGAATTTTTAAACAGATATGTGAACACTGATGATAACCAGAAGATAGTCCTAGGACTGCTTCATCAAGTGCTTGTAACTCAAGCTTGTTTTTTGCATTAAATAATCCATCCACTCTCGCCCTACAGGAAAAATCAGGATCAACCTCAGGAGCTACACTTTTGAAACTTTTCTTGCAGAAAAACAAACAAACAAACAAAAAGGGACTCACATAAGTTATTTTGCCTTACAAACCGTAAGTGCAATAGCTGACTGCCAGGTTTGCTTTCCATATCAGTCAAAATTTACACAAAATTGAAACTGTTTTCAGCCAGCACCAGACAGCTTACCTGCACTCATGTATCTGGTTCAGCAGGGCAGATAAGTTCTTCTCCGAAGACCTCAGGGCATTCTGTGTGCCGATCTCCATCCTTTTGTACCGGGCCTAGCCACAGGATGCACCATTAGGGATGGGCAGTGCCCCAGGCCAAAAACTATAAGTCTAGTTTGCAAAACCCTTCCCTGGATTGCAAATCTCTCTGCGGGCTGCCATTCAGCTTAGAAGAAACCATCAGAGGTCAAATTTAAACAGCAGTGAGATGACACATAGGTACTACAAATATGAACTGGTTTTGATCAGTCACACTAGTTACACCAACAAGCTCCTGGTTAACCCAGGAAACTTCAGGTCAGGGTCACATTATCCAGTCAGTGAAGAGGCAAGCTTCACCTATACCTCAACACACTTAACAGCTGCCCAAAACCAGGTCTCTGTTAGCACTAGTTCAGTTAAAAAATAAAAAAAAAAGTAACCCTGCTCTGCCACATCTGGTTATTCCAAAGCTTTTGACCACAAGAAGATTTTATAATAGGTCAGATGCTGTTCTCTCATATTAAACAGCTCACTACAAATTGTGCAGCCTACCCCTCCCTATGTATCTATGCATGTTCTAGTCAGGAGGTGCAGCCTATATTGCTTTCTGGTTTTCATCATGAAAAAGTTGCTTGGTCTTACTTTTCAGTGAAACTGCTCTGCGCCCCAAAAGGGAGTTTTTTCTATTTTTGATATGTGATCATGAGGAAAGTGACCCACAGTTCCAGCATAGGTACACTGCCACTACACTGGGTTACCTTTCAAAAAGCTTTGATCCCTCCCCTCTGAGGAAAGTATTTAAAAATGCCTAACCAAGTCTCATGTTCCAACCTACATGTAGAGACAATGAGAAGGAAAAACCTAATTAAAACTTCGTTTATGTCTTTCCTGTAACATTTCTCAGAATACACAGGTTATGTAGAACACTTTCAAGAGCTCCAGACCAACAAACACTTCAGCCAAAGCCCTGATTTGGGTAAAAAATATACATACGGGATATTTGCATCGACTCCTCTGGAGATACAAAGGTAATTTCACATAACTGAAAAAAAAAAAAAAAATGCCAAACACAGCAAGAGAGCACACATTACCCAGAATAGTTTCTTCATTTGGTCAACAAAGGTTTCAAATGCAGTAATCACTCCTGTGTGACTTGAGTCTTCATGTTGCATGTTGGAAAAGAATACATCATCCACACTATCATCCATTTCCTGACCTAGGAGGAAGTGTATGACCAGTTAGTGTCATGCTGGAGGGCATATTAGAATATAAGCCTTCCTGCTATGGAAGGGTTTGTCATTCATGTGAGCAGCAACTTTTGTTATAGAGTTGGTATTTGAGTCTTGTTTTTCTAGAGCTCACAGGCAGGAGGAAAACTGGTCCAAAACTCCACTGAGAAATACCTGTTAGCAGCAAGGAACAAGAGGCACAATAGAGCAACACAAAGAACGGTATATTTACAGATAGTGAGGTAAAAGCCCAATATAAGGGAATCAAAAAAAAAAAAAAAAAAAAAAAAAAAAAAAAAAAAAAGTTCACCACTGTTTTCCTGCCTTCTACTTAGTCATTGCAAAGAAAGCCTAACCCCCTTGTGTTTGGAGTTAGTAATGTTTTGCAGTTACTGTATTATCTGCATACTTTTTTTCCCAGGTCCCGTGTTTGCTGGGTTTTTTTGTTTGTGGGTTTTGTTTTGGTTTTTTGTTTGTTTGTTGTTGTTGTTGTTTTTGGGGGGATTTGTGTTGTTTTGAGGGGGTGGATTTTTTTTTTTAATAGGTCTAGACAATCAGTATTCAGGAAGACTAGAAAGTGTGGACATCACTGAGCAGCTTACTGAGTGGAACCCAAATTTCCTCCTTCACACCTCTACATACAGTTCCAATGACAGTGATGCAATATGCACCTTCTGTTAATTTTGGACTTTGGGGAAGGTAGTCTTGCTACAGATACATCTCTTCAAGTTTCCATATGACTATGATTTCTACCATAAGAAAAGCTGAAAGCATTTAAACACTTCACCTTAATTGCCAACCTGACTTTACCTTTTTTGATCTCCGCTTCCTCTTCTACTGAATCAGAAATTTTCCTTGGTTTATAGTTAGTGTCAGAAGCTGCATGATTTGTCTCCCAGCTGGAAAATCTAAGCTTTTTTGCCACAGTGCCTTCTAATATATCTGGGAAGATAAGAGAGAATGTTTCAGAGAAGACCGGTTCTTCTGCATGAGGTACATGACAGTACCTGCTCAAGCAGAAACCACCACTGGAATTACCAGTGCTTCAGAAAAGCAAGAAACTTCATTTTAGGGTCTGAAATCACACTTACAGGACAGGATAAGACTTCATTAGCAAGCATCTTCACTTGCTAAAGCAGGCAACTAGACTGCCTAGTGTTACGCAGATAACTGGAAAGCTACCACATCTTCATCTTAAAGATCATTTGCTCTCTTGACCTGCTTCTTAAACCATAAAAAACCTCTTGTCCAGCTTCTTCACATTTCCAACCAAATATTGCAACCTGTTTATGTTACTTAGCTAATTCCAGCTTCTCCTTACAAAAAGTAAGAAAAAACCAAAGCCAAACTCCATGCATAAACACAATAGAGGGGAAAAATACTTAACCATACTGCAGCCACCTTTCTGCAGCTTCACTAGAGTTGCCATACAATGGATTTTAATTTAGAAAAACCCTTAGAAACATGGTGAGGGAAATTACAGCCTGTATTTTAAGAAAAATTTGCCTAAATGGAAAAAAAAAATCCCTTTGTCTCACTGTTCACTTTTCTCAACTTGGTGAGATGTCTGTTTGACCAGTCATGGAGTCTCCAGAGGACAGAAAGAAAAGTGGTGGGGGCCCAGGACAAGGGGGACAGTCAGACCACAAGAAGCATCCTAAGCAGATTTTGGGTTCATAAAAAAAGAGTCAAATGCAGTCACAGATCACACTTGAAATTTCTGAGCATAAGCCTACTTGTGCCTTCTCATGGTATCAACTCCTGTCCAATGATAAGGCTATATAGTAAACAGTGACCAAAAAACCCAAACCAAACCAACAAACAAACAAAAACACAAGTCCTCAGCATCCTCAGCACTTATCTTCCCCTAAAATTAAGCAGGTGCAGTGAGAGTCCATTTTGAAAATGCAGGACAGGTAAGTGATATACTGGAAACACAAATAGAGCCAGGTCATGAGAAAAGGGATGCTTTGTTTAGTGACTTGATTCATAGTCACAAAAATAACTTTTAGACAGTCTCTCAAAACTACATCAGTACTGAGAAGATTAGTATGAAAACAATCCATTGCTGCTCAACTGTCTTGAGGTCCGGTTGTGTCTAACCGCAAAGAGACTGTGCTGCAGTTTTGACTTAATTTATGCAGGTTCAGTTTCATTTAAAAAAATTCCTTAAGTCATCTACCCACCTCCCAAAAAAAAAAAAAAAAAAAAAGCTACAGCAGTAATAAGCATTACCCAAGTCATCATTTACCAAATGCTTATAGCAATGGTCTGTGTCTCTGCTCTTAGGTAGAAACAAAGTCCACAACTTTAAGAAACACTTGTTCTTTTTAAACTGAAGTTGCAGTGCACTTTCAAATCATTAAAAATTATGTTCTGTGTGTCTCTTGTGTCGCTAGTTTGCAAATCCTCAGCTGTTAATAGTTACTCTACAAGTTCCCTTGTGATCAAGGACAGGTTTCAGGAGTTAGCAATGAATTCAGGCATGTATATAAAACCATCTTACCATAATCTGTCACAATATACAAAACAGAGAAACAGAACTTAACAAAAAATTGTCTCAAAAAAACTCAGTGCTATTTTGTCTTTGAAAGCAGATAATGCTTTGGCAACACCTTTTTCTGCTTTTTAACAACCCTTCCACGTTATGGAGAGTAACAAACCTGAGTCCTTCCGCTTAGTACTTTCTTCTTCTCTTGTCAAATTTTCAGGTGCTTTGCGTAACTTCAAAGGAGAGAAAGAAAACAAAGTAAGAACCTATCCAACCTGTACTGCAGGCAAGCTGTCAGGGACTTGCCTAGTTATAGAAAACAAAGTGACATGATGCATTGGTTTTAGATGAGAGGTAGCCTGACAGCAGACTGGAGGGAGGTTAAGCACTGCATACTGCACCTGTGTGGCCTTCTCTGCATCACTGGAATAGCCCTTGGCAGACACATCAGGTGATAGCAAACCCTCTTTGGGCTCTTTTGAGAGCGTTTCATCTGTGTGAGAAACTAGTCAAATGACAAAGATAACAGGTTGAATCCTGCATTCAGTAGGAACCTCAATTTAATGACAACAACAACAACAACAAAATCTCCACCCTCTCCTTTATCTCCTCATACAGGGAACAGATGGTGGCTCAAACTCAGTTCAAAGGCTGTTTTCTTTGTGGCTATCAATGAAACTCTTTCCTTCACTTCTCACAAGGCCCAGCTAATGTTCCACCTGCATAAGAGCACCTTTATCTATATATATACTCACCCCTCATTCCAAAAAATATTACCAGTCAGAATGCTTATGAAGAAAATGTGAATGCAAACAGCTAAATCAAAAAGGAAATCCAAGCCAAAAAGTACAGACCTAAACATATAAAACCAGCTTTGGTAAGGCATTGAAGCAGATTAAAATAGAGATACCAGCAGGATCCACTGTAGGTAAGTCACCTCCCTTGGTGCTGAACCTGCTTTTTTTCCTTAGCGTCTCCTTTTTATTTCTTTGCCTTGATTCTCCCTCCTGAAACAAAACAAAAGTTTAAGTGTTTATTTTATTTAAACATTACTATAGAACTAGGGGCTTGGGCTACTGTTTTGGAGGGAGAGCTTTTGTTGGTTGGTTTGTTTCTTTAAATACACTAAGAGCAGAGGTACACTTGAAATATGCCTAACATACACTGATGGCTCTCTCCAACACTGAAGGAGACTTGTGCCCTGAAGTTCAATGCAGGCATCAATTTTTCCTTTAGTCATCAGAGCTGATGACTAAACATTTGATGTTTTTAATAAGCAGAATAGAAGGATTATAGTCAAGAGAGTAAAGAAAAATTTTCCAGAGGAAAATAAAAGCTTTTAATGCGACTACCCACTCTGCGGAGATTTTTTTCAAAACTTTCTGTATTTTAAATGCATATCTCAATCAAAATATTTGATATGTGGCATTTAACAGTTGGGCACTGGAAAAGCCTGACATAACTGAATTGTAATTTTATTTGCTTGATGTGTGTCTGATCCACCAACTCCTCCATTGCTACAAAATCCGTGGTTAGTTTTCCCAGAGCTACAGTTCAACGTTGAGAAGGATGGTGAATGAAACAGGGCTTGGAATAAAAGCTCTGAAAATTGCCAGCAAAGCAGAGGTGAATGTGAGCTTTCCCAAGGCACTGCACAACGCAGGGCAGAGGACAGCATGGGGACACAGCCTTGTAGGGCCCAGCTGGGATTTCTGCAGGATAGGCAGCTGTGGAGTGACACTTGCATCATCCAAGACAAGTGTCACATCAAGCATTTCCTGTCCAATTTTTCACTTGTCCAAGGTAAATATAATTCCAGGACAACACGCTCAGGACTCAGGCACAGTTGTTTCTATGAAGTTTCCCATGTTTTCTGAAGACCTCCTCTAGTAGACCAATACAGTCTCAGCAACACTTAGACAAATCTGTCTAACAGAACATTTGAGAAGAAAGATAGCACCAATTTATTTAGTTCTCACTCATTTGTACAGATTTTACAAGTATGTTTTTAAATCTGAGACGCCTAAGCATGACATCACCTTACCTTCTTTGACTCGTGGTCACTGCCACTGCTTGCAGAAGACATTGGAAGCACTGCAAGGAAAAAAGCTTACCTGGTTACAAAGTTAAGTGTGTACTTTACCCTGTTACCTGAGTTAGCCGTGATGCAAACCTTTTGAGTTTGGTTTTCCGGGCATTTGCAAGATTAAATGCCACAAAACTTAATATAAGTTTCAAAAAACACCCTTTTACTCACAAAGCCCTTTCTCTAACAAGGCCAGATACAATGATGCAAACATACACAACTCACTGCATACAGAGCAGCCAATAAAAAAAGGCAGGCTCAGCATCTTGTCTGATGGTCCCTAAGTCCTAGGCAGGATATGTGGGCTGACACTGAGAACAACTCCCAAGGAATCACAGTATAAAGGATAATTCCAAACTCAACTTTCTTTTGCTTTTTCATCCCCACAGAATCCAACAGCTGCCTCAGAAAACATCACTCTGTCCATGACTAGGACAGAAACATTCCATTTCATTCAGGGCAATTTAGTTTGCATTTAGAGGTCACAGCAGTAGATGGCCACAGAGCAGGCTGCAGGGCAGGTTTGCTCTTGGTCAGGTGTGAGCAGAGAATGCCATCAGTGATTTGCAAAATCAAAAGTGATTATCTTTAAGAGGGCAATTGATCTACCAGTGTATAAAAAGGGGAGCAGAGTGCCATGGTCTGCAAACTGTGAGTTTTTTCAAGGTTTACTTTGCTGAGTCAATCATGTTTCTGGGGAGATGAGGAAAGTTATGGGGAGGAAGTGAGGTAACTTTAGAGAGATCTTCCTCCTGTTGTGTTCAAGAGCACCAACACAGCCATCAGCTCAGGATCTCAGGGGCCCTCAACACAGACCTCAGGACCATCAACACACAGAGGGCTGCACCCACACAAATGTTTAAGTGCCAGATTTCCACACAGACATTTCAATGCCACTCTGGAAAGAGAACCAGAGCCCAGCTCAGGCACAAGAGTGCACAATGCACCTCCTCCTTAGGGCATGCCTTGCTGTCAGCCTCGAGCCTGCTCCCTCCCACTCTGGAGGATCAGGATTTGGCTGAACACTCTCAAACCATCACCAGCCATTTGCTTTTCTGCAGCACAGCCCATCATGCATAGCTAAGAGTCAATAGGGGACTACGCTTACCTTTCAATTTACTTCTCACCCTTGTTCTTTTTCGGGTATAGTCAACTGATTTTGGCGTCGACTGTATCTGAGAGTCAAGGATCCAGCTTTTTTCACTCTGACCAGTGCTTATATTTTCATTGTTGCTTTCAGAGAAAAGATGTTTCCTGTAACTGGACTAAAGACACATTTAAGAGTGAGTTCTGCTTAATCAGCTCACTGAGAAGACCCTCATCCATTCCCCTTCAACTACTGTCAAGTTGCTCCATGTAAAGTATTTTAAGCTGTGAAATCTGCAAAAAATAGCCCCTGTTAGCTGTCAAACCAGCAGAATAAAAACACTGAGAGGCAGATGATTGCCCTTTGCCAATATGGTTTTTTTGAGCACCCTCCTTCCTCATCTTCCCCTCTTTCCTGGGTTTAAAATTGCTCTTGCAAGAAGGAAAATCTCAGCACACCTGAGCTGCAGCCAACAGCACGTCAGTGGAGGGGAGGGAGGGGAAATGTAACAGACAATTCACTTGCTGGCAGCGATGGTGCACCCTGAGCACCGCTTTTAGTAGCAACAAACAGGCTATTTAGAGGCTACCAGGCTCGTATTCCTCCACCTCTGCCCTGGGTAAGGTTTAAACCTCAGCCTCTTTAAGGGTGCAATAGATTTGTACAGATGGACAAACACAACAATCAAAGGCTCTAGGGTTGAAAAGGCACAAAAAACCTACCTGCCTTCTCTTGAGCCGATTTGATTCCTTGTTCTTGTTGTCTTCTTCAAGAGTCCTGGCAAGTAGTACGTAAAGACCCAAATTAGACAAGCAAACACTAACACTAGCACACCACAGAAGGGGCACAGTCAAGCAGAAAGGGCCAGAAGGCTCGTTGAGAGATCAGCAGAAGAACCAAACTCTGTAACGTGCCGTCACCAGCCAAATTTTTCTTTGCTTGGTGTTTGAAAGCAGCAATTCAGGGATATTTAGAAATCAGAATTTTTTTAAACAGAAATTATTGCACATACATAGAGGTGCAAGTTCCTGGCAGCTTGCTGTGACTGGGAGGCACCCAAAGCAAGGCTGGGAGTTTAAGCATTTTTCAAAAATGAAGTCAGTAGTTTACACATATGATCAGGGAAGGATGATATTTAAGAGTTAAAGTCATGTTAAAATCTTACTGTAGTCAAAGTAGACAGGAGTTTCTGTTCTTTCCCATCACCTTTATATTCTCAGTTACTATTTAAAAATTAGAACCAATAACATCCACTGATGCTGTGGTAGCTAAGCAAGGAACTATTAGAAAAGTCACACAGCCTTTTTGATTCTAACTTAAAAAAGCTTATCAAAAGCTGTGAACTCTTTTTCACATAGCAGAAAGTTCATAAATGGTGCATGTGTGATCCTGTACCTCTGATTTTGTGAAGAAGCTTTTTGACCAAGAATCTTTCCTTTGGCTTCAGCAACCTGAAAAAGAAGCAGATAAAATAATCTACATAATTATATCTATCAAACTCAGGAGTCCAGCATGGAAATTTCATTTTTTAATGGAGTGAGATTTGTTAATTGAAAGAGTGTCATAAATTATAATAAACAAACACTTGTTGTCTGAAACAGAATTACTTTCTCCTTTCCTTGCTTTATGAGTAGTGCTCATTTTAAGCACTAACGTCATAAGAAACATCATTTTAATCCATAACACCACTGCTAGTAGCACGTGTAAACACAGAACACGGTCCCTGGACAGCCTTAGGACAGGGCTGCTGGGATACGGGGCATGGAACAGGGATTTATGCTGACACCCAGTGGCAGTAGCAAGGACTGGGCAATGTCCCGTTTAGAAGAGAAAATTGGGGTGTCCTATTCATCACCCATTGCCACAGAATTAGCAGCAGGTGGCAGTGACATCCCTCACACCAGGAAGAGGCTGAAAGCCAAAGGGTGTCTGCGGCAGAGCCACCTTGGTGGAAGCCATCAGGAGCACGTTTACACTTCCTGGGAAAATCCACACAGGTCAAAGTTTCAAAGCATGCAAAGCAACTTCTTTCCCCCCCCCCCCCTCCATTTTTTAAAAGTGTGCAAAATATAAGTCAAACAGAACTTCCCAAAGAAGTTTTGTGAGGACTAACTTTTAACCAGGGATTCCCAATTCGCAAAGCATCGCTCGAAATGGATTTCAATCTCTTCTGTCTAGCCTAGGAGCTCAAAGTGCATGTTCAGCAATCTCTTTTTGATATTCAGCAAAACACAAAGGCTGCCCTTCAATCACAGAGATATCCCATGGCCTCACTCAAGCAACAGCTCAGATTTCTATTGGTGATATCATACATTATCCACCAGAATGCTCATCACTGCTTGAGTTTTCTCCCTACTAAAATGATAATAATAAAAAAATCCATTTCCACCATACAGAGAAAAACAAAACAAAGTCTCAGATTCCCAGTTGTCTGTTTTGCTATAACAGTGTATCCATCCTTACAGCATTTCTGCAGCAAACTACGTCCCCTGCTGCAAGTAACTACTCTGTTAGGTGTTGTTGGGACCACAGCACAGCTCTTAACAACTTCTGTTCTCAACTTTACCTTCTCATGACTTGAAGAGTCCGAGTTTTCAAAGTCAAAGACTTCCTTCCTGCAAGACAACATATGTGTGGAAGTGACATATAATCACAAAGAATCACCTTATAGAACTTCACTAAGATTCTGGGGGTGATAATGTAGTTTATTTCTGTCCCACTCCCACTACAGGCTCAAATACTTTATATGAATAAAAAGATCATTTTCACAGCTTCTAAAAAAATTCTTTGCTATTTCCTACCTATTTTCTCTTGTTCTCTGTCTTGATTTTCACTGTTTCAATTTTAACTCTTATTTTAAGCAAAATTTTCAAAATATACAAATTAGTCTATCCCTGTTTACATAGTGGACATTTTCTCCCCACATCACCAATAAGAGTGCATGGTAGGAAGAAACAAACAACGGAAATATAATATCAGAAGCATTTTTTAAAAATCCATTTAATTTCCTTTTGAAAATTCCAATATTTATTGTTTGCTCTCTAATTACTTCTCTGTGTATATCCAGGTTTTAGTTTCACGTCTTTCAACATTTGAACTTAACTGTACCTTTATTGCTTTCTAAAAATTGTAACTATTTTTAAAAATCCTAGAACTACTGTTCAACAAACAGTACACATTCTCTTTACTAGTGAAAGAACGGGAAAACCAAAGAACTGTGCTCCTCGTTAAAGCCTCCCGAGGGAAGGAAACGTTCATTTCCAGAGGAAACACTAGAGGGAGCAGAATGACCGAACTAAGTTGTTCTTCACCTCTAGCTTTTACGATGCTACTCCTGTTTTAAAACAGGTGTCTGCGGCACCAAATTATTAGGTCTTAAAACACACAACTTGTAGTCCTGAGGAAGTCCTGCGTAATTTTTTCCTATTCTTATGTACAATCAATCAAAAAAATTAATCTAATCACTCATTTTTTTTGAGCTAAGAGTTGGTAGGCTGAAGCAGGAAGCCCCAAAGAAGCTCCAGAACAGCAGCAGAGATCATCTCATACAGTTCATTAGCTCTTCCACCCAAGCAGCAGGCATTAAGTCGAACACAATACCTGGCAGAAGGTGCAGGAGGAGGGTGCAACGTGTCAGACTCTCAGTGCCACACACTGCATACGGCCCCCAAACCCTCAAGTGCTTCTGCTCACAGTGCCACTAGCTTTGGATGTGAGAGGAGACAGAGCAGAAAGACTGTCCTGGAACCCTGGCCCACATGATGCTTGGACAATATCCAACAAAGCTTATGTATTTGTGAAAGAGGCTGACACTCATAACTCAACTCAGGGGAGGATGGGAGGATTACGACTGGGTGAGGAAAAATGGAAAAGCCAGTGTGAGGTAGGATCACAGAGGCAGAGGGTGTTTTTGGCAGACTAGGGTTAGCTTCTGAAGTGTTTATCACTTTGGGGACCCAAAGGGTCCTACTGAGACAAGTTGTGACCCTTCATAGCCTTCTGCTTGTTTTGCTGTCTGTTCTGTTCAGACAGCCCACCCCTTGGGGACACCCTCCCCCAATGAGTACTAGAGATGGTCTAAAGTCACCTATACACCAGTCTCTGCACAGGCTCAGGGCCCATGTGCCATACCTGCCTTCGGCCCTTTGCTTGGCCAAACTTGTTTTCCTGTGTCTCTTTTCCCAGGCAACATCCTTCGGAAAAGCAGCGAGCTCCAGGAGCTAAAACGACAATACCCAAAATCATGTTTTTATCCAAGAGCCTGCTAAAAGCAGAGATAAGGTGTGCCAGGAAACTTCCTTCTTCCTTCTGCAAGTACTATCCAGGTGCAGCCGTTGCTTGCAATTCTTCCCTACCAGAGAGTATTCGAGCTCCCAGAGCTGGGCGGGGGCCGAGAGGGGGGGGTTACAAAAAGAGGTTCAAAAGCTTTGAGTTCACTGCAGACTGGGCAAGTGCTACAAAGCATTTGAACTGGCAGTAAAAAAAATAATTGATTTTATTTTAAAATCTAAAATTAGCACTAGACTTGTCATGGGGGGGTCGCTAGAGCTCAGACAAAACTGAATAAACATGTCTGTAAGACTTCCAAGCCTCGGTTCCGTTCAGGAAGCAAACATTTGCTCTTGCAGACAGCGTGCAAGTCTTGTGACATGTGAGTTTGTCACACACACAGCCAATCTGGATGCCCACACACCACTGTACTCCTGGACACAAGCACAACACAGCGCTGTGGAGTGGGCATGTGTGCTGAATACACTCCAGTGAGCTTGAATTAATTGATTGGGCTACTCTAGACTGAAGTTGGTAGCTGATGCCTCTGCAGCTCACTCGTGGTGCTAAACAGCATATCACATCAGGTATGACACTGCATGGGCTCAGCTCACTGCTCAACGGCATCAGTGGGTCAACCCATCCCAGCTTTCTTCTGCAACTCCACCAGAACATCTCTTCCCTGCCCTGTATCTCTTCATTCAGGTGAGCCCCAAGGCAAACATACCTCTGGCACTGCCTCCTCCCCAGGTTCCTCTTCTAGGGGCTCCTCACTGGGGACAAGAAGACACATGAGGGAGCTGTTCATTTCAAGACCAAAAAGTCTGTGAAGTACTAAGGGGAAAAAAACTTGCACCAATTAACATCAAAACAACGGTTTAGGTATGTAAGGAAAAAAGTTAGTCAGCAGCTCTACAGAAGTCCAGCTCCTTAATTACAAAGAATTCTGTCCTCCAAAGCTCTGGAAAAAGAGGTATTACTGATGCCAAGGAGAATTCAAATTCATATGATCTTTCACAAAAGTCATGTTCCCCATTATGAATAGCCTCATATTTGGTGAGCTCCAGTTACATATCTGAAATTAAACTCTAAGGCAGCTGTGTGGTAGCCTTGCATTTGGATTAAATCCACAATGAGAAACAAGTCACACTAAAGTAGCTACCAGGCTAGTAACCCAGTACCACTGTTCAGCATCTCCAAAGTGCTGTAACTGTGGGCATCCAGCCTTACTATCCAGGTTGAAAAACAGAATCTTTTCTAATTTAAAAACTGATGGAACAAGCCTCAAACTTATATGCATTAAAACCCCAGAAGAAGGGGGGAAAAAAAACCAAATCCCCCCCCCCCCCCAAAAAAAAAAATCACTTTGCAACTTTTTGACTGCAAAACACTCACCTAGGCTTAGCTTTCATTTCTGGAGATGGAGGTTTGGACTTTTTTGCTGAAGAAGGCAAAGAAACTATAGCTTTAGCCACTGCATTACTGTGAAATCTTTATCTACTTTCCCTGTAAGGCCCACAAAAGCAGAGCCTTCAACATGTCATCTGGGTGACACTGAACTGGGTCAGACTTTAGCAACTGAAGCCTGACCTGAGCCTTGTTTAGCATCTTCCAGGTCAGCTTGCTGGCTCGCTGTAACCTCGGCAACACCAGAGTTCACCATTTTCTGCTCGGAGACATGAAACCATGAACAGAATGTACATATGACCAAAAAAGAAAGTGTTGGGTTTTTTTTTGTTGGTTTTTTTTTTTTTTTTTTTTTTTTTTTTTTTTTTTTTTAGAAACAGATTTTCAGTGCCAGTCTGTGATAACAGCTGGATGACAGGTTCATCATTGTCCACACATAAAAACACTTTAGGCTGCGTATAAGTGATATTATGGGTTTCCCACAAAGGGTACCCTTACAAGAGGAAGTAAAATTTCTTTTTAGAGCAGTTTTGCCAAAATTGCAGCTCTGGAGGCATATGTTTGAGCTGACTGGATACAAACCAGTTTTCTTTGAAAGAAGGTTTTAGCCCCACCTATAAAAAAGCAGACTGGATAAGGGAGAAAAGGGGCACAAGAACCATTCCACTATACACCAAACACTTACTGATACGGTGCGTGTTGATTGCTGGTTGTTCTCAGAGGTTAGGTTGTCTGATAAAGTCTCCATGTTTTCAGAATTTGAGGGATCTTTCCTCCTTTGTGCATTAGAAGACTCAGATATCACTGCAGAACAGCAACTGGGGTGAGAACCTCATTGCAGTACCTGAACACAATCACTACCTGCCTTTTCCATTATTACAATCATGCATAAGTTGTAACAATGCAACTTAGTAGTCACAAACATCTCTATCACGTATAATAGAACAAAACCAAACATTTCCAAATTATCCAGTACAGAATTGCAATGCTAAATAAACAGCATCTTGAGCCTACCCCATCTAAGCCCCTCATACTATACGAATACATCTTATCGAGTTTATCATCTTATCGCTACCTTAACTCCTAAGCTCTGGAAGACATGGAACAACCATTTGTGCCTGACTAAAGCAGTGGGATCTTCCATCGTCTCTGTTGCCCTTCACTGCATCTGTCAGGCACTGAAAAATGTTTCACTACAGGTTAACTACCTCTGCCTTTTGTACTCCTTGGTTGCTTCAAGTAGCAATGCCCACCTTGTACCTCTGTGTGCTTTACAGGAGACACTGATGAAGGAACTCCTAGCTCTCCTGCACCTCCTGAATCTGGAGGACTACTATTCTAGCTCATTTTAGGTTGTAATTGGAGGAAAATGGGAAAGATTACTGAAGAAGTTTCTGCCTCAGATTTTTAGAGCTGGAAAGTAGCTCTTTGAAGTACTCACCTGGAAAAATCTGAAATGCACAGTAATTTAGATAAAAGTAAAAATTTGTTTTTAATATTGTCATAGAAGCTTTGCTACCTATCCTAAGAACTCTTCAAACTTGATTTGTTTCTGAGACAGTGGGTGGTAGCACTAGAAAGAGCTGTGAGTTCACAGCTTTAGGAGACGTGGAAGTATCTGTCAAGCAATTTACACCATGGAGTGATCCACACAAAAAATAATGACTCTGAAACCTGAAATACAACCAGTTTTTGCAGCAAGAACATATCTCAGCCTTCAAAGATAAAAGATCACTATAGGGGGGAAGAAAAAGGTGCTACCTTCCAAATAGTTTGATACCAAAATTGAGCTGAGAAAACATTTCCTGTTTAAGACCAACTTTGATCATGCACATCTCTTGCCTTTTTTGCTGAAAACAGCTTTTCCTTAAACTGTGGGTCACAGCCGTGGGGGAATTTACAGAAGAATTTCAGAGAGGGATAAAAGGAAAGAAAGGAGTTGTTTTCTCTTGTTCTTGTACAGGTACAGGCCTGAGAACCCCCTATGGGTCAGACACCCAAACATCACATCTCCGCAATGTTTCAGGCTCTGAGCTCCCTTGACACCTATCATATTTGGAAAGTAATTAAACTCAGCCAAATGATCCTGGAAGAAGACGTCTTGCAGATGTTCACTGGCAGCACAGGAAATAACACCATTTGATGATGGCAAACCCAATGTGCCCAGTTCAAAAAAATACAAAGCACTGGCTATAGGCTGATGAGAATTAGCAAATAATGGCTATTGCCGGTCCAGCTGACAGCCTTTCCTTCCGTAAGGCACACAGATACATTTGTAGCTGGGGCACACACAAAGACAGCCCTGCAGCACAAGGTATTCACAGCAGCACTCACAATGCCCCTGCAGGCAGCAGCAGGACACATCCTGCAGAGACGAACTGCTGCTCATCTTGACTTACAAACAGGGACTACAGGTGAGCATTTCTGCTCCCCCAGCTGCTCTTCCACAACAGCACCAGGCATCTCCAGGGCATCATCCACTCCACGTGAGGTAAAGGGACTGGAGCACACCACTTCCTAGCACATCACCTTGTCTAGAAGAAACACAAGTCACCCCCCTTGCAGGAAGCTTTGGTAGAAGCTGCCCCACCACATGCACCTCACTGCACAGAGGAGAGCTTATTAAACGCCGAGGTGCAAGAATTCACCCATCAGAGAACCTGTGCTTTTCATGGGCACACTGATGCCACTGTGCCCTCCTTCAGGCAATCTTCTACAGGCACCTACACAGCACAGCCAAACCAGAAAGCCAAACCAGAAAACAGGCACTGAGCAAGCAAGAAGGGTGGACAGAAGGATGCATTCCACTGCACCTGCAGATGGAGAAATGCTGCTGCACACTTTTCACACATCAGTGGACAGCCAGCAGCCAAGATGTGCCTTGCAAGGCTGCCTGCCAGATACAGATCCAGGTCCTGTATGGCTGAGCAGTTCTCCTGCCCATGCAATCCCTGCAGCACATGGCCCATGGTGCCCAGTCCTCACTCCCTGGGCTAGAGGGACTCTGCATCTGCCAGGAGCACCAGTTACCCAGCTCACAAGGCAAGGAATAGTAGAAGATTGAGCTTGGGGATTACTTGGTTTGGCGGGTTTTTTTGTTTGTTTGTTTTTCTTTTTTGAACAAGGTTAACTGCAAGCTGTGGACTGCAAGTGAAAACAATACTTTGAACTGAGACATTTAAATTTCATGAAATAACATGACAATTTAAAAAAAAAAAAGTCACCTGCTTCATTCTCCTTGGCTCGCTTCCCAGCATCGTCAGACTTCTCTTCAGTATTCTTTATCTGTTGGTGTGAATTAATGTCACCTGAAAGTGATCTTAAAAAAGGAGCCTTTATCTATTAAAGTAAGCTACTTTGTAACAAAATTAACAGTTGGTAATTGACAGCAACAGATAATTGGATGCTAATTGAGTTGATCATTTGGAAAGGTCTTAGCTCCTGCAAGAGTAAATTACAGTCACCATATCATGGTTATTTAATGCCACCAAAGGTTTTCTGCAATCTCCATAGTCTGTGGATCAATTATGAGTAAAAAATTAACCATATTAACTTTCGAGAAAAAAAAGTGACGCACATCCCCTGTGTTTTTACTTAGAAAAAAACCCTGAGGTTTTAGAAGTACTCTACTCTTCATCTAGAAGTACTTACCTACAAAGTCAATCTAAGGTTTGCATCTTGCAGCGCACCTATTCTCTTCTCCAGGTTCTTATGTAACAATTTGCTCATCCTGTGCAATGTAACACTTGGAGCTATATGTAAGAGCCTGTTTAGACTTCAAGTTATGCAATTAAATGCCATAGGCTTTATTTCCTACTTTAGAAGCCCAGCAAAAGTGATAACACATAAAATCCATTAACCAATCAGTTTAACCTTCCAGCTTCTAAACCATAATTTTTAGTCTCTTGAAACTCCTTTCCTGAGATGCCTAATTTCTCGTGCAGGCCAAAGCTAAAACATTCATATGGAGTCTCATAAATCCACAATGGGAAGACAGATATATAATAAAGAGTTACGGAGAAAATAAACAAAGAAATCACACAAACATAAGTCCAGAAAGCTGAATAGTTTTGCCCAGTGTGAAATACAGTTTAGGGAAAAAAAAAAAAAAAAACAAAAACAACACAACAACAACAACAACAAAGCCCAAACAAAAACTCTCAAACTTTCATATTAAGAGCTTACCATAATTTTTTCATCTCCCAAGACTTTTTTAAGTACACTTAAGATTTCAAACTCAGCACTGAAAAGCAGTTTGATTTTTGTTGCTTCTGTTTTGATAAGAGCAGCAGGTATCTTCATAAAAATTTTAACAATCTTTTGTCCACCATCCTCTGAGGAAAAAAAATAATAAAGGCAATTCAATCTGGCTTAGATCAAGATATACTTCTGTCAACTCCAAAATAACTGAATAAGTGCCTGGAGTTTTTAGAATAATGTCTTTTACATCTTGCCTATGCATTTCCACTTACTCTGTTCACCCATTTCTTTCCCATGGGATCTTGATGATTATGTTGTTCTGTAAGACAGTTATAAACTGACACCTTAACCTATCTTGCTTGGGTAGGAGAGGGTAAGTTATTGCACTCAATGGGCCCACACACAGTCCAACAAGCAGAGCTAGTGCAAGATGACCATCAAAGGGCAAGGCAAGGAGGAAGAAGGCCTGGGAACACTTTGGTGATGGTGAGATTTTAGGCTGACTCCACGTGCCTGATGGACCCACAGCCAGAGAGAGGATAATGTCAATTGGAAAATCTTACCCTCCAGGCTGTAACTGCTGACAGCTTCTTTCGACAGCCTCACAGAGTCCCAAAGGCAGCCCTTCGAAAAGCGAAGCCAACGTGTCAGAAGGGCTAAGTGAGTGCCTACAGCCTTAGGCTAAGCCCAAAGCCACCTGGGCCTGGCTGTTACCTCGTTACTGTCCACATAAAAAGTCACACTCTCACTGCCAGTGTTGAAGTCAATCCAGAACTCCTCCAGTTTTTCATCTGATGGCTTTTTCACCTGGGGAAGAAGAGTGGTATTGTTGCTCACAGAAAAGCCCTGCAACTGCTGTATCAGTTTTCCTTAACGAGACAAAATTGGAAAGTGTTGCCCTACATATCTGTGTACACATCTTGCAGAAATAAGAGGTCAACCTGCAAGCTGCCAGTCTACTGCTCACCCAATCATACCCGTGTCAGGCACAGCTCTGTATCATCCAAGGCAAGGGGAACACAGAAACGCTCAAATGTTTGTGCCAGGAAGAGGGTACAGGAGTTCCTTCTGCTTCTGAGCACTTGAAATAATCAGAAACAGCAGAAATGGCTTCCATTTACATGCTGTTGATTTGACAGGACTGCTGGGAATGGTGCCACAGTACACATACTAAAGACCACTAAAGCAATCTGCAGGATCAGCAACTGTGACCTCTCCTACATGGGCATCAGGCTAATCTTGTTTTCTGGCACTCTGAGAACAGCTCTGCTGGAAGAATCAGCTTTGTCCTGTCCTCCTGTTTCTTTTTAGAGCTCTGTCTTCTGTCATCACCATGAAGAGAAGTGCTGCCTCTATCTTTTGGCTGATACAAAAGCGAAGTCAGCAGCTGTAAATTGGGAGCTAAGTCACAAACAAGCAAACTTTCCAACCAGAGTAGAAGGTTATACTCTATACTTTAAGAAAATGAGCTCTTCAGTGAAAAAGAGGGAGGGGAAAAAAAAAATTTACCACGAAAGTCAACATTTTAGCAGCGGTAACAATGCAGGGAAGGCATCAGAGCTTTAGGGGCTATTACCTCATTCGTGTCAGCAAAAGCAGATATGCATGGAAATGAATAGACTCTGAAAGAAAATCAGATTTCACATGACACATTCAGCATCATCCTCTGACTACAATGGTTTTATTTTTCATAAGATTTGTATAACCAATCTTATTGTTCAAGAAATAACTAAAATATTTCTAAAAGTAAATTAAAATTGGAGAAGTTTAAGAGCCCATAGTATTTTAGTAGTGGTGTATTATCTTAACTGATTTGACTTTCAGAAGTTTATTCTGTTGGTCTCCACCTTACCTTCTCTCACTCCCAAGCCTTTCATTCAGGAGGTTAAGAAATTTTCTGCAGTCCTTCAAGACAAATGACATTTTATTAGAAAGCCAGGCTACAATTCCTTTGCAAATACCTATCCTATTGGGCTGTGTAATCTCTACTCCAGTTAGAAGCTCTTAACTAGTCAGTGTGATGCCAAAGGCCCCTGAGGAAGAAACTCTCAAGTTGTTACAAATGGTTGGCCCAACTTACTACCAGTAAGCCTTCAAACATAAACATATTTATGTTTTATTATTTAATTTGTTTTACTTTTTTTTGTGGGTAAAATAACTTAGAAGTAAGAGCTATTTTAACAATGTGTCATTTAATATTTGCCATATTAACAGAAAAAACCCCAAAATACACCATCCAATAATAATTAAATAACTAAACAACTTTGTGTATTTATAAAGTCAGTTTTGTAGGAACTTCTTACAAGGACATTCTGACTGAACTCAACCAAAACTAGCCCCTATACAGACTTGTCAAGTATGTTGTTTTCAAAATAAGGACCCTCACCGTCTCAAATTCTCTATCCTTGATCTCTTTGAAAGCTTCAGCAAGATAGTTATCTTCAAACCAGTGGTGAACAAGGTCATCTCTCCATTTTTTTATCATTAACCTACAAAGTGCTTCTGAAAGGGCAACCTGGAGGTCATAATCTACACAATAGACATAAGCACAGGATAAATATCATCCCTCTGGCACGAGATAGTGTTACAGCATTAATACTCGTGTACTTATATGCCACATAGTCATATTAATCATCGAGCTTCAGTTCCACCCAGGAGAACTGTGGAGGATAACAGCCAAGGGTTAGCTCCAGGCATCCCCTGCTCCCCCTGACTCAGTGAGGTCAAGTACGGAGCTCTGCAAACCACAGCACCCACAAGTGCACTGGGAGATGTTCTTGGGGTTCAGGAAGGGGATGAGAGCAATCACTAACTCACTAGGATTAAGTTACGTTCCATATATCATGGCAAAGCTCTAGAAATTTTTATTATTAGGAGAAAATGAAAAAGATTTCACTCAAGAGGCCATAAACCTTGTTAACTAAAGTTTGTCCGCATTGTGGCAAAGCAATTCAAATTTATTTTTTTAAGACTAACAGCCAGCATATATCGTAAACACATATGTAAAGCTGATCTAATTACTTTTCTACATACATCTATTTAGTTTGTCTTATTGGTTAATATACATTACGAATACCAACCAGAAAGAACTAAGGCATTGCTCCATTTACCAATTTTTTATTAAATTTTCTCAAAGTATTATCTGATTTTCCTCCCTAAAAATCAACTCCTGACAAGTAAATAAATTATAATTCACCTACAATAAATAAGCAGATAAGGTAAAGTTGGAGAAATTCATAAGAATAACCACTAAATACTTCTTACCACCAACTTCCAGAATAGTTTTGGCAAGGTCTTTCCTGAAACAACACAATGCCACAAGTTAAAAGTGAAAATAACTAACTCCTATTGCAGAGAAGATGGCATTTAGCTACAGGAGCTAAAAGAAAAACCACTTACGTGAGCAAGCACATTTCCTCAGACAGAGGGAATTTCTTTCTCTCTTCCCGTGGGACTTCATCGAGTATAGAGTTGAGGGTCCTCAAAGCCTTTCCCCCCACAAAAGAAGGGGCAGAAAATGAAGGGAAATAATTTACACATTTTCTATCTAATTACACACAGTTGTGCACAAATGTATCTAATTTTCTCCTGCTAGTAGGAATCTTACCTCCAGATGTAGAGCACAGCAAAGATTTGCTTCTGTCACTAGATGCCCTAGTTCAGGTAAAAATAAATTCACCAGATCTTTCTTCCCTAGAAAAATATTTTAAAAGGTTAAAGCTAGGAACAGGCTGGTATCCATATAAAAGGCAGCTGAAGCAACTACAGTTTGTTGTGTTGGAGTAAAAATATCCCACAAAATAATTACCTGGCAGTTAATGTAAGAGGCCTAACCACAAGAGAAAATTAGAGTTTTTATCAAAATCAACAGTAAAGTACTAACCAGAAGATGCTCATGCATACTCCACTCCCAATAAAATAAGCTACAAGAACAAATAAGCACACATTACTTGGCCCACAGTGTAATGCTTTATTTTTACATGACTTGTGAGACTGGATGTTTGAGTACAGATACTTTCTGAAAGCACCCGCACCCCTACCCTAATGAAAAGCCAGCTGCAGTCATAGACAAAATTTTGCTGCTGAAATGAATGTGAGATAGACAGACATCCCTCTGCCTAGTTCAGAAAGCTGTAGGAGTTACCATGGTTTTCTGGGGAGGTGGTTGCCTTCAGCAAGGGAAGAACTTCTGAAGCCAGTACAAGCAGATGTTAGATGGTCATCTAGCCTGAACTCCTTTCAGAAGCACCACTTACTCTGATCAAGTGAATTATTTGATGCTGAGCATTTAAGCAAGATACTTCAGATAGATTTTTTTTTTTTTTTGACTTGTACGGGACAAGAAAGCAAAGAGAAATGAGAAAAGGTTTTATGCTTTGATGTAAATGTTAATGAAAATTAACTGAAGGATGGAGGATTAAAAGAAAAAATATTGCAGAGATAAGAAGTGGAAAGGAGAAGAGAAAGGGGACAGAGTTCAAAAAGAATTAAGAAACATGCTCCTAAGACTAAGATACAGGATATTAAGGCAAGAAAGGAAAAAAATACTGACCTTCATTACTGCATTTGCAAATCACCTGATGGAAACAGTAAAGGATGCCTTCATTAACACACCATCACCTAAAACCAGCAGTATTCAGAGTGCCAAGGTGTTTATGGCCCCCCCTCCCCCCCCCCAACTTTCGGGGGCTAAATAACATAAAACACTTGTGAACCCACATCGGGAAAAGCAGGGCCACCTGATACAGGTATGTCACATATGATGACCCTAATCATACACGTTGGCATTATGCAGGGAGGGTAAAGGTAGCAAACACCCCCTTTCCCCAGAGATTTCAGCAGCACTTGAGAGTTCAATGCCCATAGGTTCCCTGGAAAACATTGTGGCACTGTTCCCTTATTTTCTTACACCTATGGACCTACATAAAAGCACATTTTATGTTTCCACACTACACTACTAGATTTCACAGTGTGTATCTGAACTTGCTGAAGTCCCTTGAGGAAAAATAAAAATGAAAGTTGAAAAACCTCCAAACAATAAACAAACAAAAAAATCCAAATCCCCGCAAAACAAAGCACTTCATTCTTCACAACAAAAGCATGTGGAAGAAATGTACTGGGAAGATTAATAAATCAAGTTTTGGAAAAAAAAAATCTTGTATGTCTTATAATGTCAGTGTGGTTAGCAGAGAAAGAACGAACTAATTCTGCTTCGATATCTTTTATCAAAACTCCTAAAAAGAGTCATAAATATTGATAAGAATTCTGATGCACAAAGTGACACAGTTCCAGTAAGCTACAGACAACAAGAGTGGGAGGATCAGCTTGGGTAAAACACATTTGCACGAAAAATGCAGCTTAGTGTTAGTAACTTGTTTCAAAGAGAGCTGCAGCACAAAAGCCTTTATTTACAAAATGCATCAGAACCTCTTGAAAATTTTTCTGCAAAAACAAACACTTGGCTTCATGTTAGGAAATCAGAAAACGCTGCAACCCTGTAGCAGCTTCTCCCAGGTTGTGTCAAATCTCAGCCTGATGCCAGCCCGGAGCACATTCCTGGGCACTCCCCACTGGCACCACCTGGGCTGCATCCCAGGCTCAGCCCTAGGGCAGCAGGTCCATGCAACTATTCATTCTTAAACTGGAAATCGTCTGTGAACAATGGCTTTCCTACCCAGTATAGGCAACCCTTCTGTCCCCTTAATGCACATACGTACCAAAGCAGTATCAAAGAAGTCTTCAAGAAGTGACATGAAAAATTTATTCTCCTTTGCGTCGATGAGGGTCACAAATGCTCTTGCTCTTTCAAACCAAGACACCAGGTAAAAAGTTAAAAGAATCAGTTAAAATCTGGGAAGAGGAGTTGATAATCCTTAAACTATGTATGTCTGCAAAAAACTTTACAGTTTTTTACTCTTAAAACTTGAGTCATATACTATGTCAAAAGCTACATGGCATTAATGAGCTCAAATTTAGCTAGGAGGACATGAAAAGCGACATTCCCCTCTTCCCTCCCCAGCCCTCCTTTTATCCTCCTTTGTCGTCCAAGGTACCTACTCTTGTCGTTTAGACACAATGCATGCTGCTAGTGGCACAGTAACTCCTATAGAAATTTCTATAGAACATCAAATCACAGCAAAATAATGTTTTAAAATTTTTTCAGGGTAAATATTCCAACAGTTCATGGTTTTAAATTTATTGCACAGCATCACACGTGTGGCGAAATGGAAATCTATGCTTCACTGGAGGTACAGAGCTCAGATCAGAGAAACTTCATTTTGAGGAATTTTGAGCTACTGTATCCCTTGAAAAGCATAATTACAAGGCAGGATTACAATATTTTGAACTGAGAACTCCTTGGTAGAACTCTGGTAATGGAGAGCACCTATTAACTGTTCCCTGCTAGCTATGCTAGGTCCAGGTATTACTCATCTTCAGCACTAGTGCATTTCTGCTACTACAAGTTTTGCCAGCTGAAATCAGTATTGTGCCATTCTGCCAGAAAATAGAACGGAATTGTAGATTAAATGCATCTGGTTTGCTACATATCTAAAAATGGATCTTCATAAAGAACATGTCAGGTCTTAAAATTATAAAAGCACAAACTGCTCATCAGTTCTATAACTAAAACTGTATTTTGCTGGAGCATTTAAAATGCATTTAGAAATTTTACATAATTTCACAAGTGGGACTCATCCAAACTCTTCTTCTCCTTCCACTGTCAGCTTAAAAAAACCCCCACAACGCACTAAGCAAGGTAATAAATGAAACCATAATACTGGCTGCTGCACCAAAAGTAATGAAAGACAATAAGTATTTTTTCCCCACTGAGCTCATGCAATATATTTTAAAAATGCACATGCTTTTGCATGGCCAACAAGTCATTCTCTAGTTTTCCCTTCCTTGTAGTTCTTTTTTCTGATGCAAGCAACTTTAAATCACATTAGTAATTTGCATATAATATTATACTCATCTTTGCTACCAGTCCTTGCTCAATAAGCAAACTCTCCTCTTCTTGGAGATCACTTTTCAAGTAGAGCTGAACACATTTCAGCAGCAGTGAAACATTCTGGAATTCATTCTTGTCCAGCTCCTGTAGAAACACAGAGTGCTGTGCATCATTATTTTGACACCCTTGGATGTTAGGATGATTGAGATTATTTATGATACTCGCCTTTCTCAGTGCTTTGTCTAGCTGGCTAAAAAGAGATTCACTGTATTTCTGGGGAGGCTCTACTTCTCCCTCTTGAAGCAGTTTGCTTATTTTCTCAAATCCTTTCCCCTTAAAGGCATCAATGAGAAGTGATTCGAGCTGCAGAGGGAGGGGAAGAAAACAACTAGTGAGTAAAATAAATGGGTATTAAGATTGTTGCAGCACTAATCGTGAGAAAATACTTGTAAGGCTATTTTAAAAGTGTCAGGCTTTTTATTTACTTGCTTAACTTTGTTTCTCTACTTTTATTTTATTGTTACATCTGAAGGTGAAACATCAGTCTTAATCTCCAAAAGAGACAGAACCCTTAAAACTGAGTAATCTTAAAAAGATATTGAATAAGAAATTCCTTTGGTACACTCAGTTTGTAATTCTTATGTGTCTCAAAACTCTTACAATAATTTCTTCCCACTTACAAGGGAAAAAATTAAGGAGTCTGCTGTACTTCCCATATTAAACTAATAAAAATTCTAGATCATGCCATATCTGTTTAAGAAATGAACCTTTAAATATACATATATAGCTATTTGTAAGATAAAGCTAAGGATACATTTCAAAGATCCTTACATAGTCTTCTGCTCTGACTGCCCCATTGCCACTCACATCTCTATTCTGTTCTTCACTTTTTTCTTCCTTTAAAAAGAAGAGAAAAACACAGAAAAATATAGGAAAAAAATCCTCCCCTCCAAAAACACCCCAAAAACAAACACTTAGTCTGCCCAAAAGCTGAAGTCCCCTCACTCAACCCATCTCTCCCAAAAGGCTTATTTTCCTTCCTCGTTTTCCAAGTTGGAAAACCACCCCACACGTCCAGACTGAAGGTTTCTGGAAGCCGCAGGGGAGCCCCGCGGGTGCTCCCCCAGGGTACCACGACGAGTCCATCCCTCCGTGCCCGTTCCCGGTTCTCCTGCGTGGGGAGCAGAGCTTACCAGGGCCATGGCGCACGGGAGAAGGTTGCAGGGGCTGCTTCACGCCCTTCCCACGGCCCTCGCACGACCGTAACCCGCTGCTGCTGGATGCACCTACGACTGGAACGGAGAGAGAGCCTCGCCAGCGTTTCCCACAGCTCCGAGAGCTCTTCTTTCCCCGCCAGACCCCAGCACTGCGGGGGTGGGGAAAAGGGGGAAAAAAAAAAACCCACTCTGTCATCCGCACTAAAAAGCTGCAGGTGTGCGAAACCGGGGACGGGTCTCCCGCACCCGGGGATCGGCTTTGCAGCACTGACAGACGCTCCCACTCGATCCGAAGGGCCCAAAAGGGGAGCCAGGAGCCTCAGGGGCTGCTCTCTACCGAGGGGTGCCACTGCCGGCATCTGCTGCTACCGGCTGGGGCTTTTTGTGCACAGCTAAGGGGGAAGGCCAGTAAATTTTGGACCAGAGGGGGTGGAAGCGAATGAGTTCGTCCCGAACAGGTGGGATCATTTAAAGAATGATAGCAGCGCTTGCCGTTCAAAGGCTTGGTCTCTATGCTATTGTGCGTAAGTCTTTTTCTTTCTGTTTCTCAGACCAAAAATCAACGACCCTCTTCCCTCCACCCCCTGAAGCTCCTCTTTCCCCCAAAAAAATAGGAAAACAAAACGAACCAACATATAAAAAAAAAAAAACCCCAAACCAGAAAACCCCAAAAAAACCGCAAAACCAACAAAACACAAACACCACAACCCATCACCTATTTCTTCCAAAAAGAAAAAGGTAACAAAAAGCTTATAATTTTTTAATGAGTTAAAAATGTGCTGATAGCACCAGCACGAGCTTTGCATTTTAAACCAGGTGTTATAGAGAACGGCGCGAAGGGGACACCTGCCAAATAATATTGAATTCGTTTACATCTACATCTAAAGAGCAGGTTATTTAGCGCCTCTGCCTCCCTCCCGGAGGCTTCTCAGCCTACGTGCAGCTCCTAGCCGCGCTCGAAATCCAACATTAGGGGCATCCCGGCCGGGCGGAGACGGGTCCCCATCTCCCCATAAGCCCTCCCATCCCAGCCCCTGATGGAACGAGAGGCAGAACTTCACCGCCACGGGGTTAGACTTCCAGACCCTGCTCAAATTTGCCGAGGTCACGGCCCCCAGTGCTGGGGGTGGATTCGTGCCAAACCCCCACGGCTATACGCCGTCACACACCTCCAGGTAAGGGCAGCGAAACCCACCTGTGGGGCGGAGGTGGAGCACAACCCCTGCCCGCCCAGGTGCCGCAGTGGGAGATAATTGTGCTGCTGCTCCGCCTGCAGAGCCCGCTGAGAATCTCCCCCCGCCCCGCAACTCGGCGACGCCCCGACGGCATAAAAAAGCGGGAGTCATCACCTGTTGCCACTTCTTGCCATGAAGCTCACCTGGGACATCAACGATCCCAAATTGCCGCAGGTAACGGGTGGGCATGAGGGTGACAGAGGAAAGTCTTTGTCCAGTTATAACTTGGAGCTGGGCTACTAGGGGAACAGAGGAGCAACCTTCCCTCTAAGTAAAGTTTCGTTTTGTATCTGCTTTATTTCTCCTGCACCTTTTCACCTTTTTTTTTTTTTCTTCACAGTCCTTATGAAATGACTTGTAATAAAAATATGGATTTGATTCACAGCTTTGGCCAGCTGTGCACTAAGTCCTAATATAAACTGTGGCTCAGTTTGGCCAGTTTCCTTTTCCCTCTTCCTTGTTCAAGAAATGTTGACCAGAATCTTGAATTGACTGTTTTTTACTGCTATAATCTAAGTTATCTAAATACTTCCTTCATTTGTTGATATGATACTTTAAATAGCAACAAGCACTCCAACTTCTGTCTACTTGTGAGCTTTAAATGTTTTTGTTTTTTTTTTTTAACTTATAACTTTTTTCTTCTTCAAGTTTATTTAATAGTTTTAAATTAATTATTTAAATTAATTAATTTATTAATCTATAGAATGTCTTAATTATGAAAATGCTGGTAGTTTGCTTGCATTCACTGGCATTGCTCAGATGTTGTATATACATATGTTAAATATGCATTGCAGGAACTCTTCACTTGCACTGTAAATACTTACAGACTAAAATCTTAGTTGTTCTTTCATTGGTCTAGTAATTACATTTTAGTAAGAAGCTCCAGAAAGCAAATAAAATCCAAAATTGAAATGTTCTTTCTTTGAGCCACTATGCATATGTTGGAACTATATTTGCAATGGCAAAATTTTTTTATTTCTGTTTCTTAGCAAAAGCCTTATTCAACTCAGATGCAATCTAAGAAACCACTCCATAGTTAAGACTTCTGGTTTCCTGCCTGCAGGTGCATGGTCCCACAATAAGGGGAATTTATTAGCAGTCATGATCAGGGTGGTTTGTGTCCTGTCTGGGCACACTGCTGGCAGACCAGTTAGTAAGTTTTGGTAACCAGACTGATGTCTTACAGCTGGGTAACCCCACTGTAAAGAGGCACCTGTGATAACAGACTGTGTTATTATGGATGGTGGTGCAAAGGAGGAAAGGATCCTTATTCTTCAGACACAGAAGCCCAGACTACCTTTTTGCTTTCTGGAGTATTTCTGAATAAGTTATTCTTTCAATATTTCTTTTCCTGCTGCTTAGATGCTCATGTAAAAAGTCTTTTTTCCCTGTTGTGTGTTTTGTAACAGGGCAAGAATATCAGGTTGTGGCATACTGATAATACTCTCTTGCTCTTCTCCTTGCTGCCTTGCCCCCCTACCCCACTTGCCCTGCTGCAGGAGCCCCAGCACTTTGATGCCTTCCAGGAATGGCCCGATGGCTACGTGAGGCTCATCTACTCCAGCGAGGAGAAGAACGCGCAGAGGCACCTCAGTGGCTGGGCCATGCGCAACACCAACAACCACAACTGCCAGATCCTCAAGAAGTCCTGCCTGGGAGTGGTGGTGTGTGCCAGGAGCTGTGCTCTGCCCGGCGGAGCCAGGCTGCAGCTTCGCCCCGCCATATGTGACAAGGCTCGGCAGAAGCAACAAAGTGAGAGACACCCACGGAGAGCCGGGATGCCCAAGGGATCACATTTCTTTCATTTGGGCTTGACTTCTAAATCAGAGTCACTCTTATATGCAGGCAGACTAAGCCATAATTGCAAAGACTGTGATTTATTTACTAATTTCATTAATGTCTATTTGTAAATATTTAAGGGGAAATGGACCTGAAATCCTTTACATCATTAGCATTTATGTCAAGTATGCTGCTCTAGTTCATACCACTCAGTTTTTCTTGGTAGTCTATGCTGTGTTTCCTTGAACAATGTATTTTAATATGAATTTCAGTGAAGTCTGATCATACTGCTCTTCAGCTCTGTTTACTCCCAGGAGACATCCTTGACTTTAACCAATCTTTTCAGCAGTTTCTTTATCTCTCTTCACAGAGAAAGCCTGCCCAAACTGCAACTCAGCCCTTGAGTTGATTCCTTGCCGAGGACACAGTGGCTATCCAGTCACAAACTTCTGGAGGCTTGATGGCAAAGCAATATTTTTCCAGGTAAAAATAAGGCATATTTATTTGTGCACATATACATAAATTATATCTGTATGTAAAATAATATCTGGATAGAGATTTCTTCCTATTCCCATACTTTATTTTTTTTCTATATAACACTGAACGTGGTGGAGTTCTGGTCCATGACAGAATTTCTCCTTAGTACAAACATGGCAAAAACAAATGAAACAATAACACTTACCTGTCTTTTTAAAAAACAGTACTTGAGAGCTGATAATATTTAATTTTCACTATAACATCACAATTGATGTCTAAAATTCTCCTGTTTACAGAACACAAATACACACAAAAAGGTTGTCTTGCACCCTGGCACATCTGACAACTGAATCTTTCCAAGGACCTAATACTTATTTCTTGTTAAAATAGACAGGAAAAAAAAAATCTTGCTTAAATTGCAGGAGTTGAAACATGAAAATTCTACTTCATGTGAAGCTAGCCCTTCAATTTTGAGGACTTAAATTCTTGCCAGAAATTTAAATTTCTTGACAGAAAAAAAAGGAAATTTAGAAAGCTAAAATCTGAAATTTCCTGTTGATTTATTTTTGGGGTTTTTTTAGCAACATTAGAACAAAAATGTAAGGAAGTTTCTGTTCCATGAGATTATCTTCTCTGCCAAATTAATTTTTTCCCTTACCCACAGACAGTGAATTCTGTTCTTCAATCAGTAAATGGAAGAAAATTGGTCATATTCCCACCTGTATTATTCTTACTCTGATGTTCTGTTACAGACATGCAAAACGAGAAGACTTTTACCATCAAAATAGTTGATAAATCTTTGCTTAGAATTAAATTTTTGCTTGAGAAAGGACAGTGTTTTAAAACCAATTTTAAGCTTCCTATTTTGTATTAGGGACCATATGTTGGTGCATTTAGACAAATGTAATGGGTAAGGACATGTAGAATCTTTATCAGACATCAGTATAATTTTGGTTACATAGATCTGCATATCCACAGGTGCTTAAATGGCAGAGCATCTTTAGATGGTTTTCCAGGATATAATTTTCAGTCCTATTCAAGAAGGTCTATTGTTTTAAGAGAACATTTGTCATCTTGTGGCATGAAACCTCTTAAAAACCTATGTATATAATATTTATATATATACATTTATAAAGTAGAACAGAGATACTGGACTACAGAAAAACAGTAAAACTGAATGGACATGTTTTTCCCCTTGGTTCTAATTAGTTACTCCTGAATGTTGCAACATAGGTAATACTTTTACTCCTTCATCAGCTCTGCAGTCCTCATTTACTTCTCCCTCACTTTTTCCTTCTACCTACCCTCAAATCATGATTCATTCTATTTATTTATTTTTATATGGAATCCCTCCTTGTTGTTTAGTTTTCCCTCCCTCTTCTCTTGTGCCGAACCACAGACCATGCTGTGGCTATCTCTTACATTACTTACTGCACTTTCTCTTGTCTCACCTCCCTCCCATTCACATCTAATTCTTTGTTAATCCTAAATAGGCTAAAGGTGTCCATGACCACCCCAGGCCAGAGAGTAAATTAGAGGCAGAGGCAAGACGAAGTGCAATTAAAAAGCACATGTCCTCTCATCACCATTCCCAGAAAAAGAGACCTCTAAACTCAGAGGTAAGTTAAAGTCATTAGTCAATTAAAAAGGTGACACAAATGAAGGTGGTGATTTGGGTTTTTTTGTTTGTTTGTTTTGGGGTTTTTTGTTTGTTTGTTGGGGTTTTTTTGTGTGTGGGGTTTTTTTTTTTTTTTTTTCATTTCTAACTTAGAAAGGTGTCATAAGTATGTACTGGTGATCCCTGGGCAAAATAAGATTTGCACCATGCTACATCTGTTAATTCTGGGCAGAAACGAGCAACAGCACAAGTACTGAGATAAATATGTGTCTGGGCAGTATTGATTCTGTAATCTCAAGGATTTACTTTTCCTTGTCAGGCAGGAAGGTACCATGACAGCAGTGGCTACACCAATAACCTACAGAATTTTCCCTGCATGGATGGCCAAGAAAGAGTTGGTATAATCACAGACACCAGTTTTTCAATTCCAGACCAGTCTTATCCTTCGCTGCAGAACACAGACCTCTACAAAGCACCTTATGACTCAGCCAGTTTCCAAGAGGACCAGCTATCGTCATACCTTAAGTGCCCAAATCCAAGGATCTACATGCCCAGGCCATGCAGCTACGACTTTGGAGTCCCTACCTTTATAAGCTCCAGCCCTTACCCAACATTTTACAAAGATCTGACCAGCCCTGCCATTGACACAGACCCCCTCAGTCTGAGCGGGTCTCACTACAGCACTGTGACTACCCACGATAAGAGCTTTGATAACCCTGGCAGACATTACGGACTGAAACCAGCCTGGGGGAAAACTGGCAGTGGAGACCAGGGTGACTGTGGACAGATGCAAACAAGCGCTAACCACGCTTACTGCAGCGGGGACTATCCCTGCAGGTACAATCCCAGCCCTGCTCCCATAGCCCCACCGTTGCAGACAGTCATCACCACCACCACCAAGGTGTCCTACCAGGCGTACAAGCCTCCTGCACTGAAATACAGTGACAACCTCTGCGATGTGAAGAACCTCCAGAGCTACACCCACGTGGCAGAAAATGTCTCTGGTGCTATCTATTCGGGGATGAAGATTCAGGAAGACTTTGGGATGGTAAAGTCAGCGCTGCTCTACCAGCATGACTCTATCCCCACGAAGCCCAAGCCAGCCGAGAGCATGGAGAGCTATCGGTATGGGCTCCTGCTGGGCAACAGCTATGCTGAGCATGAAGGTCAGACCTTAAGGTTTGAGAGTGCTGAATATTGACGAGGTGTTGCCTAAATGGCAAATACATTCAGGTGGAAAAATATACTATTGGGCTGACCATATAGATGCTATAAGCCCAGTGGTTTGGAATTTGAGGAGAGGTCAGGAATCAGTACATCACAACAGCATTTTTCCCCAAAAGCGCCTTTCTGGAGCTCTGCTGAGTGAAGTATATTTTGCATGCAATTTCAAACCACCCCCATACAATCTCTAAAATGGCACAAGGAGCTGAGCCCCAAACACAACTGGGAGAAGGCAATGGGGAGGTGCAGCACCTCTGGAAGACAACAGCCTCCTTTGACAACAAGTGCAATCTGCTCATAGCTACAACTCCTGCCATATTCCTCAAGGTTTGAGAGAAAATAGTCCATCTGTAAGAAAAGAAAATGCTAATCAGGGAATGGAAAAAAGATGAAGGAAGGTGGCTATAGATTATAGCCAACTGAAAGAAATGGCAGAAAAAGAAAGAAATAAAAGAAATGAAAGCAAGACAATTTGCAGAATAATTCACCTAAATGGGCCATTTATCTGCTGTGATCCTTTTGATGAATGGGAAGACCAGCTAAGTTTCTCTGAAATGAGAAATGGAAAATCTGAAACCTGAGAAATGAAACATGCTGACTTCATGTTGCTTTTTGATCCCCTGTATCAAGAGTACAGACTGTCCAGTCTTTCTATGCAAAGAGGACAGCCCAGCACAGCCACACCAAGAACTGATCCCCTCAACGTGGAGGCAAGAAGGCTTAAATAACTCTCACCAAGCACACTCAGCATCACATAGGTGTCAGAGTTAATATACATGGTCCTGAAAACCATTTGCAGTGAAAAGTGCTTTTTGTCTAAAGGGGTTTGGCAAACTGGTCAGACCAATACTGCATGGGTATTGCTGCAGAATTCACTTTATCTGTGAATACAACTCCATCCTGTCTAAAAATGCAATGTCCAAACTGCTTAGTAGTGCAGGTCAGTGTTGAATGTACCTTGCCTAGCACCCTTTTGGCACTCCATCTCTACTAACTCTTTCTTTGTCCTCTAAGGGACTTCTAGTCATTTTTATTCTCTGCAATCATAGCTCCCCATGACAGCACTGCTCTGGAAATGAAGCAACCAGCAAACAGAGGTCAGAAAACAAAATCTCCAGACGCTCCAAACTAAACAAAAAAAAATTTAAGGAAATGCTTCCCCAAATACTTAGCTGAATGAACTAATTCTTCATTAATCCATTAAGAAGAAAAAAACAGAGGCGCACTGCTGATTTAAAAGCTAGATATTTTGAAAGCTCATTAGTTCTGGGAAATAGAACCTGCACCCAAACTGTGTGTGCCAAGCAAGGGAGCTAAGTAGACACAGGGGATTGGTCAGGGTTAAACTATTTCCTCTTGGTATCATTATTATTAAGTTGCCAGCTATCTTTAACTTCTTGGAGACTCGGTTTTGGGTTTTTTAAACGTTTGATGTATATTTTTGCTATGTTTTGAGTAACAGCAAGCTACTGTATTCTTTCAATAAATGTGAAATCAGGGTTAAAAACAAAGCGCCATGTAAACTAATGTGAGCACCTGGCTAGTTAGAATTATAAGGTTCTGTGTGTTGAAGCCATCATTAAACTGATAAACTTTACTTGCAGTGCACAGTGTACAAATGACTGAGTTTTTAAAATAATTATTTCCGATGTAGAATATTTTTTTTCTTTTTGTAATTTTGTGAAAGCAATGTGTTCAGTCTGACATGTTAAATTGAACCTTGCAGGAATTTAGTTAATAGCACCCTGTTTCAGCAGTGGATTGTTCAGCACTTTAAAAATTCAAGCCACATGAAGATGGAATTCAGAAAAAGACTGAATTAATTCATGTCCAGCAGGTTTGTCTTATCTTTTGGCGTATTTACTGTGTCTCACTTGGCTTTGTTAAACTCTTATGGCAATTCTTCTACCTGATGTTTTAAATTGCTGATTAAAACAGATTCAGCTGAACAACATCAGTTTGATAATTAGCCCATATACTAACCTTAAAAAATAATAATGATAACTAAAAAAATGGGGGAGGGGGGAGTTTTCTACCCAGAAAGATTGAGGAGACTTCTAGAGTTTAGGATTATAGAACACACTTACAGAACTGAGAGGCAAGTGATATGTCGAATAAAAATCAAGATTTACAGCCTTAAAAGTTTAAAGAGAAAAAAGCATCAGAGCAGAATAATGCAAAAGAAAATTACTAAAAAGTCTGGAAGGAAAAATTTTGGTGAAAATTGAGGAAAATTTCAAAGGTGTAAATTGCTATATTTTATATTGATTTTAGAGGAGTTAGTCAAGCACATCTCAAGCAACAGTTATTAAAACATTACGTGCTATTACAACATTCAGGCAACCTGTAGGGGTTGTGTGCTGTTTATATTACTAGTATAAAACTTGTCACTGTAGCTGTATGCTTAAATTATTATGCTATGCAATTAAACACAGCCTTTTAAGAGAACTTTGTACACCAGTAAAGAAAATGCATCTGTTTGTGTTAAGATGCTACTTTTAGGGTGTGGATTTACTTCTAATAAACGTGACAACTCTTTACACACAGTGAAAAAAAGCTACGGTAGCGATTACCTGGCTGCATCATCTCTAGCACTAGAACAAATAAAACCACTCCAAAGGTTGTCGCAGTCTTTCTTCACTTTGCTCCCTTTCATATGCAAATGTCTGGGATGCAACATCTGTATGTTACCTTTTTGACAGAAGATCAGATGGATAAATATAGTGCTGTAGAATAGTTTTTTCTTCAAAATACGTAAAGGCAATGTGAGCTTCTGTAACAAAAAAATAGCTGAAATTGAAAGCCTCCTTGTAGGTTTACACAGCTGCAGGATTGACTTTAAAAGCATGTTACTCAGGCAAAGCAGCGTTCTGAAGCAAGAAGCATTCCCTTCAGTCCCTGAGTAAGCACCTTCTCTTCCATTAATTGTTCCTTTCAAAAGACATTTCAGGTTTCTGGTCCTACCTTGAGCACACGAGAGGAGCCTCTTGCCAGCCCGCATCCTGTGCTGCAGCAGACATCTTCATCTCACAAATTCCTGTTGTTATGGCAAAGTCACAGAGGGAGCGGTGGGGGGAAAGGCGCTTTCAAATCTCAGCCTCCTGTGGCTCCGGCTTTATATGAGTTACAAGGACCCTACTGAGGTAAAGTACCATCTGTCCCCATATGCTGAGGCTGCCCTTTGTACCAAAACAGCAGCCTCTTAATGACAAAGTTTAAAAGCACAAGTGTTGGTTGAATGGATGCCTCCCAGAGACAAGAGGCTGTGTGATAATAACTGTGTACCCACCAAATGCAGGCATGTGTCACATGTCTGACAGATGCAAATATGTGTAGGCATCTTTTCATGGTCCCATCTCCTCATGGTGGGAGGACAGAGCCTGGCACACTGCGTTGCTCTGCATCCAGTCATGCCAAAGACCTCTGGTGAGAGCCTGAGCAATTTGCTTAGCCCTTGCTCCTCTTCTGAAAGCAAGTTACTTCTGGGCTTTTTAAATATGCTACATGCTACGTACAAACAAGGCATGAAGCAACTTGGGTGTTTGGGGTTTACTGTACTCGAAGTAGTTCATCTCCTTGTTTTGGGGTACAAGCTATCATCTTTAAAGACAGAGACACTCCTCTGAGCTCCAGGGGTGGAAACCACCAATGTAACATAGTAGAATAAGATTTGAGACTTATTTTGTTCCTGGGAATTTTGTGGGGTTAGTTCTGGATTTCTAGGTTTTTTCTTAATGCCTTTTTTTGGGGGGAGCTATCTAATACAACCAAGACAACTTTCACTAAAGTAGATCATGTTTCCTGAGACACATCATTGGAGCTCTAGGGATTCATTTAGGAAAGTTCATGTCATTCCCACCCTTATCAGTAGAAGTCACATGCAGAGGAAAAGGGGAGAACTGAGACGTTTAGTGTTGGACTAGTTCCTCCCAACACACAGAATGAAAAGTTAGTCCAGGCCTGTTAAAATGCCTGAAAAGTAACGAGACTGGTGTATGGTGGTTATCGATGGCTGGATTACTGCCTTCGGTGTTCTAGCTGTATGAAATATCTGCCTGTCACTCACAGTCAAAGGGAGAGTGAACGAGGTACTGTTTATGTAGTGCTAGAGCTTAGCTGAGATTGTGCAAAATGGAGAGTGCATTTCAACACAGCACCTTCATAGGCTCACAGGAGTCCACATGCAACACAAAGATCAGTGGGATGATGCAGGCGCGAGTAAGTATCAGAGAGAAACATCACTTGTTTGGCTCAAACTCATTCAAACAAGCAGAAAAATGAAGTTTAGATAATCTCTATTGGCTTCAACATGCATGCTGGCACTTGTGATGGTGCTTGGGAAAAGCCAGTTTCAGCTATTTTGGCTGGCATCTGAGCAAAGCATCAACACCTTTAAGGACCACAACCAAAGACGGTTCTTTCAACAGAAAATTAGCAGTGAGTCTGCTTCTGTTGTTTTGTTAAACAAGCAGGGAAGCAGGTGCATGAGGATGTTCTCAGCGGTCCTTTAGCAGGGCTCACAAATACCACTGTGGTTCCTGGGTCTCTTTGTTCCAGCCTGTTGTCTTTCCTTCAGTTTCCTGGTTCATAGCAAAAGCACAGAACAGCACCTCTCTCCTGTCTACATGACAAAATGAAGTGTTAAGTGACTGGCTTGCAGTGCTTGTCCTGCAACTCCACACCGTCAGTCTAGCTGAAACACTGTCAAGTTCTGTCTACAGCTGTTCTCTCTTCATGCCTGTGAAATGTTGGGGAACATTACAAAAAGTATCAACAACTGACAGACACAAGGTCCCAGTAACAGAATTTAGACTTAAAAGTGTTTCACCTGTGCAAAACTAATTCAGAAATTATTTAAACATCAGATTCCTTGCTTGTGCGAGATCTCTTGTAAGCGGCTGTAATTAGACTAGAAGTGCTGAACAAGCAACCAAAAACACTGTCATTTTTGTCAGTGACTTGGACAGTGGGATCAAGTGCACCCTCAGTGAGTTTGCCAACAACACCTAGCTGCGTAGTGAAGTTGACATGCTGGAGGGAAGGGATGTCCAGCATGTCAAGGGACGGGACATGGACAGGCTTGAGAGGTGGGCCTGTGTGAGCCTCATAAAGTTCAGTAAGGCCAAGTCAGTTGGTTAAAACATGGTGCCAATAACATCAAGCTTGTGGGTTTGATCCCTGTATAGGACATTCATTTAGGAACTGGACTTGATGATGCTTGTGGATCCCTTCCAACTCAGAATATTCTGTGATTCTGTGAAGTGCAAGGTCCTGCACACAGGTTAGGGCAATCCCAAGGACAAACACAGGTTAGAGGAGAATGGATGGAGAGCAGCTCTAAGGAGAAAGACTGAGGGGTTTTGGTTGATAAGAAGCTCAGCATGACCCACCAATGTGAGCCTGCAGCCCAGAAAGCCAGTTGTATCCTGGGCTGCACCAAAAGCAGCATAGCCAGCATGTCAAGGGAGGTGATTCTGCCCCTCTACTCTGCTCTTGTGAGACCCCATCTGAGTCCTGAATTCAGCTCTGGGGACATAAGAAAGCCATGGATCTTTCAGAGCAAGCCCAGAGCAGGGCTACAGAGATGATCAGAGGGCTGGAGCATCTCTCTTAAGAAGACAGGCTGAGAGAGGTGAGCTATTCTGCCTGAAGAAGAAAAGGGTCTGGAGGGACCTTATAGCATCTTGCAGTACCTAAAGGGGGCCTGCAAGAGAGCTGGAGAGGGACGGGCTTAAGCCCTGCTGGGGGAGGTTTAGGTTGGATATTAGAAAGAAGTTCTTTACAGCAAGAGTGATCAGGCATTGGAATGGCCTGCCCAGAGAGGTGGTGGATTCACCATTCCTGGAGGTTTTAAGATGAGGCTGGATGTGGCACTGAGTGCCATGATCTAGTAATCACAGTGGGGTTCGATCAAGGGTTGGACTTGATGATCTCGGAGGTCTCTTCCAACCCAGTTAATCCTATGATGTTTTTTTTTTTTTTTCTATAAGGTCATGTAGTGAGAGGACAAGGGGAGAATGGCTTTGAACTAAAAGAGGATGGGTCTAGATTAAATATTAGGAAGAAAGTGGGAGGGTGGTATGGCAGTGAAACAGGTTGCCCGGAGAAGCTGTGGATGCTCCATCCCTGGAAGTGTTCAAGGCCAAGTTGGGTGGGACTCTGAGCAACTTCAACTCGTGAAAGGTACCCCTTCCCAGGGCAGTGAGGTTGGAACTAGATGATCTTTAAGATCCCTTCCAACCCAACCCATTCCATGATTTCATGAAATTGGGTGGAATTTCACCAGAGGAAGAAGAGGGACCCCATCACTAGGAAAGAATGACAGTCATGGAACATTGCTAAATAGAGTGAGGAAAGGACACAAGGGCAGGGAGGGGACATTGCTGTTGTATCATTTCCACTGGCAGTGGAGAGGTACTTCCACAGATGTAATGTATCACATGTAATAGTGTTCAAACACATTTCTACTGGTTACTGCTTTGCTATGTACAATCAACTCCTGTTGAATCTCTGCCTGAGATATCCTGTGGGTTATGGCACCTTCTCTCTCATGTCCAAGTCTCACCTTTGAACTTCATTTTACCTCTGATGTTTTATTTCAGTAAAGGAAGCAGGCATATTTTGTTTCAGAAAATATAATGTTGTTTTCTTGTACTTTCATTTCAGCAAACTATGTGCAAGTGGTCAAATCCTCTGGATTCCAGAAAACTGATTCCCGTAGCCCCACATTCCACCCAGTTGACTTGAGGTAGAATCAATTAATCTGTCAACAGTTCTTAAACCATCACAAAGTTACCACACCAGTTAATGAGGGAGAGGAGGAAACAAAAATATAATAAAAACAAAAATACAATGAAGACAGATTCCCATTATTGCTCAGCTTGGTGAAGCAGATAGGAATCTGAATTTCTAAAACAATTTTCTGTCTTTCCCTCCATGGTGCTACTAGTAGTTATTGTGTTGAAATAATCTCCTCCTTTTCTTGCCACTCACTCTCAAAAACATTAAAACATAGGAAGTTCAAACTAATGTTAAGAATTGTAGCTTAAAACAAGACTTCCCTGCCAAAAGTACTCTCTGACTCAGACACTAAATATGCTGTTTTTATTAACCATGCCTTCTGCAGACACTGGAGTGGGCAGGTTACAAAGGACCGTGAAGAAAGTTCATTATTATTTTCATAATAGAAATACTTATGTTTTAGAATACATACAGCATTCAAAGTTTCTCCCTTGTATCTGTATTAGCATTTTAATAAATTGCTTACTATAAATAACAATAGTAGTAATAAAATAAATGCTAGGGACAAAAAAAAAAAAAAAAAATCCCTCGGGTTTCATTACAGCTGTGAACACCAGAGGTGGGAATTTACGTACAAATGCTAACCACACAGCAGCTTAGCTAGTAGCTTTATTTCAGAGAATCATAGAATCATAGAATGGTTTGGGTTGGAAAGGGATCTTTAAGATCATCTAGTTCTAACCCCCACACCATGGACAGGGACACCTTCCACTAGATCAGGTTGCTGAAGAACCCCACCCAAACCGGCCTTGAACACCTCCAGGGATGGGGCATCCACAGCTTCCCTGGGCCACCTGTTTCAGTGCCTTACCACGCTCACTGTAAAGATTTTTTCCCCCAATATCTAATCTAAATCTACCCTCTTTCAGTTTGAACCCATTCCCCCTTGTCATCTCATTACATGCTCTTGTACATCGTCTTGCCCCATCTTTCTTGTAGGCTCTCTTCAGGTACTGACTGGAAGGCTGCAATTAGGTCACCCCAAAGCCTTTTCTTTCCCAGGCTGAACAATCCCAATTCTTTTAGGCTTTCCTCACAGGAGAGACGCTCCGTCCCTCCAGTCATCTTGGTGGCCCTCCTCTGGACTTGCTCCAACAGGTCGATGTGTTGAGGACGCCTGAGCTGGGTGCAGTACTCTGGGTGGGGTCTCACTGGAGCACAAATTCTATATTTAATATATAATTTATCGTTGCCATTAACAGCAACGATAGTAAAGACGGCCCGAAAACGATCTCGCGTACCACGGTGCCACCTTCAGGGGAGCCCGTGACGCGGCTCTCCTCGTCACGCTCAGCTCGCATCGCGCTGTGCACCGCTCGCTTCCCCGCAGCGTCGGGGCCCGTCCCCGCTTTTCCCGTGGCGGGGTTCACCCACCTCCCCCCGTCCCCCGGCTCCGGCTGGAATGCCGCCCTGGCGCCCCGCCTGCCTCTCCCCGTGTGACCGCGGCGAGCGGGGCGTTGCCGGAGGTGGGTCCCGCCCCGGCCGTCGCCCCGGCGACGGGGCAGAGCGGCCCGGCCGGGAGAGGCGGCGGGCGGGCCGGGGGGCTCGGCGGGGACCGCCCGGTGGCACCGCCCGCAGCGCCGCGGTGAGTGGGCGGCGGGGAGGGTCGGAGAGAGGTGGGTCTGTCTCCTCGTCAGCCGGGGACTGGGCCGTCTTGGGGGTCCTCCCCAGGATGAAGGAGGTGCCCCCGGTTAGCCCTCGGGGGCTGTCATCCATCCCCTGGAGAGGAGGACGGCTGCTCCTGGCCCCCAGGCTGGTTCGGGGTGGGCTGGCTCGCTGGTGGGCTTAACTCGCGTGGATAGGGAGCTGCCCCGCTGTGGTGCTGGGGCTGGGAGAGACGGCGCTGCTTGGGTGTGGAGCCTGCAGAGACGGGGATCCTGCCTGGTTTGGCTTTAGTAGGTCAGGTCTGGGCCTTTTGATGGCCTGAAATGCCCAGGGGTTAATGAAAGGAGGTGATTTTTGGTTTGGGAGAAGCGGGGTGAAACTTGCAGGCCGGGGTGGTGCTGAGCTGCATGGTCGGAGTGAGCGCGAGGAGTGCTGTGCTCCCCTTTCTGCTGTGAGCGTGTGTGTAAATGCTCTCTTGGGAGGTGACTGAACGTCATCAGGTGATACTGAAGTGGAAAAAGGCATTTGTTTCCATTCTCAAGACTGAGAGGGGGATCTCATTAATGCATATAAATATCTCAAAGGCAGGTGCTGAGAGGATGGTGCCAGACTTTTTGGTGGTGCCCAGTGACAGGATGAGGAGCAATGGCCATAAACTAAAGCACAGGAAGTTTCACCTCAACAAGAGGCAGAACTTCTTTACGTTGAGGGTGGCAGAGCACTGGAACAGGCTTCCAGTGGAAGTAATGGAGGCTCCCTCTCTGGAGATATTCCAAACCCACCTGGATATGCTCCCTTGTAACCTGCTCTAGGTGATCCTGCCTTGGCGGGGCTGTTGGACTAGATGATCTTCAGAGGTCCCTTCCAACCTTAACAACTGTGTGACTCTGTGATTTATTGAAACTTACAGTGGTATGTAGATGCTGAAAGATGAGTAGTTCATGTTCCTTCTGGGCACTGTGCAAGGCTGGAGACTTCAAGGTCCAGCAGCACTGAAACCATTGCTGTCCTGAAATTTGTTGTACTGCTTACTGCATCATGGGAAGAGGTTTCATAGGGGTGGGAAAAGGTAGCCTTGCTGGCATGGATGAAACATCCCGACAAAGTTGTTGTGAATCGTTTTGGTTTGAAACCAAAGCTGGTTTGGAAGAAAACAAGGGAAAATACTCAGAGCAAACTTGAATTCTTCCTTTTTTATGTGCCCCATCCTAAAGGCCTGATTCACACAAATGAAACAATATACTAGACTTTTGAATAGACTTTTAAAAAAATTTTATTTAAGACAGTCTATTTAAAAGTACAAGTATTTACTGTCAATGCTATTGACTTCTTTCTTGCAGCTGAGAGTCAGGCTTTTAAATAACTGCTGGTCTTTGATTAGAGTAATGGATTTGGGGTTAATCTCTAGAACTGGATCCATCTGTCACGGGATCTGATTACTGTCAGCTTTAGTAACATACAGTCACTACCAAGAAGGTTCATGTAGCAACAAATTGTTTGTTGTTTAGTGGTTGAGTTTAGGGTTTTTTTTTTACTTTTAAAATTTGTATCAGCATACATTCTGTACTGTGCAGCACTGCCAGTTTTGATCATCGAGAATAGTACCGTCCTCAGTGAACAGTTTTGGCAATTTCAGGATTACTGTAACAGGTTGGTGAAATTGAGTCGTGGGTGTTCTGCTTATCTGTGTGGAAGGTCTTTGTTGAGTCATATATCCTAGTTTCTATTTATTTGAGAGTAGCCTGTTTAGCATGCAACTGTGAATTAGTTGGTAATGTGTAGCACTTGTACAGAAGAAATGCAGCTGATTTGCTGCTATTCGTTGCATTTTGAAATACAATGAAGACAAAACAATTTAAAGTTGTTGCTAGTGCTTAAAGCACCATTAATATAGTAAAAGTTTTCCTTAAGTTACTTAGTATTTGTTCAGATCCTCTAAATTTACACAAATTATAGATTCTGTCAAGCTATTGTATTTTGTCCTCTAGTTGTCCCTTGCTTTAATCCTTCCTTAATCCTATGTGAAGAGATTATGCACAGTGTGTCATTAAGAGTATAAAACAAGCTGTTGTTTAGAGCAGGATTTCTCTTTCCAGTTTGGTAGCTGACTATTATGAAAATTTTACATTTTAGAGCTTCATATCATTGGGGAAATAATAATATATAAGCGTTAGAATGGGAAAGGCCACTTCAGAGGGTTGTGTTAACCAGAAAAGATAGATTGAGCCCTTGCTTTTCCTCAGGTCAGTAAAAAAGAGAAAACTGAAGTGCAGATTTGAAAAAGACAATATAGAGAGACCACGGAGAAAAAAATTCTCACCTAAGCTGGATACATGTGGTTTAAAGTGCAAAGTATGCAGAACTCCATAGTGAAATGTGAATCTGGAGCATTTAGGTTCTAACTCATTGTGCTCTGTAACTCCAATAAAAGTGAAAGAAGCCCCTGACCCTGATGTCAGATCAGGCTGAAAAATGCAAGTGCTTGGCAGCCTCATTTGTTTGTTCTCATATGGATGGGTGGTGGCAATAAGTTTTGCAGGACCCAGTGCTGCCTTTTTTTGGTCAGCAAACCTCTGTCACCCTCCAGCATTTCCTACAGACTACAGTGTGCCCTGACATTGCTGTAAAATCAACCGCTTAGTGTCCAAAGAATGCTATTGGGTTTTTTAGATACATGTGTATGACGGATGTATTCTCTTAAAAGCTGGAAAAGAGCTTATAACCAAGTGTGATCCTGCAGTCCATTTTTTCCCACTGCCTTTGGCTAGTTTTCATTTGATGATGTCTCACTGTAAGAGTTCCATTGTTTGCTTTTTTTTTTTTTTTTTTTGTAAACTTTAAGTGCCAAGACAACTCTTTAATGAGAGTCATTAGTGGAATGGCCTAGCATGCATCAGTTGTGGAGGCAGGTATGACAATTCATAAACATTGTTACCAGGGTGCATAGTTTTCACACCTTCTTTTGTGAATTTCCATAGGGTAGATTTGACACTTCCATTTGATTATTGAAGGAATGTGTTGACTTTTCTGTACTTTACTCAAGTGTTTTTGTGCCCTAAAAATTACAATATACAGGAGAAAAGGAATAAGGAAATAAAATATATTACAGAGCAGACAAAATGCACAGTTGGGTCTGTGATGTATTATATTACACAGAACTTCTGGAGGGGAGAATTACTTTGTGATGTTGTTTCAAGGGCACATGCCAAAATATTAGAATTGGACAAAAGGAATAATTGTAAAAGCATGTGATTAATAAATACTCCAAAGAAAATTACTTGGAAAGTTGGTAGGATTTAGGTGCCAAAATTAGAGGCCTTAAAGGTCAAAACTTGAGATTTGTGTCTAGATCTTGGTCTGTTTATTGCAAATACAGAGGTTTTCATCTTGGTTTTTTTTTGGTTCGCTCTGTTAGAGAGCAAAAGGTTGAAAATTAAATGCGTGCAAATTCTCCAAATTTTTAATGTAACTTCAGGAGTTCAAGCTAGGGCTATCTTTGGCAGATTTTGAAAACTCCCCTCCAAAAAACATGCGTTAAGCAATGTACAATGATATTTGTTGAAACAGAGAAACACAGGCACCCACAACTTGTTACATTTAAGTTTACTTCATGTTATATGCCCATGTATACCTATTCATAAAATGCATACACAGTTTAGCATTGATGATGCTTTAAATGTGATACTGTTTTAAAATGGGTGTAAAAATACCTTCAGAATGTTTTTATGTTGATTTGTTTTTTTAATATATACATAAAACCAACAATTGACAATTTGCAACATATATGTGCAGAATGTATCTTAACTTGGAGTAAACACTTGATCATCTGCTTATTACTGGAGTAAAAAAATAGCCTTGTTGAAGAAATGGCAATATTGAAGGTATTAAAGACTAGAATGTGTGCAGGCATTTTGGAGAACAAGATATAAAGCTGAACTCTGAGAAAAAAAACAATAGGCTTAAATACATGAAAGTCAATTTTAACTTGAGATGTCTATGATTGTTATTTTTTGTTAAATCAGCTTTTTAGCTTTGTTTCAGAATATGCTATTCATAACCAGAAATCATATTTTATTATAGTGATGGCTTTGAAGGGGAGGTGTAGAGGGTTGTGTGTAAAAACATCTTTGTATTTTTCAGTGCCAAAGTGGTGGTTGTCTGGTGCAAAGATTATAGACTAGGTCACTTCCACGTCCACTAGGTCACTTGTTACTGGCATCTTGACAGCTGATGTGAGATTCCTTCCTGGTAACACAAGGAATAAGGAGTAACACTGTGTGTTACAACTGCTCTGAGGAAGCAGCATTTCAACTAATAATAGCTTAGAAAGATTGGTCTATTGTCCAGGCAGATGTTTCCTTTGCACAGCAGGCTAGTCTAGTTGAGAATGCATTGTTCACACTCCAGAGAGGCCAATTTTACTGTTAAATTTTGCCAGGACTGTAAATCTCAAGCCTGAGGCTTGTTATCAGCTGAATTTGAGTTCCCTAATCTGTTTGGACAGGCCAGCCTGTAGCTAATTCTGGCATAAGGCTAAGGAGTACCGAGTTGCATGCTGAATTCTGCATCTCCTATAAAGGTAGGCTGGCCCTGTGCTTCGTTGACTTGATCTATATTTTGTGTTTTCAGACAGCAGAGGCAAAAGGTAGAGATAATGCTGTTACTTGGTTAGCATTCAGTGGTTTGTTTGTGTATTGGCATTTGGGTTATGGTGAGTAAATGGTACAGTGATAGGTTGTTAGTTTTTCCTAGACCTGCCTAAAAAAGTGGATGACTATTGTGAGTTTGCCTGAGTGCCTTAATGTCAGTTTTTTAGGATTGTGTCCAAAGTGCAGCCAGTGCTTGGTTGGAATTTAGGATTTGTGCATAGGACTTATGGCAACTGGCCTTCATCTGACGCATTGGTGATGGTATTGCGTATAGTGAAAGCTGCTGTTCAGATTCAAGTTTGGATCAGGATTCAAATTACGATTTACATATATTCAAAGATGTTGATTCAGCGTTGCTCAGTGTGAATACTTTTCTGAATGACAACTCGGATTTAGTCTTTCATACCCATGCATGTGAACTCTATACTTCTCTCTGCAGGCCTTGTAAAACTGAAGAATAACTCTTCAGCAGTTACCATGTCTAAGATTTATGGAAACTGCAGAGCAAGATATCCAAGTAAATTTATAACAATTCAGTTTACCTTAGTGAAGAATGCAGCAGTTATCTTGCTGCTTCACCTCCCTTCCTTACTAACTGTAGGCACAGAAATCCTGCTTTCACTACCAATCCAAAATAGTGTCAAGACCCTAGGTTTACCATGGCACCTTATGCAAAATTTGGGTTCTTATCCAAAGTTTAAACTGTGCTTTTGTTACAGATCAGGAAGCTGCTACTGTCTGCAAATTCAGACTAAGGAGTTCCATCAGAATACAACAGCCTTAAACACACTTCTCTTGTTCTAGGGAATTATGGCAGTAATCTTAGCTCTCCAGTCGCTGCTTACTCTAACCCTAATCGTACAGTAGGCACCTTCTGTGGTTTGAAGGATTTAAAGGAACTAGTGACAATCAAGTGTTCTATTTAAAGAACATATCCAGCTCTGGAGGGGTAGTTTGATACAAATAGTAGTGTCTCTTTTCTAAAATCCTGGAAAATTATGTAGTTTCCTTTTTTTTTCTTTTTTTTTTTTTTTTATTTTAAGGCTCTGTGTGAGAATGACCATGTTCTTGTGTGTCTTATACTTCATATCTGGATCTCAAAGTAGCTGAAGTTTGTGGGAGACCAGTGAATATCCTGCTACGTTATGAGAAGCATTCACCAACATAAAGTGGTCTGGAAGAAGATTTCTCCGAAGAAAATCAAAGAGCATAGAATCCTTTAATAAAGCAGAAGACATTGAGAATTTCATAAGCTTTTGGCTCTCCGAGTCTTAAAAGAAATGAACCGTTACACAATTATGAAACAACTAGGTGATGGCACCTATGGCAGTGTGTTGATGGGGAAGAGCAATGAGTCAGGAGAACTTGTGGCTATCAAAAGGTATGTAGCATCTCAAGTCAGTAAAGGTACTTGCAAAGTCTTAAAGATTTTCACTTTTAACTTTATTGTTGTCTTTCGTTTGTGTTGGATAGGAAAAATTTCCCTTTTTAAAAGGAACTTAACAAAATTATTTTTTTTTAATTAAGGTGTTTAATAAGATGCTTGTGGGTCACACATCAGCTAATAGATCAATAAAGAGACACATCAGTTTAAGTTACTGATTAATCTTGGCTTTTAAGATTGCATGCTGCTTTTGTTCAGTTTGAATATGCTTCCTTCTAAGAATTTTGTTACGCTAACACCAAAGGAGAAGCAAAACTGAATGTGCAGTTGCTTAATTAGGGAGTTTATTTATATGACTTGTGAGAAAACCAATCTTACTGGGTAGATTTAAAATACCTTCCCACCACCCAGTCTCTGTAAATATTGCATTAAGTTTCATGTGTTGCTACAGTGATAAATAACAGCAACATTCTGGTCAGGGAAATAAAGGCTGTCTCCTTGGATCTAATACAGTTGTGTTATGTGTAATCATGAGCTTTGTCATACTTGCCTCAAAAGATGATTCCAAAACAACAAAAGATTTATTAGAGGAATGGGGAAGTTCCCCTCAAAATTCCTAGGGAACTGCAAGCAGAATATAAAGCATAAATTGAAATACCAGAAATTGTATCTTGCTGAGACTCTTTTCTCTCATTCGTGGATTTACTGCACTAAGTTAATGGTAATATAATTGACTGATTTGCTTTTTAAGAATTTCTGAGAATTTCAGGTTTCTCCATATCTTGCTAGTATGTTTAAAATTGAGGTCAAAATACAGGTAATTCTGCACTTAGGAAATAACATGTTTTGATTTTTTTATTCTAAAAGCATTCTGTACTGTTCACTGAAAATACTCTATCTTGGAACTGTATTTCAGAATGAAAAGAAAGTTCTATTCATGGGATGAATGTATGAACTTGAGAGAAGTCAAGGTAAAGTTGTGAACAGACCATGTTTAAAAATAAGTATCTTGTTAGGCTTGAATGAAGGAAAACGGCAGCTACAATGTCCAAGCATAAGACCAAACTCTTTAAATGCTGATTTCACAAAACCCTGGGCTGCTCTTACTTTTAGAGGTCCTGCTGGTTTGTGGAATACCCCACTATTCTCAAGCAGTGACCATGTCTCATAGCCAAGCCTCTTGTCTTTGAGAGAAGATAAAGAAATTGATTTTGTGTGTGTGTATTTCTGTGGTTGACTATCCTGCTCTTTCATTTTATTTGCAGATTTCTAGGTATATATCCATTGTTTATATGTTGTGTTTGGGGCATTTGTAGAAAGCACTGGGATTTTTGGCTAAGCAAGTGATAGAATAACACTTGAAATCCTGAGCTTAAATTCTATGTTTTGGGCATCTTGGCATTTTCTGTAGGTACAAAACTCCTTAACAAAGGAGCTTAGATTTAACTTATTGAAGGTTTCACATAATCAGTATATCCAAAAAGTACATTAAAAAAAAAAATCCTTATTCATTGAAGTTTCATGGCAAAAAAAGAAAAAAAAGATGCGTTTTCTTATTCAGTTCAGTGAGCAAGAGCTGTTACAGGTTCAGATCTGTCTTTCATTGTAGGGAATTAGGTTTTTATGCTAATCTTCACTCTATCTCTGATGTAATCCCTATAAATAGGTTTAAACTGCTATTAATATAGTTGTTTGTTTTATTTTGAAATTAAACTGCTATTTTGTTGTTCTTTGAAACAGACATTACCAGATAAATAACAGAATATCAGATGAACATATTTTGTGTATTCTGTACTAGAAATATACATGTTAAAAATTTAGTTCTGATAAGGAATCAAGGTCACTGTGGAGTTATCTGAAGCCATATTTTGCTCTGTTACAGTCTCTGAAGAAGCTAAACCATGCCAATGTAATAAAATTGAAAGAAGTCATAAGAGAAAATGACCACCTTTACTTTGTGTTTGAATATATGAAGGAAAATCTCTATCAGTTAATGAAGGATAGGTATGTCTTTTTTCACAGAACAAGTAATGTGCTATCATGCTTTATTTAATGATTCTCATACTACCTTGAAGACCACATTGGAATTTCTGGGTTTGGCTCTTCTTGCAGCCCTATTGATGTGAACAGGAGTTGCTGCACCTGCTTATCTGAGGGTAGAATTCTGCATTGCTCTGTGTTACAAGATTGTTTATTTTAATGCTTTTGGAAATAAGATTGATCAGTTGTTAACATGATAGTTTGCATGCCTTTGTGTAGACCTGTGAGAGAAATTCCAAATACTTTTTTTTTTTTCTTTAATAGCCTTCACTTTATGTATGAAGGATTGGATAAGCACTGTTTGTTCTGCTTTTGCTCATGGGTTTGGCTTAACGTGAGGATGCTCATGTGCATGTACATGCATGCATGCTCATAAAACCAACCTATATATGGGCTAACACTGATGTTGCAATCTTGGACAAACAGTACATAGCAAGACTTGCAAGGTGGACTTTGGAATAGGACCTACCTTTGCAATAACATTTTTCTTTGCTGAATGCTTTTGCCTGTAATCTGTGTGTTTCCTTCAGACTTTGTCATGCACTTTTACCTCCTAACTTGCCGAGCTCTTGGGCTGACGCCCTGGGATAGCTGCTTGTGATATTAGCACAGAGTTACTTTGCAGCTGAACAGCGCTGCTCTCAGTCTGGGTTCCCTTAAGGGTACCACAGGGTGACACCCCTACCACAGTGCTCACTGTGCCATGTCTGCCTTGCTACATTATTGTTCATTCCATGTTCAGCTGGTCAAGCACACTGCTGGCCAGCCAGCTTCTGCAGAGAGATAGGACCATGAACCTCTCAGCAGAGAAGTTCCTCTGCAGCACTTACAGTGCTTGCTTCTTTGTGCACAAGACTTGATGGGTCTGTTTTCATCTGTTCATGATGTGCCATACAAAATGAAGAAGCAAGTGTGTTCTGAAGATACATTATTTTTTCTTGATTATGTGAAGTTGTTACTCTGTTTCTTCACAGAAACAAGTTGTTCCCTGAGTCAGTCATCAGAAACATGATGTATCAGATATTACAAGGGCTGGCTTTCGTCCACAAACACGGTAGGTTTCATACTAGAGTTTAACTGTGTTGCACTTTTTTTGGAAAAGAAGATCATGCATAGAAATAATATTAATAAAAATACCTAGCAAAGGCTATTAATTATCTCTAATAAAATATTCTTACCTGTGTCAAGTATAGTGCAGTTTTAAACCATGCCTCAAGTTACTCTTTGTTTTCCTGTAATTGTATGAACAACATCGAATGCCTTCCAAAAGAAAGAGGAAAATCCAATGTTCAGTAGTTCTTTCTGCCTTATCTACCAGGTGAATAAACAAACTATAGAAACTTGTATGCTGTGCTGTACTAAACACGTCTGCTTCCTCAAAAGATCTAATCAAGGAGCACTGATACATCAATACTTTTGTGTTGTGATACTACAACTAATATGATACCCTACATATAAAAAATATTAAATAACTTTTTCATTGAGAAATTCAAACAATCTCTTTATCAAATATAATCTGAATTTAAATATTTTAATAGACAGGATGTTTCTATGAATTACAGGCACAGTCTAAATAGGAGGTGCAGTGTGTTCATAACAATAGAAAGTTTCACACAGTTTGCAAAACTCTTAATTAGGTGAAAATTAAATATGAAACAATGTTCCCAGTGAAATCTGATTGACTTTCATGTACCCTGATAAGGCCTGTTGATGAATTCAAATAAATAATTAGTTCTGTTCAGTATTATCAAATACCCAGAAATTGCCATTTTCTTGTCATTCTGATCAAGATCATATACTGTTCTCTGATTGTAAGCATCCTGCTTTCCTTCCCCATTTCTCCATGAAATAAATGAGAAAATGAGATTTTAAGAAAAACTTCAAATTTTAAGGTACAATATTAATATTTTGATTTGACCGTGTTTGGGAATGAGAGGTATGATAAATTTGAATATTTACACTTCATTGTAATAGTTTCAGCCAGCTTTTTAGAGTGATTTTAAATTTGCGCGTGCAGAAATTGAATGCCTTATTCGCGCAAGTGAATTTCCAACAAATTAATGTATAATATAACAAATTATATGTTCCAGTTAATTAGCAGAATTCATTTGCTTAGCGACTTAACCACTGCCCAGGTATAGAGGTGCTCAAGCCAACAATAAGCACTGAAGAAACTTTATCTGCCTGCATTACTAATAATTAGTATTCCTGAGCAGAATTTGGATACCTTTTATATGTCTATATCGCAAAGTTGTTTTCAGAATGATAAGTAACTAGTTAAAAAAAAAATCATTCAACCAATTTTATGAATCAAGTAAGTGTGTCAGATGCTTAATTTTTCCATTATCCAAAACTGAAAAAGCAGTTGTAGTTTTTGCAAAAGGTTTCATTCTGAAATTGGTTTGCTATATGATGTGGCTGCAATAGCAAATTCATTTTCCTTAGTGTGCTCATGGCTGTTTACATTTGTTAATTTAAGAACACTTGGTGTAATAACTACTGGAGGGAAAATGTGTGCACTTCTTGGGGGAGGGCTACAATTTTTGTATGTTGAATTTATATTAAAAAAATTAATAAAAAAAAAGACAGGAAAAGACTATATTCTTCTAAAATATCCCAAAGTAAATATTGGATTATTCTATTAGAAGTTGCTGCTTAAGAAGTGATTACATGATGATTTGCCATTCTTTTTTGTCTGATCGTCTATAGGATTTTTTCATAGAGATATGAAGCCTGAAAACCTTCTCTGTATTGGACCAGAACTTGTGAAAATAGCAGATTTTGGTCTGGCTAGAGAACTAAGATCTCAGCCACCTTACACAGATTATGTTTCTACCAGGTGGTAAGTATATTAAGAATTTAATACATTAGGTTAACTAATTACCTTTCTATTACCACTTTAATTTACCTGTTATTTCCTTCCATCCTCATAGGTACCGTGCTCCCGAAGTTTTGCTGAGATCATCTATCTATAGCTCACCTATTGATATGTGGGCAGTTGGCAGCATAATGGCTGAATTATACACACTAAGACCTCTTTTCCCAGGCACAAGTGAAGTAGATGAAATCTTCAAAATTTGCCAAGTACTGGGGACTCCAAAGAAGGTAAGACTTAAAAATACTCTTACAGTTGTATTCTTAAAACAAACAAACGAATTTTTACAAAACACTGTGTTATCTACATTTCAGAGCATATATATTAAATTATTGTTTTAGTAAGTTTCCTGAGGCTTAAGGTTTTCTCAACCATATTTCCTTTAAGCTTCCATTATGGCATGCAATGCTAGTCCTTTGTTGTATATTAGCATCTGCTGTGTTTCATAGCATTATGTGTAGCCTTATTCTCCTGTGATGAAAGCCAGATAAAATTGTTTAATTTAGTTATTTAAAGCTATTCATTTTGGAAAGTAAATCAGAACTCTCCCAGGATTTCATTTGCCACAGCCAGTTTGCTTTCCCTTCCTGAAAGTGCAGTTTTTCTGTGGTGGTAATCAGAATTTAGAGCTAGTAGAAGATACCATAATTAAGACAAATTATGCTTGTCTTATTTTTAAAACATAAAAGAAACATTTCATCTCATAAATAGATATCTCATAAGCATTATTAGCAATTAGAAGTTATGGAGGGAAAATGGGCAGTCTTTTAGAGAGGAAACAATTTTTTTCAGTTACTTTCTGGATGGGACAAATACAAGGAAGATTTGGTTAGTGCATATAAAAATGGATGCAATTATATCTACTACAGTTTAAAAGTTCATTTAGCAAATGGGTATGTGAACATGCAAGAAAAGAATAAGCTTACCTTCAAATTTCTGAATAAACTGAAAAAAACCCACAGACTATTAAATAATTTTGGTGACTAAGGAAAGAAATAGCAGATGTCTGTCAGTAGTTTATGGATGCAAACAGAGCTTGGTGACATAACTGACTGAACAGTCTCTAGATCTGGAAAAACCTAAGGGTGGGAGAGAAAAACCAGTTTTATTAGTGTTCTACTGATGTAAAATATAGTATAATTCTTGTCCAGTAATGGAGCTGTTATCAATAGAGAAGTAAGGAAGTGAAAACTTAAAACAGAAATAGGTTAAGCTTAGCTAGGAACATGGAGAGAACACGAGGAGCTTGAAAATGGTGGGAAGACATCCAAGAGAACATACTGAGAAACAGGTGCAAACTTGAGACAGAGCAGAGGGTAAAAGGTTATGGAGATGGAGAGTTATAGATGGTATGTTGTGGAAGAGAAACTTGACTCTAGAAGATTAAGTGAAAACTGGTATGATGTGTAAAACAGTTCTTTCCATGACACAGTTATGCATCCAAATAACGCGCAATATGAGCAGTATTTTAAGACTTGTGTTTTCAAATACAGATGTGAAGTTTCTTAAGCAGATCACAAGTCTAGGATACTAAGAAGAACATTTTGATGCATGTTAAGAATATCTGTGAAAGAGAGCAACGTACTAGCTTCCAGAACATTTTCAATGCATCAGGTTCTGGAAGTGCAGGGAAAGGTTTTAATTTTGTACAGCAATAACTGAGCAGCACTGAGCTAACCACTGTGTTTTTTCTCTAACCTTACAAGTAGTTAACAGAAGCTAATTATGACTGTTTAGAGTCTGCCATTCCCTGATGAGAAAGCTTCTTGCTTGGGAAAGCAAGGAGCATTACCAGCTGAGTATTTCAGAGAAAACTGTACCCTCCAATAAAGACCCTAAGGGTTAGAGACAGTGTAAGTCAGCCCTCTAGGATCAGGAAGCTGTAATTAGTTCATTTGTTCCCCTGTCATCTGCTGGGCAGACTTGGGAGTTTTCTCTCCTTACCACAATGCTAAGGCATTCTTCAGGGAGATCTGTGTGTAAGAGGAGTACTTAAATATCATTATAGGAATTATCACAACAAATAATGCATTTGTTACAAGTGAAGTACTGTTCTGCTGAAAAACATAAGTAGTTATTTTAATGGCCTGATTTTGCAGGTAGTTTTACAAATAGTATTTTTTTCAGACACAAATTTTCATTTATTTCATTATCCCACAATAAGGAATTACTGGAATTATGCATGTGATTTCATTCCAGTTTGCCTTCCTGTGTTTAAGCCCATATTATCGTACTAATGACTTCTATGAATTTAGGTGTTTTAAATATTGACGGGCAACTATTTTGTTTTATATTATAAATTACACTGCTTTATTTATTTTATAAATATATTGCACCATTTAAGTACCTGCAGGGATGGTGCACTTTTAATATTAAAAAAAAAAAAAAAGTATTTTTCATTTTTGCTCTTATACTTTTTTCACCCTATCCCTATACTTCACCAGTTCAACATTCAGTCCTTGGTATTTCATTGTAAACTGTTCCTTTATCATTACTTCTAGAAGACAGAATGTCACCAAATTCAATAAAGGAAGACAGTGCTGTAGAGGAGGAAAGAGTCTTTCTCCATTAATTTAAATGAACAAACCATTTTCTGAGGTGGAATAGGAAGTCACTTGAAGTGTTAAACCTTATTTTAACCAGATGTGGTTTATAATTATATTTGAGTTCTTTGGTTACCATGGACTGTGCTTACAGAACTAATACTGTTGTACATAATAAGATGAGTAATAGCTAACATGGTATCTTAAGACCAAATTCCATCAAATCAATCCAGTTTGTCCTGTAGCAGTGTAAAAGGCTTGGTGGATGGAGGGAAAGCACTAATATCATACATTGTCTTCGGTAAGGTTTCTGATGCTGTTCCTCACAACATCTTCATCAGCATGTTTATATACAAACTACACAAGTCCATACCTCTTTTGAAAACCTTCTTCAGAGAGTGAACTTCCCTGGTTCTCATTCAAAATGAAAGATGGATTGAATAGAACTCATGAGTGGTTCTGCGGCTGAAATTTTTGAAATTGTATTGAAAGCCTTCTGATGGAATAGATTTTACTTCTTAAGTTGGTAGATAGGCTGAGAAGGATTAGAAAATAAGAGATTCGATTTTAGAAAATAGGATTTTATGTTAGAAAATAAGATTAGAATTTAGAGGGGTTTTTTAATAAAATTAGAGATGTAGATTTAAAGTAATGTGTAGAGTGCTGTACTTAGGCAGGAAGAAACAGCTACATAAACATCTGTGAATAACTATCCAGCTAACACATCTGTAGAAGAGGCCATAAGAGATATATAGTGTATTTTATGTAAAGAGTATTTTGTTGCAATAAAGACCAATACTGTACCAGTGTGTAGAGAAAGGAGTATTGCCCATTGACATATGACCTAATCTTTCTGTTTCACTTGCTATATTACATCCAGTTTAAAGTTTCCCTTTTCAAGAGAGAAAAATCAGAGTCTAGAGAAGAAATAAAACTTTAAAAGCCTGGACCCAGAAATTGTTTGGGTTTCTTTAGCCTATACAAAGGAGGACTGTAAGAAAGGAGAAGAAATACATCTTCTAATCTATAAAAAAGCTGTTCTAGAGGGAAGAAAGAAGTAGCACTTCTTGGTATCTATGGATGATGCACTCTCTTGTCCTTAAGATAGAATGTTTCCAAGTGTGGTATTCACAATGATGGTTCCACCTTTACCTACAGGAGAGCTTGAGAAGGACTGCCAGAAACTGGAAGCTGATGTTGCCTTCACTAGTGTTGTAATAATTGTAATGGATAATAGGAATGCCTGTTTCCAGCTATTTAGCAAGGAGCCATGCAGACCAAGCATGACTCAAGCTGCATTAATTTTGATGTAATACTTCAAAGATACATAATCTTTGTTCTTTTTTAATACTCATTTTTCTTTCCTTTAAAACAGAGTGACTGGCCGGAAGGATACCACCTTGCTTCTGCCATGAATTTCCGTTTCCCACAATGTGTCCCTATAAGCCTAAAAACTCTTATCCCAAACGCAAGCAATGAAGCGATACAGCTTATGAGCGACATGCTAAACTGGAATCCAAAGAAGAGACCTACAGCAAGTCAGGTCTGAGCACATGAATAATTAAGTATAAGGCTGAATTTTCTTGCATTGTTAAAAAATTGTAGATACAGAAACAATTTGATTGTCATAATACTGATGGGCCACAGAAACAACTCTTCACTTTGAGCACTTTCGTGGGAATGAGATTGAGTGGTGAGGAGAGAAAGTTGTAAACCTGGCTCAGAAGACACCATAAACTCTTCAGTTATTTCTGCAATGTTGTCTTCTGTATTGGCATATTTTAAAACTCTCTCCATACAGGATAGAGAAAAAGCTGAGTCACAAGTTTCCTCAGTTGTGTTCTATAAGTCACTGTTGCTGCCTTTGCTTTCCTCCCCCATCTGTGCAAGGGGTGTTATTGAAAACTACGCTTTGCTTTTTGTGAACCTGCAGATGGAATACAGTATGGAAGAGCTAAGGATCATTTTTACTTGGAGGTGGGATGTAAATTGTACGAAGTGATAAGGAAGGAACTTTGTGAAGAACATGCCAATAGGTCATAAAGGTCTCATTTTTTTTCTCCAAGTTGATTTGAAGAAAACATATTTCAAGTACAAAATATGGTTACATTCTGTGGATTTACTTTTTTAATATTCATACCTAATGTAATCCTATTTAGAAGTATAAAAGAGGAAATTGGGAAAGAAAAGACACACTTGCAAGTTGGATGTAATGTGATTCAGAAGTGGTGAAGCAGATGGTACCAAATACAGCAACCATTTCTATCCACTTTACAAAGCACATCTATTGTACAGCCACTGAGATCTATCTGTAGTCCAGTACTGTGTATCTCTACACAAAACACCTTATGGTGCCTTATAAAAGCAAATAACCAGCTTTTACACAAGTGACTTATCAAGGAAGCAGCTGCAGCAGTTGTGTCATCCACAGTCAAAAGGAAGAGTTTAATGCATATACATGGTAATGTGTAAAAAGGCAGAAATTACTGAGTGCAGCTGAGGCAAAACACCTCTTAGAGAACTAACAAAGAGGAGGATCCTACCCAGAAGGAGTAGAATGTGCTGTTTTGACACAGAAGGAGAAGTTTTACTAAGGTGTGTCCATGCTCTGCATCCAATGGTGGACATGAAAAGGTCAGAGGAAAAGGATGAAATAAACATCTGCCTTAAGATAGACACTGTAGTTTCCTGATAAACACCAAGACACAGCAAGCACAGTGAATATATTTTAGAGCAGAACAAAAGCAGGGGAAGATGGTGATAAGAAAAATGAGGGAGAAACTTTGCTCATTAACATTCTGTAATTGTAAAACCCATACATGGCAATCATCTCACTTCTGGTTTTTTGTTGGTTTTGTTTGGTTTATTTTGTGGGGGTTTTTTGTTTGTTTGCCTTTTTTTGGGGGGGGTTGAGGATTGCTTGTGCTGGATTGTTTTGTTTGGGGGGTTTTCTTGTGTGGGTTTTTTGCCTTTGTTTGTTTTTGTTATTGTTGGGTTTTTTTTGGTTTTAATTAAAAAACCCCAGACTGTTTCTTGAGTTGCCAAAACATAGTCAGCAGTGGAAACATGTAATAGAGCATGTGATAAAGGTGGTGGAGACTACTTATTTTAAAATTGAAACTTGTTACTGCATGAATTTAGAATGGTGTTGAACATAAAACACACCTGAAAGCACAGACTCCACAAAACCTAGCAGTAAAGGAGGGAAAGAAAGGACATGACTTCTGTAACATGTACAACTGGATCATTCTTACTAAGTTATGATGGGAAGACTTTGAAACACAGAACTGCCAGTTATCAATACACACTGTTTACATCTGATCTCATTATGCATCCATCTTGCGTCTGTGCAGGATTTGCTTGCTTAAATGTTTCAGAAACCTGCTTAGATCCTTGCTAAGGTTACCAAAATCAACTTTTTGAAGTAAAATTTGTATGTTATATCTTCTTCTCCAGGCTTTGAAGTATCCTTACTTTCAAGTTGGCCAAATTTTAGGACCTCCTGCACAGTATCTGGAGAAGCAGACTCCTATTAAACCGGTTCAGCCAACAGAGCCAAAGCAAACTCTTCCTAAACTAGAAGCTATATCCAAGCCAGAACCTCGGTCTTCACCTGATTTACCTGTCGAAACACAGCCAGAGCCCCTGCCAAAGGTTAACCACCAGCCTCTCCAGCAAATTCAGTTGCCTCAGAATACAGCTAACCAGCAAGTACCAAAGCAGCAGCCACAGGCACAACCCTTTTTTCCAGTTATCAATAAAAATTCATCACCTGTAAGTTGTCTTTAATAACTACTTAGGTGATTTTATGAAAAGTTCTTAGTATATTCAACCAGGTGATCCCTTGTAAAGTGTCCTATGTTTTATTAGAGGAAATACAAATAGATAACTAGGATATGCCAGCTCACTTATTAAAATTTTGCACCCAGTCAGAAGAAAAGATTGCTTGTAACAACAATGTGTGTTCATTTATAATAGCCCTTACTGACATGCTTATGCAGTAACGTAGTTATAACAGCTATGATTTATTGACCTTTGGGAAACAATTCACAAAAATACTGTCAGTATACAAGAGAGAAGTGGAAAGGGAGAACTTCTCTTGCCTCATGCAGGAAAATACCCAAGAAGGTTTATCCAATTCCCAACCTTGCAAGAATTCAACAATTAATATTTTTTTGCAAGATGAACAGTAAACTTTGGTTTGTAATCTTCATTTTGCTTTTGGGTTGTATTCACTGAACTGCAGTATAAAGCATGTTAAAAGTAAAAGGTATTCAGAAAATACTGGAAAGCAAATGGTAGTCAGATGAAAGGATAGTTTTAAAATTTAGTAATTTCATTGGAAGAGAATGTTAAAGAAAGGCCTGACAAGCTTCTTTTATTTGCTGTAATTACTTTGGGGGCCACAACAGTGTTCTGCACCATTGTATTCTATTTCTCAAAGGTTCATCTACCACTGTTTAGAGCACGAGTTCAGCAAGATACCAGTAGTAGAGGCAGAATACTGAACTGGATCTGTGAATAGACTATTAACCTCACTACTTCAGGTAGACTTGGGCAATTTAAGGATGATGGCCCAAAAGAACTATACTCAAAATACATGCTAGTATTATTGTTGTGGTTTGTACTTAAAGTCGTTATGAGACTATGACCAAAACAGGCACAACATAAATACAAAAATTCCCTCTAAGTCTTTAAGCAGGAGTCAGAAAGTAAACTAGATACAAAATATAAAATTTTAGAATGGAATAAAGCTTTTTTTTTTTTATTTAAAATAGAAACAAGCAGCTAGTGGCCCTCTGAATGTTGCACTAGGTCCTAAAAGCTGCAGAAGACGATGGGGTCAGACTTTGGTAAAGGCTATGGATAGCTGGGATGACTTGGATGACCCTGAATTTGGAATGTCATGTTCAAAGAAGCCTAGCATTGCACCGTTAAAAGAAAAGAAAACCAAGGAATTTATTTTTAGGTAAGTCCTACAATTATGAAATCGTATTTTCTTTTAGCAAATGGTGTCCAGTAGATTTATAGATTAAGACAAGTCTTCTAAAATTTAAAAGTCACCAGAATTCTGCAGGAATGTCAAAAGCTGTATGAGCAGACCAGCTTTGGGTGTGATGTTGATATGGTGCTAGTAGTATCCCAACAGAATGAAATTTGCTTTCAGGCCCTACATGGTTTAGGTGTTTCTTGTGTTATTAAGAAACTGTCTTACTAAAATCAGACATACTAGCATAATTTCCTTTGTCAATTAAGTGATACTATGTGCTGCCAGTTATCCCCATTTGCTCTTTGTAGTGTTGGATACACTTATTTCTTCAAATACCAGGTCAAACTCTAATGAGGTATTAGATTTGGCTGTTACTTTTTGGAAACAGACTCTGCTGATGAAAGTGGGATAACTGAAAAGCACAGTATTCTTCAGGCTAAGGTCAGCTTGCGGTGTTCTGAGCTGGAGGAGTTGGTCACATTGTTTGAAAATTTTTGATTTTTCAGTGTGCCAGAACCAAAGGCTTCATGCTGTATCCAGCCAGGAGGGGAAAATAAGGTTCTGATGAGAAATGATTCTGGAAGATCAAATACATCAGCAAAACAGTACTATCTAAAACAATCAAGATATCTACCTGGTAAGGTTAAAAGTCAATACATATAGAAAATACAAGGTGGTCACAATCTACCTACAGTACATTTAAACTTTAGATTTCTCACGGGATAATTTTACTGTTCATAACCAGGCTAAATTTTCAAGCTTTGGACTAAATGCCTTTCCCAGAACATATCACAATTGATGCACAAGTTCATGGCTATGTAAACATGGCAGGAGCTCAACACTGCTTGTACACCATAAAAGTTCACAGGACCTCTTATGACCAGTAACATAAAAAATCCTCAGTAATATAAATCCAACGTCTCTGGGATTATTAGGAATATATCCTAATTGGCCTATAAGTAAGTGTGTCTGAGGACTGAAGAAACTACATATATTCTCTTCATCAGGAACCACAGTGATAGGACAGAGTAATGGGTTCAAACTGAAAGAGGGGAAATTTAGATATATAGAAGAAATTTTTTACTGTGAGGGTGGTGAGGCACTGGAACAGGTTGTCCAGAGAAGTTGTGGATGCCCCATCCTTGGCAGTGTTCCAGGCCAGGTTGGATGGGGCTCTGAGCAACCTGATCTAGTGGGAGGTGTCTCTGCCCATGGCAGGGGTGTTGGAATTAGAAGATCTTTAAGGTCCCTTGCAACCCAAACCATTCTATGATTTTATATATATATATATAATGCATATTTACCAGTTTTGCAGTGTCAGGAGGTTGGAGGTCTTTTTGAACATAAGTTCACAGTTAGCCTTCTTTGTAGGAAGTGTTTGGAAACCATTGGCACTGCTAGGAATTCACACATTCACTTCCCCTCACCAGGTATCTTTCAAAATAGATACCTTAGTCTAAATCCGGGTGCTTTTATAAGGCAAATAACATGAAATTATGTAATTGATAGAAATGAGAAGGGAAAGGAGGGGAAAGCAAAGACTAGAATACTTCAAGAAGTGTTCTAAATATATACTATAATCGAATTATTTTCTTGGTGTCACTTTGTATCATTTATTTGTTACCATGATGGTCTGTACAATTCCAATAAGCATATCATGACTTCTGCTGTAATCCACATGTGAGAATTTAGGTGGCTCACAAAGGAATTTCTCACTATCAGGCAAGTTGTTTTGTTTCAACATATCATTAATTTGTCAGGAATTCATTAGGGCAATGACGACTTCTGAATATGAAATCACTTCCTGAATGTTAAATAGGATGCCCAGAGACTCAACAGTTTAAGTCCAAAAGAAAAGAAAAAGAAAAATATAAAGGGCGAAGAGCTTCCCTTTTTAAAGGTAACACAAATGGAAGGTTCATCTATATTTCTTATATTCTTTTAAGCATGATTCTAGTGTCTCTAGTTTTCAGTTAGAAAGGCATAGATGTAAAAAATAATGAATTCCAAGATTTAAGGGAATAATAGCTCCGAGGAGCATATTTGTTATTTATACATATTACTTTAGTTCTGTAACCAGCAGATCTGGGAGCTGTTTTCGTGCAGTGTAATCCCATTAACTCTTGTAATACTCCTAACGTGCAAAGTAACAACAACCTCTTTGTCCTACTTTTTAACTTAACCCCTAAAGAAATAGTTTATTTTCAGTCTTGAGAACCCTAGTTTTTGATAGGTATTTTTAATTTGTGTTAATTTTTTGATAGACAAAAATATCAGTACTGCGATTATGGTTTTATAGAAACCAAGTAACTGTACTAAAAAGACTGTTAAAAGTTCTCTTGAAAGCATGAAGAGAATTTTTCTTAAATCAGTGTCACTAGTTTTCATGACTTAGCTTAAAAATCTAACCTAATCAATGAACATTGTTAATTTACATTAATGGTATTCACATTATAGCACAAATAATTCACGGTTGGTTCACTGTTCTAAAAATGTCCATTTTTCTTGGGTTGCATTATGCATGAAAATTGATATTTATAACATTATTTATTGTTTGTTTTCTAAGGTGTAAACCCAAAGAGTGTCTCTTTAGCAGCAGTCAATAGAGAAGGATCACAAGGAACCTGGAACAACCAGTTATTTTCTAAATCATTAGCACATGCTGGAGGAGGATTGACTTTCAGCAGAAATACTACAGGTAACAGTGTAATTGGAAATGGTCACATTATACCTCATCATACTTTATTTAATAATTTAGTTAAGACCATCTGGTTTAACTTCTGTGGTCAACCTTAGCTTCTAGGCTCTTTTTTTCCTCATTTTAGCGAATGACTCTTCACATAACCTTTTCATATGTAAAACCATGTACTTTGCTTTCAGAACATTAAGGAGGTATAGGCCAGCCACACTTTATAAAGTTTTGTCAAGATAAATTTTGTCCATAATCCTCTTAGACCATAGGTAGTGTATTTAAGCAAATAGTTTGACTTCATTACTGCCTGCTCAGTGTGCCACGGAACATTAGCAAACAGCAGTGACCCCTGTGAAAACAAAACGGTGAGTGGTGTGCTCATGTAATAAAAGTGCTGCCTATTATTCTAAACATGTCTTTTATCAGTTTCCTAGCCTTGTCCTAAATACTGTGCTGCAGGAAAAGTCCCCTTATTTTCAGGAACTTTCAGGAAAGTTATTTTTGGTAGTATGTTTTGTGACGTACACTGTTAGTGAAGACTAAGGCTAGCTAAAAACCTCATCTCAGATTTCACTGAGGAAGGCAGCAGACTCCAGACTAAAATCAACCTTCTCACCACCAAGCTCTATACCTGAAGTACACTGTTCTGTCACCCTCTTATGGAAGGTTACCTTGTCAACAGCTCTGCAGCCATTGTCCAGCTAGGATAAATAATTTTCAAATACTTTAATGCAAATAAACCACCTAACTTTACATGCTTGTACAGATGGAACTTCAGAAGGTTTATGTGCAGATGCTGCGCCACTTTTTAACAGAACTTTAGTAGCCATTCTGCAGTGTCAATAAACCTCATTTTCCCTTCTGAAAGTCAGATGACTTGAAATTGGTCCTCTGAATTAACGTGCAAGATTTCAGAAAGTGGAAAAATAACAGCACCTACCAGAATTTTTGATTGAATAGAAGAGGGGTTTTAAAGTAATCATCATATGTACCTTTTTTTTTTCTGAAATATAATATTTAGTTGCCTCAGAATTAATTAACATACTCATAAAATAATCTTGCAAGGAAATCAGGCACAAAAAGGCAAAGAGCTGCTTCCAAAAGTATGCATCAATAAGCTAGACATCTACCTACTGAATTGCACTGAAAATAAAATTAAGATGAATCCTAATGGTAGATATCCTGCTTTTGTCTTAATACCAGAAATTTAAAGGAAAAAAACCACTAAAACTAAGTATTTGTTATGTTTGAAAATACCTGGTATCATTTCCATCAGTAGTTTAAATTACCTTTGATGTTTCACATACTGGGGAGACAGCAACATTTAAGACACACACACATGAAACCAGGATAGCTGGATCATAGGAATACAACACATGTAAATGATGTATATTTTCTTTTTTCATATTGACAAACTGAAAGTTGACACTGTGCTGTGTTTAAATAACTATGCATAGTTTATTTAGGTGCTCTTTTTTTTCTGTTTGTTTCTTTTCTCATCATCTACAACATTGCTCTAAGGTGAAATAAGATAAATGCAAATAGTTACAAATGCTTTAATTATGAAGAATTGTAAGTTTATGATCAGTCAACTTTATGGATATGACCAAGTGCTTAAACTTGTGATTTATGTATTTGTGTGACTGAAATGTAATTGCATTGTTAGTACATCATATTTTTATTTCATTATTACAAAGGACCTTGTAAAGTAACTTGTTAGAGTAACAATTTCTGCTTAAGAAAACAAGAATGAGACATTATAGTTACAAACACATCAGATATTCATTCTTGCTTGCTTTTTTCCCCCCTCAGTTCTTTTACATCACCTAAACAGGTTCTTCTTACCCTTTTTCTAAAGTTCTGTCTTTCCATCTTTTTCTTCCTTTCGTTTTCCTTACCTGCAGATGAGAACTTAATTATACCCATTGAAAAGCTGTCATGCAAAGAAAGGTTTAATGAAAAATTAGAAGATCCAAAAGGTAATTTATAGCAATTGTAGCCTAGTTCTTTGTACATTTCTTATTTATGTTTTAAAGTTTCTTGTAAAATAAGTGCTTTTAAAATGCATGTTCCTGATGATCATATACTTCCATTTGCAGTTGCAATCTGTTTTGTCAAACCTTGCTCTCTTCATTGTGACTTCTGGATTCTTGGCACTTACTGTGCCTTAAAAGGCAGAGAGTATTTTATTACCCTAATTATGATTCACAGCAGGTCACTGCCCTGTTGCTGGATAATGGTGAAGAAGTGATCCTAAAGCAGCACGTGCATCTCTCCTGAAGGACTGCTTGTTCATAACAGCACTTAGGACTTGCACCATTTCCTGCATTCGGATTCTCTACCTGATTCTTACACTGATTTTACAGTGCTGTGGTTGAATAGATTTTGGTGGAGTTACCTTAATGTAAGAGGGTGGAAATTCAGGATTCCAGGCAGCCTAGTTTGTGTCTAAATTCACTGCTGGCTATAAGCATTGCAAATGCTGGAATGTTTCACCTTTCCTCCCGTTCCTGCCACCTCTGGTGTGCACTGCCCATGCGACACATCTCATTGCAACTACTTGTAGGGTTTTTTGAACTCACTACCCACCTCAAACAAGTCAATGACCTTTATGAAGAATCAAGTAAGTGTTGTTTGAGAGGGGGGTGTGGCCTTGGCCACCCTTACACTTGTGGATATCATGGCAGTGAGTGCTTGCCTATAGACCAGCTGCCAGACCTCCTGGATGCCTGATGGATGACTACTTCTCTAGCAAGAACCCCTTCTTTTGTACGGCAGTAGTCAGAGGTAAGGAACTGTGCTTTTAAATAGGATGGTTTTAAATTTGTAGCTATTCTGCTATTTTGTATTGAACTTTTTTTTTCCTACTTCCCTTGTTCTCATCCAACAAAAGATCACCCCTCCACACCTGTTTCACCCAGACTGTTTATCCTGGCTGCAATTTTTCACTTCCTGGAGAAGAATTCATAAAGGACATTGGACATCGAGAGGTAAGGAGAACGAAAAAAATGGTTGAGCAATTTTGGACAATTAAGCAGCTTTGCCGAGCTGTAAAAAAGAAGCAGATAGAAGTAGTATTTTCAAGGTTGTATTAAATGAGGCCTCTTTATTTATTATTATTTATTTATTATTATTTATTTATTATTATTTATTTATTATATATATACACACACACATTTTCTTACTCCCAATAGTTAGGAACTGGGGAATAAGAGCATGTGTGTGTATATGCCCACAGCAGGTGAATGAACCACTAAAACTGTGTTGTTTTGGTTTTCAGGCAAATTCCTGAAAAGGAAGAACAACTCAGACTCTACAAGAAAGTTAAATTTTATTGGAATACTTCATTAAAGTTTTATTTTTCACCAGCTGTATTGATGCGTCATTCTTTACTGTGGAAACTGGCATCGAGTGGACAGAGGAAAGCTACATGGAGACCCAACTATTTGGAGAGCAGTGAAGTGACAGTTTGAGGAGCCTGGCAAAACTGAGTTAGCTTGTTGTTACTGCTCCTGAACAGGAAGGTTTGCAACAAGCCAATGCAGCTGTAATTAGCTGAGGGTACCTTTTCTGAGTTGTAGATGATCACTTCTGCAGCTTATAGATCCACTGCTCTGAGCTCTGAAATAATCAGTGTTTGTGTGAAGAAGAACATTATGGGATTGCACAAAGGCCAGTGATTTAGGAGACAAAAACTGTAAAAGCAGATACTGCGTGTTTAATGCAACTACCACTGAAACGATGACGAATATGCTCACATTTAATAAAGGTTAAAATAAACTACTATGTATAGCATTGTACTTCACAAATTTAATACTACTGAACGCAGAGCCATGCCACTAGAGAAAAGCATTTCTCTCTGGACATTGTGCCAGCACAGTCTTAACACTGTCCAAAGTGATGACAGAGGAAGGTAAGAAATTTTCTTGGAGATGGGAATCTAAGTATTGTAACAGATCCCTCTGCCACTGGACACTAATTCCAGTACTAATTTTGTGTGTACATGCACAATGCTTCTCAGCTTTCAGATGAGGATGGTTATGTCAACCTTTGCATGGTATAGTACTGCTTTAAAGTAAGATCTGAACCAAAACTAGGCATAATATTATAACCAGGGTAAAAGAAAGAGGGTAGTTGGGTCTGACCTTTATAGTAGGCCTTTAGCTGGGAAACTGGCAGTCAACTTCAAGTGGTGCACTGCTTCCCACAGGAAAATCTGGGTTTCCATTCTTTTAGACAGATTTAGGCCAAACATGTTGAGCATAAGAGTAGGGCTGAGTGCCAGTTTTCCAACAGCTTAAACCAGCTTCCAGTAAAGCAAGTAGATGTAAGCAAAAGGTAAGATCCTATCTATCTTTCTCTAAAACGCCGTGTAAACCTTTCTATATGGTCTTAAGTTTAATGAAAGTACTAATGAAATATTCACCCTTCTCTGCTGTCTTTATTTCTGCTGATCTCCAGCTTGCAAGTCTGCTAAGTGCTGTAAAGGGTATGATTAATATACAAAGAAAAGAATGAATATATAATTCTTTTTTCAAGAGATGAGCACGAGGGAGTACTCTTGGGGTACCACAAATATATTTTGAAGTGACTACAAAAAGTAGGCAAGGTTTTCTGAATGCAACTGAAAATGCTAAATTTTTGTAATGTCAACAGGAAATCCTGGCTTTGTAAGTAGTGCTGCTTACAACCCATCAGGAATATACACCCCGTCCTTCTATAAAAAAGAAGTTGGATCAGCTGGACAACGGATACAGCTAGCACCTCTTGGTGCACCTGTATCAGGTAAGAAATATCCTTTTACCACATATAACCAAGACATTGGTTCCAAAGAGATTAGCCCTTAGTAAGGCTTTCCTCAAGTTTATAAATGAAACTGTAGGGCATAAATTTTTCTTAACATAAGTGAACTGAATGTAGGTGCCTAGAGGCAGTCCTGAGTGCTAGAGAAACTATTGTTACTAATATTTGTTAGGTAAAAAAAGAAAATAATTATAAAAGCTGCAAACCTTTTATAATTCTAGAAAGTTTGGACCATTTGCTAAACTATGGCTCATTAGTGGTGATGGACTAAACAGAACTGTAAAAATATGTAACTCCACAACTCTTTAGTAAATGGTCATGTAGACTGGACTCCATTCATCTGGTAAAAACAACGTGAAGTCTGTTCAAAATGAAAGTGTTACCCTGGATCCTCTACAGTATGAATGACATTCTGAGCACCTTCTTTGTTGGTATGTTCCCAATTCAGAGAGGATGAACATAAGTGCTCAAGATGCAGGGGAAACTGGTTTGTGAGTGAAGATTCAGAGCTGTTGTCCAAACCCAGCAGCACACTTCTCTGCTTACTTCAGAGCAAACAGCAAGGCCCTCAATTAATGGTGAATTGTTTAACCAAAGGGCTTATGGCATGCCAATATGATTTGGTCCTGCTTAATAATGTCTTTTTGCTGATGTGCTCTTTTGAGTTACCTGTTCTCCTTGGGAATTCTCAACTAACCTCTGAGAAGCAGAGAGGGAGGGAAGGAAGGAGATGGCATGCACATATAAAATATACTTAGATGTATATGTATTCTGTGTCTGAGATCATCAGAAGCCCACCAGGGAAGGCTGGAGCTGCAGTTCATTATCTTATTAACTCACTGCTGGAACACAACTGCGAGAGTTTTGATTTGTCACAGTGTGTGGATCAAGAAGTTCACAGGAGGACAAAATCTGCAACAATCTCTAGACTGCTGCGAATAGTGTGAAAGAGAAGGAATTAGATATGGTGTTCCAATGGGAAATAAATTCACTGTTAATCTGTAATTAGAAATGGAAAATGAGTAGTAAAAGTCAGAAAGACTGGCAGATGGAGGTCAATTAAGAGACTCTTCCATGTCCTGGAAAAGAGCAAGAATCCTATTGCTTTAAATCCGTCATATTTAGCCTAAACTCTGCAGACTTGCATGGGAAGAGAGATAAGGATGAAGCAAATGGCAGGTTTTATCTCCTAGTTGTCAATATTTCAATGTTAACATTTTTGGTGACCCTTTGCTTTGTATTATCCAAACTGAAATAAGTTATGCTTTCAATTGTATTTCTCTCTTAATTTGTTAAGTTTTTTAATGCCATGATTTAAATAATTTAACGTAGTACAAAGGATCAGTTTCTCTGTGGAAAATGCCAAGACCCAGGAAAAGTGGCCTTCATTGCCAACCTACTGTATGCTGGAATCATACTTGCTGACCAAAGATAGGGAATGACAGCCTAGAATAAAAAAGAACAGTATTAGTTTTCATAGAAGTGGAGACCTGACCCCCAGTTTCAATTCCTTGATGTTCCTCCTTTTTAAATGCCTTCTCACCTGTTCTTTAATGGGTTCAATCCACTGTTTCTCTAAGAAACAGAATGATACATAGGCACCAAAGAACCATTAAATTTAAATGTGGAATTTTTTTAAAGAGTATCACTAATACATAATAAAAGAAGACTAAACTACAAGTGCAGGAATGGAAGGGGCAGGATCTACTTTGGGAATGGTAAGGTATAGCGGGAATCTGGATAAGAGAGGTCCCAAATGACGGACTTTAAAGGACTGGGGAAATGGCAGAATTGTTCATGAACATGAAGAAACATCAGCCCATGCAGCAGCGCAATTACTTTAGTCACACGAAGCTTGAGGAAGTGCCAACTACCTGAAATGCAAAAAGGGGAAATCTGAGTAGGAAGGCCAGGAATAAAGTAATGCACTACTGTTAGTGCTTGAGATCAGGTGGATGCCAATATTAAGGAATAACAAAACCTTCAGACTTCAAATAGATCCTATAAAATCAATGGAGAAATGGGAAACAGAGCAAAGAGGACTTGTCATCAGGTAAACCAGGAGTTCTGAGCTGAGCAGGAGGGGAATAAAAGGCATAAAATCTCAAAACGAACAAGAAGGTCTCCAAAAGCTGTCCTTCGGTTTAAGTTGTTTGTGTCTTAATAAGTTTATCAGTGTTATAATTACATGCTTTTTTAGCATTTGAGATAGAGGAAAGAACACAGTCATTCTGTAGCAGTCTCAATGTTTTCTTGAGGGATTGCTGCAAAGCAAGTATCCAGTAGGTGAGGATTAATAAGACACACAAACTAGAGGAAACATGCACCTTATCTGAAAACAAGCATAGACAGCATGCTCTCAGGCACATATGGGATTTTTGCAGTTATCCTATGCAGGGTCAGGAGTTGGACTTGAAGATCCTTTTGGGTCTCTTCTAACTCAGGATGTTTTATGACATGTAGGAGACCAAATCACCCTGCTGCATTGTCATCCTTCAGTACCATAAGTCATCTTTAACCTCTCATTCTTTTCTCTGTAAAGAAGTAAAATATCTTTTTATTCATCAGTAATTCTGAGTTCTTGTTCCTTTCAGAGTTTTCTTGGAAAACCAAAGCTGCTCGTGCACCATTACCAGGTCCTACCTTCAACTCACCTGCAAAAAACACGAGTATCTTAACTTACCCACCAACAATTCAGCGAGTACACGGAAGAACAGACTGGGTGGCCAAATATGGAGGAAACAGATAGAAAATGCCATCCTGCACAGATACTACAAGCGCTGTGTTGGGTTCTCCTGCACTTGGAAACCTGAAATGCCTATTTGCTCCAACTTTTCTTAAGACTATGCAATAGTAAAAAAGAAAAAAAGACTTGTGTTCTATTACCCGTTATAGTACACATATAATACCATGTAAAATACTGGCTATAAAGTAGGATGTAATGAAGTATTGTGTAACACATATTGCCAAAACTACTAGAAGTAGATTTCATTTGACATTTTTCTGCAGATGATCTCCTATCCCCGTCCTCTTAAAAACAACTGTTATGGTTGTTCATCCAGTGCAACATCCACTGTTGGGATATGCTTGAAGCACACAAGCAGCTAGAGGTAGAGCTGAAGCAGAGCAGCACCAGGCTTCCAGGTGTTAGGCTGGAAGATGAGAGTGAAAGCACAGCTCCAGCTTTGTGAAGAGTACCAAACTCTCCTACAAGGATTTCCGAACTCACTTGTAACTAAGAGTTACTCAGGGTCTGTAAGGTACAAATATTCATGTAGCAATGAGAACTTAAATCCTTGTAGTGGGACATAAGCAATCCACCTTATAGATACTACACAAGAAAAGTCTAAAAACTTGGCTGATATCTGGCTGTAAAAACATGTAGCAATAGTGGAAAATAGCTAAACAAGTACTGAATGCTAGACTCAAGCTGTGAAGTGAAGCCTAACAATTAGATTCTGCTGTTATAATTAATGCCATTTTTGATCAAAGACCTGTAGAGATTTTCCTCTGTCCTGTCAAGGGAGTGTCACAGTGACCTTTTAAGGAGCCTGAGTCACTGCAGTCTGTCAGTCATTTTAAGGGTGAATTTGCCAAAAATGCATAAATTATCAAAAAACTCCTGTTTCTATATATCGTTATTGGGTGATCAGACTTAAACTACAGAAGTTGAATAAACTATATGAGGGAGGATATTGGGCTGTTCTTCAAAAATACTGTTTTCTAGTTTAGATCTTAAAGGCCAACTTAGGTACCTAAAAACACACACAAACTTCAATAATTCAGTGTGTCGCTGTTTATATGCTCATTCAGTACTTTCCCCAGCTTTTATGATAAGTTTTATAATATTATCATGCAAAGGACTTTGCAATGTACAATAAACTGCTTTTTTTAGGACGTTGAACTAGGTTATTTCTGTTAACAACTTCATTTAGAATAGATGCTTTAGACTTAATAGTTACATTAAACTTGCCCTTTTAAAGTATAAACAGAGTATGTTCTTTAAAGATGTAAAACTGTTAATGATTACTTTAAGCACTGTAAAAAAAAGAAATGTATTTGTAGGCTTTTATAATGGATATTAAAATTTAAATTCCTGTTGTTGACCCAATCTTTCATAATATATATGTTACATTAATTTCCTGGAAAGCAATTTAATCTAAAGGAGTTTTACCAAAAAGTCAAATATTTTGTTATAAAAACTGCACCTAAAAAAATGCCACTTTAATACTGTAAGAGCTCTACAGGGATAGGGAAATATGGTTAGTAATGCACTAGAGAGTTTAATTCAATTGCTATTGGTCGAGGATTAAGTATTTGTCATTCCCTTAGTACTAACAGATGTTCCTATGGTACTTAAGTGTGTCTTATTTGTAGAATATATCCGTAACTTGCCATGGCAATGAAGGGCAACCTCAGACTCTTTGTAACAGGCATTAAAGCAATGGTTTTATAATTAAAAAACAAGATAAATTAATCACTTGTCTCTAGTACAAGATGCCAATGACTTAGTTAAAATCACAGCCTGGTCAAGGAATTACCCAGTAATGCATCCAAAGCTCACATGTCCCTAAGTCACCTAGTGCAGAAACATAAACAGGTACTATTTCTGGCACTAAATATGGCTAGAAGAAACATGCTGTCATTACTATATGCTAATGAACCTTAAAAGGGCTTTGACATAACTAAAACAGCCTTTACTTGTTCATGATCAAAGCATGACCAGTGTTAAGAAATTCTTCTTGCAAACAGCAAGAAAAGACTAATGAGTTTTGTACAGTCATTTTAATTCTAATTCATTGATACACGTTGGACTGTTAGTACACAAATGCCATCTAATGCTTTAAAAATTTAGTATGCTGAAAAAGTTTCAAGGGGGTAAAGAGTATGTAAGACTAAAGCTTTTCTCTTGTCCCTTTGTCTATATTACTGCTGTTTCTCCTAAACATGAAAAGTGGTAATTAATTCTACCAGCAGTTCTCAATTCAAGCTACTGCTTTCCAAAGCTCATGAACAGCAGCTTAACACTTTGGTCTAAGAATTTAAAAGCTTATCAAGTCCAATACCCTGCTTTATATTTTCTTTATTCCATCAGAGACAACTGCAGCTCAAATGTGCAAGTTACCTGATTTGAGACCAGCGTTATACAATTAAAAACTGCTGGATCATGGATGTTCTCAGTTTATTGCAGGAGATGCATTTATGTTTGCATCTTACCTCTACAGAAGAAAATTGATTCAATAGCAATAAGAAGAGGCAAAAAACCTATAAAGTAGTTTAAAGAGAAGTGTCTTAAATGCTAATGCCTGGCTTACTAACTTTTTCAAATTAGAGCAAAGACACAAAGACACTAAGACACATCTTCTGTCCAGCACACTCCTTGTTTCTATGCAGGGAGGCAAGAGGGAAGTATAAATACACGTGAACACCTGAAGCTGAACTCTGCAGAACGATGAATAAGGGTTTTAAGAAGATGCTCTGAGTACAGTTCCCCCTCAAGATCTCACTGCCTGTGCTCAAGCCAGCTCTGACCCAAGCTGTTTGGCCTGGGAAAAGGCTACTCATACCCTTGCTGGAGCTGTGCTGGAACCCAATCTTATCAACCTGGCATCTTGGCTTGACCTCGGCCTTGCCTCATCATCGTGAGTTGCCTGGCAAACCACTGCACTGCTGGCAGAGCCTGGCTGTGGCCACTGGCCCAGCTCTGCACCTCCTGCTCAGGCAGCACAAGGTCACTGACCTGCCTGTGCTGCTGCAGCAAGGAAGGAGGGAAGGAAACCACAGGATGTGACCCTCCTGCAAAGTTACTGGCCTGATACTTTGGAGAATTCTAACCAACTCCAGGGTCTCACCATCTAATGGATCAACCCTGCTGCTTCCATCTCTCTCAGTACCAGGCACCAAAGAAAGGTTGAGGTAATAAAGCTCAGGATCTGTACAGAAAGGGACAGAAGTTAAATGAAACCAGAAAAGGGATACATTACCAACCATGTGTAGCTTCCAGGAGTATTCCTCTATGGCAGGTTTATATTTGGAACAATTTCAGGCACGACAGGAATCAACTGAGGGCAAAGACTGTTCAAATGAACCCTTCAGTCTTCAAAGAAACTTTCATACAGCATTTTCTAAATCTAAAATAGATGATTCTCTCAGGAAACAAACCCAAACAAACTTTAATACAATGCTTGTCTGAATATTTGATCTGTATGCTTTTGTTCTCCACACCTCCCCCCAGTTCGGATTTTTATATTTACAAGTTACTAAACTCAGGGAATAGAATAGAAATTATATATACAATTCATGTTTGCAAATATATCCAGACACCCTGCAGGAAAGAGACCAAACTATCAATCCAGATGAATGACTAAAGACAAAAAAAGTTTTGTAGAACACAAGGTTTGTAATAATAATTTGTTAGTTTATTTAAAATAACATTTTAATAAAGCTATGCCTGCAATTTAGCATTGCCTAATACAGCACATTTTTTATTTACTAATAATAATCTGTAAAAGTGAAACGAATTACATATAGCTGGGCACTTCTGCTTACAAGTACTTGCAAGGAACGGGTCTGCATTCATTGCATTACAGTAGAACCTCAACAGCCTGTTCCATGATTATGTTTTGTGGGACCAGCTTCTGACACACAGTGCTGGGAGAACAAAGTCCCCGACTGACAAACACTGTGACCAGATAAACTGGCAAGGAAAGGGAGATGTAATGTAATTAGCACGTTTATTATATTAATTACTAGTGATAGACTGGCAACACCTCTCCCTTTGTTTCAGAGGCATACGTGATTTTAGAAGGACAAAAACCAAGATGTACATTTAAGCTTCAATTGCACAATTGTCTTCATACAAGGGCCAAGAGGTCTTTGCCTACAGTAAGCTGCAGGACCAGAAGCTAAACTAATGCTATAGTCATATTTTGCTTCACAGTGCAGAAAACGTTAAGACAAATACCATTTGGGAAGACATAACAAGGGCTCTCTATGTCAGTCCTTTAAAAACACAACCCATGTGTGTTAGGATATGAAAAATACAATGCACAGGTAGCAGTGCCTTTTCCACTTTTGTGCGCATTTAAGCAGTTGCAGCTTCAGGCTTCTCAATCATATCTTCAAGTGACTTGATGCAGATTTATGGCTTAAGAGGCTTTTCCATCATCTGCAATCCAAGCCGTCCAACCATCAGTAAACTGTTGAACAGAATAGTTGTTATAAAAAGAGGAGAAGGAAGGCAAAAATCCCATAAAGAACAAGAAGAAAGAAAATACTGACATGATTTCATTTAGCTGAACTCCACCAGAAGATTTCGTTTTTTTCACAGAACTTACCATGTAACATTTTTAAAACAAATATAATCCACAGGTAAGTTAAATAAAATGCACATTTGATAATACAGACAAGAGCAAAAGAGAGGTGATTACCTGGCACCAGCAATTATCCCAGGCATTGCTTTTTTGGTGTTGTAAAATCTCATTCCCATGACAGTAGACAAGGTTCCAGATGCCACTGTTGAAAAGAAGCCCAGTCAGAGCCATTTGGCACAGAAGTACCAGCGCAACACTGCCACGCTTGGACACTGAGCAGTGCCGACCACAGACCTATGTGTACAGACAGGAATGCCTCCCTCCATATGCAAGCAAACAATTTTCTTAAACAGTAAAGCTGCTGTCACAAACGTCTCAGCAACTCTGGTAAGCGTGCTCCACGTGCTCAGGAGAAGCGACGAGTTCTCGTCAGGATCAAGACCACTGTCTGATTGCTCACAACTTTCAGTCCTCCGGAGAGATCACTGACTCTCCCTCAATTACTCCTTATATGGAGAAGGATTATTTCCTTGAACACAGGCAGGCTCGAACTGCTAGAAAGCTGGGACAGTGACCAAGTTCACTATGTGGGAGGCAAATAATATTACAGTCCCCATTTCTCTGTGACATTCTGAACTAGAAGGTGGCAATAAATATTACAACTGGAAAGAAAACAACCCCACTTGAAAATACAAATTAGAGAGAAACCTAAAGGAACAAACTGAGAGATTACGCTCTTAAACATTACTCTAAAATATTTAATCTCTAAATCTGGAAAAGGAATCCCATCAACATACACATGAAATTTACAGGGACATTGTTTCTTTGAAGAACAAAGGCGGGTGGAGGTGCTGTATACCTTTCTCCAAAGCCTCAAGTTTGTTTGCAACAAACAGGGCAAAAGGTATTCCAGAGATACTCTGTCAAGGTTCTATTTCTGGATTTCTACCCATGATGTACTGTGACCAACCTAAAGCTCTGCAGGAGCCACAGCTGCACATCGTAAGCAGGGCTGAGGAAGAATTAAATTTGTACTAGATCATGACACACCACTGCTTTCAACAGCTCCTTTTGAAGGCACTACATGCACCACATCAGGATACACAGAAGCTGCTTGTCCTTCTTCCATAACACTAACTAAAAACTTGTGCCAGAGATGCACAGCCATGCACAGCCACTCCTGTGCCACGCCAGAGACAGTTCACAAATGGAAATTTTGCTTCATATTGACCTGAATTTTACATTTCTTTCCTTACTGATGAAGCAGTTTGGTCGTCTGCTGTATCTACCAGTGGCTTCATAGAGCCTTTCAGCACATTAGTCCTATTGGGCTAAAACAGCCTTAAATCACTGTAAAGCTGTAGTATCATAACACTACTAACACTATGGAGTAGTTACAGAACTAGAGGACACATCAAGAGGTTATCTAGGATACCCTCATGCCCAAAGGCAAGATCAATTCCCGATAGTGGTTTAACAAGGTATTACAGTCCTGCAGCAGTGGAATTCCCTGAGGTTCACCTATTCTGTTTCAGTGCTTCATAATACTTTGCACAGTCATTTCATCCTTCTCCTTCACCTGAAGAGTTAACTGCAAGATACGCCCACAGCTTCTTGTACATTCTACTGTAAGCAAGCAGAATAGACCATTGCCTCCTTTCTTTTACATGCTTCTTTGACGTACTTTTCTTTTACATACACTGTTTCCTCCACAGTGTATGATGCATTGAAATATATACTGCTCTTCTGACATGCTTGTGCAAACCAAGATTCCATAAGGCTGCATACCACTTTGTCACAGTGCTGTTACTATTGCAAAAATAGTGCTTATTCCATGACCACAGGCTAAAAATGCTGCTTCACAACTGAACATTTTTCCATGTATGTTTCCTGCGCCTACATTAGTTAACACAGTATCTAATCTGGCAGCGGAGATAGCTATTTCTCACCAACTCTGCCTTCAAAGCAGGACAACCCAGGGTTTAGAACCAGGTACTGTGCTCGTACACAAACAGAGCCAGGAGGTCCTGTCCTGCCACCACTTACATTTGTACAGATAAATGGGCGCAGGTCAGCTGAAACACCCCAGAAAAAGAAAAAAAAAAAAAAGGTTACTGTTCCCACTGCAACCAGTAACTCTCAGTACTCGGCTGCCGAGCAAACTTACCGAGGGAAAGCCACACATTTTTTGGATCTTTGGACTGCTGGTAAGCGCCTAGTCCCGCTAAGCCGCCAAACAGAAGGCCAGCAGCTAGTGAAGGGACGCTGCCTTGAATAAAAATAAATACAGAGCAGTCAGTGGAAGAACACACGCAAAGTCAGTCTGCACACCAAAGAAAGGCACCCGCGGGTTCCCGTAATTTGTAAACCCACAAAACCAGCCTAAACAGAGGACACGGGAGTGGGCTGGGCTTGTCTTTAAAGATTCTCTGCAGGCCTCAGCGAGCACCTTGCTTCGGTGGCAGCAAGGACTTCAGCGGGGTTTGCGGGGCCAGTGCCGGCAGCCGGGCCGGGACCTGCACGGCTGAGCGGCCCCGCAGCCCCGGCGGCCGCGGGCCTGCCCGGGACGGCCCCGGCCCGGCACCCACCTGCCTTGGCGTAGCCGACGACGCCGCCCGCCGCCACCAGCGCCGCGTAGCCGAAGCCCAGCCAGTCGTACTCCATCTGCGGGCACAGCGGAGCCGCGGGCAGGGCTACGCCGACCTTGGGCCGCCCTCTCTCCCCCCCTCCCTCTCTCCCTCGCTCCCCGCCGCGGCACCGCCTCCCCCGGAGGTCCCGCCCCCCGGCCCTGACGGGCACCCGGGGAGGAGCCGCTTGCACCCGTCCGGCTTCGGGAGGTTTTACTCGATTGTCTGCCACTTAGTAACACGGTGGGAAAGTCAGAAATAAAGCGAAAGCGCACTCATGCAGCTCTTCTTCCCAGGCTCAGCATCACGCCGGCCTGCCAGGGAGTGGGGAGTGGCGGCTGCGGCCGGTCCATAGCGCCTCTTCTGCGCTGCTCATTCCTCCTCGCACTCTAACCGTGCCCCAGCGTGGGTCCCTTCCACGGGGTGCAGTCCTTTAGGAACAGGCTGTTCCAGTGTGGGTCCTCTACATGGTCACAAGTCCTGCCAGCAAACCTGCTCTGGTGCGGGCTTCTCTCTGCAGGGGCTGCAGCTTCCACCAGGGCGCATCCACCTACTCTGGTGTGGGGTCCTCCATGGGCTGCAGGTGGATATTTGCTCTACTGTGGACCTCCGTTTGCTGCAGGGAATTAGCCTTCCTCACAATGGTCATCACCAAGGGCTTCAGGGGAATCTCTGTTCTGGCACCTGGAACGCTTCCTCCATCTTTTTCACCAACCTTGGTGTCTGCAGGGCTGTTCCTTTCAAATGTTCTCAGTTCTCTCTCCAGCTGCAGTTGCTGTTGTGCAGTAAGTTCTTTCTCATTCTAAACACGTTATCACCAGTGCCATGATGAGCTCAGCCTTGGCCAGCAGCAGGTCCGTCTTAGAGACAGCTGACGCTGCCCAATATGAGGGCAGCTCCCAGTGTCTTCTCACAGAAGCCACACCTGTAGCCCTCCTGCTACCACAACCTTGCCCGGTAAGCCCAACACAGACATCAGAAGAAGGCATCTGGATTCCCTGGAAACTCTGCTGAGGATGCCATGCACAAACAGAGTGATGGTGGTGATGTACTGCAGGGCACAAACCCCAGCACAACGTGGAATAGCCTCCCCAGCACTGCACTAGATGCAGTCCAAATGCAGGCTTGTTACCCTATGCACAGCACCAACCCATACACTGAGATGAGGTATTTCTGTGTTTTATCCTAGTTTGTGCAAAGTAGGGACCTGGGTGGTAACCCACAAAAGGGTTACCCAGCAACCATCAAAACTTTACACTATTTGTACAGTTTAACAAACTAATTACACTACTATTTATACATTTTAACAAACTAAAGCAGAAACATTCATTGGTTAAAAATTACATAACTTTTTGATTAATTCGGGCTCCACCCCTTATTTGCTAATTATATCTCACTTCTCATGCTAATTAGTCCACAGTAGCAGTTCTTCTCTCTTTTTGAGTCTAGGGTCTGTTTTAAGTAGGTGCTGAATGAGTCGGTGGTTGTGACTGTCTACTGCCAGATTTTACCTTTCCCCTAGTTACTGCTCAGTTCTGCTGACTTCACTCCTGGTGGCTCTTGTCCAGACAGCCCATTCATCTTAGCATTGTCTTCTCTTGTCCTTAAAACAAAAGATTAGCTAAGCGTATGATGCTCAAATGCGATTGCTTAATCATAACTGTCCAGCTACAGCTACTAACAAAACAAACAAAAAAATTGCAAAGTTTGACTTAAACCCCTATTCAAATCTTGAGGGGCTCAAATCTTGAGGAGCTTGGCATCAGTCCCAGTTCCTGAAGGAGGGTGCAACTCTCCCAGTCTGAATCTGCAGAGGTGACTGGGACTGAGAGGCTGGAGAGCAACTTTGCAGGAAAGGTCTTGGGTATCCCAGAGTGTCACAAGTTCCCCATGAGGCAGCAGCATGCTCTTGCAGCAAAGGTGATAGACAGCACCCTGAGCTGCATTAGGCAGTCGAGAAATGTGATCCTTCTCCTCTGCTCTGTGGTGAGACATACCTGGAATCTTGGGTCCAGTTCTAGGCTCATTGGTGCAAGGCAGGCTTGGACATACTGAAGCAGATCCAGCAAAGGTCCATGAAGATGATTAGGGCTTGAAACATCTTTGATACAGGAAGTGTCTGAGAGAGCTGGAACTGTTCAGTCTGCATGAGAAGAAGCTCAGAGGCATCTTATTGATCCATATAAGTATCTGATGGGGAAGGGTAAAGCAGGTGAAGCCAGGGTCTTCTCAGTGGTACCCACTGACAGGACAAGGGGTAATGGGCACAAGTTGAACTACAGGAAATTTCATTCAAACATAAGTAGAATAATTTTCATTATGAGGGTGCCCAAACACCGGAAGAGGCATTCAGGCAGACTATGAAATCTCCATTCATGGAGATATGCCACTCCAAACTGGACACAGCCCTGACAATGCTTTGAGAAAGGGAGGTTGGACTTGGTGGGCTCCAGAGGTCCTTTCCAATCTCAGTTTGGTCCATGATTCTGTGTGACACAAACACTGTGAAATTGGTGCAAATTTCTCAGCTGATCTCTGCCTCCTTTCTTCCCAGATGTGCTTTGAGAACTGACCACTGTGGTTTGTGCTTATGACAAAACCTTGTATGTATTTTACAGAAAGAAATACGTCATAAGGCCCACCTGGCACAAGAGGCAAATCACCTTCTGACCTCTGGCAGGGCTTATTCATTAATGCGTGCCCAAAGATTTACCAAACTTGTCAAGTTTCAAGTCCTGCCTTGTGTAGAACAACATAAGTGATCTGTTGATCATGCTTTCTGCTTTATGTTTCTTTTTTTTCCATGGCTGCACTACCAATAGTAGCTATGCTTGGGCCTGGATAGATTTGCAAGGAAGGAAAAAACCAGAAGATTTGAAGCTTGCACACAGTAAACTATGGTAAGGCCAATTCCTTCATGAGGCAATGAACTTTTCCTTCCATAACACACTCTGAAGAAAAGATGTGCAGGGTAGAACTTTGTTCTGTTATATAGGAATGATTATGAGACTAGTACAAATGGATTTCAACAAAAGAAAGTTAATATGGTTGTCAGGCTTTCACTAAACAAACAAAAAAGACCAATACAAACCAAACACACACACACAAAAAAGAAACAAAGCAAAACAGAAACCCAAAACAAAACCGAAATTACTGCAAATCAGTGGCTCCATGGCAAACCACCAGTTTCCCAATTTTTGTCCTAAGGGTTTCTCTATTTTTGCGGTTGTCCTCTTTCTCATATTCTCTTGTCCGCCTCTCTCAGAGCTCCGTGCCTGGAAAAGTCTTAAGACTATAGATCACATTTGCTAAAGTTTACAGTCTTTTGTGGTGACAACTCAATTTGCATTTTTGTAGGATTACCTGGCCTGAAGCATTTAACTAACAAAGCTAATGACTTGCTGATCAAAACCAGGCTGGCTCCTTTGTTTGAAGCAGGACCTCTGCTTTTGGTTTGAAGAACCTAATCAAATAGTATAGAAAGGTTTAACTGTTACCTACTTGATGCTATTGTTTTGCCTTGAGTGCCTATTTCTAGGCCTATTTCTAATGCCTATTTCCAGCCTCTTCAGGTGCCTCTCCCAAAAATGACATTCACAGAGCAGCCAGTTGTTTATCATTCCTTTGAGTGAACCTTGATGCTCACTTAGCAAACCGCCAGCGTGCAGCCTTAGAATTCCTGTAGGCAGTCACCAGTCATGAGCCAGCAGGATTTGCTTAGACAAAGACCTTTCCTTGGATGACCCTCTGTTAGCAAAGGTCTGAATCTTCCCTGACTTCTCTGGCGTGGGGAGAGGAAGGAGATGGAAAGCAGTGCCATAGCTATCGTGTGGCACTGTGAATCTGCAGCAACGAAAATCCGTCTTTGTTCAAATCCAGTAAGAATGATTTCCAGAGAATCAGCAAAAAATGCCCCTCTGCTGTGGAGTAATGCCAGTAGAATTGTTTTAAGCCTTATGTCAAGTTGTTACGTTTCTTAGAAATTTTATGATCACAGGCTGGTCCCTGGTGGAAGGTGAGGGAGTTAATGTGTCCTGCATGTCACAGTGTAACACAGTGTCTTGGCCTCCGAGTCCATGTGTGCTAACAACAGGCAGGATTCCACAGGATTAAGAATGGGAGGGCTGTGAGCCTGCTGGTTTAAGGCTGGCTTTTGCACCACTGCTGCCAGACATCAAGCCACAAGCTCGGCATAACATTTGTCCTCCCTTCTCTTAAAAAAATCCATCTTTTGAACCCACTGCCAGGGAATTTAGTTCAGGGCCTCGAGACCAGAGCCCTAGAGCAATATTTGCACAGATACCTGGTTTGAAATAGCAGGCCCAAGCCCTCCAGGGAACATAAGAGGCACAGTGCTGCATCTTGCTTTCCTTAGACCCTCTCTCACAGCTGTTTTCCCAGGGACTCTTTCACAATCGTTGCAATCTGGCACTCGCGGCCAGACATTTTTGGCTGCTGTGCACACCTCTGATGTTGCAGGCACACACAGAACATACATCTTCCTAGGGGTGGGGGATTTTTGGAACTATTTGGATGTGTTCAGCTGAGGGAAATTGCGTGAAATCTGCAAATTATTCACAGTGGGGAACAGCACACCTGCAGCCACATATGTTGTATAAGCCTGAAACTGCAGGTCCTGCTGATCCCAGAAGCTCTGGGAAGTGCTTGGCCACAGGGTCTCTGTCTGCTGCAGCCCTGCTCATTACCCAGTGCTGAGCACTGGCTTGTCTGCTGGCTTGGATCAAGTCCTGGGAGCTAACTAATGTCTCAGCTCCCCTCTTAATTTAACAATTCTGTGCTCTGGGGTGGAAAACAAGCTACCTGAGGATGTTTACTGCACCTGAAGAAATAGCATGTCTTAGGAAAGTAGCCTTAGGAAGGTAAAAGCTTGTGAAGAAACTCTCAGCTAAATTTAATATCTAACAGATGGGAGATTCTATAGGAGAATGCTCCACTTAATTTGAGACCTAGCAAGCACTGGCCCTGTCAGCTCATACATCCCATTGCAACTACTGTGCTGTAGAACCACATTGCAGATAATCCACGCCTTGCATGACTACCTGCTTTCATTAATAGACCAGTTAAACAAAACCTGATGATAAGTCCAAGGTTTGTCCTAGGCTAAGATGATAGCAAATAAAGGGTGAAGCAATGGTGATGTCTCTACTACTGACAGAAGGTGCTAGCTACTCCAAATGTCCTTTGCCCCCTACCTTACATACAGAGTGGCAAAAGAGGAATGCATGCTGCTTCTCTCTTTCATTTTTGATATACTGAATATCTGAGATGCTAGGGAAAGAAGGAAAAGCATTGCAGTATCTGCAACAGGCACAGAAGTTTGCACAGTCATGGAGCTGCTGCATCATACAGTATGTAAAAACATCCTTGATGCTAGGAGTGCACAAAGGTTGATGAAAGGAAACTGATGATTTTCATTCATAAGCATGAATCTTCATCCCAAGGTGATGACAGCCTGTGCAGATGTACTTGTCATAGCTTCAGAGCCTTGTCTAGTGGGGTCTTGAGCCCCTCCAAGGATGGAGACTACCCAGCCTCCCCACACAGCCTGTTCTGTGCTTGTTTCAACATCCTTGGAGTCAAAAGGCTGCAGTTCTACATACCTTACATCCTACAATGTGAGATTTCAGCTCCTTGGTCATACAGACTATGTAAAAGTCTTTAGGAGCTCAATAAGCAGAAAGGCATCCAGTGGGTTGTCTAAGCAAGTCAAACTGATTTCAGTGGAAAGTCTGACTTGCTTGGAAATCCCATTAGAGAGAGCATTTCCTCTGCATGCCCCGTGCCAGTCGGTGTCTAAGTGATGACTGAACAGAACTGAAAACTTTGGCTCTCCGTTAATACTGATCCAGAAAGGCAGCTACAAGTAGCACCGTGAAAGAGTTTACTTTTTTTTTATTTTCCTTTGCCATAACTGGAAAGTGAAAAATGAGGACGTACGGATACAGGTTGCTCAGAGCCCAAACTCCCTCCATAGAGGCACACTACAGTTGCTGAACTGAATCACTGCTGCCACTGTTGTGCAGGGGAGTGTACCTCCTCCAGTTTTCATCTTTCCCTGTCTTTTACTGCTATTTCAAAGTAACACTAATATGGTTAGGTCTCATTGGTTTTGATGCACTTCTTCAGCCTGGCTGCCAGAAATCATTCTTTTCTCTCTTCTGCAGTGATTAACTGTAATGTTCTTTCTGAATAACAGTAACAAAAACAAAAACCAACCCAACAAACAAAACCAACCCAACCAACCAACCAACCAACCAAACAAAACAAAACAAAACAAAAGAAAACAAAACCCCAAAAAAAACCACCAACAACCCCCAACCAAAAAAACCCCACCAACCAACTCACAGCCAGACAGAAATCTGTTATGTTTTCCTCTATTCTTACTTAAAGAAGTAATGTAACCATTTTTAAAATACATGTATTTTTTCAGGTTCAGAGTGCAACACGCTGTTGTGTCCATAACTTCAAACTGCTGATCTTATTGCTTCTGCTGTTGGGTGATATTTTGCCATTTGTCTGTGGAATCTGAACAATGACTTGTTCGTACTCTGGGCTACTTTAAATATTCACACAAAATGGGGAGAATGTCTTTATTTTATTTGGGATGTTTCAATTTGGGGGATACTCAGCTTGACAGAGCAAGAAGGGCGTGATCTGGTTCCAGACCTCTCAAGTTCTTAAGTCTCCCATCCTTCCTAAAACTACCTTTTTAAAATAATTACTTTCTGTGAAATACTTCTCTCTTCATCTGCCCCATGAGAGCAAGATAACAAAGCTCCCTTCTTCTTTCCTCTTCAAAATACTGAACAGATTTTCCATAAAAGTTCTGCTCTTGAGGTAAACTTTAGTACCTTTCTGCAAGGATCTGCATTATTAAGTGTTGGCAGCTATAAATGCAGAATAAGCTGACTGAGGCAGATCCTGCCTGTTCAGAACCTTGCCTGCAGGTTACAAGCCATGCTTCAGGACATTTATATGTGATGTGTTGTTGTTTCTGAACTGCTTCAGTTTGCTAAAAGACCCTGAAAAAAGTGATGTTTTAATAAAGTTGGTGTTAAGTTGCTCTTATTTGAGGTATTCTTCGAGCAATCACTGCCTGCTCAGAAGAAAGGCGGCAGAGCAGCACACAACCTCCTTAAAATCAGGCATCCCAATTTTTACTGCTTTCATGCAGCTGATTAGGTCACTCAATAGTGCTGCTAACACGCCATGTAAATACAACCACAATAGCTTCAGGAATAACCATTCACGTTTGCTTCCTTGCTTTGTTTTTCAGGACATGGTGACTGCTATGCATAATTTCTAACTTCTGCTGGCCATCCTAAAATATTCTCGAGCACTGATTTGTTGTTTTTCTTTTTTCTCTGCAACTTGTTTAGTCTGTCGAAATTTTGTGTGCTTCATGTAGACTTGCAAGGGAAAATGCTCTCAGACATTGAATGACCTCCCTCTAGTGGCTATGACTGCGAAATAAAAGTAGAGCTGCGATGAAGTGAACCCCAAGGTTAAGCGTTTGTATTAACCACGGTATGAAATGAAAGGAAGTAAACTTGGGAAGAAGACTTATGCCACATCAAAATATGCCACAGAATTGCTATGTTGTTACCAAAGCTTAGTTACTGCTCTTTCAGCCCTGAAAATAACCTTCCCCACTTTCCATCTTCTCCCTCTGTATCCTTGCACACGACAATTGTATTGGGTTTGTGTGGCCAGGTTTTGGTAGCGGGAGGGCTACAGGGGTGGCTTCTGTGAGAAGCTGCCAGAAGCTTCCCACATGTCCGGTAGAGCCGATGCCAACCAGCTCCAGGATGGACCTGCTGCTGGCCTAGGACGAGCCAATCAGGAATGGTAGTGACGTATCTGTGATAACATATTTAAGAAGTAAAAGGAAGTTATTGGGCAGATGAAAACTGCCGCCAGAGAAGAGAGGAGTGAGAACAATTCTGCAGACACCAAACTCAGTGGAGAAAGAAGGGGAGGAGGTGCTCCAGGTGCCGGAGCTGAGGTTCCCCTGCAGTCTGTGGTGCAGATCATGGTGGAGCAGCAGTCCCCCTGCAGTCCATGGAGACCATGGAGGGGGTACAGAGATCCACCTGCAACCTGTGGAGGAGCCCATGCTGGAGCAGCATTCTGGTAGGGACCTGCTGACCTGTGGAGAGAGGAGCCCATGCTGGAGTTTGTTTTTCTGGTAGGACTTGTGGCCCTGCGCGGGACTCACGCTGGAGCAGCCTGTGCCTGAAGGACTGCACCCTGTGGAAAGGTGACCAACGTTGCAGCAGTTTTTGAAGAGCTGTTGCTTGCTGGAGAAGTTCATGAAGGACTGTATCCTGTGGGAGGGACCACACGGGAAGCAGGGGAAGGACTGACTGTAACCCCCATTACCCAGGAGGAGGTAGAATTTGGGAAGGAAGGAGGGGTGAGGGAGTGTGGTTTTAAGATTTGTTTTACTTCTTGTTCTCCTGCTCTGATTCTGATAGCAATAAATTTAATTAATATCCCCACTTTGAGTCTGTCTTGCCAGTCACGGTAATCGGTGAGGAATCTCTCCCAGTCCTTACCTCAGCTCATGAACCCTTTGTTATATTTTCTCTCCTCTGTCCAGTTGCAGAGGGGAGTGGGACAGTGGATGTAGTGGGTACCTGACATCCAGCCAGGGTCTGCCCGCTACACAACCTAAGAACACTGGTGGGTCAAAATCTGTAATGAATTTTTTTTTTCCAGTTCTGTTAGTTGTCCAAGTAAGACAAATACGCAAGCTCCTCTTTTTCAGATGTGTAGAAAAGCTGCAGTGCCTGAAATCCTGTCTGATTTTACTAACCACACACATTAGTCTATCAGAAGATGCTGTTTTCTCTTACAAACCTTGTCCCAACAGATATTAAAAGAACAGGTAAGATCTGGGAAATGCAGCATCTTTATTCCATTTCTAGTAATTTTCCTTTAGTTCTCTACTGTAAATATCAGTATCTTTGACAAAACAGTATCTGTATGTGTAGCCAGCAGTTGTATTCCTGTGTTTAAGATCTTGTTGACTGTGATTCAGTACCTTGTCTGCACATTTGTCTTTTAGACACAAAAAGTTCCAAGGATGAGTGGCTGTGTTTGTATCTTTATAGAAAAAGATGGCAATGACAGTGTAGCAAGACAAAAGTGGGTGGAAAACAGCCTGTTAAAAATGACAAAAATGCAAAGCTCCTTCAGCTGCAAGAGAAGCTTTGCCCTGGTGTCTCCTTTTGGATCTCTCATATTTATGGCCTTCAAGTGTTTTGTGGAAGGTGAAATTTGCAGGCAGTGTGAGACGAGCCAACCTAAGCTGCATCTACAGAACATCCAAAAAAACCCTATCTTGTGAGTTTATGCTTCTGGCACAGCAAAAAAATAATATGGATGTTGCCATAAACAAAGGTATGTGGCAGCTGTAACCAGAATTTCATTACTTTGTTTTTATCCCTCTCTATATTGGGTTTATCAAATAAAATAACAAGCCAAAAAGTGGGGGGTTGTCCGGGGGAAAATACAGAAAATATTACTTTTTCACAGAAAGCATTAAGCTAAAGATAAAACTTTATAAAAGACAAAAACTGGCAGTGATAGCAGGAGATAAATGCTTTAAATGGCCTGGGACGTGCATTACCATCCCAAATTAAAAACCTGTTCATAACAGATGGCTGTAAATGTGGCATGTGGAAAGTCTTGGAAAATGCTGACACAATGGCAAAGCAGAAGGATATCTGACAAAACAGGAACTACCCCAGGACATGCACAAAAATACCGGAAGGCACTACCTTCCAGGAGTACAAAACTACTGACTTCACACTATTCAACACCTCCCAAATTGAGCAAACTAGGCATTTTTGTAAATTAATTAAAAATTGGGGGAAAGTATAGCTCAGTACAGGTTAAAAAAAATGATTTTACAACATTTTCCTTCAAATATTTGCTTGAATGACTGAATTCAGGTTCAGAAGCTTTTCTGGGTCCTCTTCTTATAAATGCAGTTTGTCTGAGAAGTGATGATGATGATCAAAGTTAATATAAATTTTGGCACGTGTTGCTCATTCTACTTTTGTCCAGCTCTCATCTCTCATTCCATCGAGTTCAGCAGAGTTTTATCCCTGAAAACCAGGAGCAGGAAGAGCTGCCTCATGGGCAGCAATACTGAGCACTGCCCTGGAAACAAGTTCACTGCCACCGGGTCTTAAGGACAGCCACCATCATCACTGCATTGCTCAGGCGTGAAGACTGCCACAGGTCAGTCCCTCAGATGCCTTTAATGTCATATCTATCCTTGATGATGGAGGTTTGGAAGTAGGAAAAACACTGTTTCAGAGCCTGGATCTCATTCATGGGATTAAGGCAGCACAACCTGCTTCTCCTCTAAACCCTTCCTGGTTTTTGGCCATCCCAATTCCAGTATGAGCTAATCTGCAAGTGTTGTCAGTTCACTCCCTTTCTTCCTTGCATTGCTACCATAGATTGTGAAGAGAAACATAGACAGTTTCCACAAAATGAGCCACTGCGTTTGCATTTCTGTTACACACACACGTAAGCCAACATTAGGCTGGAAATCTTGCAGCATAAAGGGCTGCCTGATTTGCCTTGACCTTCCAAGTCCTGTAACTGTGATTTAAGAGCCAAACCTAGCAGTTAAAACCTAGCTGCCAATGGGCTAATCTCCACCAGCCCCCTGAAGCAGCTCATGCTTCCTCTTTGGCATTTCTCTCTAGGCAAAGGGACAACTTCTTTGCACTTCTATGCCACTAACTGATCCGACCTTTCCTCCTACACTTTACGAGCTTGTGCACAGGATTCTATTCTTTAGAAATCTTCCTTAAGTGTTCCTATCCTTGACAATATTAATCTGCAGGTAACCCATCACACTGCAAAGCCCATCACACCTCGGACCTCCCTGCCCAGTCATGAGTGCTGTTTCCCCAAGAAGACAGCTCAGACAAGTGGAAAAAAATCCCGGACATCAAAATCAACAGGCTCAGCATGCCTTCCTTGCTTGCCACTAGTGCTGCCAAAATGGGCTGTCACTAGCCTGGGTGTTTCTCTGTGTGAAACAACAGGAGTGACAACAACATGCTGGTGGGCACTGGCAAGAATCACAGCTGGAAACACCTCCATGGAGAGGTGAGCCGAGGTGGCCACCATATAATGTCCAATTGGTGGCAGGTGCTGGGGCAGTAGGTGAAAGGGCAGATATCTGACAAACACAGACTTGATTTACCATCTAGGATCTTGTTGAGCATCACCCAGAAGTGCTTGTCAGGGCTGTAGCTGCTCCCAGACCCCACCAGCAGATCAAGGGTGCGCTAGTCCTACAGTACAAATTCCACAAAGGGTCAAGGTGACACCCATGTACACAGATCCAAGGTAGGTGGTCAGGTTGTGTGTCAGGGGTGGCTTGCACACATGTGGAGGGTGACCAGCCCCGAGGTTTTGTGCCTGGCCCCATCCCTGTGCAGTCTCCCCACTGCCCAAAGCTGGTTCAGCCATCAGTGTTTAAGAAGATGGAGAGAAGCTGATGAGCAATTGTGAGTGGGATGGAAATGATCACCTCTTGACCCTGTACAGAGACATGAATTTGTCTGACTGAGCTCATAAGACAGCATGCAAGAACAATTTGCTCTGAAATTCTGGTTTGTCTGTTTTCTTGTTTGTTCAGTAATACAAGTTATCTCACCTGTCTTTGGAAGGGAGGTGGCTGGTAAAGGTAGGGGGGACTCCTCAGAAGAAAAGATTTTCTTTCAAGGTGAGATTGAAACAAAAATCAACACCCCTCCTTAAAAATGTATAAAGGCTCAAGTTTGTCTTTTTCCATCATAAATTTTCATTTCAGTGGGTATGCAAATGCAAAAATGTGTGTGTGGAGGGGTGAAGGTTTAACTCAAATAAGCTCAAGATTGTCAAGCTTTAAAGCAGACCTCAGAACCTGAAGAGAAGGTACTAAACCTCAGGAAAAAGAAGCTTATTTAAAACACAGTGCTCTGAATTAAGGCAATGCATGTCACCTTCTTCTGCTGTTAGGCTGTTGACAGTCATAAGAGAGGTAAACTTCACCTTGTGTGTTGACTCATCTGACAGATAATAAGGATTTGGTCTCAGTTCCAGTAGCTTCATTTAGCACGTTTTGGATGTAATTTTCCTGAGCTGATATTCACCAACAAACTGACTCTAGTGCTTTGGTAGAGTTGCAGTCCTGTATCAGAGGAGCTGAATTCTAGAGGGAAGTTTGGGAAACACCTGCTTCCCACAGTGGGAGTGAACTGGACCTGTGGGATGCCGAGGACAGCCAATGGGAGAGCTGCTCTTCAGGAACTGCCGGTGCCCACCCCAGCACCTTTTCAGGCACGCTTCTGCCAGTTTCCACCCTGGCTGCCCAGGTAATGTGCCAGCAGCAAGGTTTGTCCCTCAGCATGTGTAACATAGCTTTAGGTGTGGTCAGATGAATTTACTTATAGATGAAAGGAGGGTATAGGTTCAGGTGACCAGAATGGAGTTCCCCCCTAAAAAATATGAGGGCTGTTGGCAATTCAGCATGTGGGAATATCAGGAAAAGTCTCTGTTACTGCATCTGGACTGATGTTTAGCTGGTTACATGCATAAGTTATCACAGACATTACCTGATGTCAGTATTTAGAAATAAAAAAGAACATTTCCTTAAACGACTCTCATCTAATTCTTTTCTCCAAGGAGTCATGCTCTTTGAAACCTTTTACACCAGTGTCTGATGGTTGAAAGATAAAGGAAAACCAAGTGAGGGAGCACAAGCTCATTTAGTAACTGTGGCTTTTCAAAAAGACTTCTTGAAGACATACCTTCCTTATCCCATCATCTCTAAGTGCTGTTTTTAGTGAGAAGCAAAAAATTATTTGTGAAGAAAAGTATTACTCCTTTCCAGTATTTAAATTCTGGTGACTGTGAATTGCATAGAGATCAAACCCTATTTTAAGTTATATCTTCTCAGATGAACTACAATATCTGAATGGTGGATAAAGGACAAGAGTAATTTTTCAGGTAATTCTGCCATGAAGAAGGTGTTTTTGTGATTGCTGTGATGGTGTTGCAAAACCTTCCCTTGAGCAGGTTTTTCAAAAGCGGAAGGTTTTGATGAGGAGATTGCAACAGCTTTGTAGGCATGAGACTCAATAATAGTCACAGGAAAATCCCTATTTTTTTAATGCTTTATTCCTATGAGAACTTCTTGCTCAATCAGGAAGTTTCATTAAAATAATGGAGAATATGAACAAAAGAATGGGGATTAGTTATATGAGTAATGATGCAGACACAGGTACAAAATACTTTTTTTTCTAGAGTGTGGCTTATTCAACTAGCATCACTGTCTGGAATCATATTAAAAAAACTTCTGTGTCTCTCTCTGTCTGACTTTTGAAGGGTGGGGACTAAGCTAAGGAAAATTAACAATTATACCAGGCAGAACAGAACCACATCAGTGTGTGATGTATGCATTCCAGAGAATGTTGTTCCAAGAGCCCATATCTGCAAACAACAGTGGAATGGAGAGGTACCAAAATGGTTTTAAATGATGAAGTTGTTACGGTGAGAAGCTCAATGCAAGTTTAAGTGTCTGAAAAACCTCCACAGATCTGTCTGTACAAGTAAATAGCCATGTTAAAAATAAGGAAATGGCAAATGTAATTGATTATTATGCTAGCAGTGCTAGTTAGAATTTTCTGGTATTTCTCTTTTATCTCACACTCACATACAAGGCATGTGAACAAGATGTGCGTTGGGAGCTAACAGCTCTAGTTTGAAAGTAAAGCTACTGCATCAGATAAACTGCAGTGAAGGACAACTCCCATCTCTCTTGAGATCATACTGGTTTGACTCTCAGAATCACCTGCCACATGCCTGCCATTACCCAAGACATACTGTAGGCCACTCTTCCTATTTTTCTATCTACCATTCAGCTCCCAACTGAGGAGTTGCCATCAGAATGACACAGACATACTTTCAAAGTCTATGAGTGGTTTAACTCTCCACTTACTTACAAACAAAACTATCCATCATTTCTATTCCTTTATGATTACTGAGAAAAGTAATCAATTACCTCATATTCACTTTGATGCAAAAGTTTGTCTAGTTGTGAATCAGGCAGTGATATCATGCTGTGGACCCAATGTCACTTTTGGTCTTGCACAAGAGCAACAGTGCCACGGTGCTCCTTTCCCACTCCCTTTCCCTCCAGGACAGATGGCCCACAGCTGGTCTTCATCCTGTAGGCTTCTTGCAGAAACCAGGAATAAAAGCAGCGCTGCTCTGGCACTTTCCCTGCACATTCCCAGCTTCCCTTACACCAAGTGACTGCCAAGTGTCACTCAAGATCTCTGTGGAGAGGTGTTAATGACCAAGGCACATCCCAGAGGTGGAACCATACTGTCCACAGGTGTCTAGGTGAATTTTGTGACAGCCAGAATGAAAGCAAGGAAGGCAGGTGCATTTCTGTGGCTAATGGCTGGCACAGCTGCTAACCACTGTGCTCCCCTTGTAGGAGCAATCACTGCCTTTTCATGGAAGCTCAGAAGGGCTGCTCTAGCATGGCAGGATGCATCTGCAGCCTTGTTCAGTAGCCAGAACATACCTGGGCACTCGTACAGGGCAGGGAGTGAGTGGGTGATTTCTGTGGCAGCCAGTTGCTACACGCAAACTTTCTCTTGCAGCTCATAGCCTGAGGGGATTGCTAAGTGCTCAGCAACTCCTGTATTTGGATTGGTAATACTCATTGCATTGCTGCAAAACTGAGACTGATGGCTCAGACAAGTGATCCCCCAATAGCCTAGTGTGTTCCCCTACTTCCCTGCCATATCTGTATCTGAGCTGGAGATACAAATAGTGGGATGAAGTTATTGATGCTGGGCTTCATGTGAGATGGAAAAATGGGTGTGAGTGTTCTCATGCAGGGTATTTTTGTGGTATCCAGGAACAAGGATCCTGGGTGAGTGCCAGAACCTGCCGTCTCTTACATTTATCATCAGGGAATGAAAGCAATAGGAAAAGAGAACACTGGAAAACTGATTAAGTTGTCCCCACCACAACAGCAGCAGCTGTTGCACATACCCTATTAAAGCAGGTTAGAGACAATCTCTTGGGTATGTTTCCCAGGCTGCAGTAACAGTTCTGTTCTCTTTGTAACAGGGCAGAGAGGACAGAGGCAAACTCGCCAAGAAGCTGTCAAGAGGGACTCCAACTTGCCAAGAAGCTGTCAAGAGGAACTCCAGAAAGGGTCTATTTTGGCAACAAAGAGCTTCTAGTGCTCAGCCATCTTGTGCACACTCAGTAAAGAGAGCAGAAGCGACAGTGCAATCACACGCTGTTATTCTGCAGATGAGCCTGTTCTGAAAAAACAGTTTAATCCAGTGCATTAGACTGGGAGTCAGGTATCAGTGTTTCAGTACTGGCTTTTCCCATGGTTTGCTCTAAGACTATCATTTCACCCCTTTCTGCTTGCTTTTGTGAATGGAAAATTATAGCACTGATCTCCCCTGTAAAACTGTGTTGGCATATCTGAATGAGAAGGGCTTCTCTTACTTCTTGTGACCTTAATTTTCCCACTTGAACAATGTGTAAATTGCTAGTGACCAGCATAGGTGTATGTCAGTGTACACAATGGTGCATACCCTGAGGAATTATTATAACCTAAGACTGCCTGAATCCCAGCTCATGCCTATGCTGTGACACTATTGCATGGAAGTGAGGACAGACTTTGGCTTGGAAGAGGATTCAGAAAAGTTACCCTGAGGTACTCAGTAGCAGGGACTGTGCATTCACACCTCTCCCAGCACCATCAGAGCCTACTTTCTGCTTTATATGAGCAAAGAGGGGAAAGGTGGCCCAGTGGTAAGGCTGCTAGCCTGGGATGTGGCTGCTACCCTGCACTGTGGTGGTACGTGCTTCTTGTGAGACCTGGGGAAAGTGATTTAGGTCCAGACACTCCAGACCTACATACCTTGAAAATACTTTCCCTTAACTTCCCCATTATTCTATTTCTTATCTGAAAAGTGACTTTCAACAACTTTCTGTCATGCAGGAGTGATGTGGGAGATAAATGGCCTGAGATAAATAAAGGAGAAGTTAAGACAGATAAAAGTTAAAGAGAGATAAAAAAGGAGAAGTTGAGACTGTTGTAGGAATGTCTTAACTTTCCTTCTTTAACTTAAGTGTTGGAAGTCTTTAGCCTTTAAGGGGGTAAGAAAAAGTCTTGGTCTTCATTACATGACTTTGGGTAATAAGTATGCTTTTTTAAGATTTGGGGACCAGTCTTTTTTTACCTTTTGTCTGAACTGAGATTATCATGTCTATCTGAAACTCCAAATATCTCTTTGGTTTAGTTCTTTCATGATACACTACCCATCCAAACTGGTCCTTAAATGACTTCTCTCCTTGCCTGGTGGCCTCCAACTTTTTGTTCTAACAGCTGGACTGTGGCCCGACACCATTACCTACCTTTGATATGCCTGAAAAGTCAAAGAAAGAGGCTTGGTCAAACCTGGATAGGAGTTTTTTTGTTAGAGCTTGGAACTGAGTCCCAGGCTAACACCTCATGCACTGAAAGGGATGATTTCTCACCTCAGTCACTCAGTGCTCTGGATCTGACTTGGATATGTTCTGGTGAGTGTCTGACAGAGTCTGACAGGCTTATAAGTTTGGATTCAAAATCCTTGACAACCACATTCCTTGAGCACATCTGTCAGAGTGAGATGGCCAGTTTTGTCCAGGCAATCTAATGTGATGGCAAGGAAAACAAGAGGAAAAAACCATATATGCTGTGGAAATGCTGCATCTTTCAGATGCAAAGAGAACAACCACAAAAAAATGTTTTGCCAATGTGCAACGCCGGAAAACTTACGGTGATTTTTGTGGAAACAACAATAAAATATGCAGCCTATGTAAGCTACATAGTGCAGTACAACAAATGGCAACCACCTAAAGATTTCTGACTGTGGAGAACATATCTGGTCCCAGGTTTATTACTTCTGAGGCAATGGACTCTAGTAAAATCACAGCAATCAGCTTCTAGGAAAAGGCAGCTAACTACATGTGCTAGCTACATAAATATGTGCTGATGATTATTCTATGAATATCTTAATCAGTAATCACTTGTGCTTCTTGTGCATGCCAGCTGTAAAATATAGTTATCAGAAGAGCAAGCACTATTCTCATAGAGTTATGTGATAAGTTACAGTAGGAAGAGGGTGAAAAGAAAGAAAAAGACAGGAGAAGAAATTTGCCTGTGCTTCCATTCCTCATATCCCTGCTTTGCGCTGCTGTGAAGCTCTAGGGAGTCAGAAGCAGTAGGTGCTTCTAAAAACAACGTCCATAGGGGTGAAGTCCTGTGCATCATCCGGCCCTTTCCCAGTCGTGTGAACAAGGTAAAAGTAATTGTATGTGCATTCAGTAAAGATGAAAATACTCGCTCTGATTCTGTTTCTCTGCACAAATCCTCCACCTTGTACAATGGAGTTTAGGCAGTAGTTATGAGGATGTGGGCTTTTTGCAGTTGTTATAGGAGAGCTGGTATGTGTGTGCATGTTTTTGGACCCATAGAAAAGCATGTGAAGACTAGATGTTGACTCTAGCCTGAACTTAGATTTTCTGGTGCTGGAGCAATAAAGAATGACAAATTGATTTCAATTTGTTGAAAAATAAAATTTCCCCCAGAAAAAATGAACATCTGGTAAAAAACATCACTACAGTGTTTACATAGATTACATATTTTATTTTTATTACCTCTCTTTTCATCATCTCAGATTTTACAGGTAAAAGGCTTAAATCATCTTAAATGTCCAAGGATTTCTGTTTGAACTTAGATCCCCAGGCATTTTCCAGCTCAGATGTGGAATGCTAATTCACAGTCTGCACAGCACAGTCACTCTTCCTCAATGTTCAAAAAGGGCCAGCAAGCTTATTTGTTAGATCAACCTTTTATACAAATTATGATCTGATTAAATTTTTCATCCAGGCTTTGCCAAAATCAACCTCAGTTATGTGCTTCTGTGTGTGTGGGTGCAAGTGCACAGAATCATAGAATACTTTGGGTTGGAGAGGACCTTAAAGATCATCCAGTTCCAACCCCCCTGCTATGGGCAGGGATACTTCCCACTAGATCGAGTTGCTCAAAGTCCCACCCCACCTGGCGTGGAACATTTTCAGGGATGGGCCATTCAGCACTTCTCTGGGCAGCCTGTTCCTTTTCCACACCACCACCACAGCAAAGAATTTCTTCCTTATATCTAGTCTAAACCTACCCTTTTTAGATTTAAGGCCATTCACCCCTGTCCTATGGCTGCAGGGCATGGACAAGGCCAGCAGGTCTCTCATGCAGTGAAGGTCAGCCTGTAGACAGGAGATACTGCCATAGACCATCCTTTCTGCCTGGCTGGAGAGGAAGATATTGGTGAAGCAGCCCAGCAGGTGCTGCACCACCCACCAGAAATGGTGTCTTGTCTTCCATGTGGACACAGTAGATGTTTTGGGGCATGTACAGATCCCTGAAGAGCTGCTGGAAGGTCTCGAACTCTTTGTTCAGTGTCACGATGTAGGCAACAAGGAACACAACCTCCTCAGCTGAGAGGGCACGGGTGATGTAGATGTTCTGTGTTATGTACTCTGTGCAATTAGATTCTCTGAATGATGTTTTTAAACATCACCTTTCCTTCAGAAAGGACACCTTGTCTTCATTAAGTGCTTTACCGGCTTCTGCTAAAATTGAACTCACTGAGAAGTTCAGCCTCGTAAGACATTTTTGTGCATGCACAGTAACAGAGTAGAAAACAAATGGAAGTGAAACACTGAGAACTGGAACAGCAAAGAAGCAGTATCTGAGTGTATTCACTATTGTCCAGAAAAACAGTCTCTCTTGAAATATTGCAGAGAGGTCCAATCAGACACCACCAACATCTTGTTTTGATGTCTGTGCTTGCTTCCTGCTGGAGAATGTACACATCCATCTGATGCCCATTATGCAGCTGCTGCCCTTATTTTCAATATTAATAATTGCATGGCCATCATTGATGTGGAAGCAGCGTAAGTATCAAACAACTTGCAGATGGAAGCTGCTCCACAGCACCCTGAAGATTAAACAGACAAGTTGCATAATTACTGGCTTGGCAACGAACAGCTGGCACATATCTCACAGTGCCCCCAGATTCAATTTATGGGTATGTTCTTTACTGCTCCCTCCCCACTCTCCCTGCATGTATCATATAGCTCTTAAAACTTCTGTGCATGCACCCTGTGACAGGAAAACCTCTTGTATTTTCCTCTTGTATAATTTTATTTTTTTTTTAAACCATCCAAGTGTATCAGTTATCACAGCTTCCGAATTGTGGAAGGCTTGTGACACAAACTAAATACTGCTTCAATATGTCTCAATGACAATTACACTACTTACTAGATCAAGTATATATTAGCTGTTGTGGCCTTTATGCTGTTTTATATCCTGGATGAATATAATTTCTAGAAGGTAATTATCAGAAAAACAGTTCCATACAAACCATTTTCCAGCCAAAGAATAAAAGATGGAGAACAACCACTCATGTGTCTTCCACCTCTATGTTCTTGTCTTCACTACTCTTCATTTCTAATGTCAGGCCACAAACCTTCATATATAAAAAGAGAATCCTTTTTGCCTCTGTGTAGAGTCATATCACAGCCATTACATTTTTTTTTCAGCAATGCTTTCTTAATTTGTAAATTTGAAATCTGACAAACAGATTCTGCCAAGAGTCATGGATGTGTTGTGATGAGCTCCAGACTTAGATCCCTGACAAGGAACTGGGTTAGCAAAAGGTGCTATTTAAACTACTTAAGTTAACTGTAGGCCTTCTGATGAGACATTCTAATTTCTAAGAACTGTGCATGCATTCGGTATAAGATGCTTATGCAATGAGAGCTTGTGGTGTGACTGACTAAAGTGAAATCCTTGATCTCTTTCTTTCAGCTGTGAGTCTGTTCCTGTGATTTGCCATGAGACAGCATTTTTGGGGCATGTTAACTTTTTGCAGGATCATGTCCTTTTGCTCCAATGTGAAGCAATGCTGAGGCAAAATCAGTTGATCTGAGATTATGCCAGTCAGAAAATGTCCTGAGTGGGCAGTCCATTGTGCTACAGAGAGAGAAATACTATCACCTACCTTCCAGCTCTTGCAGATAAATCACCTCAGGTGCTGGCAGGTCCCTCCCAGAAGCTGTACTTCCATCCTGGCCCCAAACAGCCTCCAGGATTCTCTGTTCAAACAGATTGAAGGTTGCCAGCAGTGCGTTCAGCCCATCAGACACAGTCCCAAGCTGTAAGGAGGAGAGGAGCTCCGGAGAAGCTTTGTGAGGATTTATGGTCAGAATAACCCCCAAGAGGGGCAGCAGTGCAGGACAGACCTGGCAGTCAAACTTACCTAGAGACAGCAAGCAGCAGAGCCACTCCTCACCAGGCAGTCAGAAGAAACAGGTAGGGATAGCTGCAGTCCTGCTGGAGATCCAGTGCCCTCCTTCACAGACATCAGTGCCTTCAGAAGGAAAATGGTTCTGATGGAGCTGAGGAGCTGGAGCAGATCTGTGCAAAGTCCCAGGGAGTAACAGAGACTCACTTGATGCTGCTGAGAAGCCATCTGGAAAACACTGCTCCTGAGCTGAGACCACTATTCAAGTCTAGAACAGAAATGCACAGCAAACACCATTTTCCTAATCTAATTGCTACTGTGAATTATATCCAGGTGTAAACACCACTCCCCTGCCTGATACCTCAGAAAAGCAAGTTGACATGCTGATGACTATAAGACCAGCAGCCTCTTGCTGTCCTCTGCGCACTCCGTAGGGAATTCATCATCTTCCCACCTTCCTACTTGGTCAGATGGCTGCAAGACCATTTCTGCCCCTCTGCCATAGTCTTAACATGAGACCTCCATCCAGCTGGAGTTAGGAAGATGTAGAAAGAGAATAGCAGGGGGCAGATGCCAACATTCCTGCAGGAGTCAGGGGAAGTCTCAGTTGGGAGCAGAGAGCCCAGGTTGTTTTTCCGGAATACCAGTGGCTGAGATATTTTAAGGCATTTAGACGCCTTTGAAACTGTATGCTCAGATGTTTTTAAAACTACTTTAGGCATTCTGTAGTCTGCTACACAGGTAGGAAAACCTTCAAGATCTTAAAATATATACATTATATGTAGGTATATATATATGTGTATAAGGAGATTGTTCTCTCAGATATTGAAGTCTGCATTACTAGCCTGGTTCATAGCAAACAGGTAAAGCTACATGCAGAAAACAAGATGGGTCTGGTCTTCATAGGAGTGCAATGCAATATTTAACCTGTCCTTGGTCTGTTTTGTTCCTGGAGTTTTGTTTTTTTTCCTTGCACAGACATTGCTGCAACACCTTTGCAGAAATCCAGACTAACCATGATCCTTTGGTACTAACAGCCTTGGGGGAAAGAAGGCTGCATGCTTGGTGCTACTTCTTAATTCTGGTGCCTCAATTGTCTGGCACAGTTAGTGTTTAGAAACCTCAAAACATACACGTAAATGATTGCTGTGGAAAATCAAGCTGCCAAAACCTTTGGGGTTTGGTTTTTTTTTTTTTAAGTTTTGTTATTTTAGCACTAGTTCTACTTTGTGCTGTTCTTTGTGAAATAAGATGCATGCCTTAAATTATAGGCAAAAACTCACAAAAAAAACCCCCAACCAAACAAAATAAACTTAAAAAACCCCACCTACCCACCTAAAAAGGCCCCAAACAACCGAAAAACCCAATAAACAAACAAACCAAAACCAGTCAAACAAAGAAATAGTGTGTAAGTCACATGATTCACCTAATTGGAGTCTTTCTCAGGTATCAGTGATTTATTGATTTTACAGACTCATCCTAAGCTCAGATGCAAGGAGAAGCCAAATCTAAATGTACATCTGAACTATATTATGGCACCAGCAAGGTGTCAGGAGACCTCATGATGCCCCTGGATTCTCCTGTTGTAGATTGTATTGGACCTCTGCATATTCTGGGTGCAAAAACAGAGTTACTGGACAAAAAGATTAGATTGAATTTATCACGCAATTTAACAAATAGGCTGTGTAAAAGGGGTTGTGCTGGCAGAACTAAAACTGCTGCTGACTGAGATTTGCAATGCTGCTCCTTTCTATTGTTCCCTGGACATGCATTGTAGCAATTCTCATTTTATTATCAGAGGAGTTTTTGCTGTGATGCCTATAGTGAAAACACACTCCCCAGTAGGACTGGGGATTGAAATGTCTTCACTGTGGATGAATGGGAACAGACCTTTCCAGACAATGAGGATATTATCTTCAGAATAGGGTCAATACTCAGTAAACTGCTCGTGGCCTTAATAAATACAGGTAATGGGTTTCAGCTTATTTGTTAGCTAATAAGCAAGATACATATGCTTTGCACATTGGTTTTGAGTTCCTCTTTGGCCTCAGTCAGCAGTGATGAATGTTACGCACTTCAGGTCTATTTGGAGTCACTTGGTATTTTCTATTCTATTGTTAGGACAAAAACATTTGTATCATGACATTCCGTTTCATGACTCTCTCATGCAAAGCTCTGGATTTGAATTGGCACCATAGTTAAAATCACAGTGAACCTGTAGTGATCAAACAATTCTGCCTCAGTGTGGTTTTTGTGGCTAGGAGGTGCAGGTAGCCACTGTTTTGTGCCCAAGTAAAGGATCTCCTCTGCCCACACACCTTCTCGCACCAAGATGAAACTTCTTTGGTCTTGTGCTGGTTTGGGATGTTATACAATGTGCATGGTCTCCCTAAAGCTCTCTCCTTGAAGCAGCCCTACCTGACAGCAATTTTCTCTAACACGTGCCTTACTTGCATGCCCCACCTGAGCTGGAAGGTATATTATATGCACTGTGTAACACAGTGAAAGTGAAACCAGACTCTGAGTGCAAAAGCAGTCAGAATTTATTCCTATCTCCTCTGCCCTCCCTTTTTTCCTGTTCAGAGCACTCCTTGACTTTCCTGCACCTCCCAGCCAGCCATAATCTGACTATTCAAAGAGAAGAAAATTCAAACCTACCTGAAACAGGCGTTCCCAGGCAGATGCACTGACACCGGACAGTCACAACGCAGCAGCACTGGCAGCAAATGGGAGGAGAGATGAAGTGACACATCAAGGCAAATGCTACCTCAGCTCACATGGTCCAGTAAAACCATCGACTAATCTAATTGTACACAGTCAGTGAGCACATCTGTCTGCACAAACAGCAGGGGCCAGACAGTGCACCATCTCATCCACCTTTGTCTTGCTGTGCTCTCAAGCTCCAGACACAGAGCCTCTTCCACCGCAGCAACTTCACTGCTTGTCTGCATTTGCAGCAGACTTTTAGACTCAAAGGTTTTGGGAATAGGCAAGCTGCCTAGTCTCTTAGCAGAGAGCAGTTTGCAAGTCAGACTTGCTACTGGTCCAAAGCAGAGCACTCTACTGCTCCCTTCTCCAATTAATTACCAACAGGGACACGTACTCACCTCTGTGCAAACTATTCCTCATCAGCTGCTCAGGAGCAACAGCACGGCATTCTCTTCCCTGCTCATTTATCCTCCTGCGCGGAGAAAGCAAGACATAATTAAACACGTCCTAATAGAGGACAGGCAGGCTGTGGTGGTGAAGCTGGCTTTCTTCTGTTAAATATGACTAGATTTTAGAGCTGACACTGGTGTAGTTGGCTCATGGAGAGAGATCTGTTTTCTTATTGCAGATTAGTGTACGGTAAAGTACAAATTTACATGTGCCACTACTATTTGCCCTGGAGAAGTGTCCAAAGGTAGCCTACACTGGATTTTGCAAACATTTGGGCTCTTGGTGAGTTTATGAAAGTGAACCCGAGGTGTTCCCTTCAGTGGGCAAAGTGGAGCAGCTGGTGTCAGACCCCCAGGGTGGTGCCAGGTCAGGACAGTGTCCCTGCAGCCTGGTCTCTTCATGGCCAAGGATCTGCTCCCAGCTGCAGGTGTGTTAGCAGCTAAAGGAGTAAAGAGACTGGATTTTCAGGTTGAGAGGGACCTACTCTGCCAAGCAAGTCTGACCACAGCCCTGCCAGCTGGTACAGGTGACTGGCTATGCGGGTATATGGATCACTGTTGTTATTTCTAATTCCTACGCTAAACGTGTAACATTATCGTGTTCTTTATTCTGACAATATAACTTCTTTCCATCTATAAAATGGACAGAGAACCCATAAGGATCTAGGAAATATCTACTGTCAGGAATGACTGAAATATATATATATGTTTATTAAACAAAAAGCAGGAAGCCTTCAAATATGTAAAAAAGGTAAATCAGAAGCAAATTCTGGTGTAAATAGGAAGGGAGTAGCTGATTCTCCCTGCTCTCTGTGCATAAGACAAGAACTAATCATCTTAGATAGCATCAGGAGAGGTGAAGATCAGACACTAGGGAAGCTTTGTAGTGATAAACAGTTAAATGTGGATTAGATTGTCTGGAGAGGCTGAAATTTTCCTGCCAATGGTTTTCAGGAGCAGGTTAGGCATAGCTTTTTCAGCAGTTTTGCAAGTCATACTGGTTCAGACCTGCTGATTTTCTAGGTCTTTTCCAGCTCCCTTTCCTATGATGGTCTATATTACAGTACCATAACTTGGCTGTAGCTGGGCTAAGGATCGTATTATACTCAGCAACTGTAACAAGAGGACTTTGTCATCATTTAGAAATATGCTCATGATCTCTGCTAATTACCACTAACATGGCAGTTTGGTTAACCTTGGGGTAGTCCTGGACCACTCAAGAAGGAAAAGCATTTGTATGATACTTTTGTGATTCATCCTAAGCATAATGAAAAATCATTTAATAAATGATAAATCTGTGATGGTTTACTTCTTGACAAAGGCTCAAACTGAGGCTTTCCAAATTGCATTTGAGCATTTCAAATTGCCAAGCACCTTCCTATTTGCTTTTGCTTTGGGTGGAGGCTCATGCTTAAGTTTTGGTCCCTTGTTCTACTGCTTACACAAAAACTTTTTATGGCTCTCTAACGGGAAGGGGAGTGGCTGCAATCACCAGTCCCCATGGGGTAGAAGACAGATTCTGATGGCATTACTGAAGCTGGGACAATCTAGTCTCTCCATACTGGGTCACTAGAAAGTCGTAAAGAGGCTAGAAAACTACCGGAAATCTCCTGCCTTGCATAACATTGCATTCCTCAGCTCCTGCAGACAGCCTTTTCTTGTCTGGTCCCTACCTGCTAAACAGCTTCTTCCAGGCCAAGGTTTTATTACTGGATTCCCCAGTTATCATTCATACCTGGCAGCTGGTGCCCTGATCTGTTTTCTGTTTTCTGGCATCTGTTTTCTGACCTGTGATGGGTTATTCATGGTGCTTTCTGGAACCTTCCTTTTGTAGCATTCCTGGATCCTGATTTGAACTCCAATTCTACTTTGCAGTCTCAAAATTCCACAAGTGTGTGTCTCTTTTCTTCCAGTTTGGTTCAATTTCTCCATTTGAAAAATACTTACAGCTTCTTACGTGTTGCTCACACTGATGATGCTCCTTGGCCTAAACCCCAAACCTGTATTTAGGTTAGTTTTTGTTAACACTTTTCATTTGCAAAGAATGTACACAAGGGCTTCTTTTTCCCTGTACCTACAGAAATTAAAAGAGAAATGGTTCCTTTATCAGTAGGCCCCTGCTTATTGAATCTCTTTGTGAGATCTGTTCAAGTGACTGGGCAAGTTCATGAGAGAGGACTGTTCTGGGATACACAGCAATTATGTCAATCTCATAAGATCCTGATCTGCAAACGGTTGGAGGCTGGAAGAGTGTCAAGAAAAGCACCACATTTTCTTGCCCATCTCCCTTTCTCTTCCAAAGGCCTCAGCACCTGCTGAGGAATACAATACTGGTCTGGGATATTATGACCTCCTGAGTCCCTGTTCCCTCTCAGGAATGCGTAGACAATTGCTTTTCTCAGTCTCAGATCCTTTTCGTACACACACACATAACTGAGGACAGCTACAAACACTGCCCTGCTCCAGGCTGTTGGTTGTCAGTAGATCCAGAGTTTCTCCAAGTCAGGTCTTGTTCAGGACATTACATGACGTCAGGTGTCTTGGACAGTGGCTTCTGTTGTTTCGATGGTAACTCAATAGTATGGGAATCTGAGTTGCTCCTGGTGGTTAGCTGGAACAGACCACAGAGAGGTACATTGCATCCCTCAGCAGGCTCTGAGGTTTCTTACATACCCACCTTGCTATGTCCAGCATGAGGCCACCATATCTTCTAATCAGTGCAACAGTTCTTGAGTAACTTGGCTTTTCTGTCATAAAATAATGGTGAATTTATATGCTTGTATTCATATAGTACCATTCTAAAAATTTCAGCAGGGCCATCTCATAGTGGAAGTGAGACTTTTTCCAGGGGCATTAGCTGTGGGATCTCCAGAGTTATAGCCACATTAATCATTAATTCCCCATGAAACTGCCCTACCCCATTAAATACACTGGCATATTTTTTAATAAGGTCACCTGCCTTGTGTCAGTTGAGATGGAACAATTCCCACTTTCATTACCAGTTTGATCAATTTAATATCCAGCCTGCTCAGGGACTAAGCTCTAGTGATGCTGCTGTGTGTAGTGTGAAATTTGTGGTGTTTTACATCCTATTTCACTGGGTCTAAAAGCACACCATGTCTGTTGATGCCCTCCTGCCTTACCTTCTCTTGAAAGGTGGATTCTTACTCTCTTTTCCTTCAGCCAGTCCTGCTGTTGCTATTTCCACACCAATGTGGAAAACTACAAAGCCAGATGGGGAGCTAGCTGAAGCTTCTGCATGTTTTCAATTTCTTCTGGGACCTGACTGCTTCCATGGGACTATTAAAACACTGAGAAATTACACCGGGGGGGACGAGGGGAATAAAAAGACAAAACCCAAACAAAACCAACCAACCAACCAACCAAAAACACAATACAAAACTTCAAATATAAGCAGGATCCACTGGCAGGCATTCTCTGAAATGGCACCGGTACTTTTCAGTTAGTTCGCCATTCTCTGCTTATGTTAAATGTTCACCGCCTTTTCTGCAACATCCCGGTTAGCAGCAAGCTGGTACTAAACAGCGATATTCCGAGCCGTCCATCAGTGATGTACTACATCCAAACATCAGGTTGCTGCCCAAGTTTTGGCCAACCCGTCAAGCCGCATCACAGCCGGGTACAGCGTTTAAACTAAAGAAGGTATCCCCTCCTATCCGCAAGCCTCCGCTGTCATTTGTCCCCTGTGCCACTGGATGGCAATGCTGGCTAAAGTATCGCGGCCGGTAGCGGAGAGTGGGGAGAGGAGGAGGAAGAGGATGGCGGGCAGCGCCGGCAGACGGGCAGGGTACGGACAAGGCAAGGCAGGAGAGCCCGTGGGAAACGCGTCCCACTGAGACATCGCACCCTCTGCTGTAATTTTCAGTCTGAAAGGGGATGTCCGACTCAAAGGACGTGATTTACCAGGACCCTCGCATTTGGAGGACTCGAATCATGGGAAACTAATATGTGGTGTAGAGGTTTTAAGCGTCGGAAGGAGTTGTCGGCAGGAATGACTGGGAGTCACGCACACTGGCGCGGCTTGCTAGAAATTGCCCAATTTTTATACTTAAAAACTGTACTTACACTTTGTTAAAAATGACTTTGTAAGCATCGCACGGCTAGGCTCAATGACTATTTAGTGAACTCATTTGAATGTGCATAGACAGGGCTTGCTTGAACTGCTGCATCAAAGAGAAATGCTGAAATGAGTCATTTGTGAATCACGGCTTATTTTCTGTTGTTAGCTCATCTGGAATCCCATGGTGATCAAACAGCCTTTTACAATGTGTTAATACGTCGCTACTCCATGTGTTTAGCAACAGCTCTGTTCCAATAAATTGTAGGTAGTCACCCATTATAAAGAGGTAGTGTTTTCTGCCGCGTGTAAAGCGGCTGGGATGAACTTGGAGGTGAAAACATAAGCAAAATTTCATGCCGTTCCAAACACTCTTTTCCATGCTGCTTCCACTCCAATATCACACATGCTTTCTGTCTCCTTGCTTGCAGGGCACAGTCCAGTCAGAAGAGATTGCTTGCAGTGGCAAGTGTTCTCGTCGTTCAGGAGGTTGCAAGCAGGCTTGGAGCAGCCGACAAGCCACTTTACAGGCAGAGGAATGAAAGGGAGGCAGGAAAAAAACACCCTCGGCAGCAGTTTAAGGTAAGGCCCTGTTTTTCAAATTGGTGGCTGTTCCTATCCTATGCCTTCGGCTGGCTGGAGCACTTGGGCCAGGCTTTAAGCAGTTTCAGGCATTGATTTGCTCAAATTTGTAGGGGATGGTAATCCCCCTCCTCCTCTCTATTTTTTTTTTTAACTATAACGAACTTAATCAGTCCAGCAGGTCTGCAAAAAGTTGACAGGAGGCTGAGAAAGAGGGTGTGAATCCCATAAGGCTGTTGTTGTCATTGAACTCTCTGTGGTGTGAAACCACAGCCTGAGGTGCTGAGCTTCTATCCAGAGCGACTGAGGCTCAGGAACCAATTCCCTATTGCCAGCTCTTTTATTGGAGTGAGTGGCTGGAGATGGAAACATCTTCAACCAGTACAACAAGCTTCACCATAACCTGTCTGCCAGAGCCCTAAGCCCTATCTGCTTGTATGTGAGTTACATGGCCATAAAGGCCAAATACTCTCTTACCATCAGCTACTTAGGTTTCTTCTGTCACACATAATTGTAGCTCAAAGGTCCTGAATAATTGCATTCCTATTGGGACTGATCCAGCCCCCAATAATAATCTTAATAATGTTGCTCTTAACCAGCCACGTGAATCCCTTTCAATCCCCAATGCAGGCTCAGTCATGCTGTAATTCAGTAGAGGAGGCCATTCACTGTGGGGCTAATTTAGTTTAAAATGCAGACAGTCTATTTATGGGACAATTTTTTGTTCATGCTCTAAATTCTTATGTGCAATCAACAGCCTGTAAACCCGGTCAAGCCAACACATGACCCATTAGCATAGGCACTTGGGGCTTATAGCCCTTAGGAGCAGTATTTGTGCTGTGCTCCCTCACAAGTGGGATATATCCCCTATTTAATTAATGGGCCCTGCTGTAGGAGAAAAACACAGAAATCCTTTTCCTGTACTGGAAATCAATTTCATACAATCCCAGGGTTGAGTTCAACTCCACCCTCACCCATCAGCATTTGCAAACAATGTTGATCTTCCAAAATGTAGCAGTACCACTTTTCCTCTGTGAGAGAAGAGCAGAAAATTGAGGTAAGGAAAGGAGCATCACCCCACTGAGATAAAGACCATCATCCCACTGGTTGTGCTGCCAAGAGCAGGATTACCAGAAATAGGGAGAAAGGTTTTTCCCTTGTGAAGATTCCACATAAGCATTAGACTGTTAACAAAGGTTAGATTCCTTAATAGGTCTAAAAGAAGATTCAGTAGCAAGCAGCTTGTTCTCAAGTTTTGAAATGCAACCCACAGGGGTTTGAAGTGCAAGACCAGACAGGGTTTAATGCATGCCAATATCCAGCAGGAAAGCAGGGAGCAAGGTCCTGGGTCCTTTCACAGGACAAGTCTCCTGATTTAGGCAACTCCTTTATTTTTTCTTCAGGGTTATTTTTAAGCTGGCTACTTGAGTTCAGCAGTATGCCTTACCAAAAGCTTTGCTGGGGCAACTTGATACTGTGTGAGAGGAGGGGAAGAGTAGAAACAGAAAAATAAATTAGGGGGAAGCAGAGAGGAGATGTCTTTTGGGATAGCTTCCCCTAGTGTGGTGAGCTGTTGCCTTAGGGGCCAGATTTACCTCTGACAAGGAAGGCTATCATGGAAGAGATGGAGAAAGGATAATCACTCCAGGTGGGAAACAAAGGCAGGGTAACCACCCACCCATAAATATAGGCAGGGCAAGCCTACATTTACATGCCTACAGCTGGGGCCATCTGTCTAAAGGCAGGCAAGGGTGTCAGGAGAGGAGGACCTGTTCCAGGTTAGTGAGGTTGAGTGTAAAGCAGGTGATGCTGACTCTGGGGCAAGTGATAGCCTGTCTGTGTTTGCATGCCATATTTTTCCAGTGACACTCTGCAGAGAGTCTGTGTGTGTGTTTTCTAAATTGCCCCAAATAAACACCGCACCCCTCAGACATGCTCATCTCTTGCATGTTTTTAAATGAGGACTGACAGCTGGAAGACAGGAAAGGGGCCAAAGGCTTAGGAAATTCATTTCTGCAGAACCCATTTACACCAGGGCCTCCAACAGAGTAAATCTTGCCAGAACTTGGGTGACTGGGTTTCCTTCCTCTATGTCCAGCTGTCTTGCCACATCTCTGTACCTTGAGGCAATTTACTTCATTTATCTGTGTCCCAGTCATGGAATAAATAATGCCAACTACCTCCCAGAAAAATATTTACAGTTCCTCTTGGGATTTTGCTAAATTTTTGTACCAAATTTTCTCAGCTTCTGCCTTCGTCTTTGAAGAAAAATTGCTTATATTGCAACCCTGGTGTAGAGATATAAACATGTATTTCCCATATATTTCCTGTCCAATTTGTAAATCTTACCTTTGAGAGCCCAAAATACTTGAATTCTTTTTTTTTTTTTTTTTTTTTTTTAACTTGTTGTCTTTAAGGCTCTTTCCTGTCCGGACTTCGTGCATGCTGGGAGGTACAGGGATGTAGAAAAGCTGATGATAAATGTCATGACTCCAGGAAGTGGCACTTTTAAGACAGTAGTCACTTCGGATAAAGTAGCCAAAGAAGGTAATTCCAGCATCTAAAGGAGGAAAGGTAAGGAATGGAAATGGCACAGCTCAAATTAGGGTCAGGTTGCTGAGTAGCATTGTCCAGGCTGTCCTCACAGAGCTCCCTCACTTTTGAGCGCGGTGTTTCTGGTGCTAGGTAAGAGGGAGAAAAGCCTGGGATTGTTCTTCGACTGAACTTCCCAAAAAGGAGACACATAGGGGCGCCAAAGTATTAGAAAAAGAAACCTAAGCCTTTTTTCTGCATAGCTCCTCAGCCGGTGCAGTCGAAGGACTTCGCTCCCGCTCCGGAGCGGGCAGCTTTAAGGGAGCAGCTCATCAGCTCAAGACTGATTTAATTTGCAGACGCACTGGGGCTTCGCAATCACTCATGCTTGCCTAGTGTAAACAGGCTGGGTGGCTGCTGGCTTCTAATAACTTTGTGCCTCTCACAAGGGGAGTCCTAAAGAGAGATGGGGTGTGCCCAGGTGTGGGGGTCTGATTCCTGTGCGAGGCTAGAGCACTTGCAAGCATGGCCTCAAACTTGCTCTAGAGAAATTTCCCAGATGCCTTTGGAAGAGTGCCATTATATTAGTCTGGTAATACCACCCTTTGGAAAATAAAACGTTTGTTTGTCCTGTGTCCCAGCTATTAAACTGTTTACATTCCTGGGTGTAAGGGTGATGGTCTGAATCTCTGGCCCGTCAGTTTGTCCTGGTGAGCTTGATCTGGCATGGTGGTGTCAGCAGCTGCTGGAATGGACGCCAGGGTGAAGATCCCCAGGACAGCTGTAATGTGGGTGCACGTCAGCCATAACCTCCAACCGCACCCTCGTTTCCCTTTGACACAGGGAGGAGGCTGGGTGCAAGGGCGATTACATCGGCTCTTGACTGTGATTAGATTATACTTATAGCGGGCTGGTATTCCTTCACTGGCTCTGTGGAAAGATTATACCAGATTATCCAGTGCACAGCCTGCTCTTTCACTCACCTCCAGAGGTTTTGCTCCACAGTTGTCAGGCAGGAGGCAGGCAGGACATTTTGGTATAAAACACCACACAAACAAAACTCAGCCAAGCAAACTAAACCCATATTATAAGTTGCCATGGGAAAAGCAAAAAAAAAAAAAAAAAAAATAAAGTAATAAAGCCATGTTGTTCACTGTTTTGTTTTGTTTTGCTCTCCACTGAGTGATATATATCTTAGTGACAAGTTGCTCCAGCCATACAGCATTGCTTCTAATACCATAAAGTGTTGCGGGGTGTAGACATGTGCTAGGACAATGGCTAGAGCTAATGTTAAAGGCTAAATGTATTGCAGCTGCATACAAACTGGGCTAGATTAAAGACTACAGCTTTGAAAGTTTCTTGTTCCAAAAAAAAAAAGAAAAACTACTTGAGAGATTCTTTTTGTGCAGACTAATTTTGGTTTGGATGTCAGAGCCTCCAACAGCCATTTTCCAGTAATACGTCTTTTTGTAATTATTTGACACTTTAAAATATATGCCTTGCAGACAGCAGTTCCAGTGTTAGCATAGAAATATCAAAGTAGATTTTATTTAAACTCTGCTGTGGGTGATACCAGGCTTTGTTTTTAAAACATGTCTTATTAGGGTGTTTTATTCAATGCACTAAAGAATAAAATTCCACTTCCATTATATCATGTTATGCCAGGATGGACACAAAACCAAAGTATCACTGGAGAAGCTGAGAGTTTCAAATGCGAGTGCCCAAGTTTAGCTATCAAAGAGCACAGTTAGGTATCTGACTGGAAATTACGTGTTTAATGGAGATCCTTCTGCCTACTCCTCCTCTTAATATCTCTTTCCTGGTTATGGAATAATGGTGCCACCAGCAGTTCTGGTTGCTAGTTCAGTCCCAATTCTTAGTTTTCTTTCCTTTCCTTGATCTCCAGCAAACCAGCTGCAAGACCTTGGGGAAATTCCTTATCTTACCCTTGTGTCAGTTTACTTGTCTGTAAAGCAGATAAACTAATAACACTGCACTTCTTGAGGGTTTGTTGAAGCTTATTATGCAGTAGCAAGTGCTTTGAGAGGGAAGTCATTATAGAAACGACAGTGTTAATATGACATGGAGGTAATATGAAGGAGCCCCATTCAGCTCCATGCAACTCTGTTATTTGCTTTAGCAGAAGCAGGGATTTGGCCTATGCTTAAATGACTTGCATTTGTTTTTCTTCTTGAATGCTAATATAGAGTTAAGAGATAGCATTACAGGGAAAACTCATTCCTGCCTATGTGTAAATATTTAGCAGCTGAATAGGCGTTATTTAGCAGGGCACAGTTTCTGCTTCTCCACACTTTTTAAGGATGTCATTTTAAGCTGCTACAGATCAGAAGATACTCTGAAATTACCAGATCAAAATCTTTCCCATATAAGTGTATACATACAGAATTTATTTTACTGGGCAATTAAATGTGTAAGATAAATATCCCTGGGGGAGGAGGGTTGTTTGAGGTTTTATGGCATATCTTATTATGGGCTCAGTTTCGAAATCTTAATCCAAGCAAAACTCCCGATGTAGAGACTTAACGCTGGAGTGTAACTTGTGTTTCGTACTCAGGATATCTGCAGTTGGGTGGATGTGTGCAGTTGCATCAGTGGATTTTAGGGCAGGGGAGTAGTGAAGGCAGTGAAGCTGTGCATAGAGAAAAGCAGCCCTTCCTAGAACTCTTGTAATTAGAAATAAGGCTTTGATCAAACAGGACACATTGAAGGACCATCGGCAGTATACTGTTTTCTGAATTTCATCTGACAAAATTATTGATGAAATTAAAAAGAAATGTAAAATAAACCACATTTGTAATTAATTTGAAGTGGCATGATCAGTAAAAGTGCAATGTACTGCAGCTATGAGATTGTTGGCAAAATAGTTGCCTGTGTTTCAAATGCAAAAGCTTTTTGGAGGACACATGAGCATCAGAATTGCCCAGAAAATACTCCAATTTTACATCCAAGCTGCAAATGCAAGTATTTTCTTAAAACTGGGTGGGGTTTGTCTGTTTAGAAAATGAAATGTACAACAGAAAAAAAAGTAGCCAGGATGGAGAGACCAAATAAACATGCTTACAGTGGACAGATTTATTTTTCTAAAGACAAAAGTACTTTTTCTAAAGCCTGAATTTATTCTGCTTTGCAAGGAAAAAAAAAATTCCTCACAAACGTTCGTATTTGAGACCATGCACCTACTCCTTGAGTAATCAAAAAAAGATGAATCACGGAGTTTTACCCCACCGACGCTTTATTCATAGGGATAATCTTTTTAGAAGCTCATTTTCTGGAGATGGCAATGACAGTACCCAGCAATAAAGGGCCTAGGTTGAGAAAGAGGTATCCGGTGAAGCAGAATGTACCTGTTGCCTTTCTCTCCGAGGTCTACAACATGGGGATTTGTACCATGTGGTTGCTCATGCAAACACTGACCAGATCTCGGTAACTGGATTGTGTTGGCACCACAGCGTTAACTCTTGATTACTTGCCGGTTTTGCTTGTTTAGTTGCTTTGGTGTAGTTAGTTTAGCAAATAAATATTAAAGGAGCAGGTGAGAGCCACGTGCTCCTTGGAAGAACTTCGTTTTTTCTCCCCCCTCCCCCCCAAAACAAAAAGTTTTCATCTAGCTTCCAAAAAATTGCAGTCGTACACCTCTCCCGCCCCGTCATTTGACATTGAAAAAAATAGCTATTGTTATGCATTTATAGCTACTTATATCCTGATTTCCAATCTGATCGGAGAGCTGACAACACTTTGGGGATTCAAAAGCCGGTCTAGGGGTCAAGGGGATCTTGGGAGAGGGTGTGGGGTGTGAGGGGGGGGGCGGCAGAGGACGCGCGGAGAGGTACCCAGTGTCGTAACTCGGGCGCACAGCATCCTCATTCTCCTCCTCCCGCTCCTCCGCGGAGGCTGCGCGGGGGCGCTGGCTCCGAGTCTTCTTCGCTCGGGACGTCCCGCGTAGCCCTCTAAAGTGTGTCGTCGAGCAAAGTCGCGACGGGGGGAGCCTGAGTGGGAAGGGCAGAGAAGTGACATTTAGTTTCATGAGGTCCTGGGAGCGACTGAATCGACCTGTTGCACTTGGTGAGCTTCTCTCCTGTGGGAAATGGGCTTGAAAGAAAACAAACTCTATTAAAATGAATAGCCGGGAGACAGCACAGTGAACAAGGCGGTCACAGGCGGACACGTACGGATTTCTTCTCTTTTCTCTCCTTCTCACCATCCCAAGTCGTTCATGGAATGGGCTTCCCGGATCCACTGGCCGCAGAGTTGAGACTCCACTCGGGAAGCCTTCTTCCGGGCAGCAGGGCATAAAAACAAGGCACAAACCCCCAAATCCACCGAGGAAAAGCCTCTCCGCTAATACCCAAGACTGAGCCCCTCCCCTTCTCCGGCACCGGCCTTCCAGGACTAACAGAATCATGTTGGACCGCAAAGTGCGAGCGAGGAAGGGCGGGGAGTGTCTGTATCTTTTTTTTTTTTTTTTTTCTGTTTGTTTTGTAGGGTTTGGAGTGTTCAGGTTGCTTTTATGTCCTGTCTGGGTTTGCCTCTTTCCTTCTGCTCCCCTCTCTGCTCTAAGGTGAGCCCGGGAAGACTCCTCGTGCTCAGGGTGGAGACAACCCTCATCCCAGGGGCTGCCACAGTCCAGCTTTCCCCCAACCCCGTAGAGCCGAGACAGATCTGCACCAACCTGAACCTTTTTTCTCCCTCCGAAAATTCCGACGCCAGGAGCTCAGCCTGGGAAGACGACGAGGCGGGGGACTCTTCATCCCGACCCCGCCGGAGAGCAAGCCCACCTCGCTGCCGGCCACAGACGCGCGTCCACCTTGAAGCATCTGTTCCGGACGGAGCCGAGCGGCGCCTCTGCCGGCCCTGGGGCTGGCTGGACTGCAAGTGGCCCAACTGCCGCAGACTGGCCACTGCCAAAAAGTACTTTAGGAAAAAAAAAAAAAAAAAAAGATAAAAAAAATAAAATATAAAATACAAAAAAATTTAAAAAAATATATATTTATGTGGTAGTGAGCCGGCGGAAATCAGCCGAGCTGAGCTTCTCCCCAGCCGGGCGATACTGGGGCAGGGAGAAGGGAAAAGTATCAGAATAACCAACTCTAAATTCCCCGCAGAGTAAAGCGGGAGCCGCGTTTATCCCAACATTCTTGCTGCTCGCCCGGGGGGCAGGCAGAACAGGAGATAGCAGGAAAGATGTGTCCGGCAGCTGAAGGCTCTTCTGGTGGGGATACTCAGGGGCGATAGGACCTGTCGGTAACTCAGACCGGCTGGGGAGCCTGGACGCCAGAAAGGCGAATGCCCCCCAAGAGCATATCTTCCCTACTTTTTTTGCTGGAAAGAGATGTGTAGTGGGGTTTGGCCGTAAGGATGCTGCCGGTGGAGGGAAAGGGGAGCGGACGGGGCTTTGCCCCGTCTGCTGCCCGGGCTATGACACACGGCGTGTCCACCGGAAATAACTCAGAGATATAGAGCTCCGCAATGACTCTCTCAGGTCCACCTGCCAAAATCACTGCCAAGCTGTGAACCAGACGGTGTGACATAGAGGGGTGAGGAAAAGAAAAAAATAAAAAAGCTACATCTGTCTTTCTGCTAAAAGACTGGGGAGAGAAGTTGACTCAGCTTCAGCTTCCTTTTGCTCAGGCGGCAGGGCGGGCAGGACGAGGCAGGGCTGGCACTTTAGGGTTGATAGTAGTCTAGGGTGCGGCGATTTCAGTCCCCTACACAGGCCGGGTTTACCCTCAAGGCTACGAGGGAAAGGTGTCCTCTAAACGCCCGGGTAAGGGAAGTCTAATTCACTCCCAAAGTGCAGTCACCAATGCCCCAGGGTGAGAAAAAGGAGCGCCCCACAATCCCGGACTCTGCAGCGCGTCCAGCCCATGCCCTCTTTCCCTAGGCTAAAAAAAGATCATGGATCAGCTTGATGCGTGCCAGGGCTGCCCATAGCCCTGAAAGTACGACTCCCGCCCCGCGGGCTGGCTGTGCTGGGGCCGCCTCTCTGCCAAGTACCGCGGGGCAGAGCCGGGCTGCGAGAGCTGAGTCCTGACCCGAGAGATTTAACCCTGTGAGGGGAGCACTGGAGTCAGGGAGAAGGGAAAGATCCTACCGGGAGAAACGTGGCCCCTAAGTGTACTGGGAACGTTTCGCTGAAAGCCAGTTTATAATCGGATTAATTCCCCACCCCCGTCCTCAAAATAGTAATAGAGGCAATGTTTTAAATAATAGTTACGGGGCCAAAATTGCCGCCTCCTGGAGAGGACTTGAAGTGACAGGACGACTAGCAAGAGGAGAAAGGAGAGGCAGCAGGGTTTCAGAGCTGCGAAATCCCCCCGCACATCGACCTCGTCCCTCTCCCGTTTTACACGGGGCTGTCTTTGCTCCGCGTCGTCCCCGAACAGGAGCCTCCCCAGGACCGAGGGAGGTGGGGAAGGGGCAGGGCTGGGTAATTAAATGCCAGTGCCCGGTTAATTGCTGTAATTTGACGCTAACTGTACACCGAGGGCCGGCGCTGGGAGCGGCGGTGCGAAGCGCGTCTCGCACGGCCCATTGACCGCGCCCCGCCCCGCCGCCGAGCAGGAGCCGCCGATCCCCCCGACTCCCTATCGCTGGGGCGGTGGATGAGAAGTTGAGCCCCCCCGGAGCCGAGAGCTCAATGCCCGCGGCCCCGGCATTCCCCTGGGGCCGAATGGCTGCGGGTTCAGGCTCTCGCTTTCCGCTTCCCACCTGCCTGGAGACAGGGCTGGAACTCCCTTCTGTTAGGTCCTTGTCCCCAGGCTCTTAGGGGCAGAGGGGTGCCTTCCCCTTCTTTCTACTGGAGAATGGGACCAATCCAGGACCCAACCCAATACAATGCGCCCCGACATTCAGGAAGCCTCAAACTATCCCATGGCTGGGACATGATGCCCCGTTCACCTGTGTCTGAAATGCAAAGGGCTTGCAGTGCAACTGTGAAGTGGAAATTGTTTGCATCCCTCCCCAAAATCCTGTAGTTGGATTTCTCCCAAGCCCCCAGTGCCCAGACCCTGGGGATGAGGCAGGGACTTCCTCTCTTTTTCGGGGTGTGAAATCAGAGCTGCATTACACCCTGGCGACTTTCCAGGGTACTTCGGCACTTGAATCCCCGAGGGGAAAAAAAACAAAACAAAACAAAACATGGGCGGAGACAAGGGGTGCGGACACTGAGAGGTCCGAGGGCCAGAGGCTATCGCAGGCCAGCTTCCCTCGGGAGACCGCATCATCCCTCACCCCGCACGGTTCCTGCTCAGCCCAGCGGGCCAGAGCCCGGCCAGCCGGGTACTGCAGCACCTCTGCCGCTGCCACCTGCCCCCTCCCGGCCGGCGTACCGGGGTCTGGGAAGACCGTCTGCACCGGTTGGGGAGGGTGTCTTTGTTTCTCTCTGGACTTCACGGGCTATTTGCAGTGCCTCCATCACCGAATTGGGCTAGTTCAGCCCCCTGCGGTGCTTTGTATTTTTGGGCTACTGCTATTATTATTGTTATTATTATTATTGTTATTATTATTACTATTATTATTATTACTACTACTACGTGCACGCACTCCTTGACATCTTGCCCCCGAGGTAACCTACCCGGGGGAAGGTGAAGATGGGGGCTCACCCGCCACCCCCCTCGGCACCCGGTCCCCCTGCACGGCGTTGGGGGAGTAAGTGGCTAGCGAAGCGGGTCCAGCGGCTGCAGGATGCTAGGGGCACGCCCGGGAGCCCCCCGGGGGTCCGGCGGCGGTGCCCCCCGGGAGCGGCGGGTCCGGGCGGGAGCGCTGGGAGAGCGGTGTCGGGGGCAGCGCGCAGGCAGCGCGGAGGCAGCGCGCAGGCGCAGGCAGGGAGCACCCAGCTCTTTATGGCCAGGTAAGAGAGTCCCGGCGCAGGTAAGGGGAGGATTTACCCACAGGCGCCCCGGGCGAGTGGCTTGCCTTCGCAGTCCATGACCAGCAGGGACCTGGGGACTCGGAGCCCGCAGTCAGGATGTCTATCCTTGCCAAAATGGGGGATTGGCAGGTAAGGCGACCCCCTGCCCCGGGGGCGTTTATTATTATTTTGGGAAGCGAGACTGGAGCGGGAAAGGTGACTGGCCCGCAGGGAGCTGGGGCAAGCCTGACGCCGGGGTTGGGCATTTTGCGGCTCTCGGTGCTTGGGGCTGCCAGCGGCCACTGGTGAGGCCCGGCTGCAACAGGTAGAGAGCGGTGGACCGGGGTCGAGAAGGGGCGAGGGCTGCTCCGCTGCCGCCGTGGGTGTCACGACCCGAGCGTGAGCTGCCCGACAGCGTGGGGCAGTGCCAAGGGTGGCGTGTGCCCGCCCGCCGTCCCTGTGTCCGGGGCTGGCGGAGGGCGCGGAGCCCTGGGGCTACCCACGGAGCGTGGCGGGTCCCCACGAGGGGCAGGGCCCGCGTCCGCCGCCGTGACCCGGGGCCGCGCGGTGCGGGCCCGCCGCGCACAGGGGACGTGCTGCGGGGGCTGCAGCGTCGCTGAGGTCCCACCCGAGCCCGTCCCGCTGTAAAATAATGCTGCCGGATCCCATCCGGCAGTAAACTTGCCGGGAGACCCTGTGGAAAGCACTCCCGCGGGGATAAGCTGAAGGGAAAAGCAGAACCCACCAGCAAAAGAGGCCGGACGAGGAACACGCGGCCCGCCGGCACCTCGCCCGGCCCCACAGTCTCTAGAGGACCCACCCGCACCACGGGAGAGACGGCACGTGTGAAGTTACGGAGGCTCCCAAACAGAGAGACACTTGAAAAACCCTGCAGCACCCTAATGCCCGTCCGGATGGCCGCGGTTTGCCGGCGAATAAAAGGGAAGACCAACCGTTCTGTTCAAGCACTAGGGATTTTCTTAGAGGAAAGGATTTTTTCTTTTTTCTATTTTTATTTATTCCCCGGGACAGTCTAGTTCCAGACGGGAGCCTAGTTTCTTTTCTGCCCTCAACTTTTCAAATCACTCGACTGTCTTTCTCCAGACTGCCTTATTTAATTTTTTTTTTCTTCAGGGTAGGAGCAAGTCCTCTAAAAAAAAAAAAAAAAAAAAAAAAAAAAAAAAAAAGATGTGGGGGACGACACGACAAAATGCAGTAAAGAAAAATATCATTTAAATTATTTTAACAGTTAGAGGTGACATCTTTTTATCAGACCGGTGCGAAAAAGCGATCAAAAGAGGATTTTCTTTCTTTTACTGAAGTCAACTCTTGTGCAATCGTATTTACGGGTTATCTGCCTTGAAATCTGTTCCCGACTTTTCCTTACACCCCGGCCCTCCTTGCTCCCTCTCCCCGGAGCTGCGGGGCCCCTCTCGCCGTGCCTGGCCGGAGGGGCCGGGCTGCGCGGACCCGCCTCCAGCTGCCCCGTGTGCGTCTCTCGGGGAAAGATGCCCCCTCCCCTCAGAAGCCTGCACTCCACCGGCTCGGGCCTAGGGAGAGGAAGCACAAGGGTCAGGCCTTTGGCCCACGGGAGTCACGGGCGGCCGCGGGTGGGAGTTTGTTCCGTGTGGGAGGCTTTCCCGACCGGCCTGGTTCCAACAGGACGGCGCTAAGGGGTGATGGGCCCCTTCGTCACACTCCTCTCCTCCTCTTTTTCTCATCTCTTCTCCCCCCCCCCCCCCCCCCCGGGCATTAACTAGGCTTAATCTGCCAGCTCTATTTGAACCTCAATGGGAGTAAAAACAACAATTTACTCTCTTGCCAGTGTCAGACAAAAGCGCTCCTGAAAAAGAGCATCGGGGGTGGGGGTATGGTGTAGGAGGAGGGAAGGGGAAGGAAAAAAAAAATCCTTTTTGGGGACATAGATATGTGTGTGTTTGAAGAAGCAGTCCCGGGAGCCCTGGGGCTTTGCCACCCTTCCCGGTGTGGGGACGCGTGTGCAGAGACCCCCGAGGGCCCACTGTGGCTACCCCGCCGAGTGCAGGGGCCGTTTGCTCCTGGAGGCTGTAAATTTTCCTCCGAAGTCGGGCGGTGGCCCTGGCAGGGTCTTCCAGGCCGAAAGGGCAGGTTTTGCCTTTGGCAAAAGAAGTTTCGGGAAGCAGCAGGGCAGCCAGGTGCACGGGCAGCCATGGGGATGCCCGGCTCCTGGGGACGCCTGGAGGCACGGCTGGCGCGGGGTGCTGCGCCAGGCCCGACAAGCCAGCCCCACGGAGAGGGGAATGCCTCGCCCTTCGGAGAAGAGCAGAATCATCCAGAGGGGAAAAGAAAAGAGGAGGAAAAAAAAAAAAAAACAAAACCCAAAAAACCCCACACAAACAAAAAACACCACAACGAAGAAAAACGAAGCCTTTCGATGGATGGATCAAGGCTAGGCACCCAGGGAAATAAAAGGAGAAGGGTGGAGAAGCAGCCCCCCAGGAGGGTGGACTGAGCGCCCACTTAGGGGCACATTGTTAAGCAAACGAAGCGCTCCACCTAAGAAAATGCCAAAGTTTTATTGTGGTCATTTTCTGTCCCTTTGCCTAAGTGCTTGCAAAAGACTTTTTGTCTCCTGCTTCATTCGCTTTACCGCTCGCCCACTTCTATCTGGGAGGTTACGTTGGATTTATTTGGGGTGGTGTTTTTTTGAAGACCTATAGCCAACAGAGCCTAGAAGAAAAAAAAGTAGTTTGCGAAGGAAAGAAGCTTTTCAAATATTCACCAAAAAAGATCAAATCAAATCTAGAGGGCAATAGAAGCCTCCGCAGACAATAACATTGTTCGAGCAACACTCGAGTCTCGTTTCCCCTTGCTTCGGTTTCTTTAACCCCCATTAAAAAAAAAAAAAAAAAAAAAAAAAAAAAAAAAAAAAGAGGGAGAGGTAAATCCCATGGGATGGCTTCATGGCTAATCCCAAACTCTCTGCAGATGAAGGGACTGTCGCCTCTTTGATTTCGCTGGCCATTTCCCTGCTGGCAGGTAGAGGCACCGGGGCAGCGGCGGCCCGCAGGCAGGCAGACACAGCCCGCTGCCCCCCCTCATCGGGGCTCGGCAGGTCGGAGAGTGCTTTTTTTTTTTCCTCGTTAATTTTTCTTTTTTTTTCTTGCTCGTGGGTCCTTTCTACCTGTGTCCATCGCTGCAGGTTGTTGTGCTGGCGAGCAATTGGGCTGTTGTTGATATGCTAATGAGGCGATTAGACTGTGGGTAAAGAGCTGGAAAAGGAAAAACTTTCCACCATTAGAGGGAGATCTCCGAGCGCGGACGGGAGCGCTGCCGAGCCTCCGTCAGCCGCGCTCCCCACGCCGCCCGGCACCGCCACCGTAGGGAGAGGCAAGGCAGGGAGAACCAAATCCTCTCTCTCACGCCAATCCATGAAAATGCTTTGGAAACTGACGGATAATATCAAGTATGAGGAATGTGAGGTAAGCGCTTCCCCCGGGCCCGGGCAGAGCCCAGGCCCCGCAGCTGCGAGCGGGAGCCTTCAGCATCCCTCCGTCTCTCAATTTCGTTTAGGAAAACTTCTACTCCGTCGTCAGGCTTCCTTGCGGTCCTGCAGCCGGAGAGGGGCTGGGGTCCTTCCCCAGGAACTTCGGGGCTTGTGGAAACCCGGCTTTGTCGGAAGTGTATGAGAAAAGGCAAACAGGATCCAGCAGCAGCCTGGTCTATAGGTAGATTCCCCGTAGATAAGGCTCTTGTAGGATGCTACACTCATCCATATGGATGGATGGATGGATGGATAGGTGGCTGGCTGAATGAATGGATAGATGAATGAATGAAAGGGCAAAGAGACAAAGGGAAGAGAATTATTCTTACACTCTAGGTACCCGAGGCATCCTAATAAATTGGCTCAGGATCGACGCTTAAATTCAACCTTTTCGATGTAGCTGCGGGTTGATTTTACCGAGCTGCACAAATTTGCAGGAGTCAGCTGCCGAACAGAAATCATGGGTTTGGAAGTGGTGTTCCCTCAGCCTTCTTATTTTTAGGGTCACATTCCCAGAGGTTTGGGAAATAATATTTTAACCTCTTGGAAAAAAAAAAAAAAATTCACCTCATTTGGTTTTGGAGCCGTTCAGCAGAGATTGTATGCGCGCATCTCTCTATGTGTCTGTGTGTGCATCCATATTTTTAGAAAGAGGAGAATGTCTTTTAATCTGACATAAAGGAGAAGAAGAGGAAAAAGAAGAACGATGCCTAGGACCCATGCCTACTCTTAAACCAACGAATACTATTGTCACCCGTTTCGAAAAAGCTGACTGTCCAGTGTGTTCAAACCGAGCAATAAAGGACTCTACTTTGCAAAAGACCGCTGTTATTTGGTCGTGACCCACGCAGGAAGATCCTCAAAGCTTCAGCGGAGCCTTGCCGACATGCACCTCTGGGTCGAAGGGGGCACTCTCCCGTCCGACCCTGCTGCTGTTTTGGGCGATGCTGTAGCTTAGGAAAGGAACCGAGGATTCGCCAGGTTCAGCGCAGACCAAGTGTTTTGGTGATCTAGTCCCTGATCGAGGAGTTTGGGATGAAGCTGTCTCCCGGTGCGGGAGCTTTTAGATCCACTCGCTGGCGAGTGCTTGATTTCTAGGAATGAGATGTTAGGGGTGTTGGGGTTTGTGGGGTTTTTTTGTTTGTTTCTTTATTTGTTTCTTTCTTTCAACCCGGAAAACTAACATATATGTTCCTCAGCTGCATTTCGGGTGGAAAGTGTGTCTCTTCCCCCTCCCTACCCTCAGGATGAGTGTTCCAGTGTGCACACGTGCGAGCGTGTGGATTTCATCGCAAATGGCTTTTGTTGCCTTGCGTTAATGGGACTTCGCACCGAGGTGTTGCCAAACACGGAGGGAGCAGCGGCCGCTCCGCCGAGCCTCCTGGCTTTTGTGCGTACGTGTGGGGTTGGCACTCCGTGTGTTTTCCTCTGGAGAGGGTGCGATGAGACTTCTAGAGAGGATGAAATCGAAGGTGGCTGCTGTACCGTGCCGGGGGTAGGACCTGCCTTAAAAAAAAAAAAAAAAAAAAAAAAAAAATATATATATATATATATATAAAAAACCCACACAAAAAAAAAAAAAAACACAACAACAACAAAAAAAAACCAACACAACAAAAAAAAACCCCAAACAAGTAAAATAAAACCTGAAAAGAGGCATGAAAGCCCGGCCAGTCGCGCTCAGCGCCCGGGGCGGCCGGAGCGCCGGGGGGCCGGGGCGGGCGGGCGGAGCGTGGGGCCGGGCGCCGGCGGAGCGGCGGCTGCGGCGGGGCAGCGGCGGCGGCGAGCGGAGCGGTGCCTGTTTAAGGGAGTTGTTTGGGAGTTGCACAGCCAGTCCGACGGGTTGCGCCGGAGCCCCGGCTTGTCTGGGCCGGGAGAAGCGCTCGCCTTGCCTCTTTTCCCGGCTCCCTCTCCCCCCCGCGTGCCTCCCGCCCTCCTTCCCTCCCCGCCTCACCGCCTCCTGCCTTTTTCCTCCGTCTTTTCACGGATCCTCCGAGAGGGGGGCCGCGGGGAGCCCGGCTGATGCTCCTTGGGCTCCCCAGCCCCCCTGTGCCGGGCGCCCACCGGCCTCGGCGTTGGGCTCGAACCGGAGGAGGAGGAGGAGAAGGAGGAGGAGGAGGGCTGACACCCAGAGGGGGAGACACCCAAAAAAACTTTCCCAGCCGGTTTCCGGGACGCGGGGCACGGAGGCGAGCCGGCTCGGCGGCGCGGGGCGGCCGCCGCGGGGGCAGCGGCGAGGGGAGCCCCTCGGCGGGGCGCCGTCGAGGCATGGACGGGGCGGTGGCGACGGGCGGTCCCGCGGAGCCCACCCCGCGCAAAGGCGGCGGCGGTGCGGCCGAGGGCGGCAAGAGCCAAGCGGAAAGCCAGCAGCCGCTCTTCTCCCTGGGCTTTGAGGCCGGCTACGCGCAGCAGCCGCAGCCCGAGGTGCGCCCGTGAAGGACCGCGGGGATGGGGACGTGGGGAGGCGGCAGCCGGGGGGGGAAGGGAAGGGAAGCGAAGAGAAGGGAAGGTGAGGAAGGAAGGGGGGATCCCGTGCCCCCTCCCCTCTCTCATTCTGCCCGTCTCTCCCATTCTCCCCCCCCCCTTCCGCACCCCCCTCCTGGCTCCCACCCTCTCCCTCTCTCCGGATCTCTTTCTCTTTCACTTTTGCATGCCCTGCAACCTTTTAAAATGTTGCCCCTTTCCTGTGATTCGTCAGACGCAGCAGCATGTGCCCCCTCTCTCTCTCCCGCTCCCTCTCTCTCCCTTTTTGTCTCTCTCTCCCTCTCCCTCTCCCCCATCTCTGATTAGATACACTGATTCTTCATTCAATGGACGTCATTTAGAACAGGCTCTGCCTTGAGTTGCCTTCTCGCTTCACGCTCGATTTCCAGCCATTCTTCCCTTATTAAGTGTTCGTGTAATATTAATAGTCATGAATATCTGCTATTAGGAGTCTCCAGGAAGGCAGCAGATCTGTTATTAGGAGCTCAAGTGAAGCAGCAGCTAAGTCAAAGGAGAAAAAGAAAGAAAGAAACAGAGGGGAAAAAAAAGGATTAAGAAACAAACACACACACGCTAAAAACAAACCAAAAAGGAAAAACAAGCGCTAAACAAAAAAAAAAAAAAAAAAAAAAAAAAAAAAAAAAAAAAAGGGAAAAAAAAAAGGGGGAAAAAAACCCAACCAACTTTGACTACTCACACCGCGCCAGGATAGAGAGCTCGCCTTGGCAACATCAGATGAAGGGCAGCAGAGATCGGTGCAAGTTCTGATGGATTATCGTGGCGCGCCCGCGGTGCAGGAGCAGCCCCGGCGCCCCGGTCCTGCCGCCCGCACCTAGCGCCGGGCTCCGGCCGCGCTCCCTCCGCGCCCGCGCCGCTCTCGCACCCGCGGGGCTCCGCCGGGGGCTGCGCGCTCCGCCAGTCCCTTTCCTCTGCCTTTTCGTTATTTTTTCTGCCTTGACTTGTAAACCCCGACTCTTCGCAGATGTTAGTGCACAGTTTTTCGGCTATGGTGAGTTGCTTCACGTTTCTCTCGGAGGGGGTTCGGTGCGCGCTGGGTGTTGCTATTGTTGTCGGCGGTGGCGGTGGGGGTTTCGCACCCAGCTTTCCGGAGAGGGCTTTTTTTCCTTTGCTTTTTTTTTTTTTTTTTTTTTTTTCTTTTTTTTAATTCAGTGGTTTACACTTTCCCCCTTATCTATTTTTTCTTTTCTTCTCTCCCCCTCCTCCCCCCCTTTTTTTTTTTTTTTTTTTTTTAATGGTCTGCTTCGAACGAACGGCAAAAGGCTTTGCTTGGACCCTACCGCTTCGAATCCTTCACTTTGCCACCTGCAAACATAATATCTTCGGCTTCCTCGTTTTCATTTTTCGGGATAGTGGTTCTTTCCCTCGAATCCTCCTCCGTGGAGGCCATTCCTTTTTTCCCCGGACGTGCATGCGGGCTCATCTGCCCGGCCTCGAAAGCCGGCAGAGCCTACCGAAAACCCCGGGCGCACTTCGGCACCGCTCGCCCGTCGGGGCGCCGGCGCTTTCCCCGGCTGCCTGCCGCATTCCTCCGCTTCCCCAGCGGCCGGGTCACCGCCGCCCGCTCTGCTCCGAAATTGCCCGCTGGCGAGCAGGGAGTTCGGCCGGGCACCGGTACGGCTCTCCCCGCAGGTTGGGGATCATGTCAGTGCTTTCGCCCCGAACCATTTCTAAAACTCTTGGGGGGAACGACCGGTTTGTTTGGAGCCTATTTCAGTGTCTTCTTGGTAACAAAATGGCAGTGGGTTTGGATTTTCCAGGGTTTTCTTGGGGCGCGTAATTGGTAATCTTAGCCACATTTATATCGGTTCTGTTCAGGGTCAGAGGGAGGATTTTGGGTTGTGGTGGAATTATTATTTCAATAATGCCCGATTATGAATTATTCTTTTTATTTGCGGGAAATACCTGCTCCTGAAATGCCGGGCGCGATCTGTTGGGAATCCATGCTGTATCGCCGCAATGTTTTATTAATTATTATAAGCAGTCCTGTTCTAATTATTGCTATTATTGCTGTTTTCATTATTGCCGTTATTATTGCTATTTAAAGAGCGAGACTGCCTCTCAATTATTTGTGAAGGGAAATCAGAGGCAGAGAAATCCCCAGATCTGCTTTTCTCCGTCTCGGAGAGGATGAATTGCCCATCCTTGACTAGTAGATGAAATTTTCAAGCCGATTTTGAGGAGAATCAGTTTGATATTATCTTTGTTTTTCTTTTCTCCCTCTCCCCTCCCCCTCCTCCCCCTCCTTCCCCCACCCCCTTCACCCCCCCTCGCTCCCGCTCCCCACCTCAGGAGCGCCACGACAGTACCAGCAACGGGACAGCCCGGCTACCCCAGTTGGGGACCGTGGGTCAGTCTCCCTACACCAGCGCCCCGCCGCTCTCCCACACCCCCAACGCCGACTTCCAGCCGCCCTACTTCCCTCCCCCTTACCAGCCCATCTACCCCCAGTCTCAGGACCCCTACTCCCACGTGAACGACCCGTACAGCCTCAACCCCCTTCATGCCCAGCCGCAGCCCCAGCACCCAGGATGGCCGGGACAGAGGCAGAGCCAGGAAACGGGGCTGCTCCACACGCACCGGGGTTTACCCCACCAGCTCTCGGGGCTCGACCCACGCAGGGACTACCGGCGGCACGACGACCTGCTGCACGCCCCGCACGGGCTGGGCTCGGGGCTGGCCGACTTGCCCCTCCACTCCATCCCCCACGCCATCGAGGACGTGCCGGTAAGCCAAGGGGCCGCCCTGGGGCCCGCTCGTCCCTCTTCCCCGTCCCCCTCCCCACGGGAGCTCAACGTCTGGGGAGGCGAGGGACGGAGGGGGACCCCCGCCCCCTCTCCCCCCAAAAAAACGGGGAGGGAAGAAGAGAACTCCCCCTCCGCCCCCCGGGAAAAGTGAAGCCCCCACCTAGAACAATAGGTTCTCGCAGCTCGTCCCTGCGCGACGCCTCCCGCTAACGTGCCCGCTAAAATATAAATAAATCAAATTACTGTCATCGTTAACAATATCTTTCCTTCTCAATGACAATAAGCTGTTACGATTGGAAGAATATATAATATCACCACAGGGCTGTGCATTTGGGGATCTCTTGCTGCCTTGGGAAAAACACAAGTCTGAAAGGAGAGATGTCATTAAATGTCCTCCCAGGCAAACATAAAGGGAAAAAAAAATAAAAGTGGGTGAAAGTGACCGGAGGAGGAAAAATCGGTATCCTGCGATTACAGGATTGGCATATAGGATAACGACATCCAAAGTTATAAAGGGTATGGGCAGATCCTCTTCTCTAAAGGAATTAATTGACAAATCAGGGAAGAGGTATACTAAAACGCTGCCACCTTCTTTTAGTAGTGGTGCAAAGGGATGACCTCATAAATCATTAGCTATAGGTTATCGAATTTGAGCCAGACCTGCTACACCCTATATTAAATTAAATGTTGAGAGCCTATTGGAGGATGCTTTATTTGGGGGACCTAATTCTGTTATCGATAAATACAGATTTTAAAAATGATTTCTAATTAAGCATGACATTAGCACACAGGCTACTTACAAAGCAAGCCAGGGCTATTGTTCAGTTAGGAAAGTGGCCTTATGCAACATGATTGGTCATGATCAAAGTTCATCTTTCTGGGTTTCTCCCTGAAAATGGAATTAGAACATGGCAATAAATTTATTAAAGCCCACAGAGCTTGTGCTGAGGGACCGAAGCTGCTCGACTTGCAGAAGGAAAGAGGAGGGAACTGTGGTATCTGGATGTGATTTTTGCTGAAATGCCATCCCAAATTACAGGATCAAATATTACAACAATATATTTGCTGACAGTTTAATGAGTACAGTTTCGTGTTGCAAGGATAATGTTCAGATGAACTTACCTATTTTTGGGGGTCATTTTGAAATCTTTTGTAAATTATACTTGGGGAAAATAGTGAATTTATTACAGCCCTCATCTGGCTAAATTAGCCACAGAAAATTGCTGGTTGTGTTTAGCAGTTTTGCAATAAACGCATACATTTGCCAAAGTGGAGGATTTAGTAAGCAATTTGGATCCGTTAAAAGCAGGTCGATTCTTTAAACTTGATATAAAATAACGTGGAGGCAATCGTAAGAATAAACTAATTTGTTGACTGCAAGCCCCTGATTGCTCTAGGAAGAACATGACCTAAAATGTTCTATTGAATTCTCCCTTTCCTCAGTTGTGCTCCATGGCAGTGGGCTGATTCTGGAAGCCTCCTCTGCAGATCTATGAATTAATAGCATTGCTATACTTCGTGAAAACCAAATGCCATCTGGTTTAAATCCTTGAGCCAGCCCAGCCATTTTTTCCTCTGTAAAACTGAATCAGCAGGCTTCATGAGGGAAAGTGTAAAACAAGAGGATGTATCTTTTAAGATATTTTATCTATTTTTTTAAAAAAAATAATCTTCTACAGCAATCTAGGTTGGGAGGGTTATCTTTTTAATTTTTCTGTTGCTGCAACAGTTAATCTTTAATAAAAACGACCGCTAAATATTTAAGAAAGTCAAGTAGATGGTGAAAATTATTTAATCATAAATATCTCTGTGGGATTTTAAACTTAACAGTCCTCCCTGTATGGAATATGTGTAGAAATAACACAAATAAAAGTATTATGCCACACTACATTTACTTTATGGGTTTAGGGTGCATGCATAAAGGGATCATATTTCCCCATATAGTTAAAACACAAGAACTGCAGCAGTAGTCATTTCTGAACATTTCTCAATTTAATTATACTTAAATCCAGAAGCACTTTAGGCAAGTTACAAATGAGAGCATTGAGTATAATAAAACCTGTAATAAAGCAACTTAGTACCATCCACCCGGAATCATTGAGATCAGGCACAATTAACAGGAGCATAAATCCAAGACAGAATGGAAAATGTTAGAATCAGTATTATTGTTGGACAAAGACTAGAGAAGGAAGTAATAGTTTTTAAAATGGTAATGCCTGGGTTTTGTAACGATTGCGAAATCTTCTATCTCAGCAGCACTGGTGTTAATTTGTAAACACAGCCAGACATTATATTGCCTGTCAGTTTTTGGAATTAGAAAACATGATTTCATTTGACTTTCTAATCACGTCGTGACTCCGCCGCGCGAATCCCAGCTGTAGCCGCGACCGCGGAACCCGTGAGGGGACAATAGTGGGGGAGCCCGGGGCCGCGCAGGACGCGTGAGCCCCCCCCGGCACCGCACCGGTCCCCGCTCCTTTGTGCTTTCCCTCCCGCGGCAGGGAAGGGCCGGGCCGGGCCGGGCCGGGGCTGCTTCCCGGGGAAGAGGGAAGGGATGGGAGGAGGGAGCCCGCAGAAGCTGGAGGCCACTTGGGCCCCGGGGGTTTCTGAGTGATTTATAATATTTTTCTTGGGGATCGGGGGAAAGAGCTGGGAGGGATGCAGGATTCCTCCCGATAAAGGAAATCCCTGCAAATCCCCTCTTCTCCCCCCCTCCTCGTGCAGGATCTGTTGTTTCCCTCCCCACACCATGCCTGGGAAGGAGGGGGGGGGGGGGGCACACAACTTCTTCCGCACCCCATCCCACCTCGGCCCTCCCTGCCTTTTGTTGTGGTTATACACTGACATCCCTGCCTGTTCCTTTTGTTGCAGCACGTAGAAGACCCCGGTATTAACATCCCAGATCAAACTGTAATTAAGAAAGGTAAGCCGTTTCCTTGCGCATACCAAACATGTCGTCACAGGCTGGGGACTGCTCGCAGGGAGGACTTACCCAGCCTCCCCCCTCTCCCCTCCAGCCCCCCGGCCCCGGGCTCGTTCCTGTGGCATGTACTGTTGGCCAAAATGTTGGAAGCAGAGAAAGAAAAACGGGCGATGTGGGTTAAAATGCGCCCTCTTAAATGGCCACGTTTGCCGGCTATTTTAATTATTGTTGTCGTTAACGAGGAAAAATGTTAGCAGATGATCTAGAAAATCCGACCCGGTCTTTTAGTGCATTAGCGGACAATTGGGTTTCATGGTTTAACCCATGCATCTGGCTGAGCAGCGGGCTTGAACCGTTGTAGGTAAACGGGGCTGACTGAGGAAGTGAAATTGTTCTTCCCCCTGCATCGGGTTTTCTTATTTAAATCACGACGGTGATGAGGCGGGTTGGTGAAGAACTAGGGGCCAGTTTCTGAAACTGATGCCCGTCGGTCAGGGTGGTTTGGTTTTCGTTGGCTTTGTGTGCTTGCTCCACTTGGAATTGAATTGCTTGGAAGCTGGTTCCCAAATCGAGCAAAATATTTATTGCATGTTTTCACTCGATTTTAATTTCCCATCTTTCTTCGGGCAACCGAAGTATTAGTAAAGGTGGCACGGGGCATTTTGCAAAGGCGATTCTCGGTGGAAAGAGATGGGTTTGCGTTTGGATGATGTGTAGTGAGATGCTGTTGGAGTAAAACTGGCATGGCTGAAGGCATAGATAGCTCCTGCCTGCTCTGAGGGGTGCCATGGCTGCGCGGTCGTCTGGAATTTGGGTACCCTGGCCACGACCGGAAGAGATGCTGAGTAGAGGCACTCTCCTCTCTAACCGTAATAGCTGTACACCCAGCGAACCTGAAGTTTCATTCTGCCCCCCCAACCCCTCCCCGTAAAGCCTTTGTCACGTCAAATTAGATGTGCAAGGGATAAATCTTAAGAGATGCTCTTTCCAAGTCGACATGATAATTGGCTCTTTTATTAGTAATCTCAAGAGTTCGTTTAACTCCTGTTGTATCTATTAGCCTTCCCAGAGCTATTAATGTCACAAGTGATCTATCCAAAACGGAGAGAGCCCCCCGCTTGGTTGGACTGCGTCCGCCAAGCGGTGCGGATTGAGGAGGAGGAGGAAGGGAAGGCGGCCGGGACGCGGGGCCGGCGGGCACCGCCAGCCGAGCGGCGGCACGGCCCCGGCACCTCCCCGCCCGCCGCCGCCGGGCAGGGGCCGGGGTGTATTTTGGGGTGCCGGCTCCTCGCTGCGTTACGTGTTCTCCACGCCAGAAGTTGCGCGCTGCTGGCGGGGCCCCGGGGGGACGCGATGCCCGGCCCGGGCCGCCGGGCACGGCCCGCACCGACGGGCTGCACCGACAGCGTGCGCCGGGCCGGGGCTGCGGGGGCTGCGGGGGCCGCCAGGTTCTCCGCTGCGGGTCGAGGGTTGTCCCGCTCTCTCCCTGCGCCCCCCGACGACAGAGCGGAGGGGCGCCTCCGTTCCCTGCCCGCTGCCCCGCGGGCGGTGGGGGGCCGGGGCTGGCCGCAGCGAACGGCTCGGGCGCTTCCCTCTCCCTCCCCCGGCTCCCCGCCCGCTCCTCACCCTCACCTCCCTGCTCCTCCCTCCCTGCAGGCCCCGTGTCCCTCTCCAAGTCTAACAACAACGCCGTCTCCTCCATCCCCATCAACAAGGACGCGCTCTTCGGCGGGGTGGTGAACCCCAACGAGGTCTTCTGCTCGGTGCCGGGCCGCCTCTCGCTGCTCAGCTCCACCTCCAAGTACAAGGTCACGGTGGCGGAAGTGCAGAGACGCCTGTCGCCGCCCGAGTGCCTCAACGCCTCCCTGCTGGGCGGAGTGCTCCGGAGGTGAGGGGCGGGGGGACGCGGGGAGGAGGCGGGATGCCGTGCGGGAGGGAGGAAGGGAGGGAGGGCGGCGGGGAAGGAGGGAAGGAGGGAGGCAGGCATGCGAGCGCCCACGCGGGGCGGTGGCGCGGGGGGAAGTGCGGCGGCCGCCGCCAGGGGGCGGGGCACGCGCGGCCGCCGGGGGAGGCACGGCCAGGCCGCGGGAGGGGGATCCGGGCGCTGTCGCCATGGCAACGGGCAGCATTGGTGTCGTCCCCAGTGCCCCAATTTGGGGGCCCCTGTGTGTCCCTTCCCCTGCCACGGCGATGGACACCCCACATGGACAACTCCCACGCCCCAGAGGAGAGGTTTGCTGGCCGGCACCCTGCCGTGGGCTCCCACCTCTGTGGCCTCACCCGGGCGATTAGGCAGTGCCCGGGCAGGGAATAACATCCAGGATTAATTAAGGCAGCTCGCATCTCCAAAGCCGCGCTTAGCACTTAGTAGGGCTCTGCCAAAAAGCCACAGATGGGCCACATAGGGTTTGCTGTAAGGGCAGTGATGCTCTGGGGGCTGCCAGCCTTACAAATCCTCCTCTGCCTGTAACACCTGGGGAGAAGCTGTCTCTGGGTCCATGGCACCTTGGGAGCTCAGACAGCTACCTCAGAGCTCCCCAGCAGCCCTGGCCGGATCCAGACTTTAGTGAGGCCCCTGTTCCCTAGGCATGGAAACATCTGAAGAACCATCCCTGTGTCTTAGACTCAGCTTTCAGCAACAGTTGGTCTTCAGCCACCCACAACCATTTATCCCATCCCATGTGTCCAAACCCTTTATGCCCCTCCATGGGAAGGTGATGTGTTTTGGGGATCTGTGGCAGGAGCTAGAGCATGTGTCCCCCTCAAGCCCCATTTCTCAATGCCTTTCTGTGCGGAACAGGGCAAAGTCTAAAAACGGAGGGAGATCTCTGAGGGAGAAACTGGACAAAATAGGACTAAACCTGCCAGCCGGGAGGCGTAAAGCTGCTAACGTTACCTTGCTCACATCGCTTGTGGAGGGTAAGTGACTCAAAGAGCTGTGAGAGCTTGTTTGGAAAATGTGCCTACTGCTTTTGCTAAAAGGGAGACGACTTGATGTTCGGTTGTTCATGTGTTTTTTTTTCTTTCCCCGAAGTCAGTGCTGTTTACTGGCATTTGGAAGGGCTTTTTTTTTAATGTCTTAGAAAAAGAACATGTTAATTGTGTGCCTTTGCTTTTTATTTTAACCTGAAACGGGCTTGAGTGAGTCCTGCAGACTCAGCAACGCATTCTACCATTTATTTGCTTTTAAGCTTCTGAGAGATGTTTTCAGGGCCCCATCTTGCTTTCAAGTGAGTAATCCCTCCACCTAGTAAGCAGATTTCATTGGGAAGGATCCCTGTGAAGAGGGGCTGCAGGCTTAGCTCCATAAGAGACCCCTGAGTGTTGAGTTGGAAGTTATAGGCAGCAGAGCCTCTGATACTTCAGTGCTGTCCTTCTGCCACAGGTGGACAGCCAAGCAATTGTAAATGTCAGAAACTGCAGCTACTTAAAGTTTGTTCTGCTTCCCAGCCTGCAGCCACATAACAGTAAATCATTTAACTTTTCTGACATCTGCATTTGAGAAATGCATGACCATTACTTCCTGAATTAATTTGGGAATCCTTGACCTCAGCCATGAATTAATGGTGTCCTGAAAGCCTCAAAGTTGCACCACCACCAGCCCCCACTCCCTTTTGGTTTTCATTTTCAGAACACATGTTCCCTTGGCTATATCGTTCTCTACTTTGCTCTGGCCAGAAAAGGTGCAAGTTGCTTTTAGCGCTTTGGGATGCCCTATCCCATCTGTACCAGAAGGTGGGAAGCTCAAGCGTATACAGTTATTTAGTTTTGAAGCAGCGGCTCTTGCAGACTAATTGACACAAAATATGCCCAAGGCCTGCAAATAGATCCTTCTCCTTTGCTCTTACTTATGGGTTCTACTGCATTTTAGACCGGTTCATTTTGCAAAGCGCTTTTAAGCTCGGCCTGAGCTGCGCAGGTTTAGCTTAAGTTTGGTTGTGTAGGCGGGAATCTGTTTTGTTTTCGCTTTGCAGTCTACTAGAAATGTTTCATGTTCAAAGGGACAGGGAAAGAAGCGCTGCACGATGCCAGGCTTTAAACATCAGGATTAGTGAACGAACTATATTTATACTGCGTGAAAATTACCATGTCTTCATGTTTTTGAAAGTGCTTTGCAATTGCATTGACATATCACGAGGGCAAAACTTGTAAAAAGTCTAGATTTGGTAGATGCTTAACATTATTTGTGATGTTAATGAATATGGAGAAGGTTTTATGGTAATCTATTGTTCTGTTTGGCTTTCGCATACAAGCGCTTTAACAGAATGATTTTTAAAAAAAACAAAACCAGAGGCCCAATCTTCAGATGACTTAGCGATGGTGGCTAATTTTGGGGGGATGATAGTATAAACATTGCTGGGGCTTTGAGTCCTGTAGCGATGAGGCAGTTTCTAGAGTACTGTTATTGTTTATGATCCGCTCCATTTTATGGAAACAAGCTCACTGGACTGAGGCTTTGAAGCTCTAATTGGCGCATGCGTTCTTCCGGAGCTAGAGCTAATGGCAGGAAGCCCTGCAGTAAAAACCAACTGGTTCAGGAAATTAAAACCAAAGATTTGAAAATCAACAAAACAGACAGACTCGGTGGAATGACCCTAAAATTCTCATGGTTAATCGTTTGGGGGTGAACATATAATTATATGCGATCAAGTTAAATTTTAAACACTTAGCTGTTTAATGCATTTTATTTAGAAGAGCTCTAGGAGTAATTATGATCAATATTAATCATTGATGCATTGCAAAATAATATAGAGATGTGGCTGAGGCAAACACATTTTCAGAGTAAATAGCTGTGAATAAAAAGTACATAAATGGCTCTCTATAGGTATGGATATGTAAATCAAAGCACACATTCTAGGTGGATGGAGCCTGTCTGTCTAAAAGTGTCTGTTAGTCAGTGTAAACTTTTAAAAATCCTTATTCAAGATTTCAGTAGAAACAATTGTCATGAAAATACACATTTGCATTGCCTTCCACTGAAGCAAAGACAGCTCCTGAAAGATAAGATGTGATTAGCATTTCTTGCCCTACCTTTGTCAAAGAGAAAAAGTCCAAGCCTTTTAGAAGAAAAGCCCAAGTAGAATGTAGGGTTTTTTTGTTTTGTTTTGTTTTGTTTTCTAATGGATTTTTGCCTCTGTAGGATGTGTACGATGAACTGTGTGTTTCTTTCTATTCCACCTATGCCTCCCTATTTAGGAGAAGCAGTACATCTAGCTAGAGATTTTGGGTACGTTTGTGAGACAGAATTTCCTGCCAAAGCAGTAGCTGAATTTCTCAACCGACAACATTCCGATCCAAACGAGCAAGTCACAAGAAAAAACATGCTTCTAGCTACAAAGTAAGACATTTAACTTTCTGGCATGCTGCTTAGAAATGAGGGAGGGGAACAAACCCGGGTTTGGGGCTTTTATTTGTGAACATATTTGTTTGCCATATAACCAGTGGTTGATGGTTTCGCAAATTGTGAGGGGGTGTATTTGCCTTCCTGATAAAGGAGAACTCTCTAAGCCAACTTGGTTTCCATCAAGTTACTTTGTGCAGATGACGCTGAAAGCGAGTCGTGAAAATTGTGGGGGGATGTTTAGTTACAGAAAAAGCAGTAATTCTTCAGAGCAAAACATTTTCTGGGCCTATTCACTTAGATAATCAATTTAGGTAGAAAGGGAAGGCTTCCCATTGAAAGTAAAATAAAACTGGCACATTATACTGATTTCAGTTCATTAAAATCTGCAATGGTTCTTTCTGCCTAAGCAGCTCTGTTACTTAGCAAATATAGGGATATTAAGCATATATTTTAAATGGCAATCTGTATGCAGTTAAAATGCTGGTAGAGTTTATCATTGGTGGGGCTGCCTAGATTTGCAGGTGGTGCGTGAAAAGAAAATGATTGTATGTTTGCTGGAAATGAAAAGGGTTGTTTAGTAGCCCTTAATTACCAGTGGAGGTGTCACCAAAGGGCACAGTGCCAGAGGACACAGGCTGAAGATAGGAGACACTTTATGGCTGGAAGACATTAACATGGGTTTTAGAATACCAACTATTTCAACACGCCTCTCAACTCTCTTGCTATAAGGTGTGTTATTTCCCCAGCCATTTGTGCAGTGAGTGGGTGATATAATCTATTTTCTGCACTGTGCCCTGGTATACTGCCTTCCCACCTCCCTGGAAGGAAATTTCCATATCCTGGTTAGCGTCAGCTTTCCCCTCTGTGGAATGGTCCCTTTGGATTTGGAGATAGATATGTACATATAAATGTTTCAGGATACCCTAATTTAAAGCCACAAGTCCCCTCTCTGCCCTCACTCATTCTTCCTGGCACACAGGTGTGTTTTAGCCTCATGAAGAAAGAAGCCTACACCTCTTTCCAGTTTCCTTCCCTTCCTCCCCCCAAAATATAAGGGATCTTCCAAAATGTGGATAAATCCCTTAACATACCTTTGGGTAGCACAGCCTATCTATTACTTTCCAGCCTGCTGGGAAACTTTAAACTGCATATGTTCTCCAAACTCTAGCTGAGCAGGAATGTGTGATTGTGGAGACAGTGTTGGGGAGCTGAGATATGGAGGTCGGCAGGGGTAGGCAAGGCGTGGGTGTCTCTTGTGTGCCTGTTATTTGCCTGTGTGTTGGCTGGGGCCAGTGCATGGTGTTTGTTGTGTGGTTGTGTGTGCATACAAGGTGAAGGGAAGAGGTCTGTGCATGCTGGGCAAGCGTGAGAATTAGGGGGAAGGATGCATAGAGAGGAGAGGGAGAGGCAAGAGAGTGTGTGTGCACTCGGGGGCAGCAGCCCCCTTGATCCAGGGTCTTGTGCAATCTAGCAGGGAGAATGCATGGGCTTTGCTGCCGCCAGTGATGGTTCATTTCTCTCCCTCTCTCTTCCCCTTGCTCCCTCCCTCCCTCTGTCTCTCTGCTCCATTTATGCTACAGACAGATCTGTAAAGAGTTCACCGACCTGCTGGCTCAGGACCGATCTCCCCTGGGGAACTCGCGGCCCAACCCCATTTTGGAGCCGGGCATCCAGAGCTGCCTGACCCACTTCAACCTCATCTCTCACGGCTTTGGTAGCCCGGCGGTGTGTGCTGCTGTCACCGCGCTGCAGAACTATCTCACCGAGGCGCTCAAGGCCATGGACAAAATGTACCTCAGCAACAATCCCAACAGCCACACAGACAACAGCACCAAAAGCGGCGACAAAGAGGAGAAGCACCGAAAGTGAGGATCCCTCCTGCACACACCCCTCTCCCTTCCCCCTCATAGCCCATCGATCCATTCATCTCTCTCCCTCTCCCCTGCACCAGCACCCCAGGCTACAGCAACAGAATGAGCGTCCTTCTGCCAGTCCTGTTCTCTGACTCTGCAGGACTGCTCTGCCCTCCCTCCACACCCCTTCCCAGCATCCACATTTCCATTTGCTCCCTCTTAAATCCCCCCCACCGCCACTCCCCATTGCCACCATCGATTTATCCCAGTTTGGAGCCTAAGAGAACAGAACAGGGGGACGGAACCAGCAAAGAAAAAAAGTTCTCTCTTGAGTTTGTGAACTTTTTTTTAAATAAAACAAAAGGAGGAAAAAAAAACAACAAAAAAACAAAACAAAACAAAAAAGAAAAGGACTTTTTTTTTCTAAAAATATATTAAAAAAATTAAAAAAAAAACCAAAAAGAAATAAATAATACTTAAAAATTCTATGAGCTTCACCGGACTGAATCACCACCTTCCCTTACATAAACTTCAGTTAAGATTGTAGCCATATTAAAAAAAGAAAAAAAAGTGAAAAAAGTACAACAGCAACAGGAAACATACAAAAGGCAAAAAGGACTGATGACATTTTATCAGTATTGTGAATAAACTTGAACACAAAACACAAGCGGTTCCATGTCATATCTTCAGTTGTAGAACTTTTTCCTGTCCAAGGTAAAGCGACCAACTTGAACTTTCTATTGCAACACGATTCACGGTTATTATATAAGGGAATCAGTGTTCATGTATGTATATATTTATTTATGTGTAATTTAATGGGAATTGTAAATATGGTGAGTTTGTTTTAAGCCTTTTTTTATTTATCTGGTGATCTCGTTTACCTCTTGTTTAGTGGGTTTTAAATCTTCCCCTCTTAGTTCATCATGTGGTTCATGGTACTTATTTAGATATCAGAGGTTTTTTGGGGGTTTTTCTCTGGGATTCATCATTTTTAGCCCTGTTGTAGCATGTTAAAGGCGACAATGAAGCAGCTGAACAAATAAAAACCCATGAATTTTTATATATAATTAGTATGACATTTAGTTTCTCATTGAAGATAAAATAAAGTGATGTTGGACCCTGGCAAGGTTTTTAAACATGTTAGTGGTTTTACAACCCTTATGTGTTGTGGAAAATGAAAGAAGTTATTTTTATCCACTGTCCTTCTCCCGAAAGCACCAACAGAGCAATAAATTAATATTGTCTTTTAAAACAGATTTAGCTTTTCTTTCTTTTTTTCTCTCTCTTTTTTTTCCTTTCTCCCTTTCTTTTGTTTTTATTTTTCTCCTTTTTTTCTTTTCTTTTTTTTTTTTTTTTTCCCAAAGAACTTCAAACATTCGGGACCACCTGGTATCCTGTATTTCCACTGGCCATATTGGAAGCAGTTATAGTTGTATTGTATTGAGTTGTGCCGGCAGTAGTTTCCATGCCTATCAATGTATCATAGTCCTTTGTTGCCCAGATAAATAAATATTTGATACGCTTTATGTCGATTTTTTTATTCAGTAGCTGTCTTTACCCAGGCGTATTTTTGTTCTTGGCAGTATTTTTTATTCAGTATGGTTACAGTAATTGAGTTTAACTCTCCCTTGACAATTGCTCCTTGCAATAAGCAGCTGAACCCATTGTTTCCCTCAAGTATAATAAAAACTTACTTTCAACTTGGAGTTCAGAGCAGGGTATCATTTAGATATTCCACTGAGTCTGTATTCAGACAAATGACACAATAAAGCACAATGTATTCTTTTGGATAAAAAATTGTCTGTACTACTAACAAAATGACACACTATCTTTTCTTTAACCAAAACATAATTTTATTTAAAAAAATAAAGTTTTATTTTATTTATGTTGACCTCTAGGTTTTTATTTATGTTTACATATAGCATACAGAATTATAAGCCTATAAAATTTTGTACATGTACTTGTCCTAATGGAGAGCAGATATTAAAAAACACATCTCAAGAAGGACATTTTAAAAAGAATCATTACTGAGCAAATACTGAAAATTAATGCTATGAAAAAAATATATACTGATGAATCAGAGCTGGATGCTCCCTCCCCCTCAACTAAATAGAAAAGCTCCATAGTCGATGCCAACAAAATCATCTCACGGTTGTGAACTTTAGTGAAATCTTGCAGGAGACAGATTATTTCTGATTGATGGTTCGTGTTTTAGTGGAATGCACAGACTGACATTTTGAGATGGTTGTGTCAGTTTATAAGGGACTGAAATTTTTATCTTGAGTTTCTTCTTGTGGAAACCAGTTGTGAAACAGGGAACTTCGCTTCAAAAAAATGGAGTGTACATCTTGAAGACGGGCTGTAAAAACATGTGAGAATTCAGATTTTGAATCTATTTTCTTTGGCCCGGAGGGTAGGTGAAGTCAGGATCAGGCTGGATTATGTTATATCATAGGAAGGGAGACTTAATGCAGTTTAGAATGTAAAGGCATTTTAAAGAGAGGGTTTCCTTTAAGTGCTGATGGCATTTTGGTGGTGGTGACTGATTTTTCTCTCTTTTTCTTTCCTTCCCTCCCTGACACTCTCTCTCTCTCTCTCTCTCTTCTTTTTTCCCCCTTTTTGCTCAGGCAGAAATTGAGGAGGTTAAGAGGGAGGTGTTTACAATAAAGCTGCACAGAGAATTAACATTTACTCATATATTTTGATGTTTGGTAGAGCTGGTGAAGCAAAGCATTAGATAAAGCCCAAGATGTTTCATTTTGCTTTGGTAATCTACTTATGGAAGGCAGTGTAAAATCAATCTTGCCAAGCAGAAAGAGAGTTGGTGGAGTCTAAATTCTATTTTCAAGAGCCAGCTAGTTTATAAAAATGGTGAATATTTTTTTCCATAAATTGAAAGTGGATCTTTTGAATGCAAAGCTGCAATTGTTTTAAAAACAGTTATTTATTATTTCCAAGAGAGACTGGTTAACCGTAAAGTAGATGTAACAAAATAATGAGGTGAATGAACCCTAACTGTACATATTCTTGACATAAATGAAATGCACAGTATTGTAGCAGGTGAAGTGAAGCATTGTCTATCAGGGCTGTTTTTCTTGGCTGCATCTCAGATTGTGTGTGGGATCCTAACCTCAGGCACAATAGCATTCATAAACAGCAATACATTGCTGCTCTTTCTACAGCAACACATAAATACTCATTTTTAAACAAAAACAATCTTATTAAATACCATTCATTCATATCTGGATTTACAGATGCTTGTTACTTTTTGAAACCTGTACCCAATATAATCGTTTTATACTGGGCAATGTATAAAGCAGTCTTGCGCTAGAACATTATAAGGTCATAATAAATAATGTTTTAAAGATATAATTAGCTACTTTATGGTAGGAGAGCACATTTTAAGCATCCTGCTGCTGCATTAGCAAGCCACCAAAAACTAGAAATGAAATGACCTTGCATGGATTTCTTTATTACTATTATTCCTAAGGAAGGATTTTAAAGGCGATAATGGAAATCAGACTAGCTTCGGTTCAGCCTCTTCTGCTGTGACCAATATGCAGTTACTAAAACGTGCTAATTACTTTAGCATTCTTTAGGTGCATTTTTAACGTTTTGATTGAGGTGCAGCAGTGAAAATTCTAGGTCGTGCTTTTATAAACCGAACAAAAATATTTTGTTATTTTTTTTCCCCTAGACCGGTTGAAACGAGGGTGAGTGGTGGCTGAATGTTAGACCGTAGCTGCCATGCTAAGCTAATTCCTACATGTGAACCAAAATACAGCCTGGTGCTCTTCACCGTGAACAAGGACAGCCCTCCTCTTTGTACCGTAATTTACCCCACCCTCCAAAAATCAAATATTAATATAATTTGAGATTTAACTGGTGGAACAGCCATCAGGACAGCAATGCCCCGCAGCTGAAATAATATTTAAAATAGAAGGGATTTGACATTTGAGAAGTCAGTGGCTTGAAATACCCAGTTGTACTTAGCTAATTCAGTCCTTAACCTCTGGTTTCAAATAAATCAATTACAGTCGATTCCACTTCAGTTCAGAAGTGCACAAGGTTTTTAGTTAATTGAATACATTTTATTCACTTACTAGGAGTATTCAGTTATCCAAACCCTTACATTTAAAGGCAATTTCTTTATTGTCCATGATAAATTCGACTGCATAATCAGATCAGCTCCTTGTTTGTTTACTCGTCTTCTGCCTCCCATTTAAATTCCAGAATGTGCACTTCCCTTTCCCTCCTCAGTACGTGCATGTCTCAGCCCAGACAAGATTCCCAGAGCCTCAGCCTTTGCATTTGCAAAGTGCAGCTAAAATAACCACTGCTCTTTGGACAGGGAGCAATGTGAAGCCCATCCCAGCTAGTGAGGGCAGAGTGATTTAAAGTGGCTTGATAATCAAATGTGAAAGGTTAGAAGTATAAAAAAATATATGGTGCCTCCAATTCTGTCCTGTGCACCTCTTCTGTGTGAAAGGGCTGTTTCTGCTCTCTGCCCTGCAAGCAGCTGGAGCTGTTAACTCTTAGAGAAGATTTGGAGCTGGCTTGGTGTTAGCAGGATAAGATTTTTGTTGAGCGCTGGGCTATGAAGTTGTGTCCCTGATTCACTTTGAACAGATACTGATATACGCTGTACTTTGTGTGTGTTGTTTGCAGAATCCTGCTGGCATTGGTTTACTGTTTTGGAAAGGAAAGGGGTTAATTAGCGTCATTATCAATCACTAATGCTTGTCTAACATGTCCAAAGAATAATCAAGTTAGGGGACTGCACGAAGCTAACATCTGCTTCATTCCAGTTAAAGATTTTTTCCTTATATTGTTCAATTATTGGAAGTCTACACCAGTTTCAGGCTTTGTCAGGGCCATAAAGAAGGGTCAGATCGTTAGAAATCTAGAATAGAGGGGAAAATGCAATATAAATAACAAATGGCTTCATTATTTGAGTTACAGGTGCAAGAATGGCCATGAAAATGGGCAGGGATTACTAAAATATGTTCCTTCTTTTTATCTCCAAGACGGAGGAAAAAAATAAATCAGCCAAGCCCAGTTCTTAAATCATTTATTCTGCATAGGCTGCAGCCTCTCTGTTTTCAGTATCTAGTTTAGTAAGCCCAAACTCCCCAAAAGAAATAGTTTAAAGTAAACGACTGGAAAGGGAAGAAGAGTTAAAGTCTATCACAACCCATTACCAGCAGAGCAGTATGGTCAGAATAGCAAAATAGCCTTGTTTTTCTTCATCTAGTTGAAGTTTCTGGGCTTTCTTGGGTGGATGAAACAGCTGGTATTTCAGGCAGGGTAAACATAGCTTATACAGCTTATGATGGTGGTAAAGATTTCTGTCCTTGAACTGCTACTCTGTTCTGGTGCTGAGATATGAAGGTGACAGATCTGTGGTCTTTTGTTCCCTCTTACAGTCATTGTAGTCATGTCTCTCTGATGCTGAATTCAACTTTGCTGGCCCAAAGGGCCAACATTTTTATCATACCAGGAGAGAGGTTAGAGCATCTTCACTGAGTGAATGCAGTGTGGAAATCAGGGTAAGACTACTGAGAGCTTTCTGGTAGTGTAGGAGGGACCCACTGGTTCCCTGTGGCACTTTTCTTTTAGGCTCTGATTTTGCAAGGCACGGTGCCGGCAACCAGTCTGTGGTTTTCACATGCAGGTAGGAGTCCCTCCCTCTTGAAACCAGGGCCCTGAGGTTGCTCCAAGCTCCATGATTATTGTCCCATTCATAGTCACAGAGCTCATTTGCACAGATGATCTTCAAACCAGGGTAAGGAGGATAAACCGGGGAAGCACAGCCCCGGAAAAAATTGTCTTGTGTTGAGCAGGAAAGTGGAGATTGTTGGGTGTGAAATGCAAGCCATTTCACCATATTGTTCCTCAAGCATGTTGTGCGCACACACGTACAACCTAGTTTCTATAGGAGATCTACAGTGTCAACATGAAGACCTTTTCTGTTCAGAGATGCTCTCAAGCCTCATTGCTGTTGTTGCCTGTGGTATAGTTAATTCCTTTTGTAATACTTGATTGAAAGCAGATGCAGGGGTCTGAATAAAGAGTTGTTTTCTAGTGGGAGTGTGAGCTATGCAGTTACCCTCACAGGCTGTGGGATGTTTATTACTTCTACACAACGTTTTTGGTTATGTTCCTACCTGCTTGTTCATCCCTCAAAACTTCCTGCCTCAGCATGGCTTTGGGCAGAGCTGGCCCCCTCCTCTCTGTGCGTGATGCGTGCTGCTCCCCAAAGCTAAGGATGAAGAGGCAGAGGAGTGAAATATATGGGACGTGTTGTAGAGTAGAGCACTTTTTTGGAGCTCCCAGGAGAAAGGGAGAGCTTTCTTCCATTTTCTTCTCCCTTTTTTCCCTCCCTCCCTTTTAACCTTGCTGGCAGGCCCCCCTCCCTCCAGCTCATCCTCCTTGCCCTCTCCCTTGCTGCTAGATGCTGCTCCCTGTGCTTGTCCTTGCTCCCTGTGCAGGGCCACACTGTGGCAGCTTGGACAAAAGCTGGGGAGACACCCTGCACGTTGCATGTGCTGATGCGCCCAGGCAGAAGGCTAGTGGAGCAGTGCTGGGGGGAAAGCAGAGCCTGTGCCTGGCCTCAGCGCTCCTTTCTTTGTTAGGCCTAATGAACTACACTATAATAGTGATAAAAAAGTGCTCCTGCCATCCCTGCCTGGGTTTTGGAGCCTGTGTAGGGGTGTAGGTGATGTAGGACAGCAGTCGATGGGTGTACCATTGCCACAGAGCCTTGGTGCAGGCTGTTCCTAGCATGTCAGTATTTGGGGTGGGGGCTGCTGGGGCTTCTTCCCATTCCCATGCCCTTGTGAGAGCTTGTATCTATCCTGCTGGAGAGGATGAGGTTTTGCATGGAGCTAGAGAAAGGGAAAAAAGTAGGAGGTGGACGCAGCTTAGAAGAAAATGAAATGGAAAAGGGACAATTGTGGATTTTGCCTTGTGTTTCCAGGAGGGTCTGGACAGGGCCCTGGAAGGGGTTATGGAGATCACCCTGTCCCTTGCTGCCTCTGCTTTTGGAAAGTTTCCTGGGAAAGGACTGGGGAAACTGAAGCCTCCAGCAGAACTGGCTGCTGCTGTGACCCTCTCAGAGGCCGACTGTTTATTTGTTCGCATTGTCATACCCAGGGAGTTTTTTCACCTAAGGCGCCTGTTCCTCCCTGCCTGTGAAGAGCCAGTGTGCAGAACGGTGTGCCTGTGTGGCTGCACATGGAGGTGTGCGTGCATCTGTCTTTACGGGTGTTTGTGTGTATGCTCTTATCTATCTATTTATCTTCATGGGCGTGTGTATTTATCTCTCCATCCCCGAGACTTTTGGAGAGGCTGGGAGAAGAGGGGGTGGGGTGGGCTGTCTCCCGGATAGTTGATATTCCAGGTTCAGCCTCTTTCTCCGCTCTCATTCTCTAAACCCAGCCAGGGGGAGTGTCGCCCCAGGCCGAACATATGCTTCTTTCCATTGCACTAATCCACCTTCAGCGTGGAGGAATAATTGCTCGAGTGTCCATGGCTCCTCGGCGCTTTGTCCCTCGCTGGCTCCCATCAGCTTGGCACACGCCATTTCAATCAAATCCTTTCAGAGCCCTGTCTCCTTTTATCACGTCCCCGCTCCGGCGAGAGGAGGGAGGGGAGGACCGAGCTCCCCGCAGCCCCGGCGGGGCCGAGCCGAGCTAGACCGGGTCTCCCCCCATCGGGAACAAAAGGGCCACCGAGCAGCACTGGGCTGAGGTCGCTCTTTCTGCAAAGGCGTTTGAGTATGATGTTGTTGTTGTTGTTGTGAGGAAATTAAAAAAAAAAAATAAAAAATAAAAGTGAGCCATTGAGCTGTCTTTCCTGTCACGGAGAGGAAAGGCAGCTCCGTTAATCGGAGGGCACTGGGTTATAGAGAGGTGTGTGGAACACCCACCTGTCAGTGGTTGTGCTGCTAGTGACAGGGCAAGGGCTGGGAATCCGCGTCTAGAAAACTCCCGCGACTTTCCGTAGACAGGGGAATGGGGATTCCTGCAGGAATCTGCCCTCATCCTGACTTTTCCCTCTCGCCCGGTGGAGATAGCCTTAACCTAGCGGGACAGAGCGACTGGGGACGGGAGAGGGGCAAGGATGCTCCTGCCGTCCCCGTCCGGCTCGGGACCCTGGAGGGGCAGCGTGGTGCAGGCTCTGCGTCGCGGCAGGGAAAGGCTCTGTCTTTTTTTTTTACTTACTAGTTTTGACTCCCTTTGCCTTCAGGCGAGGGGGTCCTGGATGTTGCGAAAGGGCTTAAAAATTCCTCCTAGCAGCCCCGAGCTGAAGGAGTGGAAAGAAAGGAAGGCAGGGTGGTTAACTGGGGAAGATTTAAAATTAGAAAAAAGCGGGGGGAAAAAAGAGAAAAATGTGCTCGATCTTTACATCCTGCGGACTATTTGGCTCTTTCTTTCTACTTGTTTTTGCTCAGCTGCCTGGAATGGCTGATGGGGGGCAGCCCCCCGCCTTCCCGGGCTGGCCCCGCTGCCGACCCCGGGCCCACTTTTCCCGGGAAGGCCGCTGTGCTCCCTAAGGCGAGGGGGCTGCCTGCTGTCCTGCTTGCCTTGCTGCTGCTGGGAGGCGAAGGGCCTCTAGGGTGGGGGTCCTGCCTCCCCTGTCAGCTCTGCTGGGTTCACCGCAGGTGAGGACCGCGGCTTTCCCGGCAGAGCGGGGTGCCGGAGCACCGCCGGGATGCCCGCGTTTCGCACCTTGCCAGCCCTCCATCCTCCCTGCCCTCCGCTCAGAGGGAGCCCGCAGAGCCCCGACCCGGGCGAAATTGCCGAGGGAGCTGCGACAAACGGGCCGGGTAGGGGGGCAGAGCCTAGCGGCAAACATGCGGCCGATCGGGAGCGTGCCGGGGTTTGCTCCTCGCAATGTTTGCCCATTGAGTCTCTGAATATTTTTTTTGCTAAAGTGTGGGTCTTTCCTGCCTCTGAGAAAAATCGCCTTTCTTTAAAAAAAAATCCAAAACCAAAAAAAAACCCCAAACCCCCAAAAACAAACCCCTTTCCACTACGTTAGGATTTAACCACAACATCCACAAAAACTGCCTTATGAAAACCAGACTTTTCTGTGAAAAGACTCTTCTGGCAGCAATTAGTCTGCCTTTCTTGAACAAAATTCTTTGTAATGTCATTCAGCTGAAAAAAAATAATCCCAGGATAATTTTGATTACACAGTTAAAAAAATAATAAAATTAGCATATTCGGGTTTGCCCTGCAAAGAAAAAAAAAAGTTTCAATTTCCCATTGATCGAAAAAAAACCCAAACCAACTCGCAGAGATTTTGCGAGCGTGGGCTTTCACGGGAAATAGACTCGTTCAGTTCCTGTGTGACGGGCGTAGCGGGCATTAACACACACACACGTTACCGACTTCTTTCAGGGGCTTTGCCTCAGCCTCTCAGCCCCACCTCGGCTGCGGAACGCCAGGCAAGAGTGCCGCTGCCTCCAGTGGGAGGCTCGTGTCGGTCCCCACGCAGCTGCGCCCGCCCCTCGGCGGGCAGCGCCCGGCTGGAAATCGCGTGTCTGCCCGGCGCGCAGGGACAGGCGCGTCCCTTTCTTGCACACCCCTCTCTGGGAACTGGCTGCCCCTGCGTGGGTCCCGGCCCCCAGCAGGGCAGAGGGGCTCACCCCGGCTACTGGACGGCACCCGGCTCTCTCCCTGCCTGCCGCCCCGTGCCCACTGGAGGAGGATGAGGAAGGGGGGGGGGGGGGGGGGGGAAGAATCCGGCCCCAGGAGGCGGGGTAGGGTGGGGGTAGCTGCCTACCTGGAAGCCTGTCGCAGATGCTTGGGCAAAGCCAGTCCCTCCGCCTCATCCGCAGGTTTTTGCTACTTTCCCCCCCCCCCCCCTTTCTCTCTCCCTCCCTCTCTCTCTCTGTGCTCTGGTGAAAGGTTGCATGTTCCAGCTCAGAGATTCAAACGTTAAATTGCTTAACCGGAGTAGGAAAGGAGGGGAGTGAGGGGAAAAAAAAAAAAAAAAAAAAAGGCGTGTTTATATTTCAGATATTTTAAAAGGTCGGCTTTAATTAGGTTAAATACAAGTAGTATTGGCCCAGAAGCACATACTGCAATAAGCTCGTTAGAAGCCTAACTACAAAACAAAAAACCCCAAACAAACAAAAAACAAAAAACCCCACCCCAACCCCCCAACAAACAAACAAACAACAACAAAAGACCAACCACCACCAACAAACAACAACAACAACAGGAAAAAAAAAAAAAGGAAAAAAAAGGAAAAAAAAAAGGAGGAAAAGTGCGTGTGGAGAGAGAAGTCGTGCTCTTTCGGCACGACTCACCTCCTGCAGTACGTGCGCGGGGATCCGTGGCGCCCCACGCCGCGGTTACCGCACATCCCCACGCGGGACGGCCAGGGAAGGCTGCGTGACGCACAACCCTCCCCACCCTGGCCTCCATCCTTTTGGAATGAGTTTTGCATTTCCCAGCCCTGCTTGCCCTGAGTGGGGGGCTGCTTTTGCAGCCGAGCGAGGTGTGGGGTGTCTGTGCGTGAATCTACTCTGAACTTGCCTTGGAACCCGGTCCCCTTCGACCCTCCAAAATAGCTCTTCTCCCCAGCTGGCCCTTCTCTCTCAACCCTTTGGCAACACAACTTGGGGGGGAAGGGGGAACCATTTGCCCTGAATCACAAATTTTCATGGCTTGGAAAGAAAAAGGTAACCCTCATGTCTAGCTCAATTAATAAACATGGTGATTTCACACCCAAAAGGAGGACATTATTTCACGGGAGCACTATCAGCTCCATCACAAAGGGTCACAGCGCAGCTGTGGCGAGCCCGGGGTTATTATGCAGCCTGATGATAGGATCCCGCTTGCCATCCCGACTCCTTCCTCGGGGCGACCAATAGCCCCCGGCAGGGCTTGTGCCACCTCATGATAAAGGACTTACCCGATGTGTGAGGAAATGGAGCAGCTTTCAGATGAGAGGTAATCAGCTTGCAGGCGCAGCCCCAGCCCCTCGCTTCCCCCCCAACCCGTCTCCTGCCTTTCCATTTAACTTTTTTTCCCCCCTCCTCCCCTCAGACAACAACAGCAAGGAGTTATTATTCATTTAAACGAAAACCTGAAGTTCCCTCTCACCTTCTCCGGCCCCCTGAGGAGAGCAGAGGCGGGAGACCCCCAGTCCCCTCTCCCGGCCAGCCCTCATGGCTGCCGGTGGCAGGAGGAGCTGCCTCCCCGCAAGGAGGGACAGTTGTGGCTGATGGATTTCTGGTGTCAGGAATTGGGTCCAGAAGCTGTGAGGCAACATATTAACTGCGATCCCATAATCTCTTAATCACATTACATTTTAAGTGAGCATGTGTAATTTCACCCATCAATGATTTATTTAAGCAAGGGAGCACAATTACTTGTCTCGCACACAAGCGCTGGCTGGGGGAGCATTGTTTGCCAGAAATAAAATCTGCGGTTTCAGGGACTATCTGTTTCTCCATGCTGAGAAACCCCAGACCCCCTCTTCTGAGGACAGCAGTTAGGCGGCTGATCCTTCTACCCAGGCAAAGCGAGGGAGAAGTTTCCTACCCTTTTCATTCATCCCCTTTCCAGAATCAGCCCGGCAGCATTATCTGACTCTGGTGAGGTGAAAAGTGCCTTCAGCTGCCCAGTCTTTCTCCGGTGCTCCCCACAAGCTCTTACTCGAGGAACGTGTTGGGGAAGCCAGGGGGATGTTTGCTGGTGCGGGGAGGGGGGATTTGGCCCTTCTGCACCGTTTTGACTAAAGCAGGTATAATTTACCGAGCCGGTGAGCCGATCTCATAGGGGGCCACTCTTCCCGAATCCTACATTAAAGAGGGGGAAAGTGGAGTAACCTCTCCTGGCATGATGCTGAACACTAGTCTGGACATTTGACTCCTCTAGCTCTGGCCTGAACACCTCCGGAGCTGTGAGAGATGAAACTCGCCCCACATTTCGGCACGCCAGTCCCCTCCGCCCTGGCTGCCCTCCTGCACCGGGCCTATCCTTTAAGGTTGCCCCATTTCAGAGGGAGGTCAACATCCTCCATCCTCTCTTTTTTTTTCGGCCCGAGGGCCAAACTTGCCATCAAACCCGCTTTCCCGGCTGCGGGGCGACATCCCCGCCACCTCCTGCCCAGGGACGGCAGCCGCCGGAGGGCAGACGTTCCAGCCCCACCCTCTGCCGGCGGAGAGGGTAGGCGGGTCCGCAGGCGACCCCACCGGCTCCCCCAGACCCCTCCCTGGCTCCAGGGCCCCTCGGTCCCGCCGTGCAGCTTGGCCCCAGCACCAGGCTGGAAACACCTACACAGCTTTATTGTTATTATCGTTATTATTGGTATTGCTATCACCCCCCTGACAGATTGCTCTGTGAGGGGCGGCCGAACCCCGTGCCCACGGCGAGGAGGGAAAGCCACCCGAGAAACGTGTGGGGCTGCCTGAGAGCCGATGTCTTCCTCAAACTGGGCTGGTGTTCTACACGTGCTGATATCTTTACTAAATAGCTGATGGAAGAAGGTGCCCGAAAGGGAAAATCTCGGCTAAAGAGAGAGAAAGAAACCTCCTCTTCTTTCAGTGTCTTTATTTTTTTTTCTTTTTTATTTTCTTGAGCTGCCTTACTCAGGCATTTGGCAGATTTAACGTTGCAAAGGAAACATAGAAAAAGAAAGTAATTACATTTTTGGAAAACAAACAATAATTACACGATACAATCGGTATAACAGTAAGTGAAACACAGCAGCGGGAGTTAAAAACAATATTCTATCCATGGAGATGGGCTCCGCCGCTGACTCAGCGGTTTTGAATACTCCAAATTATCCTTACATCGGATTTCTGTAGCGCACTTCAGCTGCAGTCTATTGGCTTTTAAATTAAAACATATCTCGCTGATTAGGCACGAGTAGCGTCCAAAAAAAAAAAAAAAAACCAACCAAAACCCCAAACAAGGAAGCAGGTTTCTCAAGACAAAAATTATTCTGGTGGATCAGGAATATTTCATAAGCCCCGTTTCCCCATCTGTATGTCAAGCGGAGGAGCAGTGTTTGGAGGGGCAGCTCCTGCCCCTCGGTTCCCGATGCCCGGGGCGGGGGCGGAAAGGGAGTAGGAGCTGCTCCCTCTCATCTGAACTGCTGCAGCACCTGTCACCTGGAGAAGCTGTGACTTCACGTGCCCCGCGGCTGTGACTTCACGTTGGGGCGCATTATTCCGTCACTGAGCCGTGTTGACATAAACATTCCCTCCCCCCCGCGACGTTCTACTCCCCCTCCCTCGCTTTGCCCGACTTTCACACGAATATTTGGTATGATCTCTAAGGCAGCAGAAAAGTTGTGTGTGCATGTGTATTTATTTTTTTAACTAACATTTTTTTTATTATTTTTATTTCCAACTGACTCAGTTTTATTTTAATCGAGAGCCCTTAGGACTAGTTGTAATGATATGAATGGTTAAAGTGGGAAGAGCTCAAGGCTCGAGAATTCTCTCTCCTCGGAAAAAAATACCAGACATCCCAGAGAAACAGCCATGCAGAGCGTAGGTCTTATGTAAATGGAAAGAAATCATAGGCTGCCGGTGTAATGTGAAGCATACGTGAAATCTAGCATTTGTTCAATCAAACCCTCGCTCTGCTTCCCATTAACTGCCAAATCAAAAAGAAAAAGGAAAAAAAAAAAAAAAGAAAAAAAGGGAGAAGAGAAAAAAACCCCGATTGCCGCAAAATTCTAATTCCCACCTCTCAGACTTGTGTATCCCATTGAAAAGTTTTGAGTTGTGCTGCTGCTCAGTTCTGGTACTGCCCTCAGGACTCCCAAATCCCCAGGAAACGGCCACACAAGCGATGATGACAACAGCAGCAGATATGAGGCTTCTCGCCGCCTGCTCTATTTGAAAGCAAACCCACTCTATTTTTCGTCAGGCTACCCCAGACAGAAGTGGCAACTAAAGCTTTAAACCCTTTGGAAATTCCTTTCTGATTTAAGAGAGCCAGGGGGCTTTCGTCCTCTCCCTGCCGTCGGTTGTGAGGAAGGGCAACAAAAGAGGTAAAATGCCTTCTCCAACTAACTGGCTCAGCGTTTCATATGCATCAAAGGGAAAGCAAGAGCTAATCCGAAAATGACCACTTTAATGTACACGAACCCATGGCTACAGCAGAAGAACCGAGGGGGATTTTGAACTCTCCACCACAACAAAACCCTACACTTAATGTCATAATAACAGATATTAAACAAAGGGGAATGAAAGGATCTCACGCTGGGTTTTCTGCATTCTTGAGTCTAATTAAAAATATACAGAAAAAAGACATAGTTTGGGTCAAAATGGCATGAGAGCCGCCTTGTGCCAGTGAAGAGGCTGCAATTATCAGCTTAGAGCCAGATACTAGAGATCTTATTCTCTCTTCAGCTCCACGGGAGCCGAAAGCCAGCACAGGGGTGAGGGGGATAGATGTGCCCGAGGAGGGCTGGGAGGGCTTGGAGAAGAGGGCTGAGGGATACCTTTTCCATTTCCCCAGATTGCAAAGTAGAACTAAAACAAATACAGCAGAGCAGCAGAGTCCCGCAAGGGTTCTTTTTTTTTTTTTTTTTTTTTTTAGGCCACTTTGACAGCCCTTCCATTCAAATGGAGCCGGGGTGTTTACTTAGTGTCAAGTTGTATGACTCCCGGCTTCTGCCTCTGGGGCTGGTGCCCCCATCTGAGAGGGGAATCCTGTGGTGAGCAACAAGTGCCCTGCATGACAATACCTTCCTGGGGAGAAAATACCTCTCGCAGAAGGAACCTTCTCCAAAACTAAAGGCCAGAAGCTGGAGCCAGACAAATTCAAATGCAAGATAAGGCACAGGCAAGAGATTAACCACTTGAATAAGCTACTGAGAGCATCAGCGGTCCCATTCCTCCCTGTATTTTGGCAGAGATGTGAATGTTCACACTGCTAATGTGACTGAGTCTAATCCAAGAGATTGGGCTCAATATAGGGCACAACCTGCAGTATGAGAGAGGTCTGATGAAACCCTCAAAGCTATGACTAATAACTGACTTCAAGACTTTGTGATTTGGTCTCTTGTAAATATCCGTGGTGCTATTTTGCTGGTATTGGTGTTTGGCTGATGTTTCTTATATGTAACAGTAGGCAAACTGTCTTTTCCTTTACTCATATGAAAGCTAACCTCTTTTACTGCTTGTTTATTTTGTTTCCAGAGGAGCCAGACTTTGCCAGGTGTCAGGAAGATGAGTCTTTCTCGAAGAGTTACCAGCATTGCCACTCTCCATAGGCCCTTTTACCATCTTTGAAGGAGACTTTCTTGGTGCCTGCAAACATCTCGGGCTGCACCCAAGGTATTCCCATCCACCAGTGTGGCAAGTGATGGGCAGGGGTTCCTTTAGCCAACACTTTTGAGACTTATGGATGGTACTCCAACCCCAGAGAACAGACATAATTGTGGTGGAAGTCAAAACAGAGAGAGAGGGCAGCAGTGCTTCTCTCATCCCATGGCAGCCACAGGGAGTAAACTACACCTGAGCTCAGTATCCCATTTATCCCTCCTCAACTCATCAAATGGACCAATTCAGAGTGACTCAAGGTATTGGATTCGATGTATAAAGACATAGCACAGAGCAAGCAGCCCTGACTCTTGCTACCAGCAAGACGTGGGTGACCGGATGGATCTTTCTTTCTTAGGCTCTTGTCTGTGTTTTGTCCTCAGAGGCTTCAGCTGCCAAGGACAACCTGCCTTAAAGTTTGTCTCACACAGAGGAGAAGGGTCTTTCCAGCTTGCCTGGTAAGACCTTCCTAACCTGAGGGCCTTTGCAAGAGGCCCAGGAAACCTTCTCCCATAATTGCAGGGTACTCAGCTCAGGGCTATACGTGCAGTGCAATTATTGTTTACCAACATGGTGAATCCTACTAACCCTGCAGCACAGCTGCCTTGCTGAAGCTAAAGATTAAGTATTAATTATTGCCCGTAAATCCAAGAGGTCTTCTCTAGGCAACATCAGTAACACTTCTGAGGCTGATTGTGTGCTGAGTTTTTGAGGAAAAGCTGTAAAACAGAGGTTTCAACTAACATCACTTCTCAGCCTGTAAAATTCCGTAGTGGGGAGAAGAATATTTGATACTTGAGGGTTTGAGCTGAGGCTTTCCACCTCCTGTTTTCTTTATGGCTTTTGAGTGACACCTATGAAGTGGCGTTTGAAACATTTATGTGCTGTTTTGAGCGAACACCTGGAGAATGATCCTACTACACTTGCAGGGAGTACTGGCAGGACAGGACAGGGAGGGATGCTGCAGCTCATTTTCCCACTTGCAGGTGTAGGTTTGCACCACTTACACCTATAGTGGTGTTTGGCTAGTGCACCCGTGGGATCTGAACCACATTTGGCTTTGCAGGGGTGCTCTGCACAGACTCCCTGGAATGGGCACTGCTCTGCATCCCTTCAGGATGTGCAGGTTCCTGCACTGGGCTGATTGAAGATATGCTATCAGGTCTGGCAAGCTGTCCTGGTTTTGGCCAGGACAGGGTTCATTTTTTGCAGTAACTGTGAGGGGGCATGGCTAGGGCCCAGATGTTATGCTGTGTCACCTCACATCATTGCTGGGGCTGGGGGTGGGGGCAAAATGACTCCCTCTCTCTTTTGGGGAGAAGGGGGAGAATGGGTTCCTTCTGGTTGAGTAAACATGGTGGATGGAGTGGTCTGGTATTGTTTATTGTCAGGGGCTTTCTGTGTAAATCCTTCATTTTCTTACACTTTTTTTTTTATTAATATGGTTGCTCTTCCTGTTTGTTTTCTTATCTCCTTGTTGTTTCCAGTAAATTGTTCTTATCTCAACCCATGATCTTTAGCTTTTGTGCCTCCAATTGGAGGGGAGGGAGAGGAAATAGAATATGGTTTTAGTGGGAGTACTATTCCTAAACCACAACACAAGGGACAAGCTGTACTTCAGATGGCCTTTAAACATCCATGTGTTGTGAGGCAGCCCTGATGGGTTTTCTTTGTAGGTAGGGTGCTCAAGAGATTTAGGAATTGAGCAGGAAGCTATGAGCATGCCCACAGTGCTCTGCCTGTCTTCTAAAGACAGGCTTGAAGGGAAGCTTACAGCCTAAACCACTGATTTTGGAGAAGCTGAGGTGTATTTCCTTAGTCCTTTTTGTGTGAGGCAAGGTGTGGTGGTGTGAGTGCTGTTCTCATCAGGATGAGTACATTAAAAATAGCAACAGACAGATGGATTTGAAAATAAGAGCAATTTCGTGCAACAGCAGCAGCTGAGAGCAAGCAGCAATTTCTTGAAAGAGTGACTTAAGTAACTGCCCTGTTGTAAACCAGTTGGACTCTTGAGATAAGAACAACAGGAGAAATTTTACTCTAACAATAAAATTATCATCATCATCACCTTAAAGGAAATGGCAAGTGAGAGCTGGAAGGAGCTTGACCATCTTTCCCAGGCTAATAGAATAATCTGCTTAATTTTGCTTGTATCTGATTAACATTGTGTCTAATTGTCATGCTGGTTGCAGTTCTATTGCAAGTATAATTTTGAAGCATTTTGCTGTGTTTTTCGTAAAAATTTGCCCTCATGTGAATCTTGGATTATACATTACTCACTGGGAAGCATAAATTTTCTTGACCAACACTGCAGACTGTCATTAGCTAAGCCATGAAAATAAATGCTGACAACATTTAGGGCCCAAACTTGTCAGCATTTCATTTTTATTAGTGTAAACACTCAAGACATGTTCTGCATGGGCACATTTTTAGTGGGGCTGCTCATTCACCTCTTGGCCAGTGTGATGGCTTGGTGGGTGTGCTGGGATGGGGATGCAGGTGATCTGCATCTTGGTGGGGAGACTGGGAACCAGACTGGGACTTGGGAGGCTTACGCTGTTTTCTGTTACTTCTGTTATAGGGAATAGGTAGGAGGAGGTGGGATCATAACACAGTACACAAATACCGTGCTTTTGTTGTTTGTTTGAGTAATACAATTGATTATAACTTATTAGCACAGGCTCCTGTACTAAGATTGTTCCCAACACACGAGGCTGGCTGCTGTGGATTAAGCTGCAAAATATAACTTGCAGTATGTTTGACACCTGAGAGTAATGAAAGGCACCATGTTCCCTCTATAATCTACCATTTGTTCTTCACATTTTTCCAGTATAGAGGTTCTGGGATTACATTTACTATGCTGTGCCTAGTTCTTCTGCACTGAGAGCAGTGGGAAACAGCTAGGTGTCTCTCTGCACTTTCAGGTACTTCAGTGCATTAAAAATCTGATCCCTGTGTGCCTTGTGTCTATGTCCTTATCTTAAGATCAGCCTAACTGACTTGGAAGCAGGTGAAAATTTTACTAAAAATACTTGCTGGCCTGTTTCTAAGAATAAGTTAGAAAATAAAGACAAAAAGGGTACTTTAGGTATGTGCCTTTCAAGTTTACATTTGTCAGGGGAGCATCTAATAAAGCCATATGGAAAATTGGATTCTACAGATGATGATTTATGGGACAGTGCACCCACTGAGTTCAGTGGGACTTGTCACTTTAGGAAAGCCACTCCTAAGCCTTGGTATTTGGAGATTTGGACAAAGCTGCCATGGCATTGTGTCATCCCTCACACTCTTACTGATAGATCCTTCTCCTTTGGTTTTATGGATAAAATTAATGAGAAGGAAAAATTCTCAAGGAAAGGCAGCAAAACCCCACAACCCTGCATATAAATAAAACCAAGGTTTGAACCCAAAGTGATGGGAAAGTCACATTTTAAGCTGTGCCTGTGTCCTGGATTCACCCTGTTGAGCGTGAAAGTAGTACTGTCACTTCTTATTCCCTCCTTGTTGTTGCCCAGGAAGTGTCCAGGGTGGGAACAGTTGCATTCATCCACTGCTGTGTTTCTTCCATGGCTGTGTCACATTTCTCTGTCTGCTCCTCAAAGGGGTTGTTTGTCTCCAACTCGATGGCCTCCCCCAGACCCAGTCTCCGGTATTCAACAAGAATCTTGCTGGCTGGAGGCATCCTGCCAGCCTTTTCCGTAGGGTCCTCTGAGTGACAGACAGACCTGTGGCTCCCCAGCCACTGCCCTTCGTCCTGTCCCTAAGCGCCTCCTGTGAACTTCCAGGAAAGGACTCTGAACACAGCTGAGCAGTGTGATATGTCTTGGCATCCCTGCCTAGGCCTCTTCAAAATGTGCTTCCCCTTGTTCATAGCAATCAGGCCATTTCTGATGATGGTTCAGCAATGCCTCCCAGGCAAGTGAGGGCATGATCAGTCCTTCTTCTTCAAATTTTGTTCCGAGTGAGTCAGAGAAGTCATCTAGGCAAGGAGAAGCTCTGCAAGTCAGGGGAGAGCAATGGCTCGTGGTGCTCACATGCCTCTCCCAGCTGTGCTTGGAGAGGGAAAATCGCTCCTGGAGCCATTCACCTGGGAGCCTGCTGGGGTGCAGGGGGGCATCGTAGCTTGTGGAGCATAATGTGGTCAAGCTTTGTAATTGCTCCTGTTTCCTTTCCACTATGTCTTCCAGGAAATTAGCTAGATGGTCCCACTGTCAGGGGGGTCTTGCTACCAGGAGACTTTGCCACTTTTTGGCTTTACCTAAAACTAATTGAGGAATAGGTGCTATCTATATCTCTGTGTGTTGGTCTAGTGTTACATTTCGGTGGCCCTGGCCCTAGGACTTTTGACATCTTGGGGCTAGGAGATTGCTGATGTTAGTCCTTGAGTGAGAGGGGAATTGAAGCACCAAGTTGTTAAAGGAGTTGTTCAAAGACAAACATCCCACCCCACACAGATCTGGAAATTAAATGCAAGCCTCTTGCCTTTCAAATTCTTGCGTAAATAATTTTCCTCTGTTTCCCGCTGTACAGTGGTATAGGGTTTCCAGTGCACTGGAGGAAATAAGGAGTTGTTCTATGGCATAGACATATAGAATAAAAGGAAGATATGAAACAGTTTGCACTAGGGTGTGACTTTTCTGTAAACATGCTACAAGCACCTTGTAATAATTTTTTTTAGATTACTTGGTCCAAAGAAGGATTTGTTCTGCATCCATGAATAGAAACATGAATAAAATTTGCTTTGACTAAATCCCACTAGCACGCCAGTCTTGTGTGCTTGTATTCCTGATATCATGATGTAGATTATACTTATAAACTCATGACATGCAGAAGTTAAATACAAGGATATTGCAAATGCAAAAAGATAAAAATAGGTTTCCCATTCAACTTTTAATTCCTGCATGATGTGTGCATTTCTATTGCCTAAATGGTGGTGTGGTGGGTTTTTCTTTCACTCTGTTTGTTTGCCTTTCAAAGATGCAATTCAAATGAGATTGTAAAACCTCCTGTGTTTTATCCCCAGTTCATCTAGTGGCAAGAGAATGTAAGAATATGCACGGAAAGAGGTGCCACCTGCGTGGCTTGTGCTAACTGAAGCACTGAAGCCCTGGTGGTCAGTGCTGCAGGAGGCAGGGGTCCAGCCTTGTGTCAGTGCCAGTGCTGCCCCTGCAAGTGCTGCAGGCAAGGAGCCTCCTGCACGTCCAAGTGTTGCTCCCTCTTGAAGAGCTGGTGTGGCATTCAGCAGCCTCAGCACCACTGTGCAAGCCATGGATCATATTGCCTGTGATGGTCTTCTACCTCTCAATATTTCTCAAAGAGACTCCTTGCAGAGCATGGGAAACCTTCAACTTATACAGCCTGGGCTGACTCTTCTGTCTGCAGCAGCCACCACCACTGTTCCCCAGCTCTGTCTGCTGCCTGAGCTACAGTAAATGCTCTACTAGCATTTAATTTAGAAATTAAAATGCCTTCACCACCCAGGAGAAAATCTGCATTTAGCATCTCCTCTGTTGTAGCAGGCAGCTCTGTCTTGCCTCCACTCTGCCCTGTTGACAGGGTGATATCCCATCAGACCCGGCACAAGAGCCCAGGGCTGGTGCCAAACCTGGCCGTAGCTACAAGCCTGTCACGGCAAGTGAGCACAGTGGGGATTGAGGGGAAAAAAATGCTGAGAGTTAACTCCACAACATCATCATAAAAAGTATACAAGGGGCTAGCAGTGGTGTTTGTATGTTCTGTGGTGGGAACAAAGCTCTTAGTGAATGATGTACTGTTAAATTCTGGGTAAGACATTCAAATGTAAAAGTAAAACCAGTGCAATAAGATTAACTCTGGCAGCTCCAGCTTGTGACCAAGTTATTTTTAATATTATCAAACCTGTTGTTCCCCTCCCATGTACAGGCATACTGTATTTTGCTCTTTCAAGTCAGAACATGCTTTCATGAATTTTTTTCTCTTCTGCTTCCTTTTTTCTTGATATCTCAATACTCTCCTCTGTCCTCTCATCAAGACAGTAAAATTGAGAGTTTAAAGTTTCAGGGAAATTAGGGTGCTTGCATTTTAACTTGCAATAGAGACCTTGATACTATACTTTGAAGACAGGCTCAGCATTTAATGTAAAACAAGAGAAGCTGTATGCCTAGTTATGCTTGTACATATGGTACCTACAAATATCACTTGCTTATTGATCTGGAGTCTCAGCAACAACTAAGCATACGGAGAGTGTAAGAACCATGGGAAAAGGCCATGGGAACAGGAAAAAGCCCTTTAATTCCACTTTCCTGCTTTTCCATCCTCCTCCCCCCATCCCCTCCTTCTGCAGCAGCAAGCCTAGGTGTCTGTGGAACTCATTTACATGGTTTACTTCCATTGCCTACTCCCCTAATTTATTCCATATGTTTATTGCCCTTTGTGTGCAATACTCCTGTTCGTGTTCCCTATGTGCTTATAATTTCCTAATTTTTCAGATTCTACCTCCTGTTGTTTTTTGTTTGCTTGTTTGTTTGTTTTAATCCTCTCTGCTTACCTGTGTGTGATGTCTGTGAAATTTCTGCTTGAAGCAAAGGCAGCAGCATCCACCAGTGCTACTAGGAGCCTTGACAAAGTGAAGCTCTTAAAGGTGTGCCTTGTTCAGAGGTACTACGCTGAGACTGCAGACAGGATGGGATCCACGGGGAGATTCAATGGGTACAAGTCCTGCTTTAGCAGGTCTACACTCCCCTTCTTCCCTGCTGATTTGGGAGCCATGGTCTTCTAGAACAGGCCCATAAGGAGAGGAGATATCAAGACACCTCTCAGTACATGGCTTAGTTTAACAAAATGCACAGCAGCTCCGACTTGAGAGAAAGACCCTTGGAATCTGAGGGAGTAATTTTAAACCCAAAGTTTGTTTTCAAAAGTAATAAATAATATGAAAAATTATTTTCTTACTGTTTGCAAGAAAACCATGGCACTTGCTACTGCTGCAGTTCTTTTATGCCCTGATACTCATCAGTGAGGTTTTGTTTACGGGCAGGGACTGGGCATCATCTATGCCACATCTTGTGGATACCTCTCAAACCAGACACATTGATGGAGACCCTGAAGGCATGATCTTCACAATGCTTTCAAATACTTGGGTGTCTAGATGACCTGGGGGAGTGTTGCATGAGGAGAACCTTTTGGATTTGCAACGAAACTGTCAGCTCTGTGCCTCTGCACAAAATCCGCTGATTCCAGAAGTCTTAGGCAGAAGCATGAGAATGTGATATGTGATCATGGGCGCTCTGCAACAGACACAACTTAGAGTGTTTAGCTCACCTATGGCAACGCAGGAGTTGTCCATGAAGCTGGTGAGAGGGCTGATGGACTGCAGGGTGGGATACCCCTCTGTGGCTCTCACACCTGGCTGGAGCTGCTGAGCCCTCACAAGCCCGTGATATGTCTCAGCAGCCACAAAGTTTATCAGGCAAAGAGCTGCTGTGGAGTTTGCAAGGCCTGTAACTCGTGGCTGGTAAAAGACGTAAAATAATTTTTGATTTTTTTTTTAAATTATGGTGAAACAAGCAGTAAGCATGGGATGTGTGCATACATGCATAGGAGCATATTAGCAAATCACTAGTTAGTTTCTTAGATACAATCCTTGTTTTTCTTCCCAGTGATGCAAGAGTACAAGTTTGTGTGTTCTTTTTTTTTGTGCTGTCTTCAGTGACTCTTCTTTCCAAAAGGATAGAAGTGATTGCCTCAGAAATGGATGAATTCTTTATTTAGAAACACCTAAAATTGTCCTTAGCTTTAAACTTTGTAGTAATCTGTTTGACTGTGGGATCAGCCCCATGGATTATGCATGTGCTTGCACACCATCACTTGTCACAATATTGGGTAACCTCTTCATATATGTCTTATATCTATATCTCTATCTACATCTCTATCAAGATCTAGATCTATGAAGTGTGTAATTCAAAGATGCAGTATTATGCAGACGTAGATAAATGGATAGGCACAGGCACACATATATAAACCCAAAGCATACAAATATACTTTGTTGGAGAATTCTGGCTGTAAAGTCTTGGAAAATCTAGATATGCTTAAATTCTAAGTATCAGTATCTCCCAAGGCATATTCTGTGGGTTGATATCCACCTCATTGTTTGTGACTGCCCTGCAAAAGAGGTGCCTTTAGTAGTGAAGCAAAATTTCATGGGGCTCAGTTCCCTCTGAGCAGGACTTTGCTGCAGCTATAGTGATTAGTCATGAAGGCCAGTGATCAGTGCACTGCATGCTGACACTGGGGTACTGGCATTCACTGGTGGCTGCACAACCCAGTTCACCTCTTTTTATCTCATACTCCTTGAAGGTATTGGGTGCTAGATTTCTTAAACACAGATGCCCCTGGAATTATTAACAAAAGTAATTATTGGCAGACTTGTACCCAAAATGTTGATTTCTGACATTGTATTTCTTCTTGATTCTTGACACCTTCTTGATTCTCTAGAGAAACTGGGCAACTAAGTAGCCTGACCCTGCTTGGCAAAGGTGGGACAGATCATTGCTGCCCATTTGCTCTCTCTTGATTCCTAAAGCTTCAACCAGCCAGCAACTTAGAAGCACTGACTAGGTGTGTCCAGCCAGGGAAAAATCATGAGGGTGAATGGAAGGCATCCACAAGGGAAATGAGACTTTGTTTTGGAAGGCGGGAAGAGAGAGACAGTAGGGAAGAGGTGCTCGAAGTGCATACGAGCATGTGAGAATCATGACATTGCTAGAGGTCAGAGGAACCAACAGGTGAAATGCTGGTGCTGCAGAAGTCCAGGAAAGTTCAGTCCCAATTCCTTGCTCTCAATACAACCAAACATTTATATTTAGGTATTTTCTTACTTAGGGTGGAAATGTATCCTCTTTTGCTATAGCTATGGGGTTTCTATTGAAAACGGTCTCCAGGAAATTACTGTGTCTTTTGGTTCAGGGGCTGCATCTATGTAATATTTGTGTTGCCTCTGACTTGAGCTTAAATCCCTGTGAGGAGATGGAATGTGTTTTGCGTTCACCTTGATGTCAAGTTTTTTGCCTCTCAATACTCGATGGCAGCTCCCATCAGGGGTGTCCTTTGTACCTGAAGACTTGTCCTTTGGGGGTGTCTTTTGTTAAAAGGGGCCCAAACGGTGCATGCATGTAAAAGCAAATAACGTGGTTGTGTAAGACACAGTGAGAAATGTGCTTTACTGGGTAGTGGAAAGGCATGAGGTGTTTATGTGGAGCACAGCTTGCTTTTGTGAAGCCAGTGGGCATTAGCCTGGTTCCAATTGACATAACACCACAAATTTTAGATGGGCCCCTGCCACCCACCACTCATCAGAGCTGGTGTTACACATCTGAGCTTCATGTCTCAGCAGCTGCTTTTCCATTTTTGGGAGCAGAGGCCATCCCCTGACGAGTGATGCTCCCCCCCGTGCCATCCTGCCTGTCTCCTGCAGCAGGGCATGATGCCTGGGCTGTACAGGGGCATGGGGCATCAGCTGGTGGGACACAGCCTGCTCTAGCCACTGCTCCTGGCTCTGCTCCCCATATTTTCCACCAAGCACAAGTTTCCACGTGTTAGGGTCACCTACACCTTATCGGCCAGACCAGCTCTCTCTTCCCTCCTTACCACCCCCGTGATGGAACAATGAAACCCACCGTTACATTTTTTGTTATCCCATGGAGTTTTGCTGATCTACAGAGGTGAAAATCTGACCTGCTGTTCAGATACTTGTCGGCAAACTCACCTTAATAATTTTTACTTTGTTTCATATAACACATGAAATTGAGGCTAAGGTTTTCACCCTTCTGTTTTTTTAACACTTACTGATTTTACCATGTTTGCTTTGGCACTTTAAAAAAAAAAATCAACAGAAGGATTACATTTCAGTGGCACAACACCCTAATCCTCAGGCAAATGATTTGTCCAAGCTTAATATGAAGTACTTAGGATGTATTGTTTGATGTAAACACTAGTTCTAATAAAATGGTGCCTGAGGTACAGTTCTTCAACTTGTAATACCCTATTTGCGTTGGCCTGTACACACTGGATTTGAAACCATTATGATAAAATATATCCTTCTTTAGCCTGATAAAAAAAAAATTAAACAAATCCACAGAAATCCACAGCATAGGGCCTATTTTCCAAGGAAGGGCACTGAATATAGCAAGGAGGCTCCTGTGAGCACAGCAAGAGATGTCAAACAGAATTATGACCCATTGTTCATGGGGTGCATCTAGGGCAGAAATCAGCTCTCTGTGGGCAGTGAATGAGTCTAGGTCAGTTCTGGAGCATCCTGGGGAAAGAGGCTCCCTTACCCCATAGCTCCATACTGATATTCTGGAGTACCTCTGAAGTTCTTCCTGGCTTTTCCCGACTCACTTCATCTATTTGAAATTATTTGTGTACGGCAATATAAATATGCTCCAGGTGTGACCAAGGGTCTTACTGAAATGGTGGATTTTAAAGAATCTGTCAGAGGGACTGACTGACTGCCACCTGAGTGTCTTTTGCAAAGGGGTAAATACCAACATTTTGGGCAGGCTTCCTTCTTCTCACCCAGCTGTGGCTTGTTCAAAATACTGCTGTCCCAGCTGTGCGGGTCTCCCCTGCTTGTGCTCCACTCCTGTCCCTGCTCCCACTCCCGGTGGGTTGTCCATGACTAGAGCTACCCTGGATGTGGAGAGCTGCTTTTGTGCCTCTTGGAGAAACAATTTGCTTCATTGTAATTGTGGCAGGTTGAAACTGTCTGGATTCCAGGTGCCCACCAAGACAGGCTATTGCTCCCCTCCTCAGCTGGATGGGGGAGAGAAAATACAACTAAAGGCTTGTGGGTCAAGATAAGGGTAGGGAGAGATCATTCACGAATTACCATCACAGGTAAAACAGACTCAACTTGGGGAAAATGAATTTAATTTAATTTAACTTTTTACCAATCAAATCAGAGTAGGATAATGAGAAAATACAAACATATCTTAAAACACCTTTACCCCATTCTCCCTTCTTTCCAGACTTAACTTCACTCCCGATTTTCTCTACCTCTCCCCACAGCAGCACAGGAGGACGGGAAATGGGGGCTGCTGTCATCTCACCACAGGCCTTCTCTGCCACTCCTTCCTCCTCAGGGGGATGGCTTCTCTTACTCTTCCCCTGTAACTCCGTGGAGTCCCTCCCCCAAACCTTGCCATGCAAACCCAATACAGCAATCTTAAAGCATCCAGCAAGCAGGACCTTTTGACACTGACAGAATAGCTCCTCCATGTCTGGATCTGCCTTGATCAAACAAGAAGACACCCTGGGAATACCAAAGGAGGGTGCTGGACAAGTCATGGAGGCTGTGAGGGAATAGCTGAATCTGCAGATGTTACAATGCCACTAGGAAGAAATTACACTGGTTCCCAAGTAATCTTTCCATCTGCAGTGCAGTACATTTAAGGATAGAGATGTTGCTCTCACTTTATTAATGATTACCCAGCACCAAAGGGCCAACAGATAGCTTTGTCGTTTTGGGCTCCCCGTTTCCCCTCAACTTTTCTCATGTTTCTAGTATTATGCAGTGAGCAACATGGGACCCGCATTTTTGCTCATCAGGGAGCGGATTGTGCCTTTCAGCTTCTTGGAAAGCAAAGCTTGCAGTCATCAGTGGTGACAGACAGGGGGACTTTGCTTAGCACAAAGGTTTCAAGCTTGATGGGAGACGAGTGGTACTACACACCATTGTAACATTTCTGTTTTCCCCAAGAAGATACCTAAGCATTAGTTGTGTATTGAGAAAATGTTCGGGTTTCTTGCTCAGTGCCTGGAGTAAGCCTGTGGGACAATATCATGACAGTCAAGCATGATCAGATATTCCAGTGTCCTGGGCTCAGCATTTACTGTCACATACTGGGTAACTTAGTTGAGACTTTGGATAGAGCACTGTAAGAAATGCCACCAGATGCTTCTGGGTGTCTCTGCACCCCATCACACATTAAAAGAGGCCTGACTTGTCCTACTTGTCCTAACTAAAGTGTATGGTCTGACATAGTTGAAAAGAGAAAAAGCAAAAGAGTTAACCTCTTCCCCTGCTTTAGGTTTACCCTTGTGGAAGCTGAACAGATTTCTGTCCGGGAGGGGCTGGTGAGAGGAAAAATGCCAACAGCATCCATTCTTTCTCCCCTCTCTGGAGCCTGGTTTCACAATCAACCTTCCAGTGAAAAGAGAAAAGGGTGCAAAAATTCAAGAAGCAACAACAGGCAATGGATTTCTACCCTTTCTTTGGAAGACATCACTCAAGTCACGACTGGTACCTGCCCTTGGCTTGCAATTTTGCCTTTTGCAGCTACTCATAAACAAGACTTTTTGGAGGTGCCTTTTCCAATGATGCGACCAATTATTTGCTAGTTTTAGGAGTAATCTGGCAGAGTGTTTTGGGGAGGTAACCAGTCTTTGGGATTTGCTAAACAGTCATGAGACACCCTATCCCATCTCCATCAAGGTGACAGGAGCTGTTATTGCTGCTGCTCGGGGTCACCATACTCACAGAGCCTGGGCAATCTGGGAGCAGACCTGGGCAACACCACCAGGCTTAGCCTAGGTGGCATGGGGAACTGCACGCTCTGATGGCCATGCAGATGTTGCCACCACTTTTTGCTCCAGCCCCGTGTGCCCATGGCTGGAGGTTGCACTCCTGAGCCTCTTGCGAAGCTCGCTGTGACCCGGGGCGCGTTGCAATCTCTGTATATCCGCTTAGTCATTTTTAAAGCCAGCACAGCAATGCTTAGCCCTAAACCTAGTAGAGAATTACACACGGAAGCTGATCAGATAAAAACTGTGCCTTCCACTCTGGGAGAAGGGGCTGAAATTACACCATGTAATTATAATGTAGTTAACCTGTGACTGCGCTTTATATATATTTTTTTTTCCCTCCAAGCCAATTATTACTAAAAGTGTAAACTCAGTATGACTGAGTTGTTTATCACTGCCCTGAGAGGAAATCATCATCTGGCTTCACACTTCTCAGAAGCCAGGTACACTACTTACCTTATATTTACACTGTCATTAAGATAACATTATTATTAATTCTGCTATTTTTCCGGTGTTAGCGCAATACTGTTGGTATTAATAACACTTAATTCAGGTCCTCAGTTCCTTAGGAGGAATCACAGCCCATGGTTATTATTAAGCTTGCAACTGGGTAATAAGCAGTTTGTCCCAGCAAAATTACGGTCTTTACAGCGAGGTGGCAATAGACCATGGGAGCCTCACCTGCTTGATGAAGCCGGTTGAAAAATATTCCCCTGGGCTCATTGAGCTTTGGATCTGTCTCCCTGCAACTGAAAAAAGCCAGAAGGGAGCACAGGATCTACAGCCTTGCTAACACCCAGGTTTTTTCAGCAGCCCCAGATGGGGTTGCTGGTGTCACTTGTGATTGTGGCTGACATGCCTCAGAAACGGTGAGTCCCAGAAAGGGGCTGACAACGAGGATAGGGGACTTTGCTGTCGCTAACTTACGCAATGGAAGGTAGGAAAGGGGAAGGCAAAGAGTACTGTGAGGGCTGGTGGTGGCTCCCGAAAGGCCATCTCTTGCATCAGAGCAGCGTATCATGGATGTGATGGGCTGATGTGTGAGCTCCTGTCACATGCAGTGACTGTGCACGTTCATGTGAAGCAGCAGACGCTGTAGTGGAAAACTAGGCCTGGGCACTTGGAATGAAAGTAGGGCTTGATCCTTCAAAATATTTCCCATGGATTATCCTTTGAATCTGCTCTTTGACAGATTATTTTATTTGCAGAAGTGTAAACTGTACTCTGGTCCTGCAGGAGTTTCTGTGGAGTACTCTTCCCCTGGATGACTTAAAAAAGTGGCAGCACGTTACTGTGGATGTTGTAAGTTCCCAAGCAAGGATACCAGCATGACTTCAATTGGGATACACTGGGAGGTATGGCTTTACATTCACAAATCTTACATTGCAATTTATCCCCCAGGTGACCTGAGAAAAGCAGCCTTCACACCACACCCCTTTTTTTTTAACTCCTTAGTCTGCTGCCAGCTAAATAATCTACATGACGGAAGTTTATGAAAACATTATTTTTTGCTAATTCATATTTTTTCAGCCTTTCTATACATAGCAATTTTTCCCCAAACAACTCCACTTGAAATCTGCAAAAATCAGATGCCCTTTCCTCTACGCTATCAGATATGAAAACACATTTTTCTCTTCCATGCTGTTAAAAACCTATCTACTTTGCTCTCAGTAGCTACGTGCTTGCTGATGCTTCCTTGTACAGAAATCGGCATTGTCTTCACAGCCATTGTCACCCCAAAATGCCCAGGCTGAGCACAGGGTTCTGTGCAGGGTTTATTAATAAAATGCCCCTCTCCCACTACCGTGCTGACTCCTTGCAAACCCAGCAGTGGGCAGAATGTGATCAAGGAAGATGCATTGATAGATGCATCTGACCAGAAAGCTTCCACATAATTAACAACATTTGCAGCCTTAAGCTGGAGAGCACTTTAGACGAAGCATATGTCTATTGCTTTCTGCTCTTCACATGAATTCAACTGATCCTAGCTGGCCTGACTTTCAGTATTACAACGTCACCAATGGTAAAAAATAAAAACGAGCAGGTTTTTTGGTTGAATAAGAATTGGGGAGGGGAATTTTTTTAAATTTTATTTTATTTATTTTTATTAACATGTGTGTGGGGAAAGAACATTCTGTGCCATGCTGTTATCAGCCAAATTGCCCCATTTCTTTGTTCGTGACACAGCTTTTGTGTGCCAAAACCTCTGGCAGCACAAGAAATAGAGGTCAAATCATTGTCCTCTGACTCAGGTTGCAAGCTGCGACTTCCACAGGTAGCCGCCTTGCAGCCAAAAAATGTTACTTTATGTGAGTAGTTCGTCTTCATGGTGTGGGCGGGGGAGGCAAGAGCAACCTGGCCTACCGCAAATGTCACCAGCCAGCCTTGTCGCTACTGGGGTTGGAGAGATCCAGCAGCTGGCTCAGCCTCTGCTAGTATCCACCGGCTACGCTGAGCTCATTAAGGAAATATTGATCGCGCAGAAGTTTATGCAATGTTTGATCCAGCTCGCCTCCTTTGAAGCCGCACAGATCTCCAGCAGATTGCTGGAGCGGGAGAGGGGAGCATGCGCCCGCACATGAGCGAGCGAGCGGGAGAGAGAGAGGGAAATCAAACGCTCTGAATTGAGAAATCTTGCCAAAAAATCTCTGGGCCGGGTTTGGGCCGAGAACGCGAGCATCAGATAAAAATAACAAGTCACACGGGCAGAGGACAGAGCGCAGGGCTCGTCTCTCGCCCGGGGCCGCGCATGCCCCCTGAGCAGCGCCGAGGCGAAGGGAGCCCGGCAGCCTCCGCCGGCAGAAGGCTGGAGTGAAGAAGGGCTGTGTTTGATGTATGAGCTTTGGCTTGCCATTGTGAGTCACCCCAGAACTAGCTGTAGGCAAAACAAAAATCTTTTGTGATTAATTAGAAAAACCGGACAATTATGAATTGACTGCGCACAGCCAGCGTACGGTAATATAAATAGTAATGAAGCGGGCTGGATGCGATGAACACGCTGTGTTTATGTGCAATCGCAGGAAAAAAAAAAAAAAGGATCCGATTTAGGTGGTGTCAGTTTAAATAACGTAATTTCTGCTCTCTGACTCTTTGTTCGGTCTTTACCCAGCATTAGATCTCAAACTTTAAAACTGAGTTTTAGTTGTCTTATCTAAATGTCTGATTGTTCTTTTGATGCCTGCCCAAAACATACGCTTCTCTTCAATGACCATCTAAAATTATTATGTTACGATGAATGAATAAGTCTAGCAGTGCTGTAAGTGGTGTGCAGTTATTGTTGCTCCTTTGTGTTTGTCAGTAGCCCTTGCACAGGGTCTGACAGGCTCCATCCACGCACAGGGCTAGGAAGAGTATTTGAATTCCCCAGGTTCTTGGTAGTTTTCAGAGAGGGAGGGGGGTAAGAAAAAAGATCTATAGGCGCTTCTCTGCAGCACAATGGATAATTACAGCCACAATGTTCTAGATCACTCTTCATTTAGCTGCCACCTAATTAAAAAAATATATCGGCGATGAGATGACGTCAGTGCTAGAATTTGCCGCCGATGTCGGGGGCACGGAACGCGTTACTGACATGAGTGAGAGCGGTGGGCGTGATTTGGGGCGCCCTGCCCGCTGCTGTCCTTCGGCCCTGCGAAAACCAATTCTTACCTGCCTGTAGGTGGATGAGCAGGTTGCTGTGCCGCCACACGTCGTGACAGTCACGACAGAGGGTTAAATCGCAGCCCGTGCCCCCTTCTCCCTCTCCGAGGGAGGCGCCTATCGCCCTCCCGACCCCGGCGGGCCTTTGTTCCCCGACGGGCGATTACACCGGTCCCTCCGGGGGCTGGTGCCTGCGCCCACAGCCCTCCCGCCCGGACCCGCTTTGTTCTCCGGGGCCGCCGGCGGGGGCCGCCCGCCCTTGGGAAGGAGCCTGTCCCGGTCGCGACATTCTCCCGACCCCCGCCGTCGCCCCCCGGCACAGCCCACCCGCAGGCTCGGGAGCCCCCGCAGGGAGCGACCTGCCTAAGGATTTCGGGTGCTGGCGGGAGTTTCTTAACCCCTCTCTGAAGGGAGAAATGAAGGGAAGGAAGGGAGCATCCAGACGGGGTAGTTTGCTACCACGGTCCGGAGCACCAGCAGGCGCACACGCCCCCGCGTTCGCCGCCTTCACACCTGAAATTTTTTGGCCGTTTCACTTCACGGGAAAAATTTTAATCTGTGTATTTCATATATGCAGGCTAAAAGCATGCCTGGTGGCTTTTGTATTACTTCTTTATCAAGTGCGCGGGAGTACCAATGGGTGTGTTTCTGGAGAAGGCTCCTGGAGGAGAAAGGCTTCACTCTTCTAACTCAAGAAGTAGTAGTGGTGATGTACACGTGGCCTTTAATTAGCCCTGTAATCTTGCAACAAAAAAAAATACAACACTGTAAGGTAGAGGCGTGTCTCTGCTCTAGTTTGCTGCACTTTTATAGCCTTTGAGACAAAGAGCAAAGGTATGGTGGGGCAGGTGTGAGAGGCAAGGTGATAATAAACATTTCTTTACGATTGCTATCGATCTTTCAGTAGATACTGTTGACAGAAGATGAAGATAACATCATGCACAACAGAGTGAATGGGTCATGATGGTATTAAGTGTTCTTAGTCTTCGCTGTGGCTTTTTTTACACTTTGGACACTGCCTGCATTAATGGAGCACTGATTAAAAGCTTTGAGTACAGCTGCAAACTGCTGCAGATAAAGTACAAGCACTGTGAGTCTTATGTGGTGAAGTATCCCACATATCTGCAGAGGTATGAAGGATGACACTGGGCTATATTTTTTGCTGATACTTTAGCTCTAATGTTAAATTTAATGAAACTGTGCAGTGGCCCACAGCATTACTGAAATGTTCTAGTCTCTCAAGGCCTTAATCATGCACATGTTTGAACATTTATGGAAGCACAGCCTAAAACTTTCACTGAAGGATCACCCTGATGTCAAACTCCTTTTAAATTCCAGGTAGAAATGTAGGGTAACAAGGTCAGCAATATTAACCATATTACCCTTTCTCACATCTCTACTAACTCATCTAGCCTAAAAGAAAAGCTGGGTCTTTATCCTGCAAATCCTCCGTGCACAAAATTTTCATTGCAGTCGATGATATCTGACTTAGCAATTGATTTTCTCATTATTGTTCCCATGTCAATTATTTCCCCAGTCTGAGTCTATCTGCATTGCAACGAGGAGTCTGACCTCAGTGCAAGTATTGCATTTTAGTTTTTAATCTAGTGAGCTGGAGTGTCCCTAACTGGTAAGGCGTGGCATCAGTTAAGGGCATCAACCTTCCAACCACATGCCTTGCACCTGTTGGGGCCTTCATCTCTCTTTGCATATTGAATTCTGATCACAGCATGGGCAGCACACACACAGTTCATGTGTCAGGTTTCTGGTGTGCTCCCTATGTAGATGCCTCAAAAAACTTCCCACCCTGTGACGCTCTGTGACTGCTCTTCCTGCAGGACTGTGGGCTGTGTACCTGTCTGCTCATCCTTCTCTGAACAACTCAGTTCTTCAGAAATCTCAGGGCAGACAAGCCAAAATGATTTACAGGGCACTTGGTATTTTTGTGGGTGCAGCTGTGCAGACCTCATTTCAGCCTGTGTGTCTCATGTCCATGACATGGCCAGTACTAAGAGCACTGTCCCCAGTCTATGCCTGGGATGCGCTTGCCCAGCAGTGAGCCAGATCCAATTGCTTGCCACTACCTTTCCTTTTTAGGATCTTCTTTCTAAAGAAAGCCCTATATTTTGCTTTTCATTATATCACATGCCATATTATAAGGAAGTGCTTTAAACTAATAATAATAACAATTGAGAGCTAAATTCTCTGGTTGCTGATCACTACTGCTGTTTCTAGGAATGATGCAAGTACTTTTTCAGGCCTTGAAACATTACACTGCCACTTCTGCCACCTGACTTGCTCCTTTTTACCAGGCTTTCAAGGATGTTACTTTTTATAGCTTTGAGAGAGAGGAGTTCTGCTAAGCTTGTGCCCCGAGCTCCTGCCCTGCACCAGGGAGAGGAGGACTATGTCCTTCCACAGGGCAGAGGTCAGTGGGTCAGTGTCTGTTAATTTCAATGACTGCTATTAAACCACACCTCTAAGGGAGGAAAGAAGAAATTGAAAGCAAACATGACACAATAGCAACAACTTCTTCCTACTACACCTAAAACATGTACTCAGATGAATGCACATATTGTGCATGTGGGGATGGGGCGGAGGAGAAGACCAGAAACACCTTGATGCCAAGAGGCTTGAGTTAGCAACCACATCCTGAGCACCTCTGGGTCATTTGCTCCATTCCGCATTTCCAGCATCTGTTCAGCAGCACCTGGCATCTGTGTCTCTTTCATATTTTTATTTTTCAGTCATGAGTAACGGAGTGAGCATGTGCCACTTTCTGCCGTTACAAGAACCATGCCAACCGAATTTGGATGTCCTCAAGGTACAGCCGGCAGCTCCAGTCCTCCTTCAGGCCTTCCTGTAATACAGGCTTCTCATATTTGCCTTTGGCACAGACACAATAATTGTAAGTATGTCAGGTTCCCAAATACTTACTTGCTGAAATCTCTCCTATTTAGATATTAGCTATTTGGCAACTTTGGATGTTGCTCTTGTCCTGGCATAACCTTCTTCTATAACTATACCTCAGGATTAATTGTATTTGCTCAAGAAGTTGGCAGGATTGCGGTTTGCCTTCTGCCTACTTGCCCCAAACTGGTGAGCCTAATAAAGTGTTGTGAGGTGTGTTATCATATTGTAACAATGAAAAATATCAACCTTTTTACTCAACCAAGAATTTGTGTTATCAGGTTCTTTATCGTTTGCCATCTGTCAGGTTGTTTGACATTGTATGGTGTAGACCTGGCGTGGTGTTTCATATATTTCAATGATAATTTGGTCAGATGAATCACTTATAATCTATACTAGCTGTTTTTAATTTACATGGAAATGCATGTGGAGCAAGCTAGGATTTATAACTGGTTAATCCAATAGTATGTGCTGTACAGCACCTTGTCAAAACACTCAGAACTGAGCCACAAGAAGAGAGCAAGTAAGAGGCAGCTTCCTTGATGACTTTGTGGTTTAACTCACATAGGTGTCCATCAGTCAGGTGCCAAAAAGTTTCAGGAATATCTTGCTGTTTCACTGATTCTGTTGATTGTTGCTCTTGCTATTTTTAACAGAATTGCTCACTTGGTTATCTTATCTCTGGTGGGTGCGCTTATATCTACGAAGGAACATCTCCAGTTCTGTTTTTGTGCCTCAGTTGAACACTGAAGGTAATGATTAAGGTTTCTGATTGTTTTAGGATGATATACTATGCAGTGTCCTCCACTTCTGTTAGCCAAGGAAAGATGCTTATCTCTAGGTACCTGGACCATGTGTGTTGGCTGCTCATCTGGAGGTGCGCTTTCAAAATCCAGTCAGCTTGGGTCAGGTTCTGAGTCTGCCCCAGCACAGATGCAAGTTGACTTTCGTTCAAATAGGACATGAGGAAATGCAGGGCTAACATTTTCTTCACATTAGACTTTTGAAATTCCTTGCTCCTTTTAAATTGAGCATGAGTTCATTTTGCAATTTTCTGGAGAGATTTGTGCAATTTGACCAGAATAAGATAAATTGTATTCTTAATATGATTTCTGATTTTCAGTGGTTTCTTGACTCACTCATTTTCACCATGGTTTATTTCTACACATATTCATGAATACAAGAGTTTCGTCAGCAAGGTCATTTTCTTTTCATTTTCAATTGGAGTGGAGTCCTATTGTGCCATGCTGACAAACAGCCTTCAAAACCAGGTGAGGTTGTATCACAGTTTTTGTTACGCTCCAGCTGTTTCATTAGGGATGTTTCTGAGACTTTTGCTTAATTCCCAGAAACTTTTCACTTGCCAGGCGTCCTAGTGGCACTCTGGATTATCCCAAAGACACTCTGAATAGAGCACTTAACTTAAGCCAATTAGAGGATGAATTTGCTTAGGTATGTTAACCTGCCTGTGAATGTATAGGAGACTGCCTTGTTTTGGTATCTTTCCATTACATAATCTGCAGTCCTGCCAACCAAATTCCTTTTCCATTTAATACCTGTTTTATAAATTAATGGCCTAATTTAGCTTTTCCTCTTCTTATGTTTTCAATTCGACACTCATGCTTGTTCCTTTTTCTGCACCTTGTGACTATTTTTGACCTCAATTCAAAGGATCATTCAAAACTGTGTCAGCACATCTGAAACCTCCAAGACCTGAAACATCGTGTTTCTGTACTTAGTCTGAAAATCCTTTTTGTTGGCTGTACAGATAGTTTGTTATATAGATTAGAACAGTAGGGATCTAGTCTCTAGGTGTTATTGGAATTCAAATGATCGTAATTACCACTTTCCCCATCTCTAAAAGGAAGCCACTTGTCCACATACCATAACTACCATAAAAGGTAGAAGCAATGGTATGTTCTTCCTGTGGCACATTAGATTGGCTAAAGACATTTGCTGGCATCCAGTAGTGGAAGTATTTCTCTTTAGTGCAGCTTGGACGTAGAATCCTCTTCTGTTTTTTTGCTAATTCTAGATAGAAGGATGCAATGGTTTAATTTGGATTTTGCCAAAAAATAGCTTATTCTGGGCACAAGGCCAGAATAAGTGCCACTCTGTAGATACATCAGGAACTAACCATGACTCTTAATCTCCTGGTATGGGCCAGAATTGGAGCTTGTGTCCATTACATGACATGGGTCAAGAACCCACAGCAGCTGGGACCAAAGTTACGAGAGGGAAGCAGTTAGTTCATATCACCACTCTTTCTGGATGACATTGGTAATTAGATCATCCAAACTTCTTGCCACTGACTCCAGGAAGTGGAGCCCTGAACTTTGCAATGGATGTGCTGGTATTTGGCTGGGATAGAGTTAACTTTCCTCCCATTAGTTAATATGGGACTGTGTTTTGGATTTGCACTGAAAACAGTGTTGGTAACACAGGGATACTTCTATTACTGCTGAGCTGGCCTTACACAGTGTCAAGGCCTTTTCTGCTCCTCACACCAACCCAGAGAGGAGGCTGAGAGTGCACAAGGAGCTGGGAGGGGACACAGTCAGGACAGCCAACTCCAAATGACGTAAGACATGTTCCAGACCATATGGTGTCATGCTGGGGGAAGGAGAAGGAAAGGGGAGGACGTTTGGAGTGATGGCACTTGTCTTCCTAAGTAGCTGTTGAGTGTGATGGAACTCTGCTTTCCCGGAGTTGGCTGAACACTGGGATTTTTTCACTCTGGTGCCTCTGACTCAGTGACTAGGACATTTTTGGTGAGAAGGACATGCCTAACTCCCATTACTTTCAAAATGTACACTCTCAAACATCTCACTGAACTGCCTAGAGACAACTGAAATCTGAAAGCACCCAAGGATGCATTTGGGTTCAGCTGCTGCAGGCTGGACACCTCAGTGCATTCAAGGTAGTGTGCTGCAGAGCAGCCCCTGGACTAAGCCAAGGGACTGTGCAACCCCCTTCAGCCGCCAAGGCAGCTGTGCCATCAGCTGCCTCCTCAGGGAGGGCTGAGTAATCCTGCATAAGGCTGCTGTGCAGAAAAACCCCTTTGCTTTTGGTGGTTAAGACACAAGAAGTCAGCTTCTGGATGCCCCTACAATGTGTACACCTGGAGGAGCAGCTCGGATCTCTGAAGGTCTGACCAGCTTGGTGTGCTGTTGTTGAGGATGACCAGTAGTGGCTATTTTGGGGCAGAGTATAGGAAAAGGGGTGAATTTGGAGGAACCCTTCACCTTCCCTGCTCTGCCCTAACCGCTCCTTTTCCTGTTCCTTAAGGCTTTGGGTGGACACCTCTGAGCAGGGCCATCTGCTGTGCATTGGCAGTGGAAAGCCCTGAAATCCTCCCCTTTGAGGTGCATAATTTCGTTTGTGGGTCTCACCAGAAGTGATCTGGGTTGCCTTCTCTCTCTGTAAAACAAGATCACAGCAGCTCCTGTGCTGACATAAGTGTCAAACAAAGAAAAAATTGCAAAATGCAAATATTAGATGCCTCAAAGAGATGGCCCAAGTGGTATGTACACTCTGTTATGTCATGCTTCATTTTCCCTAGAAAAAAAAGGGAGGATTCAAGCCATTGTTTACAAATTGGCAGTCAGATCACTCGTTTGTGTGGTGCTGTTAAATCCAAAAGTTACACCCTAAGTGGGTTTGGCCCAGTGTTCTCTAACAAATTTATTAATGATGCCTGACAGGCCGTCTATATTTGGGGATATTCAGTTATTAGACAGAAAATTAAACTTACAGCTGTATCACTCGTGTGAAAAGAATACAGAAAAGTACTTCTAAAAGGAACCATAAAGAACATAAAAATCAATATTGCAGGGGTAATGGCATGTTTACTAAATTCTTGGTTGCTAGGAAAGATTGGCTTTTTTTAAAAAAAACAATTTCTTTTTGTTAATTTCAGAGTTTAACCAAACCCAGTTGAATTGACTTAGGTTTGGAATGATAAAACTGAAATTCATCAAGAAAAGTATATGGGAGTTTTTATGTTATTACTCAATTTGTTTCTCACCTTATTCCATAGAAATATTGTATCTCCATGAGTCCCACCTTCCCCCCCAGTGAAGACAAGTGTAATTTTGCCCCTGAGCAGCCTCCAGCCTAGTGAAGACTCCAGCCACAGCTGCATCAGCTCCTTCCAGTCCCAGTATTCAAGTGCCACTGGCTTTGGTGGGAATGAAGGGGGGATTTCAGTCCCCCTGAGAAACTGTGCTCCAGTTCCCAAAAGGCTGAAAAATGCAGTCAATACAGAGGATGTTACTGTCTGCATATTTTCCACCTGAGGGTAGATGTCTTATCTCACTGAAATCTTTTGGAGATGCCTTGGCTTTCTAAAGCAGTGGGCAAAGTATGCTTGCTTCTGGTAAAACAGAAGAGGCCAATGTGTAGGGCTTTTACTGCCTCAATTTCCCCAGGAATTTCTAATGAGTCAGAGTTACTCTAGTGTTTAAAAGTAAAATATGGTTATGGCTCTCAAATGCAAGCTACATTTAACAACCATATATTGATTTTTTTTCCTGTGTAATTTTATTTCCGTGAACATTTCTGTTTTCTTAATTAGTAGCCTTTTAAGGAGAGATTTAACATCTTCATTATCAGAGGGTGACTTATGAAACAGCTGTATGGTGAGAGAGGGAGAGACAGAGAGGGTGGGAGAAAAAAAAGCATTGGTGAAAGACTATCTGTACTTCAAGGGGAAGTGTGTGTGCACATGCACGTGCGTTCACATGCATACAGACAAGCTGATTCTGACAATTACAATTAAGACAAAAAAGCAGTGGCAAAGCTGGTGACAAAACTCAGCAATTTCCAATTGCACAGTCACCCTGTAACGGGAAGAACTGTTTACCCCATGTTCCTTATTAAACTGAAGTATTTTATTTAATGAGCATGACTCATGCAAGGTGTTCCCATAAATCATCATCTGGTTTACAAACTCAATAACTAGGCTTCCTGCTATAACTAGGCTGTGCACACCTTAAATTATTAACACGCCAGGGCCTTAAGGCAGATCTTTGATGATGATGATATAAACACTGTGAGGACAAGGTGCTCTCTCAGCAAAAGATTATTGACTCTAATTACCATTTACCACAGGAAAAAGAAAAGAAAAGACAATAAAATATGAGGGAGAATTTAAATCTCAGATTTAATTTTATGAGGAGTTTTAAACCCCCAAACTTTTTGTTGTTGTTTTTGCTGCCGCTGCTGTTGGCTGCTGCTGTTGCATGATATTCTGTAGTTGGCTGATCTTGAAAGCATGACAGTTGTTAAGCAGAAAAAGAAACAAAAAAATAAAACATGAGAGAATGTTCAGTTGATGCTATGTACATTCTTTGAAATGGATGGAAAAAGGCCAGAGGGAACAGAAAATGATAATACATTGGAAAGAATCCCAGCCTTAATTGTTTTCATGTATGTAATGTAATAAAAAGGTTAAAGCACTAATACGCCTGACTAGAGTCATTTGGTTTGTAAACCAGAACTGCAGGTCAGCCTTTAAAAAAGCAATTGTGTACTATTATTATAGGCTTCAATTTTACCCAGCCCTCATTATAAAAATTCTGGAAGTAATGGTATAGGGGTTGAAATGCAGTTATTTCTGTCCAGGTGAAAGAGCAGAGACAGTCCCATGTACAATGCCCACTTCATTTCTGTGAGTGCAAACTCCATCAGAGAGTGGCACAATGAAGACACAGAAGCCGGATTTGGCATAGTCACATCCTAACTAACAGATGAAAATAAACCATGCCTTTCACTTCAAAGAGGAAATGACTTTTGTTTTAAAGGCATGTTTACAATGTCATTGCTTTTTCAACCTAATTTTTGAACCAATGTTTTTATTAATGCAAACAGCAACTTCCTACATTTTTAATGATGCTTCTATGCTGTCAGATCCCAAAGGTACTTGGCAGATGGTACAACAAGGACTCACTTTATACCCGTTGCTGAAATAAACCAATTGAGGTTGGAATAAGGTTATCATCCTGCATTATTATGATAATAGGACCATGTCTGTAACTCTATTGGGAAGAATTTTCTCCTTTTCCAATTCCAGGGCATCAAAATCATCCCAAATCTTAATTTTATTATTTTATCTGTTGCTTATTTCTGGGTGGAAAAAATGGTGTCCCTAAGTTCACTTCTTATCTGACTGTACTTTGCAGCTGCTAATGAAGAGACTTTTTGTGGACTGATTTTCTGATTTACACACAGAAGTGAAATTGAGGCCAAACTATGCAAAAATGCGGAAAATATATTATTATTTCTCCTCAAAAAGGATTAGAGCTGTGATTTATTTTTTCTTTTAAAAACTAGCCCCTCATCACCACCAGAGGGTTACAGCAGGAGTACTGGTTCAATATTAAGTCTTAGTGATATATACTGTGTAGTAAGTCACTAATACTATTCTCTGCCATATTGAAGTTTTCCTGGGAGGTCCTCTACCCAAGCTCTGACCAGTCACACTCCTACTTAACGTGTGATACATGGCACAATCTGAACAAAATGTTGTAAGCTACAGTCAGTCACCCCGTGTTTCAGTGTGGAAAGCGTTTAAGTACTTGTGCTGCTTCAGTTCTCCTAGCAAGACATGTTACTGTGGGAAATACAGATGGATTTTGTTAGGAACATTCTCCCTCAGTATTGCCATAAGACAGAGAGATAAGTGCATGGTGCATGATATCCAGCAACAGTGAATCCTTAAGTTTATGTGTCCATTTCATCTGGATGTTAGTATCCCACATTCATATCAGTACTGAGAAAAATTAGTTTAATGCAGTGCTTTCACATTCTTTGAGGTTTATTGTCCCAGCAATGAACAGGAGATTTACGTGACTAACTCTTGTTAATATTACTGGGAGTTAGAAAAACTACATAGTGCACATTGTGTATAGAACACGGATAAAGTAAAAAATGCTGCATGAACGTGTGCATGTCAGAGAGATGAACTGAAAAGAGAGGGATAACTGAAAGTGTTCACACATAATAAAATAAATAAAAAAAAATTAAAATTTCTTTGTCCCCACAACTCCTTTAACAAGGGGTATGGTTAATTTTAATTATATAAGTCAGGAAATTCTGTGTTTCCATAGAAACCCCATCTTTCTTTCTCTTCGTGCCTGTATTTCTGCCTTATCATTACTTGTTCACAGAACATAAATACAACTGCATGGCACAAGTGCTCTCTGGTAATAGAAATGAGTGCTCCACCATTGCATTGTCTCATGACCACACTGTGGGCTGAATATGCAACTCTGGTATCATGTGTGATAGATTCATTTCAACAGAGTTCCTACAGAGTGAAACTGCAAGGATAGAGCTTTGAATCTGGCCCTGCCCTTGTGTTTATGGTGTTGTTATGTGATTTACCTCACATCGTGCCACCTTGCCCACTAATGGCATATTGAGAAAGTCACAAAGTGACGAAAGCAAGTTCTGTGTTGTCCTGGAGCAGGAGCTCTGTCAATCAGAGAAGAGAAATAACCAACTAATTATTGCCTGGGATGTACAGAAAACAGAGATGGCCGCTGACGGAGCTGCCACAGCTGCTGTAAGCAAAGATGCAGCTGCTGAAAGCACAGAGAGGGAGTGAAGGATAGCATGTTGTGTGAAGGCAGCTGAAGAAAAGGTGATTTCCAGGTGTGTCCTGGGCCTCTTGTGTTAGCCATTTATTTATGCAAGGAAAGGCTGAAAGAAGACTTCCCTGCATCAGAGAGCCTTAGCCAGGCCTGCACAGACAATCACTAAGCTTACTTCTAAACTTCAGCTATGCTTCAGCACTATCCCATTCCTGCTGCCAAAGTGACCTGCCACATACTGAGTTGGTCTTGTGTTCCTGGCTGACTCTATGACTGCTCTGGTTGTAGCATCTTTTTTCTCATGTTCTTTGACAGCAGCATAATATCTCCTTCCCACCTTCTTCCCCGTGCAAAGCTCTCCATATAAACATGCACCTGCCAGCTCTTCCCGAAACCTGAGACTATTACCTGCTAGAGACGTAGCAACACCTTCAGAAGCACAGCTTGGTACAGTCTCAAACCAATGGACAAGAATAGCTGTGCTGTTTCATCCTGTCTCCTTACTCCCACCTCTCCCCATGAAAAACATGTTGGAACCATAATCCCTTCTGTTTTGGAGGAAGCTGTTTGCTGGCAGCCAGCAGAATTGAGCCCAGGGCCAAGGATACCCTCTGCCTCAGAGGTCTAATGGCCAGGCTGCACTATGTGCAGGGAGTGAGACATGGTCTGCCTCACTCCATGGTGAGCTGAGGGGTTTGCTCTGGCTGAGCTGAGAGTTTGAGATGGAAGGTGAGAGCTTCAGTTCAAATATAAACTAGAGTGCTGAACTTTCATGGCAGGACAGAATAGCCTTCGTCACCCTTTGCGTCCATGAATTCTATGGGCTAGCTTGATTGCAGTAAATGGATGCCCATACTTACCATGCAACTGCTTTTGGGGCAGTCTAACCATAACTTTGACTTAGGCTTTATGGAAACCTCAGAAATGGTCACAGCCATGGCAGAGAGGAAAAGCGATACCAAGACAGGTGGTGCTACAAAGAGAAGAAATATCATTACTGAAAAAAGCATATTAAGCAGGGCAATGATGGACAAAAATCTCTCATTTCTATTTTTGTATACAGACATGCTCCAGCATTGGCCTTCTTCCTGTCACTAGTTTAAAATCTATAACGCAGATTTGTTCTTGGATTCTATGTTTTTTCCTTTGTGTGGAGGGTAGTTGCTTTCTTCCCCATAGCTGACTGACTTCAAGAGCATGGCTGTTTTTCGAAGCTGTTGAAAGCTTTGCAACACTGGAAGACCTCGTAGATACCATCCAGGAGAGTACATGGGACTATCATAGGCTCAGTTTAACAACATAACTGGAGACAACTCCCAGTTTACCTAGAAGGGCACACACCACTGTCTTGAGAGAGAGAAAAGGTGTTCTGGAAACGAGCACAAGTACATTTGCAAGTATAGCAATAAATGCTGAATGTGCATTTAACTCTGCCCGTCATCTTAAATGTTTCTAGAAAGAATGTCTCTCTCCTGGTGGGGAAAGAAACGACACACCTTTCCAGGTGGAGATCAAAAGGCTCAGCATGAGCGAGACACCCTGAGCTTCCAAATATGTGTGCATTTGTGAAACTGAGAGCCACTGAATCTTGAGATGACTGATTTCACCTCCCAGTCTAAACCTGGAGGAAGGGATTTCAGGTTTGCATTCTGGCTCTTTCATTAAATATGTGTAATAAACACTGTCATAACTTGCCATGCAAGAATGTACTGGAAAGTAACAATTTTAACTGCTACTCTCACTTTTCCCTCCCATGTCTTTAATTGTAATAGGGGTTTTTTAAGCTAAATGAAAAAAGGGAAAGGGAAGTGTTAGGGGTTCTGGGCAACTTGTACAACATGACTTTGTGTGGGAATGATATGGAAATTTTAATCTCTACTACTAGTTTATTTCTGCTCTGGGAGGAAGCAACAACAACGAAAAACTGCCTATAAGTACTTGTTGAAATAATGGCCCCATCAAACCAGATGTTGGCCAGATGAGTAGTCTTTTTGTATTTATTCATGTTCCCCTTGCTAATATTTGATTTCGGTGCAAAAATTAAACCTCACTTAGTGCCTGCCTACAAGATGGCAAGCCTCCAGATTATTAGGATATTTTAACACTCTTACATTTTAAACAAAAAGATCAAAAGCTTTTGCTGTGCCTTTTTTTTTTTTTTTTAAGGCTGCTCAAGCAAACAACAACAAAAAATTCAAGGGGCTGGTTTTGATTGAGTTGGTTTATATGCAAGATCTTGCTGAGGAGAAAGTGTATGTTATATTAAATGTGTTATGTAAGGCTATGATGTGGGCTCATGCTTTGCACGGGAGATGTCCCCTTGAATTAGGTATTAAGGCACCACTGAAGATGACTTGTTACAAATCTCATCCATTAAGTGCCTCTCAGTGAAGTATGCCAAGTAGTAAACTAGTCATGATAACTTGACTTTTTAGCTCTTGCCAGAGAAACCTAATTCTTTCACAGTAGCACAGAAAACATTTTTACTATGAAAATTTCACAAGTCAAAATACCACTGTTTTTGTGACTCTGGATATCCCAAGGGTAAAAACTGAATGAGTCATTAAGTTCCTGAAAAGAAATATATTCATGTGGGTTTAAGTATGCTCACAAAATAAGCCTTTCCCCCTGTCTCGACTCTGTCCCATTATGAGAAGTTCAGAGTCCTTCTCTGACAGTAAAGCTGCCACATCATCAAACACGATGAAGCATCTTTTACTGTCCTCCAAGGCTTTATTCTGCATTTGTCTCAGGATGTGTCTCAAAACAACAGGGAAAATTCATTCAAGGAAACCTTATGTCCCTACAGGTATTTTCTGGATGGCTTAATTATGCTTTGATGGAAACTGGGTTTCTGATTCATTGCATGTATTTACATGAACGTGTCTGGGTCAAAGTCAATGCAGTCAATAGATTAACACTGGTGTGTGGCCTTTGGAAGATAACCTTTAGACTTTAGGGTCTGATATTTTCCAAATAACAAGGAATCTTCTGTTCAAATTAAGGTGAATGGAAACTCTGATGCTTTCACTTTACTGGAAATCAGGACCCTTGGTGTCTCAAATAAAACACCTAAAACACTAAAGCATCTTCTCAGTTCTTCTGAACATTTTAACATCAAAGTGATTGCTGGGCTCAAACCAAAGCTTTTGCTAGGAAACTGCTAAATGCCAAGAGCTGTTACATTTTATGTCCTATTCTTAGATGTTGCAATTTAAGTCCTATTTAATCCCTATCCTAAGCAAAGAATTGATCTAATTTCTTGTAATATGATCAAGATAAACTATTCACCAAAGTGACATTCTACCACTCAGTTTCAGCAGACCTGTTGAGTGTTTGCATCCCAAAGTCCTTTTATTTTGCCCTTTTATTTTTCATGTCTTGGGATGATGTGGTGATCACATCAAGTTGTGATGCTGTCTCAACTCTATGTTTATCTGAAAGTCCACAAACTCTAGCTGTGACCATTTTCACTTCCACAGGCCCCATTAGTACCAAATAAAGTGTTCAAGTGATATTTGGGTGTTTAATGCAACTAGTATGCTTATAATTGTATCGTGCTGTGGTACTTTTCCAAATGAATGACAAACTTTCTGGATTTATCCACTCTATGTGAAAAGTGGTCCTTCTCCATAGCCTTACTATATGTTAAATCCTTGCTCCTAAAGGGTTTTGTTTGTAAAGTGTCACAGTTTTATTATAGGCACAGTTTTATTTTGAGCAGACTCTACATTAAAATGCAGCAATGTAATAGAACTCTTCTGGTTGACAAACACTCTGGTGTAAATGATTTAATTTACTAGCTGAAGCATGAGTCTACACATTATTGTACTGATCAGTCATTGCATACTAAAATCACTCATCCTTAATGTAATGATTTGGTATCCCTACAGAGAATTTGAGTCATCAGAAAGTCATTAGATACAGTAAAAAATGAAAATTACTATTACACAGCAGTAAACACTATTAACTGTTAGTTAAAACAGCATTTAATTTAGCAATGCAACAGTTTACAAATTTCTGCAGTTTACTTAGTTCTCATATAATTGTGACTACAAAGCTAATTCTTCCAGTGCCAATCGCATGACACAAATATAGGGTGGAAGAACATGATCAACTATTTCAGCTCCAAGTGAAGCAACTGCGCATCACTGCAGAACATGATGGTAATTTTTATCTTAATGGTTCAGTCATTTGATGTAGAAGCCATGACTGATTGTAGAGAAGGCAAGAAAGAACTGCACGGTTCTGTAAGACATTCAGGCACCGAACTGTCCCTTAGCAATAGGGACGGTGTGTAATTTATTCTCCTATAGTAAATGGGAAGTTTGCAAAGCTATGTAGACAAAAGTAGAACACAGCAGAGTTCAGAGCTCTGTTATGGTCTTCAAGCTTAGGGAGTATGCTGCCTGGGCACCTTTGGTGAATAGTGCAGATTGCTTCCAGGGAGCAAGGTAACATGCAAGACTGAGGCTCCTAACATCTCTTCATATGAGCACACACTTCCTTGTGTCCATGATCTGAATATGAAAGGAAGGGGTCCCATGCCCCTGGGAGTCCGGTTTTGTCAAAGAGGACATTTTGAGAAAGACTATGGTAGTTTTAATTGCCAGGGGAAAACTCTGAAAAAGGGCCATTCAGTGTTTAAGTGTGACATATGAGATTCACACAGGTTTAATAGCCTCCTGGTGCATCTAATGTGACTGACACTTCCACTGTGACTGTCTGCTCTCATGCCCACAGCTCAGTGTTATGACATTGCTGTAAATGGGGACTAGTGTACAGCAAGTGTGTCTTGCTGGGACAATGTATAGTGAGTGCGTGGTGGGTAATGTTTAACAGGCTTTTACTCTCAGTTAGGTATAGGTCTAACATACCTTCCTCACATACATGTGAGGAAGTAAGGATATATTTGCAAAGGGATGTATTTAGCTCAGTGTCAGTAGCAGCTGAAAACCTGATGGATGTTTGCTTAGCAATAAAAAAAATCCTTTAAAGTGTCATCATTTTTTACACTTGGATAACTGAAGTAGAGTTTCTACAGGAAAACAACATTTGTGCCTCTTTAGGTTCTGTCATATTGGGCCTGACACACCTTGTGAGATGTCACCCCTCCATCAAGAAGCAATGAGGCTTTTATAAGGGAACATGTGGCTCAGTGGTAACTCCCACTTTACTGACTGATTTTGCAGCTGAAGGCCCTATCTAGAGGGTTCCCATCATACCCATTCAACCAGCAGGTCTTACTGAAGCGAACGGGAATCCCAAGCCAGAGCTGTCACAACCCTTCAAATAATTTTTTTAAAACTAGCATTATTATTATTCAGAGAAGGTGTTTTCCCCTGGTACAGCTAGGCCCATTTCACATTTGCGTTTAAGTGGAAATTAAAGGACATTTGTACTAGGTGAGTGCAGCCTGTGCAAAATCACACTTTTTACTGGTAAGCTGTCCTCTTGCACACAAGGCCCATAGTAAAGGTCTCCTTCTCCCGTGAAACTTGTGGCAAATCTCTGACTAGAAACCATATCTCCCAAGTCCAGGATTAGCTCCTTAACCACAGGGCTGTGGTTCCTTTCATGTTGTTTTCTTTTTGTCACACTGTGGGGTATAAATGTTGGAGGTTAGTTTTATTTCTTCCAACCGTAATCCACACAGGTTGAATAATGGACTGCCTTCTGCTGATTAGTAATTCGGTGAAGTTGCTGGACTAACACCAGAGGTGAATCTGATCCTTCCCTTTTGCGTATGGATGTATATTCTTTGTGGGTTCAATGTATCTATAAGCCTGGAAAGTATTGATTTTATATGCAGAGTATCAAATGTAAGTGCCTAGACTTCACTGATAAGATAGAATGGTGGTATTTTGCTCATTTTCACATGTTTGAATGAAGAATTAGCTGGAGGGGCATTTTTTGTTGGTATCATAGGAATGTCTGGTGATACTTTTCAGTTAGCAATAATTACATTACATCTGCTGTGTACAGAACAGGAAACTAATTCTTCTCATGAAGCTACAGTACATGGATAGAGATTTTGAGTTTTGTACTGTTACATTTATGAACCACATAATTGCATATTTAGTCCTATTACACCAGAACCTGAAATGTTATGGTGCAGGCTATAATTACACTATTTACTCTTGAAGAAACCCTCAAGATATAATATAAATAATAGGATTGCAGATTCATAGAAATTAGAGATGGGAAAAGAGCCTATTAGGTCATCTGCAACCCAGTGAGAAAAATTATAAACAGTTTGCTGGAGTGTATCTTATCGTAGGCATTGACTGCCCTTTCTATCTCCTTGTGCTAGAATTCCCCCAGAACCCAGCAGAAGAACTGCTTGACAGTGTGGGAGACTGTGAGCCAATGTCTCTGCACTAGCTGACAGCTGTGTAGGAGAACTGGCAAAAACACACCATTTTCCTCCAGCAGTGGAAAGTCTGCCCAGAAATCGATGTGAAGATGTCTTCTTTTCACCAGAGGCATCAAATCTATGGGCTGTGTTTGTCGCTGGCAGAAGTAGGGATGAAGACTGTTACACGTCCTGGGCTACTACTCTCTGTGTGGGACTCGTGCTGAAGTTTGTGCTAGTCACGTCATTCATCTTGCCTTTAATTTAGACCCTGGTCTTTTCCTCTCTGTAGTTATTTATTTGGAGTGTAACTAGCAGTTAAAAAGTAGCCAGAAATGTTAACAGTAGTTCTTATCTAAAATAGCTATCTTCCTTTCAACCTTTTTTGGTTTTTTTTCCCTCCATAATGGACAGCAGCCTTCTAAGAGGTACAAAAACTGAAGAGATGGCCATGAAGTTGTACAGGTTGTTTCTCAGTTTGGTACCCCTTGTCATCATTACTCTCTGCTCTCTCTTCGCAGGCACTCCATCCTATGTTTTCTCACTTACCGATTTTCTTCTTTCTTCTCCTCTCTTCACTTTCTTATCACTCGTTGAGAAGCTGATTCTCCTGTTTTTCCTCTTCCTCCCTTACATACATAGGAGACCCCAGAGTCAAGAAGAAAGTGTGTGGGTAAAACCACCTTCTGAACATGCTCACCCATGGTGCATTTAGATGAGAGTAGAAAGAAGGTAATTGTAGTTTTATGGCTTCAGCCAGCTTCACTTTCATTAGTTCTTGCTGTAGGTGTAGGAGGAAGAAGTTAATGCCACCATCCCTCCACATCATCCATACGTGTCTTTAGACAGGCCTCCAGTGACATGACATGCTTTTCAGTTCCATGATGTTTTCATTAGCTCTCCCATGCTGCTAGTGGATTCGTTGCTTACTGTCTCTCCTTCCGGTGTCAGGGATGGGTGTGAGCCCTGGAGGGCTCTGAGGCACCTGACTGGGTGGAAAGCAGTCCTGCCGTGATGCAGCACCCCCTCGGGGGCAGGATGACTGCAAAGGTCATGCTTTGGGGAGACAAATCCTTTCCCGAGACAAAACCAGTGGTGCACTGGGGGCTCTCGTGGCACACTCTCTGCATGCTGGACTGTTGGTGAGCTGATGATGCCCCTTTGTCTCTGGGGGTCAGACCTGACCTGCTGTGGAGTTTCATAAGCTCGTTCACTTTGGGGGATCTTTGCTGGGGATCTGGCTCGTTCTTACTTGGTCCTGAACCAGCAGTGCTGCATTCCTGAAAGCTGACTGCAGTGATGAGGCAATTAATTACAATGCTGACTTAACTGTATGCTCAGGTTTAAACAAGTTTGCATCACCAACATTCCCCTGGTAATTGCTTTTAAAGGAGCAGAACTGGCTGTGAAGCAAAAACCATCTGGGCACATGTGGCTGTGCAGAAGGGCAAGGGTGGCAGGGAGTCGAGAGCAAGAACTTGGTTCCCCATGAAGAGGGCAGGGCAAAGGAAACTTCACAGTTTTTGGTTCAATGTCAGTAGCTGCACAGTGAACTCGTAAACTGATTCGATGGAGAATGGGGTCCTGTATGGCAGGCCAGGATAGTCCTTCTTGAAATCCCAATAGAACTGGTATCATACCAATTACAGGGTTTAATTGCAAGATGCTTTGGAAAGACTGCTTCTTCCTGATGCTTTCCAGCATGAAGAGCCAGATGAGTGTGGTTCTCAAGAGCTCCATGCAGTCAAGAATCACTACTGCTAATAATGGGTGACTGTGTGCAAATATGGAAACATGCAGGTGCCCTTCACCAGGGCCAATCACCTCTTTTAATATTATGGACCTTCTTGCTGCCACAAAATAGCTTAGACTGCAGTGCATGTGCAACAGAATCAGTTAATAATGATCTTTTACAAAAAAAGAGCAGGAGTAAAACATACTAGCAAGAAAAAGGGCATTTGGAAGCACAGGAAACATTGGAGAGGGCTTACTTTAACTTATTGTATCCCATTGCTAGCAGCATCTTCTGCTGCTATTCTTTGGATTTCTTAACTTGTGCTGAAAGTTTGTCTTTAATTAGCATTTCTGTGGGGCCTTTACAAAAATTAGTAAGTCCTCCTTAGCCCACAAAAGTTGATCACTTCACTTTGAGCTGCACATCTCTATGTGAACAAAGTTCGGCCCCTGTAAAAAAGAAAAAAAAAATTAATTTGCCCCAACACCTTCTTTTAGTGGTTTTCAGAGGTGGACTAAAGAGAGTTATTCCAGATACCCAAACTTAACAAAGAGCAGGTTAGGTCCATGCCACCCATTAAGTTTAGAATGCACTGTAATTCTGATTTCAGGCTGTGTTTTTATTTAAACCCTATCTGTAGATGTATCTAATAAACACTACTGGAAACTAATTTACATTCTAAAATCTATTAATTTAATCATAGTCATTATATAAGTTACCAATAAATAGCAAGTAAAGCAAGCAGAGTGAAACAACAAAATGAGATAACCAATCTAACCTAAATAATGACAAGCACTGCAATCTATAACAAAAAATCACACAACTTAACACTTTAACAGCATTTGCATCCCAGTCTATTAGATCTTTCATACTTAGTGTGACGAAAGTGTGGGATGAGTAAAAACAAGTCCTTACGGGCAAAATTCAACCACGCATGGAAAGCCTGGATAAGATCTTCCCCATTCTTTCCGTTCCATGGAAGGAGGAACTAGAAGAGCCACTGGGTAGAAAATGTGTGTTTCTCCAAGGCAAAGAGGTATGGTAGAGCCATGGGGCCTGGGAATGAGTCCAGACACAATGTGTCAACACCTTGATATAGAGGACGCTGTGGTGGTGGTGTAGTCCATGAGATTGAAAGAGCAGATGCTTCAAAGCTTCGTAGCCCACTTGTGGGGAGGCATATCTTCTCTGCAGTGCTTTCAAACTCAGATGGAAACTGAGAGATTTCACCTCAAAGAAAGGAATACTTGGTACTTGGAACATGAGAATGAGACACTACCAACTCCAGATTTTAGTCCTTTTACTCACTGAGTCTCTTTCTGATAAGAATTGTCACTAGTGTAAAGCTTCTTCTAGAGCAGAGGAGACTGTTACCACACAACAAAGGTAGCAGCATGGGTAGTGTGGCCATGTGTCAGACAGGACTGGAGAACCTGGCCTCTTTTGAAGAAACTCTCTGATGGTGATGTGCCCTGCATAAAAGAATGACAAGATTTTATGGTGAACACATTTGCATATTTAAATATCATACCTTTCAAGCCCTTTCAGATTGCTGTTGTTTGCTGCTGGATCCAGCCCTGCTTCCCAAAGCAATGGTGACCCCTTTGGCCTCTGTAGGCAACTCCACATCCTTCAACAGCAGCGTCAGCTCCGTGTGTCACAGACAAGGTACAGTCCATAGTGCGTCCACTGATGGTTAAGACACAGACTTTGTTCCCAAGAGTTGTGCAGCCCTTGGACTTCTTTCAAAAGCTGTGTCTGTGGTTTAGAGAGTTTCTCATTATTATTGCTCTCTGAGTGTCTCACACCAATTTCCTTCTGTTTCCAAAAATCAAGCAAGTCCTGAGTGCTATGACTCCTCCCTGAGGGAGGAGATTTATTGCTTTGGTGAGAACCACCCACTGGCCAAGCACTTGCATAGGTCAGTTCCTGAGTGGCAAAGCCTATAAATAAACAAACTTAGAGATTTGGTGATGCCCCTGGGAAAATTTACATCAACACATTTGTGTAAAGGCAGCTCCAGGCCCATGCCTCTCCCATTCTTTTTACTTTTAGATACTTATTCGCAAGAACAGAAGAATTCTTTCTTGGGGCCATATTTTTTAAAGTGGTCCTATCTCTGCATCCAAGTGTGAGACTATAGTAATAATAATAATAATAACAACAACAGCAATAACAACAACAACAACAGCTAATGATGATGATAAGTGTAATACCTTTCACTTATGTGTTTCTCATTGCCATGATTTGCATTACATCAGAAATGTACAATAGGGGCTCTTTGCCAAGCAGATAACCAGTGTTGACCTGAAGAAGCTATGCTCCAAGACATAAGCAAGCACCAAATAAAAATACACATGCAAAATTATATACACTCACATATACGGCCTCAATCTGATTCATCCAAAGAGATGAAAGCAGTTGGCAAACAGCAATTAACTCATTTTCATGCAACAGATAAGCATCATCTTTCTATCTGATGGATGAGCAAGACAAGTTAAATGACTTGCCCAAGGTTACACAATGCATCAGGGCAGAGCTTGGAAGCAGTATAAAGAAGTCTTCATTCCCTGATCTAACTTTCCTCTTTTTGACTTTCATCTGAATTTTCAGTGTACTGAAGAATAGACTTTCAGAAATGTGCACACACGTACACATACACTTGTGAACCTGGAAGATAAAAAGACAGTAAGGTTGGGCTCTAACTGCATCTGGTTAGCAAACTCTCCTTGAAGACCTGTATGTTCTCCACAGCCTCTTAGCTTGCTTACTTTAAAAGGCTGGAGCCAATTAACATTTGATTTTGAGTAACAAATTTTCTTTTCCAACATAAATTAAATCTGTCTCTCTCTTGATGTTATAATTCTCAGTTTTAATGTCACTGAATTTTGGCTTTGGGTAAACAAGAAGCAAGAGTTACTGGACAACTGCAAAGGGAGGCTTTTTGTAACAGCAGAAAGAGTACAACAATTTTTTTTTTTTTGTGTCTACCTGAGAGGAAAGCACTTACTGTTAATCTCATAGCAGTAAATTACAGAGAATTCATTCACTTCCATAATGTTATCTACTCAAAGATCTTTAGAAATATTATCCACCAATTCAGTATGACAACACTGCTATAAAAGTATATGGGGCTTCTCCACATTTTACAGAGGAAAAAATTATTGAGGGAAATTTGAAGGTCTGCTTGTCAACAACAGTGCTGTGTGGATGGTATGTGTGGGTGTAAAGAGCCAGGCATAAGAATTTAATAGTCCACTTCCAGGGACAAATTGTAATATGCATATAAGGCAAACTACTGTACCCAATAGCTGTGAAATTTAATATCACACAAGTAAGTGACTTACCCAAGATCTCAAAGGAAATCTGTGGCAGAATCAGGAAAGTGTCCTGCTCTGGTTCCCGAGCCACAAAACCACTTCTCCCTTTGAACCTCCAATCAGTCTTTTCTTTGATTTAAGGTTGACTGAGATGAGCTGATTAAGTTTCCATGTATCATCTGGAAGCTTCAGAACAGGCTTGTTTTTCTAGACATTCCCATCAGCCCCCATAGTTTCAGGCCTTTTGATTATAAAATGCTTTTTACGTTAGTCTTCATGGAAACTCCCTTTTTCTTTTGTTTTAATCATTTACAAGCTGGAGCCTTGCCAATTTATGTAACATGGTCTCATCCTACTCATTATTTCATCATACTCCTGCCAGGTCTTTATTAAATATATTTCTTCCCCCCTTCAGTAAAAAAGGGATGGGTGCCTGGGAACCTGGATATGCAAAATGAGTGGGAATTCAGACTTTTTTTCTTTCTCTGGGTTTTTCACTCTCTTTCATTCCAGACTCAGAAATATCAGTAAGAAAGGTTATCTTCCCCAGCTGTGGGAGAGTAGTGCCTGTCAAGTTTAGGTGGGTTATTAGTGAGGGGTGGGGGTCTTACTCCCTCCAAACTCCAAGAGGGAGCCAAGCCACAGGCTCTGAGATCTTAATCACAGTTCTAGCACACAAAAACCTGTAAAATTTGCTCTATAGGTCAATGAAGCAGGGTTTTAGCCTTCCTAAATACCTCCCAAACCTTTTGTACCTGCAGTTTAGGTACTCTTGTTTTCCTATCTCCTTTCACTGCTTTGGTGCTTTCCTTCCTGCCTCATCTGTTGTTTTTAAGGCGTATGCCTTGTTAATTGGAAAGCCATATAGCTCCCTGTGAATTTTCACCACCCACATTCACCTCCCTGAATGCCATGAGTAAACCTCTACAACGTGACACTGAGAAGTATGTCCTTGAGAGACATAGTGGTGCTTTTAACATGGCTGGGCAGTTCAGGAAGAAAGGGCATTGGATGCAACTGAATCCTTCTGGTGAAGCTTGACCGTGGTGCTACATCCATTTGGTAGATCCATGGTGTTACATCCATTTGTAAGAATTTGTTTGAGGACTCTTTCTGTCTTATAAAGACCTGTCTTGTGAGGAAGTAGTCACAGGAGGTTAGTCCAGGGCTGTAGTCTGTGCTGTTCCTACTTAATAAACCCACACTTTATCTTATTTTTTTTCAGACTCAATCAAAGCCATTGAGAGACGGTTGATTCCATATTTCATGTAGCAGTTCCTGGGTCAAGCAGTTTCCTGATGATCATGTCCTTAAGCAGATCACAGGTCCCATTCAGTGCCTCTAACTGTCCCTCCATCTTCTTCATTTGGAGCCAAACATGCAGCTGCCATGGGATCCAGTAACATCTCTCTGCATAACAGCTGCTGGCAAGTGGTGGGCCCACTAGCCTTTCCCAGACATTTTTCTCTGCTGTGACCCTTGTCCATGAGAGGATTTCCCCACCCCGTGTTTGCCTCCCATGAGCACAGACTGTTTTGCTTTTTCCCAGGATGAGAATTTTCTGATGTAGTTTGCATATCTGTTGAACCATGAGCTTTTCTACAGTTACACTAACTTGTGGTTTCCTATGAGTGCAAGGTTCTACTTACCCCCAGTGGTTTTCCAAACCTTTAATTGACGATAACTATCAACATTTCTTGGTTTTAAGAGAGCATGGGCTTCCTTTACTTAAACTTTCTGCTGTGTGCAAACACTTTAAAAAGCAACTCACACATATTTCTTTCCCTTGACTTGATGGAACCCATTTTAGTGACAGAAAGGGACTCGGCACCACAGAATCCAACCATGCTTTATTAGTGTAGGTGTTGCCTGCACACTGTACAAGATCTTCTTCTTGAAAAACATGCCCTGTTTACATATAATTATGCATGATGTTGTATTTCTGTCATTGGAATTGTGCTGTCAGCTGAGATGAGGACCCTGGGTTGGTATTTCAGGGGTATTCTCATTGAGATCCTCCCCACCCCCCCAACCCTCACACATGGCTTACTTCAGTGCATTTCAAGTACAAACACGACTGATCTTCAGAAGTACTTTTATGAGCCTTGAGGGTAAGTCATCTCTGGCAGGGATGATTTAGCAGTATGCCTTTGAGAAGGTGAACTCCAGCCGAGGAAGGAAAATCACCCCAAACCTCTCACAAAGCTGGTGGCAGGCCTTTTAATGCAGATCCCGAGAGCCTGTTTTCACCCCTCTCCAACACAGCTCCAGGCAGACCTGAGGTATGCACTTCAGGACTCTACAGTCCACATCATATCAGAGACTTATAAAAGTAGTATAAAATGTATTGTGTGCTAGAGGTAAGTGCCCATCACTGCCAGTGGAAAGCATTAAACCCTGGATGTTTGAACTACATTCAGGAAGATTGGGCAGGTTCATGTTTAGTCTGAATAACAGAAAGGTAATGTGGAGACTGTGCCAAAAACCCACAAATATGTGCTCACCTCCTAACAGAGTGGGGGATGAAACCATCTCCAAGACCTCTGGCCCCCAGGAAGTGCTCATTGGAGGCAGAAAAAAGTGCAAGCAGGCCTGTGGGAGCTGGGAACAAAACCTCAAATAAAATACAATTGGGAAACCCAAAGGTCTGTAGTAAAACACAGGTCAATTGCCTGGAGGGAGAGGAATGAACATAGGGCCCCAGTGTTGTCAGAAATAGTGCTGAAACTACAGTTAAACAGCTGTCATGACTTGGATTCTGTCTCAGTTCAGAAGCAGCTCAAGAAATAGCAAAATACATTGGGATAGCAAAGGTACCACGGCTCTTCCCCAGCTTCATTTTCACTTGCCTGCTACTTGTCTCTACGGTAATTGCTAAATTTGTGCTCCAGTTTTGTCCTAATTCATGGAATTAATGGTGTGGAAAATGTGAATTTTTGAGGATATGCAGCAAAGAAGTAACTTTTTCAGGAGTTGCAGTTATTACAGGGTTATTTGTTTGACTCAGACCTGATGGTAATGTTGTTTGTGGCTTTTAACTTGTCAAATGGGAATCCCAATATTGGGAATCCCAATATTGAACTATGTGATGAAAATACCTTTCAACAATATCAGTGTCTGGGAGGGAAGGAACATCAAGACTAACCTCATGGTTTATGTTTCCAAAAATGGCTTTTACCTTTTGGTGCTCAGCTTTTGGATACCAAACTGACAAACCAGCTCTTTGTAGCTGAGCAACACAGAGTCACTGAGTTTCTCCGAGAGTGCTGAGTGTGATGTCTCATTACAAACCCAGTCCATTTATTAAAGCTGAACAGCCTCTAAATAAGAGCATTTCATGGGATGTATGTGAGGATTTAAGTCTATATAACTTCTCTAAGCTAATGTTGAGAGTCAGTTTTCCTTCCTCATGTGGTGTCACAAGGAAACTGGTAATGAGTCCTAGGAGAGGGAGAGGACTGTGAGTGGGACAGTCAAACTCCAGGTTTTCTAGGGGTGACAAGGAACAGGAGATCATGAACAAGCAGACAAGCATGGACAACCTGATGTGCGGGTAAAGGAGCAGTGGTCGCATGGACATCTACCAGTGTGTCAAACTAAATCAAATTGCTTCCAGCACAGCCTTTGTGGAGAACTGGCTGTTGAATGGGGGGACACATCAAAGAGAGACGTCAGTACTATGGAGCTTGGCACATTTTAGCTGCAGACCCCTCGTGAAGCCACAGTTCTAGTTCATCCTGTTCCCCTTTGCTGTAGCATCCCCAAACCTACAATCTCAGTGCAGGCTTGGTGCTTCCCCTTTGGCAAGTGTTAGCCTGCAAAAAATCATCTTGTAATTTTAATACTTACATCTTTGTTTCACAGTGGGGCTCTAGAGGCTTGCAGCCATCTTTCAGGAGGTTCCAGTTCAAGCTGTAGTTGTTAGTTATGCTATGCAATGGAGCAGCACTCACACAAAACCAACATGGCAGCTGGTGCTGGGGTTTCATGGACACATAACAGCCCAAATGCCAAAAAGACGAGGGGAAAAAAAAATCTATTTAAGCAATTTTTTCCTCTCTATAGGAACTTAGTCTGTCAGCAGCATAAACACTTGCAATCATGCACTTCCTAGGATGCATGTGCTATCGAAAAGGGAGGTGTTAATTGCTGTGCTAATTACAACATGATTGCTTTGCACTTGTTTTGCACTTGCAGGTGATTAAATTTTTAACGAAGCATATTACTTGGCACTGTTAGCACAGTTAACACATTTCTCTCTCTCTCTCCCTCTCTCTCCTCCTCCCCCTCTCTCTCTCTCTGTTTTTTATGCCTTGGGAGAAGTCCTGCGCTGCAGACCCTTCGCTGGCTGTGCTGTGCTGTTGTGCTTGGAACAAGCCTCTGTTAGGCTGTCGGTAGCGGTACCCCAGCCTCCTGCTCGGAAAGAGCAGCAGCCTGTTATCATCAGGCTCAGCGTGACAGCGCCGGCCAGATGCGAATGCAGAACCCACCAAGGTATTAGCTAAAAATTAGGCAAGGCTGTTGATGCCAATCTCACAGATTTCATTTAAAAACTATGCCAGCTCGAGCCAGTCAGGCGGCAGCAGCAGAGGGTGTGCGGGAAGGTGGAGAAATGACAGCAAGTTCCCCTTGATTTATTTCTGCTTTGCCGAGCGGGTTCCCAGCTGAATGAGAGCGGGGGAAACTTGCATCTGTTCGACGGGCAGGCTCACATCTCCCCAATAAGGTGGCAGTTACACGGCCCAGTGAGGCTGCATGACCAAAGGAAAGCTGGGTGAACCAGCCCATTGGATTTATTGATGGGCATTGATGGTTTTACCTTTCTGAATGATGCCTTTGCAAGTTCCCTGAAAACTTGTTGATTCTGAAGGATTTGAGCTCATCAATCGCAAATGATCAATGATCTGTCTTTGGTGAATGTTGTCCATGTTATTGCTTTCCAATTGCTTGGCTCTGTGGGCCTTTGTGGTGTTTGGAGGCTGTCTGGTCTATTTTTTATGGCAATGTGAACTTTTTGAGGCCATTGGGGTTGGGCTGTATGAGCGGATTGGATGGTTAGTAGTATTATACATAAAAAAGGGACATGATCTAGTCCTGGAATATTCTCCTCACAAGAGGCCAAAAGGGGCCTCCTGCATCTGTTCAGGGATGATATAAGTAAAAGGAGGGAAATTGTGTGGACAATGAGAAAGACTGGAAATGTTAACAAAGATGATCTCAGCCAGTTTTTTAAAATTCATGAGTAAGAGTCACTCAGTAAGGAAGCGCAAGAGGTAAAAAAGATTAGAAACTTATAGGGAAATATTTTTAGGTGACAGTTAACCCTGGGAACTTACTGCCACAAAACACCACTAAGCCCAAAAGATTAGCAGAATACATAACGGGCTGGGTGTTTGTATGGATAATGAGAGCTACATGAGACCAGATTAAAAAAGCTATAAGGGATGTAAACTCTCAAGCTTCATGGCATTGGGAAGCAGCTAACTGGTGAGGAGTAAGAAAATACTTCTCCTATGGGCAGATCATCCCATGATGGTTCATTGGGGGTTTCTTGCACTGTCCTCTGAGGCAGCTGGTCTTAGCCGCTGGCAGGGAGCCACAGGGCACAGGGAGTGGTAGAGCAATGGCCTTTCCCTTGTTTCCATGTGGCATTGTTCTGCATCCAGGCTAGGCCAGGGATACCTTCTACAAGTAAAAAAGGGGGGAACCAAAGAGGTTCCAAGGAGACTACATGAATACTCCTGACATAAATAATCTTTGCCTCTTGTGCACGCACACCTCCAGTGAATTAATAGGAACAAAGGAAAAAAGTTGCTGCTGAGATTGTTTACATAATATGACTTATAAAGCACCTGGGAACACCTTCAGAATGAATTAGCTGAATTTATTTTGACTAGATGTTGGTGGACCGTTTTTAGCTGCATGTGCTGAATTTTACTGTGTCCAGGCATATGCAAGCATACTTTTAAGAGGAATCAAATCCCGGAGGATTTGGGACAGCAGGTCTGGTCCCTGGGGAGCTGGTACCCACAGAGGCAGAGAGCCCTATGCCCTGTAGCTGATTTGTCTTTAGCATTAAGTGCTAAAATAAAATGTAATAAATTGCTGTGAGGTAATATCCTTACCAAACTGACATGACTTGGCAATTTCAGTCTAGGAGTTCATGGATGCTGACCCTTACATATTAAATATAGATAATGTAAATGGATTTGCCCATTGGCATTAAGGGGCCAAACTCAAGTACCTAAGCTTCACACTTTTTGTACCATGTAATTGTTCTCATGTCACTGTTCACATAACTGGAGGACTAAGAGGCCAAGGGGGGATGAAAATGACAATGGGAATATGTTTTCTGCAAAGCTGGAGAGTACGCATTAAAAATTTAGACTGCTAGCAAGGCTCTCTTTAATGTTTCATGCATTCTTTTGGCCCACAAGTCAGAGGCCTTCACCTTTCCCATCATGTTGGCCCTGTGGCCCTGCAACAGCTCTGACATGCAGGACTGAAGGCAAATAGTGGGAGAGAACCCTATGTGCCCCAGGGGAGGCAAAGCATGTATGTTTGTATATGTGACCCCTCCATGAGGGGCTGAAGAGGTGAGGAGCAAGTGGGTGGTGTTTTCTAAGTCCTGGGTACTCCAGCAAAATGTCTTCAATTGCAAGATTAGTTTTTGCTTGACTTTTCAGTGCCATCCTTAATGAATGTGACTTGATATCACTTTTAACTGGCAGGTTTCATTATCTGCAATTTCATTAAGAGCAATATCTGCTAAAGGACCACTGACTGTTTTTTTTATTTTTTGCTTAATGGGTTCAATTATATCCTCAGCAAACCTCGCCATTTCCCCCCCTCCAAACTTCATATTCTAGTCTATTACTCACTGTCTGTCTGGCTCCCATCGTACTTTCTCTGCAGATGTCATAACAGAAAAGAGATGAACAGGCAGCTCTTACTTCCTGATAAATTAATGTGCTGCAGTCTAATCCATATCCCAAATGATAAAGTTAACAAGAGTTTGCAAGCCTGTCACATAATCTAAAAAATTCAGATGGATATTTTTCCCCCTCGTGTGGGAGGAAGAAGCTGTTTCGGGGATGAACAGTTACTAATACATTTAAGCTCCAGCAGAATGTCATGGAAATGGCACAATTAATTCACCCACCGCCTGCCTCGATCCAGCGGTGAAGCTCTTTTATTGGGAGCAACCTGTTCGGCACGCTGCCGGCCATGGCATGCTTCCCAAGGCTGCTGCAGCCCGTCCTCCCTCCTTCGTCTGCTTGCTCCAGCTGGGCTCGGGCCTCGCTCAGCTGCCAGCCTTTGGGGGGCGAATTTCTGCCGCAGTCTTTGGGGTCAGTCACCTGCAGCTCTCCCACAGTCCCCAGCATGTGGTTACTGGGACGTGGAAACGGGAACTCAGCAAAGCCTGCTCTAAATCTGGCGTGACGCTCCAGAGGCGGTCGCATGCGGTAGGCTCGGCAGCACATGTTCTTCTGCAGGAGGCAAACTAATTTGCAGACCCCTGTGAGAGGTATCTGTAGACCTGCCACTGTGTGGTGGGCAGAGAGGGATGCTCTTCCCAGTGTCTGCTTCCTGTATGGTTTCACTGGGGAAAAGGGTGTGCAGAGCCTCTCTCTTCACACAGAGCAGCTCAGGTATGTGGGGTGAGCATCCAAGGGATGGATCTTGAGCTGAGGGAATCTGGATTAGCTCCTTAAAAATTCAGGAATTTAAGCCAGTTTACACCACCTGACAATAAGGCCCTTGCTGCATAAGTGCCTGTGGGAGCTAAATGTGCAAAAAGGGTTAATTTAGGTATACTGTCCAAAAAAAGGAAATTATTCTAATTCCTTGGTCTGGAATTCCTACAGGAAGAATATTTCCTGTAAGACTTTCTCCAGCCATATCAAATACAACAGTTAAAGGCTTTTATCCTAGTATTTTTCAGTAAATTAACCACAATCCAGATTGGCAGAGGAACGAGGGAAAAAACATAAAGGCAATAATGAAAACTTTGCAAGCTTTCTGTGCTGCAAAGTCATCAGCTGAGTTATAATGGCATGAAAAGGGCATGAGGGATGGAGAAATCTTCATATCAAAGCTAAGTTGCGTATCCTTGATTTCAGTACTTTGTTTTGTTCTTCTTGCCAGTTCTACAGGTTGTGGGTTTTTTTCCTTTTTTTTTCCTGATGAATGACATGATGCTTAGATGTAAAGTTGCCACTGCTGGTGTTACAGTGCAAAAGTTACTCCCTTTTACTTCGACCTGTAACCCCACTTCAAAATCTGTGCTAAGAACACTTTCAAGGTGCAAATATGTGGTGGGCAAGGAGAGATGGGAGGCGGCTGGTGGTGGGATGTTAGCTGCAGTTACTGCACCACTGGAAAAAAAAAAAAAAGAAAATGGGGCAATAGCTTTTTCAGTGTTCTGTCTCCTGCATGGAGCAGGCACGATGTACCGCAACCTGCACAGCTGGGCAGTGTGGGCCAAAAGAGTCTCCTCCCAGCTTGCCTGAGGTTCTTCCTTTGCTTCAGAGTTACCTTTGCCAAAGGTGAGGAAGGTAAGGCTATGTTCAGGCTTTACCCCTCTCTTTCCCATTTTGGCACATCTGGCATAAGTGCTACCCTCACGCTTCCTCAGCATGGGAGTTTCCATCCAAAAACCAGATGGGAGGCAGAGGTGTGGGGGAGGGCAGATGTCCTATAAACAAAGTGCTACCCATGAATGACCACAAATATATCCCTTGCTCAGAGCAGAATAAATTCAACAGAGGCTGAGCAAGTATAGATGCAGAAAATATCTCACCACAATGGGACACATTCCTAAATCTAATGCAATGAAAACCACAGGTGCTGACTTCAAGAACATTTCCCTCTTTAGGAGGCACTGACAGCAGCAACCCATTGTTCAGGAGTTTAATGGTCCCAGGACAAGGATCCTGCAAGCAGCCCCTTTTCCTCTTGGATGCTTCTGATGCCAAATAGGAGAAGGCAAAGCTTATTCCTGAGGCTGACCTATTTTTGTGGAGCAGCTGCAAGCCAGGGTAATAATCCACTTATCTGGTGAGAAACCCACAACAGCACCTTACAGACAGGCACTGTCTTGCAGAGCTCTGGTTCAGCAGCCTGTGGGTGGGTGCTGACAGTGCCCCCCTCAGCTGCCCACAGTGCCCCAGAAGAAGGTTTGTCCAAGAAGTGGTGTGGATTACCAAAACCTCTGCTTGAAATTATACCTGGTGGTGACTTTTACAGAAAGCCTTACAGAATACCCAGAACTGCCAAACTGGTAAAAACTAGAATATACCAGAATATTGTGGAGAAAGCCTGTCAATAAAACATCTCCAGCAAATGACAGTGCCTTTACCAAGGAGTCATGTGAGAGAACATTTTCCGATGCCTTGCAGTTTCAAGATGGTAGTGGCTGAGAGGTGAGCAGTTACACCTTTGCCACCTTGCTGGGTGGAGCACAGGCCAGCCCTGGTGCTCAAATGCTGCTGACAACCTTCAGCAATGGCACTAGGTCTGGTTTCATGCCAAAAGGGGAATGCTGAAAGGTGACATCTCCTCAGCTCCTTGAAAGGGCACTTAAATATTTGGTCAGGTGCCATCATGCTGTATTGTTGTCTTGGTTGGTTCCCTCACAAGCCTCACATTAGGGATGTTCCTGAGGGCAAAAGTTCTGCCCACTTCAGGGCCTGGGTGGGAGAGTGGGAAGGTGGGCACCCATGGTTTGTGTGCTGGTTGAGGCTGCCGTGAGTAAGCTGTTCCCTACTGACCAGGGCATGTGTGCTAGGGAGGGATCTGCTCAAGCCTGCCAAGGAATCTCGTTGCTACCACCACGTAACTCTTGTCGGTTCCCACTTATTAGCAAATCTTTCTCGTATCAGGAATGAGGTAACACTCACTCACCCAGTTAGCCGTGTCTCCCAAGAGCCTTGCAGGCAAAGAGCGAGGTTCTCCACTGAGCAGGCCTATGCTATTTGAATGCTTTTGCTGAGCTTTCCATGGCTAAAAATTGCCTTACCCCAGGGGACTCCTGTGCCCCAGGCAATGCATAATGTTCTGCTGGGCTTGCCAGTCAAGTGCTGGCAGAGGGTTAAAACTAACTCTTTTTGTGGGTTCAGTGATCTACAAAAAAAAAGTGGGTGTACCTGAAAAGGCTGTGGAGCTCATTATATTTTCTATTTCAAGACTCATATTGTGCTTTATTCAGGATACACATTTACCTCTTCCCCATATTTTATAAAAAATAACCCCACAATTGTTATAGAGTAAGAAGATGCCACCGATTCTGGCCATACACATTTTATTAAGTATTTTGGGTGAAGACATTCCCAAACTGCCTGGGAATTATCTCACATAGATGAACTCATCTTCAGCTCCATTCCGCTTGCCCAGAAAATTCTTTCAAGCACTATGGGATACTAGGACCTAATAGTCAGGGAAAAGCATACTGCTGCCTTTTTCCTTTCTGTGTTAGAACATTTTCCTCTTCTGAATAGGAGGGAACTTAGGCCATTAGGGTATTAGTATTTTGTGATATGTTCACTTCCTGTACTTAAATATAATATGGGTTTTGTGGTGTTGGATCTTCTCTGTGATGATAATGCTAATAAAGATGATGATAATAATACTGTTTAAAAACACTCTGTTCGCCCCTACATCCCTATTTGTGGATAGCTTTGCTATCTGGTAAACCTCAGTATTTAGAACAGATCTGGTTGTTAGCACTGAAGTCACAAAAAACAAAGCAGATCTGACTGCTTCAGCCAGCTGATGAATTAACAATAGATAGAGTTAAAAAGCTACAAGTCTCCAGACTGGTGGGGAGATATTACAAGTAGGATCCAGAACTGCTGAATGTGAGTGCATTAAATAATACAATAATACATTTTGAGGATTTCATAAAGATGTTGCAAAAGAAGGGTTGCTTTAGTGTTCATCTTTTGCATAGAAATCCTGTATGAATAAAAAATGGGATTAAACAAATTGTTCCATGAGCACTGGAAGTAACGAAGCCTGGTTTCACAGAATCACAGGATAGGTGAAGTTGGAAGGGACCACAGTGGGTTGTTTGGTCCAACCTCCCTGCTCAAGCAGAGCCAATCTAGAGCACGTGGCACAGGATTGCATCCAGAGAGCTCTTGAATATTTCTAGTGAGGGAGACTCCACAACCTCTCTGGACAATCTGTTCCAGTGTGCAGTTACCCACATAGTAAAGTTCTTGCTAAAACAAGCTCTTTTCTGTGTGAATCCTCTGCTGGCTGAGACAGATCTCATTAGCTTTTCCTTTGGTTGGCACTAGTAAGTTCTTGCATCTTTTTGTCCACCTCTTTTCATAAAACTTACTGGGACACTTATTCTACCTCTTGGCTTGGCTGAACCCACAACAGGTTCAAAAGTGACTGTACAATATGAGGGGACATATAGATCTGACCACAGGGTGACCTTATGTGTCCACAGGAAATCAGAACCATAGACTGACTGTTCTCCTGTGCCATCCCAGAGCAAATGGGGTGTTCAGTGCTGAGGAAAACTTACAACATGCCCCTGTCCTGTTGTTGGATGTAAAATGGAGTTGTGTTTGCACATTGATGGCATTCACACTGTCAATATTTCTGAGACATTTAGAGAAATCCTCAGAGTGCAGGCGTAGCCTGGAGATAGGAATCCCTTTAGGTCAATTTTTGAGGAATATCAGGTGATCTTTCCACCCTTCATCTTCTGCTGACCAAGAGCCATGGTGCAGATGTTACCCAGGGGGTTCAGCCTGGCTGTCCTTTTGTCTGCAGGACCCTGTGCAGAAAAATCTTTTTGTAACAAATTCACATCATGCTCCAACAGAGGAGAAAGAAGTAGTTTTCCTTTCTTTCTTGAAGCCAGTGTAAGAGGCATGCCTACATCAGAGGGCAAATCAGAGAAATGCTATCTCTGTGTTCCAGTGGTTACAAAGAAGATGGAGACTCCCTTTTCACAAGAAGTCACATTGAAAGACTTGTGGTCATAGGTACAAGTTACTCCTGGGGAGATTCCAATTAGATACAAGATGAAAATTTTTTACAATAAGAACAACCAGCCACTGGAATAATTTCCCAGGGAAGTGGTGGATTCATGAGGACTTGACACTTTTAAGATTCAGCTGAACAGAATGCTGGACAGTCTTGTCTAGATGGTGCTTTTGCCAAGAAAGATTGGACCAGGTGATACTTGAGGTCCCTTCCAACATGGTATGCTATGATTCTACGAAATCCATTTTGCAAGTTGTCCACAGGGTACTCTACCAAATGTAGAGGGCTGCTGAGCTACAGATATCCTTCATGTTCAGCAGTCCTGGTGGGGCCCTCAGGGTTCTCTGAGGATTCTGAAGGTTGCCCAGCTACCCTAGGATCAGAACTCAGGGAGATGAGTAGGCCTTTTAATCTTATCTTTTTAAATTAAAGAAGTTGATGATGTAAGTAATATTAGTTGCTCGTGATGAGTTGTGGGCCAGTAAAAGACTGGACAAATTTGAGTCCCTTACAGCTCAGACCTATCTTTCTGGTGTCTGACACAGTGCGTGCATTTTTATTTCTCGCTTTCTTCAGGCACATAAAAACGTTTCACTCTGGAACACAGCAAGAACAACATGATGAAACCACATTGTTTCATCAGATGGAAACCTGTATAATTTCAAGTGATCCCCACTGAAGTTTAAACAGACACAGAAGACCACATTTTCATTAAGTCGCCAATATACACAGATTTTACAATGGTAGTTTGGAAATGGGTGCCCATCTGAAACGTAGGGACATCTTGTTAGCAGATGTTATTTGTCTGAGGGGTTGAACATTTTCTAATGACTACTTTTATTTTGTTTTTTAACATTTGCAGGACACTGAAGAAATGGAAAGGCACAGCTACTACTCTGCAAGCAGCAAATTTTTTACTAGTTGATAATACTGTGTAAAGACAACTCGTTATTTTTACTTTGCAGACAGATTTGCCCACAAAAGTGTGTGTGGGCAAGGTGAACCTGTTTATGTAAGTAGCTGTTTCCTAGTATTCTAGGGAATTCATGAATGCAAAGCATACAGACAAAATCCCTCTCTGTGTGGGTGCGTTTGTTGAGTAAAGTTGTCAGATGTCTGTTAAAAGGAAATAACACTTGTAGAGCAAGTTTTCACAGATATAGTGTGTGAAAATTATTATTAAAGTATTTCTAAGATATTTCAAGCAGAATGAATGGTGTGTGATTTGTTAAATTAAGATTTTGTGGCCAAAACACAAAGAAAGCCAGAATGTTAATTCAGACATGGTTTTCCATCTGTGAGACATCTAGATTGTTTGCTATGAAGAAAAGTATTTCAAGATGTTTGTCTTGATATTTTGATGCATTAATCCAGGTAAGTAAATACCAAAAACCCCAATGATGTGGGACCACTGTGGATACTCCTCATGGAAACAGGTTCTGTTTGTTTCCACTTTGCAATGTCAGGCTAAACCCACTCCTTCTCCCTTTTGGCTCAGGCTGTTGAGATGCTTCTTTCCCAAGTCAGATATTTTTTCCTGGGGGAAGGAGACAGCCTACAGACTGCACCAGAGTCAGGAGTGGTTCAGGAGAACTCTGTCTACTGCCCATCTTTTTTTTCCCAAGGAAATGAGAGAATGAATAGGACATTGAAACTCCTCCTCTGATAAAGAGCAGCAGTTGAGGATTTTCCTGATTTAAAGCTAAGCAAATGAGCTCTTTACACTGCTGAAATCTACCTTCAAACAGGTAATGCTATTGACAGAATACATGTTGTGCTCTTGGGGGACCTTCAACACATGAATCAGGAGATGCCTATTAAAGCTGGTGTTGTCACCATTCTCATATGCTCTCCTTGCTCTAGCCAAAGTTTTAATTACCGCTCCCATTCATGAAGATGGGTTGTTGGCTTAAACTTCAGAGTTTGGGTTATTTTTTTTTTTTTAATTGGATGGTAGAGGGGGACATGTTGTTTTCTATTCTGTTCAGTGGTGAAGAAAGAGCTCTGAAGTTAACCCAAATGCATCCTAAAGATGAAAAGAACAAAGAACAGAAAGACCATGGTTTGAAAAAGAACATTTTTTTCTTTCTTTCCTCTCTTTTATTTTTTTTTTTCCTTGGAAGCCAGTGTTGTGAATTTGTCCTGATGGATGTTTTTGAATGCTGTAGGCTGGCAAACAGGGGTCAATCTGAATAAATATCTAAAATAAATAAATACAGCAGTCCTGATTAATACCCAAAGCATTTGTATTCCCAGACATACACATAAACCAGCTCCACCCCGATTAATCAGGTCTGACTGTTCTGTGTAATACTTACCATTTTTTAATTAAAATTGAGAGCTCTAACTGTCCAGAGAGCTACATGTGTGTTCTCTGAAAAATTACAGCACAAGCAGAAGCCATTTTTTTCCCTACTCCTGCTACAAATTTCCTACTGAACTTTAAAGGCAATTTCAGGTGCAGCTGAACACTATCTGTTATCTTTGCCTGTTCTCCTAATCAGAGCAGCACAATCTGCCTCCAAAAACATTTGTTCTGAATGGCTGCTGTCTCTGAAAGCAGATGCTCTTGAAAATGCAGCTGTCAATAGCTCCACTTAGCAGTATTTTCTTACAAAGAAATATTTCAGTTAAGGTTTACTTGGATTTAACTACATGCTTATGATTGTGCTGGTGAGGTATAATATTTTTGCCTTTGCACACTGAACAAATCAATAAACTGCTTCTTCTTGACCCTGGTTTTGCTTTTGCTCCTGCCTATATAAATCAGGAAGATCTCTGCTCAGATGAGTAGCTACACCTGGCTAAAATTGTTGGAGATGAGTCTCAATTCCTTTGTTTGAAGCAGAAAGAGGTTTTTGTACAGGGAGAGAATAAACAAGTACTTCATGGTTGCCTTCTTTCTGTGCTCTGTTTTTTCCCTTTTTATTATTTGAACAAATAAGCCTTTACTCATATATTACACCAAACCAATGACTCCATCTAGCTTCCCACAGCACACTTTTTATAGCAAAGAATACTCCTTTCTTGTCTTGCTGAAGCACATATTTTCACGTAATTTGCACTGATAATATAACTGAGCTGAGTAGCTTGATAGAATATATCACTCTTCACAGTCTAGCAGTCCCCCTACTTAAATAATAGAAGTGGTAGACTCCTGGTAGTCTTGATTTTAAACATTTTAAATATATATAATGGTTTGCATACTGTGCAGTGATTTGTAAAATGTGAATCCCTACAAAACCATGGTTACCAAGCATAACATTATCTTATTTTTACTTACACAACCAGTAAAACAGCTGGAGGTCTAAAATCATGGCCTGGCATTAAATGCATTACTACATTTTAACCGTGCAGGATGAGGCTGTCCTTTCAATTCAGAGACAGGAAGAGAAAGAAAGTGTAGTGATTACTGGAAAATTAACACCTCCCATTTTAATAGACTGATTATACCCATGGCACTTAAATAGAAACCCTTCAATTGAAATGAATTGGAATTTTATCTATCTATCTAAAGAGTGAGTAAGGCACAAGTGGCTTTGAGCTACACAAATAGTAGTATCAATCTTCAGAGTGGAAATAGAGTATTAGTGGAAATAGAGTATTTTACTAATAGAAATAATGTCTTTTGTTTCAAGACCCACCTGTGTGGCACCATTTAAATTTCTTTCGTTTTATTCCTGTCCCTGAAAGAAGAAGATCCATAACAGCAGTGCTTCCCTAGTTTCCCTTTTTAACATCTATAATTGTAACCACCTGGCACTGAATTAAATTATAAACCATAAACCCAGGGTTATTGCAGCATGCACACAAGATTTATGCATGCACTGGGTTTCCTCACCTTGAGTAGCATTACCAAGCCCTAAACCTTCAAAAGAATGGTGTCAAAGAAGAACAATTTTTCTACTGCACACGGTATCTCCGAAATAACACCTTAATTGTTCTTCCAAAAATATGCCTTCCTGAGCCTTGTTGAAATGTTGAAGCTCTCATGGGATGTAGTCTAAGTGGGGGCTTTTGCTTGGCAGGAGGCTGATGGAAGGCAAGGTACCAAGTCCCTATGGGGCAAGGGAGTTACCCACTCTCAAAGAATACCACCAATGACACCTGGAATACTGTAAGAGCAGGCAATGTGGCACAGCTTAAAGCAGAAGTTTCTCATAGTCAAAAGATGTCCTTAAATGCATTTATTCGTGATAAGGGCCCAGAAACAAGAATTCCTCCTTTTTTCATCAGTTTTTAAACATCATGGTACCTTCTGGCAGTGTCCCCTCTTGGATCCAGAAACACACTCCACCAAAATCACCCCAGAAAGCTCCCAAATTCCTCAGGTTTCAGGAGTCTGAGGACTATCAGCAGCATGAAGGGATCACTCAGCACCTGATCAGTGTGACTCCAATATCCGGTCAGTGAAGCAGGTGCAGATGGAAAACTGTCAGCACTTCCCAAATCAGCCCCAAGATACTGCATGTTCTTCCCTCAGATAGATCTCTTCTGCAACTATAAGCCCATTCATGGCATGTGGTAGCTGCAGTGGGAGTAAATAGTATTCTGGTGGCTCCTCCAACCCCAACAAAAGTATTAGGAAGGGTAGCCAGGAGGTGATACACTTCTTTCTTGCTCTGCCCACACTAGGGAACAGTGGGAGATTTGGCTAAATGCTTGTGACATTAGGAGACTGAAATCTGATTCATCTGCCTGATAATGCTTTGAACAAGGTACTGGGGGAATAAAATGAGTTTGACTCTTGTCTTACAACACGAGTTTTACATCAGTGGTATTACTGGCTGTGTTTACACAGGCAGCAGAGTCAGCTCTCAGACTCCACAAAGTCCATTAAAACCAGCTTGTGTTACCCCCTGCAAAGCCTCCTGGTTCGCTTGCCTCACATGCTCAATGGGCCATACCCACTGCACACCCCTCATCCCCCCATGTGCCCACACCCTCAGGTTCAAGGACCCAGTACCCAGCTCCCAGCCCTAGAGTCTGTGGTGGAGGGGAGAATGCTTCCCCTCTCCCAGGCTGCCAAACCAAGGGCAAGGAGGGAGGGAGGAAGGGCTGTGGTATTGCCTGTCCTGACTCCTCCAGTGTCACTTTGGATGGCAGTGCAAGTCCATCCTCTGATGCAGGCATGGGCATCCTGGCCTCTGAATACCTCCACCGTCTGCTTAAGGAGCCAGGGTAGGAGCTTAGCCATGGTAAACATCAGTGCTGTGAAATAACCCAGCCAAAAAGGGTCTTTTCTTGGAGACCCAACAGTGCCTGTACTTAACGGCAAAGGGAAGGTTGTGGTGGCATCCTGGAGTCAAAAAATGACTTGTTTACTTTGGAGAGGATCAGAGAAGGACACAGATTATACAACCAAAAGAAAGAATGAGGCTAGTTAATAGCACTGGCAAATAATGGAGGAAAAAAATCTGCGCTTTTATTCAAAGAAGAAAATGAGCATTGTAGTAAATACGCAGACAATCCACACCAAGCACAAATCTGGTTTCTGTGTGTAAATGTGTGGTCTAGCTGCAATCTTTATGGAAGCTGTTCCAGCTTCAAATGAATTTAATATTTTTGAAATAGTTTAAATGAATGTGGTCTCTGAAAGGAAACAATGGATGTAGTAAACAAGTAAATATTTTGTCAATAGCTGAGCAAGAACGATGCTGAAAATTTCATCAGAGAAGGACTAAGCATGAGATTTTTGTTGTTACACCTGCCTAGAGCTTATGTTCAGTGGATACAGGGACAAAGCAGCTCATGGAGAACATACCAGCCCTGCATACCCCAAAGTCAAGAGATGGGCACCTGTTTTTAGCAGTTTTCAGCCCTACCAATGGGAATGTGTTCAAAAGAAGGGATCAGCTGCATGACTTAAAAATGAAAAGCCTATGCATTCAAAGTGGCTCAGATGTGGTTTCATATTTTTAGCACTTGGTCTTTTCCCTTAGGAAACCCTGCCTCAACAGGGCAGTCTGCACTGCAGAAGAGCTTGGTAGGGCAGCCTGGCTCTCCCCTTTCAGGATCTGGATGTGCTGGGAGTACTGATGGCACACATTAGGGAGAAAAGCTGCCCTCACATGGATCAAACCAAACCCAGTGTTACCATTGGTAGTACCCAAGTTTTGTTCCATTTTCTCTGCTGCCAGCTCTCTTGGGCATGGGCTCAGACCCGAGACTGTGGCAAAGTTTGAGCTTCTTTTTCCAGCTGAACATGAGTTTTTACTCTGCAGTGAAGCACTTTGTGAGGAAGGGGCAGGCTGGAACAGCCCCTTGTTTAGCCCACTCCTTCTGCACCTTTTTTCACTCAAAGTTCAGTGTTTGTTCCTGGAGTGAGAGTGGCCATCCACATTGTAACTGCTGCTCACCTGCCCTTCACATCCTGCCAGAGCAGCTGGGGTATTTCCATCTAGCACCAGGAAATCTTGTGGGATAGCACCTTCAGCAGAGCTCCATGAAGCTTGTGTAGTAAGCGAAGCACAATATTTTCCTCTTAAAACAGAAAAAAAAAAAACAAACCCACAAACACACACCATGGACTTGCTAATTACGTACACATTCCTGATTTTGAAGCATGTGATGTTTTTTGTAGCCTTCACTTTTAACTGGTGTTATTTTTCCATTTTTTTTTTCTTTTGAGGGTGGCAAAGAAGAACCTCATAACCTCATCTTACTGTTTGTTGCCAAATAGCATTTTAGTCCTTGACCCATAATTGAAAGCTTTGTGTGACTTAGAAAGTCCCACAGATGTTGCCAGAGGAACCTCAATAGCTTATCTCTCCTTATCTAGTGGGGATGTGAATTTAAAAAGACCCTTTAGGAGTTTAGTCTGAGCCTAAGCAGTTGGCTGTATTTAAAAGCTCCAATCACTGCTTTGTAAATCCAGAAGATTTCATAGGTTCTGTCTCTTCAAATTTCCACAGAAGAGCCTGGACCAAATAGCTGTGCAGTAATGAATTGTACATACACAGGCACTATGTCCAGCTATGAATTCACACATAACAGTTTAACAAAAATATCTGTTTTCATATGTTTTTCATTCTTATTTAGTGATAGGCTTGTCAAATAAATCCGTCTTTAGAACAGATTTTACCAAATATATGCACTACCCACTGAGATTCATTTCATATTATCTTTTCCACATGCATTTCCAAGAGAATTAAAGGACCCAATATTGTATTATAATTAGCAGATTTTTTTTTTCTTCAACCTTCCTAAGTGCCAAAGATCTGATAGGATACTGTAAAGCCCTCTAGAGAAAATTTTCTTTTATGGAGAGACCAGAGTGAAAATTTTCAGTCTGAAATGCACATAAGACTAGATTTTCAAAAACACAGGCTGCTGCCTCCATTTGTGGATTTCAACGCAACATATGCAAGGTATGATTTTTCAGGGATGCTGAGTAAACACAACTCCCATGGACTCCAGCCAGATTTTTTTTCTCTTTGCCACAGCTGCAAATCAAGCTCTGCATTGCTAAGGGGACCAGAGAGCATTTCTTGAACAGTTTTTACTTCCAATATTTTCTTACTGTGGAAACAGGCTTAAGTGATACTTGATGGCATTCAGTCACAGATGACACAGCTCATAAAGCCAAAAAAAAAAGAAACACAACTCAGGTGGTGAAAATTTACCTCAGTGTGTGAGAAAGAGAGGAGGGGGAAAGTTTCTGAGTGAAGGCTTGACTCTTTGAAAAGGAAACAGATGGTTTGCATTTACTGGCATGAATATTACAAGCTTCAGGTGTCCCAAAATGCTGTGAAATGCAACATTAGAATAATATGTCCAAAGGTATCCAGGAAAACAATAGCTTTTGCCTCTGCTACAGGTGATTTAGCGAAACCTTCTCAGAGTTCCTTTTTATTAAGAAAAAAATCTTTGCTGAGTATGAGGATCATGAAGAGAAGCTGACTCCATTAGAAAATACTGTTTCTGAAAGCATTTTTACTGTTTATTTTCAACAGTGCTATAACAGGCCCTCATTATCACCCTTCAAACCTACCTCTTCCATTCCTTCCTGTAACTTTTAATCAGATTCTCCTTTTCCCCCAAGCCTACAGCCCTTAATTACATTTTACAGACACAGCAATGGAGCACAAGCTGGACAAAACAGCTGTGGGAAAGTTTCTGCTTTGAAGGAAGTATTACTGGTGAGGATAATTTTGCAGCCAAATAGAGTTTTCCTTTATTCATATTAACACAGTGTCTTCTATCTTCCCTGAGCCAGTTTCCTTATGTACAAGTAGGCAGCATTTCTGCCTAGTCACACAGTGGCTTCTGCTGAGGCTTTCTGCATTTTCAGGTTTGTTACCCAATGTTCAAACATGCTGGTTCATTGCTAAGATTTTGAAGATCATAGTGGGACATTTGATACCCAAGTATCACCAAAAGGTCTCTGTAAATTCTCTTAAATTTACTGATATATATTATTCTCTTTGATACAGGGCAAAACTTTTACAAAAATAGAAGTTCACAAGTCATAATTTAGACTTCTAAAAAACTCTGTGGCTCTCACTGGGGACAACGAAAATACTGAGTGTCCTACACACCCATAAGACAACTTTTGGCCGTACTTCACCTTGGTCTTGGTCAGGGGTCCTCGCTCTACTCCTCATACTGGTTTTTTAAGTATAGTTACTAGCTGACTTGTGGCTAAATGGGCTCTTATGGCAGTTCATTCAAGCTAGTCTTGGAAGATGATTGTTTGACCTAAGTTCAGCCATCAAGCTCGAGGTGGCTTTGGCTTGTAATTGCCGGGTGGTGAATCTGCCCAGAAGGACATGCAGAGTATGTTTGTAAGCGTTCGCCCAGCAAACAATGCAAGGTGTGATTATCCTCTCATGCTGGTTTAACTGTGGTGTAAATCCATTTACTTACCTGAGATTATTTGTCATTTACGTGGCTACAAGAAAATACACTGCAAACCCCTAAGGGTTAAGGATTCATGAGAAAATGTGGAATAAACAATGTGCATTGAATCACAGGAGTGCAATTGCTGAGCTAACATTTGCAAAGCATCCTTTCTTAGCAAAACAGATCTTTTCTTTCTATGAAATAGTTTCCTATAGCAGGACTATGATATGTAAAGCAATGTTTTTCCTAATTTGTGTTTATTAAAATGTTCTTTTCACATTTCTTTCATGTTTCTGTTATTAGATCTTTTGTTGGATGTCAATGGATGTTATTCAGTTCTCAAGGGATCTTGAACATTTTTCTCAAGTAACTTATTGAAATCTCTGAATTCTGCAGATCCCATTTTGTCCTGACGATATTCGCTTCTTATTGTTCTTTTTCACTTTTTATCATGTAGCATTGTAAGTACATTAAATTAGTAATGAAAAATGAAACCACAGGAGTCTACTGTATTCTAGATAATGACTGATACGTCTTCTCACTTGTCTGTGTTACATTATGGTGTCATAACTTTCCTTTATATCCCATAATATTTTTCATTATTGCACCATCCACAGCACAGAACTGTAGGGGTTTGTTCAGATTCTAACAATATTTTCCTTAAGTAAATCCATATCTAATAACAACACTTATTTTCTCTTTCTTTTTCTTGCTGTGTAGTGGAAGAAAACACGCTGATTTCTCTTAGACCTCATATTGGTTTTGCAGGTGTGCAAAGATGTCAACAACAGATATTAAAGAAGATACATCAGGACATAAAAGAGGCCAAGGTGCAGTGCCGCTCAGGGGGCTACAAAAGCTTTAGCTCCATGCCCTGGCGTTAAGTGGGTTAAATATGAATTTGACAATAAGGAATGGATGGCGGGGCCAGTCAGTGTCTTTGAGCCAAGATCTTCCCCAGGTGAGTGTGTGGAGGCTGCCCAAGTGACAGGCACAGCTGACTTCCATTCACTGCAATCAGCTGCTGCAATTAAGGCAGAACCTGTGGAGAGCTGCTGGCTATTTTTTTCCCCTTTCTTCAGTAGCACAGGTTCCCCTTCAGGGATCCTCATTCTCCGGAGCCTGTCTCTTGCCTCTTTGGGGATAACAAAGACTCTGCCACGGAGGTAGGAACTGTGTGATGACATTTCTTCACCCCTTGTTTTCTCTTTATCTGTCTTCCCACCCACAGCCCCTCTCTCTCCCTGGCAGTGTATTTTGCAAGGAGGCAGCTGGAAGCAGGGGGCAGTTGTTGATGGCTTAGCACCTCTGTTTGTTGTGCACAGGGGCAAAGACCCAGTTGTAGTTTACATAAGTACCTGCCATTGCTTATGGTTATGTAAAGTAGGGATGAATATCTAAACCCAGAATCAAAAGCCTCCTACACATGAATGAGTCCGTTAAGGCGGGAAAGAAAACAAGGCAGAGCCGTGCCAGTGAAGGCATGGATGGCTTCACATTTTCGTTTGTGGAAGAGCTAAAAGTAAAGGCAAACAGAGAAAACATATGGTATTTCTCAACCACCAGATCAGTGGGTAAAGTAATCATGGAAAAAAAGATTCCCCCTCCTCCCCTCCATGCATACAGACACAGAAAAATTAACTTAACTGCAGGGAGATGCCAGGCAGGATTTTGAAGATGGTTTTAATGAAAGGGAAGGAGGAACTATTGTTTAATGGGCAGTGACTCAAACTGCATGAGCGCACCACATGCACTGCAGGCAGCAGCCAAAAGGAAGAGAGTTCAGTTATGCCTCTCCTATGGCAGGCTCGGCTCCAGTCCTGAATGAAAGAGATGGGTTAATTATTTGAACGGGGAAAAAACATCCTCTTCTGAAAACATTTGTATTTTTGGAGTGCCTTCACTGACTTCAGATGGCTTGGGGACCAAAACTGCCTTTCTCAGAAAAAAGCCCTTAGCATGCTGGTTGCAACAAGGGTGGGCTATCTGTTTCATCCCGCAGAGATGGCACGGGAGACAGCCTGATATGGGGGGCTATTTTCCCCTCCTCCCACTAAGAGGGGTTGAAGGCATAGTCAGTGATAATGGCACAAAATCTATGCAGCAAAATGCCACCTTTGCTCCATGTGATGTATTTGTGCCTGACTTTGCCCTGAAGCCTGGGTAGTGGCTCTCTATGTGCTTAAGGGTGACTCTTGTAAGTTGTTGGATGGGAAAAAATACTGCTGCCAGTGCACTTGTTTAGAGAGAATGAATACCTGAGTATTCAATACAGAGGAGGAGCTATGACCTCAAACAATTTGTTTATGACTGTAAATGAAAGTGGATGAAGGATGTGCTGGTGACTTCTGACTACTCAGTGCTGGATAGTCATGGATTAGAGTTGAGCCCACCCAGTGCTGGCTCTCTGGGCCACGTGGAATAGATAAAATATAGTGGTAGTCCCTGTTACGTGATAAGCATGACCTTTCTCACAGCTATCCTCCCTGACCCTCTGCCTTTGTTCCCCAACGTGATTTACATCTTCAGCTCCTCCTTGAGTTACTGTCCTATGCAAAACTCGCCCTGAAACACTTTTCTTCCTGTACCTTTCCCATGGAGCTTCCTCTCCCAACATTGTTGGAGACTTTAGCTATGAGAAAGCTAGGATTTCTCCTTTTGCTGCGAGGGCCAGAAACCATTCAGATTATTAAACTTTCCAATACAGCTCTCTACTAGCACTTATACACAGTGGAATTCCTTATTGCAAATGAGGATTTTAATTCTAAGCTTAGCTTGATAGAATGTAATTTAAAGCCATTTAGGATGGCTTAGCCTTCAAAGCAAACTAAAGATTGTTTAATTAGTCATGCAAGCCACTGAACGCTACCCATAACACAAAACAACTAAAGTATTTATTAGTTTTAGAGCTAAGTTAAGCCTTGCTTGTTCTACATTTTCAATAAAGTGCATCAAGTGTTAAGCACATCTTGCTTTTCTCCTAATCTTCCAATGCTCAGTAAATTTTATTTCTGAATAAAAGCATAGCCCAAGAGTTGCAAGATGTAGAATGAAAACCAAATTGAATCAGTTCTTGTATGCTTTAGAGGAAATAGTGGCAGGAGTGGTGCTTGGGATGTTCTGATTTCTGTTTTTTTTTAACTTTTTTCAAATTCAAGCCAGTTTGAACTTTTTTTTCTATGTCCTAACCTTCCTGAAACATGGTGTGCCAAGAAACAAAGTCCCACTAAGTAGTGTCATAGAAATTCCAAAATGCTGTAATGAAGTAGTGAATAACTTTTTGTGGATCAGAAAGAAAATGGTATCTCTTGGTGCTTTCTTTCAAGAAGGCATTTGGCACAGGCAATGCCAGAATTTCAGCGTTTAAATTGGAGCCATTTCTGATTGGGTCAGTGCAGAGACAGTTTGGTGTTGTGGAGTTTCTTATTGTTCCTTGGTATTATTTGGATCATGAATATCTGACTGGGATGAAGATCATTGCTTAGTTATCCCTGGTTGATACAAGCAACATCCCAGCCCCCTGACTTGGAGGACTGGGACACAAACTTATTTGTGCATTAAGAAGGTTTTGTGTTGGGGTTGCTCTAGGGTTTCAGTAATCTGTAGTGGGCTACTGTCTGGAGAGTTGTCTGGGCATTGTTATGAGGACAGAAGTCCTTAACCATGACTCCAGGATTCACCAGCCTCAAGATACCAGACAAAAGCTTTTACCAAATAGCAGTGTTTTGTGTCTAGATGTTAGGCTGGATATCCACTGATATCAGGCAAATGGAAAAAGACCAGAGACAGGCTGAAAATAAGTGAGAACTTATGTATCTCTAGGAAAGGCATGCAGTCTTCAGAAATGAATGACTCTTCATGCAAAATTGAGATTTTTAGGTGGGTTTAGACCTATCAGGTGGGTTGGACTCTTCCACCTCTGTGGATTCTTACCTTGCAGGAGAACAGCTAACGCTTGTGTGGGGCTAGGAAGGCAAAGGTTTGTAGCTCAAGTCAGACCAAACTAGGATTTACCCATTTTATGTTGTGTTGGAGATGTAAAACGCTTTTCTTGCTGCCTAAGAGCCTGAATCTGCACTTGCTATTGTTGAGAGAAATCTCTCCTTCCAGTTCTAGGGAAGTCTTCTCAGCAGCATTGGGGATGAGGTCTCGCAAAGATGACCTCTATACCGGGCTGCCTCAAACGATGAAAGAGGTGAGATGAAAGGAAGTGTTGCTATAATGCTTTTCCAGTATTCTGTAATTTCTAGAGAGAAAAAAAAAGAGAGGGTTCCTTGCCTTTCGATATTCTTCAATGCCTCAGACATCTTCTTAGTCACAGCGGTCAGCTTTTTACAGGTGAATTGTTTCCTTGATTCCGTTGATGTTTACAATGAATTATGTTTCCACCACCAGTAACAACAGCAGGAAATGCATTACTTTCCTCCATGAAAATCAAGCCTAAAATAACAAATATTTCATAACAAATTAGCCACATCACTGAGAGTGGATTTATGTGGCTGCTCTCTGGAGGCAGTATTTTTTCTTACTTTTTTTCATTATAGTGATAACATAGGACTGTTAGACAACTGTTGTAGGTATTTGTTCCCTGCTTTCATGACTGTCCTACTCTAATTCCTCTTCTCTCTATAGTGAAAGAATTTCTTATTGGTCTGTGCAAAGAGGGAGTATAAAAGTACTATTGTAGAAGAAACTAGTGATATATAAAGAGCAATTTTCCTATGGGAAGAAACAAGTGCAGCCTTAAGCAGGATTTTTTTTTTTTTTTTTCAGAAATAACGTGCAAAATATACAGGCAAGGCATTAGGCTCAATCGGCTGCTTGTGCTGCTCCGTTCTGATCAGGATTTGGGCACTGCCAAAAGCTCAGTGTTATTCCTGACTTGGGGAGCTCACAGGGCATGACTGCACTCACTGCTTTGGGGCCTTTTAGATCCTTTGGGTTGTGAAATAATCCCTAGTTAAAGTTAGACCTTGCTGGTAAGGTTGCTTGAGGCTCTGGCAGCCCAGAACACCTGCCCATGGAGCACCTTGCCCAAGAAAAGAAGGCTCTGCTAAGACCATGCCTGTGACTTGAGTTTGTTCAAACCTGTGACTTCTCATGGAAATGGTCAGATCTCACGAGGTGAAGTTTTCCAATACAAGTGTTCAGAAAATCCATGGTTTTCTCTGCCTTGGAAAGATATCTGAAAAAAAAAAAAAAAAAGGCTTTGGAGGCAGTTTGGTTTCTTTTGATAAGAAACTCCTACATAAGAACAAAATGTTATAACTCTATTGCTTGTTGATTTCCTGTCAAGTGAAATGTTAGTTTCTGTGGTGAATGAGAGAAACTCTTACGCATTATCAGTCTTTAAGTTACTCTGCCCTAAGGCTTTGGTAATTTAACTTCATCCCCTTTCAAAGTTGGTTTTGTTTTTTTTCCCCCCCTTGTTTTTTTTAAACTTGAAACTTAAGGGAAAAAAAAAAAACCCAAACCTTTCAAAGTCTGCCCCCACTCCCTCAGGTGACGCTCTTCTGAAATGTAAATGCTCAATTATGCAAAGATAAGAACATGAGAAACTTTGGAAAGCAAAAAAAGGTTACCTTGATTAATGAGTAAAGCTGTGCTAGTAATGGATTTTTAGTGTCCTGGCCAAACCAAGGAAGCACTGGGGGAAGGGAAATAATCCAATCTAGCTGGAAGTAGCACTTGCATAAAGCCAGAAGTAATGCCAGAGACAGAAGAGAAAAGCAGGTGACTGGGTAGCCTTCTCATTTCTAAAGTCTCTCTCTCTTGTGGCAAGAGGGATTTAGTGATAACAAACACACGCAAAGACATGGTAAAATTGCTCTCTGGATAGGGATGTTATCCTTTCCTGCCAAAAAATGTAGAGGAGATCAGGGCTTCTCTTCCCCTAGAAGCTGCAGCCAGTTTCTCTACCCTACAGTGTTAGGCTGAGCTGTGCCTCTGTTTCTCCAGACAAGGCACGCTGCAACCTGCGTTTTGCCTAGTGAAGGTGCTAAAAGGGAATATTTTGGAAGGTGTTATTTAGGACACAAAAGATGTGAGGAAAAGCTAACGTGGTCTCACTAATTTTGGCTGTTCAGTGTAATTCACCACATTCTAAAAGGATACATATGTAGACATGCCCCAGGTTATCCTCTTGTACAGAAACTTGTATGTGTAAAAAAATTGAATGTGACTATCTTGACCGCTTCTGAATGCCTCTAAGATTGTTAGGTTAACCTAAGCATTTATTTTTAAGCACTTTTTCCCAATCCTTTTTCTTTAATTTTCATTTTAAGTAGCATTATTTAAACTGGGATATCAATTAGATACTAGAATTAAACATACTTTTCAACATAACATTACCTGAAAGTTGCTAAATAAACCTGGTAGGCTCAGTCATGAAAAGCAGTAATTTCTTAAAAACAAGCTTGATTATGGAGCTTCTGTAAGTTTAGAGAACATAAATGGCATGAGATACTTCTGGAGTCTGGTATTTGAGCTAGTACCGTTAATCACACTGTCAGCTTCAGGTCTGAGTGGATTAAGTATGCAGGACAATGCAGGGACATTAAGGCTGCAGAAGTTTGCTTCCAGGACTGCCATAAGAATTTCTGTGTTATGGGTGCTAAGTGTCTCCTCCCTGCCTGACTACACCTCACAGATGATTTTACTGCTTGTGGTGTTTCTCTTCCTTGCTCATCCTTCTGTCTCTCAGTGTTACTCTTCAGATTATCTCTTTTTCTTTTATTACACTGCATAGTGTACAAGCACCTCCTTTTATTTGTCCCTGTCTTATAATTCATGTCCTGTCTGACTTTGTTTTTTGGTGTAGTTTGTCCCACATAAGTTATGCTTTGTTTGCCAGATGTCACTGGTGAAGAAGATTAAATTGCAGAAGTACCATGATGCTCTTTTTGGAATCACAAGTACCTGCAAGTACCTAGCTCTTTATGGTCAACTGTTTATTAACTTTTTATTAGCATGGTGTTTTTTTGATTAAAAAAATAATTTTTATTAAAATGGACATAACATTTTCTAAGCTTTAGAAAATTGCATCCCTGTGTGAAGTCATCCATACTAAGGAGGCCTGTATTAAGGATACCTTACTTGTATCCAGTTCAGCCAATGAAGCCTGACAACATTGAATTTAATACAAGGGCTGTCCAAAATGCTGTGTGCATCACTTGATCTGTGATGGGGCCTGTCCCACCATCCTACAGCGTATTCTTTGTTCTGTGGGATGCCTATCACCAGCTTTGTAGATTTGAAACCCCTTGAGAGAAAATTGCCCCATGTCAGAGTTTTAATTGGTTTTTAAATCAGTCTCTTGATGTGTGCAAGCTAACCACTCACTTCTCCAGGCAAAGGACCTGATGGTTATCAGTTACTCAATTACATATCAGTGAGACTACACTCAGTTTAAGTGAAGTTGATTTTGATTTTTAGGCCCAGAGAAACAAAGATAATTGCACCTTGTAGCAGCCTGTTGACCATAATGCTCAGAGACTTGTCTGTTTTCAAAGATCTGTTATGAACTGGAATTTCCTCTCGATGCTTCAGTGACCGAGACCAAGGGATCGAATCTATCTGAAAGTGTGCTGAAGGGCACAGAGCTCTACAAAAGTTGTCATCCCCAAGTAATTCACAACAGAGCTGAAGTGCCAAAGGCCTATTTAAATGCTTGATGTTTGGGAATGCCTAATGACTAATATATTGTGTCTGTGTCCCTTCTGAGAATGATTTTTAGGGTTGTTTGGGAGGTTTGAAAATGGTTGCCCTCCAAGCCTGGAGATACTTGTGTTGGAGGGATCTTAGTCTGGTCTTGGCTGAGCCCTGCAATCATCTGCTCTTGGTATATCCCTACCTGTCCCAATAACTAACACCTCCTCGCCTGCCTTTGAACCCTGTATGGGTTCCATGAAATGAGATTTAGGTTTATTCATGTTTGAGAACTTTGTAAGTGCCTGAGTGCCTGGGACAGCCGTGCACATGGATCTGCTTTCCAACAGGACAGGCTTGAAGCCTGATATTTGTCTTAGCAAAACATGAATAATATAGATGTGTCAATATGCTTTTTTTATAAGCCAAGGTATAGTTGTCTTACATAGTTTCATATAAAGAGCACTCACAAAACATTCAATACTGGAGACTCTGTAATGGACTTTTATTGCTCTGCAAGGAAGGAACATAAAATCACAAAGGAGAAGTTTTGAAATGCTTAAAAATAATTGAACTAAAGTGAAGATCAGCATTTACTGAACTTCAGACTGAAAAAGCAAAAGCCCCCCAACACTATGATGTCTTCTGAATTTTCTTTGAATTCGAAATAGTGCAGTAAATCTGGAAACATCTTTCAGCGGCAACAGAAAATGAAGTTAAACTGTTATATGGAGGGAACTTGTCTCATCAGAGCAATGGGAATGAAATTTAGAGTAAAGTAAATGCTTCCATCTATTCAAGAAATTTGAATACCTCACAGATCTCTGAATTAATAACCAGGTGGTCAGTCAAATTATTCTGTTAACTTTATAAACCTCAGAAAGATGTGGCTGGAGTGGATAAAGAATGTCAGCAGAGCTTCAGTGGCATTTAACAATATACAATTAATTTGGAAATGGGCAGTAAATTTACTGTGTGCAACGTAGTTCACTTTCCTGAAGCAAGTTTGTCTCTTAGGAAGAGGCGTAAAACTGAAGTAATGAGTAGCAGTAGTACTGCTTGGGCCCCTTCTGTGATGCCAGCTGGGTTCTACCTGTATTTTTATGGTAATGTCTGTTGGTTAAGACATTCTTCACTTTATTAAGCTGCTGCTGCACCTCAGCAAGTGATCAGAGATGTAAGGTTCACATGTCATTTCACAAGCACTGACGTTCCTTTTGATGCTGACGTGATGTTATTTGGAGTCCCAAAGTGGTTGGTTATAACTATAATTACTTAATGAATTAAGTCATCGTCACCTGAAAGTATTGAAATGGAGGTTGATCAACAATATTATCATGGAGAACAAGAAAGTGAATGCAGTTTGTAAGATCAATGAACTGAAGATGTCACAGATACCAGGCCACTGGAATTCAGCTCATTCACCTATCTCTTGCAGTAAGATTTTAATTTTCTGATGCCCTGTTGTCATATGTGATAATATCTTGAAAGAAGGACTCAGGTATGGCCTGACTAGTAAAGCTAAGCAGTTGTATTGATTTCTTTCTTCCCTTGAACACTAGGGTGTGTTTCTGGCAACCAGAGGCATTTGAGAAACTTTCAGTTTCTGAACAGGTAGCTGAGACCACGGGCTGAGTTTGCCCTTGAGCCCCCTTTGACCTTGCAAGACCAAACCCTCAGAACAAACTTTAAAAATAGCTAGCAAGAGCTAATTTCCTGGACCTTTGTTGCACAGATGGGCTAAGGAATGGAGGTCTGGATGTAGTATATGTAGGCTCAGGATGGGGAGGTTTAACAGCAGAGCAGGATAAGTCTTGCTGCATGGGCTGAAGCAGGTGACCCTGCTGTTACCTTCCCACCCTCAGTCCCAACAGTGTCTGGAGGCATGGGGTGAAAATGCATAACTGCACAGGACAGACCAAACAGAATGCAATGCATGAAAATTCACCTGCCAGCTCTAGGTTTAGGAGTGTCACAGCTTTCGACTGAAAGATAAGGTCAGGACAGGGTGCCTTAGGTTTTATTTACTGACAAGCTATCTGAAAAGTATCAAGGGCTTTTTAGCTAATCTGTGAATGAGCGTTGCCCTCAAATCTTTTGGACTGCCAGAGTCTGAGGGTAGATTACTCTGTCTCTAAGGATGACTCATGCTAATCAACTTTTGGTTCTCTGATATGATAATTTTTTTTATATCATTCATGTATATTCATACAACCTCTAAAGAGAGTGCCTTTTTTTTTTTTTTTTCAGTAGTAACTTTAGATAGCACAGGATGCTAAATACTAAATATTAGTCCATAAATCTGTTTATAGGTTAACTGCTTGGCCACGAAGTCCTTGGTCATGTCTTATCTTCTGGATTCCAACAGTAGCAACAAGAGGTATTCAGCCTCTTTATAACCAAGCTGCATGTAGTGATTTGTCAAGCAAACAGGAAAATTATTTTCTACTGAAAGTGTCATCAAAATGAACTTTTGTCTGAAATACCAGGGAAGACCTTAGTGAACGGGATGCCTTTAGAAGAATCTGGGTAATCTGAATACAACAAAAGTGCTACCTAAATGGTGGCTAGCCGGGAGGAAAATCCATATTGCTGTGTCTCCTGGACTGGTGGTGGCCAAGTTTGAAAAGTTCTGTCTTGTACCATGCTGTTGCTTTTCTATTGTGAAAGGAAATAAAATGCATGCATGGGGTACCTAGTTGCATGACACTGCATACTCTGAGATGTGTCAGACCATTTAATAGGTCTAGTTTTTCTCTCTTTATGACATGTAGATCCTGAGTAAAACTATTACACTGGAATTTCCAGGTTTCCACTGGATTTGCAGTGGAGTTATGGAAGTCAAATTTGGCCTGGTGTTAATTTTTTTTTTCTTTTTTAAATATAATTGTTGCAGTTTGGAAGACTGGCGGGAACAAAGCGGGTTTGAATCAGCTTCATGTAACGGACTGGCTTGAAAAACAAATTAATTGGGTTCTTTAAGAAAACACTGTTACACTTTGGCTAGGGTTGCATTGACACACGTTGTAAACTCAGCAGCACTTCTGAACAAAGCACAGAAGTAAATGTTTTCTTAGCTCTAACAATCATTGAGGCCATCTTTGGTTGTCACATTCCCTGTTCATATATTATTTTTATGCTCCCAGCATACAGAAACAGCAGCTAGGGGAAGTTTTTATTTTGCATTTGACAAGCTGCGTTTCGCTATTTTTCAACTTGCCTTTTTCCGTCTTGCTGTGAGGAATTATGTCTGGGGCTTAGAAACTACAACTGTTGTTTAGATATGTACTGAGAATTTCAAGTTTACCTCTGCAACTTCTGTATTGCTGTCATTTTATTGTTTAGGTATTGGTTCCACTTCAATTTAAATCCTTTACTTGGGGGCTTTACAGCTTGTGTAGTTTCTAACCAAATTTTAGATGAGAATACACGGGTTTTAATTGCGATTACAAAGTGGTTTACTTACTGCAGGAGAAGCAATTTAAGAAAAAAAAAGTACTTATTAAAAACAAAAATTAACTAAACTTGGCAGTTACTTGCTTCTTCCTTCCAAAGTAGTTGAAATTAATGATTAAAAATTAATGTAGAAAATTAATCACTTGATAGACACCATATGCCTTGCTATCTTTCCATTCAGTTGTATTGGATCCGCTTTTCTCTACCTTGAATCAGGCTGTGATCCAAACTGCATTACAGCACAAGGAAAATGCAGGGGATATAGCTGTTTCATCTAGTTTTGGTTATTTATTATACTGGAATTTGTTCAGACCTTATCTAAAGCACCATGATTAGACCTTAGTGGTGGAACTATTGCATTGCTGCATTCATGGCAGCATGCAAATGATTATGCTGGATACAGAAAATAGGTGAAAAAGCAGGATTCTGCAGATATTCACAGCTGTTACAGGTTTTACTGCAGACTAATGCAGAGAAGATAGGAAACAATGTAAAAATTAAAAGCATTATTAAAAAGTATATTTATATACTGGACATATGTAGTATAAATACTATCACAGCTGAATTACTATGCTTGAAAGAAGAACACTTGCACAGAGAAAGACTGGCAGTGCTGCACATGGCTTGGTCACTCTGCAGCACTTCTTACAAAATTACTTGCTTTATTTTTTCCTCCCCAGCTGCATGCGAGGCTTAGAGCAGTGTAGAAAGCAAGCCAACCTTTATGTAAAGACTGGTAACATGCTCTTCCCAGCTGCAGGTGGGCCTGATATGTTGGAGCAGGCAGAGGGAGGAGAAAGGGGTTGGCCAGCTCGTGCGCTGCGTAGGTGCTCCTTGAGCGTGTACTTACGCAACCTTCCCAAAAAATCAGGCCCCGACAGCTCCAGAGAAACTTGGCTTGTCGGACTGCACGTATGCCACCTGAATTTAGAGGAGCTATTATCTGCAATCTGGCACCTCTTGCAGGGCAATTATGTGAGCAGTCATAAAATGCAGGCAGTGGGTGAGGGAAGTGCCTCTGCCAGGGCTGCTGCCTGGCTTCCTGTACCCTGGGATGAGGTTGCTCACAGTGGAAAGGGACCCATGGTTCCCTTCAGCCTTGTAGAGCTCCTGGGAAGAAAAAACTTGAATCTGCCTTGGGGTCCCCTAGACTTGTTTTTTGTTGCTCTTTTTATTTTTATTTTTTAATCTGACCAAATCGCTTGGTACTACTTCCATAGCCTCCACTTATCAAACCTTTTGGGCTTTTTTTCTTAAATGCTCTTAGCTGAAGGTAAATGCATAAGAGAGTGTGCTCTGTTTCCCATCTGCAGCACCCAAGGCCAGATCTGCAAGGGAATTTAGGTTTTTCCAGCCTATGCCTGAGAGCATTGCAAAACTGCCTTGGGGTCAGGCACCTTGCTCTGTTGACTTCAGTGAGGATTACGTAATTTACTTGCTAAGGTGCTTTGAAAGAGACATTTAACATTTCTGAATGTCTAAGGAGCTTTGAAAATCCTGATCTTCTTCTTTTAATCTTTAGCTTCTGAGTGTTCCAACGGTCTGGAAATTCTAATTGTTTTGAATATATTCCAGGCTTGCTAAACATGCAGTAACTCTTTTTGTGCTGGTTGTATGTATGTCCAAATAAAGAAAGTGATGGCACAATCCTTTATCATAAACCGTAAGCACAAATAATTTCTGTAAGAGTCACGTATATCTTCTGCAGTTCCCATCTCTTCCATAAACTGTAGAAAATGTATCAGTGTAAATGAATGATATCACCTAAATACCATCAGCTTTAAGACTGCCCCTAGGGCTTCAATCTCCATTTTGCAATAACTTTTGCTTTTGTTTGCTCTTGGAGGGTTTCTAACTCCTGAACTACCCATTTGCTCTACCAATGGTCTAGCTTCCTTCCGGTCTTCTCATCTTGTTCACATTTGGTCTACTACTTCCGTTACCATCTTCCAAGAATTTCCTTACCTAGATCATTTCCAGTGGTCCATTCAATCAATACTGGCTTCCCAGTTGCATCCTTTTGATTTCAACTCACGTGAGATTTTTCCTGAAGTAAGGTGGACTTTGCTTGATGTTTGCATTGAATTGCTTTTTATTCCTTTAAAAGTCACAGCTCCTTTGTTTTTCCTTCTGAGATATCACTTAAGTATATTATAAAACTGAAACGTGTTAATTGGGTTTAGAAGGGAAAAACATTTTTTAGTCGTTACATATAAAGAATGTATTTAATCCCATATAATAAACCCTAAACTGCAAAAACCCCAAAGAGCAACCTTTCTGTGAAAACTCTTGTGCTAAATTTTTTAATTGGAGATGTTTGACCCAAAGTAAACATACTTGTTTCTCATTTAAAGACAATCCCAGCTCCCTCCAAGAAATTACTGGAAGTTTCTGTGGAAATTTTAAGCAAAATGGGCTTTTATTGTCAGAGTCCTGCCATTGCTCCCTGCTGTTTCCTCTTTATCCTTGATCTTTGGCTTTCTCAGGGTCTGGGATGAAGAGAGGTGTTGGACACCATGAGCCTTTAGCAGAGACCTTAGGGCTTGCCTTTATCTCTGGGCAGGTTTCAGGAGAATGGAGGCAGTCATCTGGCAGTAATGTGCCTGTGGACAAGACAGGGAGCCAAACCAGCTTGCTCCCTCTTTTCGTCTTTGGTAAAAGACAGGGGTTGTTACTTGTCCTCGAAGTGGATCTTGGAGGACAACCTGCTGGCCCTTTGCCGGTGTGGGATGCAGGATGGGGAGAGAACTGCTTCTCTGGGTGCCTTCTCACTCCCTGCTCTTTTATCACTGCTATTTATTAACCTTATTCCTTATACTGTGGCCACACCTATGTAAATCCTTCAGGAGTCTGGCCTTGCTGATGTTTCACATCAGTGGATTATACAGGCTCACGTGCTGCATGTTGCAGGGGAGGGGTAGGCAAATCCATGTACAAGTTGTTGTTTGGGTTCCTCCCGCCCCCAACTTCCCGCAGTTGTAGTTGCAGCTTTCCATTTTCATTTTAAAATCTCAAAGCACCCACTACCCTTGCAGCAGGTAGTTTCCACTCCTGTTCATTTTGTTTAGAAGACTTTTAAAAAGAAATTTTCTATGTAGTGTAAAAATGATCTGATTTTTCCCATTGATATTGACAGTTACTTGGAGAGAAAAAAAATCTCACTGAACCATGGCAATAAAAGTTAGGGAGGAAGTTTTCCACTGATGTTTAAATGAGCTACGATAGCAGCCAGAGTCTGTAAGAGTGTAGGGTTGAATGTAAGCAAAGTTAAATGAAGGTAGATTCTTGTGCTGGCAAAATGCCTGGAACTTTTGAGGGATATTGAGGAATAGCCTAGGGCCCCAAAACTTGTGGCTTTCAAGGTTTGCTGCTCTCTGTCTTGTACCATTTGTTTGTCTTTAGTTTTTCAAGAAAGTCTTTCAAGTAAAGTTCCGACTTGAGACCAGTAGTTCTGGAAAGGTTAACTCAGCCATGAGGTTTGTTTGTTCAGCCTGGGGTGGCTTGCCAGCATGGGTGCTTTGTTTTATTTTATTTTTTTTTTTCCTGTTGGTGAAGCAATGTTGTATCTTTGTCTAGTCACCCTTACCACGTATATGAATGAATTTTCCCTTTCTTCTGTGCTTCCCAGCACAAAGCAACCTTTTAGCTTCACGTGCTTGAAAAAGACCCAGGTGGTATTCCACAGTGTGGACAGAGGAGGTCAGGTGTGAAATCTGGTAGAGCTGAGGGTAGGACTTAAATTTTTGGATCCCCTGAAAGCACATTAACATTGAAGATTTTTTTTTAATTTTTTATTTTTTTTTTTGTGACTTGAATGTGAGGTGGGAATGGAGTTGGCTGCCCTGGCTGCTGGGCTGTATAGGGACTTCACTGCTGTGTGCCCCAGTGTTTAGTGATGCTGATGAAGATACTGCAACCAGGATGCTTGGTCTGGTGTTTGTGTGTAATTCTGGCTGTTGCGGTTTGTGGAGGCTCAAAAGGAGTATCAAGAACTTGGGTAGCCTTTACATAGGGCAAAATGTGCTGGAATGGTGTTTGCACCAATTTAAGACTTTTTTTTTTTTTTTTTTTTTTTTTGTAATTTGGCTCTCGGAGTTGACTAAGGCTCAGGTTTGGGGAGAACGTGTGGAGAAGTGTAGTGTGCATTAGCATGCTTTATTTGCATGTGTGAAAATACCCTTTTTTTTACAGAGGGTTGCTGCTTGTTTCCAACATTTGTGGGGGAAAAAAGGTGTGAAATTTGGAGCACGTTCCAGGGAAAAACAGTTGGCTCCTTTTACCTCAAGGCAATACAAGGCTGACCCCTTGCCGTGTTTTGGACACTTTGCTCCCATTTGCAGAGTGAAGCCAGTGCTTCAAAAGAAGGAGGGCTGGAGGAAGCAGCAGCACAAAAGGCAGGGCAGACAGCTGCACAACAAGGAGGACGCTGAGTTAGGCAGAGGACCATGACGGGGCAGGGGCTGCATGCCAAGCTGAGCCACAGAGCAACCACACAGTGGCCAGGAGTGCTCCTCGAAGCTTCTGCTCTGCTGTGCTGGGTGTGCAGGCGTTTTGAAAGATGCAGGTTTGGGCATGCATGGAAGCCTCTTCCACCCTTTGTGATCAGAGCAGCTTGCAAGGAAGCTGTCATTTTTTCCCAGGGCGTGTAGAACCAGTTTCGCTGGTCCAGCATGCCACAGAGCCAAGGTCTATCATGAAAGGGGCTGTGGTGTATCTGCCTGTTGGTGCTCTTGATTTGTGGGAAGGGTGCGGACAGGGAGCTTGAAGCCTGCATGTGCTGTCTTGGCCATCTGCAGAAACACCTATTTTTCTCAAAGAGCCATCACCATACAGTGTTGCAGGGTTGTCAGCCACTTGCTAAGCACTGTTTCAGGGAAATGTTCACCAATCATGTCTTCCCTTAGGAAGACTTTTCATTTCACTGTTATTTTTTCTTCCATTTACATTGTCAAATTTGGGACTTCTAATGCCCCTGCTTCTCCAACAAATTTCTCAGGGTGCTATTGCCAGCTTTTTTGATTTTTGTGTCCTGCGGCATTTAGAGAATGTCATTTTTTTTTCCCCCCCCTTGATGTGCAAGGCCTTAGGATTTTCCAAATCTGGGAATTCTGATTCCACACAGTGTGGTTCCGATTCTGGTAATGAAGAATAGCTCAAATTTACCAATGTGAATAAAAAACATAAATAAAAGAAATTTTGGTTTTTTTGCCCTTGTTTTTCCTGAAGCTTTTCTTTGAATGAGTTACACATCATTACTGAAAGTAATTGGCATTGCAAGTGCTGCAGGAGCCACCGCAAGCAGTGCTTTTAAAATGGTTATACCAGAAACTTGTCAAGTAGTGTAATCACCTCCTCACTGTGATGCTGTGTGGGCAACACTGGTGGCTTCTCTGGGCTCTGTTTTTGGAGACATTTCCTTTATGACTGCTCTGTGCATGCCAGTGCATAAAGGAAGCCTGCACAAGTGTTTTCAGGATTCTGCCTTGCAAATTAAGTCACCCTTAGAAATGAGCACTGAACTACTCAGGGCCTTGATCTTGCCAAACCTTGGCTTGCAAATGGTTTTCACTTAGCTAATCTTCCTTAAAAAAGAAAGGCTTTGAAAGCTCAGGACGTCAGTGTAGTCAAGTAAAGCCAGTCTAGGTCACAAGTTTGGTTTAGTAAGTTTTCTGGCCACACAACTTCTGGGAAGCAGTTTCTTCTCTGCGCTACTATACTATATTTATGTCCTCTTTTTACTCCCTTCTGGTATTGCTAGCATGCCAGGTTTGCCAAGAGAAATTAATGGATAGACTCAACCCCGAAACTGAAGGGGGTGGCAGGAACCACCTTAGCTTTGATTCATAAGCAGACTGTTTTCACTGCTGCACTCTGTCAACAGCACTTGTCCTTTTTTAAGATTATTAAAAATGTCTGAGGACTTTACAATGACTTTTTTTTTTTTTTTTTGTAAGAAAGGCTACATTTGAAGCTGCTAGAAGCAGTCCAGATTCAGGACAAAAGCTGGAATTTTGTGATCTGCCTAAATTCACCATCTTTTGAATAGAAAATATGAGCATGTCAGAATCCTTAATTCTAAAATTCTCATTAAATGGAGTAAATCTGTGTTGAAAACAGAAAAAGGTATTTTCCTGCCCTGCAGAGGAAGGGTGTCCTGTGAATGTTTATGTATACATGAAAAATGTGGAGCACCCTGCTCATGCACCTACAGTTACACAAATGCATGTCCTTTATCACAGAAATAAGTAATTAATAGTTCAGCCTGCATGTTTCACAACTTTTGTGCAGCTTTGTAGATCCAACTGGAAAGTACTATAGGAACAGCTTGAGAGGCATATGTGAGTTTATTCCCTTTCGCTACCTCCCTTCTCATCAGACATATTTCTACCAGTCAATTGGACTTTGCATGGTAAGGATGTCATTAAGGTAGAGTAAAATCAGTGAAAGAACCAAGTTTTTTTTCCCCCTATACAAACACTGCACTGAAAATCTGGTAGTTTCTGCCTTAAAATGACAAAACAAATCTTGCTCTGTATTGATGGATTGTTTAAAACCATGAGGAGCCATGAAGAATAATTATTTTTCTATTACAATTAATTTTCTCCAGATAAGCATATTTTACAACAGTTTGCAGTGCACCCCTGCAGCCCCCAGGCTGTGCTCCTGGTTTTAGTCACAAGTGCACGCACGGGCTGTGGGAGGAGATGACAGTGTGGTCTGAGTGTTGTGTTTGAAAATACCTCAACATCAGCACCACAATAAGCCTCGCTGCATGTTTTACCTTATGAATGTTTGTCTGAGTAGAGGTCGGGGCTTCCGAGGTCTCCCCTGTTCCCCTAAGGCAGTGTAGCTCTGTGGGGCTGTGGCAGGTTCAGCACTGCTGGTGTGTGGGATTTGACTGCACTCTCTGGCTGTGTTGCCCTGTCCCTACCTGGTGCTGGTGGCATCTGTGCTGTTACCTGTGCCCCCTCCACAGTTGCTTCAGCAGCATGACTCCTCTGGGAGCACTGTTCCAGTACTGCAGGCCAAACTCCTCAACGTTTCTGAGGGACCTGAATTAGGACCTTAACAGCAAGAGTTACTTTTGCCTCTTCTCTCATTAATGTGGTTTGGACTTGGGCATAAATGGAGCCTTAAGCGTGGTAAAAGCTCGGCATTAATGGCTGGACCCTCAGCTTGGTGTGGGGCTCCTGGAGAGCCAAGTCTGGAAGGCAGGAGCATTGTCCATAGGCTGAGCACTGTGCCAGCCTCGGGGCTCTCCAAAAGAGACCAACACTGCTGGGATGTGTCTGAGATGACAGCATACCCACGCCAGGTGAACAGGGATGCTTAAATCATGCAGTTGTCCTTCTCTTCCTGTAAGCCGGTGTAACAGGGCTAAAAATTTTTTTTCACATGTATTTTCTACTTGAGAATGAGAAGCAGCGTAAATAAACTTGCAATTCGGTCTTACATCTGTGCAAAACTGAAAAATATCAGCCAGTTAGGTGTTTTAAAACACATTAATATTTAATTTCTCCTCAAGGATAGACTACTAGGGGAAGCTGGAAAAAGTTTACCATATTCTTATTATTTTTGCCTGTGGGCAAAAGTCCAGCAAATCTTTCACGAGAGAGATAATTACGCCAGGACAGTGCGGAGATGTGTGTTGTAGCACACGTGAATGCTGACCTGGCTGTTCCCTGCAGCCAGCAGGGCTGCTGTGATGCTCAGAATTACATTTCCTTCTGGGAGACTGAAGGAGAAAGGGCCAAGTGATTGGGTGGAGACAGGAGGGGCTTGCTCAATTACAAACCCTCAATTTTTACATTGTTGAGAATTAAAGGAAACAACTGATACCAAGGAGAGATTGGAGACCAGCCTGGAGTCTCTGAGCATCTTCTATCCCCTTCCATGCCACTATTGCAAAACACCTGGTGGGATGTGATGATATAATTTTCAGTCAGATAAGGGCGTGCATATTTATGCAGGCTGCAGGAGGTGGGAGAAGGAGTCCTTGCACAGGAAATGTAATGCTGTTTGAGGAAATATGCTTCTTGACCACTTTTCTCTGCAGTTATATTTTTAGCATTCACTAAGGGATTCCATACGGATGGAGATTTTTCCTTTTTTTTTTTTTTTATTTTTTTGGGGGGGGCATGACTGTGGGAGAGCGAGGCCTTGGCAACGTTTGTGATCAAAGCTGAAAAGAGGGCAGTAATGGCAGGGAGCTTCTAGCTAAGCTGCTGGGTAATATAGCCTGGCTATGTGGAGAGGGGTGAGGGGAAAAAAAAGGAGATGCAAAAAACCAGTATTACGCAAAAAAATGTCTTTTCCTTGTCTTTAAATGTCTACTTCTTCTTTCCTTTTTTTTTTTTTTTTTTCTTTTTAAGATTTTATTGTGCTTAAGCAATAGGCATGCCTACCTGTAACCCCCAAAACATATTTTGGATTACTTAAATTAGAACAAAGAAGTAGGTTTTATACGTAAAATTTGTGTGCATGTGTGTTTTTTTTTTTTTTTTTGTGTGTGTGGGTGCGCCTTTTATTTCATTCAAAAGAAAGGCCTGTGAGGACTAGAAAAAGAGGAGGATACTGTCTCTTTATGAATACTAATAAGGAAATCAAGGGGGACAATGGCACTTCAAGTTTCATCTTTCCATTTCCTAGAGGCGCAAACTCTGCAAGTTGTCACCTTGGTGTATTCAGTGCCTCTTGAAGCACTAGACTCCTCCAGAGAGAATGTCAGCCCCAGCCCTGGGCAGTTTTGACAAACAGAGTATATATTGATACATGATAAAGTATGCTAGAAATCACCCCAGCGCTAAAGGCTACTATAGTTTTAATATCATCATTTGAATTAACAAGCATTCTGTGGAGAAATAATGAGCTTTCATTATTCAGAACATCATCCTTACCCCGGGAACTCAGAAACCATTAGCTCTTGAGAACTTAATGAAAAGATGATAAAGAATGTTTTAGATAAAAGTTTGAACGGGTGCACTTGGTAACTAAGGTAAAATATTAATGTTTCTCCCAGTGATGAATCGCTGTTGCTAAACTTGTGCTTGCTGAGGAGCAGAGGGGTATGGAGGTGTTCCTGTGGGCAGTGGCTGGGATGGAGGCTGTCACTGCCAGCGTGCCCCATGCTAATGCCTGCATCCTCTGTATGCTATGTTGAAAGGAGAAAAGGGAGAAAGTTGAGTACTGGAATCTCCCCATCCTCCCCAGTAGATATTTTCCCACCATGGGACTGAAGCTAAAATCCTTTGCTGTTTCTTTCTTGTTGGGATTCCCTTTTAATTTTTTTTTTTTTTTTTTTTTTTTTTTTTTTTTTTTTTTTTGTTAACATGATGGGTGATGCAATATAGCCATGAGAAAGTGGGAAGGGGTAGAAGGAACAAAATGAACCAGAACAAAAAATCCCTTCCTGAAGCTGCTGACCCGAGGCTCGATTTGGGCAGATCAGAGGCTCTCAAGCTGAGCGTGGTTGCCACTTGCTGAAATTCCATATGGGTGGCTTGCTACATGTCTGCAATAAAACCCCCAGTGCAATAAACAGAGAAAAAAAAATATATAAAAGTTTAAATTTTATTGGGTGTAAAGCTCTTAAAGAACTGCTGTTCACAAAGAGTATAAAGATTGCTGAGTCTCAGTGTACGTACCCCTACTAAAACGTGTTAGTCCTGCTGTTTTCTTTCTTTAACTGTAGCAATTTGCGTTCTTGCTGTTCTATAATCCTTGCACTTACCAGCGTGGAGGGCTTGCAGCCTGCTTCCACCTGTGGGCAGCTGGGAAAGGCTGTCTGTCCTTCCAAGGCAGGTGGAGAGGTGCTTGGAGACCCCCAAGGCTGGTGTTGCTGTGGAAGGTTTCATTCTTGCTAAACAACGTGAGTAGGGGGAGGAGAAGGAAAACAAATGGGAATAAACTATCACATAAACAGTCTTAAGTCACAGTGTTTGTTGCTAACAGATGCATTTAGGTAAATGCTGTTACCTCAAGAGGTGTTATCTTCTGGGGATCCTTATCATAATTTTGTTTTAAATCTGAACAGCTGTTGTTTAACTACCACAGACCACAATTTATCTACAGCTTGAGGCCATAAAGGTACCTTTATTACACTCTTTCTTTTTTTTTTTCTTCCATTTGATTTAATTTCAGTGTGTCTGACACCAAAATGCTATATACAATTTGCATATTACAATATGCACTATTGCAGATTCCATACACTGCTAAATGGGAAAATCGGAGCAGAATGGTAAATGGGGATAGCTTGCAATGACAAATAAAAGAGGAAGATGAGCTCCCATGTTTCATTTACATGTAAAATATTCTGACAATAGTTGTTTCCCCAAGAACAAAGAGCTGGTTTTTCTAGGGTGACTGGTTTACGATGGCTGAAAAAAAAAAAAAAAAAAAAAAGGATGTTTTTTTTGGCACCGGAACAGAAGCATGCTTATCTGAATTGAGCCCTGGGGCTTGCCATATATTTGGAATAAAACTTAAGTCTTACTTAAGAAACCAACAAATATGGAAGCATGAACCATGGTGTACTAAGACTGAAAATAACCTCTCTCCGGGCAAAATCCTGAAAAGGACTTCAGCAAAAGGCAGTTTTGTTCTGAGGCACCTGGTCATTTGTAGTTGATCTCTGGGTTTACTATGGGATACAGGGAGGAGAGGTGTTGCAGGTATTGTGTAGCATGTGGTCCACCTGTGAAACTGTGCTTCTTACAGGGGATCCTTCTAACCTTTACATCTCTGGGTCTGATGACCCAATTGGTACCTTCAAGCCCTAGGTTACTGCTTCCAGTCCTGCAAAGTAATCTGTGTATATAGACCTGAGTTTCTCACTGCCCTGCTGCAGAAAAGGTGCACGGCTCTGTCTGTACTTCCCTTTTCCTTGGAGAGAGAGGAGGCTTTTGCCTCCAGAGTTGTCAGTCCAGCAGCTTTCACCAGCACAAAAACTGTGGTAAGAAATCTCCCCAAATGTAAAGCCTTAAGTAAGAAATTGAGTTTGAATAACACCTAACACTTCACCCAAACCTTTGGAGTTTTGCTTTATGTTAGTTTTTCTTCAGAATAAATAATACTAATAACACCTAATTTATATGTATAATGGCTTGATGACAGAAAGCACATCCTTCCATCTTTACTTCCCTGTTTCCTCCATTGTAGACATGAATGTGAAAGCTATATGTGTCCCTGAGAGTGGGCTGTTGTTGTTGAACTGTTTTCCTAAGTGTAGAATACAGTAATCTGTTGACACTTACAAAAAAATAATCATACCATAATTCAGCCAGTATCCATCAAGTAGCATGAGACTGTTGAGCTTGACTTTTCAAGGACAATGTGGAGAAAACCACCTGGTGTAGGGGAATGGGCTGGGGTGTATGTGACCACTTAATAAGTATCCCTTGATGCCACTCATGGATGTTGTTGATCAAGCTACGCTACAACCCCAGAAGCCAAAAATTTCTTTTTGTTTCTGAAATCTGTCCCAGCCAATTTAATCTCAGTTGAAATTTCCCCATTTTATGTCCTTTAGGTATTGTGCAGTGCTTAGTGTCTTGCAAATGAACAGTAATGGGTTTTATTGAAGTACGTGCAGGTATGAACCAGTGGCTAATGTCTCTTGTATAATATTACTCCTGAAAGTACAACTCCACAAAGAATACTGTCTAGAATTACAGGGCAAGAGCAAGTCAACAGTTAATTGGCTGTGCTGTAATTACTTCTAGATGCATAATGTGCAATACTTATAGGACCTGTAGAAGTGGCATACAAATTTCACAGTGGTCTCTTGGTACTTTATCATGTGTGGAGGATTTTGGTAGTCTCTGTAGATCTTGGGATTAATAGTACTGTTATAATTTATTCCTACTCTGCTATTTTAAAATAGTATGTAGTTTTTTCTTTTTATTTTCCTCTTAAATTAAAAAAAATAAAATATGTCTGTCTTTAATTTTTTCAAAGGCAGGAGTTAAAAATAGGACAGATGCTGTTCAAAGGTTCTGTTATTCTTTGCTAGGGTGGAAGTGATTCCATTTTTTTTGTTGTTGTTGTTTGGTTTTGTGTTTGGGTTTTTGTTTGTTTGTTGTTTTTTGTTTGTTTGTTTGTGGTTTTTTTTTTGCTTGGAGTGGCTTACACTTCTGATGGTGTGTGGCAACAGCATGTAGTGTGCTGTGGTACTGTAGCCCAGGGGGTTACAGACCCAACAAAACTCCAGATGAGTATGAACAGAGAGACAGATGTGGTTTTTGAATGTCTGATACCTGATTTTCCCCACCTTTAACCTCAAGATGCATAAAATATAATTTCACTGAGCCTATGAGATTACACTTTTGTTCATATTGGGCAGAAATCTGAAAGACCCAAGAACTGTGTGTGTGGGAATATGGATGAGATCTCTAGAAACAAGGCCAGGCAACAGTAAATTCTTGACCTGGCTATGTCTCATGGTTTCAGCAGTCCCCAGAGCTGTGGCTCTTTGGAAGTTATCCAAGCCTCAGAAGTCAACCATAATCTTTCCCACTGCATCCATGAAATGGCCCTGCAATTTGGTGGCACAACGAGCATATTTCAGGGCTGCTGAAATCATACTTGGGAAGGAAGCTCGGAGGGAGTTGTGTGTACATGAGGTTTGTATGTGCCTGGTTCACTCATCTCTAGTGATGTGGATACAGAAGTTACAGCGAAGCTATATAATATGGACTTTGGAATCCCCAAAATGCCATTTGTATTTTACCTTATTATATATGGAAATCATGTCAAAGGTAAATGTCAAGGGGCTATAAAATTACCCTTCTTATCTCCTGTACATTTATCAGTTGATAAATGGAAAGAAGCTGCTGCCAAAATAACTGTGAATGAATAATTTATAAATGACTGATGCATCTTGTATGTTGTTTCAGGCAGAAAACAGTAGGACATCAATAATCAAAAGAAACTGGATTAATTTAGCAGTATTTTGCTGTTAATATTTTTATCTAAACGCTGCAGTCTGGACCTTTGTCATGAGAGCCTTCTCTTTGTCGCTAAGGACTGATCCACAGATCACTGAAATCAATAGGAGTCAGCTGTTTACTTCAGCAGGCTGTGAATCAAATTTATAATATGCATATATAGCTTTTTTTCCCCTGCTTTTATAGTGTTCTGAATTTGTATTTCTTTAGTATTGTGTGCCTTAGCATGGAATTTGGTTCAGATGTTTCCTCCTCCCCACTTCCCTGTGGGCCGAATGTCCCTGGCAAGAAATTTGGAGAACTTGATGGAACAAGGTCAGGGGAAAGCTGACTACCAAAAGAAATGCATATCTTGCCTTATTTTTCAGTTCCTTTGTTTTTGTTCACACAGGGAAAACTGATTTCTTGCAAATTAGATTTCAATTTATACTTTTTTCCAGTGTGTATTTTTCACGTGCTTTCCCCCAAATAGATAACATTTTAAAGATTTTCAGCACTGGCCATTGTGAATAAAACTAAATACTGACGAGATGAACTAGATTCTTTCTTCCTGTTCTCTTCCATGTGATTTAAATATGGCCCATTTTGCCCATCACATGACAGAGCTGCCAGAGATTGCCTCAAGCTAGTTTATGGCTTTAACTAAAGGTCATCTTGGGGGGGGGGAAATATCCCATGGAGCAGTGGGAGGAGACGAATGTATTTTTTAAAAAATACATTAAAATGAATTTTAAGCATTCGTTCTGAAGAATATGAATGAAAAATAGAAGTTGCCCTTATATTGCAATGAGTCAGGGGAAAAAATAAACCCAACAATAATAATAATAAACTCTTCCTCAGCACAGCACAATGCCTCCTGACAGAAGGGTGTGCAAAGCAGTTGCCTAGATTTCAGTCTATGGCTTTCTCTACCTGACCTAGATATCTGGCTAGCAGTTCACCACTGCAGAAAATGCCCTATTGCAAAACTCCTACCCCACTGGCTGCTAATAAGAGCAATTCTCACATCCGTAGCACTACATCCATCCTCACCATGTAATTGGTCTGGCTCTCCCTGCTAGCTGCCGCTCCTCCTGTAGGCCCACACTGGGAAGAGAAATCCCAGACCTCCTGAGGGCTGAGGGGCTCCAAAACTGTGCTGTGTTATCAACAGCTACATGGTTAGCTAACTGCTGTGACTAAATGGAGATTGGGAAGCACTGCAGGCAAGGGATGAAAAGTGATGCCCTCCCATAGCACAATGCTGATATGCAGAATTGGCCAAAACAACAAAACTTCACAGACAGTGCAGCAGAAGGCATTGGCTCTCTTGTTTGGGCATTTTATTACCTGGAGCTAAATGTGCAGAGAAGGGAGATAATGAAGTACTTGACTAATTCAGTGTGATCCAGCTGGCTAAGCCAGAGGGGCTGTAGTGCAGGAAAAGCTACAGAACTCACTGCTAGCCATTTTCCCTTGATACCTGTGAAGCTAAAACAAAGAAGTGCAGAGATCAAAAAGCAGAGCAATATCAATATCAGGAAAGGGGAGTGGGACAACAAAAGGGGAGGAGAAACCTTTAAGATTCCCCCCCCCCCCCCTTCTTCCTTCTGCTCTCTATCTAGTGGTGGGGGGAAGGGGAAGGTTATTTTCATTTGCCTCATGCTAACTTCTAATCTATTTGAGAAATTCATCAAATTCCCAAGTGTTTAGTACCCTGTGTGCCACAGTACTCAGTGCCAGGTTAATGTTTTTAATTTTATCTACCGTTTGTGCTTGGTGGGAAGAAAAAAGACAGGTTTTGTAATGCAGGCATATGCATGGTAGCGTGTTCAAAAACTCATATTGCCCCCTTTTCCACAGCCTAAAAGGCTAGATAAACTATATGATTCTTATCCAGAGGGAAATTAGAAAATTTAAAGTGTGTAAATTCTTCTCCCCAGCTCCTAGGCATTGCTGTGTTTTTGCTGTTTCATGTATTTTTTTTTTTCTCCAACAACCCAGCTATTTAAGTTCACAAGATACATGGCTCCCTCTGTCTCTTCTCTTTCCCTCACCGTCTTCCTATGGAGTACAATGCAATTTAACTAACAAGCTGTTGCCCAAACTAGAGTGTAGCGCTTGTAAAAAGCTGGTAGTAAATTAAAGGAAGTTTATACTTTATTAAATATACAAGGCCAAACTTCATACTTGATGTAACATGGATGCAATGCTGTGAAAGGAAATGGAGAAATACCCACCTCCATCAAGGCTGAATTTAGCTCATGGTGCTTTCATCATGGCTGCCAGGGAATGAATCATTGCTGACCAGTCTGCTTGCCAACTGCTGTTCGTACACTTTTTTTTAATTTATTTATTTTTCTTTTCATTTGAAGACAGGCAGACACTATGCATCATTCAGAGATGAGCATCACAAATATGCTTTGCAGGGAAGGCGACCACAGCAGACTGCCAGCGCTCTTCCAGTGCCAATTACGGTGATGGTTTAATCGTAAAAGAAGATTCATAAAAATGGGATCAGAGCCAAGACGTTTGTGATTTGGAAGCCTGTGCTAAATTTTGATAGTTATCATCGGGGGCAGCTGATGTGACATCACCCTGCAACTCTCTGACTCATATTTTTAATGGACCACATGCCTTTGCATGATAATTTCGCTGATAGAGTTAGCTTGGCATTAGCTTGAGACAGAAACACCAGCAAGCAAATTGGAAGATGTGTTGAGAGTTTACAGTTGTCATGGGAATCAAGTGACTGTGCTTACCTCCCTTGTAAGATGGAAGTCCACATGTGCTCACTTTGGCCCGTAAGCTTAAAAAAAGTGCTAGAGGTAGCTACTTTCTCAGAATGTTGATTCAAAGGTATGAGAAGCTCTTTTTAGTGTTGTGTATGTTTTTCTGAAATATTTTTCACTAAGAAAATATTTTCAGCACAGGAAAAATATAGCTTTCCTGCACCTGGCCCAGTTTTTTTTCTGTATGGTGGGGTGACCAAAAACTGTCTGGAGAACAGCTTGCAAAGGGTGTTTCAGGGCATTAGCGGTGAAGGGGCAAATGTGAAATATTGGCTTGCAATTGGCCTCCTTTGGCACAGTAAAAGTTGGGATTTCACTGTAGGCAATGCATGCATTGGACTACTTTTGAGTGGGAGCAGCCTGTACTCTTCATGAGAGAATATGGAGGTTACAAGATGGTGTGTGTTACCTAACTGAGCTTTTCCAAGTGATGCAGATTAGCAGATGCTCATAAATAACTCATGCATTCAGAGAGTCATTACAACCTGACCTAGCCACCTCCTGTATCAATACATCTATCAATAATGGTGATGAAAATTATTAAGACAAAGCCTCTTAGGGCACAACTGGATTTAGCAGTGTGGGGAGAACAGGAATGTGCTTTTCCCTGGAGGAGGAATAACCTGGAGCTATGCTGTGTTTAGGAAAAAAAAGAAAAAAAAAATTATACTCCTGCTGCTGAGGAACTGGGTATGATGCTGACTGAAGAATATATATATGTGCATATAGATGCATAACAGTATCTCTCTGCTGGTGTTTTGTGCTGTAATGCTATAGCTGACAAACTGTGATCTCATGAAGATGACATATTTCAGAGTAGAGTCCTACCAAGACAGAGCTGTGACCAAACTATCTTCATGATTTCTTCTGCACTTAGAATGCCTGCCTTTTCAGCCTTCAGATTATTATGTTTAGAAATGTGGTTGGGAATTACTACCATATTTCAAACCATAGCTCTGATACTATTAGTCTTTAGTGAAGCGTTTTAATAGGAAGTGGTTAGGCAATATTGTGGAATCTGCTGCTGAGATTGTGCTTGGCTTGGAGGTCCCAGTTACAAGTAAGAACCTATGTAGCTGCTAAACTTGTGGGAGTGTTCAAAAGAATAATGTATGTGTGTGCTGTAAAGGTCAGCGTGGTACATGGAGTTATTCAGAAACCTTAAGCTCCAAATTAAGTCATGCTTAAATCCTCTTTTGCGAACAGTAGAGCTGTATAGATTTCCTTAGGCACATTAAGCATCCTGTCTCTATGTATTGGGATGATTTTATACTTAGGTAATGATAGAAGCTTGAGACCAGCTTGTCTTAAGGCTTTTCTCTTTTTTTCTTTTTTTTTTTCTTTTCTTTCTTTCAAAATGTAGTTTTTGGCATCGGTTGTTACAATAAAAATCACAGAGTCAAGGATGGTGAACGGTCTAGAGAGTAAGCCCTATGAGAAGTAGCTGAGGTATCTGGAGTTGTTTAGCCTGGACAAAAGGAGGCTTGGGGAAGACCTTATTACTCTCTACAGCCACCTGGAAGTTGGTTGTAGTGAGGTAGGGATCCGCCTCTTCTCCCAGGCAATTAGCAACAGAAGAGTAGGGCTTAGTCTCAAGCTGCACCAGGGGAGGTTCAGGTTGGAGGTCGGGAGGAGTTTTTTCACTGAAAGGGTGGTTAAGAATTGGAATGAGCTGCCCGTGGAGACAGTGGAGTCATCATGCCTGGAAGTGTTCTAGAAACGACTGGTCACGGCACTTAGTGCTGTGGTTTAGTTGACATGGTGGTATTTGGTCACAGGTTGGACTCTGTGGTCTTGAAGGTCTTTTCCAACTTAATGGTTATGTAATTTTAGTAAGGACTAAAAGTCAGAACATAATGGTAACCATTAAAGGGATGGAGTTGAGGAAGGGAGAGACTGTGTTACCAGACTCCTCCCTTAACAGAGCTTTCTACTGTGTCCCTTGCAAGCTGGAAGCACAGTGGGTCCCATCATAGAGAGCTTACTGGAAGATCTGTTTCAGAGATATAGCTCCCATCTCCCTCTAAATATTGTGCAACTGCTTCACTGCTGCAGGAAAATGCACTAGTCTGCTACCAGAACAAAAATCTATTGAGGACGATGCCATGTTTGTTAAAAAGAAACAAGCCTGGCTCCTTTTAGCCTTGCTTGCTCTTCTGTGTGAGATTTTTTTTCCCCTCAGACAGTGTGAACCAGAGTCAAATTCTCGCTTGGCATCTAGGGAGGCAGTGGGGAGAGTGGAGGGGAACTGCTGGCCACAGTGGCCGTGTGTGCTTGGGTCACCTGAGGACTCACAAGGGTCAGGCAGACATCAGTCGGATAAAATCTGTGTGTGCCCTGCCTTGTGCCTCTAAATGTTACACTCATGTTTGAATAACTCACAGGTCAGTTGTTTTTCTATTTTGAGCGCATGGCAAACCAGGCTGAGGCAGCTTGTAAAACGAGTGACTAATTTCCAGGGTTCTTTTCTTTCTACTCTTCTTGCAGTCTCTCTCCCTGAAGGTGGTCATGGGGCAGTCTTGCCCTGGTGACTGGAGATCAACAAGCTGGGAAAACAGAAAACCATTGTTTCTGCCCATGCAGACCTGGTGGAGGCTGTACGTCTACATGGGTTGCTTTTTGGGGTTCTGGGCCACAGGGGGATATTTCCCCCAGTACCCACAAGCTGGTGGGAGCCTTCTGCATCTTTTGGCCAGGGAAGCTTTCGGGAAGGGGGACTGCTGCTGTGACTCCTGGTGAGGTGTCCACCATGGCTCCCAGAGAGGAGACGACAGAGTAAGGAGGGAGGGAGGGCAGTCAGCATGACTGCATGTGCATGACCCCAGCGCTTGCTTTGCTGCTTCTGCCATTGCTGCAGCTGCTGCCTGCAAAGTTTTTTCTACTGGTGGTGGCAGAGTGCCTGAGGGGCAGTGGGACACCCCTGCTTTGGCAGAGGGCTCCAGCTGTAGCTGCAGCTCTGCAGCAGAAGGGAAAAGGAGGGGGTTGGGGGGAGAGAGCATCAGAGCCAACTCCTAGGAGTGCACGCACAGGTTTAGACCTTTCCTCCCTTCACTGTAACCTTTGTCTTCCAGCCATGCCTGCCTGCTTGCATTAATTACTCCTTGCTCCCTCGATGCATACTTTTCAAGCCACTTTTAGGGTTCAGAGTGCAGAAACCAACTGATCAAGGTTGAAAGCAATTAACAAACAGGTTATTTTAAATTAACAGCTTCTTTTAACCAGCTGTCCAGAACTGGTTTGTTATTCTACAGCAAAATTAGCAAGGCACTGTACCTCAGTGAAGAGATGGATTGGTATTTCTTTTCTTGTTATGCTACCTTTCGCTTTTTTCCTTTTTTTTTTCCTCTTTTAAACTTGTGTCAATTTAATACTAAGCACTTCCTGCTTGGATTTAAAAGGAGTGTTGAAACATACTGACTGCATAAATGGATTGTAAATGGCATAGGATATTGAGAAAGAGCAGTCCTTTTACTTCCATTGACTATCTTGCACTACATCAGGATGGGTTTCCTTGTGAATGGCATACGGAGATGCCAGTGTTTTCTTGAGGCATTGATTTTTTTTTTTTTTTCTCCCTGTCTTGCCTTCCCTCTTCACACAGATACTTTGTTGTGAGGATGCTTACTGACTCTTTTATTGCTTTGTGAGATGCTGGATTTGCAGACAGGAGCAGGCTCAGCCCATACCCTGAGCTCAGCCAGAAGCCACAAGGACAGTGCAAAGCAAAGCCCAGGCTGATATGCTTTGATTCCTGCAGGAGCTTATCAGCTTGGCCTGGGTGCTCTAAAGACTTTTACTGCTTTCTGATCAGCAGAGAGCAAGAAGTGTGATCAATATGTTCTCAGAAATCTGGGAGCAGAAAGAGTGTTGTTAAGCCTCTTAATACTACTAGGAATTGTCTCTTTCCTGTGGGTTTTCATGTTAGGACTATCTTACCTCTAAGGATGTTATGAGGAGGAGCTTGCACCAGTCATCTTGAGGCACTCATTCAGAATACACTGGCCTTGGTTGTCCACCTCCATAGTGTGCCTTGTTATGCAGCTTCAAACCTATAAACCCCACTGTGTCACGTTGAATTTTGGCTGTAGGGCAATACAAGGTCATCCTGACTGACTGGTCTCAGCATTGAGAAATGTTGCCCAACAATTTAGCCCACACCTACTCTTAAATTTTTCTTCCACAAATTTTACTAAATTTCTGTTTTGCAATGCTAAGTGAGTTTTCTCACCCTTTGGTGCATCTGCTTTTCAGACTTTCATGTTGTGCTTTTCTTAGCTATTGTGTGAGCCAGCAACAATTCCCGGGGTACAGCTGGACACTAATACAGGAAAGCAATTCTGAAAATAATTGCCCCATCAGTGTTAACACCCTTCCAAGTTAGGCTTGGTAATTCTTAAAGTAAGGCTCGACTGCTTTGGGTGCAAAAGTGAGCAGGTTTGCCTAGCCTACCCTCAGCAATCAATTATTTTGTGTCAGCTTCTTGAATTGTGCTAATTCCTTTGTAAGAGAATGTCTGGTTTGTTTTTTTCATTTTTCTTTTTTTTCTTTTTTTTTTTTTTTTCTTTTTTTTTTTTTCCTTTTTGCCAGCTTTTCATCTTCCTTGGTTGGTTCTGCTAGCCCTCCAAGCTATTCTGTGTCTGTTTTGTATGAACTCCCTCCAAACTGCCATTAGTTTTTGTTTACACAAAACACAGAATTGAGCATGTTTTTTCCATAGTAGACTGCACCCGATCAATATAGATAAAAACCATTACTTCCCTGTTACTTGCTGTCTCTGCATATGCAGCCTAAAATTGTGGTGACCTTTTTTGCTGTCAGACTGCATTGTGGACTCATGTCTAATTTACTATCTGCTACTGACCCTCAGTCTCTCCTACCCATTGCTTCTTTTTAGGTTTGTGTGGTGTGGAGGTTTTTTCTTTTTATTAAGTAAAAACATAGCTGTATTACATTTTTTTTCCCAAGTTGAATTTCATCTTGCAAATTTTCTGCTTGCAGGTTTAGTCTCTCTACCAAGACCCGTCTCTCTGTCCTGACTAGTTTTCTGAATCTTGTGGATTTTAAAATGAATTCAAAGAAATTTCAGCCTTTTGATGAGATTCCATGTAGAAAAAAATGAGAGTTTTCACTGCCCTACGTACGTTATGTCCTATTGCAAACTCTCCATTTGCATCTGTTACATATATACACCATTAGTATATTTAAGAAATGCTGATAAATGGAATCTGAGTGACAGGTAACTTATGGAGAGGCAACTTGCTGGCTGTGTGATAGCTGAATGAATCCCTCTGAATGGATGAAATCACCTGTAGCAATGTAAAAGAGGAGGAGACAAGCAGGGCAGCATGCTGGAGAACTGCTGTGGGACAGAAATCCAGAGGTCTGGCATGGAACTACAAAGAGATGCTGAAAGACGACCTGGAACGCTTGTGGAAAGACAGGGAACTATGAAACAGCTCACAATGATGGAGAGGAATGTTTGGATAAGTGGAGAAGTCTTACATGTCATGTGTTCGTAATTCAGCGTTCCCTGACACAGCACCTACCTCAAAGTGAAGACAAGACAGTGTGTTTTTAACATGGGGCAAACACCCATCTTGTTGATGTGCTTTCACTGATTTGTTTGGTTTCTGTGTCAAGTAGACATTACCTTGCTTACTATACTACAGCCTCTCTTCTCTAGGGTAGACCAGGGTACCATGGGGTACAAGGTACCCCAATTTCCTTTCCAGAAAATTCATGAGGAAAAGGAAATGATTTTCACCATGTCTTCACTCTGAAAAGGATGTATTATTCTGTATGGGTAAAACAGGCATTGAGTATATGGATTTATACGAACCCTGTATGCAGACTCCATGGGGAAGTTTGAGGAGACTCCTTCTAAGTCAGTAACAGGGAGGGGAGAAGATTCTCCAAATAACTGTGATCTGAAATACTTTAATGTCTTTGGGCTCTAGTAGTATGAAATGTGTATTTAAACATGGGTATCAAGATAACAGAATCTATAACTCAGAAGTTTTAATTCAGCAGTTTAACAAATGCTGAATGGTCTCTCTGATTTCCTGGCAGTGCTCAGATTAAAAATTGTTGACTGAGATAGAGAAAAACTTGACCTCATACCATTGATCTTGGGGAATCTATGGTCACTGTGTACTAGCTCAGGTTCTGGTCATAAGAGTGCAAATTATTCTAGCTTTATGCTTGACATGTCAGTTTTGCTCTTCATCTGCCAGCTATTAAGGTCAGTGATACTAAACTGAAGGCTCTGTGGCCAGCGCAGTAGCTTCAGCAGTAACACTATGTATAATGAATGTTTATGTGAAACATGGTCATGCTATCAATTAGTTAGGGTTTGCTTCTCTGGCTTTTCTTCATATTGTTACCATTGTGCAAATTTGACAAGCAGTGCTGTAAACAAAGAAGCAAAAAAACCTAACCAAAAAAACCTCAAAACCAAAAACAAACATACAAACAAAAAGGCATTATTAAAAAACATAATAAGTAATACAATGAGTTGGGAAAAGAAACGCATTGACCTAAGTCTTGGCTTTTGTGTTCCCCAGAAGTTCCTAATGATGTGAAAAAAGGATTGTGATATTAACTAAGTAAAACTGATTTTTGACAGATCAATATCTGCTCACCAGTGTTTTCTGAATAGTCAAAGCTTGCTGTCCCACTGCACAGAATATGAAGGGCCCTGTGCAGTAGCATGCGGTGAATATGCCAGATGTGTGCCAAGGGTCTTAAGATCAGGAGCAGGAGAAACTACTCTTTCAGTTTTTATTTCTTTTCATCTCTGTTACAGAAAATAAGGGCAAACTTCATCCTGGATGTCACTCTACAGACATTTTCTGCACCTGAAGATGTCTGTCCCATCTTCTTAAGCTGTCACTCCTGAATAATTTAATGGAGATGTTTACACCTGTGTGTCAAGGTGTCTGATGAGAGACATAATGTGCAATCAGGCAGAACTGAGATAGTGCTGTGAAACTGTGTGTCAACTGCTGGGTTATTGCCTGATCCAGTGCCTAGTTAGCATTGTCCTGCTTTCCCCAGCAAATTTTTGAATCAGATTTGCATGGTTGCTGAGTAGTTCTGTGAAAGCTTTAAAAGAAAAAGGAAGTTACACTGGAAGGTATTTTTTCCTGAAAATAGATTTCAAATGTTTTCTTACGGTTTGTAAGATGCATGTGTGTGACTGCAGGTAATTAATCAATAATGGGGACCCTAAGACCATAAATACCATTCATGTTTGTACAAGGCAAGGTTCATGTAACATGGCCTAATTTTGATCTCATTTACTCTTGCTTACTTTTTGAGGAGGTTGTTGTTTTACTGTGGAGTAAATAGTAGCAGAATTAATTCCAGCTGTCTATGTGATACATTGGAATACACAATGGGATGTAATGTTTGGATGAGAGATTTTGGTTACTGAAACTACACTTTGTACATGACTTATTATGGACATTGTCCCTCAAAGTCTGTGACTGGGAAGCATACAAGATCCATTTTCATGTAAAGTGTGTGACTTGTGCCAAATTATTACAGATAGATTTATGATACAGACAAGAGACTGAAAGGAAACAGTATGTCAGAAATGAATTAGAAGTCAAGAAGGAAAAAGAAATGTAAAACACTTGAGTAGCCTGTATCTTTTTAATATTTTAAATAGAAAAATCATATTTCACTTGCTCAGGGCCTTGATCTAGGGAAGGTACTTAAAGCAATTCTTAAATTTAACATGGGCACATAGGTACTTGAAGCACAACTTTTTCTCTAGTGCTTTCCTGGGATTGGGCTTAAGACTTCAGGGGAATTGTGCCAGCAGTATTCTTTTTTTTGTCATCTACAAACAGCTGTTATTAAGGCATAATTCATATTTCTTTAATCTCTTGTATTATTGAAACACTTGCAAAGTGCACAAACTAGAAGCTTTATTTGATGGGATAATTAGATTGCATGCACTAGTGAAAAGAACAGAGATGAGCCAGAATATCTTCTCAGATTAAAACTTTGTTGCACGTGTTTGTGAGAATTAGGCAGGTTGAGTTTTGTTGTTCTGGATAATTTTGAAAAATTGAATTTCAAGCTGATATTTTTATAAGATGAAGCACATCTTCCTAGCTGCACATAAGGAGCTAAAAGAATCACAGAGTTGGAACCACACATGGATTTTATATATATATATAAATATATATATGTATAATCATAAATCAAAATGCAAACAAATTCTGAAGATCTATAGTGAAGAAGACTACTAAGAGAAAATCAGCTCCTCTGCAGTAAATTTTACAGTGGTCCTTTAACTAATGGAAATCACATGCCTTTATCAAGACCAGGGAAAGGAATTTCATCTCATATGTTCTAGTTCATTTTATTTATGACCTCTGTTATAGATATTCAGGCCCTATTTCCTAATGTAATATGTGGATTCAGCTGCATAGCAATGACATCTACATGCCATATTTGTGACAAATTGCAACAAATGGAATTCAAGAATTTTTTCCCTGATTGTTACGAGGAACATCCTCGAAGCAAACACTGTCAATATGAAGAGCATACATATGTTTGCACTATATGTTCTGGGAGTTATGGGTGTGAGCAGGTCTTTTTCTCTCCAAAGTCTCTCTTAAGCCACCTCAGGTCAGTACCACTGTGTAAGAGATGTGGATGCTAGCCTAGAGCTACATGGACCTACTGGCCAGGATGCATCAGTTTACCAATTTGCCAGTGGTTATCAGTGAATTATGACTGAATAGAATCATTAACCCAAGTCTTTCCCTCCTGTCTAGCTGTTGTATTTTATGAAATGTGTTGGAATGTAATGATCCCTGACCCATCAGCTCCTCTTTTGGATTTGGTGAAACTGGATCTGAGTTAATGTATAGGTGGGGAAATAAGAAAATATTTAGTGGACAGGCAAAGTGACTTTTTTATCTTCTCAAAGAAAATGTACAGATTACTTTTTGTTTGTTTGTTTGTTTTCCCCAAGCTGTGGTGTGCTAAGAAAGTCACAATGATAAAAATGTTTAAAAGATGTCTCTTCTGTTTATTGACTGTAAATGATTCTCCTGACTTAAGTCAAGACATAATGCGCTTGATCAACTGCACCTCCCACGCTGTGCTGCTCTGAGTGGGAATAGGCTTGCAGGAGATGTTCTGCTTTCCCAGTTTCATTTTCTCTTCTAAGTGCAAGCCTTTGTTATATCTAGTAACAGTTGTAGGCTGTTTTTATGAAGGATCATAAGAAGTCAGGGTTTGCAGAGGCCAGTTAGTTCTGCTCCATCTCTCTGCCAGTGCAGAGTTGTAGTATGCAAAGTAATTTCTCGTGCTTTATCTAGCTAATTTTTAACATGGGCATGTAGTGTTTTCACAGTTCAACAAAAGTCTTTTTTTCCCCAGATATTCAGCCTAAGAAGTTCTCTTTCTTGCTTTTATCCCATGACCCCTTGTTATACTGCCATGTACCATGCTCGGCAACTTGATTTGCTTTTTGGTGTTCACAGCATGTAGGTGCATGTGGAAGGTTGCTGTATTTTGGCTGTATAGTGTTCCTTTTCAGAAAAAGGAAGTCAGAAATACATACCACTGAACCTCTACTGTATGCTGTGCAATCAGTTACACTGCTTGGAGGAGCACTGGTGACAGACTTTGAAGGCTTAACAAGACAATTTGTTGCAATGAGCTGCTTTTTTCATGTATTATTCCATGTTCTCCTCACCCCTGTGCTCACAGTGGGAACCAGCCTTTTTGTAGCTTCTCCTTATTTGAATTCTTTCTCTTTTAGCTACCCAACTCCATAATAAACTGTAACAAGGCAAGGATGTACACACAGTAAATCACTTATTTTGGCAGAGAAGGAGAGTTTGTGCTTTCTTTCATAATCCTTTTTTACATATTCCAAATTAATTTGTTTCCCTTGTATGTTTTTTCTTTCTTCCCTCCCTCCCTCCCCTTTCCCCCCCCTCCCCCCCCCCTTTTAAAATGAAGCTATTGTCTGTTACCCTGGAGAACTGCTGTCCCCTACACACTGTGCTGAAGATACCTGCCTAGCCTTGCATAACCTGCCTGCTCTTACCAACTTCATCGCCTCTGCTTAGCGTTAAAACGATATGATCAGAACAAATTTGGCCAAAAACCAGCCTCCAAATTTAACACTGGCTTACTGTGCTGTCACATATCTATTTGAAGATGACAACAAACACAAGTAAAACTGTTCAGTCTGATTGTTTAACAGAAGATACCTATAGAAAGGAAACAAACCATATTCATAAAACTACATTCTCTTCCCTTGTGCTCACAAAATGCATTGTCCTAAGCAACTTTATCATCTACTAATACTGCTTATTAGGAAAGATCCTCCTCTTACAGTTTTACCACCTTTACTGTGGTCTGGAAATGGATTAAGCAAGACTGGTTTAATGTGTAATTGTCTTAAATGGAGAGGTTGAGTCAGGTACCTCTAGTGTAAAGCCAAACCCTAGTCCCACTCTTGTTTCTTTACCTGTGTCATTATTTTAATGAGGAGAGTTACAAAATGTGTCTGATAAAGGGGCAACTGAGCCAGTGGACAAAGGAGAATTGAGAAATGCATCCTCCTCCCCACGCATCTCATTTAAATCCAGACCACTGGTAAATCTTGCAAATGCTGTGCAAAAACCCCTTTTCAGAAAATGTTTTGACTGATCCACAGTAATATTTTGACCTGAGTACTGGATGTCTTGGACATTTCTAAACTCCCTTTCTGAATGATGAGGATGCTGAGTTTTTGTGAGTATCTGTAAAAAATCTGCTTCCTGATTGAATGCAGCATACTTCTCTTGTATTACCCTCTGCTGTGAACCCCAAATTCAGCTTGTATCGTTGCAAACAAAAGCAGTTTGTGAAAAAACCACATAGCAATGTGCTCACTTTATGCCACTGCTGTTCCTGGCTGTTTCGAGATCAGCTGAGCCCAAGGTGTCAAAATGGTTGTAAAGGCTGACCTGCTGATGCAAGATAGGTGTGGGGTGTCTGTCACAACTGCTCTTATCTCTTCTGTGTTTTCTCAGCACTTACCATGGGTTAGTTCTTCAAAAGGAAATAATTATCGTGGTTCCCATTTTATTGGTGCAAAATTGAAGCACAGTGGAAAGGCATAACATATTCCTAAAGTCGGTGGCCAGGCCAGAAATAACACGTGGCATTGTGGAATTCAAGTCCAGTATTAGGTGGCAAAAGAGCATGCAGGCTGACCTTTAAAGATATGAGTAGGTCTAGCAGAAGGCAACAAAGATGATTAGGGGACTGGAGCATCTCTCTTACAAGGAAAGGCTGAGGAAGCTGGGCCTGTTCAGCCTCAAGAAGATATGACTGAGAGGAGACCTTATCAATGCCTATGAGTATCTGAAGGGACAGTGTCAAGAAAATGGAGCCAGGCTCTTCTTGAAATAACAGTTTCTAATAGAACTTGAATGATCAGCCTGGCTTTGAAAGATACCCCAGGAGTCTGCTTCAGAAGTGCAATTCAAAGATAAAATATGATACAGTTAATTCTGGTCTTCATTTTCTGGTAACAGACTAAGGTGTTGCATCTGTTCTTGCTTCTAGGGTTCCAAAATTTTCATGTCTTGCTACTGAATCAGTAAATTAAATCACTGAGTTATTACTCCTTGCAAAATGCTGGGAATTTTAATATAGACTTATCTGTCCCTTGTAAGGATAGAACTGAGAAGCATGAAATGTTTCAGTAGATAAAAGATCATCTGTCCCAGCACGTGCAGCTCATCATTTTTCTAAAATCCTTGGACTTGACCCAGAAAAATATATCTGGTCACATTGCTTGATTTTCAAGATAACCAAGTTGCTGATTTTCAGAGGTAGGATGTAAATTACCTTTCTGTAAAGTTTTATCTAAGGCATCAGCGAATGTCACCTTTAGAAGTGTCTATCATTTTTCCAGATGATCGTATGCCATATAATGATGGATGTTCCAGACTTGCAATTTTTTGCAAGGGAACAGGCTTGCAATTTTTTTAGTGTGCCATCCAGAAGAGAGCCAGAAGTGGCACTCTTGGCCATCTATCTGGACTCCTGGTGCAGTTTTCACGGTCAAACTCAAAGGGAAGGTGATGAGGTCTTCCAAAATGAAGCAGGCACCTAAAAAATAGTAGGTGAGTTTCTTGGTGAGTTTGTGAGGAAGTTAAATCCTCAGCTAGTGCTTGCATTTGCACACCACTTAGGATGCTGGCCAGATAAATGCCCTCAACTGATGGAGCAGTTCTGAATTTCACCAGGTCCTGGAAGCATTTCCCCCTGCTGATTAGCATTATTTCTGCCTTGTCCAGGTTGAGCAGCAGCCAGCTGGCCTTATTCCAGAAACCAATTTCTGCCAGACATTGTTTGAGGTTGCCAGCAGCCGTGTCTGGGTCAGGAGGGAAGGAGATAGAGAGCTGGGTGTCATCAGTGCACTGATGGCAGTGCAGCATGTACCGCTTTGTAGATGCCCTGCAGCGACTGATGAACCAGAGAGGTGGATGGAAGTGAACCCAATAGGAAAATCTGAGGATGCGCAGTCGCCCAGCAAAAGATTTGAAAGAGCATGTCATCTTACATAGAGGTGCGGGGGAATGTCCGGAATTTCTTTCTTTGGATTTCTGTGCTCACTGGCGTGTAAATCTCATAGTGAGCAGGTTGTTCTGGGCAGTATTTTTACTCAGCCAGTGTAAATCCCTGTGGCCTGGGTTGTGAGTGACGCTGGTGCTGCTGAGGCAGCAGAATGCAGAGGATGGTGACCTGTTTCCTGAACACCCTCGGTTTTGGCAGCCTTATTCAAGCACATTACAGCCATATGTCATAGTTTGAGACTGTGGAGGATGTTTACTAAGAAAAGTGGTTTAGGAGGGCAAATCCATAGTTTCATACTACAGGTTCAAAATGTGATGTATGCACTTTATCATATGGAACTGTGAGCTGTATTTCTCTTGTTGGACTTTGAGGTATTTGCATCATAAAGCGTTGCTTGTGTGTTTAGCTGTTACCTCTATCAAACTGCACCTGGGAAGGGCTAAGCAGTTAATTTCAGACACTGGAGATGTACCTGGGATGTCTTATAACCTTTAGTAAGTTGCAACTGAGAAGTGACCCTGAAGCACAGGAGATGCCCTGAGGAGAGGATAGAAATGGGAGAAGCAGTGGTTTGAGCCAGGAATAACACCTCTCCTCTAGACATCATTTAAAATGAATATTTTGAGCACAAGGGTGAGTCTTACAAGTGGATTAGTATTGTGTAAAATTTGTGAATTCAGCACAAGCTGCACCTTTAATGCAATGTCTTTAGGACATGAATTCATTATGATAATGATGTGTTTGGTAAGGAGAAATTCAGAGGGTTTTTCTCCAGAGCTATCTGCTAAGAAGAAACGACATTATGAGTTTAGTAATTCTTGAAGTTTTACACCCATAACATATAACTTGCATGTATTTAGCATTCTTACATACCAGCAAAACTGAAGCTAAGGGTTGCACCTGCTGGCTTTACCTGTAGAAGATGTCCACTGCCTAGGTGTACTTCTTATGGGAGTAAAATATTGCCTAAGAAACAAACAGAACTTTCAGGAAACAGTACGGAATAAAATACCAAAGAGTAAGTTTTCACATAACTGGACCGTAAAGAAACACTTAAAAACAAGATATGTGCAGAACTTAAATGTTGTTCCTTCTTAGTGAGACACAAGCCTCCAAGACAACATCAGTGATAGCTTGTGGACAGTAGGTTTTTCAGATGATGTTGTGGAAAGATGGTATCTTTAAACATGTGTGTTTGTATTTCATGCACTACAGGGAAGCGTTATGATTTCAGAGGTTTAAGCTAACTGTAGCTATTGTAATTTTGAGTTGCCATCTGACTGTCTTCTTAGGGGGCTTTATGCCTTCTCAGTTTTCTGTGGAACACCTGATGTTTTAGAAAAAAAAATCAAACAGCAAATCATACCAATTGAGCCATTTTATTTTAAACTGTCAGGGGGATTATCAAAACTAAGAGATATTGTTTCTAATTATCCAAATTTGGTTATATGCGAGCTACAAATGCAGGTTTTCAAAATAATTTGCAAAAAGCGTGGTTGTGGTTTACCGCACTGTCAAACAAATGAAATTTTTCCTCAAGACTTTCCTTAAACAAACAAACCCTGGAAATCAGTTCTATACCTGAGACTGTAGAGGGAATTCCTGTATCATATAAAAGGTTGGAGTTTGTGTTTGTAATCTTTTGCTGTCTCATTGAGACTTTCAGAGGAACTTTTTACTCTCTTTTTGAGTACTAGGCTGCAAGTGTTTTAGATTAAATTTTAAAACTTGGGTAAACCTTTAAGTCCTGGAAGGAGTCTTTACATTTGGTCTAGTAGACAGAAAGATTCTGCAGTAATCTATTGTCTGGAGAAGGTGTAGGTGTATTCCCGTGTTTGCTTGCGCTTTAAATAGCGATATGAAGAACACGTTTATATAGGTTTTTAGAATGCCATTGTACTCTGAATGATGCATCAAAACACCTATGGCAGCATTTAAAAAATCGAGTCCAACTGGAGCCCTGCTGGCTATCAGTTTCCCCCCAAAAAAATATAAAAATTCCCCTTTCATTTCTTTTCCTTTTTCTGCTTTAGAAAGCAAATCCATTACTTGTCTCATGCTGTATGTCTCAGCATGTCCATATCACTGGTTAAATCCAGAGATACTGTGTTCACCCAACTTCCATTGGGAGTAGCTGGGGACCAAGCCCTCAGCATCACTCCAAATCAGGTCCTCTTGAGATTTATTGCATTATAATAGAGAATATATAATTATTATTTAAAGCAGTAGTCTGATTGAATAACACACCTGGGCAAATGCAGAGTTCTCACTGGCCAATACAGCATCTGTGATGAGGTTATGACTCCTACTGTTGGATTTTACAGCAGTTTAATTTCTCCTTTACTCTGTGAGTTAATTACCAGTGGTTTACTGTAAGTGCTCAGTCTTTGACAGCTAAGTTGTGTGGCTGCATGGGGTCTGATCAGACAAATTGCACAGCATTTCTCCTGATGGGAGAGTTTTTGATATTAAGCAGCAAAATGGCTTGATGGGATCATCAGAGTTTGGGGGTCTTAGGAGGGGGGATAGAGATACAGCCTTATGCTTATTTTGGGTAATTGCAGAAGTTGCTTATCTGACAGGATTTGTGGGCATTTTGAGCCTAACTTGCCACCTAGCTGTCAGATTTTATCAATTTCCTTAGATTATTCTCTTTTTGTTTCTTTTATCAGTTGAAAATTGCAAAAGCCTTTTTTTCTTATGGATGGTGTGTCTAGTTTGAAGGATGAGCATGTCTTTTTGTGCCTTATATTTATTGCTACTTAAATTAAAAGATAGAAAAGCTTGCTGTTGAGAAAATTATCTTTTAAAGTCAGGGACATCTACTTGTATTGGCAACTTTGCAAGGGAGCTGATGTGACCAGCTTGCATATACATCCTGTAAAAACACAGCTTGAGAGAATTTCAGCTTTTCTTCCTGGGCCCCATGGGCTTTTACCTAGAAACCATAATTCCTATCACAAAGGGGTTTTGTGAGACTTCCTGAGTAGATGCAGGCTCAAAAATAAGACTTTTATCAAGATTTATAATAGGGCCTCGTTTTAGCCATAGAAGGATCCAAGCGCCTCCTCCATAGATGTCCATCTAAGGAAAATGATTGTATCTACGTATGAAATGTGCTACATTTAAAAATATTTACTTTTAGTATTAATTCAAGGTGATAAAGTCTTCTGCTGTTGAATACTTTACCATTAATAATTACAGTCAGTAATTTGTTCTGGTAGGTTTCAGTGTAATTTGCCCAGTGACCCATCAACTTTCTATAAAAAGCCACAATTTTCTATGCTAGTTTAGAAGTGCTTTGCCTGTGGTGAGACTGATGTAAGAGCTTGTGTTTTCCTACTAGTATGCACCACCATGTACAAGGAATGGAAAGCAAGGCTGATCAAAATGAAGAAATAGGATAAATAATCTCAATGTTCATGACAAGCTAGGGACAATGCATGCTCCTAGAGTTGCAGGTGAGTCCTGCCTGTTCTAGTGCCCCACCCTGAGCTGGGAGGGATCCACAAGACCAGAGAAGAACACCAGCATCAGGATCATGACTTGACCTTGGCTGTCCTGGGAGAAGTCAGAGGAGCTCCTGTCTCTGTGTTTCTGCTGGAGAGGGTACCCCTTGTTTCCCTTTTTGAAAATACAGTCTTTGTTTTATCTTAATTTTGAAGATGGTGCCCAGATACAGGTGCTTGGGGGAGGAAACAAGCGAGTTTGTTGTAGTGAGCTGCATAGCCAGCACCAGTCATCAAACCCAGCAATTTTAGTATTTAGCATACAACAGAAGCAATATCTGCTGGCATATGATGTATTAATAGATTGTATTTTATGGTGACAGTACTGACAAAATCTACTATAAGAAACAAAATTTTTATGTTATGCAATGCAAAGAAGTGTTACTGGCTTCATTCTTAACTCTTCAAGGCAAGAGCTACTTTTATCTCTGCCAGAGACTCATGGCTCTACCATAATTTAGATAATCATAAATACTGCGGCTTGCTAGTATTTAGGGAGGTGAATCATTTAGCTTTATAAATCTAAGAATTTTGTCCCGCATGATCTTCCTCTGCTTGTGTTTAAGTAAGTGTTACAGGCTCTTGTCCAAAATCAGAGAATGGTCAGGGTTGGAAGAGATTTCTGGAGTTCGTCTAGTCCAGTGCTAAAGGAGGTTCACCTAGAGCAGGTTGCACAGGGTTGTGTCCTGGTGGGTTTTGAGTATTTCCAAAGGAGACTCCACAACCTCTCTGAGCAACCTGTTCCAGTGCTCTGTTACCCTCAAAGAAATTTTTCCTCGTATTCAGATAAAGCTTCCTATGTTTTAGTTTGTGCCTGTTGCCCCTTGTCCTGTCACTGCACACCACTGAAGAGAGTATGGACCCAGACTCTTAACTTGCAGCCTTAATACATTTGTCTGTTTTCTTCAGGCTTCTTGTGAGAGTACCTGATATTGAACCCACTTTCCATAGTATTTCTTTACTACATTCGCTTGACTCCAAAGCTGAACTTATTTCTTAACTACGTTACCAATATTTAAAAACTATATTTCTTGTTTGATCATCTGCAGAGAAGAGAATCTGTTAGCTCTGCTGATGTTGTATGTAAACATGAAATTGAGAATTTATAGTTTTCTTATTTATAATAAAAATACTGTTCAAACAAATTCTACCTGTGACTTCTGCAAGATTGCAAATGTGAGTCTGGAAGACTGCTGGCTTGTGAGTCAGAAGACAAGGTTTCTTTTTGACAACAAGAAATATTTTAACAAATCTATAGCCATTCTTACCTGTTACTGGGCTCTATGAGGTGCCTATTTACAGATGAACTGTGGCTGTGGAGATAAGATTGACATCCTTTTCTGTGACAATGTAAATGTAAATTCATAGAGCTAAAGGAAATGAAAGAAAACATGATGTGCTTTTTCCAAGTTGTGTCTGGCATCCCAAGCTTTGATGTCTTCCTTCTACTTTCTTGTGGAGGTAGTGCCTTTCCTTTCTTTCAAGTTGCTCACTTTCTAACATTTCTGTTGCAAATCAATATTATTGATAGCTCTCTCCTGAGCCTAGCTACATTCAAAAAGAAAGCTTCTGTAGAAAACTTTGTATTTCTACTAATTCCCATACTTGGCTGCACAGGTGCCCTGGCCATGGAGTGAACTGTTTGGATAGGTGGGAGACAGTCCTGTTGTGTCATTGAGAGCCATAATATGCTTAATATACTGCTTGTTGGTAACTATTATGCAAAAAAAATCCCATTAGTTAATGGAAAAGAAAAAGGGGATGTTAAAGGGATGCTGCTATCACTGTGAACTCCTGGCCCATTTTTGGTACCTGGCAGTGTAGTCCTATAGCCTCATGTTATCCCAGCTGGGGGCAGGTCAGGGGTTGTCCCTCAACTGTTACTACTGTACTTCACACTCAGAACCTGCGGCTTGGGTAGCCAGTGTCCCTAAGGAGTACAATTCTCTTCATAACCTGCTGGAAATCATACAGGGTAGAGAAAGCAGCATATGAAAAATTAAAGGCTATCTTAGGGAAAGCAAGCAACTTGGTTATTGTGCAGAAGTTACATTACATGCCCAAACACATAGTCTGCAAAGCATTTCTTTGGCTTTTATATTTCACTGAGGCAACACGCAAAATGGAAAAAGAGGACAAGAGGCAATGGCTTTAAATTGAGAGGGGATAGGTTTAGATTAGATATTGGGAAGAAATTCTTCATTATGAGAGCAGTGAGAGACTCAAACATGCTGCCCAGAGAAGCTGTCGATACCCCATCCCTGGAAGTGTTCAAGGCCAGGTTGGAAGGGGCTTAGATCAGTCTGATCTAGTGGATGGTGTCACTGCCCATAGCAGGGAGGTTGGAACCAGATGATCTTTATGGTCTCTTCCAACCCAAACTCTTCTATGACTCTATAAACTGTGTATGAAAATGCTGCAAACATCACCCAGAGAGGGGAAAAGAATGAAGAGCTAAGCTGGTGGTGGGACTTAGTAGGAACTGCCTAGCACAAGTATCAGGCTGTCAAATATGTGTCACAGGCAATACTTTGTGTATCCTACAACAAGAAAGGCTTGCCCAGAATGAACCCCAGTGTTGTGTCACTTGTGTGTAATGCTGGTGTTAGAGAGCCTACCCTAAGCATACCCTGCTGAAAGAGATCTGGATGCTGGGGAGTGCACTCTTTGTCACCTATAAATTGCTTAGCTTGTTATTGAGGGGAAGAAACAGGGTTGTAGGAGAAAAGAGAAAACCTGTTGCCTTTCCTTCTATTAAGGAGTGTTGCTCATTTAATGGATGGGTAACAGGAAAGAGTGTAAGGGGACGCCATTGTTAATGTGAACTCCTGCAGATTTTATTATACTTGCACCCGCTATAGTTAGGGTTGAGCAGCTGTTTCCATTATGAACTCCTATTTCAGGGGTTTATAACTTGGTTGTAAAATTTTGCTCCAGGCTAAACTGTAACTTACTGGGTCTTAGCCTGGGAGAATTTTCTTAAACAAAACTTCAAAAGAAGAACTCCATCTAGTCATTGTACTGGGAGCTTGCACAGAAGCCAAATTTTACTGAAAAGCCTTGAGATGTGTTTGTAAAACTATGAGTTGATTACATTTCCTTCTGTCATAGTTTTTTTTAAAAAACAATTTGAACTTCTCTGTAAAATATAGCTAAAGAATGTAAGTGACCAAGAGATGAATGCCACGGTGACTCAGCTGATGTCCATTCAGTCTGCTAGTTTTTGGGTTATGAAAGTTTTCCTTTGAAAGGACAGCAATGTGTTATTGCCATAGGATGAAAGAATGCTGGATTTGCTTTTACCAGAGGATCTATGGAGGTTTAGTGCCTGTGTGTATTGAACTGTGCCTACATAATACTAACACTGAATTCACACTTTATAGCATTCCGTTTCTGCAAAGGTGTCTTATAATATGTGCTTAGCCATATGTGTGTTTAAGTCCCCTAGGCATACTGTTCCTTTCAGAAAGATCTTAGAATGCCATCACTGGTCTGCCAAAATTGTGTTCAATGGCCTTTAACTACCTTTGAATAATGTCTTGCTGAGCATTTTTTAAAAGGTATAGTCACACTTTATAAAGACACATTTTATCTATAAAAAGAATCATCTCTTGGCCATTCCATTTTATTTCTGTGGCAGTAGATATGTATTGGAAATTGGCACATTCCACTAAAAAGCTCAGCAAAAGTTGCAGTAAAATGATTAAAAACTAATTCTTAATACATTTAGTCTTTTGGCTTGCTAAATTACAGTTCTAAGACATAAAAAAAATGTGAAATTCCTGTTCACAGGTTTGGGTGCCACCTTCATCTCTTGTCAGATTCACAAAGCTATTTAGACACATGAAACTGCAAAAAAAAAAATAAAATTCCCCACTTTCCAGCACCAGGGGCAAGTTGTTTAGGCAGATTGCCCAGTGTATCTGAAGACATAACTGAGTATTTTCTTTACTGGCTTCATCCTTAGGTGACCTAAGGAGGAAACCTTATGGTGACCTCTGGGACTCCGTGTAGGGAGTATGACCAATACTGTATGGGAAGATAGGACTGGATTGAAATTAGGTTTGGTGCTTGATAGCAGCAGTATACTAAAGTTTGCTCTTGTAGCACTTTTAGATTTAGAACCCTAAATTTTAAGTACAATGGATTTCTCTTCAAGTTTTAGATGTTTTTCTGAATTAAAGCCAAGTAGGTAAGGCTAAAAATAGTTAGGGAAGGATATAAGAATCCAGATTTCTGTTTGAGCATCTTTCATAAGAATATCTCTGCATTCCTTGTAACCATCTATTCTATTCTTCTGAGGTGCCTTTGTCACAAAGACTGAAATTATTCCATACTTTGTGAAGATGATCCACAGCTGTACTGTCCTTTTAGCTATTCAGTGAGGAGACAGTTGGTGGGAAAGAGTATTTGTAGATATTGGTATTTTACAGTGTCTTGATGTCTCCCTGTGCTGCTCCTGGTGTGGTAATGAATGCCACTGCTGAGCTTTCTCTGTCACTGGCTAAGCTTCTGTAACTGCATCATGTTTGAGACTGTAGTATGACGGATGTTAATTCATGGTGTCATTGTTATTTAAAAGCATGCAGAAAGAAAATAGATAAGAAAGTAAAATATGTTATGATTATAACCTGATTAGACACCAGTACAGAAATATCATCCAAACTAAATCTGCCAAGCAAAGAATTTTTTTTATACCAAAGGACAAAGGTATAAGAAAAGTACAGTGAGTAATTCTGCTTGCATGAAGTTATCTCTTCATTCTTCTACTCAGAATCTACTTAGAAGGATGCAATCTGAAAATCTAGAGCCTGTTGGTGAAGGTGAGATGTCATCTTCCTCTCTGGCATTTAGAAGAGTGTAGCATGAATCTGACTGCTCTCTCACAGCAAGAGTAGCTGCATGAGGTTAAGACAGTTCCATACAGGCAGAGCTATATAACATTTCTAGGTCTAATCAAACAGTTTATTCTCTTGGAAACGAATAAATTACCAGACCAACAGCTGGTTGGTGGAGTTCTAGTATTGAGAACTCCTGTTGTGGTGCTACTCCATTTATCAGCCACTACAGTTTCTCTGTTTAAACCTGTAGTTCAGGTATAACAAATTGCAACACTGCAGTGTGTTGAAAATCACATTTTCTCTATTTTAAAAACTGAAAAACCCCTACATTTTTCCTCAGGGATAACAGAAAGTAGGCAGCCTCTGAATTATAGTGTAATGGTATGTGTAATAATAAGGGTAGACTGCACATCAAAACCCCTTAAAAACCCTTTCTCCCTCAACATTATTCTTGTGGGCTTTTTTTCTTTTAATAACTATACTTACATGTAGGCTAAAAATTAAGGGTCACCAGTGGATGAGCTGTACCCTGATCCATTCCTGTCCCATGAACTATATGAATAAAATGAGAAAAGAGTGGCTTCAGTCACATGGTGGATACCAGTATGGACTGTGATGAGAAGGAGTTTCAAGGTGTGTATGAGAGGTTGTCCTATCACATGGCCGACAGTCTGCATATGTCTGATGGACATTCTTGTTGACAATGAATCATGGCTGAATGAATCACCCTGTGAGACAAGGACAAAAAAAGAGTTTGTCAGTGTTTTCTGCTCAGGTCTTGTAGAAGACAAGCCCTAGGACCTTATTTGAAAGAAATAAAAACTAACAAATGAGATAAGCAGAGGTAACAGATAGGGACAGACAGCAAGTGCTGATGCAGTTTTCAAGCATCTCAGGGATTTTGAGTGGTACCAGAGTACCAGGTCAGGAAAGTCAGACTTTCCTGAGTATGTAAGTAAACTGAGTTCCCACAGAGACTCTGACCATAGATGCACAGAGCACCTGCTACAATGGTAGCATTTAGTACTGTCTCACTTTCCCCAGGACACAGGCTCCTGAAGGATAGGTTTTTCTTATGATGCCTCTCAAGGGTGCATTCTGTCAGAGGCTGCACCATGCTTTGCCCCAGGCTTTAGGCTTCTGCTCCTCTGACCTTTCTCGTGTCCCTCAGTCATCTTTGTTCTCTCTTCCAGCCAGAATACCAGCTCCACCATATAAGTCTTGACTTGGATTTCATGTGTTGCTCAAAGCAGTTCCCTGTCTTATCTCCATCATCCTACTTTTTCTCAGGTCCCTGGCTCTGGATTCTTCCACCAAGAATCCGGCTCCCCACATGCCTCCCATTTTTACTGCCTTTTCCTCTCTTGTGTCAGATTTTTCTACCTCCATTGTGCTCTCTGTTGTGCTTCCCCTCTATCCCACAGTGCCTGTCTTTCAATTGTTCTTGACAAGGAGGCAGTGAGCTTTTATCTGCTCCCTCACTAGAAAAGCACTGTTCTTTGTAAGGTCAAAAGTCTGATGGGTTTCTTACTCCCATTAGCTAAATCTGTGTTACCCACTCTGGCTAATTCCAGGATCGAATACATCTTATAAAAGAGATCAAGCCAACACGCAGGCAAAATGATAGTGTTTTAACTCTAAATGTAGTATTTCATGTTTAGATGATCATTTTTACTGCTCAGGTAGGGTACTGTAGAAGTGAACTCAACCCAGTTAATGACCATAAATAATAATGACGGCATTATTCTTTTGTCTTGTCCTTTGCACACACTAATCTGCTCTGACAGCCAGCTTTGCTCTTTTATTAACTCTCCGTCAGCTGTAATCAGTGATGGTGAAGTCAGGCAGCAAAATTTACATGTGCCAAGTCTCACAATTTTTTTTTTTTTTTTATCCCTGAACTATTTCAGTCTTCAGTTTTGTGTATCTTTGGGATGGCGGTGAGGAGAAAACGTGGGTGAGAGGGGGCTCAAATGTGCTTTTTGACATGTTGACTTATCACACTGAATAGCATTGCAGGACATTGCTGTCTTTGTTACTCTTTCCCACCTTCCTGTCTCCTGCTTATTTTCAAGAAGAACAAGTACACTTAGGAACTGAGAGTATAAGCCACATCCTTGATTACTTTTTTATATTTTTTGAAAGTCAAAATCCAGTGTTTGTTTGGAGAGAGGAGGAAGAGCTTAATAGATCATTTTCTAGCTCCTGTGACAATACTTAAGCCCATTTTGATGTATGATTTATGCCAGTAACTAATAGATTACCCGGAAGTTGATGATTAAAGTAGAAGTTTCTTTGGAGAAGGGCGAAATAACTGAGGTCAAGACCTCCTTGTGACCTCGAATGTAACTATTACCCTTCTAGGTTAGTTGCAATTGGAGATCAAAGTGTTGGTACAGGAAACATATTTGGTCCTGAGGTTGTCAGTTGGGGGCTGCTGTTTGACAACAAGGTAGATGTGGTGGTTGGAAGGGAAATAAGTGTTTCCTTGCTGTTTCTACTTTGCTTATGGATAAAAACAGGATAAAACACTCAAAATGCATTTCAGGGTCTGGTACTTAGATTATTTTTCATAAGGAATTCTGCATCTTACCTCAAGTAGAGTAAAACATCACTTCATAAACAAGTAGGGAAATGATGAAGGATGGTGGATACAACTTTGAATGTGTCAGCAAACTTCTTTTTCTTGGTCATTTACGAAGCTGAGATCTTTGCTTCATCTCTAGGGATCCTGTTGTTTTAGTTTGTGTGGGTATATGTTGCACAGAGGGAAAAGGGGCAAGAGATTCAGTACTTGTTAGGGAGCACAGAGCATTTTAGACTTTGTGTAACAGGGTATGCATATTTGTTGTGTGTTAATACACCAGTGTTTTGCTCAGATGCGAAGGTGAGAAACTAGAAAGGCTTATTTCTGATTGGCCATTCACGCTGAGTGACTGATCTTCTAGGCATTTTTTCACCTAGACTTTCATAAGCCTTAAGGTAAGAATGATAAACACTCCTTGTAACTCCAAGCGTGTTTAATTTGCAGCTCGTGCTCAGTTTTTTAATGAAGAGACCTTTGATCTGAGTGTCTGTCACCTCAGCCATTGAAAGTCACTAAGAACATCACTTGCATTAATAGAACAACTGTTTTGTATCTCTTATGAGTGAGCAGAAAGTCAGGAAGAACTTGTGTTGGCAGTGCACAACGGGGTCTCACTCCAGCTTGGCCCCTCTTATTTGTGTTGGCTCTGTGGAGGTGAAGGAAAAGCTGTGATGCCTGAGCCACAAAGTAGAACTATGCTGTAGTATATTTTTTTTTTTTCCAATGGAATTACTTCCCAGAGCAGAAACCTTTTAACTGTAGCATAAATGTGCTGCCTTGGTTTCCTTGGTTTTACTAAGATGCTGCTGAACAGTGTTGCTGTTTGTTTGGCTGATGCAGAGGTGAACTCTTTGTATCACTCTTAATAGATAAGGGTGTCTAACTTGGAGACTGCTGTGTGTGGACACAGGCCCTTCTGCATGTGTGGAGTCCCATGTGCTTTGTCTCCAAGCAGAGCCCAGATCCTTTAGAACCATTTGTTAGGTCAACGCTTCAGTTTATGAACACGGTCTTCATCTTGGCTGAAGACCATGCTGTAAAAATCCCATCCTACTAGCAAGAACGTGAGTGACGTCCCAGATCTGCTTTACAATGATTTTTTTCCCTTGAAGTGTTTTACTGAGCTGATCAAGCCGTAAGACAACTTTAAGTAAACAAGGGCTAAAGCTTGTTCAGCAAGAACGGGTGCATGCAGTAATGCTGGAGTTATCAGACAGGCTCTGTCATACTCAAAGGACTATTGCTGAGCTCCACAGCAAGTGTGCCGTGACAGCAGGTACTACAAAAACAGAAATGGGAACTCATGATAATGGCTCGGGCAGCCTTGCCATGGAGTCCTGCTTGTGTATCGGTTCTCTTCTACTATAATGGAGCTACTGAAAAGTGACTTCTTGAAAAGCAAGTACCACTCGGAGAGATCAGCAAAAAGGATTTAAAAAAAGCCTACAAGATTAAAATAGTCCTACTTTTTGTGTGTTTGTCACTTAGAAGATGTCCCCCATTTTCCAGTCACCTGAGTATCCTAAGTTTTTACTGAACATTTCTGGAAAACTTTTCTCTGTTTTTACATGAGTTGATGAAATGTCTCATCAAGAACTCAGGCAAGGTTTTCTTGACTCTCTTTTATTTGACAAGTTAATGATAAATAAAATAAAATACACAAATGACTGACCACCCAGTTAAATGTGTTCAGCTTCATTTGGAGTGAACATGACAATTTGTGTTCAGATGTGCTGATAGAAGCAGTTTCTGCCTTTTGCCTTATTGTCAATAGTAGGCAAACTCTGCATATTTTTTTTAGATGTTGATAAAAGCTAGGGTTGACATCTTTAGGTGTGGTGCAAGCTGTCTATGGTCTGGATCCTTCTTCAGGAGAATTTCCAAATCACTGCTGATGCTTGCCTTCAAACTGCTTTTCAAAACTTACCCTCAAAGCTGCCTTTCAGCATCCACAGACATCTATCAGAAAAGGAGACTTGTGGCCCCTTCTAAAAAGGCAAACAAAAAGAAAATATATTTCCAGTAGTAAACCCATACATCTTAACACAGTCCACTCTTGTGTAACATAATACTAACTATATCAACGTAGTCTCTGCCTTATTTATTCCCACCTAGAACGGCTGACCAATTTCCTGTACAATCAAATAGTTTCTTCAAGACTCGCTGTGGCTTAAATAGTCAAACTGTGCTGTCCACTGAGGGAAAAGCTGTGTATTTCAGTACTGTCATGACAAAGGTTAAAAGTAATTAGCTGTTCTATATTTGTTTCCTTTTTGTATTTTTAGTTCTCAATTACAAAATGTTCTTCAAAACTAGTTGAATTCAGAGATTATTTCTGTTTGAGGAAAGCTGGGAATTTGACCTAGCTTCAGGAGTCAAGACATAAAATAAAATGAAGTATCAGGCGTGCAATAAAAATCATACACCCTGTAGAGCTGTTTTTGTACTCCTGTGGGATGACTTTATTTCAGTCCAGATATTTACTGCATGATAATATTGCAGAGAGGGGGGAAAAAAAAAAGAAAAACCTTTAGACAGTAAAACAGATGCATTACGTAGAGTAGTTTGGGGAAACCAAGCAGACTCAGATTTGAAGACCCCTATGGACCACTTTCAAACCAGCATTCTTAGTTGCAAAATGTAACCTCAATTTAGGATAACAGACTTTCTTCCCCTTGCTTTCACTGTATCCAAGAGATTTCAAAGAAGCCCATGAATTAGCTGACCGTCCTCCCTTTATGCACTGTGGCTGGGCATGATGGGGCTAGTGCTGGGGGCGGAGGGTGTAATTCCATTGCGTCCTACTCCAGCAGGCAAGTTTGTGGAGGAAAAGTCACTGTCTTGCTTATCTTCTCTCGTAATACCAAGGGTATGGCAGAATTTGCAGTTACACCTGATGGTATCTGTGAAAAGGCGGAGGAATTTGCTCCCTTGCCAGAGCATGTTTTGCACTTCATTGCACTATTATAAATCACTTTACTCAGCTGTAACTCATGAATGAGTATTGGGGGTGGAGGGGAGTAGAAAGGGGAGGGTGTGGAGGTTGAGTAGGGTTAACAAAATTTGAAACAGATTTATTGAAAAACTCTTCAAGAGTAAATAAAAAAGACAGCCCAGCTGCTGCTGTTCTGTTCTGCAACACAGCAAACTATAAGCTAGAAGTTCTAGTAATTAGTTTCATTTGTAGGTGAAAAAAGGTCTTTGAGAATGCCTGGAATTAATTATCATTAGGGGCTACTCATCATTTCCATTTGAAAAACCTATATTTTTTATTTTTAGCTTTATGTGTTGTCGGCTGCCATGCAATTAAAGAACCCTCAAAGCAGCTGAATCACATGTGTCATCAGTACACCTTTACCAGCTCCAAGACAGCAGCCTCTCCCTGTCCCAGACCCGTGGTGTTCCTGGCTCTGTGGGGCTTAACTTCAGTGACAGGCTATCGGTTTGCATTAATAATACAAGTTATAATAATAATCTGAGCTGTGTGAAGGCCTTGCTCACACCCTACAGCTGGCCTGGCTGCAGTGGCAGGACTACCTCAGGTGGCTCAGAAAAAGCCTGTAAATAGCAGGTGAGGTATGTGGGTGGAGACTTTCAAAGGCAGAGAAAAATGCTAGGTATCTGCGTAGATTCAGTGGTAAGAGTCATACTCCCTTGTGTTCTTTGGTAACTCCTTTAAAATGATTAAAATTAGTGTTTTTCCACAAATGGGCTCAATCTGTTTTAATTTAAAAATCAAACTCCAGGTTTGCTTTGCAGCTCTGCTTTGTGGTAGGATTGGTTTCTGTTTGTTTTCATTTTAAATGCTCTCTTACGTTCTGAATTACAGCTGCTGCGTGTCACAGCACTGTATATCTGATACAAATGATCTTTGTTTACCTTGTATGTGAATTTTAAAGTTCTATTGATTTGTACTGTGCTCGCAGGGAAAGGCTGGTTTTATGCCTAGTAATAGGTTTATGGTGAATAATAAGGACGGGAAGAGGAAGGATTTGAGCTGGCTTAGTAAATATGTGAGTGGAATCCTACTTCTGTTGAAGTTTTGCCACCAACTTAAACCTAGCCAGGCTCTCACTCCTTCTGAGTAAACCTCTGTAAGATTTTGGTAATTTGATCTCCTTATCTCTAAATGGAGCAACTATTAATACTCTTCTGGCAGATTTTCGTAATCCTGGATAGGAAGTGTTATCTGGCACATGTGATGCATTGCCTGGCTCCTGTGCTGTTCAGTGGAGCTTGTCAACTGAAAATATTTGGGTTGGCTGTTTCTAAGACCTGAAGTAATATTATATCACTTTGGCTTGTTATGACATTAGGCTTTTCTTGTGTTTCTTTACAGATTCAGGAGGAAATAAATAGGACAGCTTTGTCAGTAACATGAAGAAGCAATGTTTCCAGAGAAACTCTACCGTGTAAAAATTCCCTAACTATGGTGTGTATGGTGTATTTGTACACTTCCTGGTGTGGAAATTACAATGTCTGCAAATATGGGTAAGCAGAAAAGGAATGACTGTTTTGAAATATTTGCTCACTGATATTAATTAATAATGGCAGAACTAAAAATAGTTTAATCAGTGTGCTCCATTCTATCATATAGTTATAGTAAATATTCTTTCATGAGTTTAAAAAAAATAAAATATATGCAGGCTATTTGAGATTTTTGATTTGTGTGCCTCTCCCATGGACATCAAGAAGTTATTCTGCAGAAAGAAACCTTCCATATGTCTTAAGATTTTGTCCTGAAGGAATAGCAACAACATAAGGAAACTAAGAATAAAGCAACACTTATTAGTCTTGAATGCATTTTATATTATAATTTTAATTTTACTAGAATAGATGATTTTGAATTATTTCTGTATTAGTTCTTCAAAAATCTCCATGCATTGCTTTTCTTGTTCTCTCTACCTGTTTGATTTTAGTTGTTCATGTACTAAAATGTGTGTCAGCTGAATACTCTGAAGTGTAATCAGCATGATACTGTTCTGAGACATCATCTACACATTTATCGAGATAAAAATCCTAATGTAAAAAAAAAAAAAAAGCCTCTGTTGGCTGGTATTAGTATTAAATCACCCCCTGGGAAAAGCCCTCAGTGCTAATTAATGAATCATGAAACTCATAAGTTTAAAGATAATATTTGTCACCTATATCTATTCACAAGAAGGTTTTCATCATCAGATTCCATCAGAAACTACTAATTAAAGCTTCCTCTTCCTGTTCTGTGATTCAAGACAACATAGGGTGGGAAATGGCTGCTAAAGCTGGGATTTTATTCAGATTTTTCAGTGCAGCCCAATTTGCATAAAGTCTAATAAACCATTATTAAAATCTATTAACACTTGTCTGTGGCAATTAAATTCAGTTTGCAATTTTGAATGATTGCATGTCAGGCAAACTGAGATAAGGCAGCATGGAGGGCTATCAAGGAATGAATAGTAATCCTGGGAAGAATGTGTGAAAGAATTATTGTTCACAAGGCAAAAACTTTACAAAAGAACAAATATCAACTGCTTTCTAAAAGGCAGTGAAAAATTCTTGGCTCTACAGAGTTGAGATTCAATCATGGCTGCTCTCAGATGTTTATTTTACAACATATATCTATGATATACGAGACGCTTGAGCATCGTGGTATTTTATTATAAAACCTAGAAAGCATTGTCCTCTAGAGGGAATTGAAGATTTTAACTAATATTGATTATTTAGTTCAGATTGTAAAATCATAAGTTAAAATGGGGAAAAAAGCAAGCCAAGAAAGATTTAAAATTTTTTTAATAGATTCTTAAAGATTTCAGGGGAACTGGTGAAAATTCAAGTAACAGTGATTCATAGGACGCCTTTAATTGCTATTATGTATACTGGATTTTTTTTGTCTTCCAATGTTATGTCAGAAATGTTCTCACTACAAACCCATAGAAAGAGTGGGAGCTGATACCTGTTTTGCCACTATGACTTGAAAATTAAACTTCATCTGCATTTCTACACTGCAGTTTTTCACGCTCAACTGTGGATGAGTTAGGGCATCTCAAAGAACTTGGACTAGTGCCCTTGCAGGGTGGCTTCCCATCACTCTCTTTTTGACTGCTGCCCCACACAGGGAAGTGAGGGGAGGGCAAATGTGGCTGCTGGTGATTCCCCCGGGGCTGCCTCTGGTTGTGTTTACACAGAGTGCCATTTCATCTGCATCTGGAATTCCCTTGCACAGATTACATGGTCTTAAGGACTGTGATCGGAGGAGTCATCCCTGTGTCAGTAGTGAGTGAGAGCTGGAAATGCTATGTTATGTGGAAGGGAAGCTCTCTTGTTGTTTTTTGTTTGTTTTGAGCATCAGTATACCTGGAGCTATCAGGCTGCACTTTGGTCTTTGTGCTTGAAGACTTTCACTCCTATATCCCATGTTCCAGGGGCAGGATGGGATGGGGGAGGAAACCCCAACAATAAAGATTGTGACAGTTTAGCATTTACTTTGCAGTGACCTTCCAGGATTACATCACCCTGGAAGTCAGCTATTTGACTCTCCCTTGAAGAAATTGTCTGTCTCCATCTCAAATTATCTGTTAAAACCACATAAAGGCTGGATTTACTTACTTGAGATAACATTGGCAGTAGCTTCCTACCAATCCTTCCATGCTTCCATGGAACCAGAAACAGTGTGAGCAATACAGGGAGACTCCTTGGGTGGGAGATGGTGCTGGGCTATTAAATCATCTTTTTCCAAGGATAAGATAGCCCTCTGCCTTATCTAGAATGAAATGCAAAGGTCTTGCCTTTGAATTTGACTCTCTTCCTTGCCAGCATTTTGTACACTAATTCATGTGCACAGTTTAAAAGAGAGTAAGTTTGCTTGTCACTGCTCATGGTATTTTACTTAAAGGCTTGGAAGCTTTAAGGCACTTTGATTTTATGGATCTATTTTCTTAAATGGGGAGGCTTTTCCACAGTAAGGCCTAGGTGGCCATACAAAAGTCTGAGTTGACTGGCTGACATTGTTTATATTATTTTCAGAAAGATTACTTGTTAGGGCATTTTTATTAGAAGTTTCTTTAATTTATTCATTAACATTTTCTTCTCTGTAGCCTGCTAAGTTGGAATTATGAAAACAATACCAGCAATGTTTTGGCGTGTTCCTCAAAGCATTTTTAAAATAGCTTTCCAATACTATGTGGCAAAAAATGAAATGCACAGTATTTTTTCCATTGTACAATAGAACACATACAAGTATAATAGGATATAAATGTTTTCTAGGCTTTTTTTTTTTTTAAATGGCCTCCTGGTGCATTGGGGTTGCACCTCTTGCAAGCCATACTATTGCTCCCAACTTCTTCTCGGGGACTGCTTATCTCCCACCATCCAAGAGCATGGAACATGACCATTTTATCTTTCTATTCCTGTATTCTTTGCATGACCCAAACTGCCACTGGAGTCGGCAGTAACTGTGGGGCGTGCGTCCTCTGCTGCCACCACCCCAAAGGGAGATAGAACGTGATGCTGTCCTCTGTTTCTCAAGCTTTGCTGTAGTTTGAAGAATTCTTATGAAGGGGGATTCAATCTGGCAAAGTGAGGTCTCCTCTTCTCTGTCCTGTAAAACAGTTACCATGAGAAGTATGCAGAACGTTCTGAGATCTAGAGTGTTCTGACTGGTTGTACAGCATTAACAGTCCACTTGCACTCCATGGCTTTCTTCAGTGCTCTTGGGGAGGAGCATACCCTTTACTGTTTTGGAACAAGGCAGTTGGTAGCACCAAAAACAACCCAAGAAAACTTTCTATTAGCACTGTTCTGTTACAGCTCAGGCACAGATATAAAAACAATGTCTCTGTGACAAGTATCAGATTTATCTACACAAGTTAAGCCTTTTGCTGGCTGTTAAAAAGAAAACATACATTTGATGTATTTAAAATCTTAAACACCACTGTCTACACAAAGTGCCCAGCGAAGACCCTCATCAAAACATTTCTATTTATTCTTGTCTCCAAAGTTATTAATGGCTTTTCTTTTTGCTTTTTCCCATCTGGCTATTTCTTGCCATCTGAAGTCTGCAAGACCATTTCTTAGATTGGCAGCATCTTTAAAAATGCCGAGCAACTTCCCTCTTTTTTTCTTTCTTTTTTTTTTTTTTTTTGAATTGTAATGTCTCTTGTTCCTTTCTACAGCTTGCATGCAGCTCTCTCAATATGTTTTCAAGTCTTTTTTGCATGCCCTCCCAGTTCTTCTGTGACAACTAGCTGCCTTTGCAAAATGCTTCTGGGTTTGCTTCATACCACATAAAGTCTAGGCAGATTAATGTTTTCTCTAATGTATTTATGTAGATTATTAAGAAGAAAACAAACCTAGGACAAGAACAAAATTAATCTTCGGTTTATTAGTTTGGCATTGTTGCTTACGTACAGAACTGCTTTATATCAAACATGTTTTTTAATAAGTAAATAAATAAATGACAAGCAGGAGTACCAAGCTTAGCCCAGCATGAGTATTGACAGTGGTTACTGCTGACAGCTTTTTACTGTTTCCAAACAACATGTTTCATGCCCTTAACTCTATTGTCATAGGGAATAGGGCAATACCAAGCTATTCAGCAGAGACGCATGCAATAAGGAGCATTCATAGCTTTACTTTTGTCTTGACTTGAAGAGGTTTTGACGAAATTGTGCCGGGAGACTTCAGCCTGGCACCCCCAAGTCAGAGGCCGCGTCCGCCACAGAAATTGGCGACCCACGATTTCCCTGCAACGAGACTGAACTGCGCTATTTTGGGAGAGCGCTCGTTCCCAGCCCTCCGATTTGATTTAATTCAAAACCACCAAGCGAACATGGAGGAGAAAATCCGGTAGTCCCAGTAGTTGCAAAGATGCCTCCCTTATTTTTGTCCAGAGCTTTCATTAATGTTAAGCTGGAAATACTCACCAGAAGGGCAATATGCTGTTTTATCTTGCCCCAGGGCTAACATTAGCTGTGGCAGCAACCCCCAGAACGTAATAGAAGTCATGTGTTGGCATAGCTGCTTTGGCTCTGCTTGGACACAGGAATAGGACATTAGAATCCAGAAGACAAATTCACCCTTGCTGTTCACCCATTCTGAGTGAGAATTAGGCTTTAGGTGTGTGTGTGGTGTGAAGGGCTTATATTCTCAGCTGTGAGTGAGGTAAGTGCACTTTCCGGAGTCACGTTGGTACAGTTCTGGTGTAGGTAGGATAGGCATGCCCACCACTCACCTGAATACAGCATCCTGGCCAGACTTCCCCTTCTACATCCTTCCCCAGAAAATTCAGCTAAGTTAAAAGATAGCAACTTTAACTCTCTTAAAAGAGACTCTTCCACGAAGTGAAAGTATTCTGGTATCTATCCAAACAAGCTGTATTTGTCTTCATCTGCCTTGCTTGCTCTGTAGCTGGTATCACTGGAAGCCCTGTGATATTAGCAGCAGTTCGTCTCATTTGTCCTGGCAAATCTTGTCACTTTAAGAAAGAAATCAAAAAACCAACAATTTTAATCCTTGCACCTTCCAAGAATTGCCTTTTTTTTTTTTTTTTTTTTTTTTTTTTGGGGTTGTCTGATATTTCACTTCTACCAGACATTCCAAAACCTTTGGCTTTTCACTGGAACTTAAAAGCTGTTTTTAATTACAGGGCTTCAAATGAATTTAGAGAGAGATAATACTGTGACAAGGGAATTCCAGTCAATGCAATATTACCTAGGAGGTTGGGCACATTGACTGCAACTTGTATACTTCACTTTCACTAGAGCAGAAGGTAAGTGAAAATTTTGTTTTCCTTAGTTTATGGTGCATCACATTGATGAATGAAACCACATGCACACATATAGGTGTTTTCTACTTGTTTAAAAACTTCCAAATAATGGCAGAGAAAAAAGTTCAAAAAAAGTTTTGCTTTTGCTCATATAATATATTGAATAGATTTCTGACTTAAAATGCCCATTGAAACCTATCTCCTGCTTCACATCTTTATTTTTCTTCATTTTAAAGCCAGATAGATCTTTTCTCTCCACTTATGTTCTCATGTGACCAGTTCTAAAAAAGTAAACCTTTTTTATGACTAGTCTCTTGATTTATTTTTTTTTTCACTTATGCTGACCAAGACCATAATCATAGAATGGTTTGAGCTGAAAGGGACCTTAAAGATCATCCAGTTCCACTTGCACTGCCATGGGCAGGAGCATCTTCCACTAGACCAAGTTGCTCAAAGCCCCTCCAACCTGGCCCTGAACACTTCCAGAGCTGGAGCATCCACAGCTTCTCTGGGCAACCTGTTTCAGTGTCTCATCACCCCCACAGTAAAGAGTTTCTTCCTAATATCTAATCTAAACCTTCCTTCTGTCAGTTTAAAGCCATCCCCACTGCTGTATTTCAACATGGCCTTGTAAAAAGTCCCTCCCCATCTTTCTTGTAGACCTCCTTTAGAAACTGGAAGGTGGCTATAAGGACTTTCTGGAGTCTTCTCTTTTCCAGGCTTCTCTTTCCAATTGTTGCATAGAATCATAGAATTATAGAATACCCTGAGTTGGGACTGACCCATTAGGATCAGGATCATTGAGTCCAATTCCTGCTCCCGAACAGGACACCCATGTGCCTGAAAGAGTTGTCCAAATGCATCTTGAACTCATGCAGACTTGGTGCTGTGACTACTTCCCTGGGAAGGCTGTTCCAGTGTTCAACCACCCTGTGGGTGAAAAAACTTTTCCTGATATCTAACCTTAACCCTGACTCACCTTTTTGTCATTTCCTCAAGTTCTGTCACTGATCCAGAGACTGATACTTGCCCCTCCACTTCAACACATGATGCATTATTGAAGAAACCGTTGCACCAAGTGGACCACAAGATCTGCATCCTATGTATGTGGTTTCCGGGTGTAGCAAAAGGAATGAATCTTTAAAATGTTTCAACAATATTAAATAATTAAAATTCAATCTTGACCCTTTGAAAAGAATTTCAAAATGTTTTTCAGTAATAAGTTTATACTAAAGGATTTAACCTCTCTGATATATCTGGGATATACCACAGAGGTGGTTTCAAAAGACCTGTTCTTTGATGTATTTGTGATATATGAGAGGTGACTTAACTTGCACTAAATATTTGAATGGATCATTTTAGGACTGATGGAATGGCCATCTTTGGCTTGAAATACCTTGGTTTAAGCCTTGAAATGCTAAAATTACATGGAAAGATACCCCCGTTGCACATGGAAATAGCAGCATCCCAACAGCACATTAGCAGGTGTTGTGGCTGCACCTGTATTTGGAGACTAGCTGGGAACTAACCATTCATTAGGGTGGCCTGGCTTATCAAGAACCAAAGGCATGGATGAATTTTCCTGGGACTTAAACTTCTGTGAAATTTTCTTTGAAACAATTTTGTGGCAACTTATATAGGTAGCAAATGTAAGTATTTTTCTTGCCTTTCAATATTTTCTTGAACAAATTAAACAATATTTTACATATGAAGTTAAAAAAAAAAGTGTAGGTAAAATGCTTTTCAAATTGGCTTTTAAACCAATCAAGGAAGTGTTCAGTTCATTGTCTGAATAGAACAGAGTTTACAGCTGAAGTGGTGGAGGGAAGGGGTATGGGGATACTTTACTTGTTTTTATGGACATATTAACAAGACGATTAAAAAAAATAAAAAATGGGCAAGAGCTAGGGGAGCTTGGGGGATGAAAAATCCTCTGTGCTAGGACTTAGACTCATGTATGCATGACCACCAAACAGAAGGTAGTCCCTACTGATGTGAATGGTTACTGAAAACACAACTTTTCCTGGAAAAAAAACAAGGAAAAAGAACTTTCTTAAATGTAAATCTTTTCCACTGCATAGAATAATACTTTTTATTGCTACTGTTGTTTAAATATTAGCTTTTATAGTTCACTTGCCAGAAGGAGTATTTGCTGTATTTTATTAAAAAAAGCTGAAGTTACCTCTGTGGTTTGTATATTGAAATGATGCTCTTCTGGCAACTGTGAGAATACATGGCATACAAAATTGTAACAACTGTCCATTTTTATTGTGCTGGGACACACAGGCACAGTGTTTGTGCATACTTGCATGTACATACATGCACACACATTTATGTTTCCAAGCATAGCATTCAGAGTGATATTTTATTCAGTCAGGTTAATTCTTATGCATAGGTCCTCTGAAGCTGAATAATAAGAAAATATTTGAAGGAAGACAAGTTCAAAGACTGTTGGTCTTCTGCTGGTTGTAATGCTCGTAAGACCAGGAAAAGAAATTGAAGAGACTGCAGTATTTGTGGGATCATGATGTGTGTGTATGATGACCTCCCAGATCGCTGTTCACCCAGTCAGGGAACAGGAGGAAAATAAATCTATTTAGTGCAAATTTAGAAGTTTAAATCCAGAGGAGCTGCAGTGTTATTTATTTATCTTTATAGCTGATTTCAAGAAAAGGTATTCCTTGTCCATTCTTTAGGTCTGCAAGAAAGTATACACTTTTTTTACCAGTATTTTTTTTTTGGGGTAATATTTCCTCCCCAACACATATGCCTCTGAAAGTTCTGTTTTCTTCTGAAACTGAAGTGCTGTTGACTTCTTCAAGATCAGAGTTTCCTTGTGGTCCATGGGAGTTATGGCATGAATCCTCAGTGGTTTTCAGCTGGCATGTTGAGGTCAGCAGAGAAGTCCTTGGAGAAGTGATATGGTTGGGAAATGTTGCAATGCTGCGCCCTCTCTCTCCCTCTCTCTCCCTCTCTCTCCCTCTCTCTCCCTCTCTCTCCCTCTCTCTCCCTCCCTCTCCCTCCCTCTCCCTCCCTCTCCCTCCCTCTCCCTCCCTCTCCCTCCCTCTCCCTCCCTCTCCCTCCCTCTCCCTCCCTCTCCCTCCCTCTCCCTCCCTCTCCCTCCCTCTCCCTCCCTCTCCCTCCCTCTCCCTCCCTCTCCCTCCCTCTCCCTCCCTCTCCCTCTCTCTCCCTCCCTCTCTCTCCCTCCCTCTCTCTCCCTCCCTCTCTCTCCCTCCCTCTCTCTCCCTCCCTCTCTCTCCCTCCCTCTCTCTCCCTCCCTCTCTCTCCCTCCCTCTCTCTCCCTCCCTCTCTCTCCCTCCCTCTCTCTCCCTCCCTCTCTCTCCCTCCCTCTCTCTCCCTCCCTCTCTCTCTGGAATAATAAAAGCTGTGTGAGGTAAATGCATTGACTAAGGGCTGTTCAAGCCCTTGGCTGAAGGCAGGGTAGTGGGACCTGGGGGAGCAGGGTATTTTGTGGGACACCACAGTTCATGGTGTCTCTTGCTGCTGTGCCATGATGCTTTAACAAGCTGCAGCACTGGCAGAGCCTGGTTTCTCTTGGCACTGGGACTCGTGTTGGATCCTTTAGAATCCAAGGGTGATCTGGGAAGCCTTTTCTTCTTGAGCACTGTAAGTAGATCTTCCTCACTTCAGATCAGGTGCTCATTTTCCTGAGAACGTTCATGAACTTGTGTTGTCAAGGTCTCTGACCTTCTGCCAGCTGTGATCAAAGTCAGGCAGATGCTCAAAAATTGCTGGGAGATATATGGATGGACACACACATGCATGCACTCAGCATGATTGCATTAGCCTTGTCCTCTTAAGAAACAGATGAAAGCTATATAATTTAATGGTTGGATACAAGTTCTGTGAGTGGTAATGAGAACAATGCTGCCTCCACCACACCACACAAAGAGCTGGCTTCCGAGAGCCTCTTTGAAGTGTTGGGGACAGGCACAGCATTGCCATGGTGAGACGTCTGCAGTGTGAATAAACACATGTTTAAACATTGCTTAAGTGACGCTGACATTTGTCTGTACCTACTTTCTATTCCAGCATCTGGTTGGAATAAGCTCTGTGGGAGAGAGGCTACCTATGGTCCTTGAGCTGGTGGAGACAGAGACTGAGACACATCCATGTTCCTAATGACAAGCTGTAGCCCCAGATGTGTGTTCTACATGGCTGCTTAGAGTTTTCCTTTCCATTTCTCAGCAGTTGCACAGATTTTCCCGGCACCAGTTTCCAGAGGCTGTAGTAGCTGACACAAGAGCTCTGAGAAGTTGCAAGGACTGGCAATTGAAAATGCAGTTTTCAGCTGTCAAGCAGAGCAGCTGCTGCAACAGGCTGGGCAACACAAGCGGCAAGGCTTCACTCTGCTTGGGTGTCCTCCTACAAATCTTTTTTTTTGGAAATGAGAAAGCTGTGCCCTGTGATAAAAATAACATTGCTGTATACTGTTTCAAAGTGAAGCCAGCATGAAAATGTGGGGGAAGTTAAAAATTTGGTCTGGAAGAAGAAAGGAGATTTTTTATTCTGTTTCAAGCAGTCTGTCTTAAGCCATGGGTGTCACCAGAGGGGCACATACATTGACTATCTCACTTCTTTACCAGAACTCAGAGTAAAGCTGTGGTTAAGAAGTGTCACAGGTATAAAAGCTAATTTTACTTTAGACAGGGTAAAGAAGACCTAGTGTTCTAGCTAGAAATATTGTACGTTTCTAGTAAATGTGCCCTGTTTTTTTGCTGTAATATGACAGAGGATGTGATCTTTTTGGGTGTAGCAACACACAGAATATTGTGCCTGCATGTATCTTGTGCTGTGGGAATGCTTTTTGATCTTTAATTACAGATTGCTGGCTGAATAGTGCAAGAGGTCTATAATATATATAGATATATCAAGTCTTATTGGTGCATGCAAGAGGAGAGTTTAAACTGTAGGGTATTTTTCCTCTGACTTCCACTGGCTTAATCATATAAGTCCAAGATTTCTCTTAAATGAGTAACCATAATAATGTCTACCTAGCAATGTTTCTGTTACTATTGAGAGGTGTTTTGTAGAAGGCAAGAAGTACCCCTCCACTTTGATGCCCAGCACAAGATGCGTGCTGTGCTCTGCCTGTGTTTCTGCTCTGTCCATGTGGGTTTCCACTTTGGGTGTATACCTGTCTTCTGCCTGCCCAGACTCCCATTTTGCCATGTGTTCTGGCTCCAGCTGGACATCTCCCTACTGCAGGGGGCTGGGAGATGTGTCTTGGTCCTGTCAGAGATGCATCATAGTACTACATGGCTCCATCTCTGTTTTTTTTTTTTTTTCTATAACTTCAGCATCATTCTTATACCTGTGAGATTTATGTCCAATGCTCTGGGAAGGATTTTGACAATTACACCTGGACCTTTCAGGAAATATGATTATTTGACTTTATCATTGTTTTGGCATTTTTATCTCTTTGTGCAACAGTGAGCTAAGAGACTGCAGTAGGGTACTTGAAACCTCAGATCTGGTTAAAGTAATAGTTAACGGCTATTGCAGATTTACTTTGCTCTTGAGCCAAGAAGGGATGAATGCTGGGAGCCAAATTTGAAAGCTCGTCACAACCACATGAAATGGAAAAGCAGTCTCTGTGACATATTGACAGCTGCAGATGACAGAAATGATATTTATTGCCATGGACAGTAAAATTTATATATATTAAAAAAATGCAAACTTTGGAGAACGATGGGAAGCACTGACAGGAAACGCCTTAGAACAAATTTCTACAAGAAAAAGTGGCCAGAGGAAGCAGCTTCAGTGAAAATGTTTTATTTGTTCTGATCTGGGGACCAAATGATAGAGTACAAGAAAAGTCAACTTCTGAAATATCATTTCCCTTCTCCCAATAGAAGTCACCTCAGCTTTGGTATATAATATAAATGTTCTTCCCTGCATAGCTTTGTAATTAGAAATATTGATGTATTTTCAGAGAAGTGAACTATTTAAGTGAAAGCTTTATTCCAGTTAAAGGATGTTGGAATGTCCAAAAATGTCTGGGTAAGTATTGCCATGTTTCCTTGAACAAGTAAAATTTTCATATTGTTCCCGATGTTCTCTCCAGCATGAATTTCAGTATTTAAGAGGCCTAGCCAAGTATTAAGTGGAATACTAGTTTTGTACAGTAGAAGATTTATATTGATGCAGGTTTTTGTTTAAATTACAGCTTCTCATTTGTTTTTTTCCAACCCAGTTATTGCTTTTGGATGGTGCTGCCTAAATACTGTGAAGCATAACTGAATTTTAAATGAGAAAAATGAGACCTCTTTATACTGGGCAAACATAGTAGATACTATAGCTTAAAAATTTTGGAAAACTGGAACAGAAGAGGTAGGAGTTCCTTCATAAGTCCAGAGTTATGTACTTCTACCTAAAAAAAAAAAATCATATAATCTGCTCATTCTGAACAGAGGTGCATGAGTTTTGTCTTGGATTTGTCAGCGAGAGGAGAGGAGGGGTTTGCTTCTGTTTTTTTCTTCCTCTGGTATAGCAGGTGAGGAAGCTGCAGAAAGAAAAGTTTTAACCAACTAAACTTGTGTCGAGTTAAAAATCCTCTTCAAAAGTGCTTCATATAGAAAACCTGCTTTTGAACTGAATCTTAGCCAAATTACTTTCTGCAGAAATATTTTGACGTGTCAAAATGAGGGGAAAAGTTAAGTATTTTCAGCAGAAATCAAAAAATTTAAAATATTATGAAGGTGAACACAAGTTCATTGCCTGACAGAGTCCAGTGGAGCATCCTGAGGAAGGCTGGGGTGAGTGAGTGGCTCAGGGAGCAGAGTTCAGTGTTTTTAGCTGAATTTGAAATACTAAAATAAAGAGAAAGGGAGCAGTAAAAGCCAGAATCATAGAATCATTTAGGTTGGAAAAGACCAAGACCCTACAATAGAAAGAAATGGTGAAAGAGTAGTTAGAGGAAGGGGAAAATAAAAGGAAAAAACCTGGCATTTCTTGTCTTATTTTGCAAACTTCACCGTGGTAGTAGATGTTATAATCACCAAACTCTGAGCTGCTTGTGCAAACTTGCAGGCTGTGACCCTAGCCCAGCTGAAGGGAACAGCAGAGCTCCTGTTGACTGGGGTAGGGCCAGACTCTGCTGCAAACCTGTGTTTTTTCCAACACTAGTCACAGCAAATCCCGGGGACTCTGCCACCGACTGCTTTGGACTTGGTCCTGGCTCCCTTCTGCTTTTGGAGGGGAAGGGTGACACGTGGTGTTTGGCTGTGCCGGCGCAGCGTGCAGGAGATGAGAAGAGGTGGCACGGCTGTGTACCTGCGAGGTTTGAAGGTGCAGAAAGCGCTACATTGTCACGATCATTTAAGCTGCTGGGCACTTAGCACTGAGAGTTTTATAGAGAGGCAAAATATACAATTCAATTACAACTGCTGCAATGCAATCCAAGTTGATCTAGTTTCTCCCACATGAGCTGACCACAATTTTAAGCTTGGCATAGCCTGAAAGCTTGAGGAATGTATTTCCAGTAATTGCCAGGCCACTTCATTGTTTCTGTGTATACATAAACACTAGGCTGTGATCATAGTGGTCATGCTTGAGCTGCTATCTGAAATTCACTTGTGCTATAGGGATTGACTAATCTGGTTCATACTGACAGCAGTTTCCACTTACTGTATTAGCTTTCTTTGACTATTAGTGCCATGTGACTCCAGCTAGACTCAGAAAACAAAAACGGTTAAGAAGTACTAGGCACATGAGTCACAGAGCAGAAAACCCATGTGTCATCGCAGGATCCATAACTTGTCAGCTCAGGAAATCGGGCTGAGCTGCAGAAGATCCATTTATAAGATGCCAAGAGTACCAAGCACCTAGTGAGGAACAATAGGCAGCAAGTAATTTTTTAATCATATGGCAGAGGAATAGCAAAGAGGTGGTCTTCTGCAGCCTCAAGACATGCTCTTACTTGCCCTATGTAAGCTTCTCTCTTGCTTTTTGTTTCTCTGAATGCCGTGTGTAAGAAAGGTAATTCCTGAAAGCTGCATCCTTTTATTCCCAGCCAAAGTCGCCTGTGAAGTCGGTAGGTTTGGGCTTTTTTCATGTTTCAGCTTGAATCTGTGCATCTCTTACCACTTCTTTAGTGCTGGGCAAACTAAAGCTCCTGCTTAAAACAAGGTGCACTTCTTTATTCCTTCCTAGAAAATCTATTTCTTTTAAGTTTTTCTCAGGAAAAAGATTGCTGGTAATTTATTGTGTGATAACTGCAAAAAACTGTTATGACAATTTCACGTGCTATTGCAGTCTTTTATTTCCCTATTCACAGACAAAAATGGAAGATTTTCCACACTGGAAACTGTAATATTTAATTCAGCTAGCATCACCCCTCTCTCAGTAGCTGGATGCTGCAAATTTCAGCAGTTGGACCATTATTTTAAAATAGCCCTGTCTGTAATTATTTGACCTGTTCTTTGTTACACTGCCATAAAACAATTAGTCCAATTAAATGAATCTTTAGGTAACAGAGCCAAAATTTATGGAAGGATGTGATTAACTGCTTTGAATTCTGCACATAAAATTAAGCCTGTGCTTAGGTGAGAAGTGGAGAAATACTTGGGATCCTCGGCATCCCTGCTGCTTGCATCACAGGAGCTGACTTCTGTATATAGCATAGATAGAAATAACGTGACCCTATTTCCTATGTTTATGCCTACCCCTGGTGCCAACCCTGTCCCTGACAGCCTTCAATTTGCTAAGGAAAGCAACACTTAGCAGCCCCCTTGCTGTCTGCTGCTGCTTCTCCATTTTGGACTGAGCTTACCCTGCTTGGGAAGGTGATTTTTCATGCAAGGTCTCCACACTGCTGTTTAGAGTGAGATGAAGACCACTGTAGGCCCATGGGCAGTACCCACTGCTTTTCCCAGGCTCCCATCACAGAATAACAGGCTCTTTCTGCTGCCAGTCAGTGTGGCTCAAGGAGTAGAAATACCTGATGTGGCGATTAAAACTGAAGTGCTTTACATAAGCATGTGAAGGGTGTTACAGAAGGAAAATTAGATCACATTTGTATTTGCTTTGCCTTGAGAAGTCTGTACTACATTATGTACACTGTTGAAGCAATACGTTTTAGGTCACAAAGCCAAGTGCGCCCAACTTCAGGAATGCTGAGTTTAAGAGTTACCCATACACCCTTTGCTCAGTGCTGGTAAGGGGAGCTTTCCCCATAAGCTGTCATTTTTGTTGGTGGCATCCCCAACCCACCAGAGAGTCCTGGCTTCCTGCCCTCACCAGTACTGACTCGCCTTCCCTGGTGTCCAGCCAGCAGTGGCTCAAGGCTTTGTCCCTGTCAGTGCTTAACTGTCCTCCTGGTCTGAATGAGAGGAACAAGCTGAGGTGACAAATTACAGGTTGATTAAAATGAAAAGTTCCCGAAATTTTTGTTGCTCTGGTTTATTAGTGGCAAACCTAATTTGTCATTTCTGTAGATCAAGAGAACTGGATACAGTGATGTTGCAGTAGATAACTCTTTTCTGTCTTCAAAATAAATGTATGTGAGGTGGTATTTGATGCAAAGGTCATTTCAGACCACGAGATTTTCCCTGCTGCCTCTTTCGAGGAAGCTAGTACTGCTTTCCTTCATCTGGCTTTCAGCTCAGGTACTGTAGGGAAAAGTAAAAGATTAGGAGGTGCCACCCAAAGCAAAGTGTGATTTATTCTCTGGTTAGTTGATATTGATGTGAAATTATCAAGTCCATCGTTAGTGAAAGCCAAAACCTGGCACGATTTTAGTCCAGCTAAATTCAAATATATGGTTCCATAGAAACATGACAAAGCACTGCAATGATGCAGACATACAGAATAAAGGAGAATTTATGGGTATTGGGTTTTTTTTCAATAGCAAACAAGGGACAGTTTGAAAAAAAGGGGAGGAGGGAAGACCTTAAAAAATAAAGAAGTGATCCAACATTCCATATGCAGAGAAAACAATTTCCATGCCTCTTATCAAAAATGTGTTAAATCAGCTAACATTGATATAACTTCAAGCAATTAGGAGCACGCTAATAATGATATGAGTCTTCAGCTGTAAATAATTACACTGCCTCAAGGCTATGCTTTAATTTTTGGCTTGCTGTATCTATAAACAATAATCAAACTGCAAAGCAAGTTGTGTTGTTTTTGTTCACAATTTGTGAAATGATTTCTGTACCCTACAGTGATGCTGATGGCTATTTTGACCTTCAGGAACTCCGGTCTGTGAGGCTAAGAGCTGATGTGTACTTCCATCGATCTGAGTTACTGGCACACAGCAGGTTACTGTGCCTGTTCTTCGCAAGTACAAAAGCTGCTATCGTCAATCAGTGTGTGTTGTGAAAAGGGGGCTTGCTGCTGAGACTCAATAAATAGGGACATTAGGAGGAAATGTTATAATTGCTGCTACCCACATCTTGTTAATGAGTAATGTACAGTTAGACTCCATGCAATTGCAGCTAAACTGTTTATACAATTTATTCTTATGTTGCAACTAACATTTAACATAATGAAGTATCATAATTGCAGCCATTAAAGTCAAGATTAAGATTTGTTTAATTAGAATTAAGAAAATGTAGAATAGACTTTGAAAATGTAGGGTTTACAGGGTAGAATGTGCAGCATGTAGGGAAATTCAGAGAATGGGTATTAAAGAGCTTTGTTTGTAGAAAAAGCATGACGGTGTATCATGACTGTCACCCTGCTTTTGGAGTAGCTGTGTTGCAAAATAAGCAACACACTGATGGAGATGTAAAAATGAAAACACAGCCTGGCCTTGAGTTGTGACTGATTTTTAAATCCTCTGATCAGATGTAAAATGATATTTGTTTAGAAGGCAATGTGTATTCCTACTATAAGAAAGCTTCCTATTTCAATGTTAAATCACACCATCCAACTATAGACCCTCTGTTTTGTCCCTGATGTAAATCTGAAATAAATTTGCATTAATGGAGAACTGGGAAGGAAATAAATGCTTAGCCACGATACAGAATGGTCCTGTGTATATAGAGTTTTAGGAATAAAGTAAGTAATTGCTCTCAACTGTGTTAAAGCATTCTACAAATAAAAAGTCAGATTCAAGTGAGAATTAGCATTTGGGAAAAAACTGATACTGGATCCCAGAAGTAGAAACAGTGTGAGATATTTGTGTAAAATTGTAATACTTTTTTTAAAGTATAACAATATTAAAAGATGTCAGAAATACCTTAAGGCTTATAAATGGAATAAAGCACCATGTCTGACTTCGAATTGAGCAGAGTAGACAATACACTGGAAGAGTCATGTTTCTGACACAGCTAAATTAGCTAGGAAGGGCCATTGGGTGGGATATCTCTCCCAGGGCTGCTATGTCCACAGGAAACACCAACACCATCATCAGTAAACTCACCTCTATTTAGAGAAAAGTGTTTTCCCATACAGTGATGCAAATAATGCTGTGGTTTGGGTTTGGTTGAGAAGTGAATATTGATAGGAGAACCTGTATTTTAAAGAAAATTGTGAATTTTTTATTTACTTTCACATTGTGATTTTGAATTTTTTTTCTTCTAAAGGTAAAGAGGTAGGGTCTGGTTAGATTTGGCATGGACTGGCTCATTTGGCATTTAACAGGTAAGTGTGTTTTTCTTGGATACTGAGAATTCTCCTGTGAGTGTTGTACAGATCTTAATTGGCCACTATATGATGCTTAGGAGAAACCCAGGTACTTTTATTTTTTTCATTAGTTCTAGAAGCTTTTAAGAAAATATACTTTTGTCTTACATTCAAGTTGCATTTTCAACTTGCTGAGTAAATGTATTACTATAAAGGTTTTGATAATGGCATATTAAGGAACTCACTGGTCATAAATGCTGTAGTCAAACGTGATAATTTAAGCAGCGAATAATTATAGATGACAAACAGAAGCAAAGGCCAATTAGGACGATTACTGCTGTAATGTCAAATCAAATGAAGTTTTTATCATTCTTGTTTTCTCTGAAACTAATCACAACGCAAACCTGTTGGTCAACACTTTGAAAAAAATGAACTGAACAACTGTGAATACTGGTGTAATGCTGAAGGTTACCGACAAAGTCAGTGCTGGTTATCTAAGATTTAGAAGCCCATTGATTCCCTTTAGAAAGATCTCTATAAATATGGAATAAAATTGACATTGATTTCCTTTTTTTTGGGGGAGGAACCCTTGTACTGTAAGATAAGAGATATATTCAAGTGTATTTGCTTAAGCTTGCAAGACACAGTGAGCTGTGCAGTCTCTGTGTATATATTCTTGGCTTTTTTTCAATACATATAAACAAGGAGCTCTGTGACAGCATTGTTAAAGGCTGCTTTTCTAAAATAAGGTGAAACATTGCTAGCTGAAACAGGAATCTTGTTCTCACACATGAGACGTGCACAAGTAACATGGATTCCCCCAGTGGCATCACATTTTACCGGAAGGATTTTGTTTTCAAATCTAAGGACCATTTATAATTCTGGTGTCTGAACTTTTGGAGACGTACTGAAATATCTCCATGGTTCTTTAAACCCCCCTTTCACCTCACAGTTTATTTCAAATTATCTTTCCTACTTGGAAGGCCCAATTTTGAACTGACTTTGAAAACAACTCACTGTTTCTTTGTTGTCTGTTAGTCAGCTTCACCCTCCCTTTCTACCCCAAATCATTACCCAGGGTGCCAGATGCTTTGCTCTCTTAACCTCCTTGTGGCTTTAATGTAAATAACCTAAGCCTAAAACTTAGGATTACCTGGAAAGGGACTAGAAACAGCATTCTGAGTTATCAAACGAGACCTTGGGAATCACAGACAGTGCATAGCTAATCCAGACAAAAATGCCGTTCCCAAGTGCCTGTAGCTGTGGAGTACTGAGAGGCTGTGCCATACCTATCTTGAAAGCTATAAAGACCAGGAAGATGCCCTGTAATGTAGGTCTTCTCATCAGTGTCCTAGGTCCCTGAAGTAGCAGTGGATATTCAAATGGAGGTAATCCTGATGGTTACAGGCAGGGACAAAAATTACCACCCTCCCCAGTCACTGTCAAATGGACCTAAGGGAATTTCTGGCTTGAATCTAAACCTGGTGATAAGGTTAGTCCTGTGTGAGAAGAACATACTAGGCAGTCACCCTGAAGTTTTTTAATAGTGCTAGGAGCACCACTTCACCTTGTCTCTACCTGTGAAATCTCTTTCCTTCTTCCTTCTCAGAAATCAAGCCAGGCATGAAATAGAGGAGGGGAATAAAAACTGAATGTATTCAGGGTCTTCGTTTTCACCCTTTGGAGAGGACCTCTTCCTGGGTCGAATAGATTCATTGTGTTTTGCTTAGCAGAGGCCTTACTGGGATTTACTTTACTTCCTAGTCTCTCTGTGTGTGCTTTTGTGGGTTAAAAATACGAAAATAATAAGCTTGATGCAAATTGTATCTCCATTAAAGCTATTGTGCCAGAGTAGGTAGCACAAAGGGTTTCCAGCTGGGTGCTACCCCACTGAGCTGTGTTGTTGCAGCTCTCTTTGTCCGTGGCGCCTGGGATGCTGGTGTCCTCAGCTGACTCCAGCTGAAATGGGCAAAACAGCTCTTGGCAAGTCTTCATGTCCCACTGCAGGGCTGTGCCCACAGCCAGAAGGGGATGTTCAAAAATTAACTAACCCACCCTGCCCCCCTCCTTAGCCAGACCTCTGTTGGCACCCTGTGAAATTAGGGGGTGTGACCCCTGTCACACCCTGTGAAATTATTCCTGTCTTTTATATCTCATGAAAAAGGCAGTTTTCCTTTTGCTAAACTTGGCCATCTGGTAAAAGAAAAAAAATGTGCAAAAAATATTTGTCATCTTGCAGCAGGAAGGAGAAAAACTAAATTCTGGTATAGAATGTCTCTTTAGCCAGCAGTCCAATGATAATGACTGCAGAGAAGCAATTTTAGTACTTCCTAATGATTACAGGTTTATAGTTTCATAATTATTTAATGCTTGTTAGATATATCTATTTAAGTACCCTTCTTCTGATGCAAGATCTCGTGCTAAGCTTATTTGGAGTGACTCACTGCCAAATCAATATCAGTCTTCTGGCAAATATTATTAAATATTTGTTTGATACCTATTTACAAGTAGGAAAATAATTTTGCTGCCAAGGGATTGTAAATGTGTGAAAAAACACTCTGACAGCTTACTTCACTCACTGTCTACAAGCTGGCGTCTGCATGCCAAAGTTGGAAGACTAAGATGAAGAACATAATTAAGGAAACATATGAAGGCTAGCACAGGGTTTGAGATTAATTAGCTGCGCGTCAATAATCTCATCAATATCCGATTAACAAATGACACATTGCCCAATGAAACATATTGATTCATTCACACTCCACACTGTTAATAAATTGAAGCTGCTTTGCTAAATGAGAAAGCTGACAAAATAATAGCTTCCTAATACTTCTCCAGTATTGTGATAAAAACATAAAATTAGCCCAAAGTATACTTAATTTAGCAGCAATGTCACTACACTTCTGAAGCTTGTTAGCAGAATAGCAGGGAAGATTTTTTTATAGCCCACTTGTTAGAATGGATACATTAATACATGGATGTATGCAAAAGTAGAAATGAAAATGTTATCTATTTGTTTGGACGAGGGTTTTCAGATAACGTGGTTTAGCAGAAGTGACATAAGCCTTCTGTATAATTCTGGTACTGGAGTTTTAACAAGCATTTTTTGTTAAATAGATAAAATATTATTGTCTAAAATACCAATTTTTTTGTCACTGTCATTTGTCTTTTCAATGATTTAAGTAGAAGTTGTATCAATATTTTGCTTTGTAAAGATCAAATTAAAAAATTATGATTTTTTTATGAGGAAAATTCAGAAGCCTTGAAGAAAGCAGATGTGAAAGTAAAGGAGCCCTGTTTTTTGCCTCTTGTGCCTTGAGACACTCAATGTGCTTCTACAAAAGAAGCTATTCATAAAAGTGTGAAAAACGTCTGCAGATAAAATGTGTTATTTACTTGTCTTATTTAAGCTGTCAGAAATATTAAAAACTTCAGAAAAGTTCAGGAGCATAAAACATTGGTAGTGTATTTTTGCTCTGGGACTAATGCTGCCTCACTGGTTTCTTACAGTATTTGAAAGAATATTGTAGCAGGAGTAAGTGCTTGTTAGAGGGGCAGAACAGCCACTGTAGCTTTCAGGGTCTGAACATGGTTTTGTTCTGCACAGACATAGGAAAAAATCCCTTCTCGTGGTTTTTTGGAAGGGAATGTCCATGAGCTGCTCAATAGGAGCAGTGTGGTGGCTTTTGTTTGTTTCTTAGTGTGTTTGTTTGTTTTTTTCTTTTTCTTCTTTAAATGCAGAATTCTTCCAGCCAGGTGAGGAGAGCCTACCAGGTGACCTTCTTACCCTCCCTCATCTACCAACCACAAGATCTCTGGCTCATTTGGTGTGAACCAGCACTGCTACAAGAAAACATCTGTGTCCCAGCTAGTTCTAGTTACCCTGGTGTTTGCAGGATCTCAGTAGCACTCCTTGCTCTCATCCACCAAGCCCCATGGGGCTGTGACAAGCCAGCTCCTGTTGCTGGCGGGTGCCTGTCCCTGCTGGCAGTGGGGTAAGTGGTGACAGTGGGTGGCAGGTGTCGTGAGGACCTGAGGTGTGCCCAGGGGTGGCAAGACACAGGGCAGCAGCTGTGCTGGCTTGCTGCCCACCCACCCCATGACATGTGAGGCTTGTCAGGGAGTGGCTGTTGTGATCCCATCCTGCTGGTGCAGTGCCTGATCCTCCTGGAGCAGGGGGTAGAGTCAGGCTGGAAAGAGTATCACTCCCATGCTTGGTACCAAACAACTACTTGTGCCTTGGTGAGATCTCTGCGGTGTATGCAGACCCACGTGTACCTCTGCAGCCAGGTGCCACAACCAGGATGGTTTTGCTGTTAAGGGCTAAATTTGGTGAGTGATTTAGAAACCTGTGTGGATCTGAAGATGTGCTATGGTAATGCTTTGGATAGTAGTGAAGGTGTCTGGAAGTTCTGGGATCTAGACAGTTTTGATTGACCCACTTATATGTATGCAAACATACATACACTCACACATATATATATAACACATGCATATGTGAATAAAATCTTATCTCAGGCTCACTAGTAGAAGAGAGTGATAGCTTTAAACTTTCAAGTTATCTGGACTGTTTTCTAGGAAATTTGGAGGGTTTGAAATCTGGAGGCCAAACCATTTGCTTTACTCTTAATAATTACAGTGCTCTTGTAAGGGTTATGAGTAATTGTTATGCAGAGACTTAACTCTTAGATCCCATGAAAAGTTTTATGTCTGTGACTAGAAGTTAGGGAACAAAAAGCCTCATTTCTGTACTGCCCTGTTGTTGAGGATTGTTCCCCCACAGTGTGAAGTGCTGTTTTCAACCCAGTTTTAAATGAACCAGCTAATGTTTGGTCCGTCTGTAGCTGTCTCTTAACTAACTGCAATTAACTTTTTAGGGCTCCATGATATGCTGAATAGCTTGGAACAACTAATGATTTTATTACCAATCTTAATATTTAGAGTTCCCTGTGGAGTCATGTATGGCTCTTAATGAAACCATTATTTACAGGATTAAAATCTCTTGGCAAATTCCTTTTCTTCTGACTGCACTGAGATTAACACATGCTTGCAGTCCATTTTAGGGTTAAAGAAGACTTTTTGTGGGGTACAACACTTACTTCTGGTTTTCTTAAATGAATTATCTCTAAAATATAAACAATCAGAAATACAGTTTTCCAACTCCCATTCTAGATCAATTAAGAATAGCCTGCTACTGCAAACTGTTATTTGATTTGATCCTGTGTGGTCCTAGGAACAGTCCTTGTAATATGTAATTATTTGACCATAGAAGTACCTGGGTACTCCTGCCAAAACAGGGACTTTGGCCCTGCTTTTATAATAGTAAGTCATTTATAATAGTAAGCCTTGCAACCAACTTGTGGGAGGGTTAGATGGTACTGCTAAGGGCTTTATCTGAAAAAAATACATAAGGAGATGTTTACTTATAGGAGAAAAAAAAAAAGAATATCTTACTGGATCTCTGACTGTGGTTTACAGCCTGTGGCAGTCACTGGGTAAGAATTTCATTTTGTGCAAATACAGTGTCAGATTAGGGGATTTTTGACACCAGTTGGTGTGAAATTAGTTAACTTGTATCATGTTTCTCATACACCCACTGCTTTAAAACTTACCCTGAAAATACCCTACTTTCACAGATACCCTCAATATTCTGAAGCACTCAAATACTAAAAAGCAGTGATCTGAAGTTTGTTTTGATATCTTCAGGCTGAACAAGTATTTGGAGAACTCTGGTGTTTCTTAGCTCATTGGCATGTGATATGTGAATCTACCTGACTGACTAACCTCACTCAGAAGAAGGCAATGGTGACCATCTGCAGCTTCCACTGAAAGCAATATAAAGTTTCAGGTCCTTCTGCTGTCTTGTGGTGGTGATTCTTTGCATGCTTTGATTAGACACAAATCACAGTAATATGTCTCTCCATCATGTAGATGAGCAGCACTCAGGAATAACTTCTCTGAGGGGCCTATGTCCACCAGATATCATGAATGGACTCTGGAGCAGTTCAGTCAGTAGTATAGCTTTTGACAATGGTGGCAATATCTCAAAAGATGTTAATAAGGGCGAGGATGCACATGTGCCTCCAGGGAATGATCCTCAGAAACTAGCAGGAGGAAAATCTAATTGGAATATCAAAAAAAGGAGGGGAAAAAAATAAAAAAAAGAAATCCACTGCTATTAGACCTACAGCATGCTAAGACCTGAAGGAAAATTAAGTAAGGCTTAGGAACTCTAGCTAGTGATTGGAGAGTTCTGTCATTTACCTGTCAGTCTCTCAGTGAAGCCTGTCCTGTTACAAAAATGGGGATCTAGCAGCTGTTATCTTGGGCAATTTGTCTTTTTCTTATCTGCTCTGGTTACAATGCATTTTAATATCTTTAGAGCACAAGTCCTATGAGGAGAGGCTGAGGGAGCTGGGGTTGTTTAGTCTGGAGAAGAGGAGGCTCAGGGAAAACCTCATCACTCTCTACAACTCCCTGAAAGGAGATTATAGCCAGGTGGTGGTCGGTCTCTTCTCCCAGGCAATCAGCTATAGGACAAGAGGGCATAGTCTCAAGCTCTGCCAGTGGAGGTTTAGGAAGAAATTCCTTACAGAGAGGGTAATCAGGCATTGGAATGGGCTGCCTGGGGAAGTGGGGAATTCTCTGTCCCTGGAGGTATTTAAGAAGAGACTGGATGTGGCACTTAGTGCCATGGTCTAGTAACCGCAGTGGTAGTGGATCAAGGATTGGACTTGATGGTCTCAGAGATCCTTTCCAACCTGGCTGATTCTGTGATTCTATAGTCTTACTCCAAACCGAGCCACGGTTCTGGAAATCATGTTAATTTTCCTGATTTAGGTGGCCAACTTGGAGAAGTGTGGTCTCTTCCCTTCTTTGATCTGGACTTGTATGGATCATGCAGCTCCTCCTACTCATTTCATCTTCACTTTGAAAAGTATTAAAGACTGAAGTGAACATTCAAGAAAATCAGCACTGCTCCTTGTTTTCTTATTGTGCAAAATTACTAATAGTGACTAGTATCTCCAAACTTTTCCCTTGATGTGTTTTTCCAAACTAAGGGACTCTCCGAGCAAGTGGTGATATGTGTGTGTTCAAAGGCTTTGCAGGGCTTCTCTTCCAGGAAGGATTCTGCCTGGTTTTAAGCCTATGTAAACTTGTATCATTCAAAATATCTTGTGACAGGAATACTTAACTACACAGTGTGAAGGAAGTACTCTTCCTTATGTCAGAACAACTTCCTATTTGTTTAATTGGGTGACCAGTAGTTCTTGCACTACAAGAAACAGTGAGCAATGCTGTTTTCTCCTGTATCTGTGCTTATGCTTACTATCCTAGCTGTGCACCAAAGGTTGATCTGACAGTGCAGAATGAGGCTGTGGCTCTGTAGTCACTGGCACTAAGTTTATCAGACTGCCTAATCACAACCTCTGCTGTAAAGTCTATGGCACAGGCTATGTTATGTCCAGGCTGGTTCTGTAATTCATCTAGACAAAGAGTCCTTTGCATTTCTACTACAGTTTGGTGTAGTTTGGTGTCTTCTACCATCTTACTCTTCCAGCTGTATCTGTTGATTTTGCTTGATATTGGAATGTCCTGGTGTATTCTGTTATATGCTTTGAAACCTTAGGTCATTAGATCAGGCCATAAGTTTGGCACTGCTAATTTGTACAAAAGATGAAAAAAAAGTCCTAAGCTGCTTTTTCTTTGGGAAAAGACTGAAAGTGAGAAAAAAATATTTTGCATCCTTTTCTTTCTTGCTGTAGAGGACTTTGGGATATACTGGATGCATGACACTTCTACTTCCTCCTTTTGAGCATCTCTTTCAGACTTTCCAGAATTCTTGGCACAGGCAACTCCCTGGTTCCTTAGTCTTAATAATTGTAGCTTCATCTGTAATGTCTTCATGGAGAAAGACTGCCTTTGGGTCTGGTAAAGTCCTGGATTTTACACTTCATGCTGTGATCTTGCTAATCTCAGCTGTACAGAGCTTTTCTTCATGGCCTGCATCTCATCTTAAACATCTGTTAGTTCTCAAGTCAGCAAGAAGGCAAAGATTCCTTGTATGTCAGATTCTGACCTGAATGACAGATGGGAAGAGGATGTGGGATGATGCTCTGTCCCTACAGGCTTCAAAGTTTTCTCTAGAGACAGTTTTTTGTTATAGCTCAACAACTTCCTATGCCATAAGACCATATATGGGGATACCCTTTGCCTTCCATCAGGGAGTAGCATGAAGGTGGTGGTGTGTTGCATGAGGCTGAAAGTTGAGGAAGAAAGACTGAATAAGCTGTGATGGTGCCAGTGAATGCTGTGCCTCACTAAGCAAAAGGAGGGGTCCCTTACTGTTAATTTTTTGTCAGGAGACCAGGCTGAATCATAGAATCATAGAGTGGTTGGTTTTCAGAGGGACCTCAAAGATCACTGAGTTTCAACCTCCCTGCCATGGGCGGGGGCACTTTCTGCTAGACCAGGTTGCTCAAAGCCCCATCCAACATGGACTTGAACACTTCCAGTGATGCGGAATCCACAGCTGCTCTGGGAAACCTCTTCCAGTGCCTCACCACCCTCACAGTAAAGAGTTTCTTCCTAATATCTAACCTAAACATACTTTTTCATAGTGTGAAAAGTGACTGAAGTTGACAGCCATCGTTTTGTTCACTGATGCTGAGCAGTAAGAGATGGGGGTGGATGAGCTCCAAGAGCCTATGCTAAGTGGTCTTTGCTGCACCTCAGGTATTGTGTTTGTCTCTGTTCTCCAGCTGCCATATGAGGTATGGAAACTTTCACACATGGTCTTCTACCTTTCTTCTTTTAGCTCACTTCTAAATGTTTTGGGAAATGAATGTCTCTTCAAGAGTATTGAGCACAAAAGTTCTTGGCGTAGGCAGTAATACGTACGGTGTCTCTGGGCAGATGTGTTATATACATATACAATATCACTTGAATTGACCTAAAGCTAACAGGGTAAGCAGCAGAAATTCAGAATTTCCTTCAACTAAACTCTGGCTTTTGTGCTATACAGCCTTTCATTGGTTGGTGGTAACTCACTAAAATGGTAATTCTTAGAATTAGTCACTCAAAACAAAAGGCTCATTTTAAAATAACCAAATCCAGCAATCACAAAGAATGTAGCTTTTGAAAAAAATGTCTTGTTTCCTTGAATCACATTTTCCTGCTAGTACTCAGCCCTTTATTGATGACAGAGAGAAAAGGCTGTTGCTTGTGTTAGTTGTAAACTTCCCTTTGTCAGAGCCCTTTCCACCATCTGTCATTGCATAACTGTATGTTCCCAGGTTTGTAGCTCTAATGTGTTTTTGCTGTTTTGTGTACAGTACGTTACAAGTTATAAAAGCTTGAGTAAATAATTCATGTAAAAACCTTTGTAAATATTGTCAAACTGTGGAATAAATGATTTACTAAGAGGTCTCTTGGCTCAGACTAACAGCTTTATTACTGTAACTTGTTTTGTAAACAACCTTCTCCCCCCACCCTGTATTTTTTCCATCAAGTGTCTTTGTGCAAATTCTATTGCTAAGCACTACTTAGATGCATTTCAATCACCATAAATAATGCAATATCAGTGCTTTAACCACCTGGAGACTCCATTCAGAAATCAACCAAAGGTGCAGTTTGTGTGAGGCCCTTAAGGGAACATATTTTCAGCGCATGTACAACAGTGTACTTCCCACTGTTTTCATAGCTGATTGCATTTGCTGGAGATGGCTCCATCTCAGCTGGAAGATGGTTTTCTGGTAGACCTCAGGTTTGCAGAGAGCTGGTACCTGGGCTTCATTTCATGTCCTGTGGATGTTCTGTAAACTGTGCTGTGCAAATAGATCAGGATCTAAGGTTATGAGGGGTAGTAATGAAAAATACTAAGGGTTGGGGTTTTTTTTCCAGCTTTTTAATAAACTGTTGTCTGAATGGTCAGAGGAAGTGTAATCAGAACCATTTGTTGTAAATGAATAATATGACTTTGCTTTGATGTATTCATGAGTCCCTTGTTAGCCTTCTGAAAACACTACTGAAAATGAAATGTTTCTTCAATAATAGTGGAATGGGAAAATGCATTACATTTTGAGTCCTTATGGGCAGGCATAATTGTGTGGTTACATGTGCTTGTTCTGAGTTTGTTCTGTGAAATACAGACACACTTGACAGATATCACACCACTGGTGAACAGCGACAGTGATCATGACACTGGAAGCTGTGGACAATCCATGTCATCATATTAATTCAGAATTTGAGCATAGGCTTGAACCACTAAGTCTCTGAATATCCATATTGGTTACACGTTGGTTTTCATGCCGAGTCCTGGCTAAAGTGAACAAATGTACTTTACTGAAAGAAAGACACAGGCATTGCTGGAGAGAGCACGTCAAAGTGGACTTGTGTTGCTGCAGGTGGGATGAACACAGGCCGTCTTGAGTGCCCTGGCTCTGCAGAATCAAACTGAGGGGAGCATGGCTGTTGGATGAGGTGGATGCAGCCAACTCGTCTTCTGCTCGAGGGAGACGTGATGTGCAACTGTCCTGCCCAGGCACAGGACACAGCTGTTGCAGAATAAGTTTGCAAGCATAAGGATGATGGGCAGCTGGAGGATGTGAGAACAGTTTTAGAGTGATTCCGGGAACCAGTAGAGTGTCCAGGGAAATGGAGCAAACGGACCAGGACTTGTTCAAACAGCTCAATATCATAAGTATACAGACACTCTTCTGATGGAAATGATGTTTTCAGAGTTACTGCTTTGAAGTGACTTTGTGTCAGACTGGTCTAAGCAGCTTTTGAAGATTTCTGACCCTGAGAATGGTGAAAATAATTCATTAGCTTCATAATATTATGCCTGATATCGAAACTATCAAGAAATTATGAAATACTGATTTCTGATTATAGAGATGGAATTTTTTACCTGTTACAGGAAAGGAGCTGGTCATCTTCTGATGACACATCTGGGTTCAGGGTCCAAGGAACAGAGCAAGCAAGCTTTTACTGACCTAAGATTAAAAGTGGACTTCAGGAAAGAAATCTCTTGGAGAATTTGGCAATCGATTGTGTGTATTTCTGTATGTCTGATGTGATGAGGATACAACTTCCTCCTTCTGATTTTTAACCCTTATAAAAGGACTGAGTGCATGAGAAAGAAGATAATATCAACCTTCAATCACATTGAGTTAAGGAAAGAAGAAATAATGGTGTGCCCTCTAGGAGTTATTATGGGTACTTTCCATAAAAGTTAAGTAAATGAAGTCTAGGGCTCAATGAAATAACATCTTGTCTGTCTTGTGTGCCCAGGACAATACATTGTCTGCTGTGAATAGACCACCCGAGGGCTGGTCATGTGTTTTGGTAAAATCATAGTTTTGTCAAACAAAGCAAAAGACATAATTTTAGCCTTTTTATATTAAAAAAAACTATTTTAACTATTACTGTGCATTTCCAATTAGAAATGCATTAAACAGTTACCATTAGAAAACATGTATGAAAACAGAAAAAGGCCAGAGAATTTCTTCTGTAAAAAACTCATCCTGATTTCCCTCAGTAACACCAAGAGCAACAAGGATTCCTACCTCCTTTCCTACCTCCTTTGTCTACACCCCACTTTTTGTTGTTGTTGTTTTGTTTAGGTTTTTGTTTGGTTTGGGGGTTTTTGTTTGTTTGTTTGTTTTGGAAGAGGGGGCAGAGGGAAAGGGAGGTTGGTGACTTTATTTTTCCTTGACAAGAAAATCCTAAAAGTCACACAGTCACAGATGTGACCACAGAATAAAAATATTACTTTTGAAGGTGTAAATGGTTGCAGTATGAAACATGCGATGCCTAACCATGTGCATTATTGGTGTTATGAGATCTATATTCCTTGGATGTATGAAGTCTAGATAGCATAACTTTAAATACCTGTGAAATATAATAAATGGATGCAGATGGAGAAGGGAATTTATGCTGTTCATAGGGAGTATATGCTGTCTGTAGGGAGTCGATGGGATTCTGCACAGTGTGAAGTGGGAAGAAAAAAGCCCCTTTGAAAAATCACTTCTTTGCCTCAACAAGCCTAAACATAAAACCCCTTGAAATTTCCTTTTCTATTTATGGTTGATGTGCACAGGTATCAGTTGTTGTGCTCTGTTTAAAACTTCTGTTTACCTTTCATGTTAGTTATTTTAAGGCCTGGTCTGCTTCTGGTGCTGTTTTTCCTGCTACACTTTATTGTGAACTACAGATTAGACCTTGGAGACTGATCTCTGATCCATAGTGCTCTGTGATACTCTGACCTTCAGTGCAATCTGCTCTTGCTAAGAAGTTGCTCTGTGTGCTGTCACCTTAATGCTGCTGCATCCTGTGGTCACCTTCTGCTGTTAGACATCTCTGGAGACTGGAGATGTTTTAAATTATACTTTGATTTCCTGAGTCTTCCCAGCACTCCTTGGCTGATGGTCTTGCCAAAATCACCTCTGCTTCACTCTGTTGCATTGCTGCGGCGCACTGTGGGTCCCTGATGGAAAGGGAATAACAAGCACCTATGCAACTCTGTTGACATCAGGATATACAACCTTTCTTAGTTGAATGACCTAGGCACCCTGTGATATGACTGAGATGCTTTTTATATCTTGTTGTCTATGAAATTGAAAGTAGTCCTGTATGAATTAGAAAAGACATCTCTTTCTGTGCTTCTGTTTTGATTGTTTAAAGGTAAACCTATTGGCCTCTTCAGCACACCTATCATTGGTGCTCCCACAAGGAGGAAAATACATAGGAAGCTCCATAACTTTGAGTGAAAAGATGATCTCTGTGCTTACCAGCTATGCAGACTGATGCAATTCTCACTTCTCAGGGGTTATATATGTGACTAAGTCCTGTAATACTGTCTCATATTGAACCTTCTTGCATGTTCTCTCAAATGGCTTTGGTTTTATATTGTTGTAACATCTAAAGTCTCAGGTAGTGTCCAGCAACCCAGAATGAGAAGGGCAGTACACAGAGCAACAAGCATTTCCTAATCCCAAACATTTATAGTCCAAGCATTAGAAAAGAGGTGATAAATAAAGACCAATAAAACACAGAGAAAAAAATCTCAGCAGAGTAGGTATGATACATCAGTAACTCACTCTGGGATTAGATTTTCAATGTGCATTACAGCAATGCAAGTTTTAGTAATATGTGGTTGCTATTATTGCTTTTTTCCCCATTGCTGCTTTTCTGGATTGTACCTAATGTGTGCTGGGGGATTAAAGTCTTCAACTTTAAGATGATGGACTGTGTCTTTTTTCTGACCAGTGAAGAAGGACATGGAAACTTAGGGAAATGCAGGACTAATCGTCTTTATTTCAATTTTGAAATATATATCTGGATTAAATAGGACCCTTAAAGTTTGAGTGGATGACTTTATCAGAGTTAATTGTAAGTGAGCTGATTGCAGCAGAATATCTTGCACAATTAAATCCTTCAGGCAAGACCTGCTGCCACAAACACCTTTATCTCCTCCCTTGCATTGGGGAGTGAGGTTTGCAGTGACACAGAGCTGTGACAGACACCTTGAGCTACAAACTTGCAAAGGTCAATGAAATATAAAGGCAGTCTAGAGCATCTACAGGGTGTGCAGTATTAGCAGGTGCTGGAAGTGGACTGTGGCAGGAAGTCAAAGCTGTTTCCCTGGCGCACCGTCTTCCCCAGTTTGGGTACCCAGAGGGAAAGAGCTAGTGAGAATTGAACATCCTTCACTGTGCCTATAAGTTGCCACAAGAAAGCATGTTACAATGGGGATGTGTTTCAACAACTAGGTATATACATCATAAAATATAACAAGGACTGTGTATAATAGTTGTTGTTTTGTAACCCCAGTGACTCACTGTTTCTTTCCTAAGCAGAGAAAGTCACTGGAGCCACCTTTTGTGACTGCCTGAAAGGCACACCTTTGCAAGTCCCACCTGCTGCTCTTCACTTAGCACTTGATAAAAATCTCTCCTCTTGCTCCTCTCTCCACTAACCATGAGCCAAGAAACATCCTTCTGTCACTGCTGGTTCCGTGTGCCAGGTGGACGGACATTGCAGGAGGTTTTCATCATGCTGCTTATCAGCTACTTCTACTTCATGACACAGATATCTTCTCACTCTCAAAACCTCTGGGAGAAATTACCTTTAATTAGTTAATTCTGTGTAGGTTATCCAGATACACTCTTTGATAGCAGTGCTATCACATTTATTTCCCAAGTAGCAGTAATTATTATTGAAGAGAAAAATAAAAAAAGGTTTTATAGCACATATTTAGACCCATTTTCCCATTCTTTTAGGCATGGGATGGTGGCTTAACACTGCTTTCTTTACCAGATTGTTCGTCAGACTCAGTTCTGGAGAAAAGCATCATGTCCCATGGAGGAGCTGGAGAGGTTTCCAGTGCTGACGGATTCACTCTGGCACCTGATGTGCGTGCCAGCAGCCATCTCATCGGGGGATGTGGACGTCACTGTCACCATAGAGACAGCAAGGAGGATTCAGTTTCAAAAGGTGAAAGAAGCTGGGAATTAGGAAGGTAAGGCTGGATCTGTCTCTCAACTCGTGAAGGATTTTAAAATGATGTTATATTAAAAGGATGCCAGAGTAGAGGAATGCTCTACTGCATATTTGTACACATATGTAGATATGTGCATCCAAGTATTGCTACGTATGCGTAAGTTTACATGAACTCTTTTGAATAGACTTGGGTGCAAAAGAACCCAATGCAGGTTTTTAAAATAGCCTGCTAATGTTCTGCTTATACTCCTCCAATTAATTTTTCTTTTACAGGTGGCATAACAAATCCCTGAGTTCTGTTTATATTTGATTTTAAGAAGCCATAAAATACTTCCTACCTCAAGATTTTCTGTATTTCATGGAGACTGAGTGAGCTGTGATAAACTAATGTTGTTCACTTCTGAAAACTTTTTCTGTTGTACTCTAACAATGATAAGGATGTAAAGCAATGGTGAGTGTTGACAGGCAAGGTAGAAATCAGCCATGACTCACTGTTTAACCACATGGGACTTTTAAAGCCTGGGTCTATACTGGTCCAGGACAGCTTGCAGATCTCTCTCTGCCCACTCTTGTATCAGATAAAATCACCCCTCCTGAGGGCTTACTCCATCACTTGCAGATGGGGTAATATACTCAGTAATGCATGGACTAGTTTTAAGCTTCAGTTTGCATGCTTATAATCCCCAGCAGGGTGCTGACCCCAAAAGGATGTTTCTTGTACCTTGGAAACAAAAGATAATTTCACAGGTATGGCTCTGAGGGGAGTGGTGACAAGGAGAGTGGTTCATCCAGCAGAGCAACAGATGAACTGTTGAGTAATGCCATGTAAGCATTACTGCAGAAAGGGTAGTAGAAAGCTTATAGGGACTGATAAAAGACCTTGTCTGCAATGCCATGCAGTGCTGGATGCCACTGGAGAGGATGGGGCTGGGTGCATGTTTCTGATCTTGGGCCAGGGATGCTCAACAGAGCCCTTGAGCTTCTCTTGTCTGTGCCCAGCTCACCACAGCTCCAGCAGGAAATAGCCAGAGCACAGCAGATTTTTTAACCATGATACACTTGCCTTGACAGCTGGAGGAAGTCTGGCATGGGAGCCAAATCTATTGGCTTTGTGTCAACTCTGGGGTATCTTTCCTGTTTTGGGAATTCCCCGCTGGGTAGGTACCACTGCTGTTTGGATCATTCTCAGATCTCAGCCCCTGGGGCTGTCCACTCTGGGAGATGGTTTTGGCAAGGATAAGTATTTTTTGCTATTTTTAAGTCTCTTTGATTTTATAAATAGCTAAGTGACAAGTAAAATTTTGGTATTCACCCTATGGCTGAATTTTCTGCAAGGATGTTTGCATGTGTGCGTAATACCATTTGTATTTATTATTCCTACTGCTGTCGTCACTCACATGTTTTCTGCAACCAGAACAAAAGGCAGCTCCCTTTGCAGTCAGCTTATGGTCCAACTGCTGCTCAAAGGCAGTGGAGGGCACAGAGAGTGCCTGGGGGGCACAAGGAATCCTTGAGATAACATTGCTTGGGCTTCTCGTGTCAGACCTCTCCAAACCATGATAATACATGTAGGCTTCATGCTAATAACTGCACTGTCTATTTACATGCAGCTGGAGTTTTCATTTTTGGGGATACCATTGTTGGGACATGTAGCTGGTTGGCTGACTTCTGTAACAAACTACATTTTTAACTGATTTTATCTGATGACTGCTGTAGAATCCTGTCTACCCAGATTTTAGTCATTCACCTTGACTTATGTTTTAGGAGCCTTCTGACCAAATTGATCTTTGGTATCGATATGAAAATCTGTGCTGGTGAACTTTCAGGTTTGACTCACTTTCTGGGATCAGCTTATGTCTCAGTATTGGTACACTCTCATCATTAATCATTTGATCATGCTTTTTAGGGAGAAATTGTCAGATTCAGAATTCATCCTGTTCAGTTCCCTGTCTCCCATGGTGGTAGTCTCCAGCTGTTTCAGAGAAAAGAAAAAGAAATCTTGCATTAGGCAGGAAGTAGATAATCTGTTCTTCTATCTAAGCTCTAAGAGAAACTTTGCTTTCTTAACAGACAACCATTTTCTAAGAACGTATTTACCAATTAAGATTATTACAAAGCCACATGTTAAGAAAGGAGTTGCATACCAACATTATCTAGGGTATCTGATCCAAAAGGTTGGATCCAAAAGTGGCTGAAGCCACTTCTGGCTGACAGCAGAAGGAGAAGGACTGGACATAAAGATAGGCTTGACATCCAGCCTAGAGCCCTGAGCTTGGCATATTCAGTCAGTTGCTCCTTTACTAGAGGGGCCAATTAGATGCTCCTCTGATTGCTCATGTCCTACAATCTGCTCTTGCCATAGCACGTGTATGCTTTATCTGCCAGTGGGGGAATTGAAAACAATATCTATTCTAATAGGCACCACCTTTTTTCCTCTGCTCTTGTTAGTGGTGCGGATAAAATAATTCCTCTGCTACACATAATACCTCTCCTATAACGCTTCTCACTTGACAGCATGTGTGGTCAAGACCTTAATCTGGAAATTATATAGTAACAAGATATTTTTTTCTTGCTTCCTACAGCAGAAATATTTATATGTACCAGGTTTATGCCATAGTCTTATGAGACAGTACAAGAAGTAAAGCAACAGCAGCTATCTTGTTTGTGGTATTATTCTGCAATATTGTCACTTCTTCATAAGATTTCCTGAGGTTTTCTTTAGCTCAGGCTGTTATGACTGGCTACAGCTATGTTTTTTCTTTGAGGATAAGGGAGTATTTGTCTGCCATCATGCCACTGGGTTTGTTGGCATGTAGTTAATTTACCAATTTGTGTTGAAAAGGTAAGCCAAAGACAATGTGATAGTGATGCTGGGCATGATTTCAGAATATGGAAATGTTTACTCACTGTCAGCATCTAAGGTGATCATAGTGATTATTGCCCAAAATTAGATATCATTTTCTTTCTGCCCACTTCCATACTACAGGTTAGATGCTTGGGTTTTTCCAGTTGCCTCTGAGTTCAATTCTTCAAGAGTCACTTAAGATATTTACAAGACTGTTTATTTTCAGCTATGCTTGTTCTGTAAGAGAATGCAAGAGACAAAATAACTGTTCTGAGTGCTTGGTGTTATCATAAGGGTATACAATCTCCTTTTACATGAATCAGTGGACTTAGGGGAGTGTTTCCAAGTGTGTCTAAACCCCACTGTGTGTTGGCCTTTCTCTCAGATTGGGCCCTAGCCAGCAAGGATAAATTTGCAGGCAATCCAGCCAGGATTTTTCCGTGTGGTAAAGAGAAAATGATGAGGAACTCTAAGCTCTGAACAGATGACTCAGTGCCCCTGGTGCTGAGTTAGACCTATCACTGTACCCATTGCAGAGACACGCAGTCCACACCCAATTTCATCCTCTGCCCACACACAAATGTGTCATCTATCTGTGCATGACTGGAGTGCTCATATCAGACACATTTACCTGCCAAAATTGTGGGAACAGTCCTAAAAGGTTATTATCTGCTTCCAGTTCTTCAAATATTTCTCTCCTCTCTGATCATTCTGTGCCCTCTTTGAAGTTGTTACATCATCTAGCCGGTCCACTCGTGCACATAGGTCTGTATTGGAGAACTGTATTAGAAGGTCATTTGTGTGTCATGTCAGTCTAAGGAAAACTTGTGTGAGCGACCCAGTAACCTAAAACAATGTATGGAATAGAAATGGATCATCTTGCTTGTTTTGGATATAAATATTTTCTCTTAATGCCAAGTATTGCATGAAAAGATTATTTTGGATTAGTGTAATTGATAAAGGAGCATGGTCTTTGTTTCCAGGAATAGCAGAGGACTAAAATGTGGATCTATCTGGCATCCATATGAAAGTTATGCTAGAATAAGTACATTTTATGAAACTCATTCATGTTCACCACACTGTGTAAGAGAGGCTGAGAGATCATCAAATACGAAAAAGTGATTTTCTAAACTAAAGGTATGTGAACATGTTTATCTTATGGTTTTATATTAAACTTACAAATATATAGGAGATATAGCCTTCCATGGCCTTGGTCAAGACTTTAACATGTGCTTATGTGTATCTCTCAGATTAGTAACCTTAAGAAGTGTTCTTTTTTTTTTTTTTGACAGTATAAGGCCCCCAAGCCATCTTTCAGAGCACAGGACATCCAGAGTTTCCTTAGGCAAAACATAACAAGCGTTTGTCTCAAAGCAAAGGTGGAACCTGAGGCATGGTTCATGAGAAGGTGGTTTCTAAGTTAGCCTCACTAGAGGAGAAAGAGGAGATGTGATCTCCCATCTGGGAAGAGTTGTTCTAGGTGTTGCTGACAGAGCAATTGCTTTCTAATGCTAAACAGCCTGGAGCTGAAGAAAAGGGAGATTTCTTCTGTGGAGCTGGGAAAATAAGGGAATAGCAATGGAAAAATCCTTTACCCCTCAGAGGACTAGGGGATCAGTGCCTTCTGAGGAAGGGATACATGGAGGCATTGTATAAGACCAAGTTTTAGAGTAGCTATTAAATTTCTCTTGGTTCACTTTCCTTTGTCTGTCAGTCCCATGAATTCCCAAAGTAAACTGAAACCCGAAGATTTGAGAGTCCTACTTCTGAACCGACTCATGGCTGATTCACATCCTGCTTACCTGGCATTGCACAAATGATCCAGAGAAAACAGCATGATGTGACTGCTCTGTGGTAATTTAAATGAGAAGGATGGTTGCTGGCATGCATTTCTCAATATGTGGTACAGTAAAATACTTTTTTTTTCAAAACTGCCAGCAAAGGCCATTGCAGAACAAAGAAGGCACAGGCATTAATCTGGGATAATGATGGACAAGAGGTGGCACGAGGATCTGAGAAGATTTGAGTCTTCTAATGTGTGACAATTTTTACTGGAAAACCAGGAGCACGGGTTTGACTAGTTCCCAAATGAGTCAATTTTTTGGCTAGTATTTGAGAAAGAGCTTACAGTATTAATGGCAGCAATACAAAGGAAAGAGAAAGATATTTATCATTCATTTTCACTTTGGCTTTAGTTAACTTTTATATATAAAAATATTTAAATACAACTGTATAAACACACAACACTCTGTTTTGAAATACCATTGCATAGGAACAGGAACAAGTAGGAGAGAAGTGTTTAGTCTGCAAGTGACAAGCGGCCTTCCTCAAGGGTTTGTATTGGGACCAGAACTGTTAAACGCTTTTATTGATAACATGAACAATGGGATTGAGGGCACACTCAGCAAATTTGCCAGTTGCACCAAACTGTGGTGTCGGTGACATGCTGGAGGGCAGGGATGCCATCCAGAGCGACCTTGACTTGAAAAGCTTGAGAGATGGCCCTGTGCAAACCTCAAAGTTCAACAAGGCTAAGTACAAGGTCCTGCAGGTGCACTGGGACAATCCCAAGCACAAATATGGGCTGGGCGAAAAATGCACTGAGAGCAGCCCTGAGAAGGACTTGGATATGTTGTTGTCAAGAAGCTCAAACATGACTGAACAATGTGTTTTCACAGCCCAGAAGATCAACAGCATCCTAAGCTGAATCAAAAGAAGTGTGACCAGCCAGTCAAAGGAGGTGATTCTGCCCCTCTACTCAGCTCTCATGACACCCAGCCTGGTTACAGCTTCCAGTTCTGGGCCCCCCAATATAAGAAGGGACCTGCTGGAGTAAGTCCAGATAAGGTCCATGAAGAGGATCAGAGGGCACCTCTCCTACTAAGATAGGCTGAGAGCATTGGAGTTATTCAGCCTGGAGAAGAGAAGGGTCTGGGGAGACCTTAGAGCAGCCTTCCAGTTCCCAAAGAGACCCACAGGAAAACTGGAAGGCACTTTTTGCAAAGGGTTGTGGTGATAGGAAAAGAGGAAATGGCTTTAAACTGAAAGAAGGTGGGTTTAGATTAGATATCAGAAATAAATTATTTACTGAGATTGAGGTGAGGCACTGGAACAGGTTTCGCAGAGTAGTTGTGGATACTCCGTCACTGAGAGTGTTCAAGGCCAGGTTGGATGGGGGTTTGAGCAATCTGATCTAATGGAAGGTATCCCTGCCCATGGCAGTGGGGATGGAACTAGATAATCTTTAAAGTGCCTTCCAACCCAAAACATTCTATAATTTTTTGAAATCCAGACTGAGATTTAACTCAACGCGGTGTTGTGGGATATCACTACTAGCAGCCTGTGATGTTTGGGGTTTGAAGTAATGAATGTAGTTTGAAGTTTGAATGTAAAAATTGCTGAGAGAAACTGCATTTCAAAAAAAAAAAGTCAAAAAGTTTTCCCCACAAACCAGAGTCTTATTCTCTATGAGTATACAATGATGTAGCTCTACTGAAAAGTGTGGTTAACAGCCTATGGAGGCTGAAGGTCTGGCACAAGACCCCTTTCAACATTCACTGGTTTTCTTCCTGTCACCTACAACTGCTTCATGTAAGAACATGCAAATTTACTGCTGATACAAAGCCTTATCTGATTGGGTTTCATATGGCCTCCCTTTTTATATCCATGATCCTGCAATGTGTTTCACACCCACACATGATTTCTCAATTTCCTTCACTGCCCCTTTCAAGTATCCATACGTTGTATAAAGCAACTGCTTGTGTTTAGTAACTTTCTGCACCCGTAGTGCTGTGGGTCTAGGACACTGCAGTAGATTTTCCTCACTCGGGCATGCTGAGATACAAACTGTGCCCCTGGGCTCAGTGCTGGAAAGTATTCAGTGTGCTCAGTATATGCAGGAGCATGATTTGCAGATGGTGTGAAGGAAACTGCTCTCGAGGCATCTTGTCAGCGTCAAGGCTGAACATTCGTGGTCCAACCTGAAGCAAATTCTTTGACACCCTGATATGAAACCAACTTGTCCCTGTTGCCTGTGTGCCAAAGGAAGCTGCTTCTTAGTTGATGAATAGGGTATGAAGTGTAAACTTCACATTGAGACTCATGCAATTACCTGGCATATTTCAGGAGAAGGGGGACTGAATGTTCCTGGTCAGCTTGCACCCAGATGGGAGCTTATAGGTTGAGATTTTTTTTGAAGGATGCCAGACAGGCTCTCTCTTCAGTGTAACTAAAGCAATGGTCTTATCTTGCTGAAACTCTTTAGGTTACTTCCCTTCTCACTCCCAATTTAATTTCTAAAAATGCTTTTCCCCCACCACAGGAAACCGACTCCAGCAGTTGGGCTCAGGTGCAAGTCAGTTCTTGTGCCAGGCTGATTATGCTGGGGCAAAACTTTCCTTTTCTTTCCTGCACCTTTCCTCTGCACTGTCAAAGCAGGGAATTCCTCCAGGGAATGGCTTTAGTGCAAGGATGCATTCCCAGTGGCTATTTTAAGATCTAGTTTCTTCAGGCATGACAGACTCTAAAGGTTTGAAGAAGTCCCCCAGTCTGGATAGCTTGACCCAGACTTTCCCAATTTGTAGACCAATGCTGTCCACCAATATTAGCAGTTAAGCTTGGGGACATGTCCAAAATTACACAGTGAACCTGAATCAAAGCCAAGAAGTGAATTTGCTCAAGTAGAATATCTTGATTCCTGAAATGTACCTCCCTCCTGTGATTTTTCTCCTTGGGAAAGGGAGGGGAGGAAAAACAAAACATTAATGCTCTTAATACACTGGATGTCTGCATATGCTTTGTTGTGGGATTCGTGGGGTAGTGAATCTTGATCCATCTTTTTTTTAAGGTGAACCAATCTTTGAACTCATTATTAAAGACTACAAAGTGGTTATAACTCTTGTAAGAAAACAAAGCAACTTTTTGAAAAGTATTATACCTACCGTTTTTGCTGATGGGATGACCAAGAAGACTTTTGTTTCTGATCTATCCTGTTGTTTTTCTGTACTGCTGTTATTGTAAATGTCTGATGGAAAAAAGGAGTCAATACAGTGAAGCATCGTTGTTAGCATCATAAAACCACGCATGACCTTAAAGACTTGACATACTTTCCTTTCATGCAGAAGTATGGACTTCAGAATCTCTAGCCAAATATCATAGATAGGTCTGGTTTATTAGCATTTAGTTAGGATAAAGTGCTAGGAAGCTTATAGTGTGCTACTGAGAGCCAGTACTAGTATGATATTTATTACTATCTCAGAGAAGTTGTCATGGTTCAGTACAAGAGAAATAAGTAAGCCCTCAAAGTTCAAGGCAAGCTTTAATGCCTAGTTTTCCTTATTCACTGGTTTTGGCTGGGGTAGAGTTAATTTTCTTCACAGTGGCTAGTATAGGGCTATGTTTTGGATTTGTGCTGAATGCAATGATGATAATATAGAGACGATTTTGTTACTGCTGAGAGGTGTTTGCATAGAGCAAAGGCCTTTTCTGCTTTTTGTGCTACCATGTTGGTAAGGAAACTGAGGATGCACGGGAAGTTGAGAGGAGACACAGCCTGGACTGCTGACCCCAGCTGACCAATGAAATATTCCATACCATAGGACATCATGCTCAGTATGTAAAGTTGGGGGGAAGAAGGAGCATGGAGGAGATGTTTGGAGTGATGGCATTTGTCTTCCCAAGTGACCATTATGTGTGATGGGCCTTGCTCTCCTGGAGTTGGCTGAACACCCTTCTACCCCTTTTTGCTTTGCTTGCATGTGCAGCTTTTGCTTTGCCTATTAAACTGTCTTTATCTCAACCCATGAGTTTTCTGGCTTTTAGCCTTCCAGTTCTCTCCCTGATCCTACTGGTGGGGTAGTGAGTGGGTATCTGCAAGGGGCTTGTCTGCTGGCTGGGGTTAAAGCACGACACCTTATTATGCACATAAACTGACATTCATAAGCTGTTCATCTGATGCAGTTAAGTGGTTGAAGGAATTGTGTGTGGCCAGGAAGTTAGAGGATGGGCTCCAGATTAAATTCAGTCCATAGTTCTGCAGTCATGCTATTGCAGAAGACCTTTGGGATCTCACAGAGTCCTGCTGGATTTTGATAGAGTAGTGGCTTGCCCACCCACAACTTACTGCAGCATAAACTCCTGTGATCATCTTTGTTTTGTTTTCTGTGATCTTGATTAACTGAAACACCCAATAACCAGTTGGAAGAATGAATGTGAAAGATCCGTCAGCTACACTCCTTCAACAGATTTCCTAATCCAGCACCCCGTTGCTCTGGAAGCATCTCTGAAACCTCTTGAAAGACAAGATTTTACATTCTTAATTCAGATATTAGAAAAGGAGGGAAGGAGAGAAGGGAAGTGAAAAAAAAGGAAAAAAGGAAAATTTTTAGACATCCTTTATGAATCTTAAGAAAGAACAAGGGAGATGCCTTGCTTTTTCAGCCTAAAGATTACCTTCACCCAAGTGTAAAGGGTTAAAAGTAACTATCCAAAGGCTCAAACTTAAGCTATCAATAACTTCAAAATCAAATGTCCTTCCTTTGTGATTCATGAGTCAAAAATGAAAAAGAATTAATCCACCCATTCTGAGACAAAGAGCCTCTTGTAATGCAATTTCCACTTGCAACATGCTAAGTCTTAACTAGGAGGAGCACATCAGTAAGCCAGGGCTTGAAAGGGGCATTTTAAATATTTTTGCATATTAGTACTGCCACCTTTATGTGATGTCTCAGGTACAGAGGGAAAACATGGGTTTTGGTCAGATGGAATGAAATGGAAGATCTGCTGAAGATTTCTTCCAAGTTCTGATTTGATGAGGTGTGGTGGCATTGTGCAGAATCACCCACTCACATCTTGCATGTAGATCACGGCTGTGTTAACCCTTCCAACAGTCTTATGAAGTCTGAGGGATAGATTAAATCTACAACAGTTTAACATGACCTGATACAAATTGTCATTTAGTTTTGGTGTTAACAGTTTAGGAACTGAATTCTCTTTAAAGAGTAGGAAGTACACCAGAGATGTTTATTTTAATATTTTCAGCTGTCATGAGAAAAACCCACAAGAAAATGTCGCCTAAAATAAATATGCTATATAAGTAATGCTTGTTCATCATTGTCCAGCCTATCTTCTGTGTTAGTATTGGTACTTCACAAAGGTCACTTCTGCAGTTTCTACCAGCTTCTATGGATTTTCGTACTTTTAGAATGGGACTTGTGTAGTACTGACAGCATGCTCTAAAGTTTTTCAGACCCAATAGTAGTCTTCTCATTAATTCCAGTGGGCTCCATACCTTATTTGACTTCTGCACAGCACCATATAGGCTGTGCTGGGACCATCTTCATTGACAAAATCAGTCTGATCTAAAAAGTTGCTACTCATTAATAGCTGGAAGTTAATACTGTTCCACTGAGCAACCTGTGACACCGATTGTGGTATGTAGTAAACCAGGCCAGCACAGGTTTTAATTTGAAGCAAAACAGGAGCAAATGGCCACTGGTAAGAATTTTTTGTCTGTCCATTATAATTTTTTTGATTCTGTTAAATAGCTAATCCCTAAACGAACAGGAATGAATTAGGGTAAAAAGAACGCGTACATGATCTCCTGTTATAGCAGCACCCTATTTAACTCTGTCTTAATTCTGCTGTTAACATCTGCATGAGCAAACCCTCTGCTATTTAGGGTAGGAAAACATCATATTGAAATTTCTGGTGGAAAAGAGCTTAGTATTTGAGGTATCTTATGTACACTTCAGTTCTTTTAGTTTTTAGAGTGTGACTGATCAGCAAGTAAGTATCTGAAACTGCTTTCATCTTCAGCAAATGAGAAATAGTTCTCTCTAGTCAGGGAAATGATACCAACCTGAAACCACTGAAGAGATATTGGAATGAGCTCCTTAAGTCCTTTATTTGGTATTTGAGGAAGAGAGGGAGGAAGGAAGGATGTGGGATCAGAAAAAATGAAGTGCAGTCTTGTCTTTTTAGTTCTTTAGAAATTTTCACACATTCTTGTACTACAAATGTTCTCAGTTGGATGCAAGTTTATGAATTCATCTGCTGCATTCAATAAAGTAATTCATGTGAAAATAAAATGTCTGTATAAATGTTTTTCAGGATTGAGACCTATAAATTACAGATCTTTCTCATTTAATGTCTTCCATTTAATATATAATATGTTTTTAAATTCTAATAATTGTCTAAACCAAACCCTAATTAGGCAGTCAATGAACCAGTAGACTTAAATGCAGAACCTGTAGTATCTTAAATGAGTAAATTACATGCTTTGAACCTTTTTCTGAAGTAGTGAAAAATGCAGTATTAAAAGCTATTTTTAGATTGGATGTGAACCAAACTAGCAAAAGCCAAGAAATCCAAATGTCACTCATTCTCCTAACAAAACAAGTGATGGTGAGAAAATAGCTTCTTCTAGCTCAGTGTACCTACTTCTCGAGTGAAAGTGGCTCTTCCAAGGTGAGCTATCAAAATGTTAGCATGCCTCTGAAACCTCAAAAAACTTTTGATTGCCCTGTGTGGAAAGGAAAATTCATCCCATTTTAGCTTCCAGACTGTCCAAGTCCAAAACTGAACAACTAGCTGTAGGGCAGCAAGTTGTACCCAAGTGGGTGAGAAACAAACAGGGCTTCCCCACTGTTCTTCCAGGCAGTGGACAGGTGAGAAGTGTGAGAAGACACATTATGTGTGGATATCCTCTCTGGAGACAGGCTGGACTGCTGGACATGGTAGTATGTCTCCTTCCTGGCTCCAAATCCTCAAGTCTTTGATGCATGATACCTCAGTGAAGTTTGGGGTTTTTTTGTGTGTGGTTTTTTTATTGTGCTTTTGTTTATTTGGGGTTTGTATGTGGTTTTGTTTGTGTTTTGGTTTTGTTTGTTTTTGTTTTTCCCATTTGCTTGTTTTTTCTTTTTAATTAGCTGTACCTATTGCAATAAGGAATTGGTAGTACATTCTGTTCTAGGTCTTACATTGTCAATCAGTGCAGTTTTTCACTTTGTTCTGCTGATGGAGGAACATACATATTTTCAGATTCTTAGTTTATGTGGCTGACAGTAAACTTTAATGCTGTTATGGGAGTCTAGTTTCAGCATATACTTTCTCTAATGGGAAAGCTCACTTAAGGATAATCTTTTTCCTTGATGAAGTTTGTTGTGCCCTAGTTGTGGTGGCACAGCTGTGTGCAGGAGCAATGAAGCAGTTCAAGGTAAATAATAAAAAAGGAAAGTGTTTTGGGGACAGGTATTTTTACCCTGGCTTAGATCTACAGTAATATCAGCCCAGTGAGACAGCAGTGAAGCTGCAGCCCAGGGACAGGAATGAACGGCTGGAGAGAAGAAGGAGGCAGAGGGCAGAAACTTATTAAGCTATGTCGCCAAGGAGAACCTATCATGGGATTGCTGCTGACTCTTCTACTCTATCAGAGAAAGTCATGCAGAGACTGTCTTAGTTTTACTCCATTGGTTAGAAATCAGTTTGGGCCTATTGGACATACTGTTTATCCCAAAATGCAGGAATTTGGAAGAAGTCATGTTTGACTATTCTTTGCTTGCTCAAGGTCTTGAAGTAGCTGTTTTTTACATATAATAAACGAAACATGGCTAGCATTTATTTCAAAGGAGGATTTGGTCCAAGAATTGAAATCTTGGAGTCAGAATTCCAATTGCTAATTTTCTGGCTGGAACAGAGAAACTTCACACCTAGCTGTGCTGGCTGAGGATACCCAGTTTAAAACACACCAGGCACAATTTTCCTGCTATTATTGACTGAAAACTAATGGAAACCACTACAGACTTCAGACTGGGCGTGTCTGTGTCCTATCAGCTAACTAGATCTTAAAAACCAAGCTGCAACTCTGTTTACTTATTAATAAAAATGTCTTTATAGAATTGCCATTTCTAATTAGCAGTATGTAAACAGTGCTGTTAATTCTCTGTCTATTTTGTGTCACTTTCTCAGTTAGAAACACCATTACCTCAGTTTCCCTCCGTTTGCACTTGGTGGCTGTGTCTCGTTTACGAGTACCTGACAGAGGAATGCACTCACTGGGTTGAATATATTGATGTATATGTACAGTCAGTGTCAGCTGGCATACAGAGTGCTATAAGGAGGAGTAATGTATGAACAAGTAGCCTGTGTTGTTTCATGCTGACACGTATATGACACTAATCCAGAAACTCATGCCAGAGGCAAGTGAAACCACTAGAGGTATTCCTTCTGGGACTGCTCATATGGTATGATTTCTGTCTCTTTGACTGAAAGAAAACTCTACTGATCAGTAACAGTATTGATATCTGAAGTGGTATATGTGTAACAAGCGCATCTTTTACAAGATGCATTTTCTTGTATTTTCCAGTGTATCCTTGTTTATATTCTTGCTTAATTCAGAGAGGAGATCCTTTGCCATTACATTTTTATAAATCTATTTGAAATTTTGATCTGTGACTAACAAAAAACAAAACTGAATTTTTCCTAGGGCAGGTCACCTGAGCTAATTGCAGGGAAACTTTCTCAGAAAACAATTCTCCAGTAATTGTAGGCTGATTCCTCAAAGAGGTTCCCTAATTTCTGATTGTTTTGTTTTTCTTTGTAGTAGTAGTAGAAACCAGAAAATGAATGGTAGAAGTTAATGAGGAAGTGCTAAAATCTATGGCTAGTAAAAAGTGAAGTCACAAAATGAATTACTTCCTCCCTGAAAATAAATTAGGGAAGAAACTCTAAGATACTTTTTAGAAGAAGTTGGGGCTGTTGTCACAAATGTTTACTGATGGTAAGTATTTTCTTCTTAGATTTTTTTTATTTACCTTTGCAAATGATGACTCCATAGCTACTCCAGTGTTGACTTTGCATAAGAAAAATTATTCACTGGTTTTGTCTCTAAAGTGCATAGATATATATAGATATATATATATAGTAGGATTTCATGTACAGCTCAGTGCCTTTACCTAACATTCTGCTGTAATGTGAAGGCCATGTTATTTAAGAATTACAAGGCACAGGGCTTTCTGTAATGGAAAGAACTTTTTTTTTTTTTTTTTTTTTTTTTCTTTCTGGTTAAGAACTGGGATGTGATTGGGAAGGGAAAAGCAAGGACAGTGGCAGTGCTGATGTTCCTGATACCACAATGTTGCAACCAGAGGGATCTGTAGAAATTCACCATGGCTGCTAGGGTCATGGAGGTAACGAGGAACATTTCGTGCTTGTTTTGCAAGAGGAAAACTGGAGAAAAAGAGATTTAAGCTTGACAATGACCAGGAGGAGCATGATTTTCTTACTGTGCTCAGTTCCCCAGTCCTGCTGCCTGCTGCCATCTTGATCTGAGCTGTTTCCTAGCTTTGCAGTGGGCAGCTGTGCAAAAAGACAAAAACAAACCAAAACAAAACAAAAAAAAAACTGGCAAGAAAGAGTGGGAGTTTTTCATCCCATCCTGGAAAGCCTTTTGTCCAGGCTGGGGCTGGTTTCGCTCCTCTTCCAGTACTGTTAGGTGGTGATCACGAAAAATGTCAATACTATCCAACATGAGCCCTTTGATTTCATCAGGTGATGATCATCCGTAAATCAGGCTCTGAAGCAGCATGGTGAGAGTTTGTGTGTGGTGCTTTCCATTTGGTGGGAAATGGGAATATTGGAATGGTGGCACAGAAACTAAAATTTGGTATTTTTAACTTCCGCAGGAATTGCTGGCATGACATGGTGTACTGGTTTTGGCTGAGATTAAATTTTGTCATAATAACTTTTATGGGGCTATGTTTTGGGTTTGTGATGGGAGTGTTGATAACACCAGGATGTTTTATCTATTGCTGAGCAGTGCTTACAGAGTGCAAAAACCTTCTCTGCTTCTCACACCCCCCCCATCAGTGAGTGGGCTGGGGTATGTTTAAAAAAATAAATTCTGGCAGCCCACAATGCCAACCGTTTCTTGGGCTGCATCAAAAGAAGCATGGCCAGCAGGCCACTGGAAGTGATTCTATTCCTCTATTCCACTCTCATAAGACTTCACCTGGAGTGCTGCATCCAGCTCTGGAGCCCTCAGCACAGGAAGGACACTGGCCTGTTGGAGCAAGTCCAGAGGAGGGTCACCAAGATGATTAGGCCAATGGAGCACCTCTCCTACAAAGAAAGGCTGAGAGAATTGAGTTTTTTCAGCCTGGAAAAGAGAAGGCTTCAGGATGTTCCATCTGCAACCCTCCAGTACATAAAGGGACCCTAGAAGAAAGATGGAGAGAGACTAGTTACAGGGACATGTAAATTTTACATTTACGGGACAAGGGGGAATAGCTTTAAACTGAAGGAGAGTAGATTTAGCTTAGATATTAATAAGAAATTCTTCACTGTGAAGGTGGTGAGGCACTGAAACAAGTTGCCCAAAGAAGCTGTGGATGCCCCATCCCTGCAAGAGTTCAAGGCCAGATCGGATGGGGCTCTGAGCAACCTGGTCTAGGGAAAGTGTCCCTGCCCATTGCAGAGGGATTGAATCTAGAGGATCTTTAAGGATCCTTCCAACACAAAACATTCTATGATTCCAAACTGTCTATATATGAGTTTTTACACTTTTACCCTTCTGATTTTCTTCTGTATTCCACTGGAAGGGAGGGTGAGTGAGCAGCTGAGTGATGCTTACCTGCCTACTGAGGTTTATCAGTAGAAAAATCATGTATCTGTCTATTTTTGCAGGCACACAGGAAAAGGCTAGGGACATCACAACCTATCAAGGGAGGTAATTGAATGTGATCTTAATTTTGAGTGTGTTAACAATCTTTATACAGACATATTTCTACTAAGCTCCTTTTTAAATTAAAAAAAAAAAAAAAAAAAAAAAAGAGAGAAGGTATAGAATGGATCTGAGGTTATTTTGAAGGGCCTGCTCCCAAAATTGATAATGAAAGAAGGATAAGCCACAAGCTTGTGGCTTCAAAGGTCAGTCCTGCTGAATTTAAGTGACTGATGGATTCTCTGCACTGGAGGTGCAATTTTCCCCTGAAGAAATACTTCTTAAAGACCAGTGCTGGCTACCTGGTATTTATGAGAGAGTCCAAAGGGAATTCAAAGCATGTTGTTAGGGTTATCATTTACTCAGTGGTTTCTGCCGATATCGTAGCACAGAGATCCCACAGCTCTGCTTCTTAGCATGTGATAAATTGTGTAGCAGGTGAAGGTGAGAAAGGAGCGAGGGCAGCCACCATGATGACAGACTGTTGCTTTGCTACTCCTGCTATGAACCTGGTATTTCTCCCTCAGCAATCACCAACCCCTTAGCTGTGCCTGGCATTGCTTTCCCTGGCCAGTGTTAATGTGCCTTTGCATTTGGGTGTACTTTAAGGATATGCTGGGTACATGGTTACAAACAGGACATTTTTTTTCCTTCTGCATGCCGGCATGGTGAAAACAGTATATTTTATGGCTACATTTGCAAGGTACTGTCTCTTCATGCAGTCCAGGTGATTTCTAGAAGCTGATACAGCATAAAATATTTACTACTGTGACAAAGATGCACTTGAGCATGCTCCAGTGGAAAGGTGTGTTCTTTTTATCTCTTCTGGATGTGGGACTGGTAGTGTGAGCTTGTTAATGGAGTTGTGGTGCTGAGAGTTCATCTCTCCAATTCTTCTATTTTTGCATTAAAAATAGATTACTTTCACTACAGAAAGTTATTATATTTATCTTGTCTACTTAATCTAGCATCCTTAGTTTTTCCTCTTGTAGAAAATAAAGTATGATTGGGCAAAAAAAAATTAAAAAATGGTGAAGGTATCCAATTTAAGAACTTCGAAGTCATAGTTTTACTTTGCCATTTTTCTACAAAAGTACTTAAAAGTAACTGAAGTCCATCCCTAAACCAAGCAAAACACATCAACTGGATATAAAATAAAGTATATGGTGTGATCTCAAATATCTTTTATGTTGTGTTTTGTTTGATGAAAAAGTCATGTACTTTGTTTCTGCTGTACTCTTTCAGGACTGCAAGCTAGTTTAATGCTAATGATTCAGCAGTTATCCAACTAAAGAAAATAGGCTGGTGAGGTTAAGTAAGGCCACAGTCAACATCAGTTAATGCAGTGTTGAATGTGTTGCCTGTTTGGTATTATAAAGAATAATGAAAAAGTTACGTCTAACACCTTCATTTAAAAACACACCAAAGTGTCCCCCACCCAAGCAAACCAATAAAAAACATTCCCAGAAAACCCAAATGATAGGAAGTTCCTGAACTCTAAGGAAATCACTGTTTAGGCACTAAAGTTATTGATGTCTCCTCTGAACTCATTGTTTATCTATCTTAATGATCTCAGAGGTCTTTTTTAATCTAATTGGTTCTGTGATTCTGTGATCTTTGTCTTTGCTGTCCTTATTTGGTCAACAAAACTCCAAGTCTCTCCATTAATGTTTAGATTCCTTTGACTATTGCATCTTTGAGAGTCCTTATTGCTGCATCTTTGGGTCCTCTCCAATGAGCAGATGTTGACCATGGGTGAAAATGTTGAATTTACAGCTTATGTCTTGATAAGTTCTCTTCGGCTGACAGTTTGAGATTGTCCTTTGAAAAGGGAAGGAGCCCTTCAAGCTTTTATTACCTTTGACTCTTATGGGTGGTTCATTTTGCTGCTCTTGTTTGAGTTGTAACAAGGAAAACGCCATGCCATTGGGCTTGAAATTAGTTACCTGTTCCATTCAGTGGATGTACAGTTCCAGTAGCTGCAAAAGTAATGCAGATACTACCTTGTCCTGGAAACTCATCCCCGACTTTGGAATTAGGACTCTGGGGTTGTTTTCTGAGACACAATGACTAGATGCATGACCTGAGCCTACCTGCATGGTCTTGCTGGTACTATCACATAGTGCCATGGAGCAGAGAGCATGTTTTTTGTGACAGACATGGGCTATGGTTCAGGGGCTGATTGGCCAGGGCTGGCTGTAGGAAGAGTGGGAGCTGCTGGAATTGCAGCCCCCAGTATTGCTTCAATGGCCTTGGCACCACAAGAAGGGCACCAAAATCGAGGAGTGATGGCAAAGGTCAGCAGGCTCTCAGCATCAGCAAAGCCTGAGCAAAAGCTCAAACCTTCATTCATTACTGAGAAGCTAGAGCGACAATGCAGCCCTTTTCCAAGGAGTATTTGCGGCCCTGCCCACTGTCCATTGTATTGATTTCAATGAAATTTAAGTGCGTACTCAGAATTAGGCACTTCTTTGCTTGGTGCCCTCAGGAGAAAGGGTTTCCTCAACTGGGGCCAAACATGTACTTTGTATAGGGCATCTTCTGACACAGAAGGTCAGCGAGAGCTTCTGAGTGACTCTGAAGGGATATTTTTAATTGTTCAAAGTCTTGTTTTGTTTTCAGGCTCAGCAAAGTATTCTGAATGTATGTTTGTGTAAATGCATAAGGGAAAAGCTGGCAAAGGAAGAAGCTTGCGATTCATTGTGATTCAGGTGCTGCAGCTATAGAATCAGACTGAGTTTTGCCATTGATTTCAGTGAATGCAGGGACAACCTGTCGAGCTGTTTTGAATGAATAAGTTTTATTCCCATATAGATGCAAAAGTAGCTGGTATAAAATTGAGGCATTTTTGCTGATATGATATATAACTTGTAAAGTTATTGTGTGTTTGCTTCTTATAACCTCAAAGTAGAGGACAATTTTCATCCTTTTAAGCAAAATCCCAGCACAAGGAATGAGGCACAAGTGGGACTCATATAAATGCCAGATCACAGAAGCCTTCCTCAGTCCGACAGCTTTGGTACTGTAGTCTTCAGATAAGGTGTATGCCACTGTAAACTCTGCATCATTTTAGTACTTACTATCTGGGGGTAGGATTTATCTACTTTTGGGCTGCTTCCACTCAAAATCTTGTTTTTGTTGGCAATTCTTTGTATGAGCTTAAATGATGTCGTTTTTTTGTTTATATTTGTTAGCCTTTTTTTTTTTTTTTTTTTCATGATCTGATGCAAATTTGTTTTCAAAAAATAAAGTGAAGAAGCAGGTCTATATCCTCCCTTTGCTCTTTGGCAAGGTCAGAGTAGGGACAGCATCAGGAAAGACCCCCCTCTGGCCCCTATCCTGGCAGGTTTCTAGGCTAGTGCTCCGCTAGTCTGTATGTTAAACCTAGTGGTATTAATTGTGCAGAAGGAAAATTCAGATATGCTGCCTTTCCTTTGTTGCAGGAGGAAGCACTTTTTGCTGCGGGTCTGAGAAAGGGCAGGCTGGCATGGAGAAAGAGGTAAGTGAAGAAAAACCATGCTTTGAAAAGGAAAAGTTAAAGGAACTATTCCTAGCATTGCTATTTCATAATATTATTTGTAGTGTGATGGGAGGGAAGTCAGCAGACGTATAGGCTCCTTTATATCATTGACAAGTCAAGGGGATGATTAACGAGAGTACGAGACAATGTAATGGTAGGAGAAGGCCCACAGAAGTTAAACAAAAGTGCCTTCAGAATTTAGAGAATTCCCATGATCCATAGTAGGACCTCATTGTGCTTGTCTACTGTTTCTATTTTTGATTAGATTTATAAACACAGCACCACATATTTTCATGTGGCTCATAGCCCCAGGGCAGAGTGAGATTGACTGCGCTGAAACTGTGAGGCTTGTGAATTTCGGGCAAGGGATGGAGTGAAATAAGTAGTGTAATTGTTTTTGTGGAGTGACCGTGGGACCTCTTCTGTTCTGAATTACACATGGTTCAACCCTTTGACCCAACCAACCTCAGCAATGCCTGGTAGATCTCCTAAAGCTGTGCTGAAAGGTCCTATCAGTGACATGTTGGAACATTATCTGTCATGTGAGATGTGTGCCAACAACCATATTAAACTACATTAATTACTAGTGAGGCCATGTTTGTGACAATCTCAACTTCATTTAACCCATCATCATGTTAGTTATTGTTTAAACAGGAAGTACAAATGGGGACAATTTATGAAATCAAAATGTAGCACCAAAGTTTTCTTTAATAAATTGTATGTTTTACTTTGTTTTATTTCCCTTCTAGGTTTTTTTCACCCCTGGTGTTTTTGTTCTTGTCATCAGCTCTGCAGCTTGAGTTTTTTTGAGGGCTTTTCTATTTTAAGAGCAAGCACTGAAAAGCCTACTTCTCAGTAACTAAACGAATATACCAGTGAGATTGTTGTTTCTTTAAATGCAATTGTAAATGATACTGCGGTTGTCTGAAAACACTTGTTTTCTAGCAAGAAGCAAACATGTTAAGTGAGTTTATATATGTCTGAAAGATCATCTGTGGGTTACTTGCTTTACACTCCAGCAGTGGGAGGGACTCTGCATGGCAATGCTTGCACACCTCTGGATCAGGAGCAGAGCTTACATTTCTTTTTAGTTGTATGAAAATAATTTTCTCACAGGCCTGACCCTCTTGGTAGCAAAGCCTACTGTGAGTCCTCAAAAGGCACCCCAGTTTGTAGAAATTCAGAAGGACTCTTTGCACATGATTGTTTTCTGAAACAATTCTGAATTTTATAGGGGAAGAGGCCAAAGCTCTCCCACATGCTCCTGCGTGGGCAGTGCACAGGTTCAATCAGGCTTAGCTGTGCCTGGTATATTAGACTAGACAAAAGGGGTTACATCTTCCACCTACACACTGAGGTGCTCTTTTACAACAAGGCTTCTCCTTTAGCCTCATTGTCTAGCTAGAATAGGCTTAAACAAAGTGGGGGTTTATTTGTTTATTAATTGCTGCAGAGTCAGCTAAAAAAAAAAAACATTTTTGGCCCTACTAAGTGTCATTCTCTTCAGCAATGAAGAGTTTGCTCTCTGCAAAATCTAACGGAGTGCTTCAAGCAGACAGGTGCAAATTACAAGCTGTTTCTCTTTGGCTGCCATCCCTTAAATAGACAAAGTGATAGGCTAGGAGAAAAGAAGAGGTTTCAGCTCCAGCTGCATAAAGGAAAGACTTAACAGGGACTTAGCAGCTGGTTGCAAGAATTAAATGCTGTAAATAGACACTAACACATTTGTGTGTGTGTGTGTTCACAGAGGAATATGTGTTTAGTAAGGCTCCATCCCTTTTCATTCAAGAGGATCATTCTTTGAAAACTGTTCTGCTGTACGTTTAAAGGCTAATGCTCTCACTGAAGTGAATGAGAACAGAAGCCAACATACCTGTTCCTGTTTACCATCATTACACTCCTTAGAGCATTTCAGGTATTATTAGGTTCTTGGAGCCCTACCAGATGGACGATATTTCCAGATACTTGTCTTTTGGCTGTATTCAAACAAGGCCCCAAAGGAAAAAAAAAAAACAACCAAAAAAAACCCCACCAAAAAATCCCCTCAACAACCAACATCAAGACAACCAACCTACAAACAAAAACCATGGATGAATCTGCTGAGCTAGTTTGCTGATGTTAGAAACAGTTGTTCATATTAGGAACACCTAATTTAATTTCATGAAAGAGACATAACATGCCAGTATGTGTATGAATCTAAGGTATGCATTTCCTAAAAGGAACTAAAACTCTGTCATTCCAAAGTTGCTCTTCTTTTTGACTTCCAGCTTGCATGGGGACTGCTGTCTGGAAGCAGTAACTTTAACTTTAACTCTAAGGCTGCTGATGAGGTCTGTCTGTGTGATCTTCGTAAGCAGATAAGGGTAGGGAGACAGCTCAGAGCAGAGCTTGTTTACAGCAGGACAGAAGAAAACAGCTAGACATAAATGAGGGCTGACGGTTTCATGAAGCACAATTGGTTGATCACAGATTCAATATGACTGCCCTGAACTGAGCGATGATCCGTACAGTATGCAAAATTCACTTTCTTGCTGGTCTGTGCCCACCAGCCTTCCAGCAGCTTTCCCAGAGCCCCTCAGCCACAGCTTTGAGTGGAACCAGAGCTGAACGCAGCATTGTTGTACCCAATTCCTTTTGACAACAATCACATTCTTTTAAAAACTTCATAGGTTTTAGTTGTCACTGGTTATAAATGAGGGTTTTTTCCCTCGCCATTGCTGCTGCTGCTGCTGTTGTTGCGGTGCTCGCTGCTCTCCTGCAGATGCGAGTGCTGCAGGTTCTGGTACTCCCGTTTTCCTTTGTTTCAGTCAGTATCAGAAAGCAGGCGGTGCTTTTTAATGATGACGGTGTGTAAAAAAAAGCCTCTAAAGGTTTAGGTCACTTTTTGAATGACATGGTGACTACTCTGCACTGTGCTCAGACACTTTTAACTCGCCTTGTCTTTGCTTGTAATGCAGCATCACTCAAGGTAAAAAGATAGTAAAAAAATAGTTAAAAGGCAAGACTTTCTTTTTCAGCAACTATGGTGGAGATTTGAGATAGGATGAATTGCTATCAGCAGCAACATAACCTTTTAAACTTGACTTTGTAAGCAAAGGACGTCCCCTTTCTACGTGCTGGTTGTGAATAGACAGGTCTGATGTGCTTGGTTTGTGGATGCAAGTTGTACCCTCTCCACCACAGGTGTAAACAAGCATAGCCTTTGTATCTCTTAAGGCTGTGGCCTCAAGTTGTGAAACTTTTTTTTTTTTTTTTTTTCTTTAGGAATTTTTTTATGTTTATTTTTTGTTAATATTCTATAACTAGAATGGAGGCTTTCTGTATGGATGTGTGTTCACGTGCATTTGTCTAGGTATGCTCACATAATTGGACTTTGCTTGCAAAGAGCAAGTGGTCACTGAAAGAGTTTATTTAATTTGTTATTGGAAACCTAAGTTTTGCAGGTACATGTGAACTGATTAAAAAACATTTGCTTATGACATAAATTTGCATAAATACATTAACTAGTAGTGACCAATGATAAAATGAATATAAAATGCCACTGGATAATTTCCTACCTATTCTCTGATGAGAAGACAAAGTATCATAATGGTAGGGGGCTGGGAGGCTGGGGAAGGAAACCTAAAATGAAAAGGGGAAGAAAGAATGTTATTTACACTACTTAAAATTGCTCATGTGTAAAAAAGAGAAGGATGAGGAAATTGGCTGGAAATAGGTATGAAAGGAAAATGTCTTCTAATTTCCTCTGAAGCACAAAGTGACAAGAACATGTGTTGATATTACACAAAGGCCACCACTCAAATACTCTGTTATTCAGTTATGTTGAGAAGTAACCCTGAAAGAATTCCTCTCTGCTATTGAAAACCAGGTATTGCTTTCATTCTTAAAACATAAACTCATGAAAAATACATTTTCAAAACCTGATTGCATTAAGGGACAAGGGTATCATCTCTTTGTAGTAAGTAGGTATCACAAGCCTGTTACAACAACTACTTAAAAATATTAGTTTACATTTGACTAAAGTGAATATAGTCAGTTGTGCCACTGAAAAAAAAACAAATTTTGGTGTTAACTGTATTGAATACTTAAAAAAACCCCAAATCCAATACCCGAACAACCTCCTCCCTCCCAAACAAACAAACAAGCAAAAAAGCCCAAACGAATCCCCAAACAATAAAACACCCAAAACACACACATACACAAACACATTCCAAAACATCAAACCCTACTGCACATTTTTATTATATGCGGGGAGGAGGAATATATTTTTTTCTTCTTTTTACTATGAAAGAAGCTTGTGCATTTTACATCCTTAAGCAGTTGAAAATTTACTCTAGTCAATATAGTGTGCAATTGGTTTTGCTTGGGAAATCTGACATGGAGGAGGAATATACATAACGTAATGTAGATCGTCTTAATTCCATCAAAGTTACAGATGTGTACTGTTTTATACCATTGAAAATTTGTCCCAGAATTTTTGTCTTGATATTGTTTTCTTTAGCTGTTAACATGAAGGCTTTTTGTGTTGATTATTCACAGCATAATAAGGATAATTATCACACAGCAGTGTTACAAATACTTTGGAATCTTTAGAAGTGACTCAAAATTTTATGGCATGCAGGAATGCACCAATGCTTTAATATTGCAAAACAGATATAATTTTAAAGATACTAACTGAATTAATATATATTTTTAAATGATTTTTCAGTTGTGAAAAAATCAGAAGCAGTAGGGTAAATTTCTGAACCTATTGAACTCCTGTCAAAATTATCATTAACTTCAGTTGTTCTGCATGTGGTTTGTAGGAACGGTTTCTCTTATTGTATTTATTTATTTTAGTTTTCAGAATGTGTCTGGTCTTTTTTACACATTTGCTTTTTAGTAGCATATTGGTCTTAATTTAGAGGAAGTCCACTGTTTCCAGATTAACATATATGTGTGTGTGCATATATACATGTATAGCAATGAGGATATTAATATCTATATTAATTTGTCAGTGGTATGGTCCAGTTATTTTTGACAGATTTATTGATTGTGTCTGCTGCAAGCACTGTTTTTCTACTGGAAATTGACACCCACAATCAAATGGAAAAGATGGATGCTGTAAAAATGCAATTTTTGAATGATTCTTGTAATTAATCCTTTTGTATTGATGGTTTCCAGGAGCTATGTTGCCAGGAGTGGTCTTTATCACTGGACAATTATGCAACTGGCTTGAAAAAATAATGCTGGTTTTGGAAACTGCTATGTGACGTTCTAAAATAAATGGGTCTGAACTGTTTTCTTACTTTGGTTTTGGCTTTGATGAATACTCCCAGATGTGCTTTGTCTTGGTAATTTTTGCCTGTTTTGATTGTCAGCATCTGTGATAGGGGTCTGTAGCCATGTATGAGACCACATGTGACTCTTGCCCACTGCTGCTTGAGGTATTCTACAAAACCAGTGCTTAGCACCTGGGCCTTCCTTAGGGTGATGTGACTATATATTTTTTGGGCCTTGCTTCCCCATGAGAATTGCTATAAAACTTGCCAGAGTTCAGTTCCCCCAAGATCTGCTGCTTAATTTCACTACAGCCGTTGTTGGCATCTCTCTAATATTAAATGAACTTTTCATTGTTGCAATGAGTCTTGCTTCCTCTGTCCCCTGGACCATGATCAGTTTTTTGTGACACCTCATTTAAAATTGTTTTGGTGTTATTTTTATTCTATTGCGTTGTACTAAAGGGTAGAGCTCATTCATTTTTGCTGCTCTATGATGAACAAATAAACTGGTTACATAAGTGGACTTAGAAAACAGGAGAATGGGGGATGTCAGGGAAGTCTGTCTGTAAACATGCTACATAACTAAAGTTTTCTAAATGAAATGCTGCCGTTCTGCAAGTGAAATAAAGCAGTTGCTTTTGAATGCATACTGAAAGACAAGTCTTATAATGTTCTTCATTTGTTGAGGTTTCTTTGCATTAATTAAAATTGGGGAAAAACAAAGTATTTTAATGTGACCTTCATTTGGCATTTGTTTTAACTTTTCTTCTATTTTATTTAATTCTTCCACTTCTGTTGTTCAATTAGTGTTTGACCCCTTTAGCAGAGATTTAAATTAAATGACATTTCAATGCCATCCCATATTTAAAATACTGTGTTAGTTGTGGATCATAAAGGATGATCTTCGTTCTTTAGCTAATTTATTCATTTAACAATTTCCCTCCAGAAGTTCCAGCAGAAGGCTCTGAAGCAAACTAAGCAGAAGAAATCCAAGTCGGCTGAATTTCTGATGGGTGAGCCTTGCTTGATGAGTTATTGCTCATAATTTGTGTAAGGATTAATTAACTAATTACAGACAAATGGCTGTGGGCGAAATTTTGCTCTTGCTTGTCAGGGTGCAATTTGTAATTATTTTAATCATTTATTCTTTTTTTTTTTTTTTTTTTTTTGAGTTAATTTTAACCTAATTCTGTTTTGGCGACATTTGAGGACGATACACTTGAGTCTTTCAGCTAAGGAATTACTAGAAGGAATTTTCTGCTTGTCATTGAAATACACTTTGCTATAATGTGCTCTTCTGACCTCCTTGTTTTCTGTAGTAAAAGAAGAGAGAGCAGCAACAGAAGGCATTGAAAATCCAGCTTTTAACATCAGCAGCACAGATCTTTCAGCATATCAGCCTTCAGAAGAGAAAGTTATTAGACATGACAAGCCAGATAGCACCCTTGCAGCTCACCAACAAAAACTCGGGCTGCAAGCCCATGCTGAACCAAGAGGTGAGACATCAAACCCGATTAGCCTCAAACGCAGCGACAGTGGTTGTGTTCCCCATCCAACCTGCACACTGAGGCCTGTGCTGGGCGTTCCCATCCCGACATGTCCAAGCAGGCGCCAGTGCAAACCCTGGGTAGGAAATCCAACACGCTGCCAAAAACATGGGCTGTCTAAATATTTAGAGACCCAGGCTTTGTCTCCACACTCAAGTGACTCCCTGTAACGGGTGCAGGTTGTGCAGGGCTCTCTGCCAGTGGGAGGGAGTGCAGAGAAACACAATGCTCATGGCAGTGCTTACCCCTAATTTGGATTGAGTTGGGCTTTGGAGGAACTGCAGCCAGTCTGAGCACACAGATGCTGCTCCCTCACTGGCTCCCAAGCACTGAGTAGTTTTAAACAGCTTACAGATCCATGATTGATTGTTGTCCTTAAGTCTCCCATACGCCCTCAGTCAGTCGGCATCTTGCCTCTGCTTCATCTTTCATAATTTTTTTTCAACCAGTATTGCTCAGATGCTTGGAGCAGAGTCCCTTTCATTCAGCTTGTCCAGGGGAGCAAACCTGGCTCTTCAGCTCAGTTTTGATGCAGCATCCAAAAGAGTTGCTGCCTCAGGAAACAATTTCTGTTTATTATTTTGGTTTATTCGAACTAGAATAATATTCATTTGATGTCAGTTTTCCTTTTGCAGAGGTTTGATATCTTTTAAATTAATATTTAATTACTCCATTTTGAATTATTATTATTGCTGGACGTTACAAAAAAATGGTTATTTTTACTTAGTAATCCAGTGAGGAAGAAGGTGAGAAAAAGAATTTAAAGGCATCTTGAGAGCTGTGAAGAAAATCTTGGGCAAATATTTAGCTTAAAACCAAAAATTCCTAAAGTCAGACTCAAAATCTTCCCTAAATGCCCATTAAAAAAAATGTACCTTATTGGACTGTGTGGTCTCATTAACTTCTAGTGGACTGTACTCATGCATGAATATGCAAATGTGCATCCAAGGGCTGAGACCTCCAAGATACCAAAATAACTGGTCTGGCTTTGAATAGTCCTGATCACCCAGTGTTTCCCTTCAAACGTGCAAGTTGCAATGCTGCTTGCTAAGTACTCTTGTGTGCCAGCCCAGGTATTTAAATGGGTAAGTGCAGCCTGGTGAGCAGACCTTCAGGCATTCACTTCTAAAATGTTGGACCTTGTTGTGTTAAGATTTTATCCTTACGGGACTGGAGAGCCTACGGCTCCTAATGGCTTCTTGCAAAATTAGGTTTGGCTTTCCATTTAGGCTTCATGTGACTGTGCAGCGCTACACGGAGCAAGAATTCTTCGTCTTTCCTTTGCAGCCTGTCAGAACAGTGATTAAGCAGACAAAGGGATTGATTGTTTTTTAATGAAATAGTCTATCTGGCAAAAAATGAAGTCAGGCTCGCTGGAGACTATCCATGCTTTCAGTCGCCTCTTCAGAAATTCATGAATAGTTCCCTCAAGAAAACAACACATTTTTTTAAAAGCCTGAAATGCGTTTTTAAACATTTTGATTTTTCATCCTAAGTAGCACTTTGTTCAAAAAACCCTAACTGAATATAATCTTTGTGAAAGGACTAGGAATTGTGACATTTCTCCTGGAATGCAATGCCTTGATATGTTGCTAAGTGTTTCTGTAACGAGAGAGGAAATCTTGCTGAGAGTTGGAAAATTTTGTTTCCCAACACTGTGTCTCCCTCCTCGACCTTCTGTTCATCCAGCTAACCAAAACATCAGTTATTCACATAGCTCTGCCGCTAAGTGAAGCAGCTATTAAAAAAAATAATCATCCATTTATACAATCATAAAAAAGTCTAGATTGAAAAAGATCTCTAGAGATCATCTAGTCCAATCTTGCATTAAATTATTCTTAGTCTAACTTGTGTCAGGACTTGTTTGGTAGTCACAAGGACTAGTTCAAATTTATCAAGGGCTGTTGATAAAACAACATCTTCAAGCCTGAAACCTGGGAAAAAACTTTTCAATACCTCATGAGCTAATTTTCCCCATTCCCAGGTGTAATAATACTTCATTAAAGAGGGAAAGAGAAAAGCCAACTGCATAGGTAAATATAGGATTACATTAATGTAGTAATGCAGAAAGGGTCACATTTCACAGTCCTCAGTGAAGACTAGGTCTACAGGTAATTTATGCCTTCATGCATCACTCTGTTAATGTCTGGGTCCTCCAGAGTCCAGGGGGTCAGTTCCTGAGCCTTCTTGCCTTTGCTAGCTCCATGTTCATAGACGCTTTGCCTAGATGGTGCCACTTCAGCTCACAGCAAAACCGCATGTGGTGTTGAAAGCTACTGCCATCCTCTATCATAGGGGAAACTCTTCCACAGCATTCTCTCCTACCCCTCAGCTCCTAAGAGCCACTGTGCAGTTCAAGAGAAATATTTTAGCACAGAATTCTCCCTTTTTTTCCCCTAGGAGGCAAGACTTGTACCATGCTGGAAGGTATTTGTTAGGAGGATCTGCCCACACACCAAGCACAACAGCATAACCTGTGTAAAATAAGTGGTTTAGACCGTATAGTACTATCTTTCCTTACTCTCCTTTTTTTCTTCCCCAGATGCTAATAAAATACTCTACCTTTTGGGATTACCTCCCCTTTACAGTTGTTGGGTGCTCTTCCAGCTCTCAGTCCCCAGGCTTAGGTTCAATTCCTTGCTCAATGGGGAATGGCATTTGTCAATTCTAATGCTTGGTGTTTAACTGTATAACTTAAAACCAGTTATAACCTTAAGCACAATTATTTAATCACAGGATTTAGCAGATTACACGTTGAGAACACTATATGAACATCAGGCTGGATTTTCAGGCTAAGCACTTGGAGGCAAGGCACCGAGATGGCATTGCCTTTCCATTATCTTTCCACACATCACCTGTGTTGTTAATGGCAGCAAATAATAGCTACAGGGGTTGCTATCATTTCCTCCTCCTTGCAACAGTGTCACAGACTGTTCCTCTGTCAGCAATTGCTAGAGGGAAGTGTTCTCTAGAAAAAACTCCACCTACTTTTGAGAAGTCTTGCACACCTCCATGCTAAGGATATTAGGAATTAGTGTAAATAGTCTATATGTAAATAGCATGTTCAAGACAGCCTTAAAACCTATTCCTAGAATTTGCCTAAGTCTGTGCAGGGCGTTGCTCTGCAGAACATGCATTACTTGGCGATGAGATGGAAAGTGGAGAGGTCCATGCTACTGTAATTTGCCTACATCTGCCCTCAAAGAGCTTAATTCACATGTATGATTGTGCTTTTCCATTCTCTTTGCTCCCATAACTTTTAGAATATCTCGTAAAAAGAAGAGTTTGTGAACTGATTTTTGTTTGCAAGAACCTTATTAAATCTTTTTGGTATGTCTATTCAGAGACTTTTTCACCAGATTAGTGGGGATTATTCTTGTGATTCAGAGTGCAAGGTTCCTGCACCCTTTTCTTGTGGGGAAACTGAGGCAGAGCATAAGTCCACTGCTGTCACCCTGCAGACAGCAGAGGAAATAAAAATAAAAGCTTTGATCGCTGGTCCATTCCTCTCTTTATTAGGCCATTCTGTATCTTTCACTGTCCTATTTTCCATGATGGACAAAATTCCAATTTCATCATCATTTCATCAACAGTAGACCATTGTTCAGGACTAGGTGATTGAGTAACTTTCTGCTGAATGCTTTCCATCATTGGTGAAGACCTGTTACTGTTGTTAAATGTTGTAGTGGCCCAGGGGAACTGGCTGACTATTTACTCAGATTAAATTCCTGATTTTTCAGCCAGCTAATTGGCTGCAGTGGTTTCTTACCCTATTTTCTCTTGTGGATTCTATGCTGACTCTTTGCTGATTGCTCCCATCACCTTCATCTATTTCACATATTGGTTGTGAAATTAGGTTCATCTAGCAGCAACCTTTTCTTTGCCACAATTGTGCAATTTTTTTATTTCTTAAAATACTCAGAGTTTCCTCTTGGCTAGATCCAACCAATACTTCTGCCTTTCTTCTCCTCATCAAAAATTGAATTTGCAGAGATTTTCATTTTAGCCATCTTAGTGGGAGGTCTAACAGACAAATTTTTCTGGGAGAAACATTTGGGGTTAGATTATCTGAATCTACAGTGACAAGAACCTATGTCCACCAGCTTCTCAGTTTTCCGAAACCTGATCTGAAAGTGAGCGAATATCAGTTTTTCTCTCTTCTCCAGAGGGGTTTAAACCCAAAACACTTTGTAGTGTCCTAGTGTTCAGGCTGGCTTGGTAAGGTCTCTGCCCAGCAAAGGGCTTCCAGCAAACTGTCATGAGAGGAGTACCAAACCTCTAGGAATTACACTGTCTTTTTGACAGAGAAGACAAGGACAATTGCTTAACTTCAGATGGAGGATGTATGTCACAAGCAATCCCTGAACACAAGACTACTGTACTTAGCATTTTATTATAGGCCTGTAAAACAAATGTTAATATATTTTAGCATTTGATACATTTTGTGCTCAGCTGCTGTGATCAGAAAATGTGCTAGTGGCTTACACCAGTTTGTACTATTTAGTGTTCACCACAGACACAGAGATACACAGATTTGATTCAGCTAATACTACATAAAGCTCTGTGCATTGGCACTTGTCACATTGCCACAAGATTGGTAAAATTTCCAGGCCATCCATATGGAGAGAATATATGTCAGATCAAATTAGAATGTGATCTTTCTGGGATGTTAACCACACATACAAGCTGCAGAATCCAGGGATGGGGCTTTTTGAGCATAGTTCCACTGCACGATCTGCCTTCTAAGCTGGTGGTTGCATAGACACCTTTGGAGACTGTGATGATTTGTGGCTTTTGCATGGAACATGGAAGAAAGACTAATTGTGTTCTCCTGTGTCCTATGCGCTTGTAAAAGACTAGAGGCAGTCTGACTCCAAATATTAATAATTCAAGTTAAAATTGACTCCAGATGACAAGAAGCATTCATTTTTCCCCCTATCATACCCTATACACAAATCTTTTTTCAAAACTAGATTATCTTCTAAATTCAAAAGCTCTAATTAATTCTACCATTTTATCTGCAACAGGCACTGTTAACATCTCATATCACGCTCCAATAAATTTGCCCACAGAGATTAACAACATCTGAGGAGGGGAAAAAAAAAAAAAAAGGAAAGAAAAAAAGGAGGGAGAGAAGCTTTTTTCGATGGAAGACCAGGAAATAGTCTTCTAATTAGCCCAGGTACAGAATGGCATTAACATGGCTGGACTGCTTCTGGGAACAAATTAGTGTCGATGTGGTGCTCTGCTGCATCACCTCCAAGCTGCAGAGCTAGGCTGGATGTGCCTAGCAGTGCTGCATGTGTCCTACAGGGAAAATCCCACTGTAAAATCCCTCTCCAAAACTAAAGTAGAGAGAAGCCTTTGCTAAGAAACACTTATTGATGAAGGTTGTTCAACTATGGCAGGACAATATAAGCCCCTTCTTGCTCAAAAATGTAACTGGGCAAGGACCTTGATATGGAAATACGCAGACAAAAGAAGAGCTTCATGAAGGAGCCATGTGGGATATCAAGTTGAAAAAAATATCAGCAGGTGCATTGAATTCAGTCCCTACAGAGAACTGGAGGCTGAAGCTTTTTCAACAGAGTCTAATTTCATTCCAAAGAAGTGGTCGGTGCCTACTGGCAAGACAGTAAACACAGGTGAGAAAATAAGCATCTGCTGGAAATTTATATTTGTGCATATGAAGGAAATGGGAGCTTGTGACACTGACAATTTGTGTTGGACAAAATTATTTGCATAAAGGATGGGACCAGAAATATGAATCAAAACTGTACCCTTTTTTTTTTTTTTTCCTTAAAGAATGGCAAAGTTTATATCTAATAATTCAAGTTCTATGTATGTGGTTCCATGCTTTCTGATTCCAACAGGGACTTTGAAATGGAAATGCCAAACCCCATATGCAGGGCATGATGGATCACCATGTATGCATAGGAATAAAAGGGTTGTCATTGGAAGTAATTTTGCGTTGAATTACACAATGTGTAATCCAATTGAAATCAGCAGAATGGCACAAGGTGTAATGTAGTGTGCAAAACGTGATCCATTGCATGCAATTTTAACAACAGGGATACCGTGCCACTCATCTAAGTAATGTGCTAAAATTGAATTTGTGAAAGGTAGGGGGAGAAGAATCGTGAAGAATGGATGCATTTTATAATTGGGAAATACTTTTTCAGAAACAGACAGAATATATATTTTTAAGGCTAATTTATTACACTTGGAAATTGTTTGCTTCATAATAGCTCTGATAGATCCTCAAAATTTTGCAAGTTCCCTCACTGGCATAGAGTAGCACCAGCCAAGCCTGTCAGCCTGGGAGCACTCAGTATCCATTTTTCCCCATTGACATGTGTCATATTATCTAATAGCGTTCCTAAATGAACTCCATCATCAGTAAATCTTTTTCTCACGCCTTCGACCAACACTGTGTCCCCAGGAAAAGTAGCAGGTCTCACACTGGCATCCCTTGGCAGAGTGCCCTCTGTTGCCTGCAGGAAAAAAAAAAAAAAAAAAGGGAAAAAAAAGGAAAAAACCCTACTAATTCCCGTACTGTACCTTTGCTTAAACAGCAGCAAAGGTGGCAAGTCTTCCAAGAATGGAGTGGGGGGCAAAAATAGCGTGTGCCATGAGCGCAATTTGGTGTTTTTCAAGCATCGGGGCAGGCTCAGGACAGTCTGCACTGCTCAGCGTCCTGTCAAAGCTGACAAGTGAGTTTATTCAAGGCTTGCAATACAAACATAAGACACAGTTATCTGATTTACTCATTACCTACGGTCTCTGCTGAGGATAAGGTAAGTGACATATGATACCTTTAAAACTTTTTAAAAATTGAGAAGTAGCCTGGTGTTGGTAACGTGTAGCAGGCTGTGTTTTCAAGATAAATTCTGCTATCCAGTTTCTTGCTTAATGCTTTTCAGTTTGAGGATGCCATTAGCTGTAATTTTTTATTGAATAGTGCTTGGCATTCATGACAATTTGAGACTCCATGTAAAACTCGCTACCACTTTCCCATATAATATTTGGTAATCTGGAATATAGCTGCACTCTCAGAAAAGTTATTTTAGATCTGCAATAGAAAATCTTTATCTCTACTTATAAACACTAATGTTAGATATAAATCTAAAATAACAAAAGAGTCTTAATTAAGGCATTCAGCAGTTATTTAGACTGATCTAGGTTACGTATAGATTTAATTAAAGGTATTTGTAATGGACATGAGCTGAGGTAAATATCATGGTGACAAATATGGTTCAGTAAGGACAATTAAAAACCCAAACTAAAAGTATAACTTCTGGTTAACTCACAATAATTCCTTTTTTTTTTTCCTTGCCAAAATGAGAATGCAGACCTAACATTGTTTTGTAGATAACATATCAATTCACTACAAGACTATAATTTTATTTTTAACATCTTCATAACATTTAGATCTAAGTAAATCTAGCAACACAAAATTTTGGTATAAAAACTCATAAAGTTTTCTTGTGTAAGTTTCAAACTTTCCTACATTATTTTACACTTCTAAATCATCGTTTAAATGAAGTAAGAACCTATAAACTCACTGGAAACCAAATCAATTTTTCGCTGTCCAGGAACTCTCACTATTTATGCAGTTTTGGTTGATGATTTTTATTTTTTTAACTTCTGCATTCTGTGAGCTTTTTTTAAGGTGAAAGGCTTCTTTCTCCTCTCTTATTCTAGAATAATTCTTTTGAATGAATTTTTTAGGGTTCTTTAGAGAATTTTTTCAAAGTACAGAATAGAAGCAAAGGCCTGTATCTATAAAGAAGCAACTTGCAGATATCAAACTTTATCAATGTAGGTATGAAAACAGGTGAGTGGGAGTGCTAGTCACATGACCCACCATGACTTGAGGAAGGATAAGTGAAGTAGTTGAAAATGCAGGAGCTGGGACCCTTGTATTCCATTTCTTTAAATCCCAAGTCGTAGTTCTTTCTGGCCAAGTCGAGGTGGGCACCTCTCTTAGACAGGATCCAAGTCTGACCCCAGGATGCTGCTTTGGCTCTCATAAAGAAACCCAGGAATATGGTAGCACAAAAGCTTAAGTTTGGCCTGCCCACAGGGCCATATCTATTAGGTAAAATGAAAAGTATCCCGAGGGAAATCAGTTCTGTTGAATGAGTGAGTTCCCTAATAGGAATTGCTGTTGAAATCAATGCTTTAAGAGAGATGTGGGAAAGAAGGACTACTCTTTTCCATTTCTAGCTGCACCACTATGTTTTGAGAGCACTTTGGGTCAGAATGCTCTCTCAGACTGGAATTTCATCTTTCCAAAATACCTCTGTCTTATTCTATCTTATGCAAAAGACTTTTATGGCTTGCCTTGTGTATTGGGTCTGGCTGAGCTGGAGTTCATTTCCCCACAGTAGCCCTCAGAGCGCTGTGTTTTGCATTGGTAGCTAGAAGGGTGTTGATAACACACTGGTGCTTTGGCTGCTGCTGAGCACGGCACCAGCACTGTAACATTCCTTCCTTAGTTGAGGGCAAGATCCTTGAAGGGGACCCAAGTAGGCCAGCTGACCCGAACTGACCAAAGGGATATTCCATACCATATGAAGTCAGCTCAGATATAAAAGCTGAGGCAAGGAGCAGGAAGGGGGGCATTCACTGTTTCCAGTGCCTGCCAGATGAGGAACCATTATGCGTCCTGAAGCCTTGCTTCTTGGAAGTGATCATCACTGCTGATGGGAAGTAGAGAATAAACCAAGTTATTTTTTTATTTGCTTTAGCTCATGCAAGCTTTTGCTTTGCTTCTGCTTTAATGCTTTAATAAACTGCCTTATCCCAGCCCACCATTTGTTTTCCATCTTACTCTCTCCCCTGTCTGGCTTGGAAGGGGAGTGATAAAGTGGCTGGGTGGGCACCTGGAGTCCCGCCAAGGTCAACCCACCACGCCTTAGTAATGCCCAGTAATGTTCTACCAAGTTACTGATAGACATGTGTTGACCATGCTGCTGTCTGAAATGGGATTTGTTACATAGCAAGACAAGTTTGCACAGACCATACCCTGCATACTGTCTTCTAAAAAAAGATGGCTCTTGCCAAATTTTTTTTTCTTTTATCTTGAAGATCCAGCACCACTCTGAAAACAAGCACCAGTAATTATTGCTTATTCAAGCTTTTAGTAATCAGTCACCTGGCTATTAATAATTCCTTAATTTTTACATTGGTCAGGAGACAACAGATCAAACAGAGTTTTGTCTATTCTTTCATTAAAACAAAAACCTAGATCAATAGTACAATATGAAAAGAATAGTTGCCTGTTATACAAATTCCATGCTATATCTTTGATGTGTAATTGATACAGACAATGTGATCGCTTTGTGGCGTAGAAGATGATGTAGAAATGCAGCTTAGTCATGCCTTTCCTGTGTGGTATTCTCAGGACATAGACTGCATAATTGACTACAGACATCTTAGTTTAACAGGCATCTTTTAAGTTTCATCCCGTCCTAGTAATATGTATACAGTCCCATGGGCTATATCCAAGGATTATGCTAATTTTATTAGCAACTCCTCTTGCTTTAATTAAACTGTATAAATTCCCACCTGGTCACTGTTGTGCTAACACCCTTCTTTACATTTTTATTTTAATTTATAGATAATCTGTGGTTTTGCACTTCAATTCTGATTTCCTGAATGATCCATTGCATTTTCCCCATGAAATAACACAATTTTGAGGGGTGAATGGCACTTCAAATTGAATTAATGGGTTTGAGGAAGCCTCTGGGTCAAAACAAAGACCCAAGTTTCTAAAGTTGGCTAAGCCTTTTTAGGAGCAGGTATTCAAAGTAACTTGTTCTCTGAAAGCACCAAGCTATACTCTGCTGTTCAAAATACCAGCAAGTAAGCTCTGTATTACCATTTACTGTGTCTACACCACAAAGTAGAGCAATATGAATTCCTCAGTGGACTGTTAATTTACATGTTATACCCTTTCAAATATTTCCGAAAGAAAATGTGAAATGATTAGTAATCCATTCACATGCTCACAAAACGTTATTAGCAAAATGCCTTGGGCAGTATGTTATGTTGACTAAAATTGATAATTTTGTATTTTAAAACTAAAGAAACTTCTACTGTCCCTGACAAATTTTAGGACCTGCCCAGAGCCCAGACCTCCTGGTCTCACCAATTTTCAAGGTGTAAGTCGAGCTGAGGGGGAAAACCACCAAAACCACTACTAACAGCACCTCCCCACACACCCTCAGAGACGTGACCTAAGGTTTGCAGTGATTTCAGCAATTCTGAAAGCCCCACTAAATGTCTTCTGTGGAGTCCAGCAGTTTAAAATAGCTCACTATCTATAAAATCACTATAAAGAGGTGATTCTGGTGTTTTCCATTCATTCTGCTTGTGTAGGTTTTAAACTGTGTATGTTACTCTGAAGAAATCAAGCCTGATGGTTCTTTTTACTTCTGTATAACTGTCTGTATCCAACTGCATGTGGTTCTTACAGAGCCAAAGCCCTGGACAAAATATCTCATACTCCTCAAACTGTTCAGGTTGTTCTTTCTTTAAAGAAGATCAAAAAGCAAGCTATTTAATGGTAATTGTCAGTGTATCTCTTTCTTGAATAATGGTTTCCATGTCTTGCAGCCTCAAATATAACATGACATTTCCTCCTAAATGTCAATTAATATGTCCAGAGCATTTGTCTCAAAGTCTAGTCCTCAAAGTTTCACACCAGACTCACATGGGATATTAAAATTCAGTAAAAGCTGTTGTGATTGTAAGATTGTGCAAAAAGCTTATGCAAGAGCTCAGTATTGTTTCTATGGGTGCAGCATACTTTCCAGCAATTTACATTTACAACTATGAAGTGACTGAATAAAGAAATGCATCACCATTATCTTTTTTAGCACATAGGTGAATTATTTTACCAACATATGAAGGGGTGTTCATATAACATCACGGTGCTTTGTGCTAGAGAAAAACAATTACAGTGAATAAGGTAGAATGGCTCTGTTATTGCAGTACATAAGACTTTGATTACATACTGCCAAGATTCATACCAGCCTAGTAGTTGTTGACAGATAAAGTAACAAAAATGAAACTCATTTATTTTTTCTTTATTGAGACCTCAAGGTAAAGCAAATTTTCAGTTCTTGTACTTACTACATTGAAGGAACAGAGACTGACAGTCAAAATGTGCCAGTGTAGAAATATAAATTAAACCTAGTTTCATATCAAAGTTTCATTTAGTCTCTGAAAAGGAGCTACTGCTTGGATTATTTTTGATCCTAAAACAAATACACTGTAGACAACCATAGTGTATTTAGGATGAATTAACCCCCTCATACATTTAGCTTTTATATATTTGCCAGGATATAGACCAGTGTCGATTCAAGCAATTTTAAAATTTGTTACGGACATAATTATTTTGTATATTTTTTTAAATTATAATTTACTGTGTTTGCAAACCCAGTGAACATGTGGATGGTTTTAATAGTGTAACATTTTTGCTGAAGGAAGGACATATTTTGAGGAAAAGGTCCATCCTCCCTCCTTATATAAGGAAAAATCTTCTGGTTTTTATCCTGAGTTCCTCTAGGCAGCTAGATGCTGCATTATTTCTTGGTAAGTCTAACAAATGACTTTTTGGTAAACTTGTTTATTTTCTAAAGAACAGATAAAATTAGCTGTTAAAATAGAAAGTGCTAAAATGATTTGGTTATCCCATCAAAATCTTAGATTAGTTATCTAGTCCAACTGAACATAATTGCAGTTCAGATTAATGAGGCAGTATCCTAGTATCTCCTCTGTAATTAAACACTTTTCTGGTTGAATACAGTATTAAAGATGCACCAGACGTTGAAACCTCAGTGGTGAAATTTAAAACTGTTGAAACTGAAGGGGTCAGCTGTGAAACACAAATTCCTCTGAAGTATGGATAATTCACTTGTACAATGTGTTTCAAGAATAATTTGGCTTATGTTAGGGGTGCTGGATTTTTTAAAATTTTTCTTATCTTTCCGTCATCTAAATTTGAGAATTTTTTCTCATTAGTTCCTGAGCAAAAGTAACATAAAGTGCACTTGTTTCCAGAATTACCTTTTCTGACCTTTCACAAGAAGATAATTGCAGTACTAGTAGGCTTAGAGGACTTGTTAAAAAAATTAAGCTTGTAAAGTAGCAAAAAATGCCCCTTTGCTTGCTGGTGTCGATTTCAAAATTAACATTTTAGTTCATGTGCTTCTAATAATCGCTGACCCTTACTTCATGTGCTTTCCACAGGAAATGAATACAGCAGAAATTACTTTGACCTGTTGATGGATGAGGAAATAAACCCAAGGCAGTGTGGGATGGAGGTCAGTGAAGAAGGTGAGGTAGAATTAAGTATGTAATTTTGGTGTCAGAATATTCTTTTCCATTCATGAAAATGAGGTGACAGAGATCACATATGCAGTTCTATTTAAATATTGAGGTTTACAATTTAAATTCTGAGCCTTAACTGCTCTGAACAGGATAGGCAGTATACACAGTCTTTGATCAAGGACAGTGAGTTAATGGGCGGGTAAAAATGAGTCTGTGCTGCATTCACTCTGCTACTGTAGCAAAAAGAAGCACGCTCCAAGAGCATTGTCTACACCATGTTCTCTTTAATTAATGAAGTTAGTCCAGATCTGAGTGCTAAGCTGTAGTTTTTTCGCAACCCTGCTCCCAAAGTCCTCCTTGGAGAGCAATTTTATTACTGAGTTGAATGTGTGTTTGCCTAACAGAAGGAAACCCCAGACTGCATAAAAGTGCATGAGGAGGCTTTCTTGTAATTTTTTCCCCCCCCTGGTTTATCCAAGATGTTTAGCTTTGCTGTCTGGGGATGATAGGGATGGGTGGGAGGGTGCAACTCTGCAGAGCTGGAAGAACAGAAGTTATGCATAGGTATGAGAGAGATTAACCACGAGGTATTGTCTAGTAGAGGAAATTCTCCTCTGCTGTCATGGCTTTTAGATAAAAAAGGGTGGGAACGGGCCTGCCTGAATTTGCATGGACTTAAGTAAGAACATCATCATGGTAATGAAGTGCTTAGCTATGCACCGAGTGCTTTGGCCCAGCTCCTGTTGTTAAGCCCTAACAACCTGATAGCACGCAAGATCCAGCTCTCCTATGTTGTGTTTCTAGTCCTTTGGTTTTTTTTTTTTTGAAGTGTGTGCTTATTTGTACTGCAGAGACTCTCTAGATGTGCAGATGTAGTCAGATTATAAAAAGTTATCTACTACATAGGGTCTCAAAGTAGTTCAGTTCTGAAATTCATGAGAAACTTTGAGGACATACGGAGGTTTTAAACTTTTGAGACAAAAACTTGTGTAACTGAAAAATCCCCAGCCTATAATACATGTCAGTGACTTGAATTTCTGTGTTCTGGTAAAAAAAAAAAATCAGGTTATCAAGATTGAATTACATCTAATCCCTATAATTTCCCCATTCATTGTGTAGTGATAATACCTTGGTGTTACACAGCAGTGTAATACCTTGGAAGTCAACTTCTGATTTAGAGTTTTCAAATGAAAGATCTTTTTCCTGTTGGTCCTGCATTGGTTTATCCTGTGAGTAGTCTTTGTGAGTCAAGACCTGCTTCATAACCAGAAAATGAAAAGCAGATTAAATTTCTGTATATGTACATATGTGTCTAGTGGAAACATAAAGGATATATGTAAAGTATAGTTCTCACTGGGAGAAAACCAGTTCTCTTGACTGTGTTGAAGAGGCTGAGTGATACACTTAACCTTAAATGTTGATTTTGTATTTTGTGGTAGGGGTTTTATCTATTTATTTATTTTAAATTTGGGAACAGAAGAAGGCTCTTAGAAAGTCCACTGAGTTCTTGGTTTTGGAGTTGGGGGGGGCAGTTTTAGGCAATTTCGTATCGTGCTAAACCTGAGGTCCATGTGTAAACAGCTGTCCTTTGGTGTTCCTCCTTTTTCCTCCTGGCAAAAATGTCACTCATATTGGGGTAACACTTGCTTATTAAAAGTCTGTTAGCAACAGTATCGGCTGCAGAGCAGTTTTAATGGTATATTTACCAACACCTCTGCCAAGAGCAAGCCTTCTACTTTGGAGGTATTCAAAAGCTTCCTGGACAGGGTTCTGGACAATTTAGCTCTAGGTGGCTCTGTTTGAGCAGGGGCAACTGGGCTGACTCCAGAGGTGACTTCCCATCTTAACCAGTCTGATTTGGTAATATTCACAAACCAGGCTCACTGGCTTCCTTTTTCTTGTAGAAGTGTTAAATAAGCGGAACTACATTTGTATGTAGTGGATGGAGATAAAAGGATGGTCAGAACTGCATGGTCCTCTGCATGGCCGTCCCCTAACTGGAAACCACACTGATTTATCTCCTCATTCCAGCCAGCAGCTTGTCACAAGCAAGAGCCAAAACCAGCAAAAGATGAAGAAATCAGGGCACATTAAAGTTAAACCCTTCTTAGGACTTAAGAAAGTCAGGCCCAATGCCCAAAGAGAATAGCTGGTGAAAAGTAAATCTTCAGCCACAGATTCTTCTTTAATGGGTTATTCTATGAAAATAAAGATATTGACAATTATTTTCTCTACCTTTGATAAATTATATTTGTTTTGGAAATTTTTCTGAGTTGTTAATGCTCTGAGAACAAACAACTTCTCACCATGGATTTGCTTGACCCCTTCACCAGGGGGACACTTCGATGTTAAATGTAACAGATTCTGTACTTTCAAAAGAGGTTTGCAGAAGCCACCACCTTCTTTGAATGCTCAGTGTAATAGGAAAACTTGGCTCTGAAATTTCATGGTAAAGAAAATTTATTCTTTGAGATTCTATCGAGCACTTTAAAAGAGCCACCCAAGGTTGCTTGTAGCTGTACTTCAATCCACCTGTCCTGTATGCATTTCTTTGGCCTTCTATCTGCCTATCTTCATTGCCAGCTTAGAGAAGTCACAATCTGAGAGATCTGGAGAGAAGACAGTCACACTTGCTCATTTCACCCTTGAATATAGACCCTTTAGGTGATATTTTTTTTTTTTTTAGGTCTCATGGAAAAAGGTAAGTGTGCTTGTCTTTTGCTGCTTTTTAAAATCTGCAGATATTACTGACAATTCTCATGACTGACCAGCCACAAAATCAAAATTCATAGTGTGCTGTAATTACTTATACTAGATAATATGTTAGTATTATGGAAAGAAAGGTAAAATTTCTGATGAAGATCCAAAAGAACATTAGAATAGAAATTGGATATTTTGATTTTCATTGAGAGTCAAACAGAATTCATCTGACAATTTGAATATAAATAATTTCAGCTAGTCTATTAGCAGAATTAATAAAACAGTTTCCGTCCAGGTCAACATATAATTATGCTCACTATTTCAAAATATATGATTATATATTTTTTATTTTAAATTGTCTTTCACAGAAGAGGTGACTGTAGTTTTATTCTGATCTCTGAAAGAAGCACCGTGTAAACTATCTTTAAGTGTCAAATGGCTTCCTATTTTTATATCCTACTTTTAGTTTAAAATAGTGTTTCCTGAAATACTACATCAAGAAACAATAGCTGTTTCATTGTTGTTTTTTCAAGATCCTGTAAAATCTGATGAACAAATCCTGTACTCTAAACTGATGAAGCTTCTAGATGAAGAAAACAAGATGCTGGACTTCCAAGGTAAATAACAAAATCAATTGCATAAAGGAAAACAAAACTCTTTTGAGTCTGCGTGTGGGGAGGAGAGTGGGTAATCCATCCCCTTGAACCCAGAAGTCAAAGGGATGCTGATTTTAATGTAAGCCTGTAAGGTCTCTTTCTCCAAATGTTTTTGTTTTGAGTCATGTTTATGTGGTTAAAAGTGTAACTTAAGTGGCACGCTTTCTTTAGATTACTTCACTGCATGTTGAATTCCACACTTAGGAAAGAAGACTGGAAATACCATTGCTTATATGCTCAAATCTAGAAATCCAAATCCTCTTTTAAGCTGACAAATGGGTGGGCCATTTGTCAGATGCACAAGCGACATCAGAGTTTAAGGTTATCTGTATAAGCATTTACAGTAATAGATGAATAAGAAAATGTTTTCTGTGACTTTGTTAGAAAATACATATTGATGTTCCATATATAGCAAAACAATAGGAGAAGAGATTTTCTTCACCTCAAGCCAACAACCTTACTTTGGCTTCACTTATTTTCACAGGCATTATCAAAAACCCAGTTGATTCATGAGACTGTTACCATTATAGCCTTTACACGAGCTCCATGTCTACTGCTCTCCTCTGGTTCATCCTAGGAGATGTACAATCCCCAGCTCTGACCTGCCCTTGTATTTTTGTGTATTCCCTGCTCTCATTTTTCAGTGGGGATCTTTTGTACAAGAGCATTTTCTGTTCTTTGTATCTGTGTGAGGTTTCCTATTGCATTTCAACAATACACAGGGCCTACTCTGCCAAAGAGACCAAGTAAGTGGTTGCCCACAGCACTGGAGCTCCAGAAACTGCAACGTGTTTTATTACTATTTAGTTTATAGACATCTTTTCTCTGGAAGAGGCAAATATTTTCATTCACCTAGGGTTGAAAAATCTCTTGAACTGGCACTGATCATATCAGTAACATCTTTGAAACACATTTTGCCTCATCTTAAACGCAAGGAAAAAAAATGCAGCTATCACAACTAAATTCATGCAGACAGTTTAGGCAAACACCTTTAGCAAATTATCAGCAAGCTCTCCATTGTTGTTGTTAACGGAGAGCACCACATTGCTGAAAAAGATTATACCACTGCTTCAGGTTGATTGTTGCTTTTATCATGCAAGAACTAGATGAAAATAAAACCATGTTTGTCTGTGAAACCAACATTATTTCTCTATGAAAAACTGGGGTGTCTATCTGTGGCTTATCTAGTCCCTGTTCTACAAGTGTTTATAGCACTTCATATTCATCAGTAGGTTTTACATCAAAATAATGTTGTATGATTAAGGACAATTTCCTGATGTCATTTTATAGGCTGCCCCAGGGTGTAGTACCCTTTACATTAGCTTTCTGAAAGCTTAGTTACTGGGGCTCCCCCAAAGTGGTGAGAGAGGGAAGACAGAAATACCTCTGGGCAACGGGTCAGCTCAGCTCACACAGGCAGCTCTTCACTGGTTAGAAAAATTGCACCTTGGAAGCTGCTTTTCTCTTGCCTTTGGCTCTGCGAGGGTCTTGGACAACTGACTTAGACTTGACCATTGCTTTTTGGGTGGCTAAAGTGAAGGGGCAAGCAAATGCATTAGCATGCCTGTCTCACCCTCCATATGCACATCAGAGCCCCCTGTGTAGGTGTTTGGGAGTTGGGGCAATGTGGGGAGACACTGCAGACCACTGATATTGTGTGTCCCAAGCGGTGCCTCAGTGCTTTTATGTCTTTCGAGTGCTGTAATGGGTGTCAGAGCTAGTCCTGTGTGTGAAGTTGCACACTGTTCTAGCTGAATTTTTTACTTTTCTTTATTTTGGTGAATAAAATCTAGAAAAGAAGAAGATCTTCCTGAGGACATAAGGCTTCTGCAGTTTCCACCTCTGTGTACATATATCAAGGTGTATTTATTTCTGTCTAGTTTTCCCTCCCAATTTTTGAACTTGTTGTTCATTTCCAAACCTTTTTTTTTTTTAACCGAGAGCAAGACTCACAGGTATGACTTCCCTACCAGTTTTATGGAAGCAGGCAGTTGAGCAGAGAAGACAAGCATTATTAATGTCTCCACTGAGGGAAAAGCTAATGTGGGAGTTTGACCCTTATTAGACATCAGAAAATCCATATAAAACTAGGATTCATTTGGTCCCACTCCTATAGAACTGCTTCGTTTCTTCATTTGACCACTGAGCTGAAAAATCACATAGTCATACAGTCCTAATTAATAGATGATCCCCAAAGGAAAGAACATGGCTCAAAATTTATATAATTGTATATTTAAAGCATTTTTTTGCTGAATAGCCTGTTGGTCATTCTTGTGGCATGTGCTAGTTCAGACTATAAGGCAATTCAAAAGGCAACATAGGTTGTTTGATTTTAAAAATTTATATTGTATATTTTTTACCTAGTGATAAAATCTCTCAAACAATGTAAGATTGTGATCCATGCACATCTTAAATGATATAAGGTGAATACCATAAAAAAAATAATTGCTATTATATTGTTCTTTGGCAAGAACCAAAAAATTCAAGTGCCAGGTTTAGCATCATTTCAGTTGTCTGAAACCGATGCATGAACCTTTGGCAATGGACTTCTTTAGATACAATTTATACACAATTTTTTAGAATCAGGTAGCCAAAATTCTTTTTCCATGTGGAGTGTATAGCAGTTTTATGCCTTCAAACCTGTGCTGAGGTGTAATCTGCTGCTGAACCTCCTCTTTAAATTATCATCTCAATATATAAAGTGCTGTTATCTGATGGACAAAGGCAGGAGTAAATGAAGTTATAAGCAGCCAAGCTAATACCAGGGAGATTATTTTAATTACAGCACAGCATCTGCAGACACAGCCTGTGCTGAGGAGGGGGAGTGATTTAAACTACTAGGAAAGTATGACTTGCAGTGTTAAGTACAGCTGAAGCAATGAAAATTTTGATGCCCACACTAACAACTTGAACCAGCAAGTTTTTAATTAGTTTATCAATCTATTAATGAATTTTCTCATAAATTTCCAGCCATTTCATTCTGTGTATACAAAGTAGTAGGTGGGGCTACTTTTGCACAATGCGGGATTGATTGCTTTGTTTTAGTCAAGTATTACTCTGGGGCCTCCAGACTGTGGATCAGTTCAAACAAGGACTAACCTAATTGATGACCAAGTTTGAGAGGTTTCTTTGCAAAGCCACTGTGAAAGGAGTAGACTCGCTGAACTAACCCTGTTCTCTCGTTCTTTCTAACTCAGGCAAATGAACAGGTTTTCCAACTATGCTTAAATGAGCATATGTATCAAATATTTTTCAAATCTAAATTGTAATTTATCTCTGTATTTTTAGCTCTTGCTTCCCTTGAAAAGGCTTTTTAAAATGTTTTTTCTCTTCTTTTGCTCTTTTTCCACAAAACTTGTGCTAATGAGCCCAGTGTCTCCTACCAAAAGGGGGTTCATTTAATATGACTCCTCACAAAATAAGAAACACAAAAAAAGAAAAGAAGTATATTTTGATAAATTGCTTCATGGTTGTCTTTCTGAATCAAGTGGGTTTATTCTGTTTTGATATATAAGGACTATCTCTCTTCACCCAGAGAACCCTGAGATAGGATTCTACTGACTCCCCAGGATGTCAACTTGCAACACTCCTGTGACAGCAGTAAAGCAGCTGATTTATACCAGCTGAGAGTATGGCCTGTTGTGTACAACACAGCATTGAGGGGAACAAGACATGCTTCATCTTCTGTTTTTGGCAATGCTTCTTTTTCCAGTGCTTTCTGGATTTTCTCTCTCTAGCCAAACCCTTAATGTTACAGTAAATTTAAATGTAAATATTGTTTTGTTTTTGCAGTTAATAGTGTAGGTCAAATCACTTTTCATTAGGCTTGTAAAATTCTACATGAAGAGATGTGTACCCTAAGGTAATGGTTTGGGTTGTTTATATCTACTGTACACTTCCCCCAACATGATTTTGAATTGTATCCTGTTGTAATTAAATAAAAAACCCACCCTACTTCCTGTGTGTTGGTGGCACCGAGGTGATTTAAGTACTCGGGAGGTTCAACAATTAAAGTCATTAAACAACGAGTAGTTAGCAAAACTGAAAATGTTAATAGCCTTAGTTTTATCTTTCCTTTTCTGGTCTTCATTAAAGAATGAAAGACTTCAAAGGGGAGTGAGGAAAAAAATCCTCTTTTAACTGCTTTCATGTCATAGGATGGCAGTTTCTTGAAGAGATAGGCAAAGAGAACTATAAAATCTTACACACAGAAATATGAAGCAAGAAAGATAGTCAGATGTGGACAATCTGATATCTGTCATTTTTTTAGTGATTCTAATGTGGAGAAATGAGCAAAAATAGTTGTTGTTATCATTTATGACCCAAACTAGTATTAGTACTGTAGCAGATATCAGTGAGAAGATTTTTTTTTTAATGTAATATGACCAATTAAACTAAAAGAAGGACAAAGTTTCTCTTTAAGGTTGACTTTATAAATGAGCTTTATTCTTATTTATGTGTGACGTGTTCCCTTTGGTTCTGTATTTGTCATCACAGTGAAATCAGGGGAATGATGTGGGTGAGAGCAGAACTGAACCCAATTAATTAGGCAGGAGTTGCATGCACACACCTAGGGAAGGAATCCAATCATTTAGGGTGAGTTGAGAGGAAAATTAAATACTTGGTGTGACTTCACCTAAAACTCCCAAAAATCTCAATTGCAGTTATTACTCCTCTTCCTCAGGAGTGATAGCCAAGGTTGTTCCAGATCTCAGTCCCTTTAAGATTTACAAGGGACCAAAGTGCCCATAGAAATGTAGAGCATGCCTTTAAAAAAAAGTATGTAAGGAACAAGCTGCACATGTTAAATTTTGTACCTATATGCAGATGTTGCACTTGAGGAAAGTTATTCTGGCACTGACACTTGGCACGCACCAGTTGTCTTGCTGGTGTTATTTATTACTGTTCATTTTATGGCATGAATTGTTGTCTTAAAGTGTTGGTGGGCCAAACATATTACCTGAGAAAGTACTAACCAGTGAATAAACTCCCATTTGCTAAGAGATAATCTGCCACTTTTGTTTCAAGCAGCCTGTGTCGTCAGTGAAGATTTTCCAGACTCTTTGATGCCTGTCAGCTCCAGTAAGGCATGTGACCTTCACAGGGAGCTTGAAGATGAAGAGATTCCTTCATATATCGAACAGTTTGAGAGAGATGTTCAAGATGACATAATTCTGCTTGGCAGATTTTCACTGGAACAGGTCAGAGTTAAGAACTGTAAGACAATTTTATCGCTTGCTTCATAACATGATGCTGGCTTGTTAACCTTGTACACCCCAATTCTATTTCTCTGCCTGGTGATACATATATTGAAAGAGGAAAAGATAACCACTTTCATTGTCATGCTTTATGTGACTGGCACTTTGCTAAGCTAGCAACTGGACCTTTATCTTTGTCTTCATTTCAATGTGAATAAAAATAGATTGCCTTAGTTGCTTCTTCCCTAAATAGTGGAGTATTTCTGACTGCTCTGTAGTAATATTGCAATTGAGTTTCAATCAAGAGACTAAGCTTAGGACATCTCTCTCTGCCAAATTAAACAGAGGTTATTCATCTATCAGTGAGCAAGTTCAGACTGGAACACAGGGAGGATTTATGTGGCAATGTTCACTGTACAGTGGATAAGACTATTCCGTAGTTATAAATCTGTTATGTTTTTCAGAGGGGCAAAGCTTTCTAGGTTTTCTTTTTGTCATTTCATAGTGTAAACAGGCAGGGTTGGGAACATGTTGAGAAAGGCACAAGTTTTAAGGGCTGAAATGATACTTGTGGGCACCTAACTACCATTTTTCCCTTTGAAAAATCTCATACTAAGACTAGAGGACAGGAAGAGAGATTAATTGATGAATCTATCATTTTTAATTAGCAACATGAGAACAGCACACTGGCTCTGATGGGCTTAAAATAGGTTATCCAGTGACTGATGGTGATCTAAGCTTTCTTTTTATTTTCAGAGAAGTTTTTGGGGTTTTTTTCACTGCAGGACTAGACCTGATCATTGTCTTAGCATTGTGATGAGGGACAGAATTCTCTTCCTTACTGCTTTCCTCTAAATCCTGAAGCTATTTTTCATTCCTTCAGACTTTTTTTATAGCTACTTGCATCATGCATGGAAGGTGGTATGGGTAATATTGTTCAGAGATTATGAAATGGGAGGGAAACATGAAGGAAAAGGACTCAGATGTTACTAAGAGCCTCATGTGCCTCAAGGGACTAATGGAGTATAAGCCCAGGAATAAGGGAACGGAGAGTAATGCATCTTTCCAGAAGGTTATAATATGTGAAGAGTTCACACTTTAACTATTCTTGGGCTATTCAGATGGTCCCAGAGCTTCACGAGGCTCTGTGACACCTGTAGGAACACAACAGACATGTCAATACTTTGTTCTTGCTCCCTCTAGACATGGTCCCTGTGAGGCTGATCATCTTACCTGGCCTCTTTTTGGAAGTGTTCAGTGAAGTTTGTTTCCTAGACAGAAACAATATATCTTGACATCATAAAACAACATCCTGCTTTTTAACTGACAACTGCATATATGAATTCACAGGTAATACAATATAATACTGCTTTTCTTCCTTGTATTATTCCAAAACAAAGAAAATCCTCATTTAATGTGATTGATTGAGCTGGTCTACCATGAGCATTCAGAGAGAGACTCAACACTTTATACTGCAAGAAGACGTCTTGAATACCCGTTTTTTCTCTCCGGTCTTCGCACACATCTCTAACTTCAGCTGTTCATGCCCTGCTAAGGAATTTAGTCACACTGACATGGTATCAGTTTTCACATCTGCATCCCGTAATGCAGAAAGTAAGAAGAGAACCGCTGTAAAATCTGCGTTCTCTTCTAGATCAGTGATCTTTACATCCATCCTTTCCTTGCAAGCTTACAGAAATGGTGCATTCAGCCCCTCTAAACAGGAAATGGAAGAGGTGACATGGGAAGTAGAGGCTGCAAGCATGTACATCTTGTCATATTGATATTCAAGAACATCTACCAATAATATGAGCATGTTAATTCTTGTTTAATTGATCTTCTTTATTCTTTAATGTACATCTTTACTCTTTGATCTGTGGATATACCCCTGCAGCTTTGCAGTGTCAATGCCCTTCCACAGCAGCCACAGGTTCAGTGTTAGACTCCTACCATGGTCTTCAGAATCTGTTCCTGATATCTTTGGGTTGCTTCCAGCTTTTGTTGCTTGAACATATGTTTATTGGTTTGTAAAAGTCTTTAATTTTCTGCATGGCATTTACTTCTTATTCAGCAGGAAAAAACCCTTCCCTTCTCTCTGCAGGTTTAGTGAGTAGCAGATGTACTTTAGCCAGCATAATTTATGATTAGTTAATTTAATCTGCCATAATGACATAAAGTGAGCCTGAAACAAGCTTCTATCAATTTTGCCATTAGAGGTAGCATAATATTTTCAAATGTCTACAAAACTGAGTAATTAACCCTTGGGCTGAGAGAAGGAGTCTAATAGACATCTCTCTCATATTCCTTTGCTTTGACAAAATGAAAACAAAACGTGGGAGCCCAAGGGTTAAAAATAACAAGTGAGAGTTTATAGTACGTGAGAGTGGTTTTATAAGTGAGGTTCAAAAACACATTTGAGTTGCTGCTGTTTGTTTTTAGGCTGCCAAAATTTCTCTCCAGTGAGGCATCTGATTTACACTAGAGCTTTGCTGGCAGCATTGGCATGACGAGGATAACTATGTATCAACTATGTATCCCTTAGTTCATTGTTTTTCTTCTCTGTTTTGTAGCATTACAAAAAATGAGTGGCTTTTGTTTAAACAGCAGCTTGGTGCATGAGATTACCATGATTCAAAGTTTTTGAAAGAGAAGATGCATTTTTCAAAATAGTATATTTTTGAAAAAGGGGTTACGCTAGATTTTTGCTCTGGAACTTCAAGCTGTATTGTTTCTTACTTCATGTCCTGTTTTGTAAATGCAAAATATGATAGTTTGGGTTGACAATAAATACTTAAGGGGAGATCTGATAGATTCTTGTAAAGAAAGCATTAAGCAGATGTCCATGTTCTGTTAACAAACACATTAAAGAATATTATATTTGGAAACCAGTGCTGCTTTGTAAGGCCTGCCACATAGCTCTAAAGATTTCAAAAGTCCCAATGAAGTTTGCTTTCAGTACAGAAAAATAAATCTTTTGCAGGAAAATCATAACTTTGGGACTGTGTTTTGGTAGAAACTGATCAGGTACAACCATGCCTGGGTATGCAGAGTGCCACAGAAAGCCATCTCTTATGAGACAATGAGGCGACCCATGCTTATGGGCAGAACTTGATCATATAGAGCAGAGAAATAGGCAAGGACATAATGCTAACTTAACATGTTTGATTAAAGATGAGGTGCTCTCAAAACAGGAGACTGCTGAGGATGAAGCAAACACTGTTGATTGGGGTGAGGCTGCACTGAATGGGCTTTTGGCAATATAATCTTGCTATACATTAATTTAAATTCAGTGGAAAAATACCAACTCTAGGATTTTCAGCGTTTTCTAAACTGAGACAATAAAAGTGACTACTCAGTTTTATGTAGGTTTTCTCTGAAAAAAAATAATAATTGGGTGGTTAAAAGGATCAGTACTGCCCGAGAACCAAGAACATCTTTCCTATTTGGTCACCCTCTTCCTGCAACTTGGTCAGTGTTCTTTACTAAGGGTAATTTTTTCACAGACCCCATCATTCTCTACAGGTTTCAGATGCTGCCCTCTGTGCAAGGCATAGCACCTTGCAGAACTTGATCATCACAACTATATAATCAGTTTTGATCCATGACCTCAGTGAGAATTACTCAGGGGCCTCTGAAAGTAAAGTGCAAGTTTTGCTCTTCAGTACCAGCAGTTGAGTTATAGTAGTAAGAAATGAGCTGTTTGTTGCAGGCAGGTAGTAATAAAATGTTGTCTTTCATCAAAAGATTTACCTTTTGGTTAAACAAAGGTTAATGCCTCAGGGTATTAGACCTAATACTCTTACAGGGTCATTATCATCAGCGCTCTGACTCCTTGCCAAGTCACAGAGATCAATTTATATGATGATGGAGTGATCAGTTTTCCTTTGGTTAATGGTGGATAGCACATGGGTAAAATTTGGTACTATATCAGATGATAAATTTTCTCTCCAATCACAAATTTAATCAGTGGGATCAGACCTGAGTGATAAAAAACACCAGTGCACATTTGCTTTCATGTTATACCCCATTGGATAATACTGTCGTACAATCATATCATAGAATGGTTTGGGTTGGAAGGGATCTTAAAAATTGTTTATATCCTGATGGTACCTGCAAACCTCCCCTCATCAAAGCTGTAGTTTGATAAGCATTGTACAATCCCTTCTGATTGTTCTTCATGAGGATAATCCTTATAGGAATGTATGCACCTAAGCACAATGCAGAGTTGAAGGTGACTTTTGAAGATGACTTTTCCTCAGCCAAAACCTGACTACTTTTTGACATTTACCAATATTTTAAACAAGTGTCATATGCAAATGAGTTAGTTTGGTTTTGTTTTTTTGTTTGTTTGCTTGCTTGCTTGCTTTTTTTCCCTGAGAATTACAGGTCAAGAGTACAGAAGCTGGAAATATTTCATTTACACCATGTCTTAGAAGTGGGTGACTTCATTTTAAGTAGGGTACCTATATGTTACACTCAGTATTTGAGTATAAAAGCATCTCTAAAATCAGCTAGTGTAATAGTTTCCATTTAATTTGTGTGATATAGTAGGAATTACGTGTATCTTCTTTAGCATCTTATTTTCTTTTGAAATCTATGATTAGCTTAAGCTCATCAAGTTCATTATAATTCTATCAGGCAGACTTCTCTTGGACAGGTGAACAAAACCACATTTTATTGAAACCTCTGTTTGAGGGGAAAAAGCACAAAGTGAACTTCCAGAAGTTTGGTATATTGGCCTTCTGTCCCCAGGACTTCTGATATTCTGCTCAGTGAGTGTCCATGGTCCTCAGATGTGTGCCAGCACCCATCCAGCAGACCCAAAGCCCAACAAAGATGCCAGTATATGTAGCTAGGGGACTTCTAAACCCTCTAGGATGGCAACTGGACATTTTTAAATATCTTTATTCTATCAGACTTGCTCCTGCATCCACAGTAGGATCCTGGAATCCCTCCTAATTTCTAAGGTTCCTGGCTCATTGCTTCTGGACACTCAGATATAAATTTCACTTTTTTTTTTAAAAAAAAGAATTGTTTTTTCCTTGGGGAGCATGGAAAGTACTGTCACTGTAAGCAGAACTCTGGAAAAGTTGTTTTATAGGTCTGTAAATAATTTGTCACTGTCACTGTGCTGCCACAATACCCACAATATTGATATAGCTGCTCTTTTAAATCATAATTTTTTCTGATTGCTTTGTTGAGTGGTCATGTGGATTTTTAATTAAGTAAATATTTAAAGGGAAGTAATGAAAAATCTTCTATATTTCTTGTGTTTTTCACTGAAAATGAGTTCACTGAGTTTTTACTGTGTTCTTTCACACTTTAAGATCAGAGGGGCAATTAAGCAACTGAAGTAATTCTTGATATTCTATTGAGCTGGAACAATGAATCCTACAGCTACCGTAAATGATGATACTGCATTTGCTGTTCCTTAAGGTAATCTGACTGGTCAGCTCTCTGGCTCATTATCCTAATAAAAACTCCAGTAAGGAAGTCCATTTCTATGGTTCAATAAACAGAAGCAATTGGAAAGATTCTTCAAAGAGAATCAGTGATTGCCAAGTCATGATAAAGTTTAACTGACTTCATCAAGTACTAACCACCTGTTAAAAGAAGCAGAACTCAGATGAGGATTGTAAGGAAAGAGTGAGTATTACTTATGAATAGAGGCACAAACATGCCAAGAATAAATACACCCAAAACAAATTTTCAGTTGCTCATGTGTTCTCTAGAATTATTTTTTGCCCCCAGGGTTGTTTTATTTGTATTTTTAATACATTTGGAGCCAAAGTGTAGTCACATCTGTAGCTAAGTCTAATGTTCGTTAGCTTTTATGAGAGGAGACTCTATAGCAGCATTAAGAGACTACAGAGATTTTGAGCTGCAGATAAAGGAATTGCTCTAAATGCTGGAACATTTTGCTTCTGCAATCTTATAGTAGAGCTGAATTGGTTGAGTGGAACCTAAGCTGTGTGGTACTTTTTACCTTTGCTTCATAGAACAGATTCATTCAGGTGGGGAAGAACCAGACCTCTGGAGGCTGTCCTATCTAACTTCCTGCCCTTGAGGTATATTGGGCTTTCCACGTGTAATATGACTTTTTAAGGGCTTTGGAGTTTGTTTAGTGGGAAATGTAACCAGGTCATCTGTAAGTTGAGAGATGTGGGAATACTGGGAAAAAGAGTCCAGTTGCTTTACATGCATGCTTATTTATTTAGTACAAAGGTGGAAAATCGTCACTGCTGTACAACCTGCCAGCAACCTGTTAGCACAGTTGTTTTTTCTCATTACTATGCCAGATCCTTAGACAAGATGCAGCTTTCAGGACTAAGTCATTATGGTGAGAACATATAGTACAGTTAATTTGTTCCTGTAGAATGATGTTATTATATAATTGCTCATACTAGCATTCAAATCAGAGAAGGATTTCCACTGAATATGTGAAAAAAAATTCCACCTATACCTTTCAGCAGAGAGTTGGAGCAGGATGTGGGTAAGCAGGAGGAGATCTATTCTCTACATAGAAAAATCATTAGGCATGGCAACTTATCATTGCCACTGTTGTATTTAAGACAATCATACGGTAAACTGTACTTAAAAGTTTTTTTTTCCTCTCTTTAATTTTCATATACTAATTGTAAGTGAATGTCTCTTTTAATTATAAAGTGTTCAAATGTGTCTGCACACCTGAAACAGAAGATGTGAGAGCCAGTACAAATGGAAGTTATTGGATAAAGTTATGATCTGTGCTTTTTGATTACAATTATAATAGAGACAAATTTGTGAGGCAATGTTTTATTGACAGTAAGGAAAAATAATAGGGAGTCAGGAAGATGAAATAGACTGTAACCTTAAACTCGCACATGAGTTTTTTTGGGGGGGCTGTAACAAGAAAATTAGTTGTTATGACTCAAGTTTTCCCTATCTTCAAAACAGACCTAAAACTGGACACCTACTTTGGGGAAGGCTAAGAGGATTAAAGGAGTAAAGTTTCATGGAGGACTTTGAAAATAATAAAAACACTCTGTGCTGAAATTGACAAACATTTTTAAATTAAGGAAGAATGGGGGAAAACCACAAAAAAAGTCTCAGTATTTCCAATCAGTATTTCCTTTCAGTTTCCCTTCAATTGTTTGTGTCCTGATTTGTTGTCAGTATGTAGAAAGTAGAAAAAGATTGTTAAATGCTGAAGTTCATTACATGGCTTATCAACACTTTTTCGTTGTTAATGTAAACTATTCATTTTAGATCTATAGATTGGCATAGTTGACTTGGATTTGGACTGGCATTGCTTGTGCTACATGAGTTTATACTGGACAGAATGTGTTCCCTAATAAAATGTGGTTAGTATCTTCTGTTATATCTTGTTAGGATATTCCATGATATCTTACTATTTAGGCTAAGATTACATGAAGCTTCTTAGTAGCTGGTGATTTCTAGGCTAATCTGGAGACATCTGAACTTGTGAAACTTTGACAGACTAACACATTTCTGCTTAAATTCTCTTTATCAATGGCAAATACCATTTCAGAGTTGCATATTTTCAGTTCTTGGCTATGGTTGTCAGACATCCTGATAAAGGGCTTTGCATACACTAAAACACTCTCTAGATTGATGAGGACATCAAAGCTTTACGGCCTTGAAGCTACACCTTCTCAACTGTGGAATAAGAAGCACCAGAACCTCAGGGTTCTGAAGAAGCTATGGGTGATGCCTCTGCCAACAGCATGACAGAAATGAGAAGAGTGAGTTCTCTGTTTTGAGGCTGGAGACATAAAATCTTTGTTTTTTGGAAGTTGGGTAGCCATATGGCAGACATCCCTTCAGAGTTTTCACAATGCATCTTAAGCAAAGTGATTAAAATTCTTTTAATTTGTTAGTTCTATCATCTTGGATCAAAATCCGGAATGAAAACACCTCTGAGTTTTGGGGAAATGTTTATCACACCTACTTTACAGTTGGATCTAGCTTCCATATCTGTTCAAATTTAGTGTCTTTGGTATAAATGTCTTACAAAAGCATTCACCTTGGTAGCAGAATACTGCATTCCTGTGTTGACTGCTATCTCAGTCTTCACTGCATTGTTAGCGCAATGCTTTACAAATTTATAAAAATGATCAGCCTATAATGTTGTCACTAAATCTATCTCTATTGCTCAATGTAATAAGGCTGTAGCATGACTAAAGTGAATCTCACTTTGTGTTCTGCAGTATCAAATTTAAAAGTGGTTTTGAGTTCTGTTATGAGATGCTCTATTGTCTAAGTTTTTAATTTTGTTCTTATGAATAGTAAATTAGTTTTCTATTTGGAACAAAAGTCATGGGGGGATTTGCTTTGTTCCTTTTTCCTTCTCTTTAAAGAACATGTCTGAAAGTTTGTGGCACATATGTTGGCAGAGTGCACATCAGTAATACTACCATGTGTCCAGGGTTTGACACAATTTCATTTTGGGTTTGTGGCCATCTCCATGATAAGGTCACACAAATTTCAACAGTGCAGTTTTCAAAGCAGGCCTATCCAGATATTGGAGTCTTTGCTTTCAATGAAGGGCACTCATTCCACTTACCACTCAATGCCCCCCTTCCCCGTGGTCTCCTTGTAGTTAACATGAAGAGGATGAGGCTCTCAAAATTTCACTTTACCTGAAAAGCACGTTAACTTTTCTTGCAATATTTTTTTTTCCTCATCTCAGATGGTTCTTCCTTTTTATTTATTTTGGGATATACAGTGCATTAGATATTGAAGTCACTGAGAGTAAATCTCCATGCAGCAGCCAGACTGTGAAGGAGGAGAACTAGGTGGCACCAGTGGGACTAGAGACATGGGTTTTGTTTCTAGTCCTGTTGACCCTTTGCTTGGTAAGCTCTTGCTTATGATATCTGTAAAAATGGACTGAACAGGATTTCCATCACTGAAAAATGTTTTAGGATAAAGAGATGGAAATTCTAGGTAAAAGCTTTTATCTGAGCATCTTTTTACAGCTAAAAAGACAGCACTACCTTCACTGTAATGTACCAGTGTGGTATCTCAAGGAGTGGAATGAAAGGGAAGCACCAGGATCCTCCGTATGTGAGATCCCTGTGGGCAGTGGGAGATTGCTGGAGATCCCACTGGTGGTGTCTCTGTGTTGCCTCTGCTGTATCCTGACCTGGTGAGGAGGACTCGTGGGGAGCTGGACCCCCGCAGCCCTCCTTTCAGGGAGTGTGATTTCATCAGGGCCAGTGCTCCACTGGTTGTTTCAAATTGCAATGGGGCATATACCTCGCCAGAAGGCTGTGATACCAGTGCCAGGACTGACAAAAAAGGGGTGCGTGCATGTGTGTGTAAATGTTTTCCCTAAATGCTCCACTTTTGCTAAATAATAGAAAACCAATTAGATTTTGCTTTAAAGCTTTGGTGAATTTTGTGGCCTTTCTTTTAAGAGGAAAGGATGTGTTTGTGCGGGGTTTTGTTTAAATATTTTTTTTTTCCAAATTGAAAAGTACTCTACAACCAAGTCCTGCCATTTGTGAAGTAGTTTCACCCTGAATATAGCAAGTCAGCACTGATTAATGGTATTGAGTCAGGTTCTTGTCTCTGTAGAAACAACACACACCACTGTGTGTCTAGGCTGAGCCCAGACTGAAAGACCTTTTTCAAGTACTGGTCTAGATCATGCTCTTTGAAATCAGTAGATAGGACATTTGTGTAATTAGTCCTAAAGACAGCAGATGAAGAAACCAAGAAAGATGTGTGAAGAAGCTGACTCGCAGCGAAAGCAGCGTCTGGAATCAGGATGGAGAATAGGACAAATTGGTGCTGTGATTGAGCCCTTCTGCCTTCAAACAACGCCTTGCTTTTTCAAAAACCTCCCAGATGAGCTCTGAAGGATATCCAGTGGTTCGCAGATTTTAGCCACTTATTTTCTAAAGGGGCCCTCAGTGTCTATACAGACTTGAAGCTAAACCACATTTCATGCCTTCTTGTTGGGAACACCCGTTGTCAACAATGGGTTGTTGTTGCAGTCTAGACAATGCCGGTGTCATGATGAGAAACAAGCGCTCCACCATGTGTGCAATGGTATATGCCATTGAGAAAAAGCACTTGGTTTATTCCAGCAAATCTCTGATTCAAGGGATATTGCAGCAACGACTATTACAAATTAAAAAAAAAAAAAATTTTATAGGCTGCTCTGTTTTTGAAAACTTACACATTTTTTTCCTCTATTAAATTGCTTCCTGGTGATGGAAATGTCTGGGATTTTTTTTTTTTTCCTACTGCATCTACTTTCCTTTAGCTTGCACACCCCTGAGGTAATTAGTGTAGGTTAAAATTTACATAACTGACTTTGGGGTTTTGCAAATAGGAAAGATGGAAATTTATTCAAGGTGGTGAATAATTCATTTAAAAGCAAGTTTCCTGTTTTTTTAATCATGTAGAAGATGTATTACAGACTCATAGAGGTTTTCTGAATAGGACCCTAAGCACTGAATTTCTTATATATTTTTTTTTTCTTAGGATAGGTAAAGAAATATTAACCATGACTCATTGCACTTTTCCTGTTCAATAAGATTTGAATAAACTTAACAAATTTATTAGGTAGATGATAGAGCTTTTTAAAAATTATCATGACACACTGTGACAAATATTTTACTAGGATCCAGAAGAAATAGTTTTAAATCATACTCCCATTGCCACTTCAGAGGCAGAGATGGAAAACTGTTTAGTTAATACAGATTCATATTTTCTTTTGAATATTCATTATTTAATTAAGATTAGGAAGATAAACAAGGGGATTGGACAGCTGTGGGAATCTGGTAATAAAATCAATTTTTCTTTAAAAAAACTACTACTGGCTCAGTGTAAGCCTGAACTGGTAATGTCTGAATGTTGTTGCAATATTATGGCTACTTGATATTTGACGTGAAGCTAATTTTCTGTTTCATCTTATTTCTTGATATCAGTGGCTACCTCAAAAATTGCTTTCCCAGGTATCACCAAGAGTTGCATCCAGGAGAAAAAATGTGAACCAAACTCTCCTCCCACTTTCTGAAATTGAGCTTTAAATGCCTCAGCCCCGAACTAGAAACCCCTTTCCATCTACCCGCAAACTTTGGAACCACCTGAAATCTTTCCACCAGTAGTTTTTGTCATTAAACTTTCCCAGAGATTTTGAGCTCTGTTGCTGGGTGTCAGGCCAAATGTCCCAGCCATGGCAGCCTGCTGCCTATGTCTTGCAGGGGTGATGAAGGTGGTGGCCTTTGCTGCTCAGTCTTTGCTGCCACCAGGGTGAATTCCCTACACCTGAGAATGCATAGGAATAACCTGCCCTTGCTCTTGACATGTTTCCTGGTGACTGCAGCCCCCACTGGACTGTGGGAAGTGTCACAAGGTGGGTCTGATGGCTCTAACCAGACAGCTACCAGCTCTGATGGAGCAGAAATCCAGAGCAGAGCCAATTCCCAGTCCTTCCTTGGAAAGTGGTGTAGGAGGTGATTTACCGGGCTGAGGAAAGAAAATCAGTGGCAGCATTTGTGGAGATGGGAGAAGAATGGGTCCTACTCCCTGATCCAGAGACTTTTAGTGAATTTCAGCCAAATGCTGTAGAGGAGCTGGAGGGCTTGATTCCTACTAGCGGAGGAGCAGTGGTGAAGGAAGTATTGCCCATGACACACCTGCCATATGGAGAGCTGGAAGGTCTTGGTTTGGTCACATCACCTTTGTAATCATGTATGTGTGATGCCTGACCTGGAGGATTTATTGCATTCATCTCTGAGGATTTCTGCTGGGACTACCAACAAATTCCACTGTTGTTTAAGGCAACCATGATGTTTCTGCTTTAATTTTACAGGGGTAAATTAAAAGGGTTACTTTAAAAGCTACATGCACAGGCTTTTGTTGGTTTTGTCTGTCTTTACACTCTGACAATTTTAATTTTGGAAATAAGTAGGATGCTTTGCCTTAGTCTTCAGCAGAGATTCCCAAGTTTCCTTAGAACAGCCAGAAATTTGTAAAAAATTTAGAGGTTTTGAAGAAGGGAGAGAATTTAACAGCCAGATATGGAGTCTCCAAAGGAGAATTATTCTCCATCGACTATTACACTGTCTCCCTACCAAAATGATTTTTTGCCTTTGAGGCATGATGAGAGTGGAAGTGGAGCATAATTTTACACCGTTTAAGTGACTGTATAGTGTATATGATAGGAAACCTTCTTACGTATTGGTAGTTTGTATTTATGTTTTGTGTCGGTCTCAGGGACATCATCAGAAGAATTCAGACATGAGAAATGTTCTTGAATAATCAGCAAGACCTCTGAACAGTGCAGATCAGGGAGAAGAATTTTGTTTTCATGAGTGTGCAGCCCATGGTATGGTTTTTGTTTTGAATTCTTGCACAGAGAACACAGTTTAAAAGGTGTGGATTCTCAATGGAATGACTTTTTGAGCTTGATGGGCAAGGGTAAAATGACTTCAGGCCCTTCAGTTTCAAGCTAGAGAGCTCAGAACTGTTGAGGCAGTGGACTACTTACGTGAGTTAGCCTCCTACAGATTGCATCCTCCAAAAATGTCAGTCCCTCTTACCAAGCATTTAAAAACAAAGTTGGTGAGACAAGGCATCCAGATTTTTGAGTGAATTTAAAACGAGGCAAGTTGAGGGCTCTCTGGTCTATACCTAAAGCTGCTTTGTGTGTTGTATTTTGGTGTGTCTGTACAGACACACTTGCACACGCAGAAATTTATGTATGCCTATGTGTGTCTATGTGATTAGGTACTGCAAACATCAGGAGTGTAGAACACTACCATGTACAAATATACATTATGTGAGAAAAGCTTTTACAACAAGGTGAGAGCTCAGTATCTCTTGGAAATAATGCAGTAAGTATGGAAAAAATAATGAAATAAAGTAAAAGTGGCTAGAATTCCTCATTGCTTCTGAAAACCTTCAAACAGAAGACCTGCGTCAAAGCTTTGAAAAAATTCACATTTATGGCTTTTATTTCCATGGTTTTCTCTGTAAATTTGGAAACAAATTATGTTTGTTTATTTATTTATTTGTTTGTTTTTCATTTTTCTTCTTTGCATGTGGGACTTGAAGCACCGTAAGGAAGTTTCTCACCACAAGAAACAGAAGTGGAGAGCCAGGATTCATGAATTCCTTCAAAGGTACGTCAGATAAGAGCCACTTTATACTTCTATCTAATGTGCTTTCCTTCTAAAGATCTTTCAGTGCTTCACAGATATTAATGAAAAGAACTTCTCCCAAACAAAAGACCTCAGGCATAGAAAAATTAAGGCTGTGCATTTGAAAGAGGTCTCTGTTTTGGGTTACCTCCATTTTTGGATACTAATCTTGGGCTGTAATTTTTAAGTGCTACATACAGTGCACTTCAAAAGGTGACCAAATGTCTTCTCCCAGCATTTTTCATCTTTGCCATTGAATTACCCTTCAGAGAGTGAAGGAAATAGGAACTGAAGGAAAGTTTTTGTGACCAAGCTGTATATGACCTTCAGATAAATACATGCATCAAATTACTTGTAAAGAAATGAATGGAGGAAATAAATAACCTTCATGAATAGAGCAAAGGAAGCTATGTTCTGCTGTGACAGCTGATGAGCAGGCTGGTGAGCACAAAAGGGGTCTAACTTCACTGAATAAATTATTTTCTTCAATTTAATACCCAGCCAAAGAAAGGCAAGGAGAAAAATGGTGCAACTTTAAAAGAGATCAAATGTGGTTATTTAAATGTTTGATGTTCAGTAATGAAAACTGTTTACCTTCATAATTGTATATTAGCAGCTAATAAAGGCAATAGATACAGTAGTTTAAAAGTAATAAAATCAACAACAAAGTGTATTTAATTTTAAATTGAATTGCAAGCAAATGGGTGTCCTAATGAACCCCTGTGTCAATGCAACTCTAACCAAATTAAGTGAAATTATTTCATCATAAGAAACTAAGTAAGTACGAAGTTCCAAACAACTTCTCTCCTTGAGAAGAATGCTTTAACATCTCAGATGTTTCAGGTCTATGACTTAGCTAGTGCCATTCATTCACCTTCTGTTACTTCCATTTACGACAGCTAGACACAAGTGGACTAAACTGAAGCTCGAGGACAAAAGTTCAGAGGTGATTGACCTTGTGCTTCTTGTATTCAGTCCTTAGCACTGGAATATTGTCCTTATTTCTCATCAGTCCTGGCTTGGGAAAAATTTTCAAAAAAAAAAAAAAATATATATATATATAGGCAAGGTCTGAGTAGAATAGAAACTGATTTGTAGCAATGTGCCAGGATTTTGGAGGCAGGACTATCTGTTTCCGAAGAGGGGAATGTGTTACCTAACTATAGCACATGCATGACTCTGGGATGCTTACCATGATTGCAAAGGCTCTGTAATTTTCTTGATAAGAACTATGTTAATTTTTACAAATGCGGAGTCTTCTCAGATCCCCACCTAGCACGCAAAGGAGGAAAATGGGAATGAAGAAGGAGTGCTTCAGGAATGCTTCAGAAGTGCAGTCTAGGGAAATGTTGGGTTTGAGTCTTGATTCTTCCATCCTTCTTCTTTTTTTTTTTTTTTTTTTTTTTTTTCTTTTTTTACTGAGCACCAAGTTATAGCATTTTCTTTTGTGACTAAAAACTCCACTCAGTACATTGCTTGGCAACCTAAGAGAGCCTATTTTCTGATGCCTGTATTGTATATACCCAAGCTAATCCTCCATTGCAACCTTACCTGATGCAGTGATTTTTCCTTGGCTCTATCTGACCCCTCTCACTATGCAGCAGGCAGTTCCCTTGACCTCCAGCAAGGCACATGGCTGGCCCTCAGACATGAACAGCCTGCTCAGCCTCCAGCTTCTGAGAGCCACCATGTCCTTCTCTGTGCCTGCCCCACCTCCACTTGCAAGTGTGGCTGGAGCATTACCAGCACTGGTGTGACAACTGACCCTCTCTGGCCTCTTGAAACACATTGTGGAAGCAAGAGCTGATGTATTTTGAAGCCAGCAGGACGTCTACAGATGTTTTTACTTAGGGTCAATAATATTTAGATACTGATGCCATGTAGGGACAGAGGAATTACTCATGGTTCTGTGTCTGTTGATGGGTAGGATGGGATTGCCAAACCATACAGTTTTACAGTGCTTATTATAAATGTCTTAGTTTTGTGTTTGCCCCTGCTGTGTGCTGGAAAAAAGATTTTCTCCATAGGGTACTGTGCCTTTTGTGTATCCTCTGTACTAAGCAGGGCAGCATTGGAAGTGCAGGGCTATTCTTGCACTATTTGCTGGCCTTCTGTGTTGCTACACTGACCTCTCTTGAAAAACCCCAACAAATTTGCGTTGATATAATTACCCCCCAAAACACTTTAAGTACACAAGAGCTTAACATAATAATGACAAGGGAGGTTTTGTGGTTCACATATGGCTGAAAATTTGTGTATATGCATGTATATATATATATGTCTATATATATGACATATAATTTATATATTTCATTTTTCCAGCTATAAAAAAAGATATTTTTGAAAATGCCCAAATTATATAAGATTATATATAAATGTATAAATTTTTGGGGGTTGGACAAACAAACAAAAAAAGTAAGATTTTGTATGTATAATTAATTTTTTTTCCTGTGATTAAAGCAATCTAGTCCCCAAGGTATCAGTGGTCTCCAAAAACGTGTCCAAGTTTATTGAAGTTGTCAATCAGTCCTCAAAGTGTCGGCACAGGCAATGGCTTCCTACTTTATTCTCAGCCTAGATCCTGATCTGATTATAGACAGGCATTGAAACTTCAGGTTCCTTATGTCAACCCGTGGCACAGATTGACAAATATTGGTCTTGTTATTTTTTTATGCTGCTTTTTGAAGCCTAGCCATTTCTCTGCTTTAGCACACTGTTGTTTCTCCTGGGTGCCCTGCAAGTCTTAGGATATGTTCAAGGAAAACATCAAACTGATGCATTTCCAACAGCAAGTGCTTTGTGTGTATGCCCTGTAGTTCATTTCTTTTCTGTTCTTCTTCCCATTCTAACTTCTGCAGACTGGGAAGTCAGCCACTGAAAACAGAAGAGAACGGAGGTGAAGAAGAAATGGTAGCCAGCTTTGGTAACCTTGCAAGTGTGAATACTGGATTAAATGGAGCAGCAGCAGGACCTTGCAAGAAGGTGAGGTTCTCCATGAGTGCTTTTTTTCTCTGATATGAACTGCTAAATGACTGGATCTATTGCAATGCTTTTTTTTCTTTTTTTTTTTTTTTTTTTTCTTTCTTTCTTTCTCTTTTCATAGTCTAAGAGGATAGAATTTAGCAGGTTTCAAAATATGCTTTCCAGCAAAAGTAACCATATGCTTAAAGAGAATGTCTAAAACTATTAATGATGAATCATTTGGGCATGGCAAGAGTTCTTCAAAACAGTTTTTCAGTGCTGGCCAAGCAAAGTCTTTCAGCAGGAGATGAGACAGCTATGCCACCATGCAAATGAGACAGGCTTGAAATATGATGAATCTTCTATCTCCTTTTCCTACTCGACTGACACTCGCTTTGAGGAAGGTTGTAAATGCAAGAGAGATTGTGGTATAATTCCTCAGACTGGCGTTTCTGCCCCCCAGTCACTATTCGATTATCTTCCAAATTGCTGTGTTTCAGAGAGATAAAGATTTTTTATGGCTTGCTGACTTGAAACAACCAGAAGAGCCAGAAAAGAGATGGCTAACCGGCCATGCATAGTAATTCCATTGGTAAATGACAAAATCTTTGTTTGTATGACATTTCCAAAATTACTACAGAAGATGAATCTAAAATACAAAATGTCACATTTGGCATGCAAAACTATCACAATATATTTCAGTATAAAATTCATAGAGGCGTTTAATTTAGAATGTGTTTAATAACGAAGGCTGCCTGCATCAGTAATCCTGCCTTGAGGTTTAAAAAGATTGTCTTATTTATTCACATAATGTTAATTTTTTTATATATGATTCAGAAACCAAAAATATTAAGGTTAAATCTTCATTGTTAATTAAGATTTTCTAATTAAGCTGAAAATAATTGTCATTCAGATTAGTTGTTAAGTATGGTTTGTGTTGAGAAACAAAAGAAGTTTAACAAATTCAGCTGTTTATTTAACTGCTTAATTTAATTCCAGAAGCTTTCTATCTATATGGAAATATGCTATCTCTTCCAAAATAAATCCAAGACAGGATTAAAGAAGAGATTATTAGCTACTGTAGGCTTAAACTGTGAGGCCACTAAACCCAGTAGTCAAGGTAGCCATGTGATTCTGAAGTGTAGGTTCTTGTATCCAATTGCAATAAAAGAAGAAGACCTGTCACTAGCCTTTTCCCCAAATAACAGAAGAAATTGATTTCTTGGGGAAAAGACGAGTTGCACTGCTGATTTTAAGCACTAAATACTTAGTTATTGTAGAAACAATTTTATCCATTCAAGTCAACACTGGAGTCTAACTGGGATTCCCTGTTGTGCACCTGACCCTGCATTTGGGCAGCGCTGAAGTATCTTCTGGTGTAGTGGGACAGACCTTATGCCATGAGGTTGTGTAAGGATTGCACCGTCGTGTCTGTCCCCCACAGCCAACCCCACAGCCAACACTGAGAAGCTGAGCGCACAAGGAAAGCACCAGAAAAGCATTTCTGGTATACAACATTCATTTCGTACTAAACATTCTGTAACTCAGACAACATCTTGTCAACAGCTAGCAGCAGATGTTTCCCTTTGTCTGGACTTGGAGTAAAAGTGCCTGTAGGGAGTTGTTATTAAACTCTACACGTGTTGCACTTTGATTACTATTTTTAAGAGAATCTGATTATATGATAATCAGAAGGTGAAAGGATAGTCTGCATCTTGCACAGCACTAATAGCTTTGGCAAGGCTAATAATTAGTATAAAAACATGGCCTGCCCTGTCTTTCACTCTGTGCCTGAGGCCTGCTCGTCACATCAAATATTGTGCCTGTCTAGCAAAGCACATTATATTTTTGAAGGTATTGTCTTCCAGTTAATTCTGCCTTATTATTGCCAACTATTATCTTCTGGTGTCGTACTTCACTGGCTCTACCTGTCCTCCAAGGATGCTCAACATTTTATGAGTAGTATTTATACTGCTTTTTTTATCTGTCATCTCTATGACTTTTGACCTCCCTAATTGCAGATACTTGGCTAGCAATAAGTAATTGCAGGTTGAACAAGAAACTTGTTGTCTGTTTTTCAGTGGTTATTTTCTGGAAGAAATTTGTTCTTGCTAATTGTATGGTTAAAGTCAACTCAGCCCAGGTCAGTAACTCGGAGCCTTCTCCCTAGGTTGACTACACCAGGAAGCCTCAGTCAATAGAAATTCACTTCAAATGCCTGAGGGGAGTCAAAGATAAGGTCCCTAAAGGCCACTACACTCTCAAAGTTTCTGTTCTCAGCCGCTTAGGTTGTGACTTGCTGGAGAGGCTTGAACTGCAGGAGAAGCCTCAGGCCAGAACAACGCAGCCTGTTGCTCATGGTGGAAACTTCTACAATACTGAAATCTACTTTGGACAAAGTATCCAAACAGTAAGCAACACTTCATAAATATACTCTCTTTGCTTTGAAAGTTAAAACACATCCGCTCTTTCTCCTTTAGGCTTATATATTTAATGCATTCCATCATGTTAATAATTTATTTAATATTTTAAGGTGCAATTTACGAAGGTGCAATTTTTTCCCCCCTAGGTTAACCCTCATCACTCACTCTAAAAGTGCCAAATATATGCTACATCATATAGTGTTGTCAGCTAATTTTAAATTTTACTTTTATTCTCTCTTATCTATGCAGCTTGTCAGCTATGTAATTTGATTTCTGTAAAGTAGCTTTAGAATAATAAATGAACAAGTGGGTGTATATAAACACATGAATGCCCAAATCCTTTTGTGAGTTTTTAGCTCCATTGACCCCCATTTGCCAAAAAAGCAGCATTCGGATTATTTTGGAAGGAGCCCAAGCACTTGAGGCTCTCTTCTGTCTTTTGCGACTGAGGCTCACATATTTTCCTGCCTAAGCACGCTGTGCATGGCAGGATTGTTGTGTGTCAGTTGCTCACTGTTGTAGCTAATGCCTAGTGCTGGTTGAAACACTGGTCTCAGATAAACTCTCTGGCACATGAAAGCTTCTTTACGGTTTGAAAAACAATCTTCATCTCTCTCAGTGCGGTGAGGATTTTTTGTGTGTGTTATGAGGCATTGGTAGAATGACGAATCTTTTCCGCTTCCAATCGTTTATTTTCTGCTATGACCCCTATGGTAGTTTTCCTCCTCCAAACCCTCTTTTGTCCAAAGTGCTGTGTAGGTACAGAACAGACAGGCAGTCCTTATCCCAAAGAGCTTTGAGATAAAGCAACTTTTATTTAAGCCGCTGATGCTTTCAGTTACTTATGGATAGGTCATTTCAGATGCTGGGTTTGTGATTTATAAAGTGCTACTAAGTCATATTTTCTGCTTTTTAATTGTTTATCACCTGTATTAGATAATGAACAATGTCTGTAATTCAACTATGGGTGTGAATCGCATATATAGAGTGGGAAACTGCTAATGTGACTTTCACATGATGTTAAAACAAATACATGCATCTGTCAGAGAAATCACTGAGCTGTGATTCCTTCCTAGGCAGGATGCGTGCATCCTGGTTACTTTCCTTGGGGATGAAGGATTGTCTTGAAGGAGAAGACTGGACAGTATGACTGAATGTTTCTCCTAGGTTTTTGCCACTTTTTTGCATTTGCAAGTTTGCTTTAAAGTTCTCTTGGATCTCACAGGAGGCATTTGATTAGCATCTTCACCAAACTTCATTTTTAGTCTAGTGAACCAGTGTGCAGGTCTTGGTCAAGTTCACTTAAAATACAGGACTAGGAGAAGCTGGATTAAATGACCTTCTGATAATTCCCTGTCTTTGTTACTCTATACTGGACAGCAAAACTTAATGTTGTAATTTTAGCAAACCTTCTCTACCAGCTCATTTTGAAGACATAGGATGTATTGTACCCTGTATGATTATACCTTTCTGTTCTTCTACCTTGGTATTGGTGCACAGCCTTAAGATATGTTTCAGAAGAAACCTTTGGGGTCTGTACTGAGATGAGGCAAACTTTAGGCTTCAGATGGTTAACATCTACCAGAAATCTTAGGGTAAGTAGTGAAGTCTTAATGGTGAGCTTCACATGAGCATCTGGGTTTGAACACAACCTAATATACAGCACTACTGCCCTGGGATATATTATGGGGTGGGAAATAGAAGTGCTCACAAATGCAGAATAAGCTTTTGTTTTCATTGGCCAGAATAATGATAGGAGTTCAGTGTAAACATGGTGAAAATGAAGACATGCATGCTTGATATTGAAGGAAAGCTCAATTTTAACTAATATATTAGAGAAATTGTTCCAGAACACTACATCCTTCCAAAAATAATAACCCTGTCATGTCCGCAAAGTTGGTGTCAGCGTGGGTTACCTGCTGCGTACAGAAAGTGCTGGTCGTGTAAGTTAGATCTGCCTCAGGGCTAGTCTGACTTGCACACCCGACCTTTCAAAAATGTTTTCTGTTCATTAATCAATGTTCTTTGCTCCAGCTTGCCAGTTTCCCTTCTTTCTGCTCCTTCATTGTCCTCCCTTTTAGTTTGTCAACCTACCTCCCCAATAACCTCTGACTACTTACTAGACAGTGGCTCCTAATAGCTTCAGTTGAATTTTATTTGTCTTTCAGTAAGGCCAGACAGCCAAACGACTAAATATTTTTTTTTCTTAAATTATGCTGAATGAAACCTGTCCGAATGCTTTGGATTGTGATAAAATGCAATTGCTGTTTCAAGTGACTGTTTACCATTTTAGGCATAGCTACAAATGGCATGATCTGAAGGGAACTTTAGTTTTAGACTCACCATTTCTAGGATATCTGCACATATTTAGTTTATGCAAATGGGCTTTAGGCTCTGATAGGTAAAGTCTATGTGACTGCATCATCTTTACACTAGAAGGATAATTTTACTATTATAACTTCCTTATTTCTGTTTCATGGTGGCTAAGATCCTATTATAGATAAGGCCTAAGTAGTCAGTAAACTTTTTTTTTTCTCAGTATATTTAAGGCAGTGTTTTATTCCGTAGGATTATGTTCAAGTGTTAGCAAGTCCAGATTACATTTTTCATCTTAATGATGACTTGAATAGCACAAATGAGTTCCACTATGCAAAAGTTTAATTTTGCACAGAAAAAGAAAGTATTTGGGGTTTTATCTTGCCAGCTTTTCTTAGTTAGTTCAATAGACATTAAAAATGTTAAATTGTTCTATGAAACAATTACAACAATAAGATAAAATCCACACTTTTCAGAATTAAAATATTCATTGGCTTCACTAGAATAAAAGTTGGAATGTGGCAAAAAAGCTTCTCTTTTAAAAAAAAGGGTTTCAGCTATAATTTCAATTATCAGGACCAAAATATTTTGTTGTACATTGCCAACTTTTTCTACAGGGAAGGAACCCTTAAGGAAGATGTTTTTATTTCCTCTTTCTTTGCAACCAATTACAAATATTTCTGAAGCACTTTTGAAGAAAAAATATTGCATGTTAGAAAGTGAGTTTTTATTCAGAATGGGAAGTTCAGACAGGAAATTTTCAGCTGTTGCAAAGAGCACTACAAGCCAATGAGGCTACCTGCAAATGACATTTAAGAGGTATTCATTATGCTGTCCAGTCACCTGGGAATTCAGTCCAGTATTGCTGAGCAGAAATAGGGACAATTTTGTCAGTAGTGGGCTAACCCAAACTGTCTTTTAATCCTGGTCCAGTTGCACCCATTTGGCATCAGTCCTTATTCTGTGAGAGCCTTTCAAAACGGGCACTTTAGCAAAAAAAAGTGTGAGGTCCAAAACCATGTGAGCACTGGTGCTACACATTTTCCCCAATGCACCTGAAACTTGAGACAGTACTAAATCTTTTCATATGCGTGAAAAGACATCATTGCTGACAGCACAGTTCACAGAACTGAAGATTTTTGAAGAGTATATCAACTGGTTAATATTTATGTATCAGTGTGGCGAGGTACTAGCAATATTATAACAGTAGCTGGGCACCATTTTGTTTTACTTGAGGGAAATTCAATATGAATAAAACAGCAACTTTTCAAACATGACATTTAATCCACTCATGTAAATCATACCAGGAGATCTATTATTCATTAGTAAAAGGGCACCATATTTTTATTACACTGAAAATGAAACACAAATGCTGTGAAAAATTTAGTGCCTTTTCCTGAAGTTTCAGGACACTTATCATGTAGTCATCTAGCAGGGGCTGACACTCATTTTAAAATATAGCTACAAAATTAATAAATTTGAACTCTTTGGCTTGGAAAAAGAGGATGTTCTATTTCATTGAATGAAGTGGATTTATTTTTTATTTAAGACTTCCTAAATACTTCTGATGGCAAAGTACTTTGGTACTGTTCACATTTGGATTTAGATATACAATGAATAAAGTTCATATTTTTGTTGTTATTAGTCATTTCCAGCATTTTCTTCCCTGAAGTGCATTTTGAAAACTACATATATCAGAAACTGATTAACATGACCTAAGGTATTAATTCTTAAAATATGATGAAACAAACAGTTTCAAGGACATTATTTTCTGTATGTCAGCAGCTGTCTAAGGTCTGTGATGCTTTTAATAATTACAAAACAAGGTATCATTAACAAAAGTAGACCACAAACTTTCTGCTCCTCGTGTGCTCCCCCTCCACCATTTATTTTATTATTGAGTGAAATGCTGGCATTAATGAAGAACATCTAGCTCTAGGACACATTTTTGAGATATAATATAAAAGTTTGATACAATACAAAAAAAAAAGATAATGCTTGGCAGTGCCAGAGGACTTTCAGAATGAGAGCCATTTACGTTTTCCTTGAATGCAAGTGTTTGTAGTTGGGATGATAAGGTGCTACATGAACCTCTTGGTAAACTGAAGAACTAAGCTTATACAGATGCTCGTATTTATTGGAAGACTTCAGGTTTGATTCCCGCCTCCTCGCCCCCAGCAGGAACAGGTACTTATTACTACTCCTATTTTATTTATCTGAGTTTGTTTGGAGTCTGGTCTTCAATTGCCATTTGCTCAATGTCTCTTTGCAACAGCTCCTCAAAATAGACATTCTCAGAGCAATTCTGTTCCAGCTGTGTCACACCCCTGTGGCACTGTGCCATCCTGGGGGATAGACCTCTGTGGTAAGCCACCTGCAGCCCTGGGACTGGTCACCACTTATACCATGGGGCCATGGGCCCCATGCTGTTTGGACTGGCTGCTACTCCTTCCATAGTGCTCTGCTCCCCAAGTGGACATGAGTCTGTCTTCTTGCTGTGCACTCAGCTGAAAGCATCAGAAGGACCTGCTTTGGCCCAGTGCCATGCTGTGCTCATATCCTGTTCCATCCAAGAGCTGCAGCAAGGTACTATCTCTGGAGACCTTTGCTGCCCATAGATGGACTTCCTAAATGTGGATGGCTCCATTTCCATCAATGTGTGAAGACTCTGAGGTATTCATTAAGTCTGGTGTGCTTTCATTACAGAGCTATTACATATTAGAATCTATTGTATCTACCTTATTTAGCATCATGCAATTGATTTACATATTCAAAAGGTCACTACTTATCCCAGGTTTTGGTTTTGGTAAATTGGAGTTAATTTTCACGTGTTGTCTAGTCGTTGTGCTCCAGTGAAGGAGTTCTTGGAAACACCTGCCGGAATGTACTATGAATGCTCTGTCAGCTTATACCGATACATACTGCCCACAGAAATGTGACCCACATTATAAATGCATCATATCTGACTAGAGTAAGGTATGTAGTCTGCTTTGGAAAATCTAGCAGACATATGTTAAAAATCAGGAGTGTCTGGGGACAGCCTTTAATTTTGGACCACTCCATGTCTTATTCCCTAACTAATTGCAAATTATATCTGTAAGAGACCTTAACGTGAGTTGTAGGATACGATAGCTGTACAAAAGTCATATATTTTTTGGGGCAAATCAACAGGAAGGCAGAATGCAGCCTCTGCCTGTATCCTTAACTCCAAGTGAACTCTAAACAACAGAGAACACCAAGTACAAGATAAATACCTGCTCAAACAAAAAATTCAGTGATTGGAAAAAAGGAGCAGCTCCATGACTCACTAGAGATGACTGTGGAACTGTGCAAAAGGGACCTACACTGTGTTTTAGTCCATATCTGCAAGTCATGGGAGTCAGCAAAACATCCTCAGAAGATGCTTTAATTTTTTTTGCCTTAACATATCTGGTTTTAAAGCATTTCACATTTTAAATTAATAATGTGTGAATTTAGGATCTTCGGGGTAATTGCAAGGCTGTACTACAGAAATGGGAAGAGTACATTATACCACCAAAGAACAAAAAGTGATCCTGTTTAAACACTCAATTTTTAAGCAGGGCACAGAAGGAAAAAAGGATATGTTCTCAGGAGTCGATCTTCCTATTTCTTTGCTGGACAGTGGTAGCTGAGTCCCTGGAAAGAGAGCAGAGCCTAACCAGGTCTGGACCATCCAGGAAATGCTGAAGAAGCATGAAACACTGGCACTGCTTCCCTGGTGAAGTGAATATATTGCTGCACTGCTGGTTGGACCAAAATTTACAGATTAAGAGGTTGCTACAGGAGGTGTGATGGGGAATCCAGAACAGCATCAAGAAAGAGACATGAGATGGAGCTGCTGGTGAAGCAAAAAGGAGAGGAAAGCTGCCTGTTCCTCCTCTGGAGCCTGGGGCAGGCAAAATGACACTGCTGCATAATTCAGCCCTGCATGCCAAAAGAGCCACGTCTTTGTGAGACTCCTTGGCTCTGAGTGGTTTCTGGGCAAAGCACATGGCCTCTTGACACAAAATAAACTCTGCTGTTTTGTGTCTGTGCCCCACGTTATCCCAGGAAATTCATGCTCTGATCATGCTGAAATCAGTCTCAGGAATAAATGAGATGGAAGTGGCAGGAGAAGGAACTTTTTTCCCGCTTTCCTCTTACAAAGACAGTTTCTGCCTTGCAGGATGAGGTCAGAATCCACCCAGGCCAGCGGTATATCACCAGAAGCATTCAGGGAGGCTGGAGCTCTCTGTACCATACATTACTATTCCCTGCTGGTCCAAGAACAGAAAAGAATTAGCAGCAGATGTGCCAGGACAATTAGCAACAGATGCAGAGGCTAAAGCTCACAGAATGCAAACATTATTCCCCTGTATTTGAGAAGATAAAAAGCCAGATTCTGGTCCTCTGGTGTAAGGTAGCTATCTTACATGTGATGCTGCTGGAGTCAACTGTGGCCTAAACTATCTCTCCTGGAGGAAAGGGAGGCAGTGGTAAATCATCAATGCTCTGGTAACCTGGGAGAGGGCAGGTGTTTCCATTGGGGCACTTGTTGCAAATCTGGGAAGACACTGGGGGGATTTGGCACAGTATGTCAGGAGGAATCTTGCTCTCAGACACTGAGAGTAGGGAATAAATTGCTTGCTTACAAGTACTGCTGTCCTGTGCTCCAGGGGGATCATCTGTGAGCCTGAGCTTGTGTGCTGTGGCCCAACAGCTTGTGGTCCATACTCTGCTGCTGTCAGGGAGGCTGAGTCACAGGAAAGATGGTGGTCCTGCATAAAGGCTGAAGGAGATCTGCAAGATGCAGGGAGAGGAGTCGTTTAACTTACGTCAGACTTGAAAGGTCTGTTCTCTCTGTCCAAAAATAGGGGAAGAGGAAAAAAAAAAAAAGTGGGGAAATAAATGATATTGCATTGTATGGTCCTTCTCTGATTTGTGTGTTATTTTGTATTCAGTTACCTGTTCAAAGACAGGCAGTGATGGAAAGCTGGGGAAATAAGTTTTCAGCTATTCCAGGACATTCTGATGATAGATAGGGACTTTTGGAAAACCCTAATAACATGATATTTTACTTTTACTTCAGTCCATGTTTCTATTTCCTCCCCTCTGGCCTTTTATAAATTTCAAAGTTACACAACACTTCCTAAGAATGCCCTTCCCTCTGCCTTTATGCTGGCCTTGAACGTAAACAGGGAGAGCTTGAAATATGGTTGTGAAAGCTTCACCTTATTTTGGCAATAACAGCCTGATCTCCAGCACTACTTATTTTACACAGTGAATTAATTTTTTGTTTGTTAATGATGGGATCCGCTTCCTATATAAAAGGTTTTCTACCTGCGTTTTACACTACTGAAATTCATGTGCTGTGGTTCTCATAATCAGAAGTGATGAACCATTAATTTATATTATATTTTTCAATATTTTTCTATATAATAAGTAAGTATTGAATTCTCTTTGCATATTTTAATTAAATTTAATCTGTTTGAGCTGCAGTGGTCAAATTTTTGTGTAATGTGAATTAAGTAATGTAACTTCTTTTCTTTCTTTGCTGAAAACATTTGAAGGTGCAGAGAAGAGAAGCAAAAATTTATCTCTTCTCTGACAAAGTTAAAGCCCAAGTGTAAGTCAGAGAAAAAACGCCAAAACCTCACACTGGATCTGTTTATTGAAATATTCAAATAGAATTCATTCTCTCTATTATTTCTTTGTTGAAACTATAGTGACATATGGGGAAGTAAGATATATTACAATAAAACTGATATAAAACAGTTGAATTCAGAAATAGTAGCAAGAGATAATTTTAGTTTACTATGATTTAATTCAATTAAATGAAACACTGCTAACTGCAGACTAAGAAGAATTACTTGTGTCTGTGCAGGCACACGCAAGTATTATTTATTCTCTGCTGCATCTCTCTTTGCAGAAGAAATTACACCAGTAAAAAGTGGGTGCTTGATTCTTTCATAGCACCGTAAAAGTCTGTATACCTCACAGACCTCAGTGGAAATTTTGCCTGAGCAAGGAGAAACACTGAGCTAAGGTGTTGGAGAGTAGACCCTTTAAAACCTAGGAATCTGTCCTTATCCAGTATGCTCTCTTTGAATGTCAGCAGTTCTGGTGCAGGCTTGTGGACTAACTTATCAGATAGTGCCTCAAATGAGGTTGCCTCCAGCAGGAAAAATTTAACTGCCAATTTAATCTTTTTTCTTCAGAAACCAAACAATCCATCAAAACAAACTGGTCAGTTTGAGCTGCCTGTGCCTTGCCTATATCAGGAACTGCTCTGAGTCTCTTGAGGAAGAGCAATTACTGATCCCCATCCTCCTCCTCTATCCACCTAAGGTGTTCCCTTCCCTGTACCAGAGTATAACAGCCCAAAGGCACAGAGGCACACAGGCATTCAAGGACTGTGGGTTTCAATAGGAGCTATGTGCCTAAATGCTTTTTGTGCATCTATGCCTACAGGCTGTGCTGGCCGTGCCCCAAATCCCAGCTCCCAGGCTCGCTGCCTAGGAGGAGGCTAATGAAGGGCAGGTGGCACAAGACTGAGCTCCCTCCCTGGGCTGTCTGACCCTGCAGCTGTGGGACAGTGAGCTGTGACGGGGATGAGTGTTCACTGCGGCAATGGGAAAAGGTTTAGCATGGATGTTGAAAGGACCTGCCTCCTTTTTGAAACTCTCTTGTTTCAGCCTGGCTATCCCTTCCTAGCCAGCAGTTCCTCCCATATAAATCACACTCCCAGAGCCCAACAGGATGGAAATGAAAGCCCACAGGCAATTGCATGAATGCTTAGCATGACAGCATAGAGTAACAGACAGAGGCTTGGCCAGGATTTTTGTATGGATCCAACTGAAAGAAATTTCTTACTTGATAGGTGTGTTTTATTTGACCATGTAGGCTGAGATGTGTGATACTGTCCTACCTGGGTTAGACACCCACTGTTCATGCATAAGGACTCCCAGAACGATAGTCCTTGCAACCTCTCCTTGTAGCAGACAGGTGTGTTATAAAATCCTTGTTTATATTTTGTCATTATGTGTTTCTGTCATGGCATGGTTTAAGGACCAGCTCCTGAAAACAAATCAGCTCCTTGTAAACAAATGGGTGCTTTCAGTCCCAAAGAGTGAGTTTGCAGTCTAGGTCCAAGATAAGGGCTTACAGCAAATGAAGAATAACTGTGAGCCAGAGACAAAGAAATAAATTTTTAATAACCATGATGATTACCCTTACACATCTGCTTGACCACTGGCTGTTTATAGGCAGGCTAGCAGAAGAGCATGTACTGCTGAATTATTCTTAAGAGAAGAGTAAGCCTTGGAAACAAGGGAGAAACCAAAATGTATGTTGTGATACAGCAGTAATTTCATCTGCTAATGCTTTGGGATTGTTTGATAATGCAGGTAACTGTCTTTGATCACAGTGTTGTAACCATCACCTTTAATTTGTAGCATAGAGGTTACTATCTAGCACCCAGCTAGCCAAATGAAATGTATGGCTTGATTAAGGATCTCTTTTGTCAGTAATTTGTGCCTAATGTTTTTAGCTTTCCCACGGGCCGTTACAGAAAATGGTAAATCTGGTTTAAATGAAACCTGATACTGTTAATGGTTTAATAGCAGCTGCCACAGGGTTATGGCATTTTTCAACAGATGCTTCTGTTTCATTTTAAGCCTACACTAAGTCTTAGAATATATTTACATAATTAATATAAAGTACACCTACATAATAATGAAAATATTTATAATTTTAAAAGATTTCCCTTAATGACTTCCTCTCTCTTGCCATTATCTAATCCCAATATATAACTCAAAACAGGAAAGCATATAATTAAAAATAATAATTTATATTCACTTCTTCCAAAAAGGTACAGAACACAGCACAACCATGAACACTTATCATCTCCTAACATGGCAGTTATTGGTATGGGGAAATTCCTTGGCTGCTTCAGAAAAAGAGAGAAAAAGCTTGGCTGCACCTAGATTATGCTAATCACCTTGCTGTTCAATAATGAGTATAAAAGACGTGATGCTTGTATTTAAATATACACACTGAGAAAGAGCTGTGTTGAGGTGTGTACTTACTTACAGAAATATTTGAAGCAGCACAGGTTTCTGCCTGGTTATTGACTGCAGAATGTCATCTTGGTTGAGGAAATTCCTGCTAATTTAAGAAGACAGGCATTTTAGGCTTTTCATAGTTGGTGATTGGTTTCCATTGATGTCTTCTACTTGGAGGTCTTATTCTCAAGTTTCAAAAAGTACAGAGAGTATATCCTACTGGACACTCAAAGTCAAAAGATGCCCTTGAATATTTCAGGCTTCTGCAGTTCACAGGGAGGAGAGCAGGAGAAAAGGTTCCTCTTTCTCTACCTTGGCTGGAAAGCGAGGTAATATTGAGCAGGCAAGTGTACCAAGGCATTTGCTACCATGAACTGTGAGGACTGAAATAGGAACAATAAAATGTGAAAAACATTCAAATAACAGTTCACTGCCTTTGTTAAAGAAGAATCCAAGGTTGAATTTAGGAGATTAGGCAGTTCCAGCTCTCTCAGAAGAATATATAGGAACAGTGGTGAAGCAGATATTTTGCTGTGTGAGAGGCGTAGCTGATGTATTTGCTCCCCTTGTCTCCAGGTGACTACTCTTCATAGCTGTTAGCCTGGGTATGATGCTGATCATCTTCCATGGTCGAGCTTTTGTATGATTTGTTTTTTTTTTTTTTCCTTTTATTTCTCCTTTTGAATGTATTAGAATTGTTCAACAGGACGTGGGTCAACCCTCACCTTAATTAAACAGTTAATACTGTGGCATAGAACCAGATTACTTTTTCTTTGTGTTTACCCTCCTTTCTTCTCTACCTGCCAAAAGCTTACAGACAGATTTACATAACTTCATATTACTCCAGGGTGTTTCTTCACCGCTAGTTTTCAAGTCTTTGCCATGGGAACACAATTGCCCTAGAGCCCCAAGCTCTTCCACAGCTCCAAAACACTCAGAAGAATACCTATCTGATGGAAAGTGTAAACATTGTTTGCCAGCCTTTGGTATGCTGAGAGTTTTTTACCTCAAAATGCTTTTTGACCCTACACTGAGGTTCACATAGTTTGCAATAAGAGCTTTGATTTAAAGGAGGAAGGCTACTGTGTACCAACATTATTCCCAGAACTGGGTGGAGAAGAGTTTGTGACTCAGTGAGGTGCAAGTCTACAAGTATTCTCATTGGGTATTTGGATGAGGTCTGCAAAGTTGCTGCAAGATAAACCCAGTAGTGAGTCTCAGCAAGCCCTGACAGGGACACCTCAGATTTCCAAGATGGTTTGTCACTCTGTCCTAAAGTTTTCTAGTGGCAATGTTTTTACATCACTGGTAAATAAAAACAGAAAATGAACGCTTTCAGAAAGCCAAGGAGGAAACAAAGAAATCACAAAATTAACAATCAAAAATAGCACAGCACTTTTTTCCATAGTAGATAATTGTTCAAGTACATGACTTCCTGTAAAGAGAAGAGTTGTTAATTGTTTTTGCATGCAAAATTGGTTCAAAGGTATGAAGTTTGTAGAGCTTCATATGATAAAAGAAAGTCAGTTCCCTTGTGCTGTTTTTGTAACTAACAAATCTTTTTCTCCTTCTTTGCTAGGTTCTACCACATAGAAAAGCTATGAAGCCAGGAATGGTACTCCTCTTTGAACTTTTCCTTCTTCGTGGGACCTATGCTTGGATTGATCAAGAAGTAGGATGGGGAGCTTTTCCCTTATGTGATAATAATTTTAATGTTTTGGAGGGAAAATTTAAATGTCCCTTCCTGAGAGGACATTACAACCCTAAAGTTGACAGATTCAAAAAAATTGAAAACTTTATTTCTCAAGACTTGGATCATTGGTTATGCAATCTCTACTTTCAGGTTTGTATTTAAAAAAAATAGGCCTGTTTGTTTAGTCACTGTTACTCAGAACAGATTCTATTTCCTTCTGTCACCATTAAAATAAATACTTGTCTTTCCAAAAAGAAGCTTCTCAGCCTGCCCAGTGAGTATTTAAATTACACGCACCTCCAACTTTTACATGAAATTAGTAGATATTTTGCAGCTTTGTAGCTGGATTTTAGGATTATTTAAAATATAAAAATATTTTTTTGGGGTGCTGAGTAATTGGATCAAAAGTTCAAATTCCGAGTTGGACCCTGCTACCAGTACATGTTAATTTCCTCCACAGTTTTACTGAATCACAGAGATGCTTTCACATGACTACAAGATACAATAATGTTGTTTATGATATTGTTTTACTTGTATCTGTGAGACCTCCATCTAGTAAACATGGTTCTGTTGTGGTAGGACCCTTACTTTTGAACAGTTTTCGGACATAATTCAGATATGACATTGTTTACATGTCTTTAGTGAAAATGAACCTGAAGTAAGAACTTCTCTCCAGGGGAAACTTTTCTCTAGATGGGCAAGTTAAGGTGTTTGTTGTAGCTGAAATATGTTCCTTCACTCAGAATCTTATCAAGATCTTAAACTTATACCTCTTTTATAGTAATATTTTTGTCAGAAAAAAATACCAAGACAGATGAATTTTGAAAGCACCTCAATTATAACGTGGGCTTACTTAATAAAAATTTTAGTTTTCAGTTTTCTTGTAATGATGACTTTCATACAATCTGATTTTTGGGTCTACCAAGAGTAAAAGAAAGTAAAAGTAGCTTCAGAAACACATAAAGTGATAAGAATTTGTACAACAAATATACTTAATATATGCTAGGAAAGCAAATGTCAGAAATCATAGAGCTGTGGTAAAAAAATAACCCAGAAGAGCGAAAATGATTGGGGAAGGAGGAGGTGAAGATTCCAAACCTGCAAAATTAGTCTTTCAAATCAATGCTTAAGGTGGGATGATTTAATAGTCTCACCTTATACAAATTTAATAGATTTAATAGGGTATCTGTATTTTCCCACGTGATTCTGAAATTGGATTATGAGTCACCTCCCCCTCCCCCCCTATTTACTGGGATGTCTGCTTTAGTCAGTAAGCGTGGGGAAGACATACATGGTAAATTTATGTGGGACAAAACTGTAATAAATGGACTAGGGAAAAAGAAGAACTTCCTAAAATTCTCATAGCAACATCTTGGACTTCTAGGGTTCATAAACTGTGTACAAACAAGTATGTTCTAGCATAGTGGAACTCTCAACTGCTTTCTTTTTATTTTTTTTCCCCTCACTTAATAGATAATCAAACTGCCACAGGATTCAGATAAGCAAAGCAAGTGTGATATGCATCTTCATCTCCCATCTGAACTTCGCATATATTCAAGTGTTACTGAAAAGAATGATGTCTCAGAGAAGATTGTACAGCCTGGATCACAAGGTAATGGATTCAAACTTTGATGTTTTTATTCAGGTTTCCTCTGGGGAAACCCACAGTTTAATTTCAATGTTGGCTAGTCCTTGTTGATCTTGTTAAGCTAGATTTTTTTCTTCATTCGGATATGGGTCCAATATGTGTTGTAGCAGGAATACTCTGATTCTTTTTATTAAGGTGGTTTAACTTTGTTTCAGGTGTGAGCAATTTAAATAAGCCTCATTGCTAAGGATTAAACTTTCCATACTGGCCTATGCTTAAGGCTGAATAATGCTTGGAATGTCACAGCAGTAACAGTTCAGCTGCTTATGGCACCAAGCTTATAGAAGGAGAAAAAAGAGGTACTTTTTTTTTGTTTATTGCTTGAAGAACTTTAGCACCTCCCTGGCCTACAACAGGGACTTCAAATTTGGCAGGGAGATAGTTCTGGCATCAGAGGCATGCCTTATGCTACTCCTATAAAATTCCATTAAGATTCAATCAAGTGGTAATTCATAGGAAAGACAATTATCATTTGCTTGTGCACAGCAGACCTCCTCAGAAGCTATTTTAAAAAAGCTGAATGTTCCTTTTAGACTGAGCATCCTTCCTGGCCTCTGTGAGCCTTCTGATGTAGCTACACTGAAGATATAATTGACTATATTGCAATGGACTCACAAATGGCTCCTCTACTGTTAGAAATCCAGTAATGAGAAGAATGGCAGGACACTATTGTTGCTTTTTTTTTTTTTTTTTTTTTTTTTTTTCAGCCTGTGGGATGTGACTGTCATGGACAAAAAAAAAAATTCCTTTTTCCTAAACAGATATTTCTATATTTTCTCTTGTTTAACGAACAAGGATGCAGTCAACCTACAGATTGTAGTGTATCTGTGAATATGATGTAAAGATCTGAAACAGAGACTTAGTTCTTCAGGACAGAGGTTCCTCAGGCATTTGAGAACAGTAGCAGTGATACACTGTAGATGGCATGGGAGGGAAACAAAAAAGAGTGTATTGCAAGGGAAGAAAGAGAACAGATAAGCAATAATCATTTAGCATGGTAAATGGGCAGCTCAGGTTGGAAGTAAAACATGAAATCCAGTAGAAGTATTTTTCAGGCATTGAGTAATGATTTAGGAGATAAAGAAAATGAGGTTTGCCCTGAGATGCTTTTAGGCTAAGCAGCAATTGCAGTGTGATCAAAAGACTTTTATAAAACCACCTTGAAACCAGAAGCACGGAGGTGTAAACATACACTGTACTATAAGGTCCTTTTTGTTGTAATTTATCTTCTACATATCTGCCAAGGTGCTTTAAGGTGCAGCAAACCATGAATGGCAGATTCAAAAGATTGAGTTTCAGGCAACTCTTCTCAACAGTGAAAAATTATGGACAAACTCTTACTGAATCAAACTTGTTTGGTCCTACCATCAGTCTTCATATATATTTGGAAGTCCACATAGAAGATGCAGATAAATAGGTCACGCTTTCTGAAAATACATGGAAAAACTCGTGATACACAGTTTGAAAAGTCAAGAAATATGTATTTTTAAGAACTGAGAAAGAGCATTAGTGTATGTCTTATTTTGCATGCAGACCTCTGAAATTTGCTGATAAGGTGATCATGGAAGATCTGCAATTTCCCTGCCAAACAGATTTGCACTAAAAAAATTTCTAGGAGTAATTTTTTATACTGTTTATATTTATTTATTTTTCATGGAGCCTTCTTTAAAGATATTATTAGCTGCCAATATCCCCCATGGGTTTGTTTTTTAATGTATCTATGCAGTGCTACAGTATGCTGTTTCTGCTGGTGATATGTTGCTAAGAGATTTAATAATGGGTAAACAAACACAACATGTGGTAATCCATTTCAAATTAAAAGTTTATTAAACGCTAGCTTGATGACTTTCTGGCTATTTGCAATTAAAGGAACAAACCTTAGAGAACTGGAGATCACGTGCTGGAAATCACAACTTCAACATTTCCCACAGAAAAATGTGTTTATGATCTGTGGCAAGCTGTCGCACATTGATATGCCCTATAAATACAGTATTATATCTGTTAAACCAGCAAAAGCAGAGGGGGGGAAAGCTCTGTTAAAGTGGCATTAAGGTTGAGACACAAACCAGAGAAAGCAAGAACAGTCTAAATGAAGACGGGTGCTCTGTGACTCGCTCTACTGCAGTAGTCTAAATAGTGAGTGATCTTATATATCAATACCATATGTGGTGCTGCAAAATAGAGCAGGTTAGGAGATGGTGTTTTAACCTTCACTTCAAGTTTGTCTTGGTTTTAGAAGTTTAAGACAGAGCCTTCATATTATTTCCATTAACTAACTCCAGGCTATGTTATTCTTCCAAACCACAGCTCTCTGTTGGGTTATGTATGGCTCTTCCCTGCTGCACAGGCTCTCTCCTTCAGAGTACAGTGCATGGGAATGCAACATAATATCTCCTGTTCTACCTCCTTTGTAGATCACAGATGTACATTATCAGATCTAGTGTGTCTCTTAGTCCAAACCATATCTTCTCTCCATTCTTTTGAAGTGGTATTCCATAAGAGGCTCATGGTAGAAGACAGCTTCTGCTTACACTACCACCATTCTTTGCTTTTCTTAGGCAAATCTTCTGTAGTTCATCTGTTGCCCATTAAGGGATCAACAGTCTCTGTCACTGAATAAATGGCTAATGGAATTCATTAGCCATTGCGTGGAAGGTGGTAACAACTCTAATAGAAGCAGCTTAGGTAGGAAAATTTGATGCAACTAACAGAAATGTTGCCTTGAGAGACCTAGATCTAAGTAACATGGGCTTCTAAATGCATGAAAACTTCAAAAGTGTGAATCTTCATATAAAAAAACAAATATACAAATTCATCAAGAAAACACGCTTTCTCACACTGAAATCTACAGCAAGATTTCTTTTGAATTTAGTGGCCGTAGAAAAGGGATTCACATGTGCAAAATATCAGCTCAACTCAGTCTTTTTTGGAAGTGGCAGCTCTTTCATCTTCAGAAAAGTAGCTAGACAGCACTCATGTATTAGTTCTCCAGCTCAAACACTTTCAGGTCAGGCTCAGGCTGATTTGGGAAGTGTTACTCTTCACTTGTGGGGAACATTCTTCTAAACGCTTGCTCTTCTGTCTGTGCTGTTGTTCTGACTTGATATGCAAACACTTACTTGTGCCCATCCAAAATTGTGACCAAATAAAATATGCAGGTGGGAAACAGGATGATTTTATTCTCTGTAGTGTTTAGAGCCGAAGAAAAACATTTTTCATTCCAGTTGACTTACTCATACCACTTTAGTATTAGCCAATTTGAAGTCCTGAAGTTATGGTCAGCATTGTACCAGCATATACTGATGTCCAATCAAGACCTAAAAAGAGTGTTTACAAGGCAAAAGGTTTGTCATGTAGAAAGACTCTCACTACCTCAGCTATCTTTGGACTAAGCACCCACATGCAGATTTTCTATGTCCAAAATTTTCTTTCTGGAAAGTCTGCTTGTCCCTCACCCCTCCCCATTCTGCTATACTTTAGGAAGTCAGCAAGTCAGCTGTTTGAGAATGGTTTTAAAGACTTTCTTTTTAGCTCATTTTCCCCGGACTTTATTTTTCCCTCCCCTTAAAAGGCTTGGTGTCCAACAGCAGTGCATGTGGCTCCTGCCGGCTATGCAACAACCAGAGGAAAAGTTAGAACCACGGAAATGTTTTTATTTCCTAAACTATGAGCTTATAACAGAAATAAATATCATACAGAAAGATCATTTTCAGGTGTGCAGGTTTTTTGCTTACTTACAATTTACAGCATTTTTATGTCTGTCTTCCTTCTGTCTGTCCACGTGGTTGTTAATAATAAGGTTGGTTTGTACCACTTGGCTTCAGCAGTCCTTGAAACTCACCAGAGTTGTAAAGCTTTAAACAGTTGCACAGGTCTTTAATTGTAAATTAGTTTTGACAGGATTGCTAAGACAAAGGCCTGGTCCATCCCGTCCTGATGCTAGCCGACAACCCCTTACTGCTCCTGGAGCAAGGAAACATGTGGAAGGAATTGTTCTTTTACATTTCACAGCTTGTCATTTCCTCTGCAGGGCAACCTCTGACCTCCCCGAAAGATCCTGACACCCATAAGGGAAGTATTCCCACTGTTGTAAAGGAAGTGGAAAAGCAGTTTAATGCTGCAAAAGGAGGAGAAGCGTGTGTGTCAGAAGAAGCTGGGAGGAAAAGAGAAGAGCTTAAAATGCTTCCAGCAGGTTAGGACTTTTATTGCGTTAATTTACTGAAAGTTTGCAAATAGATCTGCTTGGCATGTGTGTAAATACCCCCACTGGCCTTCCCCCTCACCCTGTGATATCATGTCATCATTAATTCGCTGGGCAAAGGAAGTGATGGAAGAGTTTAAATCAATTGTGAGGGATCAAAAGCATCTTAGGCAAAAAGGTACAGAAGTGGTGGGCTCCCCTGTCTAAAAAGTGTTTGTAGGCCAAATGTGTTAGCAATTACAAGGTGTGTGTGCAGTGCACTGACAACATTAGATTATGGCTGGTGTTTCCGTGACATTTTTACATCCTTTCATTTTATTTGGTCATTTTTATCCATGGATCACAACATGTTGCTGTTAGGTGCTTGGGAAGTACTTTTTCTTCCTGCAGCACTTTAATAGCAATATCCTTTGTTAATTGTGCTAAACCAAATTACGTAAAAGTGCCTGTCTGTATTTGTATCAGGTAACATTTACTTCTCGAATTTGGGGTTTCTTTTGAAGACAAAGCCTTTCAAGTTGCTAAGGTGGGTTTTTTTCTTGGTTTTCTTCATTTGTTTATTTGTTCCCGTTGTGGGTTTTTTGTTGATTTATTTGGGTTTTTGATTGTTTGTTTGTTTTTAAATCCCAGGTAAAAAGCATTTGTCTGACAATTGAATAACATAACCCCTAGGTCCTGTCCTAAACTCAGATAACACCGTGATGGCCAGAGGCAGACTTAATATGGGACAGGGATGTTGTTATCAGGAATATAGACAACTATCCCGCTTCACAACCTGGGTAGTGACTGCGTTCTCGGTCCCACGAGAGAGAAATGGCAGTGCAGGCACAGAAAGTGCAGCCGCCCATGCTCCAGTTTTTCTCTCACCCACTCGTGTCCCCCAGGTGCCAGCCAGCCCTCCTGGTCACAGCACAGATGTTTAGGATGAATAGGCAGATTGAGTAGCTGAGGGAGTGGGGAGGGCATCAGGAGCTGACCTGAGATCCGCACTCATTGCTGCTTGTCACTCTCTCACCCACCATGAACAATGCAAGGGTCAGCTTTCATTTTGGGGAAAGGACGACTCTCACTCCCCTGGTCAGTGTGTAGAGATGAAAACACAAGTGAAGATAAATTAATCCCTCCTTTTGAAGGGAGAGAGGGACTCTCCACCTGTAACGGGAAGCTAGAATAGGTCATGGTTAGACACTGAACTGAGAAATATTAGGTGAGAGATAGATACCTGAGATCTGATAGCTACCTCTTATCTGTGTAAACAGCAGCTTGTAGTTGTCTTCAAGTCTACGGGCTCCCAGAAATGATGCTTTAGAATTTTGGATGCATGTCAATTTGAAGCCAATTGACATGCCAGCTTTCCCTTTACAGCAGCCCATGAAATGTCATTCAAAAATAATTTCTTTGGAGCCCTCCTTCTCTCTTGACTGCCCAAGAAGGCTAGGACTATGTATCTGCTATTATAGGTGCGTTTGTTGAATATCTCATGTTAAGTGGGCACAAAAGAGGTAGGATAAAGTATGGCATAGCTAAGTTAGGATTCATAAATGCTGAATATTGATGTTGACTATCAGAGATGTGTAAGAAGTAGAATACAGAGCTGGTGTCAAGTCTCATTAAATAATGTTGGTGACAAAAGGTTAAGCACATTACAGAAAAAAAGCAATACAAATTTCCAGTCTTTCAAGGGTTCTCATTCATGTCCTAGTAAGACTGACACTTGACATCTAGAAGATGTTGTCCTTCTAAGAATATAATCATAGCCCTAACTTAGAAATTTTTTTCCAAATTCTACATTAGAATCTGTTTTGAAATTTATTTAGTTCATTTGCCCAACATTAGTTGTGCAAAGCATCTTAGAATACTCACAATAATAAGTAACTTACATAAAGGAAATAGTTTTAAAATAGTGTTTAATGGTGTTTGACATTCGCCTTTGGGTGTTTGGAATTTCTTTTTTTTATGATTTCTTTTCCTTGTAATATTTGGATATTTCCAGCTTTAGACTATGTCTCAAAGCCCAATAATTAGTTGTGCAGGAGGACAGCTATTCCTTTTCCCCTCTTCCCACTTATCCCATCACTAATGTTTATCTAGATCTAAAACTACAATATTGAATTTTTATTCAAATTACTTATGTGGAGTTTGGCAGAGATCCAATGCCAAACACAGCATTTTATAACCCATATTTTCAATTCAAGAGGGTCTCTTACAAATATCCTGAAAAAAAGGAGTTGCAGAAGTGGGCTGATTTTGAAAAGTACTGAATTACCACAACTTTTGTCAAAGCAAGGTTGGATTGAAAGCGCATTATTTTGTATTATCAGAGGATCTGACTCAGTATATCCTAAGAAATAATACTATAATTGACTCAGTATTAAAAATAACCCACAAATTCTGAGTTTACCTGAACTAAAAACAGAACTCCGAAAGCATCCACGGATTTTGAAATAGGTGAAAAAAGGTTTTGCTTATCTTGATTCATAAGACAACATAAGTTGTTTTTTTTTTTATGAACTCAGTTTCTGATAGCTGCTGAATCTCTTGCCTGTTATTTTAATGAAAGACTTTTTTTCAAAAGGCACATCACCATAGCACAGATTTTTTCTGATGGAACACTGTCAGTAATGTAACCTTTCTGCATCTGTGGAAAAATGTTGGGAAGTTTATTGTGTCCTTTTGTGACATCAAAAGGCATTTATGTCCGAATAAAGCTTCAGACTAACATCTAAGCAAAAATGGCATCAGGCTAACCAAGAGGCTTAGTATACTTGCAGATAGTACTCACAACTTATTAAGATGTCACCTTCATATCAAAATACCAAACATAGACACAACTCCATTCTAATTTTATCATCACCTTTGGAGAGAAGGCTCTACATTTAATGTAAAGCATTAAAATGTACTTATATAAGTGACCAATAGTTTTGTTGAGAGGGTTATATTTATGCTCATAGCCACTTCTGAAACAATTTTATGCAAAGCAATGAATCTTCATTGTAATGCTTCTCATTATACTGCAGTGAGTTTCTTTTCCTTCTGAGGTGTTGTTTGCTTCTACCTAACAGTCATATGCAGATGTAAAAATAGTTACCTAAACCAAAAAAACTGAAGTTGTTCTCACAGGTAATTCTTCATGGGTGCCACTTTAAAGGGAACAAAGTGATGTTTTAAAATGAAGATTGCTGACCCCTTATTTTTTCTACAGGTAGGGCCCCAGAGGCAGACCCTCAGATGGTTGAGCCTTCTCTTTCTCACTTGTCTTTTCCTTCTCTGAGAAGGACTTCATAAAAGATTGGATTGATTCTTTCAAGTGGGATCAAATCCAGCTCCCACTTACGGTTGCGTCATCCACACAATCCAAACTCTGCTATTTGATTTCTCACAGGCTGGGCTATTATTAGGGAGGGAGTCTAGATAGGATCCTCATATTTTTTTCTGTCCCTGCAGTAACTTCACCAAGCTGCTGATTTCTTTGTCTGTTGCCCCGCTCCTGGATCACACTACTCTAAACCCCTTTCCCACTGATGTAAAGAGAGTTTGCATCCATCAGAAAGGAGTGCACTGCCCTTCTCTACTTTGCCTCCATATAAGTCAGAAGTAGTTTCCATCAAATTACTGTAATTTCCTAGCTGTGCTATTTCTTTTTGTCCATATTTAAAAAAAAAAAAAATCTTTTAGATTCTCCTGTCCCCTTCTCTCACTCCATCTCCCAATACCTGAAAAATGGCACAGTGTCAGCCCTATATGCAGCCTCTGAAAGTTTTACATCATAGAGAATCTGTTTCCCTACCCTCTTTAATGCTCATTCAGAAAGGATGTGTTTACATTAACGTTTAGGTATTTAGGGCACTTTTGAAGTGAATGCCCTGCCCCAGTTGTTACCCTGTTTTTCACTGTAGAAAGATCTCAGAGGACAAGCACTGACCACCTTTAGGGTGAAACTGAGCAACTGGATGTGATTTAAGTGTGTGTATCAGGGCCATCAGTTCCCAGGACTAAACTAAAACTAGCCTGACATGAAGTCTGCAACACACAGCAGGGTCCCCACTGTTAGGGGGTGTCCTCCAAACTGCTGGTTTCATTCTATATGCTGTGCCTGTATTTGTTGCCCCACAATGCTTGTCAAAGAAGACATAGCCAAAGATGATAACTTCCAGACTGAATGCAGAGGATAAAAAAAGGTTATGTTTTACTCTACAAGGGTTAAGAAGCAGTAAGACACCCTCTAATTTTAAAGGTCATGCTACTATGCTCAGCTATTGCCCAGAGAAGGCTGATGCTGAGAGAGGTAACAGAGCAGCACCAACATTTTTCTATTCCAACAACTTTCTATTTTGTTTTAAAAACTAGACCCCAGCTGAACTCAGGGACTTGATGTAGTTAATCCTTTCTTTGTATCCCATATCAGGTGTGATCTGTGTGACATCTAAACTATTTGGTTGGGACTTAACATGACTCAGAAATGACTGCTCTCAGCATTGTTAAGGTCTGGAAATAAAATTTGTCTCACCATGCTTTTCCAAATCCATGCCCATTCCACAGTGGTGATAAAAAATGCAACCCATTTTTTCCTATTTGTCTCATAAAAATGAAAGACATTTAAACTATTCTGCTGGACTTACCTGATATAGGCATAGAGCTTTGGATTAAGAATTTTATTGCTGTTTCCAGGCCCTGGTGACATTATATTTTCCTGCTCTTATGCATATGTTTCTTGACTTCCAAATAACCTTATTAACAGAGAGTTTACACCTGCCACTGTAGCTTTATCATAGCTATGATACCTGTCTTCGATCATTGTTCCTTGGTACTATTTTCTCCTCCTCAAATTGTTCATTTTTATCATGAATGGTATTATGTTCCCCTGTCAGGGAACAAAATGTATTTTGAGTCAATTTACTAAAATAGTCGCTGCTAAGTGTTATATCTGGACAAAGTTGACACCTTTGACATTTTCTAAAATGGCAAAAATAACTGTATTTAAGGTATGATTTATGAGTATTGTATGTCAAAGAAATTTCTATGCTATTACAGTTTCTGATGCAGTAGTCTCAACTCTTTCAATGAACAAATTGCTGATAGTGCAGCTAGTTAATGCTTTATTAGTTTTCTGTGGTCAATTATAAAAAGTTATAAAAAAGTAAAATGCAATTTAATAATAAAGAACTGTGTGATTCTTGTTTCTCTTTTAGAACTGCTTTCTTTTGTGCATATGGAAGAAACAATTTCTACATGGCTCAGTTTTATAAGACTCATTTCCACCCCCAACTAAGAGTAATCTTATGATTAAAAAGTAGATTGGAGTCTTTAAATGTCCTTCTGATTGCTGGCCTCTATTAAAAACTTCTTAAAATAATAGATAGGTTTAATTCCTCAAGCCAAAGAAAAATTATATCATCTTAACTATTTTCCATATTTATTATATTGATGAGACTGGGCTACAGAGAACAAAAAAAAAAAAAGGAAGCAAAGTCTCTTGTATTGCAAGTTTTAAATGTACCAGGCTAAGGTTTACTTAATTAGAACCTCCAGGCAATAAAGGAGCCCTTTTTTAAATTCTGTGAATCTTAATATGCTAAATAATGCAAAGCTTCAACTCTTCAAGCATGAGACACACATCTGGCAGCTTAACATTTAAATTACAGAAAAAAACCCACTTCAGTAGTAATTTTCATGAAGAAAAGAATGGGAAATGTATTACAACTAAATTTAATTTCTTTTTAGATTTTTCATCCTAATTGCAAGCATTTCCCATCTTCTCTTTATTTATTTATTTTTATACAGATTTTTTTCTGTACTTCTTATTGATCTTTAATTTGAGCAGCTTCTTACTGTTACAGCCATTGAAGAATTACATTGTGTTTTTACTTAGCAAAAATTGTTCAGAAAAATCTATGAGGAATAAAAGTAATGAGCTCACTGGTATAGAAAGAAAAGAGCATTCAGAGCCTTACAAATAAAATATAAAAAGAGCATGTCATGATTAAATAACAGACTTGAGTTTCTTCTCCCACCCATTTCTTAAATGTAGAATATTATTGTTTTCTTTATTCTTTTTATTGTCTCTTTTTTTTTTTTTTTTTTGGCAAAGATAATTACTGCTTTATTCATTTGACTCCAAAAACATCGTTAAAGTATTCATTATTTCAGAAGGGCTGTTTGGAAACCCAGTTGTGTGTGCCAAAGGGGAAAAAAAAATTTGAACAAAGAAAACCACAGTAACCATCTTTGCAAAGGTATATTTATATTTTAATATGTGTTTATGGGTTCATACGTGTATCACATATATGGAATATGCAGAGACAATTTGAACTGATTATACGGCATGTGTGCATACGTGTGACATTCCCAGCAGCTGTATTTTATGCTGTTTCACTGATTTCAGTAGACCTCCTCTTTCACCCCAGATGACACAAATACCCGCAAATGCCTCATGTTCAACATATACAACATACACCTACACATGTATATATAAATATGTAGAAAGTAAGAAGGGTATCCAACTGTGACATTGTATATGTGTATATTGTACGTGCGTATATCAACAACTGTAACATCTAAGAGCTATCCTGCCTGTACTGTGATTTTAAATACACTTGATTGTCTTTTATTAAGTGGGACTGGAAATGACTTAAAAAAAAAAAAAAAGAAAAAGAAAAGAAGGATATAATAATTAAGTTTATTTTTGGATTAACCTCCAAAAGTAATACATGAAAAAGTGTGTAATACAGACCTTTACTTGTGCCACACTACTACTTCCTGTGATGTGACATTGCATTTTTGTTCATTCCACAGGTCACTGTTTTCCAGAAGCTTGAGAAACACATGACTTGTGTTTTCTAAGCAATGTTTATTTGAATGCTTTTCATCCCCCTGTCTCATTCTTGATCCACAATCATGCCCATTCAAGAAAATTAACTTCTCTCTCTCTTCTGAAGAACAATTCCTGGGGTGTTTAAAATACCTTTCCATGTCATTCTTCTTGTGTCTATAATTTCTTTTTTTCTACTTTCCCTCCTGTTTTTATTATAGCATTTATCATATTAATATTTCTGGAAGGTAGTAGAGAAATAACCACCTATTTATAACTAGGATGGAGGAAGAAAAATGATTTGCATGAAGTCAGACAGAATCCTGTTGGGAGAAGGACCAAACCCAGCTCCTTCCTTTCCAGAGCTTTATCTTATGCACCAATATAAAAATAATTTATGTTTTGTGGTTTGTTTGTTTGTTTTTTTCTTGCAGAGGATTACCAAGATTGTCATGGCAGTGCAGACGAGCACTATGACTCGTTTTGGCTGAAGGAAGTCCAAGGAGGACATCACAAGGTAGAGCTCTTGATATGGACATCATTATCTTCCTTAATGTATACAGAGAAGCCATTGGAGCTTCTACTGTGCCATTTGAGAATGATTTGTGGGCTTGCTTGTTGTTGTTGTTGTGTTTCTTTAATCTACCCCTGTGAATTTATGGCCACAAAAAGGCTTCACACGGCCAGGTGTATTGCTATCTCCTGCATATATTGATAGGGAGCTAATCTCTCCAGCAAAGAAACTTCCAAGGAGTAATAGGAAAGACCATCCTAATGGTAATCAAATGTCAGCAGCTTGATCAAGTTTGTGCTGCAGGATTGTATTATTTCAGTAATGTTTAAACATGAGATGCATCTATAACCTTCAAGATCTCATGTGCTTGTGCAGAAGACCCTAATTATCAGATACTTTTAGAATAATATTTGTAGTATCTTGGTCAAGGACATAATTAATTTGTGAACAAATATTGTATCATCAGTACAAGTTTCTATAAAATCATATCTGCATCATGACAACACTTTCTGGGTGAAATACTATTGAAACTTCCAGGTTTACTGTAAATCCTGACAATTAGGACACAAAGAAAACTCTGGATTCCTGAGAATTGCTTCTACCTGCATTATATTACTAAATTAGGTATTTTCCAATGAAGGTTGCAATTTTTCTCTGTAAGTGTTCTCCACTTCCATCCTTAAATCAGCATGGCTGCAGAGAACTATAACTGCAAACATGAATATTCAAATTAATTATTCTGGTAATTTGTCTCACCCTGTTCTAGATATACTCTGAAACATTTTTAATGCTTTTAATTGTGCAGGGAAGAAAATCCATGTATGTACTATATGTTTATACCTGTACATGTGCCGTGGTACAAACATTTAACGGCTGGGGATTATTATTGCAACTTTAGTAGTGTGATGATCTACTTCTCTGAGCAAAAATAGATTGACCAACTGGAATTTCCCTCCATTTTAAATGGATAAGTTTTTAAGTACTTTATTTTTTCAGGAAGTTGAGGATAACTTGGAGAAAACAGAGTTACATATAAACATAACTGTAGACTGATGCATGCATGCGTGTGTGTGTGTGGCCCTATATCTATAGGAAGGATGATTTAAGGACTGATGGAGTGGGTGAAGTGGGCAAAGCAACCCAACCCATGGGAGTGGCAGAGTGAAATTCATTTTCTACAATCCCATAAAAACACGATGCCTCTGAACAAAATGCCACTTTCTTAGAGGAACCTCAGTTGTGGGTGGTTCTCAAAGCCACATTAAAGTGACCTGGTTTCAGTGAGGTGCATAAACTCATGGGGAATTCAGCACTGTCTAGTCCCTTGGGACTCAGTGAAATGACTGACAAGCTTACAGTTATTGACATGTTTTTATAGATTTCTGAACTGAGCCTCTTACGAGAATGCTTCTGCACAAGAGAAACGAGAGCACGTGAAATATCCTTTCAAAGACTGTAAGAGCCCCTCTTTTTTAATGGCATGAGTGAACCCTAAAGTTCAGAGAGAGCCTTGTTTTAGCATGTTCAGGATTTAGGCAGTTGGTCTGATTTATATCATTTGGACCTACTTGTATCTCTGGATATCATCTTCTAAAATAATTTTATGTAACTCATATTTAGGAAACAATTACAAACTAATCTAAAAAGCAGACTTAAGGAATAAGACAGAAATTTCTGTAGTGGTTTATTCTCTTTAGCAGTCCCTTTTTTTCTTGTAAACATTTTTTTTTTTTTTTTTTTTTTTTAATAACAAAACCAAACAAAAAGATCTTTAAGTCTGCCCTCAACTTTTTTGGAAATATGGATGTTACTGCTTTGCCCACCCTGCCCCCAAATTCATCTATGCTAAGGAGTTACAAATAGTCTCTCACGAGCATTAGCAATTAGTTTTTGTTGCAGCGAGTGTGCAGGCCATTGCGTGTATTCAAGATATTGAATGGTAGCAATAAAGGAGAGGATGCTCACGGTCAGTGACTTCTGAGAGAAATAAAATATATTCTCTGGTCATAATCCCATCCTCATGCAGATGACTGAGTTTCTGGTTTTGTACTTTAGACAAGATCAAACACAGTCTCAGAGAAATTAGCTCATAATACTCTCTAATGCCTTTGGGATTCATGTCTTAAATAATGTCTTTATATCTACTTTGCACAGGGATAGTTTCATGGAGATAATCAGCAAGCAAGGCACCTTGCACACACTGCCTGCTCTGAAACTTTGACTTCTAGGGCATTAAGCTGGGCAGTTATGTGTCTGGGTAAAATTTGCCTTTGAGAGCAAAATGGTTTACAGAGTTAGTTAAAAAGAAAAAGAAAATCTTTGTCGTTTTCATAATTAGCAAAATGTAAAGTGGTATGACTACATCTTATGTCAGTGCTTTGTTCCCTGGGAACTCTAAGATTTTTTTGAGATCTACAGAATTAACTTCATGTTACTACAGAGTAAAATTCATAAATATGGAATTTGAATAGGAACTTAAATCATCTAGGTTATCTTCTAGTATTGGCTAGAAAATTTCAACCACATGCTCTGTAAAGTTGGCATCAAGGGATGTAGAAGCAAAATTTGTCTTTGTGGTTACCTCTAAACAGTGTACTTTCCATCTCCCTGTCTAACAGGAAGACCAAAAAGGGGGTTTTGTTTCTAGTTCAAACAAAATATGTTTTAATTTCCATCCCTTTGTTTTCTTTGGGCTAACACTAAATGTTACCAAACCCTTTACAGAGTTTGGTATTGTGCTTGGGAAGGTATTAATAGATAGTTTTATTGAAGTCTCCTGCAGATGTCTGTCTGATAAGTTAGGACTTCGTGTCTCTTAGTGGAAGTGATGTTTTTCTCTTTGCCCAGGGGCAATAACACCAAGCATGCAGGGCATCTGATGGTCACTTCAGAGAAGCAATGCCAGTGTTGAATCAGATCCTGTGCATGCAAAAATGTTGTTCCAGAGATGAGCAGAGATCTGGAATCTCAATTTTGTATCTCAGCAAGTAGTTTAAATGAGCATAGATGGTACAAGCAGTGAAAGATGTTGTACTGTCCCTCTCCTCCTTTGTGCTGGCACCAGCGCGGGGTGGCCTGGATAAGAATTGGTCCAGCTGAGAGCTAACCCAGTTAAATAAAGGAAAAAGAATGAAGCCAAACAGCATTAATTCCATTCCCAGATTAGTTCCCTCTATATGGCTTTGTGCTGACAGAGTGTGTGCTATGCAACACAGGAAAAGGCAAGCAGGTAGAGGAAGACTGGAGGACTGCTGGTGTTAGCATTAGCTTACACCTCCTTGAGAGGGTTTATCAAATCACAGCCTTATAGGAACATAAAGACATTCAGGAAACAATACTCTGTGTGTAGCTCTGGGCCCCACCAGTTAAGAAGGTTGTAAAGGTCCTTGAAGGTGTCCTGAAGAGGACAACAAAGCTGATGACAGGGCTGGAAGGCCTGTCCTGGGAGGAGCACCTGAGCTAATTGCCTTAGTATTCTAACTTGTCTTTTCTTTTCATTTAAAGATCAACTGGAATAACCCACCTGACCAATGCCATGAAGAAAGATCAGGTCCTGAGAACAATCCAAGCCAAGAAGAAGAGAAAACATCTTTAGAGAGTAATTTTTATTTGGAAGAGTTAGAGAAATATACTTTTTCTGTGTGGTAAGTGATCTCAGCATCAAAGAGTTTCACAAACCAAAAATATGCCTTGCTGTTCTTGTATTTAAGAGGTACCTACGTTTAGATGAATGTTATTAGACTGCGAAAAAACCCACACATGGGTTTTCTTTGACTCCTTAGTATTACTTATGGTAGACCTTTATTAAAAAAAAAAGAAAATGGAAGTACTTTTTGTTGAGAATGTAATTTTGACATAGCTGCATTGCTTTGAGAAGCTGTTTCAGGGGAATGAATACAAAAGGATTTCTAGCATAATCTTTTCAACATTTTAAGAGTAATACATTATCTTTCTTGGATGTTACTTTGACTATTAGTTTTCTCTGTTATAGAATACACATATGGGAAATGTCTTAAAATGAAAAGATAAATTAAAGTGAAACTAAAAAGACTGCATCAAAATGAAGTCTTTACAGTTACTTATATTTCCTGGAATTTCATTTTCTAGGTAATTGCAAAAGCTAGACAGTTATTTGTAATTAGTAGAAAACAATAAAGATCATTTCACTAAATGAAATGATCTGATAGTCTTTCACATAGCTCCATATTGTGCTTTGAATATTCAAAACCCAGCCCTCAAAACATCTCTGGCACCTATGGTCTTCTGCAAATCACTCCCTAGGATTTCAAATACAGTAGCCAGTAAACTAACATCTCAGTAGAGTGGATGTCTGTGAAAATTTAGTTTTAAATTACTTCCCTATCAAGACATGAGTCAGGTGTATCTCATGGGCAAGCCAAGCAGCCTTCAACATCACTTGTCCTGTTGTTCCCTGCTCTCACTTGCTGCATTCACTTGGTGCCCTTAAAGTTGGCAGAAAGTTTGGTAAAGACCTTACAGACACAAAGTACGTTTTCATTATAGAAATCTGAATTCAGCCCTAGGAGTGGTTAGCCCTGAGTATTGGAGGAGACAGCAATCAGGTGGAAAAATAACAACATTCATATAATTAGGCTGTCATAATTCTGCTGAATTAATTGTGGTTATTTTTGACAATTAAGGACTCCCCCATCCTGGCCATTACAGGAGAATAGATTCCAATATTCCAAATATCCTTGTCAGCTCCCACTGTTTCATTTTACCTACCTTAATTTTCAAATTAAATTAACCAAATTATCATGAATTATCCATCTCAAGGTGCTCGTTTTCAGTACCAGGGAACTTCATTTTCTCCCTTCCAAACATTTAATTGCATACGCCCTATTCCTGGAAGTGTTCAAGGCCAGGTTGGATGGGGGCATGGACATCCTGGTCTGGTGGAAGGTGTCCTTGCTCACAGGCTAGTATTTTGTTATTTCAGTATGCCGTTCTATGTACTATGTCCATCATCCTGTTTGAAATAAGGACAGATTCTTGCTTTATTTACTTATGTATTTTGTTAAAGTCCCATGGGTTTACAACAAAGCAGAACTTCATCTTCTGCTTCACTTGTGGTCATCATCTTTACCAGAAAGAAAAAAAAAAAGTAAAAAAAATTACTCCCCTCTTGGTCAAGTAATATAGATATGACATATAGCATGCCATGTAAAGAATGTGTCCCTAAAATATATTTTTTAAACTTAATTCAGTTTCCCTGAGTGATTTAAGGAAAATCTGATACCTTATGAGTTGTTAGTTCCATTTGTTACCATACCAGCATGATGTTTCAATTGTTACTCACTGCTCTCTGTCTCCTCCTTTCCTTCTCTCCTACTTTCTCCAACAAAGGGCATCAACTCCTCTTTGTCTGTTTCCAGACCTTCCTTTCTTCTATGATTGCTACCTTTTAAAAAAAGGCAATGGAAGATAATTAGCTACTACAAAAATTTTTAATAGCACTGTAGATCTGGGGGCAGCTTAGATCTCCGTAAACTTCAGAGTTTTAGATGCTCCAAGATGCAATCTGAGCAATTTCCTTGATCTTTTATTGCAGCTGGTAAATCATTTATTGGGTTAGGTTATTCTACAAAATCCTCTTTAAAAACAAAATCCCATAAAATGTATTTATCATAAAATACTGCACAACCAACAATCTTCAAAGTTGTACATACCCTGTATTAATTAAAAGCTAGTGTTGTACTGTGACAAGTTAAAAGTATCCACTCTATCTCAGGCTCTCTCTTTTCCTCCATTCTCTCCCTGCCTCTCCCTGTAATTTTTTTCTCTCTTCTTTCCTTTCTCTCATATTCTCCTTTCTTGCAGGGCTTGCCAAAGGGGAGATTGGCGAGTAAGAACAAGATAGTCTTTTGTGATCACAAATATTTTTCTGATAATTGTGATGTTTTTTGTTTCTGTTGCTATAGCATGCTTGTCCTTTTTCATTCATATTAATTTGACAGTGGTGTCTCATGACTGTAGACTGTAGTCAAACCTCCTTACAGTGGGCATTATACACATATGTAATAAAAAGAGCTTTTTGGCTGCAGAAGCTCACAGCCTTCAGGTTGGATCTCGCAGCCTACACAAGTGGCTTTCCCACTGTGCCCTGACGCAGCCTGGCTGGAAGCAGCAAGCTTTTGCTTAGGTCTAATGAGCTGGAGATGAGGGGTTTCAGTCCAAAAGACTCAGGGAGATCCATGCTGTTGAGGTGGTCAGTGGCAGTCACAGCCTGGTAGATGCTAAATGCTCACCAAGTGCTTTGCAGGCCTTCCTGGAGAGCTGACTTCAGGACCTTGCCTTGCAACCCAGCAAGGCAAGGTTCAGTGTTTTGTCATACATCACTGTAGCACTGAACCTCTCTTCACTTATTTTTGTGTTCCTGGAGTTAAAAGCTTGTGTAATCTGCAGCAGAATATGAATGTTTTTAGTGGCTATTGTCCAAATAGACAGGTGAGATCTGTCAGAAGGTCTCTAGCTCTGTTCTTCTGTTCCCTGAAACAAGCAAAATTTGAGGAAAAATGTTCTTCAAGGCTATTTGTCACTACAAATCCAGATTTCCTGAAGATGCATAAAAATACAGATCTGAGAAATAATTTCAATGCTTCAACACTTTAACAGTGCTTTTTACGCATAGTTTTAGAGGACATAGGAAAAAAATCCCAGATTTCAAAAACCTTTATCTATCCTAGTACAAAAAAAAGGTAAAGACATAAGCACTTTCTGTGACTTCAGGAATCTTCAGGCTGGAGTTTAAATATAAGTAATGAACTAGCAGATTCAGTCGTCAAATGCTTATTATCAAACACAGCTCTTAAGGGTTAATATTTCACACTATTATAAAAGTAACGATCATCCTTTGTCTCCATGCAATTAGCTTTTTAACAACGTGCCTGTAGCTCACACCCAGGCTAAATGCTGCTTTGAAATGTTTTCTCCTGAACTCCAAATGTGTTAAGCTGACTCTGGCCAGCTTCTATAAAACCAGTTAATTGTAGGGCACTGCCTTTTTTGGGGGAATACCCAGTGCCCCACGCAGCAGTGTTGTGTGTTGGCTACAGCAACTCAGTTGCTGGAGTAGCAAGCAGAGGGTGAAGGCGAAATAGGCTCTTGTCAACACATGGCAGCCTGGGTAGGGTGGACAAGGCTGAAGACTCCTTTTCAACCCTGCCTCTACACCTGTAGACTTTATGATGTTTACCTGCTGATTTTTCTTCCCCAATTTGAGGAGGACATTGAGGGGCAGGAAGAGTTAACTGTAATGTACACAATATAGTAAACTTGTTTTTTATATAAAGACAATAAACTTCCCCTTTATAATACACATGTGATTTGACATTGAAATAAATGCAGATGCTTCTTTGCTCGGTGTATTCCCTGTTGTGCTTTCTAAAACACCTTCACATATGGTTTGCTTCATTCCTGTGAAACTGCTTGTTGTTTATGTCGTACAAATGGAACAGATTGAATTTACACCAAGTTAGGAGGGTGATGGATCCTACGTTAGAGGAAAAACCCTGTCTGAGTGTTTAAAATTTGTTCAAAATTAGTGTTTCCTATTTGAAAAATTTCCCTGGATTATCTCTTGACCTCTTTTAAAGATTTCATAAAAAAAAAATAAAAAAAATCTGTGGCTGCCTATAAATGCAACCTTTTATTCAAATAAGTAACATTTACCTAAAATCAAAGGTCACATTTTACCAGTTTTTTATAGCTGTCCTAGTAGGAACTGTTTCATTCACTATATATAAAATACTGTCATTAAGAGCGGACATTCAATTTCCTTTGAGAAAAGGAGAATAACCCCTTATTGCTTTCTTTAAAAAGTGCTAATAATTTAAAAATTTCTCAGTAACTTCTGATAGTTCACCTAACTCATTTCATTGTTTCTAATTCCATTTTGAAGCAAAATTAAAGGTAGGCCAAGCTTTAACTCTTAGGAAAAATCAGAAGTTCTACTGGGTTTTTTGAGTGCTTTTAAATCATTCATATATCATTCCTAGAAATGTTAAGGCTTTGGTTGTATGAGCACAGAGTGCCACCAGGATTAATCCTGATTCTGGAATCTTTGTGAGTGTTTTTTGGTTTTTTGCAGGCAAGTCTCAGCAGAACATGAGTAATTATTTTTTTTTAAACTTATTCAGGTATCAGATGGTGTTTACACTGTACATGTCATCATATCTTTGAAGACTGAATTTTTACAGCAGATCACTATATATTTCTACGTAGTTTTTACTTTAGTCTTAGTTTCATGGAATATTTTTCTGTTGCAGTAAAAGTTTACTTTTTGGAAAATTATTCTGTAGGCAAATCATTAAATATGACTATGGCATCATTCCTACTCCTGATTTTCCTGAAACTATCTGTTTCTTCTCTTGTTGTATAGTATAATTCATAAATGGCAAATTTCAATGAATTACATAGGTTTAGAGATTTTATTTCTTTGCTGTCTCGTGTAATGGAAGAATTATTTCCCTGCTCTGGTGCATTGTGGTAAAATTTTGCTACTGGAAGTTGAATGAGAAATAAGATATTTGGAGGCAAATTTAAAATCTACAAAAAAGATTATTTCAAAATTTATCTAAACTGTTGGGAAAAAAATTAGGAAACAAACTTTTGAGGACTGAAAATAGTGAAAGATGAATCTTTGCTGAGAACTGTTTTCTTCATGAGTCTTTTGCAAAGCCCTCCAGTATGTATGCACACCCTTAATTTTGCTCGGATTTGATATTATTATGGTGGTGGGGAATATGTACCATTGCCTGTGGACTTCAATGCAATTATGCTTGATGATAATTTTATTTATATGTTCAGCATGATGGAAAGAGTTGGCAGCCAATATCCTTCCTCCTGCAGGTTTCAGACCTGCAGAACTCCACCAGCTGAGAGCTGGCCTCAAGCAATGGAGAAGAGAAATTAGTGATACAAATCACTCAGCTGAGAGTGTGAGTTGAGAGTCATCAGTGAATGGTCAGTCACAGTTACTACGCAGACGTTTGTCTGTTTGGTTGGGATTTTTCTTTTTTTTTCTTTTCCGCTGGTTTTAATATTCTCGAGCAGAAAGGAGTAGTGAGCTCAGTCACTGAGCATCTTTCCTACAAACCTGAAGTTTTTCTAGAGGTCTTGTCAAGGGAATTGTGTGGTTGCCATCTGATTATCAGTAATAGAGCTAAACAAGCAGGGAAAATGCTCCCCATGCTAGGAGCAATTCACAGTTAGACCTAGCCCTCTCCAGGATTTTATGTTTATAATTCCCTGCCAAAATGCTTCTTCTGCTCTCTTCCTCCATCTTAGAGAATTCCTATTTGGTAAAAGTGAAAGAATATGGTTCAAATTTGGCAATAGTCAGGGGAAAGATGGGTATATTGACAGACTATGACTACCATGCAGGTCTTTGACAGAAATTGCTAGTTTATCTTCTTAAAAACTGGAAATGTTGACTCTCCAGTTACCGAGCAGTGTGGGCTCACAGAATTGTTGGAGCCTTTGCCACAAACGCAGTCAAAATGTCTTCAAGACAGCACAGCCAGCATTTCTGCCTCACAGACATTTCACACTGTTCAACTTGGATTCCTGCACAGTACAAAAGCCCTATTTGACCTAGATGAATTGCTCTTTGGTTTGTTCAGACTCATAGGAGAGTAGAAGACTTGGGAAGCTGACTGGGAAATGTTGAGTATAGAGACATGTGATTGTTTGTCATTTAATAAACATTTTGTTTTCATGAGCTAGAAAAGATGACATTGCTGATGACTAGTGGAGAAAAGCAAAGCTATAAGTGTGCCATATGCGGTCATCTCTAATGAATAGAATGAATAAAAATAATAAGTGCGTTACATAGCTAACTGTCACATCTTCAGAGCACTACAGTAAATAAGTGGGAGTTATGCATGTGCATTAGTAGCAAAATGGGTACCACACTTTGGATCCTATCGAGTACAGTGTGGAGAGAGAAATATGATAGATTGCTGCTTTTTATCTGTCACTGCTGTGGCACAGAAGCATAGACCATATGTATGTAAAATGACTTTGTTATTTCAGTAAATTCTCTAACTCTTTCTGTTGTAGCCTGTAGCAAAATGAATAAGTAGCTGAAGATCCTGGTGGGATAGTTCTGATTCTATCAGAATAAAATACCTCTGCAGAGGCATAATTATTATTAAATATACAGTGATGTGTGACAAAACAGCCAGAGAAGTTAGCAGGGTCTCTGCTCTTACAGGTTTCCAGTACAAACTGAGATGCTTTGCAAAGGGGAGAACAAGAAGTTGTGACGGTTAAGCTGAAAAGAGCAGGATAGTTTAGGCAAATCTGGGCCTTGTTAACTATGATTCTTGTTTCTTATCTCAGAGGTGATGCTGAAAGTGTGGATGACTGTCAAAATGCTCCTCCTCAATCACTTAATGGAACCAATATTTCATCCTTTCTATTTTGTCCTTCTTTATGTAGAGCACAGTATCTCTCTCTCTGGCAAAACTGAATTTGAGCAGGGTGGAGATGAGAAAGGTGAATAGGAAAGAACAGAGAAGATCTGCCGTTTTCCTGACCTTGGATCTGAAAACTAAAGCCAGCTTGCCAGGTTTGGGAGTCTGGTTACAAAATTCTGGATAAAATGCAGTCTATCTGCCCTTTGATTTGAGAGCGAGTCCAGCAAATGAGGAATTTACAGTTGTCATGCTTGATTGTTATGAAGGTGTGAATCACTGTCTCAAGCTTATTTTTAAAGCAAAGAAGCTCTCTGGTGTACTTGTCTCCATAAGATTTTCAAGCTGATACCTAGATCTATCCCAGGTTTTGGTTCAGGTCTCTGCTGAGGGATAATGACTGAAAACATGCCAGGCATTTTGTTTTATGGCATTAACAGTAGTGCAGCTCCTGCTTCGGCTGTTCTTTCTTGCAGCTGTATTGAATGATGTGTCTTTCTCACGAAGTGCAGAGTTGCTCTCTCCGACTGTTAATTCTCCTGTCTGAACAACTGCAGGGGAAGAGAGCTGGGGAAGGGAAAAAAAAATTCAATTCCTTCATCAGTCCCATTACTCGCAAATAGAGGGCAAAGTATTTTACAGAGCTTTTAACTAACTACTAATGTAATTTGTTCTGCATTGTTTGCCCATTAATCCAAAAATTACTTTTCCCTTTGAAGCTTGCTTTATGTAGAGGAAACAATGCCACCCTTAACCATCATGTGCATCATTTTACGCAGGGTAACTGTCTGTATTTGCCTTGCATTTCAGTTAAATGAAGTACAGGGGCCTTTGAGCATCTTTGGTTGCTTGGTAAGTTACAGTATTTCAAAGTTAGAATAATTTCCATTTCAAAACATTGTATCATGATCCTCATCCTCTAAAAGACACTTGGATGTATGTTCCTGCCACAAGTATTCAATTTAGCCTTAGAAGTGGCAGGAATTTTGAGGAAAGAAAACATTCTTTTGTCTCTGAGAACATGCCTTTCTCGCTCTGGCTTAAAATACGTACATAATATAGAGAGTTTGACCTACAAAATGTCAGAGGGTGAAAGATACATATTTAGTCTGGTTCGTCACGCATTTCACTATGCTGCATCCTGCATTTGGAGAAATACTTCCCTGTCTGTATGTGTGTTATATACATAAGCACACAAAACCACTTTCCAGTTTTCCTTGAGATAGTTGTAAGAACCAGCATCTCCACTGCGGTAGTGTCTCTCTTCTGCCTCAGTTTTTGGGACAGATATGAGAAATTAAAGGTTTAAAAACCATGATGCCTATATTTTTTTTTTCCTGAAGATCAACAATGAATATTGAATTTCTAAATTTGAGGTCCCAAAAGAAGGTCAGTAACTGGTCCTGGAAACCAAGTGATCTTCTAGGGGCTTTAAATGGAAATATGCTTCCTTGGTATTTTTAATCAGTCCCTAATAAACAAGCAGATATTAAGATCATAGCACTACTGTTCAAACAGTGGCCCAAGGAATGACTCCACCCAGCATCTCAGTGCCTTAAAGCAATTCCTTTTGATTGCTTATACCAAAAGCTTAATGCCAGCTGTGTTGCAGTCACAGAGATGTGACTGCAGTGTACTGCCACCGATCTGTGGAGTCATGGGAGATAAAAAGCCTGCTCCAGCTCATTTGTAAATTGGCTATTATTTTTAGTTAGTTCCCCAGGTGAATGCATCCATGCTATGCTAATCAGCCTGAATTAATTCTAGGAGACAGTTTTCAAAGCAGCGAGTAGCAGGCTGGTGTCCCAGTGGTAGATTCTCTCCTGTGTATTAGTGTGGAAATGTGTTACATTAAAAGCTCTGTTTATTAGACTATCCTGTTTCTCTGAAGCATTCAGCCCATTGAACCTACTGTGCTAGTTATTTTCCTAAAGATTTCCAGACCTTTATTTTTTTAATAAAAATTAACAGTGGGAAAAAAGATGGGTGGATGGGAAATTCGGTGAAATCTGACTTGGGCAATGTAAGAAATTCTTAACTATGAAATCAAGTGGCAACAGAAGTAATATTTTAAGCCTGGCCCATACAAAATTGCAGCCATGTGGAATCTTCCTGTTTGCTTTCACTGGGCTTTGGATCAGGCCCTGAAGGTACTAGCCATATTTCAAGGGTTTATGATCATTGCTAACTTTGGAAACACTGCCAGGCTTTAAGAATAGGGACTGCATTCCACATGCAGCAGGAGTAGCCTTTTCCCTACTTTGAGTAATGTTACAGGAACAATAAAATATTCTTGCTACTGGGAGTGCCAAGCTCTGTGGGACTTAGATGGGACCTGACATTTATACAGTTCATCACTACTGTAGATCAAGGAACGCTACTTTTAGCAAAGAATGCATATTCATTCGTTTTTGTTAACCTTTGCTTCAGTGCATTCACGACAAGATTGTATGGGTATGTAGCTGTGTTTTAACAGTTTTTTAATTTCAGTTGTTGCTTGAAGCACTACGCTGGAAATTAGACACTTTTAGTAGTTCAATTATTGTTGATTTATTCATCCCTCTTGTAGATACAGTGAATGTAGTTACTATAGTAAGGTTATCTAGTTCTGAATGCCAAATGCCAAGTTTCAGAGCTTACATCTTGGCATCTGCAAGACTTATTGGTTTGGAATTTGTCATGCCAGCAGTACTGCCTTATAACATTTATTTCACAGATTTTCATTAAGTGGAGGAAGACAAGAAAGAATAGTGCTGCTACTAGTGACATCATGCATCAAACTGTTTACTAGCATTACAGGGAAATCAGCTCAAAATACATAACTCTGGGCTTCTTTTTGCCATTTTCCTAGACTTCATTGGAAGAATGACAACAATACACTAAGTACAAGAGAAGCAAAAATGTTCACTGGGAAAAATGTTTTATTTAATATGACCCTTTTTGAAAAAATTGAAAAGTGTAGAATAAAAAAATAAAGTTCAAATACTATATAATGTTTGAACTTTATTAAAATTTCTCTTTTGGGGCAATGAGTCAGCAGAAACTTAAGTTCCATCAGATTTAGCATCTGTTCTGAGTATTTTGCTAAAGACAGCAAATGCTGCAGTAACACAAAGGGGCAGATCCTCAGCTGAGGTAGGCATTAAAGTGCCATTTCCAGTGAAGTGATAACAATTTACTCTGACTGAAGCATAAACTTTCATGCTAACCTACTGTAACACTTTCCATCACACTGTAGACTGTCTGCATGTGAAATATAATGCACCTAATGGCATTTAAATTAGCTATCATTGGAGGCATCTGTCATACTATAATCTTTCCCAGCCGTCTGTAAGGTCCTCTGCCACTTAGTCCCCCTCTACTTTTCAGTAGCATCTCTTCTGGTGATGTCTCCCCTTGCCACTACTTCTACTTGTAGCTTTAACCTCTGCCTTCTATTTAGAGATAACTCCTCAGGATATCTGTGAATTTCTGTTCAATCCTCCACTGTGCAGTTTCAGCGCTACATTACAATCTATCTGAAGCATGAATTAGCAATGTTACTAGTTCATCCAGCACCCCAGATGCTTATAGAATAACAAAACAAGGAAGGCCAACTAATAATTTGCGTTCACCATTCAGCAACCACAGATCTTCAGCTGAAGGTCAGCATCATTGCACAAAGCTTATTCTAATAGTTTAGGCTAAAACTGTAGCAGGTATATGAGAATGGCTGATACACTCAATGAAGTGATCCATAAACAACTGATAAATAACACTATGTGCTAGAGTTGTTATTCTGTTTCAGTGGCTCTCATCAACTAAAGATTCTGCCTTTGTTTGGGATTAAAAATGAAGAATCATAGATATTTTCCTTAATTCATAACTCAAAGCTTCTTTCTAAAATAACCAAATCAAAAATTTAAACTCAAAAAAGGAGTGTGAAAATTAAATGGAGAGTCTGCACTGAAGTTTTCTTTATATAGTATTCACCAAAATGTGAAGATTTAGGCTTTAGAAAAATGACACTATTTGCACTGACACTGCTTTGTTCTCTGGATTAAAAAAATCCAGCGATTGGTTTTTTTTTAAAGGAACACCAAACCTAAAAGATATTTTCATTTCTCATTGTCTTTGAATCCCTGATACACTGATTTAATAACTCTCTCTATTTTACCTGGCTCATTTGTGTATGTGCAATATTTCTGGTTTCACTGCTGTCCCATTTCCCTCATTAGTGGGTCACAGTTTTTCTGTGGCAGTTGGAAAACACATGCTATTGCAGAATACTTTCTAATCCATGTTTGCCACTAACTGAATTATACATGGGTGGCATAGCACATATTCAGTCTTTCATCCTTATCTGTTGCTTCATCATTACTTTCAATCTTCAGTGAAAAATGTGACTAACATGTTGTGTGGTATAAATAGACACTGCAGTTTGAGATCATTTATGCATGGTTTGAATTTTGATGAAATTTTATACTGCCCTCTGGGCTAAACACTTAACCTAAGTGATTGTCCCAATAATTTTGTTGAATCAAACCTTTTCAGATGGAAGTTTTACCTTTCATTATCTTCTAAATTGTTTACTATAAAGCTTTCCAGGAGTGTTAGGAAGCAAAAAAAAAAAAAAAAAAAGGACACGGTTGTTCTTTATCAGTGATTCTATGAATCATTATCTTGTCATTATAAATGAGTGGAAATAGAAATATAAAATACTTCAACTCACAAGACTATTTTTTTAGGTGATTCCAGGTCATCCTCAATATGTTTTTTTCTTTTACACCCACAAGATTGAGGGTTATATAGATTGTGAAACTATTAATGTAGATTGATATATTTACAAGTATTTGTGTAAAAATATATTTGCTTTTGGTACATCTGCCAATTTATGTGATTTTTTATTTTAATTTCTTTAATTTCTAATTAACAGTTTCAATTCCTAATCGCCTCAATTGTGTGATCTTCCCATATTTATTTATTTATTTATTTATTTATTTTTCATTAAAATGATTTAGCAGTATTTCTATTATTTTTATAAATTATCATCTGGTCTATATTTGGGATAATTTTTATTTCAATTACAAACATTCTCTCCATGTACCTTTATCGATTTGGATGTTTAAAAGTCTGGAAATTATTATTATGAGCTGAAAGCAGTCATTGAACACTGATATTTTAAGTATTACAATAATGCAAAAAATTGTCATGGACTCAATTAAGATATTTATATTTCTTGCAAGAACCAATTATAATAGAGTGCTTTTGACTTATAAGCCGAAAAGTCTCCTTTGGTTTTCAGTTGAGTATTTTGTAGAGATTTTTCACTCTTCATAACCATGGTGAGTTGCTGTTCAACCACTTGCTACTTTCCCTTAGCCATTCTTAAGTTAACGGTCTTAATTTGCTAATGAAATTTAGGGAAAGGAATTTTTTTTTTCCCTCTCCAGAAAACAATAGCTTTTTAACAAAGCTGAAACATCCAGTCCAGAAGAATTAAATGGCTCAGTTCACAAAAGCTGTCACTTGGTTGCATGCCCACTGTGACATAGGCAGGCCTCGTGGCATCCTCTGTGGTCCCTGTCTTCTGGTCCTCTTGAGCAAGGTGGGACATGCGGTGGTCTCCTACCCTCCCTGTTCTCCTGGGTTTCTTTGGTGGAAATCTGAATACATGAGTGGAGGGTGTAGGGGATGGCACTCAGGTCTCCTCTCCTCACACTCCTCTAAAGCCAAGGCTTCTGAGGCAGGCTGTGTGCATGACCCATGTCCAGCGTGGTATCTCAGCCTTTCCCTTGCACGTTGGTACGTTTGCCTCTGGTCTATACAGATGAGGTGGTCTGGCAAGACTGCCTCATGCAGCATATGGGCTTGCACAAATGAACAGCTGGTTACTGATTCTGATGAGAGGGACTACTGAAAAAAACCCACAGTTCTATTTTTTCAGCACCAAAATCTTAACATTTTATCAAGAAAAAGTTTCCAGGGAAAGGCAGTTTTCTGGCAAGCACTACTTGTGTCAGCTCCCCTTCACACAGCAGCCTCGATGGAAAATTTTATAGCTAGTCCCAGTGTAGAGTCTTTCAGAGGTGTTGAGCACCCACTGTGATCATTAATTTAAATAAGCCCATAATGTGGTTTACATTTAATAAAGTTGCAGCCTCCACATGAACCAGGTTTACTGAGTGTTGCCTTCTTTCCTGCTGTGTTTGAGTCTGCTGGTCTGGATAGTGTAAGAGTCTTGGACTCAGAGCATGCCTTCCCCCTGTGTGTCTCTGCAGAGAGTGTTTTTTCACCTGGTAAACTTGAATTTTATTCAGAGATAAGAATGCACTCAAGAAAAGTGGAAAATAAATGTTTGTACTTGGATGAGCCCTTTTGTTGGTTGCCCTACTATTGACTTATCAGAATTGATAATTCTGATAAAAGCAATATATTGCTTTAGTACTTACACAGCACTAGAAATAAAACATACTATTAATTTAAAAATCTTCAGAAATAGTGGTAGAATAAAAAGCATCAAGTGCATGTTAAGAAAATAAGCAAAATGAAAACAGATACTTTGATGGTGTGAATTAGCTTTCAAGTCTGTTGGCTTCAGCAGGGCAGTTATGTCAGATGAAAAACTGAAGCTTAGTTGCACTATTTATAAGAGAAAGTATCTGCTGTGTAGAGAAAGCAAGTGTGCAAAGCAATGTAAGTCTGATTGTATGCTGATTTGTTCTTATTTACAGTGAGAGAGCCAAAGTAGCTGTAGCTCACAGCAAGCATTCCCCACCTTTGGCATTCTAAGTTAAATAGACTAGTGGTGGATGTTTTTATGACCGGGCTAGTCTCATAGGCTGGCTGCATATGTTTCCAACATTGTGTCATCCAACTCTGCTCCTAATGAATCTAACCAGTTTATTGTTCAAGTCTGTACCAAGCCCTTGTCTACAATTGAGTCCCAGCTTATTTGCTAATAAGGAGGACAAGAAGATGTGTGGGAAAAATATTTTCAAAGCCCATTGAAGACAGCTGACCAGGGTTTTCAGTGCTTCAATGTTAACTCTTTAGACAGATTCACAATCACCTTTTAGCTGGTTGATCTGTGTGGTGAAAACTTGGTTTTGCCTTTCGGTGACATACCAGGGGGTGATTTGCTCAGTGTGGAGCTCACCCCTCCTCTGTCTTTCCCAGGGACTTGCCAAGCATGTCCCTCTCCTCCCACACAGCCTCTGGCAGCCCTCTGGCCGAGTTGGATCACAATCTTTCAAAGTAGGTTCAATCCCCAGATCATTTGGATCACACAATGGAATATGTTATTTCAATTTGCACTCCTCACTATGAGAGCAATCTCACTGCTCTGTATGATCTGCCACAACATTTGCCAGAACAGTTCCAAAATGGTTGACACACTAGTGTTTTTACAGTTTGTCTCAAGCTAGCCACTGAAATGAAGGAAGCATATGACTTTACCAGAATCAAGCAGTATTTCTGCTCTGGTTTTGTTGGTTGGTTGTTTTGGTTTGTTTGTGTTTGTTTTTTTGTTTGGTTTGGTTTGGTTTGATTTTTTTGTTTGTTTTTTTTGACCCCTTTGCACAGAAAAACTGTGACTTTCAAATAAAGAAATTGTGCGAAAGAGCTATTAGCTGTTGTTCCAGTTCAGGAAAGGATTATTGGAACAAAATCTGGAGACTCTTGAAATATTCCATCTAGATATTTTGAAAAGAAAATTTGTTTTTAAATTACTTTTTTCACACATTTTAATGTATACAGATGGGTTCATTTTGTACTGAAAAGGTCAAAATAATTTCAAAGCACTTTAAATTATAAAAACAGGTCCTTTCATTACAAAAATATCAGTACATGAACTTTTTTGTTTTCAACTTTTTCATCCCAATTTGAGATCAGAGTTGCCTTTTGAAAACCTTAACATGGAGAGAAAGCTACTTTTCATAAATCTTTATTCTGCATTTAAAACCTTCTAGGAGACCTTCATGTATTAGTTAAAGTGAGGTCCCATGCAGCATGAAGTAAAGAAGGATTTTTTGCCTGCATTGGTAATTATCTCAGCAAAAAGAACTGGATTCAGAATGAAAGAATGTTCCCCAACCTGCTTCTGGCTTGTTTTGTCTCGGAAAATATTCTTGCTGTCTATGCCTCAGCATAGATATTGTATTCTTACTATGATGTGTATTATGGAAAAATGTTTTAGATACAGACCTTCATACTTGTTTGGCTACATGTGGATGGTTTTTATATGCCTTTATTCTTGCTCAAAAATTCCCTCTCTACCATTTCTGCCCTATATTTTCCCTGCTTTCTTGTTCCAATTTCTGTCAAAATCAATAGAATTTGGAACAATCATAGATATGGTATTCCCTGAATTTTTAGTGCTGATTGGTTGGATTATTCAAAAATTATCACATAATAGAAAGACATTCAGAGAAATTTTACTGAGTTTTATGTTTATTTCTCACCCAGCTTCATAAAACTTGGCTTTTCCCAGGTTCTTTCTTTTGGGCCTGGGTGCAAGCTGAAGACTAATGACATTTGTTCAAGATGTCTGGATCTCTGGCAGCCCATGTGGCAGTTTCAGATGCATCTATTCAACTGTACTGTCTTGCTCTACAGCACATAAGAAGGGTCTCCTCTGTGCCTGAGACATGTTAAATTTATTGTGTGTGGACTAATAGCCTTGAAATATGCAAGAAATCTGGTGCTCTCTAGACGCCTTGGACTTACTGCACACATGCAGCTCTATGGGGCAGTACTCCTGTAGTACTTTCCTGACTACTGGATTGAGCTTGTTCATGCTCTGCAGAACATGGAAATCTGTTTCTTATGAGAAAGGCTAAAGATTTGAATATCCTAAGCAGAATGGCTGAGATAATTTAATATAGAATGAAAAATATCTTAATGTTTTTTTTTTTTTTTTTCAAAATCATAGAGATCTGATATACTGTTATGCAGTGATTTTCATTCTTAACAAAGAGCTGTACTTTCCAGTATGGCTCTTAGGTGATTTGTTACTATGATCTTCTAGGGGGTTAATTTCCAAATTGTACCACTTAATCTAAGTATGAAAAACCAGCCCCAAACAAATCATATTGAAATCAGGATTTCTGCAGTTTCTGGAATTAGGGCTTAAAGAATCTGCCACTGTGAGGTTCTCAAGTGCTGTTTAATGTTGGGAATCCCATGGATCTTTGTGCCACACTACAAACAGCAGATGCAATATATGACCTATATGCCTTTTTGTGTGTTTCCTTCTCCTCCTAACTTTATGTGGATAGAAATACCAACTGATGAAATAGCAGAGATGATTGTAAAGTTCCATTACATAAACTTAGATGACCCTAACATACACATTATAATAGTCTTGATCAAAGGATTTGCTGTCAGGCAGAGAGTTGACTAACAGGCAAATGATTGGAAACAGCTTTTTTTGCAGTCTGGATTGGGTGATAATAATGTGAAAAGAATGGAAGCTCTAAGAAGAATGCTCTCTCACTGCCTATGTTGGAGCAAGCAAAGAAGCCTGTGGTAGGGTGCAAGAGGATGGCTCTTTCAGAAGATAGACCATTGCTGGGGGAGCAAAGGCAGAGAGGATCCTGGCTTGCCGAAAGAAACTCTAACTTAAGTTCAAAGGAGTGCACAAGAGTGGTAAGGATGCGTAGAAAGGCTGATACATTTAGGCTCTTTAAAACTAGTTTGTTCTACCACTGTGTGCCCCAGGAAAGATGCATCATTGACACAGACCAGTCACAAAGCTGGAGTTCTGCAGTCTGGGAGGTTAAGCCTGATCTGGAGAGAGGTTAAGGCAGTTGGGCTGCCTGCATCTCATTTTTCTGTAGGTCTAGCACCTTTGTCCAGAAAGTACGCTGAGAGAGGCCAAGGAAAGTGATGTTAATTTTCTCTCCTAGCAGTGTGACACAAGATCACTGAGACAAAAAAAGAATGCCAGTGGTAATTTGACAATTGACACATCAAGGCTTAGAGGCTCTATTAGAAAAACTATTAGACATGTCAATTAATTTTCCTTTGCTTCATTAATGAGCATCTGAGCTATGCATCTTCTGTTTAAAGCAGCAAGTAATCATTTTTTCAGGTTCCTTCATGCTGCGACAAGTCACAGTCCTCTTGAGACATACATGAGACAGGGCATAATATAGTATGATTATTGTTCCTAGTTTCATGAGTGACTCTAAACTTTCAAACTGAAGGGAAATTTAATATTTATTTTGAATGTTAAATAATGTCTCTGAAAAAAGGAAACCTATGCAATTCAACATTTTTCAAAGCACCAGCTTGTTCCACACTTTTAATTTGATTCTTTTGCAGTAACTGAATTTATTGAGTAACTGCAGTCCCAGATTCCAATCACAGCCCCAAAAGAAGGAAGGAGGGAAAAACCCCCCATCTAATACCCCAAAACCAAAGCCAGAGCACACTCTTTCTTTTGCTATGGGAACTATGAAGTTGCTGACAACCTTCATTAAATGCAACAGCCAACTTCTGACATGCTCAGCAGTGAGTCTCATGACCCACAAACAGAAAGCCAATCTAAATCACGGAGTGGTTGTATTTGTCTTTTGTGGCTAGAAACCCGCTGCTGGAATTTGCTGAGTGCTTCTAAAAATGTAGCAGAAGGTTCACTGTCAAAAAGCATTGTCTTTGTAAATTTTACCTTCAAACCTTGAGCCCAGCAAGCAAAAAATCTCTAATAAGCAGACAGAAAACCCCACCCAACACAACAACTAAACCACCAAAATCTTCTCTCTCTTTTTTTCTTTTTTTTTTTTTTCCCTGTAGTGATTTGAAGTCTTTAAGCTGAAAGAATAACATCAAATACAACCTGTGAACCAATTTGCCTTCAGGTTAAAACTGAAGGAAAATAAAAAAAATAATGAATTGTGTTAAAATAATTTTAAGTCTCTGCAACTAAAATATCGCCCACAAGATACTAGGTGTGAAAACTAAAGTTTTATCATTAGTGTAAGTTCTGATGCATTGTGGATCAAGTAAGTTTTAGGTTAATCCTTAAGAGAATAAAGATTATTAAGGCTACATACTAAGCAAGAAAAAGAGACTATAAAATGCTGAGAACTTGAGAGAGCATTACTGTCTGAACCAAAGAGGAGGTTTTCAGAGTAGTCTGCATCCTGTAACCACATTGTTCTTCCTGGTTGCATTTCAGCAGATTAATTCCTTTGTTATCTTTGGAAACCTCACCCAAACTGCCATCCATGACTTCTTGAGACTTTTGCACCCATATGCTGCTACCAAACTTATGGGAACTCATAGAAAGGTGAGCAGGCTGCTCAGATGAACCAAATTAATACTGTGTAAATGCATGTAGTTAGGCTTTGCAATTAAACAAAAATCTCTAGAACAGGAAGGAAGGAGCAATAAGAATCCTGCTGTAGGAGAGGGAAGAAGCATCAGACCCATAGGACTGTTAGTTCATCACACTGAGTTTTGACAAGGGTAGGTTTGTCCAGCTGAGGGATATGACTATTTTGTAGGTGCTTCTATGTCAATGAGTTATGAATTGCATTGAGTCAAAGGAGCACGGTCTACTACAAGCCAGAAAAATCTTATCTGAATGAATTCAGACCCGTAGTGGGAAACCTTATGGGTCTAAGATAATGGGATTTTGTCCTCTAGGATTGTGACTGTGATTGTCTTTATTGTAGGTAGAAAGGTAGAAAATTAATAAGTGTTAAGGCTGACTGGCAAACTGACTGCCCCCCTTCTCTCCCTCAGTAATCCAGCCTTTCAGCAGAATAAGGGAACTCTAAAGCTTAAATTCAGAATCACCTCTATGGTGACTCCTGAAGGTTATTTAAGTGTTTCTTACTTTTATTGTCTGGATGAACCTGGCTCTTTGAAAAATTGAAGTATGTCTTTCAGGTATTTGAAGTTCTTTGATGAAAAATCTAAAGGTTACAAGAAAAAGCAGAATCGTACCTTTGTAAATATAGTTAAAAATAATAATTTCCATGAGCTTAAAAAAAATATTATTTTAATAGTTTCAATAATACAAATAATACAAATACACTTTCAGACAGATATACACAGGAAAAAAAAAACAAACAAAAACCAAACAAACAGAGAAGTTAATTTGCATGGTAAGTTCAATACCTGCCAACTGCTGTTTGTCAGAGACAGCAAAATAACAAGGCTTTTGTTCTGCCCAAATGCATTATTCCTCTATTTCAGAAGCTTTGGTCTAATGGCTCCTGAACATTGGGGGTTTCTTTTCTTAGTAAGGTATTTTAGGAAGGCAGAGTATATGCAGTAAGGTTGCCTGCCACTCTTCCTCTGGTGACTTCTGAACCTGTTGGCCAAGAGGAGTAGACCAGAGGGGAAGTATCTCAGTTATTGCCCTCATAGAGAGAAATGCTCAGTAGCAACCTTCTAGAAAGTCAGTTCCCCTGTTCCTGAAAATCCTTGTTGTGTGAGTGAAGTCTCATAACTGAGTCTCCTTTAGATGGTTACTTTTTAAAAATTGTGTGTGGATGGGATGAGTAGTGGGATACTTTATATTTGAACTGAAGGAACAAGCTTATTGACATCTTTAAAATGTAGGCCCCTTCTTTACTCTTGAGAAAAACTTTCTTTTGGTTAGGAGTATCAAGTCCAGAATACTCTAGTGCTAGTGAAATATTTGATTATTTTTAATGCTTCTCCTAATTTTTTTTTTTCAGTCTGATGAAATTGCAATTACCTAGGGGTCATACCAAAACCTCTTTGAAAATGTAAAGATTCACATGGATGTTCACTTGCTATGCATTTTTTTCAAGTCAGTTTTTATTCTTAAAAGGATATGTCTTTTCTATGTCTTCACTTTCTGCTTTCTTGATAGATAAAGCTTTTTCTGATGGTGTTGCTGTCTTAGGCCAGGACACTATGCTGTCTCTCTCTCCTGTCTCTACAGACACACAAATGAATGCGTTTTTGTTGGGACTTTTTTCGGTATGCATAGGGTCCTTCTTGCATCTCAGCATCCTTTGCCCATCCCTCTTCATTTTTGTTATTCTCTGATACTGCTGTTTGTCATGGTGACACTGTTTTGTGTTTTGTCTCATACTGGAGTCACTTAGGCACATCTCAGATAGCAGTTTTGAATGTGTCTGAGAGGAAATGCCCCCAAAGGAAAACATAGACCCAGAGTACATTTTTTTCCAGAGCACACAGAAAACTCATAATGAGTTTATTATTATATGACATTTTCAGTATTGAAAATTGAATTTCTATCAGGAAAAGGATGGCATCTGCCTCATTTGCTAGGTTCCTTATTTTTTTTTTACACTTTTAGAACTATATATTACTGTGGTGCTGTGCAGTAATTAGCAGAAAGTTTCAGGGTTTCTTAGCATCAGGCAGAAAGGTTTGCTTCTCATAGCAAATGTCCCCTTTGGGAAGGAAGTTTCAGATGAAGAGCATTTCACTGGATCAATAGATGACACCAATAGAAAAGGAAGCTGACATTTGTCTTGCCGTGTCTTACATGCAGCTATGGGCAATAGAGGAAAGTATGTTATCTAGAGATTACCTCTGATAAGGGGATATCCCTCAAACTCCCAGTGCAGCTAGCAATCATTGATTTTTGAGAAACAAGCTGTGGCAATTTTTAAATTTCTGTTTTATATTGTGGAACCAGAGGAATAAAGCCATGTCTTCACATTGAAAGAAAATTTGTGAAATTTCTTTCCAAAGGCCACCAGGCAGCCTATTATATCACTACTTGAACACCTTAAACACAGCTAGTATCCATTATGTCATACAATATAACAAGCAGGAAGAAGAGCACTGCACAAGGAATTACACAGTTCTTTCTTTCTTTCTTTTTCTTTTTCTTTCTATATTTTATTTTAAAGGAGGGAGACCTGATTTCTGTAAACAACCCCCTAAAGGTACTCCCCTACCAATAGCAGCCCACTGTAAAATAGATAAGGTTCTCATTATGTATCCTCCATGTCTTGATCATAATTTCTATCATGGTTGACATGCTGGTCCAGTTATATCAGGTGCATTCTGTGTAAGTCCTTTAGAAGACCAGGATAAAACCCTGCTGAATGCAGGATCATTTTGCCTTGGGCAGAGAGTTAGTCAAAGTGCACATAGTTCAAGGTGGATTTCTAGTCAGATTTTGCAGTACTGGGACATTCTGAAAGAAATATTTTTGAATTGAACATAGCTCAGAAGGAATTAAATTAGTTCTTTAATGCTTGGTTTTTCTCCAAAGCCATCAACACAAATTACTTTCTAAAATAGGCAGCAAATATAATAACACAGCATTAAACTGAAAAGAAAAAGTTAATACTGTTATTATGTGATGCATTTTGTTTGACTAAATTGTATGGATAATTTCCACCATAATTTCAGTAGTGTTTATAAAGATCTTTTAAAAAGATTTCAGTTTAACATTTCCTATAGCTGTGTTTTTCATAAAGTAATTGAATTTAAGATATCTGTACAGTATCTCAGTTTTCTCATCTTGATAACTTCTTAATAGTGTTTTAAATATAATAGTATCCTAGAGTATTCTGCATCTGCTCATAACTCCCTTCTTTTCTAAGGCTCTTAAAGATTTAATTAAGCTGGCCTAACATAGATTTTCTTCTTTAAGAGAAAAGGTTGTATTAAAGCAAGTTGTTTTTTTTTTTAGTAAGCAGTGTTATAGCATCAACCATGCACTCAAACCTGATATTGTTTTCTTTTTTCAAAACCTTGATGAAGAGTTTTTCCAAAATAATTTGTTATAGTTATATTTGAACAATGTATACCTTGTAAATACCCTAAACATTGCAGACAATATCCTATTTGTGAGATTTCTTTTTTTAATGTATGACATTACTGGTGTAGTTTCATGAATTGCCTTGTCTGCCCATGTTTAAATCCACAAGGATTTATTTTTAACTATATTCTAATTGGTGTTACCTGGGTCACATCATATTTCATTCTCTTCATGGATTGCTATTCCTGAGTCAAACACTTCTGTTCATGGACAAGTTGCTGCACAAAATAATAAAAATGTAATTGAAATAAAGTAAAAAAATAATTTCCAATGTCAAAATTTCTTTAAATACATGTCCCATTGTTCTCCCAGACTTTAGCAACTTTTTCCAGCGTAGTTCTTCCTTGTAAAATTTGCTATGAACAAGGAAAGGTCATTTTTGTCAGGTCAGTACAGAAGGTTCTAGAGATCTGACTGGAATAACACTAATGGCATTTTAGAACCATTTTAAAGTACAAGCTTACCTCAATAGATTCACTATTTCTCTTTCATCTTTATTCCCACCTATTCCTATGTTGCATGAATATTACAAATCTGCACTTGAAGTGACTGGTGCATTTGGTTTAACAGTTGACATCCCGACTTCAGCACTTTCACACACATACAATTTAATTGTGGCAAGGAAAGCAACGCAAGCAGGCAGGAATTCAATTTCTGTATCAGCCTGTTACTGAGAAAACCAGATAGAAGTCAAGGGACTTTGGCTTGTGGCTTGTCTGTGTAAGATGAAGTTTCATCACTGTACAGCCAGACAGAGCAAGGTTTTTCTGAAATGGAGGATCGTGATGTGCTGTGTGTCTTCTGTCTGCTCTGCCCACAGCAGCCACAAGTCTGCTGGTTCTCACTGAAGGAAGGTGGCTGTTTGACTCCAGCTATACAGACCCATGCTCCTAACGTGATGCTGCTGCTCATTAAGTACTGGATAGAAAACATCAAAGCTGTGCCATTTTTTCCTTTTTTTTTTTTTTTTTTTTTCCAATCCACTCCAAAAGACTGACAAGACTGTTTCTTACTTTGAAGCTTCATCACTCTCTGCTACAATGTTCTCTGGTAGCCTCATCTGTTTGCTTGGTGGAGTTTCAGCTAGTACTGGATTGCCATTTTAACTTGGCAACTTCAGAGTCTTGTTTCCCTATGGCCTGCCAGCTAAATTGGTGTGTTACAGATGAATGCACAGCTCACAGATGGTGTTTGAGTGTTTAGTGGCTCTCAGAAGTAGATATGTATTTGGTCAGGAGGAAGATTGCATTTTTCCTCCAGACAGAGCAAATGTCCTTGGGGATGTTTTCTATGTCAAGGTAGAAACCATTCCATGCATCAGGTACAGGGGACTCTCTTAGCTTAAGCAGGAGTACTACCTACATATATATGTGTTTTTCTGCTGGGTAGGGTACACTGCTCCTATTAGCATAAATGAAAGGCTTTTTATCTTGATTCTCCTCAATGTCTATAGATGTTTTAAGTCTAACATTTCTCCTCCTGTAGTTTTCCATTTCTTTTTTAACTGAGATGAGCTTGAATGTGTATTTATTACTCTGGTGACCCTATAAACTTCTTCTCCAGGTCCTAAACACTGTTTTATTGCTCATGCACAAGGTTGAGCATTCAGCATTACTTTCTGCATGAACAGCTTCACAGATAGTGCTGTTTTTTGAGATCTATACCTCTACTGACATCTTGCATCCTCCCTGTGTGGGCTGTGTCTTTTTCTCATTCATTTATTGTCATCTTATTTACTTAAAGCAGTCAGAGGGCAAGAAATAGGGGAGGAGTTACATGCTTTCTTTTGCTCCTTGACTGGCCTAGTCATGTCATGAGGATGAATAACAGAGGCTGGCTGCTGCCTTTTGTTCCTTTCTAGAATGAAATACAAAACAGAGCTTCTTAAAAGTTCTGAAAGCTGTGCTCCAGTTTCCTTGCTTCATGTTTGTACCCATCCAGAGCTGGAAGCAGCCAGACTGGAATATTTTAACAAAGTCTGTTCCTGTAAGATTTCCAGGCTGTTTTGCCAAGCCAATAAGCTCTTGAAAATGCAGTTAAGCATGAAATAGGCAAAGTTTTAGTTGCCTACCTAAACTGCAGGCCTGACAATAATAATTTGGGTTTTGTCATTTTTGCTTTGTCATTGTCAGATGCTGCTCAAAGCTGAAATGTGCAAGGCTTTGCCAGCTCTCTACAAGGAACCACACTGTCCTCCAGCACTACCACCACTCTGCTTAAATTTTGTGATTCTTTCTTCCTCCAGTGCTTCCTTGCTCAGTTTGGTAAGAAATCTCTTCCTGTGAATGTCTCAGTGAATTCCCTCAGGAAATTCTTATTTAGCTAAAGTCAGGAGATGGGCTTCTCCACCAGCCTAAGACTGCTGGGTAAAGAGATTGCTGAGGACATGAATCTGCTGCTGTTTACCAATTTTCTCTTCTTGTAAACTCTTTTATAGTGAAAGTTGTGTCCAACATTTTCAGGCTAGTACAGTTGTATCCAGAGGAGTATGAAGCTGTCAGCACTTTCTTCCCTTCCTCTTTAATGAACATGGCTTGACCCACTGACCAACAATGTCCATCCCCCCAAATGGCAGAACACAGTGGTCCCTCCAAGGCAACAGCTATGCCAGCATATAAACCCATGAGTGGGTTGTGGGAAAAATTCAGCTGATGTTTTTGTTTCTGGCTCCTGGTTATGCATGTGATGCAAACACACCTAGGCTGTTGCTAATCCAGAGTTTACTACCTGCTGGTCATCTCCCGCGAGCTAGCACAACCTGGACCTTGGAAGGAACTCAGCCACAATCACTCTGGGTGCATTCACATACCTGTCCTAGATGTTCTTTTCAGCAAACCAAAACAACTATTGCAGTTACTGGATTACTATTTCTCCTGTTTTTCAATAATGTTCAATTCCTAAATATCTCCCTCAGTGTTTTTGGATTTTGCGTGCTTCTGGCAGTTTCTTTTTTCCACCACAAGTGCACCTCAAAAATAAATCTGTCTCAATTTTCAGCATTTCTTCTATATCATGATTTTGGATTTTTCAGTAAGCTGTACAACAAATCCTCCTGTGAGCATTTCTATGTTAAGGAACTGCTTAATGTCTCCTCAGGTATTTTGCCACCTCTCTTACAGCAGATATCCCCTAGATAACCTTTGTAACTCTTTGTGATATCCTCTTTCTTGGTGCTTGCAAACTGAAGAATATGAAGCATAGGTGTGTCCTGGAAAGAGACGAGAAAAAGCAGTGTCTATATTGTTGGCAAATGTTCTCCCTGCTTATATTCACTTTGCATACAAATAAACAAAAATGTAATATTTTATTAGGAATCCAGTGGATAGAATAATGGACTGTAACTCAGCAGAGTTCGGTTCACAGCTCTGCCGTTGGCTTATTGGGCAAGTCATTTGTATCATCACAATACAGCCTGGAATAATGGCAATTTCCTTGTAACGCAGTACAAGCTTTGAAAAGGAAAAATATTATGCAGAAGGAATAATAATAAAATCCTTCTAATGATAATAAATTTTTTATGTTTTATGTATATGTTTATGTTGTGCACAATGGAATGAACCATATTCTCTTCTGCCTTATGCTTCATCAGTGGTGCTTCTAACTGGTTTCCATTTGAAGGGCTACATGTATTAATTTTAGATGTGCCTTCAGATAGAGGTGTGATTTTTCCACTGAAAGCAATAGCATTTCATTGTAGTAACACTGGCCAGTATTTTCTGCATCTTTATTTCTTACTTACTACTAAGTTTAAATACCCACCATTTAGGGCAGTGGTGGGGAGGGGTCTTTTCTATTTGTAACTGAGTAACTATGTTGCACCGACTCTTGGGCTGTAAAGACTATGTGTGATTCCCTGAAAGTAATTTGCATAGAGTAGTAATTTGTGTCTGCATTTGCTCTTTAATTCTTCTCTGTCTCTATGGGTGACAAAGAAACATTTATTTTGCCATATTTTATGAAATGTAAATAATAGATTCATTCAGGACTAGATCCTGAATACCTCAGCTGGTACACACCAGTGTAGTTTGAGACCAAGCAGCGTTGCACAGGCTGATGATCTATCTCCACCAGTGCCAGTCTTGCAGTGCATTACACAAATGTTCACTATGGTTTGTCAGCAGCAAAGTGTCACCCAACAGCACACACTGCCTTCTATCAGCCTTTTCTGTCACCATCATCATCAAGTCCAGCTTAGGAGAATCTGTGCATCATTTCTTTCCTTCTGAACAATTTCCACTGAAATAATTGACATGCTTTTACGGTAATTGGTCTCTGCTAGTTGTTACTGCAGCATTTCTCAAAGAAAAATGCAAAACTAATGCCCTAGAACAGAAACATTCAGCCAAATTACTTAGCAGTAATCCAAGGAATCATGGATAAATCCATTGCTCAAGTGGCTTCTCATTTGGAACTTTATATAGTTTTCACCCAAGGGTTGTTTTTATTTGTTGTCTATTTGGGGTTTTTGTGTGTTTTCCTCTTTTGTTTTGTTTGGTTTTGTTTGTTTTGTTTCTTTTTTTTTATGGAGGGGTTGTTTGGTTTCTGAAAGGTAATATTGATGCTCTCTGTCCTACAGCAACTTTATATCTCTTCTGAAAACTGTAGCTGCCAGCACCATCACTCCATCCTCAAGCTTTCACTACTCACACCAGCTAAAAGTATTTAAAGGGGTTGTTTCCTCTTGTTTGGTGCATTTCTTTTCGTGTTTCTGCTTCTTTCTTTCTTTCTTCATTTTTCAAAACAGTCAATGAGAGAGATCATTTAAGCACAGTGTTTTGAAGTGGCAGCCAGTAAACAGCCTTATAACATGATTAATGAGTACTCAGAAATAGTTTGCTGAACTTCCAAGTGAGTTGGAATCAACAGAATTTGTTTTAAAGTAAATTAAGATATTCCACTTATAGGTTGGGACCTTCCCTGAGTCCCTGCATATGCTACATTTTCCACCAATTTTTGCCACTGGCTGGTGGTGCTCATGTCAAGGTGTTGCACAGTCATAGAAGTGATACTCAGAATCTGGACTTCTGACAAATTAAACAGTAAAGAGGACTTTAAGTTCCATTTAAAAGGAGGAAATTATGATTAAGGTCTTTGATGAGAATCATAAAGTCTTAAAAAAATTGCTGTTCTAAAAATAAAAGAAAATAATATTTGATTCTACCAATGGACATGTCTTTCTTGATATCTTTTACTTCCATCAAGCTTGGCTTTCTGTGGAGTTTCTGGGCTACTTTTGTTTTTTCAGAGGAAAGATGCAGCTAAGACATCACAGATGTTGCTCTGCTGGTTTAAGCAGGGTCATTGCATGGAAGGCTTTTGGATTTGATAAGTAAGCATATTCTGAATTTCTCTACTTTCATTTAGAAGTTTATTAAGTGTATTCTTGTGGCTGAGAGAGCCAGCATCTCAGCAGGGATGACAGCTCACAGGGGGAGACATTAGCTCCCTTATGACCTCTTGAAAGTGGAAGTAATCTGGGGAGCAACAAAGTGATGAAAGCACTTTCTTTGCTGCCTGAACCTTAGGGAAGGTCTATGACAACACTTTGAACAGTGTGCTCACAGTGCTTGCCTAAGCACCTTCCACACAATGAGAGACAGAGCTGTAGTAAGTGTATTCATGGAGCTCCTGTGAAAGTTTGCACCTGATTGCACCACCAGGTCCTGCCTCAGTGAGCAAGAAGTTAACTCACCTTTCTAGCCCCAAATTTTGGTCACTAAAGTTTTTCAGTACTTCTGGTGCTCCAGGACTGCTGTGAATGAAAGAGGACTTGGTATTTTCAGTGCTTTGAGCTATGAACACTCCTTCTCCATCTCAGTGTTGGGTTGGAAGGAAGGATTTATGTCTTGAAACCTTCTATAAGTGTCACATTGAACATTTCGCTCTGGTGTTGCTTATGTGGAAGCAGCTTCATTTGGTAAATTGAGCCTAAATAATCTAGTAGTATATGATTCCAGAATGAAATGAGGTGTTGATCTAAATCCAGATTTTTGTGAAAAATACGTGGTTAGTTGTGCTCTCAGCACAGAGGTGAAGATTGGCAATGATCCCTGTAGGATGTGGATTTCTGAAATGGGCGAGGCTGGGTGGGACATCTTTGCAATTCTTGTTTGATGAAGGCTGAGCAGAGTATCATGAGCTAAGACAGTATTATTTTTTCCTTTTTTTTTTTTTTTTTTTTTTTTTTTCCCCCACAAACAGCAAACAAATGGTCTAACTAAAATACCAGTGTGGCTAATCCTACCCTTTTAACTCTTCTCAAGGAGTGAATGCCTCACCAGTAAATTTTTATGGAAGCTATTAAAGTTGACAAAAATATCTTTATATGAAAGGAAGTGTAGGGTAATCTAGCTGCGGAGTTAAGAACATTCAGAATTCCATGGTTATTGTAGTATAATACCACAGTCAATTATATTTCTTATTTTACATTTTTCTTTGTCTCTTTCTCACACAAGCCTAGACTATGAATTCATAATGTTAATGAAATGTGTTGTGATGTTCCTGTAGGCTGCTGTGGGAAAATAATTACAGTATGAGGAAGGTGATTCATGATGTAGCCCTGAGTCTCTAAAGTAGGACTATATGACTGATTGGGATATAAGAAAAATGGACTGTAATGTCTCAAAAAACCTTCAAAACCCCTGACAGATTAAAGTACAGTCACTACAAGGATTAGCTGTTTCAGCCCAATAGATGTTTCTGCAAGAAATTTTAGTGATTTGTACTTGAAGCCTTTTAGTCACCCAAAACCTGGGGTTTTTTTTGTTGTGTGTTTCTGACAACTTCTCACCCTCTTCTTAAACCAAGCAGGTAACTAAAGCTTGAGCCTTCTCATGAAATAAAGAACTGGCTGACAGCATGCCCTCTCCCACACATGCATCCTGCTCAACACTGAGGATCAGGAGTAATATGATGCCAAGGCTGGTCTCAAAATCCAGACCTGTGGCTGGCAAGTGTGGTGTTTTTATTTCTCTTTCCCATTCAAACCTAGAACAAATGCAGAAACCTTTTAAGTTTCTCTGTTGTTATCCACAGGTCTCTTTGTGACTGCTGAAGAAAGAAATGTACACCGCTATTTAAGAAATATGTGTAGACAGGAAAGTGCTTTAAAAGGGTATAAAATACAGAGCAAGTATGTCTGTCACTTCTTCTCCAGTCATATGCTACACTTTAAAAAGCCAGTATGTTTTCCTCCACAAAAAGATCTTTATGTGTCTGAACTTTCAGAAGGCTTAATCAACATAAATAACAATCTGAGCATGATGACATCATGTTCAGTCCTAGAGTTGTGCATCTCAGCTGCTTAGTCGTTTAAATTGGTGGAAATAAGCATAGCAGTTAGAAGTTTCCAAAGGTCAAAGAAGCTACTGTCTTTTCAGCTTTGAATCAGCTGAGATACTCCAGTTTCTCGGAAATATAATGCCAAGGCTGCATCTCTGCATCTCCCTCTGCCCCCTTTGAAGCACTATGGTAATTAGTTTGAAGGGCAAATCACACCACACTCAGTAGCAGAATCCTTTTACAGTGCAAGTTCTTTTTTATTTTCTCTTTTATTTGAAACTAAAGAGGAGTTTTAGCCCACATTGTGTACTGAGATATTTGACCGAATGTTCTTACCCAAATGCCAAAAAGCTGTTCACGGGTTTTCAATAAAATTAATACTTTTCAGTACAAATATGACAAGTTCTTTTATCATTTTCTCTAAAGAAAAATAAGGGGAAAAATGTTCCTCAGAGAGCAATTTGTGAGAAAATTAAAATGAAAGGAAAAGACTTTTAAAAACTTAATTTTAAATGTGATTTGTTGTCTTTATGCCACTTTATGAAAGTGGCAGCATAATTTCTGTGAGGAAACCACCTCTCACCTGGGCTGCCATGGAAAAACTTTTTTTTTTTTTTTACTGTCAGATGCATTGTTCAATCAAAGGTTGTGATTAGAATCTGTACCAAATTACCTTTATAACAGAACTCTACAGTGTTTTAGCAACTGGTATTCCTTTTATGTCTTTACGAATGACTCTTTGCTTTGTTTCCATACATTTCTAGCTGCCGTTCTGCTGCTGAAGTGAAACTGTACCGGCAGGTTGTGGAGCATTTCCATTTTGTGGCATACACAGTCTTTTCAGAGCTGGGAGCCTCACACTGGCGCTCCAGGGACTTCTGGCTGCTCACACTGCTAGTAGTTTTGCTTTGGTTTGTGAGACTTTACCTGCATTATTTGAGCCAATGGCTCTTCCTTCAGACCATCTCAGTTCCTGTTACAAAGTAAGTCCTGTTACCCTCTGTTCTCAGTCAGAATATTTCTCCAAATAGCTTGATTTAAAGCAGTTCCTTTGCACTATGAAGAGAATCAATGGCCAGGACTCATGCTAAGGGCTCTACATGAAAGCCTGGATAGGAGCCTCTATAGGGACTAAGAGCAAGGACTGCATCCAGACTCGAGATGATCTGATATGCAAATGTCACCCTAGGAGGTCACATTTGCATACCAGGTGGAGGTGTTAGTAATGTAAACTTTAAACCCAGAACACAATGTGTCATTTGTGTGCCTGCCTCTCTTCTCTCTGAGATACCTAGCAGGTTATGTATCTTCCAGAAGAATCATTTATCATTTTGGACAAAGTATTTCAAAATGCCTAAGAAGTGCACAAAACTGAAGAAGCATTCAAATCATATTTCATATTACTGAAGTGATCTATGAGTAAAATACTTCTAGGAATTTAACTTCGATATATCAGTTTTACTGTGAGTACTACAATGGATTGACATATTTTAACTATATGATACATAGACTTTAGCTCAGGAATTAGAACTCCCTAGAGAGTTGCAGGAAAATCATTGCTTGCCCTACTTGACATGAAAAAAAAAAGATGGAAAACAAGTCCACTGGTGATATATACCTGATTCTCTATATTTTGCTTTGGGGTAGAGAATGGAGCAAGAAACTTAAATCATGCTTAGGAAAGGGGCGATTTCTCCAAAAGAAACTTTTTTTTTTTTATTTATTTATTCACTTTAAAGCATCGCACAAGCCTGAATCAGTCACTAGGAGCCAGTAACATGCAACTTTCCAGCCTATATCTGCTGTGGTAGTGGGATTGATCATTGGCTAAGATTTGAACTGAGCAGACTCTGGACAGTGCTGGGTATTGTTAAGGTGGTCTTTTAGATCCTAATGCAAAGCCAACCATCTCTCACTTCTGTCCTTGCACATCCCATGTGTGCTCAGCCAGCTGGTCTTAAAACTTCTGGGAGGCCAAGCATCGAGAGTCTGTGAAAACAAAGGAAACTCAACAGAAGGAAGCAATGCATGAGAGAGTGGTGGTCATGTTCAAAGCCACTAGTCACAGCTGTCCCAGGCAGTCAGCTAGATAAAGGATAATGTTCTCAAGCCAAAATGCCCTGGATCAGCATCCCAGTCTGTAGCTGTGTGCCTGAACAACCTAAGATTGAGCTGAGCGCTCTCTGCTTCTAACAAATATAGTGATAGCACTCACAAGTCAGAACCACAGTGAGAATCAAACCACTTTACGTTTAGCTAGGAGCAGAATTTAAGCCACTTCAACTGGATTGAAATTTTTGCCTTAAATTACAGCATCTGCATGTAGCGCACAGTGCCATGCAGTTCATGTCTCTTACAGTGCCAGCAAACTTCTCATTGTATGAGCTTTGCAAATCTCACCATCTCATGGTGGCAAGAGAAACATTTCCAACCACTTTAGGCATGCTGATAGCTATGTCTTCCCTATCAGATTTTCTGCTTCCTGCAACGCCCAAAGGTGCTGCAGTATGCAGAGACAGGTAAGCTTCTGGGGCCTGGGCTCATGATGGTGCGCCTGGGTGGTAACACCTTTGTATAGCCTTTTCTGCACAGTCTCAAGGGTCTGGAGGTGCACCCAGTGAACTGTGAGTCAGAGGGAGTCAAAGGACACAGAGGCAAGAGGAGGAGAAAATTTTTGTTTTTTTTTTTTTTGAGTAGCTTCATGTAGTTTTTGGTCAGAGGGTTGTGACGCAGATAGGGATGCAACTTTACAATGCAACATGCATGATTCTACTTTTTTTTAAATGGTCCGCTTAGGAGCACAGACAAACACTCTCCTTTTGCTTTTTTACAGATTCCAGCTCTTTCCTCACACTGTTGAACTGTGTTACCAGAACTCCTTGCTGCACACCAGTGAAGAGTTGGTCATGGTTGTGGTGGGACCCCTAACCTTGAACGCAGGGCTGCTTCTTATGGTCCTGATCAGATGGGGCTGTCAGCAGCTGTTTGAGTCATTTCCTTCCTTCTTGTCAAAGTTTATCATAGCTATGGGACTATGGACAGTGCTAGACCCCTTGGCAGTGTTAGTAGTGGATTCATTCCTGGGGGTGAGTCACTTAAAATAACTTGGACACGAGAATTTGACGTAGAAGTTTGTTTTATTCAATGAATCACTGAAAGATATGAAATTCCACCTCCGGCAATGGAACATGAAAGTTAAAAAGAAATTAAATAATAATGTTATACATTACCTTTTTATTAACAAAATTCCCATCTAATGGAGTCACTGTGTTTCTACATAAAATTAAGAGCACTGTACAATCCATATATGGAGATAAGAAAGTAAATCCACTGCTGGAGTGATTGTGTCTGCTTTGAAAAGGATTGCTGTAATTTTGGATGTTAATGGAGATGGGTTAATGAGCAATCCTGATTATTAACACTTCAGATTTTTCTAAGCACTGAAACAGACAAAATGAAAAATATGGAGGTTATCGTGCACTTCTCTGAAATGCAATGTAGTTAATATAATTTGCTGGCACTCCTACAAAGACTTATGAGATTGAAAGATAAACATCTCTAAGAAGAGAGCTTCATCATACATAAAAACAGGTGAGCAAAGCTCCCAACTCCATGTATGTGCTGTGTAGCCCAACAGTGCTTTGGTGACTGCCAACTTTTATCACGTCCAAGGTAAATGCCTAGTCTCCCAGAAGATGCAGTACAAATTTGGCTCTCACTGTATGTGTGATACAGGGTCCTTTTGATGGGTGCAGGATTCTGAGAGCTTTTCGAGGGGTGTGCTATTGCTTGTCTTCTGCCCTTGTTGGTCTTTCAAAGTCATCCCTGTTTCTGTTGTCCACTCTAGATCAAGCAGTAATTCATAGGCTTTGTTGGGGATCAGGTTTTCTCAAATCTCTTGGTTCCTCATCAGCTAATCTGTGCTCTGTAGGTTCTTTTTACTCTTTAAATGCTCTTTCCTGTTGCAATGGTTTTGAAAACTAAAATTCAGCTCTTCAATAAATTTCACTGGGGCTCACTTAGGAGGTTATTGCAATAGTTTGAGCATGTGGCAACACGTTCTAGTTTTAACTTGGACAGCCTATATTTATTTAGTTAGTTTTAAATTTTGTGAAATAAAACATGCACAGAATTGAATTTTAATTATAATTATTTGGATTGAGATATGTTTTTCCTAAGAGAAAAACAGACATTCCTGCAATAACCAGGCCAGAAATATCGAAATGCTTAAAAGGTTTTTTTCTCCCTTCTAATGCTAGTGTATTCATAAAAACTGGAAGAAAGGCTAAGATCTGCCTTATCTTTCCCACACTTGCATTGAGAAAATTGTTGCCATTGACTTCAGTAGCATTGGGCTTAGTTCTGCACAGACAGGATCATTACCAATTTCAAATAGCACTTGGTCAGGAGGAAACACGAGATACAAATAAAGTAACTTGGTTTTTCATTACAATATTAAAAAAGCACACACTCTCTGTACTTCATACTGAAAACTTGGCAGTCTTACCACCAAGATTATCTTTGGTAGAAACTCATTTGTTCAAATATTACACAATATAATGTGTGTATCCTTTCCAAAATGAAACTATATCTCTTACATGTGTTTTCATTATTGCATTTGTAATTTTTTTTTCTCCTGGCATTCTTTCAGCAGCTATTTCAGATTTACTTGCCAATCTATTTTAGATCAAACCTTTTTAAAATATTGTGTTGTGGCAATATGAGTTATTTTAGTGCTAGAATGTATTTTAGTATTCTAAATGGCCTTAATACTTATGAAAGATGACAGATAGCCCTGGAGACAAAAGTTTTTGTGTTTACTAAGTAATGTTTTTCATTGTCAAGGAAAGGCTAGAGAGCAGTTGCATTGTGGTGTGTGTGTGTGTAAAGTAATGGTATAAAATACTGTGTTAAATGTGTGATTTTAGGTTTGATTTATTGTCAGCTTGTGGAGGGATGTTCCAGGGATAAGAAACTCTTATGCAGTTCAAATTCCAGTTCTGCCAGAGCTTTCCTGGGACCCCACTCACTTCATCTGTCTGTAACTTCTAAAAAGCAGACAGTAACACCTCTTTGGCCACATGGATATGTGTCATTGTAAAAACCAGTAACACTGCAAAAGGCTCACATGACCATCCCTCATGATATGATAAGTACTTGAGAGAGATGTTGGCAAATGGTATTTAAGCAATTTGAATTGAAGACACCTTTCTTGGATCATGCCTTTGAGGATAACAGAACGTATACAAATTGATGGAATATCTTTTTTAGAAAAAAAGGGTAGAACAGTTCTCCCATGCCATCTTCGCCTTACAGGATAGAACGGCTTAGATAAGAGAGAAATTTATTCTTATTTACCATTCAGACTTTTGTCTCTCTGAAGGAATGTCAGGATGTGATTGCTGTGCAGAGGATTTTTCTTGGTTGCCAGTTTCTTATGGTATTTGGGGTTTATGGTTGTTTTTTGGTTTGTTTGTTTGTATGTTGTGTGTGTGTGTGTTGTTTGTTTGGGTTTTTGTTTTTGTTTTTTCCCCCCAGAATAGAAGATATAACTGGGAGATAGAACAGAATCAGAGTATTTTAATAGTTTTGTAACAAATATGGACAGTTCTGAATTAGTGACTAGTCTTTATATGTCATTACTGGTGTCTTGGGACCTTTAATTTCCATTACAGAAATCTAGCAGTGTTGCAAAAGATGAAGACAGAACAGAAATGTCCTCAAGGATCTCAGTCCTTCTATAGCTCATCACTGGACTTGTAGTTGTTCCTTTGCTGCTCGTATCACTGCATGCATAGGAGGCAGCCAAAAATGGGAAGAAAGTTTTGATATTTCCTAAGAATTAATTCAGCCAAGTTGCTCAGAAAGGTGCAGGTTTCTTGAAGCCTAAAGGTCACAGACTCTCTCTCTAAATGATGAACACTGGATGTTTTGCTGGTTCAATTTGACATCCTTGTAAAAGTGTCAGCATGATCTAATATGGGTGTAGCTGTCACCATGTCAATTTAAAAAGGAAAAAGTGAAGAGAGGAATTTATTTTAGCTCTGAGTAGTAGAAGATCCATTATATGTATTTAAATTCTTCTAAATTGATCCAGCAGAGGGCAATAATATGTCAATACAGTTGCTAGTTTTTAAGAACTAGAGATGGGGGATGGGGGAAGAAAAAAGGAAAATAATAGATTTCTGGAGAAGAAAACAAATCATTCAATATTATGCCTACTTATTCACAGAAATAAGTCAAATTTCAGCCTTATTCCCTTTCCAGTTTTCCCGAAATACATTAGCAGAGTTCACTTTTAATATTTTCACTGTGACCTGGGTTTTGTTGAATAAGTCACCTCTATAGGGTAGATTTTAATTGTACTAAAATCAGCCAGAAAATAGTTTATTTCACATCTCATGGTTAACTTAAAATTCTGTATAGCAGACTCCTAAGTTTCAGACTGTATTCCATGCAAAATATACTTAAATTCTTCTTATACAGAAATTCAGGTTCTTTTGTCTCTATGGTCTATCCAGGTTTGATATTTTCTTACATTGATTTTTTTTTTCTCCTTGACAGCGATTTGGGAACAGTGTAGACAAACCCATTGCTGATGCTGCAAAGCTCTCTTGGGTCTTTCTAAGAGCTGAGGAGTCAGGGGTTCCCGGTGCCTTAATCACTGTGATGCTCTATACAATCCTGTTCATGATCTCATTGACAGTATTGTACCTGTATTTTTTAAGGTATGTCTCTTTATCTTATTATTCCCTTAGGAGCTTAGGCTCATGCCCCTTCTCCTGTTAGATAAAATAAGGTGACATCAGAAAAGACGTATCAGTATCACACATCCAGAGTCCAGAACTGCAGATAACCAAGAAGGGGTTAGCTTCTGCTTAACTTTTAATGCACTGGGATTTGCTGGGCACAGCAAGACAGAGAGGGAGCCATTTGTTTCCTCACCAGGAGCACAGCTGATATCATGATTTTTCATAGAGTCTAGGAGCCTCTGCTTCTTTGGCTTCAGGCAATGGTGTCTGTGTCAAGGGCATAAGCTGTAAAGTGTGTGTACCTTTTATTTAGGTACTTTGGAAGATGTTGTGTTTGGTGTTATAAGCAGGGGTTTTGTGAGAAATAGGAAAAATTTCAGAAAGCTGCATATGATATGAAGAGCAAAATCTCTGAGTCTGTGGTGGCTCTCAGAGCCTTATGGCCTTTTGATGATACAGGATTTTTCACTTGATCTCACTGAGTCATCGTGACATGACTTTATCCAAATAATTTTTCCATGACTTCAGCCCATTTTCAATATTCAGTTCATCATGAAATTTGACCAACTACCTTTCTTGCCACCTTTCTATTAGACACAAATTAACTGTGCAGTCAATAGGGACAGGTGTGGGATGCTGAAAATTAATTAGATAGGATGTCTAATATATTGAATGAAAAAATTTTTTTTTTTTTTTTTCTTTTTTTTTTTCGGAGTGGCTCATCTATAATGTAGTATGAATTTTGTACTGGGCCTCTATTCATCCAGGGATGAATGTTGGCAAGCACCAATAAAAAGCCATCTGCAAAGGCAAGATGCAGGTAGATGTAAGAATAAAAAAGCCCAGCATACGCCCTCCATATGACAGAATCATCCCTCAGTCACCCTTTCACAAACTCTGCAGAAGGCAGGAAAAGATAAATGGCCATGTAAATTTTTGCAAAGTATTTCAAAGCTTCCGCATTCCTGGAAGCTGTACACAACTCCAATATACTGATAGTCTAGTTAATTAGTTTTTGAGACGTTAATGCCTTCTTAATCATTGACTTAATAGTTTTGAATAGCTTCATAAGTTTTAGCTTCTGTCGTTTATTACTCAGGAAAATTAATTTAAATTAAAACATTTGTAAGGCAGGTTTTTATGAGAATATTACCAACATCTTCATTGTCTGGGGAACAGGTGCAAGATCATCAAAGGTATCTTTCCTTCTGGATCAATTTTCCCATAATGTTTTCCAATAAAGGGGTGGGAGAACAATGTTACTAAGGGGAAAAAAAGTTGTCTTAGCACAATACATTTTAAAAATGATTCATTGCAAAATACAAAAGCAAAGGGAAAATAACAAAATGTGTTACAGTGTATAAGGTCTTTGAAGCTCTTTGCTTGATAATAAAAGGAGAAATTTTGAATACTGGAGTCTGTGCAGAGTAAAATTATACTATGAGCTTCTGCAATTGGATCAACTTTCTCTTCCTTGTGTGTCTACAGCCCAATAGAGTGGGAACTGTGGATGTAGCTAGGACTCTTGAGCAGCACAATGTGAGTCCAACAATGACAGCATTAAAACCTTTTAAAACATTTTTTAAGGAAAACATCTCTGTAATTCATAATACTGTTTCCTGAATATTGATATAATAACATTTGTTTCCAAGAGAAAATAGTGTTATAACCAAGGCAGTAGCAACCCTTTGTGTGAGTATTTCTCAGATGTTATATCTCAAAAACATTCAAATGTAATGTTGCTCAGTTCAGAAAATATGTTTTTAAACAGATATCCACCTTATTTTTCCCTTGTAAGGTAAACCAATATAAATATTGAGGGATATATTCTGTCTTAAGACACCAATCCACAGGGAAATTGAATGGAGGAGTTGGTGACATTTCTTAGAATTACTCAGCAATTTGCCTTTAAACTGAAGTGTATGACAGTGAGTAAGAAAAAGGGATAAGAACACTGAACCCACAAGACCACCAGAGGAAGCAGAGGAAGCGCCTGTTTCTGCCACAGCTAAAAAGCTTCCTGGAAGCACTGATGAACAAGGAGGAAGCTAATGAAATCATGGGCAGGGGATAAGCAGCAGTAGACATCTATTTGCATCTTTATAAACCAAAATACCTCAAAAAGTCTGTCTCCCCTTGGGTGTCTTGGGAGCCTGTAGTAAATCCAGCATGGAGAGATATTCTAATTACTTTTTGGAAAAATGAAGTGGCACTGGTTGCAATTCCTTCAGTTTAATTCCTCTAGACATTAGAAACAGACAGGAATTTGTTGGTGAAATGTTTTCTGCACTGTGAGAAAATGCAGACCCCTCTCAACTAAAAGTGTCTGCTGGAAAGCGTCTGAATTTCCGCGTATTGAAACATTATGCAGGGAAAAGCTTCAAAAATCTACATTTTTCAGTGTTAATAGCAAAACCGTTTTTGTATTTTTTAACAGTGGTTTTCCAAAAAAGGATGAGAAAGGCTCAAGTGAAGATGTAATAAATTATTTTAAACTACTAAAACTATCCTTCAATTTTTGGTTTGTGTAACTCTATGAGAAGCCCATTTTTTTAACTGACTCTGGATAGTAAATCATTTCAATGTTTTCTCTTCCTTCTGAAAGATAAATAAATGAACTTGTAGGGTATTATACTGATTCTCATATGTCTAGAAACATAATCTGACTTTTGGTTTTTTATTGTATTAGCAATTGAGACAACTACTTTTATATTTATAACAACCCATGTTAAGGTTTAAGAAGTGTTTTATTATTTTCATGTTGAAGAAAAGAAACTAAAGCAGGTAATAAGAGCAGGCTGAGTCCTTTTGGACAAAAGGAAATAAGTTGGAAGACACCCTTCATGATTCTTAATTAATTCAAAGTTAATTATATTGTTTATAACCATGTGCTTAAAATCTTCATATAGAAAATGTTTATGGCAGCAAATAGACAGTAATTTAACTGCATTAAATTTTACCTAATTTGAAATAAGAATGTTACATTAAGTGAGCTTAAATAAATGGCAAGGTCTTTCTCTTGTTTAGCAAGATAAGTGACAAGTCATTTAAATTGCTGACCTGGAATTTCAAATACTAACACCATGGAATAATATTGCTTCAACATGAGCAGAAGGTCAGAAAGCCCACCAGCTCAACTAAGTACAAGATAATTCTAAATTATGAGTTAGTTCTTGCAAAAATATATCTATTGTATCAAAAGATCATTTGAGGTAGATCCAGAGATTTGGAGAAAAGCTTTTCTTTGAAGACACTGGAATTTGGTAAATTACTCTGTGAAGGATATTAGTTATTTATAAAAAATAATTTCTACTGTAGCGTGGTTTAAGTTACTCTAGTACCCTACTTTGCCTTAGCACTGATTTGCATTTCACACTTTGGAGCATTTTCTATTATTTCTTGTAGCCAGTTTGTTTATATTCCCAGGACTAGCTACCTCTTGATTAGGTTTTCTTCCAGCTGCTCTCCCCTTTTCATAAGAGAATCCCAAAGTGACATCTGGGAAACTACAGCAAATTTAGGGCTGCAACTTCAAAAAAGAATGTTTAAAAAAAAGAAGGGTGGGGGAAAAAGTACAGGGAATACCTTTGCAGCAAAGCATGAGATGTAAGTTCCTAGTCTGATGTTTAGCCAGGCTGCCAGATTTCGGTATCAGAATAGCTACTCTCTCACAGAAACTCTTGGATATAGAGTTTGACCTTAAGGTACATATTCTCCTTTAAAGGGAGTGCTAAAGCTCCTCTTGAGATCAAAATGAAAAACTGTCCTTGATGCATCTCCTTATTTCTGTTCCACACACAGTGTTCTAAGCAGCTTATTGAGTGTGTTTCTCTGCACTTACTGTGAGCACTGTAATGTGATGTAGAGCTGGTGTAAATGTGAAGTTCATTCTGATTTACTTAAACAACCCTCTGCCTCTCCCATGTGCCCCCATTGTTCAGCACACACAGACCAATACAAGACCCAAGGATAAGGACCAGTCACAAGAACTGTCACAAGTATGAAGGATGAGAGTACAGAAGGTAAAAAGGAGTTATGCCTGTGCTCTGTCTCCCATCTGCCAAGAAATGAAGGAACTGTACAGCCCCACTGAAAACCAGGCATTTTGTTGTAAAGCCAAACAGCAATCTATGCACTTCATTTAACTACCCAGTCAGTCTCTGAGAAGGACAAAAAGGTTGAAATTGGCACCAAGCAATGGCTGAATTGTAATAAAGTATTAGCTTGGAAGAGGGTACAACAGGAAAGATTCCATCCAATATCCTAAACTGAGATTCCAGATTTTCTGATCCTTATTTTCTGAACCCCTGTTTTGGAATAAAAGTAGAATGAAAAAGAGATGAATTGAAGAAGTTAGATTTGAATCCAACAGCAAGTTTTTGAAGTTTTTAAGTTCATCTTAGGCTAAAAATGTGACACCAGACTTTTCCAAAAGCCTCACAATATTTCTTGGTTTCACCTACATTAAGAAATACCACACAGCAAGTCTTTCTTGTGGTAGAAAGTTTTACTGTGTAGTGCTTAGTCAATTCCTTAACACAACACAGAAATGTCATAGAAAAACAAAGCCAGCAAATGAAATGAACTTTTCTAACATCAAGTGAAGTTTAGATTGTGTAGAATCCAGGCTTGGGTTTGAAAATAATGGTGACTTGTTCCTTTCTCTATAACATGGTTTTCCCATTACTGAACCATTTATACCTAACTATGGTACTGGAATAGTTACCCAGCCCAATGCTAAGGACAGACATTAGACATTCTAAAGGAAAGGAAGATTGGGATCTTTTTGGGAAGTAAAAATTTTTAAATAATTAAAATAAATTTCTGCTACATTTATGTGATTTGATTCAGGTACTGTAAATCCTACAGAGGGCTGGGGAGGGCTGTATGCTGGATAACTTGCTGGAAAGAAGCTTCTTACTCATGGGTGGAGAGCATAGTCATGAAAGTAAAATCAAGATTTAGAAGGCTACAAAAGGACAACTTTTGTAGGATACCTTCTTTATTTGTGTGTGAAGAGTCCTCTCAAAAATGAACCCCTTGTGTCATTTCTATCCTTAGGCTACATAGCGAAGGTTGGCTGTTGGATGTATTTCGACGTATCCATGGTGAGGAAGGCACATTCTTTGTTCCACTGGACTTAGAGATTTCCAGTCAGGAGCTGAGCTACATTATAAAGAGGGCTGAGCAGTGGAGAGGAATCAACGGTGAAAGACGGATGGTGAGTGGTGAACAGAGTCTGCAAAAGGAGTCTGTAATCCAAATTAATGCTTTGTATTTCTGGATGTTACCAAATAGGACATAGATATTAGAAAGTTATTCATAGGATGCTTCACTGAAGGGAGGAGTTAATTAAGCATGTTCAGGAGAAATTTGTGAAGTTACATGTGCATTGCCTGAACATCATAAAGGGTTATAATCTGCTTAGTAACCAAAGGTTTAGAGGCATCATTGGTGCAAAAAATGATCTGTGCCTCTACTAGTTCTTGAATGGGTCATAAAGACCTACTACTTGTTTAAATGTCAGTATCATCCCAGATAATTTCTCTGCCAGCTCAGCAAACTGGTGAGTTCCATGAACAAGTAGAATTCACTCTTTAAAAGGGCGTAGGTAGGGCTGCCCTGAGGAGGGGATGTGTTTGGTCAGTCAGAAATGATAGCTATGCTCTGCTCTCTGGCTCTTTCCTTCCAGGATTGCCCAGGGGAGTGGGGTAAGTTGGAAATGTGCAGGGGAAGGTTCTCCACTTTGGTTATCAAAAATAACTTCTCTTTCTTTTCCATTAAGCCACTAGTGTCTAGTCTCAAATACAGACTTTAAGCTGTGATGTATAGGAGATTAATGTGTGTTTACAAAGTGTCCAGTGGTGGGGGTGTCATTCACAGATGAGGCTTCTGGTCATAATTGCTTTGAGAGGATTGAAAATACAAGAAATAACGTAGTCAGCAGTCTGTGAGGCCTCTGTCTTCCTTCTGTGAGGGACTTCTTCTTTGCTTTCTAGCTTTGCGTCAGTGTTATTAATTCCCATGGGATTATTTTATACACCAGCTTTTGGTTAATTGTTAAAAGTGTTCATCAATTTGATTTATACATCTATGAATACCTGTGAATACAATGCTTTGTTTGGTAACTCTCCTGCTTCAATGTAAAAATGAACAGATTCCATATAGGAAGGAAATTAGTCCTCTTAAGTACGTATGAGTTGTTTTGTTTTTCCTTTCTAATCCACTGGGACAAGTACTTCAGATTAGGGTCTTGCAGGTTTCTCAAGTCTCTATAGCTAGCTCTGAAAGATCAGCATTATATAAATATATAGACTCAGTTGTCACTGTTATAAACATCTGCCACAGCTGTAATTATTTTCCACTTTTTTTTTTCATGATGACAGTTTGGACCCTGAAAGGAAAAACTGAATGAAAAAGCAGATACTCAGTAAGCTTAATTTTTGTGGAAAAGTGCAGAGCAGCACATGCTGTTTCAACAGAGGGGAGGGAAAAACATTGGAAGGAGTGGATGTGTTTCCATAGTCACCTGCCTCAGCCATTCTCACTCTTTATGCAGATAGAACTTATTTTATTTTGAAATCTTTCTACAGTAAGTCAAAGCATAACCACTGATGACTGGTTTCTATTACCTTTGTTACAAGTAAGGTCAAACAAAGAATATATATAGTGGACCTCATTTTACATGTCAGGAGGAAGTTTAGGTAAGATATTAGAAAAAGGTTCTTCACCCAGAGGGTGGTTGGGCACTGGGCTAGGCTTCCCAGAGAAGTGGTCACAGCACCAAGCCTGACAGAGTTCAAGAAGCTTTTGAACTGCCAATGTCATATGGAAAAAGGGGCCAACAAGGCAACTGCAAACAACTACATTTCTGTTTCAAGTACTGAATAAATTTCTAATGTTATTACCAGTGCATCATTTCTTGCAGCAGTGCAGCAAGGGCTGAATAAGAGAAAGAAAAGGTAAAAAAGAATGGCAGGTGGAAAGGACAGGTTGGGGACAAAGATATATATAAAAAAATGGAAAGAAAAATTACTTTTCTGTAAATAAATAGTCTGTTGCTAAATGAAGGAAATATGGACTGTCCACTGCTACAGTAACACATACTTCAAGGGCCAGAATACTGAAAAACATGAACCACAGCTATAGACACATGCAAGGGCCTAGTTTTGTTCCTAATAGGAAGCCTGGCATGCATGAAATGCCACACTTAAATGTGTCTACCTGACCTCAGTCTGAGGTCCTGTAAAATGGATTGGGCCTCAGCCGAATCCAGCAGCACAGAGAGTGTAGTCAGAGCAGAGGGAAGAATCCCAGTGCTGTGTAGTCAGCAGTGCACGTTTCATTCAACAAAGCAAAGTGATGCACAGTTTTGTCTTTACTAAGCTCCTAAGTTTCGAATTCTATTCTGTCTCTATCTGCATGGATTTCATGTCTTTTCCTTTGTATCAGCCCTAATCAAATGCCAGGCTAGGACAGTATTAAACATTCCTATGCTCTATGGGACATATTGGTGCAGTCTATATATAAAAAGAAAATATGAACAATGTGGAAACAGTGCAGAAATTTGCATCATTAGTATCAGCAGGATCTCTACCATTTACTTCAGTGGCACACGATCTGCCTCACAAATGGGGGAAGTTTGTGAGAGGAGACTGACATCCAAAACTCCTGAGTTATCTGAACAAAACCTGAATACTGTGAAAAAAGAACAAACATTCTTCAGAAACCTGAAATCTTCCCCTTCTACTCTTTTTTTTCGGCTGTTGTTATTTAGATTATTTTGATGGAAAAGAGAACCATCAAAAGAAGTTTTGGTAGCTCTTTGGTAAATCTACTTTTGTAATAAAGACTTTCTCCATTGTAGAAAAATGTTCTCCACATGAAGCATCTCCCTGCAAGACTGGGAACTATATGTGCAGGTCTTTTATGCTCCTAGGCATTGCAGATACTGAAAGACCCTTTTTTTTCAGCCATAGATTTGCATAAGGTATTTATCTTGTCCCTTTCTTTTTGTATGTCTAATTGTACAAGGTAATCAGTATGGAAGACACATCACTAGCCCTTATTGCGTGCATTATTAATGTGTTAATTTTTAAATAAGATACGAAATTAACTGTGAACAATTTTTATAAAGGGAAGCATGAGACTGCCATATCTTACATCACTCCATATAAAAAATATATTTTAAATGGAGGTCATTCAAGTAAATAGTCAGTCAAACCTTCTGGAAAAAATAGGTCTACGTTTTTGCAATATTTTCTTGCTATTAACCACGTGCTTCTCATTTTTATTCCCTGGATTAAAAATTGCCCCACAAATGGGTATTTTATAATATGCTTAATTTCCTTTTATTAAATTGATAAATGCAGCAGCAGAGGACACATTTACAATATGATGAGAATTTAAGGTTATTGCATTTTATAATTTTTATATTGTTCAGAGAAGTGATTTGTCATTTGTAGAATGACATCCATGCCATAATTTCAAAGTATTTTTAGTCATTCTTTTGATAGGAAAAGGGTCACTTTCTCTAGACCAGGATGATATCAGTCTATTAAACTAATTTGCCTACATGCAAATTTTGTCATTTTTACCTCATTAACTATTTATCATAGAGTAAAAAAAAATATATATTCATGAAGGGGCAGCTAACAGCCTGATGGAGCTGGAACTAATATTTTGCAACTCTAATGATTTTTTGCATCCTTAATTAGATAGCATAAGGTTGATATGATTAGGTCAGGATGTAGTGTTTTTCATTAAAATACATTTTAGAAGCTGTATTCATAATCTGCCCTTGCAATTAAATAATGAGCCTATGAGTTTAATATTATCGACCCAATTATTATCCCATGGAAAAGTATACTGTTAATAAATTTGTGCCGTAGGACCTTCATTAGCAACAAAACGAATTATATTTCCAGGTACACAGATTACATGGCCACAATTACATTTATATAGTGGTTTAGAAGGCACTGCGGGGAGAGGGCTATCAAACCCCTGTACCATACAGAAATGGACTTGATTTTTTTTTGAAAAAGTCATTTACAATGCCTTTAATGAGGAAAGCTGCAAAGAAGTAAAAATGCCCCCTACAAAGGCAGACAGAAATATCTGAAGAAACAAACATTTGCAGAAATAGTGTTCTGTGCACCCTCTGCTAGGAGGAAGCCTGGACCTCCATTCCTCAACCTATGGAGGCAGAGCTGAATATTTACTGATCTTTTATTAGAGACGGTCACATGCTAAATGTGTGCCAAATTCTAGAATCAATAAAATCAGGACCAGTGTCAGACAGGAATACATTAACTTGCCATTGGCAGCAGATCAGTGAGGAGGTCAGGACTCCACATTTTAGCCAAGCCTTTTTCTTCTTTGTAGGAGTGATAAAAGTGACAATGCCTTGCTGTCCTCACCAAGTAATCAGTTTTCCAAAGTTAAGTAACAGTTCAGGGCCAAGGCATGAAGTGGGGTTTTCTTTTTGTCTAAACAAATAAGAGGGTTTGAAAAAAGATATTTCTAGTAAAACGGCTGAGCAGGGATGGTCTTCTGAGTGGGATCTATTGTGACTGGATTAGTTGTTAAGTGTGCAGAGCCCATTGCATCACCTTGCTCATGTTTAAAACCTCTGAACTCTTTGACTGGTGAATTGTTATTAGCAGGAATAAAAAGGAAAAAAAAAATCTAGCCTTTAGATATTTTTACTGGATTTAGCCCTCCAGGAACCACCCCTACTTGCAGAGGTACTTTTTACATAATCATACTAACAATGAGTAAGAGTTGTGCAACTAGTAAGCTAAACCAACACTGTTAGTATACCAAGCATAAGCCCTAAATGGTGGCACATAAGGAGGTTTCTGAAAAAAACCCCAAGGTCTGTAGGCAGGAAGATAATGTGAAACTTGCACTTGAAATAAAGCCTGATGCACTGCAAAATTATTTTAATGAGACTAGGGCTAATTTTCTAATTTTAAAATGATATTATAGCAAACCATAAAAAATTACCCGGCAGTAGATTTTTGAAAGGAAAATATATTTGTAATTATCTTGAACACACAAGATTACTTCAGGGCCTATTATCGACACAATTTTTGGTACCACTTTACACTAATTTGCATTTATTACTCTCAGGCCAACTATTAATATGTTAATAAATAAGTCATTAATACTTGTTATTTAATTGCTATCTATTTATTCCTGTTCAATAATGCATTAATTACTTGTGAATAGTTGAGGGCAAAATCCTGCCCTTGCTAGTGGAATCAGTACTGGCAATAGAGGAAACCAATGTTGGACATGTCAGTGTTACAAGAGCTGTCAGAGATCAAGTCATTTAAGCCATTTAGGACAAGGAGGTTAACTTCTGATCCTGTCGGAGGAAGCTGCATGATCCTCCAGTTAGTCTCCGGAGCAGGACCATGACTGGGGGCTGATGAAGGCAGGAGGTACTACACCTGAGTTTGCTCTAATTTTTCTATTCTTAAGATTCTAGTCTTGCTGCCAAAAGGCTAAAGAATATAGTGACAGCACAAATGGTGTATTTTCTGTTTGAAGGTTTAGCACTACTCTGTGATTTCTTGCCTATTTTTGTTTAAAGAAATTGATGGAGAGACCAGGCCAAATTTTGAACAAGAATGTCAGCCTATCTATGTGGATCTAATAGATCCAATCATCTTAAACTTGATCTCTTTGAAGTGTAGGGTGAATTTTTCCAATGAACACAAACAGAAATTTTTCTGTTGCCTTTCCGGAAGCCTGATTTCCAAAAGACAGGTGAAAAGTTGCAGGAGAGAGATTGAGGAAATGAGCTAGAAGGGATAATACCATGGGACAGATTATGGAGTCCTGAAGGAAAAGTCAGCAGAGAACAAGGCGGTAATAGAAGAAAAGAAGAGAAAATGGTTCAGGAATTTGTGCAGAAGACACAACCATGCCAAGGAAAATAGAAAGAAGATGAAAGAAATGCCAGATAAGAAAAGCTGATAGGAAAAGATAACTATACAATCATGGTTCTATACAAGAATTCTCCTCAAATTGCTGATTTAGATATCATTGATCTGCAAATGGAGACATGAGAACGTGTCGAGAAACCAAAGGAATAGAAAGTGTCAATTTCCTTTTTATTCATTCACTCTTCTGTTTGCAAACTCTTTCTGAATGTGAGTTATACCTTAACTCACAGGGTTACTAAGAGGTAAGCTGTACCTCATGTACACTCTAATATCTTTAAGAAACAAGAAATGGCTGAGACCACTCTCAAGTTGCTGAAGATAAGGTCTTTTAACTTTGATCTGTGGTTTCTATTCCTTAAACTAATTTCAGTGATCTTTTAGAAGCCTAGCATTTTGTGAGTTCACAATTAGATTTCCTTTTCCTAACCTTAACCCATACTGTAAAAATTTTTAACTTGCTCACTGGAGCTCTCAGTACAATGTCTCCAGCAGTTTAGATTCTATGAAGAATCAAAACAAAGTTTTCTGTAAGAGTTGCATAGGAGACTATAAAGCAGCAGCAAGGCTGACTGTAAACATATCCAGAAAAAATCACGGTAATATAGAATTTAATTCCTTCAGCACCAGTATGAATAAATCGCTTTGTTGATCTGAGGTAGTGCACAGTTGTTTTAACCAATACAAGTAAATCACCCTACTGGTCCAGGACAATTCAGCTCAGCATGTTGAGGTGACAAGTAATCACCTATCTGCTACAGAAATTGTAGGAGGGAAACCTTGACCCCTCACAGTCAACAGCAAAACTTGCACTGACTTTATTAAGGCCAGAATTTCCATCTATCTGTGTAAGCAAAGGAGAAGGGAGGAAACAGGGCCATGTCTCACTGAACTTCTCCGTGATCTGTGTATATAAGGTCAGATTCTCATCTGGAATAAATTATTGAAGGCAAAGTCTGTTGTTTTTTTTTGAAGATTAAATAGAGATTGAAAGTCGTGAGATGAGCAGAGGGAAGGCTCAGCCCCATAATGGGATGCTACAGAAAAAAGAGTAAAATGTAAGGTCAGAAAAGAGCGTAGCACTCTGTCGCCTCTTAGATTTAAAACAAAATGATTTCTGTATGAAATGACAAGGCCTTGAACTGTGTAGCATCAAATTGGCCAGATGGTCCTGAAACACTTTGCTTGCTGTTCTTTTAGAGTATTTAGTCCACAGAGACTGATGGGTGAAAAGAAGAAAGGAGGGAAATGCGGATGGTTGGAAGCATCTGGAATAGCCAGCTATGCTGACCATACCCAGGCATGCTGTTAAACTTCACAACTGTTGATTAGTAATTCATCAGAAAGTGTGTATGTGCAAGCTGTGGAATACCAGGTAATGCAGCCTAGGTAAAGGAAAACTTCTTTTGCTTGTGTGGATAGATCTAACGAGTGCAACTGCTAAAACAGATGTGCACACAAAAAGAGGCTTTGTAATAAATTATAACAATGGCAGAATGGATATAATAAACAAGTAGACTAATGAAAACAGCATTGGAAATTAAGCTGGTAGAGTAACACTGCACAGTACTTGCTTGATTCCATGTCGTATCCCATATTAAAGAGGAAAAAAAACCCAACCAAAAAAAAAATAGAAGAAAAAAAGGACTAAAAAAACTCACAGCTATGCAAGCTTCTACAAATCTGAAAGTTGCATGATAATAAGTTAATCAAATAAAAAAAGATATAAAAAGAAAGGCAAACTATGCAGATGCAAGTATTGCAAGCTACTTAGAACATTTCTTTTTTTGGTTGACGTGTGATAGTTCATGATAAGACAATAAACTGAAAACAAAATGATTTAGTCAAAGTCCATGGAATTTACTTAGAGAGTTTGTAAACATGATCTTGTGTTTAGAAAACGTGTATCTTGTTTCTGTTTCCAATATATATTTGGTTTCTCTTGTCAGTGAGAACTGATTTATTCAAGTCTCTTTTTCTATCCCCATTATATGCATGATATAGTATTTCCGGAGTGAATAGTAACAAATTGTTTTAATCCCTTAATCAATAAATGAATTATATAAAGGTGCTATTGCAGATTAACCAAATTAATAGTCTGCTGACATACTTCTGATTACTATACTGTCAGACAGGTGATAATTTCTGTAATACTTCAACAGACATCCAAACTGTTTTGTCAGAAAGGTTGGACAGTGATGGAGGAGGAGCACACTTAACTGTAATTTTTGTAGTAATTCATGGGAAGCTTCATTGACATGTGCTAATGGCACTTGATTGCCCTCAAGATGTTTTCACAACAGAACTCTGTGAGTGCCACATCAAGGTTTGCTCAGTCAAATAGTTTTTCCTCCTTGCATCTAGATAATTTGTGACCACAGGCAAACTTTTGAAAATCCAAGGTGGTTTGCAACACTCTGTTGGGGCGAATCTGTCATCAGCTGGCTGGTACAGATCGGTGCACTAATGAAGAGCAAGCTCTTTGGGTTTTTTGTCATTTCTGTGCAAGCAATCCATTTTGTTTCTCCTCAGTGGCAGGGTATGTTATACATCTCATCCTGTATAATCTGACTTACATTATAATTTGATTCATACACAGCCTTTCCACAGAGATTAATTAGCAGCAGGCTTGAAGTTTGCAAGTGAAAATATGATAATTAGTTTTCTTGGAACGTTAACATTTCAACACTTCAGGTTCTCTCCATCTTTGTCTTCAGTGAAGCTGCAGTAAACGAGCACTATTTCTCTTCTAAATCAGACTCTTGTGAGGTTTGAAATACAGACATTTTCATCAAGCTGGATAATTTCCATAGAAAATTTACTAGCTCATGAAATATTGCAGAGGTAATTCATACAATGGCTCCCTCCTCCCCTTGGTTGAAGTATGATGTGAGCAGTTCTGAAAACCCCCAGGACAGTCACTTATTTAACAACAGTGATTCCTACTCTTTGTGACAAAAATCAACTGACTCTTCATTTTTTGCACAAAACAGAATTAGCCAATAAGTCTCTCATATGATTGTTGAGTAGTCCTGTAAACAAGGTTACGTTAACACCTTTGACTTCGTGCACTCATTTGTTCTCTTGGAGTTTATAACAGAGGTAACTCGTTTGGCACATACAACATCTCTAAGACCAGTAACTTAGCTGGATTCTGAAAAGAATTAGTGATATATCTGAATAATGAGAACATTCGAAGTTACGATAGTAAGTAAAAATGTTATATGAAATATCAACCCCAATGATTTAAAGACATAACGTAATTGCTAACAGATGGGGCTTAAGGAAAAAATCACATTACGGAAAAGTTATTGTGGTGTTGTCCATTATGGGTGGGTGTAACTGTTTAAAATTAGTATTTATTTAATTACTTATGATTTATCCTCCTTGGTGCTAAACAAATTTCTTTTTTTCTGAGGACATGATTTTAAAAATCTCAGTATTCTGTAATTACTAGGCTTATCTCATTTTACAGCTCTGGCAGACATACTCTAAGCTTGGGCAGGGTACTGTTGATGCCCATTGATCTAGTCAGGTAAAGGGGTAGTGAAATTCTTAACCAATACTTAACATCTACATTACTATGTGGTTGTGAGCTTGCATATGCAAATACATGAAATTCATGTGTCAATTATGTATGTAACTGGAAGCATGGGTTTGTAGATCAGGTTCTTTATTTCTTCCTGTAAAGGAAATTACTTTACTACCATTGTGTGATTGTCACATAGAAGGCTGCTGACAAAAAGTGAATTACTTTAGATGCTAGAGAACACTTAAGCAATGTTACAAAACTGAAGCCTTGAGTAGCTTGCTTTCTAATAATGACCTTTAAATATTCTGGGAACTAATGATATTTAAATATAAAAATCCACACACTAAAGACTTTAGACTACGAAAGACATCTGCACAGAGAAGAGCAAAATGTCTTTGCCCACTAATGAGGTTGATGGGATATAGAAAGTACTGAACAAGGTCTGTCTGTGTATAAGAACAGCTCTAGGAGACTCAGTGGAAGGCTGAGGTTTTGTCGCTCTGTGTCTGCCTATGCAGTGAGTTTAGCAAAGATACCCACTTGATCTCGAGTCCAAAAAGTTCCATCCTCTTTTCTGTCTTAACCTGAGCTCAGAAGGCAAAGCAAACTGTGTCTGAGCCTACAGGTGAGCTTTGACTAAGCTAAAACCAAGTGCAAGCAGACTGAATGTAGGTCATGGGACTCAGCGAGGATACTTGTGCTTCCTGGTGTAGATATGTTAAAACCTGTGGTCTCAGTGGGCTAGAAAGCCCATCTCTGACTAGAGATTTGAAATAGCTACCCTTTGAAGCTGTTTAGAAATATGGGCTGAATTAAACTTCCTCTGCTGAAGTCTGACAGCACTGTCCAGAGCTTAAATGGTGGAGTTTTCTGAAAGGGTCACAATTTTCTCCCTGATGTGCTTGTCAGGGCAGAAATGTGCTCTTACCATGCTTCCTATCTACCTCATTTTTTCCTATCTTAGTGATAATCAGGGCACCTAAACTAACAATAATTTCCGGGGTCTGCCTGAAACCTGGCACAAGTGTCTCTGAGGCCAGCCAGCAACACTTTGTTGTTGCACAGAGCCTTGTTTTCTCCTGATCGACAAAGGGGGAGAGGAAGACATGCCCCAGGGAGGTGAGGTTGTAAGGAATTCCTTCCAACAACAAAAAAAGAGAAGGAGGCAAATTGACTGTTTTATTAGGAACATGATCTGTAGTGTTTTTCATCTGGAGAGGGGATTGTTGCATGCTGATGAATATGGGTATCGTATCACAAGAGTGCTAAAATGCCCCTGAGCAAGTATGTTCCTTCAGCTCTCCTTCAGCAGCTCCTGCTATCCCAGCCACTGACCTGTGAAATGTGGTCGCGTGCTCTGGATTTTTCCTGTATTTTGAAAGCTGTTCTTTTCATCCTGTGAAATATTAGCCTAAACAGTTAAATGGGAGTTTCATTTGCAAGGATTTGTGTATTAATATTAATGGAAAATCTGACAGGTTGAGTGACCAGAGAGAAATAATCATGCCATTCAGGTAACATGTAAGTACAGCAGGTTTTATGGATTTATTGTTTTGAAATTTACTCAGTTTTGCCCAAAACAGAATGTACTTTTAAAAATTAAAATTTTTGAAATAAAATCCTACAGTTTTTTAGAGCGTGTTGAGAAATGATCAAGATAAAAGGTTGACAGCTTCTAGCTTTGGCCTACTTTGATGAAGACGAAGCCAAACTTTGAGCCTCACAACACCTTGATCCTAATGAGCACTGATCTACTTTCCATATGAATCCTAGGGCCTCCTCTCTTGTAGGCTTTGAGCAACTCTCACTGTATCTCACCTAAAGCTTTGGGACCACCTCAGTGGTTCTTCTGAGGTGATTATCTCCTCCTCTGACTGAGTGCAGGGACTCATTTACATAGGCTTCCTGGTTATGGCCCTAAGGTTCATAATTGACCCAGTGACACTAGCATCATCATGTAGATATAAAATTTTAGTGCTACCATTAGGCACTAGGACCGAATTCCTATGTACTCAAAATGAGAGAGGTAAAGGGCAAAGCTAGGCACCACCTTAGGGAGTTGGGCTCTTCCCAAGCCCTTCCTATGCTGCAGCAGTGGGAGTAGCCCATCTGGTTTTGCAGGGAATTTATCTGGCAAGAATAACCACAAAGAGTTTTTTTAAAAAAACTACAATTGCACCTGGTCATTTAAAACATTTCAGAAGGGGCTGTTGTGCCTGTCAGCTGAACGGCCATTGAAATTGGCACGTTGGCCATGACATGAGCAATTCTTCAATGAATCAGTCTTTTTGCGTAGAAAATTATCCCATCAGAAACACTCTGAGTAGTGCTAGCCTGCAGGCTTGAAGCTTAAGCTCAGTCACGGCATAAAAACCTCTCCAGCCTTGTTTTCTTTTGCAGCTGAGATTACCCATTTAGAATTCGTAATTTAGACTTTTCTCAGATAAAACTCCTTTTGTATTAATGGGTCTTGCCTGAGAGAGCAAGCTTGCCAACTGGATCCTTACTTCACTTCCTTAGTTCACAAAAAAAAAATGCTTATTTTAGCCTTATTGAACCCACTTGGACTTTACATTGCCATTTAACAAGAGGGAAATAACATAGGAAAGTTAGAAAGCTGGTTTCTATCTCTTTCGAAATCAATATAGGTGGAGCAAAAAACATACGTGATAGTGTCTTGTTAAGCTTTTTAGGATTACTCTACTCTTTTCCTTGATTATTTACTCTTTGCTGAAGTCTGATGGGCTTCAAATAAACTGAAGGCTAGTGAACCAATGGGCCTAAACCCTCCTGCTGCTAGGGAAAGTTTTATAGACTATTTCCTTTCGTTATCGCTTTATAAATGGCATTGTTTGAAGAAGTGTGTACTGCAGCTTGAATAACAATTTGGAGAATGTTAATTAATTTGCTGTTTGAGAACTAGTGTCTTTTCAAGTGGTTTTTGTGGGGTTCGGATAATTGTTAGTATTTGAGACAGATGGGAAATCTTTTGTTGGCAAAAGTTATCTCACTTCATGTTAAGTCTGGGCAGCGTCCATTGCATATATGCAGACCTTGAGGGCTACAGATGTGAAGTGGGTGCCTTTGGCTCTGTAGGTAGGTGTGACATAGATATAAACCCTGAAAAATTCATCAGGCATTTCCACAGGATGAGGGAGCCAGAACCTCCATCAGCTGCAGCCCAGAGCATGCAGCAGACCTCTGTAGATAACTCTTCCCTTCAAAGAGCAGTGTCAAGATTGGATCAATGTATTCACATACAACCTAGTTCAGCCTCAACACCCTCCTCTATGGATTGATCTTCTGTTGTTTGGTATTGTCAGCATCCCCCAATTCAGAATAGCTGAGTATGAGATGGTGTCCCCAATACCCAATTGTTTGTTCCAGTGACAGAGAAAAAGATGTTTAGAATGGGAAAAGATCCAGGGTGCCTGACTTTAAAAGTGTCTTCTCAAAAGCTCTGGTCTTTCTTCTATAGCCCCTTCAATTCTTGTTTTCTTCCACTCCAACCTTGATTCAGGTTCCTGCAGAACCCGTGCATCCTCTGGGTTTGGGTCTCCTTTCTTGGTACCTTGGCTTCCATGTGCTTGCCCAACCATTTCTACTGTCTTTTGCCTCCCATCTATGTGACAAATAGCTAGGAACAAGAATAGTGTCTTTGTTCTGTACCTGAACAAGTGAGTCCTTATCCCTGTGGCAGTGACAGCTCAACATGGGTGTGCAGAGGAGGGTGATTTTAAGATTTGATAAGCGTTCTTCAAAGAAAATTGATCTGCAATCAAACAGCTGAAGGATGTTGAGCACCCTCGTGGTCACAGGCATACTGCTCATCAGAAAAGCACTGTGAGTTTTTGTGATGTTTTTAAACTGACCAGATGCCCTGCCAGTAGCTGAGAGGGTGCTTTAGCTTGCATGGGGAGAGCAGAACCCTGCTGCAAAGCTTCCTAGCAGGTTGAAACTGCCACTTGTCATCGCAGAGGTCCTTAGCTGTGCTGGGTCAGGGACCAAGGTGCCATGGCTCCCTGTATGGCACTATGGCATCCTTCATGACCAGGGAGCCCTGGACCATGAAGACTCTTGCAAAAAAGCTTGATGTTGTAGAGTGACTAAAAAAAAAGGAGGCCCAGCAATAGCAAAGTATCCAAAATGTTTTCTTGTTCAGTTTTTGCAAGCAAAAGTATAAACACATGTGCTTGAGAGAGAATGATATGACAGTGGATTATGATTGTTTTGGACTCTTTACCCTCAATTTCCTCTTGCTGCATTTACACTCAAAAAACATGCGTGTGGACCAGGATTCTTATCACTCATATACATCCAGCTTGAGAAGCTATAATAGCCTTCAAACGTTACAGGAACAGTTTTTAAATTGATTACAGTGTCTCATTTCTGTTAATTTATTCGTATGTGATGTTGAATACTTGAAACCAACCCTTTGGGTAGCTTCCAAATGAGCATTTTGTAACTAAAACTTAAGGCAAATGGAATGGGCTTTTGGGGGGACAGGGAGGGAGGAGAAAAAACAACAATGGCAAATAACAAACAAAAAGCCTCAAAACCAAATCACAATACTGGCATCTTTGTGTAAATATACCACTCTTCTGCAGTGTTTGCACTCCAAACGCTGGGGTACTGCAGAGGGTAAGCAATCAAGAGTGAGGCAAAACTTCTGTCATTATTATTTACTATAAATACCTGTTAAATTTTTCTTTATTGTCCAAGCTGAATGCAAAAGTCAAATTTACCAGGAAAAAAAAAATCCCTTTGCTTTTGCACTGGTTGATGGTGCAAATAATTGTGGCTGTTTTAATTGTCTGGGGTCTGACTCTCATTTATGCTGTTCTGGCATCTTGACAAAGCTGTAGCATGGGTATAATGACGTGCCAGAGCTCTGTGAAAAGCCCTGAGTAGTATACAAAGAGGAAGCGATTTATGATTTTTGAACCCTGAGATTAGCTCAGTATCCTGAGATTAGCTCAGTTAGTTAGAGCATGGTGCTAATAACACCAAGGTTGTGAGTTTGATCCCTCTATGGGCCATTCACTAAAGAGTCAGACTTGATGATCTTTGTGGGTCCCTTCCAGCTCAGCATATTTTGTTATTCTGTGAACCTGGCAGCGCCCTTTAAGCTAACCATGGAGGAACTCTGATTGTTCTGCCATCTCTGGCCAGTAAGGGTTATTATTGTCATTTGTTAAATGTGTAATAGGATTTAGAGATGGATTATGCTAAATGTTTTGGCTTTAAAAGTTTGTTTTGTTTTGCTTTTTTTAGTTTCATGGAACAAGCCTCTTTTCTGCCTGCCCAAGAAAGGTTGTACAGTTTACACAAAAGCTAGTGGAAATTCTTGAATTTCCAGCAAACATGTTGCAGTTCAAATGTATTCATTCTGTTTTCTTGGTGATGTGGCATCATTATGACTAGAGTTTATTGTTTCTTTTTCTGGCTGATGTGCAGCCACGCAAAGATTCTGACTTAAAAGCTTAGGACTTAGACTCTCAGCCTAAGCTTTTTTGAGAATCATTATCACTACAATTGAGCAAGGAGACGCTTTATGGAACAAACAAACCAACAAAAATAAACAGAGAGCTCACAGTATTTTTTCATGTTTTCAACCCCATGACATTTTGTTTTTCATATCTATATTAAGCATGTGAGGTTGAAAGTTACCATAGGTCATAGACTTTTCTTATTTCCTGAAGGACTCTAATACTGCATTTCCTTTTTCTTTTTTTTTTTTTTTTTTCTTGAGGGAGTAAAAGCTGTATCAGATAGAGCACAAATAACCACTTTCATAACTTCCCTAAAATCAGAGAAATATAATGTTACAGTCAATGAGGATATGTCTTCAGTGAATTATTAAAGCATGTTTACCATCACATTAATGCTGTTCTAAGGCAATTCTTTCAATCAAAAATTTTCTTCTCTACTCTGGGCTTAATTTTGCTTCCTCTAAAACTTCACTGTGTCTCAGGAGAAGAAGAGACACTTCTTTCTAAAGATCATGTACATGCACATAATTTGCTTGTACCAGGAAGCGGATCCCTCTACTCCAAGTGTTCTTGGTACCTTGCCATCACACACAGTACTTTTTCTGACCCTTTCAGTGCAAAATTATCAGAAGAGGGCCTAGCAGATATGTTTATTGCCAGATTGGCACAGTGCTGTAACCTGTCCTTGCCACATAGCTTGTCAGACCAGACATGATTCCTGTATCTGCTCTGCTCTTACCTCTGGAAGACATTTTCATTTTGCATACAATCCAGGGAGTTGTTGCATTTAGACTGAAACAATCACAGAAAATACAAACCAGAACCATATCACTGCACTGAGTTATTCAAATGAGAGGTCAAATTACCCCCACTGATGTAAGCAGGGTTGCCAAGGTCTAAATGAAGACACAACTTGGCCAAAGGTCTGTTTCCAATGTGAGGTTTGAAGGCTGGTAGGTCTTGCATCTAATATCAAACAGCTGTAAGTTAGTACCAGCTCCACTGAAAAATACGCATGCATTTCAAAAAAACCCTCCCCAAACAAAAACATAGAACCCAACAGCTCTGAATCTTTAAACTTCTCCAGCATAAAACTGAAACTGATTGCTCATTTTGCCTGCTATTTTGGTTTGAGTTCCCTCTATCAGACTACTCAGGTACACTAAAGCAAGCTAAAATATTTCAGTATAATGCTCGTGCTGCTTCTTCTCAACACTTCCACCCCCCCACCACCACATCCCTCAAGGGCCTTTACAAAAGTCCAAGTGCAGTTCTTGTATCATTTACACCCCTGTAGATCTGTGGCAGCTTCTCTTCATTTGCATTTGTTAGCAGAAAGCAAGCTCAAGATGTGAATTTGGTGCACTGTTAGCACAAGCAAAGAGGGAGCTCATTTATTAATCCTTAGTTTCATTTTGCAGTGCAGCTTTTGGTATCCTAAGATTATATGAGAAGACGTTATAACTATAATCATTCAGGAACTCAACTACAGACATATATAACAAATGCATACATTGCTCAGAAATTGTTAATGGCCACTAAAGTCTTCTTTTTCTGAATTACTGCCAAGTTTCAAAACTGCACATGTCATCTTATCACGTATTATACATTAAGTGTTGGTCATGTAAGTCAGGTCTGCCCTATGGGTATTTTAAATTGCAAACATAACTTTTTGAAACTCTATTGTAATATTTTATATTTGGCTTGGTTTCTAAATCAACATAGTTTGTTCATGCCACTTCAATTGCTTTTTCCTTATTCTTTGCCACTTCTAAATCTTTTATCTGAACAAGATGCAAAGATCAAGGAATTTGTTAGGTAGCTGGGCATTTAATGCCATCTAAATTCTCCATAAAATCTGTAGCAAGTTTATGTTATGTACCTTTTCTTTTTTCCCCATATATAACCAGTCTAGAACTGGAACTTAATGCACATTAGAAGTTAGCAATAAAAGAAGGATGGTCTTTTTTTCCAGCAGGTATTGGTGATAATAAACTTAAAACATTTAAGATAATAATGATCTTAAAGCATTTGAGTTTAGGCATCTTTCTTCTGGTGTACAGTTGTGCTTTTGTAGTTCAGCTGATACTTTCTTGCTGTAGAATATAGCTCGTAGTTTGGATGTGCTCCCTTGCACAACATCTTTGATATTTCAGCCCACTGCAAATCTGCTTGAGACTGACCAACAGCATTGCACTGCAACAATGCCCAGTACCTATTTTAGTTTCTTTTTAGTTCACACATAGTGACTGACTCTATAAGCAGTCACTCTTGGAATTCAAAAATAACCAATAGGAATGTGAGGATGTGAGGTACTGTGGTGCACCAGAACCCAATTGGGTTGCTTCTCCCTTGGATGCTGTCTGTCCAGGAACTTTTGTGAACATTTTAGGAAGAAATTCTTTACTGTGAGGGTGGTGAGGCCCTGGAACAGGTAGGCTAGAGAAGTTGTGGATGCTCCATCTCTGTAAGTGTTCAAGGCCGGTTCGGATGGAGTTCTGAGCAATCTGATCAAGTGAAAGGTGCCCTGTTCACAGCAGGGGAGGTTGGAACTAGGCAATCTTTAATGTCCCTTCCAACCCAAACCTTTATGTGATTCTATGATTTTTCTTCTGTCACCTAAGTACTAGAAGCAGAAGATACTGATGCACAGATAAAAGCTTTGAATGCAAAGAGATGCCATAATCTCAGAGTTTTGGATAGGTAGACAGATAAATAAACAGATAGATAGATAGATAGACAGACAGATGAATTAGTAAAGAGTCATTTATCTGATGCAGAATATATTTGTGAGGCATAAACAAGCTGCAAAGAAAGCAAAAGTCTAGAAAATAGAACTGCAACATCTCAAGGCACAGAAGATTAAAGTTGTTCTTCCAGCCATTCTATTTCAATGAATTATTGTTTATATAAATCCATTTACACTAGAAGTCAGAAAGACCATTTTTTTCACAAATACTACTGTTTTCCTAGAAAATAGAAATGGGATGGTGAAATTGATTATTAAACATCGCACCTTAGGGTTTAAGATAGCTCAAGTTCCTAAAACATGATCTAATTCTGTGAGTCAAATTAGCATTCTTTGCCAGACAGAACACTGCAGCACATGGCTGCTTTAAACTACATCCAGAAGAACAAACCTTGTTGTCGTCAGTTCATCTCCACCGCACGTCAAATTCTTGATTTCTTTGCAGCACATGTAAAATGGGATGCTGCTACCACAGGGACAGGGTGGTTTCTGCTGCTGCATCACAATCACGTTGGCTACTCCGAAGCTACCTCTGCTCTCACTCTCTCTAGAGGAGCAGCCCTAGTGCAGGGACCTTCCCTGGATGCAGCAGCAGCCACCAGCCTGGCTTACTGGGGCACTGCTGCAGGCAAAGTAGGTGAAGAGGCAAAACTCACATCCCAGGCCGCTGCCTGCTTTGGTTATACCTGGAGCTGGTCCTGCTTCAAGAGCACAAATAGTCTGGGAAGACACAATAGTGCTTTTGATTGGTGATTGCGTTCTAACATAGGCTGATCTTTAATTTGTGATGTTAACTACAAATGCAAGGTACAGTTGGCTGGAAACTGCTTAAATAAGAGGAGAGCCAAGCGAGACTGCTGATTCTCTTACAGTGATGAGAAATGATTCCTTAGTATGAAAGAAAAGTAATTCATAAGTATCCCTCCCCAGAATAATGCCCAGAAAAAATCTCAGTACTTTTTCTCAAAATATATTTTAACTTGAGAAAAAAAATGGAGCAACCCTAGTTGCTGTGTGCTATGACTTAAAGAAGCCTACAGTCTTTAGACAGGATTTCCCCAAAAATCAAGCCATAAGAATGTGCTTGAAATAGAAGGTATGCTGAGTGTTTTCTGATTTTCTTTGAATGGGATTCACCCATCCCCATAAGACACATAATGAGAAAAAGAACCAGCAAAGAGCTGAGAAATAGTGCAGAGAGTAATGACTGGAAATGACTTCTACATTTCCAGTACCAAAAAACCCGAATCAGTCAGTTATATCAGTCTTAGTCAATTCAACATACAGAGACCAGCTCTTTTCTTGGTGATTTCAATCCTAGAGAAGTATTAACTAAGTGTTTATTAACTCTGTTTAATTCAGAAGGCATTACACTACTCTTGGGTATACTTGCTTCTTTTCTTTTTGAATAATACACTAATTTGATTAATGTTTTTTTATGCTTAGCATTCTGTTGATTGATATGTTTTTCTATGACAATGGGGAAATGTTCTGGTTACAGTTAAATAACATAAAATGTTTGGACATGATTCATTCCTGTGCTGCTGTCACTTACTCCAATTTTACTTGATCAAAGTAGCTACACCAGAATAAAAGAGCCAAAGATGCAGTGAATCAAGCACACATGAAAAGCAGAAAAAATAAGTTTTTATTGTGATATGAAATTACTTCAGTGTATTATCTAAACTATGAATTTTATGAATTCTACTGAAATTAAAGATTTATACAATGTGATAAAAATCCAATTGTACGAGGCATAAACTTTACTTAGAAAAAAGGCTGAAAAGACATTAGATCTGTATTTTTAAAGCTTTACTCTTATTTTTTCTAATAATTTTCAGAAAATTTGCCCTTTTGAGAGTAAATATGTCAGTTACAGGTGCTGGTTTTGTATTCTCCTATGTAGCATTAGCTGAATCACTTGCGTTCACTCAGACCAAGGTAATTTTCAATGTTCACCTTTTTTTATATCTTCATTATGTAACAAAAATCTAGTATGAAATAGGAACATCTCCCATTAGTTCTGTAAATGAATAAGAAACCTGTCATATATTAAGCTATCCAAGTTGAAGCAGAATCATTAGGGAGTAAACATCATCTTTCTTTTCAGTATCCACTTTGTTGAAATTTAGACTTCTAGTTTTGTTTGTTTTGCCAACCCAGTATCCTGCAGTTTTGTCTCTTTATTATTGTAGTTTTCTACCAAGAAAGAGCTGCCTTTATAATAACTGAGACTAAGTAAGGTTAGTTTCTTTGGGTTTCTTTTTCAGACTTTACCATTCATAGCTTGTCACATACTCTTATGGTAATACATGAGTGAAATATAAGGTGCTTTCACATAAGGAAGAGATGTTACCTCCCTCTGTTGTGAACTGAGGGCTCGAGCTGTGCTCTCCCAGTCTGTACCTTTCTGGGGGCTCTGTTCTGTTGTCCCATGTGGGAGTGCTGCTAAGCTCACAGGGGATTTCACGTGGCCTACAGCCTCACTAATGTAAGATCCTGAATGACTCACAGGAGAGAAGACAGTGACTGATAAATTTCCCAGACAGCAGCAACATTCTCTCAGCTACCCTCTTTTCAGTGGTGGTTCTGGGCTGCTCAAGGTTATTCCCACAAGCTGGTGCTACAGGGAGTGTCTACGCCATACATTTCATTGCAGATTTTGTGTTTCTTGTTCTCAGTCTGACAGAGCAGATATGGCAGCAAACCCTCTGCTGCCTAGAGCTGGACCTTCCCTTTCATATTGGGTCAGAGGTCCAACCACAAGCCCTGGGAGGGAAGACAGTGTGTAGTCCTTCTCTGCATGTGGGAGAAGTGGCACCGCACTCCTACCAGAAAAATGGTCACCAGGTTAGAAGTAGAGGGAGGAAAATGTGGCAGTGACTGTTCCTGAAACTTATTAAGATGCTATGTTCAGGCAATACACATTTGACTATAACTGGATCTTACTATGAGTAATATTTCCTAATTAACCACAGGGATTCCTGAGCTTTGCAGACTGAAAGACTGAGCATAGGAAATGTCCCAGGTCTGTTTTTAATCAAATTTACGTCGTTATGAATTGCTTGCTTTTGGAAGAAGTTTCAGGAGTAGCTAGTCCTAAGAATTACCCAGGGGGTGTGAAGATACTTCCAGTTACATATTTGTAATATCTCTGGAGCTGTACCTGAGTTAGTTAGAAAAGAATTATTTCTACAGAATTAGAGCATGCTTTTAGTGGACATGGGAATGGCAGATGATCTCATTACCTCTGTCCTCCTTAGATCTATTCTAAGGCTTTTCAAACTCATCAGGGACTGTCTTTCCAGTCTATGTAGACCCTAGTGGGTCATGAATCTGGAAACAAAACTCTAACACACAGATGAGTATGCACTTGCAATAATGGAAACCTTAAGCCCTTGAAAATTTTATTTATTTATTTATTTTAATATTCTCTAATGGAAAATACTATTTTTTTTTCTTTTCCCTGGTGTGGATCAGGCCAGATTTTGACTGTGCAGACACACAGTGAAGGACTGGGGGGCTGTCAGCATATGCTCTGTGTTACAAATGTGGCAACAATAGCTGTGCAGACAAATGCAGGGGGAACCTGTGTGCTGGGACAGATGACGGTATCAAGGAGGGAAGAAGAAATTGAAGCGTGGCTACCAAATTTACTCTGGGTCAGATCAGGGCTATATGTCAATCAACCTCACAGCCCTTTACAGGATAAAAAGGGGCAACATTTAGCAGAGCTAGTGGCTATTCTCCAGTCAGAGGTATACCCCTTTTTTGTGAAAATTAGGGAGTGGCTCAAAGTGATCAAAACTCTTAAAATTTGTGTAAATTTTTCAGTGTTAAAAGTAAAATATGCTGCTCTCTGTACTAGGATATTTAATTATTAGTGTAGTAATTAAGCAAGTTTTGTTTTTTTTTTTTTTTATATTAACAGTAAGTTATAGGCATGTTTTTATAGATGCGAATACTACAACCACACAGAAAAAAATCAGTTCTCAAGACACCAATGAAATTGGTAACCTTGGTCAAAAGGCAAGGTTTCCAAGACAGATCTGTCACTACATTCATGGGATAATGAAGTGTCTGGCAGGACTGGGTTTTGTTTGTACCCAAATTGTGGGGGGAGAGCTGTTTTTCCGTTCTGTGTGTGAGTTCTTACAGCAGCTATTTTGTATAGGTCTCAGCCCAGAGGCACGACAGGGAAATACTACCATGCAGTGCAGGTGGCTCGCTTCTTTGGCCCATACAACAGCTACCATTACTGTAGGGGGCCTTATGCTCCAAGAGGAAAGTAAAGAAGACCTCACAGAAGTCTGGTAGAGACTGGTAGAGATACTCTCCTGCAAGGGCCCATGCCACAGCTTTGTGGGCTGTCATCTTCTTCCTCTCAAAATAAAGAAAAAGGAAAAAGCAACAAGATTTTCTTCCTGCTAACTTCTATTTGAGGGTGAACTAGTGCTCCAAGCACACTTTTGCTGTCCTATTGTGGAGTCACTGACTGAACACAAGTCAAAGTGTCTATGTTTATATGGCTGTGCCAAGGCAACAGTGTTGTGAAGAGCTCTGTGCAGTGGGTACCTGCTGAGACAAAGATTTGAGATGAATAGCACCCATATTGATTTGCCTATAATGGAGTGGAAAAGAAAAATGTCCAGGTTTTGTTGCAGGTATTTTCATGGGGTATTAAATTGGTGGATTAGTTGCAAACAGCAGTACTGATAAAGTCTCCTGTCCATCTTGATGGTTGGGCCTTTCTATTAAAATGACACATAAATAACCTATTATGTCCCCCACCCATGGAAATTCAAATGCACCTGTCAACTTGATAAAGCACTTGCCTGGAGGGAAGCATTGTTTACATTTTCACTCCATTCTTCAGAAAAAGTGAGATTCTAATTATTTTTCCCACTGTAAATTAATGCTGACTATGGTGGTTAGCATATCTCTGTATTGTTATATCTATGCAAAAGTTAAATAATAGAACTGATCCATCATGTATTATGCAATGTGCATTTTTATGACAGGCTTCCCTCTGATCTTATTATGCCTTTCTTCACAAATACTTACTTTTTTTTTTCCTAGCAGCCGGGAGAATCTTTTTTGACTGCTGGTTCAGAAGTTGAAATCTGTCCTGTGTGAAAACAAAAGTGCAATTTACATGTTTATTTGATGCTGAACTCTGCTATCTTCTGAGAATGAAAAAATTAGGATTTAAAAGTACACTCCACTGATAATAAGTTTCATTATAGTAGACAATTGGTCACAGTACACTAAACCATTTTTCGACAAACCAAGAACATCAAATTCAGTACTACAATACAATTGTTTCTGGATATCTCAGACAGCAACTTTTCATTCAGGAAAAGCAAACTAGTTAAGGTGAAATCAAGTGCAAACAGAATCTTTCTTGCATGCATAAAATCACGCCACACCTTTGCCCAAAACTTGAAGCTGTACCATAAACAATTTGCTAGGCTTCCTAGCAGTCATTTTTATTTTATTTGTAATTTTTTTTTTTTTGGTGCATTTATTGGTTTCTGCTTGAACTGAAGACAGAGCTGCTGAAATACCACAAAGGGGGCTGATTTTGCAATAGTATGCTTCAAGTGGAAAATATTATTGTGAGAAGAATTCCTGCTATCTGTTTTTTTAACTGAAGCAGGGAAGAAGGCATTGCTGAGAGGCCCTTGGTACGCTCAGAGAGCCCCAGGAGACAGCCTGATCCTGCAAGTTGCTTTTACAAGTTTTGCAGACCCAACTGGTTTGCATACCCTGTTGAAGGCTTATGCAAACTGCCCTTAACCTTTGACTCTTTATCTGCTTCCTACAGTGGATTTCCATTTCTAGATTTCTAGAGAAGCATCAGTGTTAGGCATGGTTAAAATGTTTGAAAGAGTCAAAAATAAAAATCTGGTGCAGAAGGAAAAAGGAGTAAACTGACAACAAGGGAATGCCTCAGCAATTGAGGCACTTTTGGATTAGGTTCTGATGAGCTTGCAGTTGGGAGGCAGAAAAAACCTCCTTGGGATGAAGATGGCAGAGGGGATGAGATGAGAATGGAGAATGCCAATCTTGATCACAACCCAAGACCCAAACCTCTGCCATCTTCATTTTCTTCCCTTCTTTTCTACAATGAAACCAGCATTTGCTTTAATGCCATGAAACTTAAATGCTTACACAAGTATGCCAGGCCCTTCCACTACTCTCTACCCTGCCAGGAAGTTGATTGTGAAACTTTTTTCCTTCAGTTCTTCCTCCATGGCCTACCTCTGCAGTGATGTCTGCAAGAAAGTATCTGATTGCTGGTGATTATTTGGAAAATTAGGTACGATAATTTAGGGACAATTAAAGCAAACAGCCACATGTATATGCTAATGCAGCTCTTACTCTGATCTCAACATAGATTACTAACTCTGTTCTCCAGGCAGCCCATTTCTACCTGTCTCCACAGATGTTGGAACAGTGGGGCTGCCGTGTGAGTGAGAGATTCTACATGTTTCTGTTCTATTAATTATGCTAACATTAATATCTGTCCTGGAGTAGTCAGTATACTCATTAGGACTATTGAAAGATCAGAGAAAAATTACAGTATTTCTAAAAGGGGGCAACAATGCTTCACAGATGTTCACTTATGTTTTGCCAAAAGTGTTGAAGTTTGCTTTTCACTTTCACCTTTTTTCCCTAGCCCCCTTCTGTCTACTTCAAAAGAAAGTTAGGTCTAAGTAGGTGAACTAGGAAAACTTAGATTCTTACTAAAACCTATAGCAATTTTGCAATTGTTTGAAGGGGGAAAAAAAAGAAATTAAAATTCAGACTTGGTCAGATACTCAATAAAAGATGCCCTCCACTGTTAACCCTATGCTTTAACCCACTGGCACTATTCTGCTGCCTTCACAGAAGGAAATTTTCTGAAGCTGAAAATGATAAAAAGTAGAAGCCACTAGTACAATGTATTTAAGTTCTCAGCTGATTTGCTGTACGTACAGTAATTCAGGTTTAAAAATGTTCTTTAGCTGCCAGGAACAGATCTGTCTATCTGATGCAAGCCACAGGTGAATAAATGCATATCTCATACCCAGATGTGCATACATCTTGAATGCACTGGGTCTTGGACATGTTTATTGAAATCTGTGAACACAGACTTCTCTCTTCTGTCTTTTTTCTGCATTTAATCAGTCCAAGCAGTAAAAATAAAATAAAATGCTCATTGCAAATAAATTAATTGACAAACTTAGCTCCTTTGTTTTCCATTTACATATTTTTTTTTTTTAAATGTATTGTTATTTACAGATCTGTCAGGGTTATTTTCACAAATTTTTGCAGAATGTGGTCTGTGGGCAAATTTTATCCCATAAGTTGAACTGCTCCATGAATCTATTTACTATTTGTTGTTTCTGGTGTATGTTTGGTCACCAAAGTCATATAGTATTATTTCTGCTTTTTGACTGCATTACATTTGTAAACAGATGAGTAATGAATAACAAATGTTGATGAGCAGATAATGAGTAGCAGACACTCTTATTTACACAGATATGCCCTTGTATGCATTAAAATCCTGACTTCCACAGGAAAAATAACTTTTCCTAAACACTTTTGTATATAAAATCCTGTCTGTCTGAAGTTAATGAAGATGCTTTCTTAAGTAACTGATTCCAGTATCCCTTATAACATTTGGTAAATGAGGCAGGGAGAGAGATTTCTTCTGCCCATCTGAACCAGACCCGTTCTGAGCTTGGAATACAGCAGGATTCTCTGGAATAGGAAGTGAATGTATTTTATCTCCTTTCCTTAGGGCAAATCAATGGACAAAGGCACTGCTATGCACAAGGAAATGCTGCGGCCTTTAATTTTCACTCACTAAGGTTTTTGCTGCATTGAATATCAGTTTTCCTTGGCTTAATTCTTGAGATGACATTTTTTCCTAAAATTTATTATTGTTTGGAAAAGTCTTTTTCTACATTTGTATATTTTTTTATGAACAACTCAAATGTGGAGACTTAAAACCACAGAAGATTTAGATCTGAAAAGATGGGATGGTAAGCAGCAGACTACACTAGAAATGGGTTCACTGTGGCTAAGAAATATGTGGCTACACTTTGTAATAGCTAAAAGCAGGAGATGAAAATCATCTCCTAGAAAAGATTTGCATTGCTGTTCATTGGACATATCCATAAATGTGATGCTATCACAAATCAGAAACAAGAAGATCCTCTGCTGTGTCCCAGTGTTATGATGCTAAGCATCTTTCCATAAATCTATTCTGGGATCCTTAGTCATTTGCAAAGATGTTATTTTCTGTATATGGTTATTTTCCTCATTTAGTCTGTCCATGCCACTTTATTAAATAAATCAGGTAAGACTGTAACACCAGTGCTTCAGGCATTCATAATTTGACTGAAATAAACAATTCCCGGCTACTACTGGTCCATTATGCTGGTCCATTATGCTCATAAATAGGACAATTTAGAAACAAGTTATCTATCTGTAGAGTTACTTCGGGCAGTCGTAGGTGGGGATATCGTACTGCTTCAAAGCAATTTGCTGCTGCTCCGGCTCTGGAGGTCAGAGTATGGCTGTTACATCATGCATGCCTGGAATAGGTCCTCTGCCAACAGCCCACCAAAGGCCTTTGCTAAACTGAGACATTTACATGCTTCATTATTGCCCCGGGCATGAGAGCACACATTATCACTCTACCAAAGTACACTGTGTATGTATAAGTATGTGTAAATACTTCATATATGTAAGGATTAAATATGAGGAGCATTGGAGTAACTAGTCATGACTTTCTCGCAATGGTATGATTTTTGGCAGTCCTAATAGTTTTGCTTGTTCGTGCCTTTGCTTGCCATTTCTCTGATTTCATGATTTATTCAAGCTGAGTTTGTTTTCACGTCTTATAAAGTACCCCATCTTTTCTACAGTGGCTTGGAAACCTTCCCCACTGTCACAGCTGATTCTGCACGAGGTTCAGTGATAGCCTCACCCAGACCTGCATGCCACCAAGGTGCCTTTGACACAGGCAGGAAGGGTGTTTTTAGACATTTCCATGTAAATTCTTCTTTTCCCAGAGATGCTGGCAAGGCTTTTAGCAACAGCGTGTCAGAGATGGGGTTTGAAATGCTTAAGGGATGCTGTGCTTCCCTTGGAGGTTAGTACTAGCCAGCTTTTGTGTTTTTTTTAATTGTAGAGTTAGAGTGGTTTGACGAAGATTGCCTCCAGGACATTAATTCCCATATTTACAACTCTTACCACAGAAAATGCACTTACTATGTTTATGAAAGTTACCTGAAGTAAATACAGCACCCTCAGCATTTGATGTCTTATTTTTTTTCCTATAATTTCAACACTTCTGCCCTTTTGCCTAAAGTTAACAGTTTGTAACTTTTGCTAATTATTTTTCATGACCAGCTCTCAGTTCCACCCATTCTCAACTGGTCAGTTTGGTCCTTATTGCTCACATTATGCATTTTCTTTTAATGATGTTTTCAAACAATTTTTTTATAGATTTTGAAATGCATGAAGGTAGAAATTATTCACATGACATTGCTGATAATAATGCTGCAAGCAGTAAAGAATCAGTACTAATCATAATCAAGTGCTTGGACACAGATGTATATTTCTGAGCTTTTTAAAAAGAACATTTTTATGTTGATGCCTCTTTTAAAGACACTAAAAGTCAGACTTGCCTCTTTTTAAGACACTAAAAGTCAGACTTCTTCTCATTCCCACTCTGGCTCACAAAATCAGAGGAAATATTTTTCCTGTTTTCTTTCACAGAAGCTATTGAACAATAGAAAACGTCATAGTACCTTTTATGCACTAGCATGACATTTTCTGTACCCTGACGTTGGAAGTATTAATATTAATTGGCTGTGCCTCAAGTGTGTAATATATTTATAAATATGCATTTATTAATATATTTGAGTTTTAAATGTTATTGTGTTCTACTTCAATGCCATATTTCTATATACTTGGTATGGCATGATATGCAACAAAATACATTTGTATTTTTACTTACATATGTATTATTGTCTTTTGTTCTAGGTTATGTACTGTAATTTTCAAAGGATTGACATAATTTACCTTCTTTGTACGAGAAGCATGTTCCATTCTTTTAAAAATCTGTATATTTTTACGTCACAGTGTACGTTAAAGGAGCAGTGATTGAAATCGTTGTTGTCAAGTAAGAATGTATTAAAATTATTAATAAGACTTAAAACCACATGAGACTTACTGAATCATCTGATCTGACCTAAATTTATGACCCTTCCTCCCAGTTCTTCCCTTTAAATACTTGCACAAAGATAGAACGATCAAAAGGAGAAAAAAAAGCCAACATAATAAAGGCCAGCAAAAACTGTACATTTGCATTAGGTAAATGAAACATTTTGTGATTATAATAATATAAACAAATAAACTATAAGGGCATTCACATCAGACCTCATTTCAAGCTGAACTATTATAAAGTGATTAACAGCCTCACACTCTCGCTTTAATTAAGTTATGTTGTGAAATATTCAGCATTTGAACCTGTTCTGGCCTGCCTCTTTTATCATTGAATTACCATCCTTAATGTGTTTTTCTGCTGAAAGATGAATTTTATTTAAGGATTACTGTACACTGCTCTGGCATTTTGTGGTTTCTTGTCAGCCCTTGTGAATCTAGATCATTGCTAACTTCAGTTTCTCTGACATGTCCTATATGCACAGTCTCTTGACTGGCCTGTCTCTGTGGATTTATTAACTCATATTGTATTCCTGTAGAAATGAATGGACATTTTTGATTAACTTAATGATAGAAATTTCAGATGACAGTAGAGTTTACTTTTGGAGCTTACTTCAGGTTATGTAGGCCACAGCAGCTCTCTAGTGACCTATCACTTCACAGAAATTTGTTTTGAAAGTTTCAAGGCAGTGGACATCTGTCTGCCAAATACTTTCAGATGGTTTTAGCAAGGAGGGAACTGAAGGGTCCTTCTGAGCTAGGGTCTCTAAATCCACAGCCACACCCAGCACCGCTTTTTCCTTTCTTGTGGTTGGTTTTCAACTGTTATATCCTACCACATATTTCAGAGGCAACTCAGCACAGCATGATCAGTTTTGGTGGTGTTTTTTCCCTCTCAGTTGCCTGATGATCAATCTGTGCTTTTGGGGAGGGGAGGACATGCTGAACAATGTCGTCATGTTCTCATGGTTAGTCACATAAATATTCCCAGAGGGAGCTCACCTGGTCTTGAAATGTGACAACAGGTCAGGTGGGTCTGTCTGCTCCCACTACTCTGTCTGCTCTCGGGGAGGTGGCAAGGCAGAGACTTCTGATGCCATACCTGGTCCCATATGGATATAGTGCCCCAGGGATGGCACTTGGAGCCAGGAACTTCCAAAGGAGGTCTTTGCCCTGGCAAGGTGAAGGTTTGCTCAAGCACAAAGGTTTGAGAGACATGGCTTTGGCTCCCTGCATTTTATGCCGTAAATTACACTCAACTCTGACGTTGATTGAAAACACAGGTAGTAATTTATTTGTGGGAAGGTGGTCTAAGGTCCCTGCTCTCCTCTGAGCTGGACAAACATAGCATGAATATCTTTGCTCCCAGAGCTCACAGCTCAAAACTGCAAAAAGATGCAAAGAAAGATGCAGTGCTCAAAGGGAGGATCCACAACTTGCAAAACACAGGGTAAAAAAGCCCCTTACTAGGTGGTAGGGACAAACACAAGAGAAGAACAAGCAGATTAAATGAAAGTAGGATAAGATGAGGGTCAGAGAAGAAGCAGGGGAAGGTGTGGGACAGATTCAGGAGGGAAGAATATACTTTGCAGAAAGAAAGCTAGCAGTGCAGGTGAAAATGCACCTGGCATAAAAGGAGGATCACAACAGAGATCATTCTGTTTGCTGTGTTTACTGAGGACTGAATTTCTGAGCTAGGTCTTGCAGCCTCTTCTCCTTCCTGAAGCCATAGATCAGGGAAGAGACACAAGGCTTGGTGTTCTTGACTTAGATAGGTCACAGCTCTCGATTGTGAGACGCTGGGATGAGAAAGGAGGGTAACCATGGCAGGGTCTTTGTTCCCACTTTGCAAGCTCTGATGTGGCAGTTCCTGCAGCTCCTTGTCCATGCTCTAGCCAACACTGTCCCAACGGAAGCTGCTTTCCTATTTTCATGAGAGCATTGGCCTCTCTAGTGCTTATGGAGCACTGAGTATGGCAGGCACGTGAAACATGTTTATCTGGTAGACAGAAGAAAATGCAAGGCTTGGCCTTTCCATACAGCTGCTGTGTGTTCCTAACAAGCTGTCCTGAATGGAAGCCTTTTATCCCCAGAAACACTGGTGGGGGAAATTCAGACTGCACTTATTTTACCTTAAATTTCAGATGGCCTTTCCTTGTTCTGAAACGTAAAAATTTGATTAGGACTGGTGCAAATGAAAGCTGGTGCTAAAATGAAGTATCCTATTGTTCTGTTGTTCCCGGAAAAGAGTTGGAGATAATTTCCTCTACGTGATCTTGGTTTCTTAATTCACCTAAAACAAATCCTCTCCTAAGGCAGTTGCTCAGAATAGCAGCATGCACGTCAGGATTGTGGCATTGACACACTGTGCTAGTTACGGGATTCCTCGTAATGCGTAAGAACAGCTAAGGAAACATGAACTGGAACACAAGCAAACTGAGCTAAATCTAACTTTTCTAAAGTGAGGGAAAAAATTTTTATCTGGTGTTTTTTGAGATCTCTTATAAGAATCTGAGCTTTTCATGTCAGCAAAAAGCAAAAGCCAAACTATGCAAAAGAAGGTCTTGATGTACCTATTTTAAATTAGAGCTTTTCCTTAGCTAACTTCAAGGTGGAATTCCAATGATTTCAGGAAGTGTATTACATTTTCCTGAAAGAAAGAGCATATGCTACTACAGCAAAAGAGGTATTTCCTCTACATTAAGTCAAAGTGCTTGGGAAGAACATGCCATTGTATTGTAAGGATGTACTAATATCACCAATCCCTTCCTTCTATTAACAGGAGCAGCATCTCATGGGAGAAAGTGAGTGACAAAAAGGTCTTGCAAAAGAGGAGGGTTAAAAAGCTTACACTTCAGTGGGAGTATAAAAATAATGCTTCTCATCATCAGTTTCATTTAAGGATAAAGGGTGCTTAAGCTGTGTGCTATGTTCCGTCTGTAGTATTGAATTCTCTTCAGCCTGTGTAAAGAATTAACACGAAAAAGGTTAAATGGAAATTCTGACTGATGCAGGGAGGTACAAAACCTACCAAAGCAAATATGTTTAGAGCAAACCAGGAAACTGGGTAACTGTGCCAATAAACTAGCTTTACACGACGCACTAAAATGCACCTTATTTACTCTGCCTCATCTACAATTCTGTTAGCAGCACAAGGTTATTTTAATACTATACAGAGATCAGAGACTAAAAAGTGCTTGTGGGTACAGGCACAAAGGCTTCTCAAAGAGAGAGAAATACAAATACTCGTTCATGAAATTCTTGGGAAGCTTTCTCTTTTTTTAATCAGCATTGCCATTTTATTGTTTAACCTACCCTGCTTGATCTCCCTACTTTTGGTTAATACGGGAGTCAATTACAGCTTCATCTGTGCAGAATTAACTTTATAGAATATACACCAGGGATTTTTCTATCTCCTCTATTTAGATCTATGTCATAAAAAAATATGTAGTAGAGAACTGAGTGCAAGCACTGCATATGGTACAGGCTTTGCAGATTTATTGTAAAATCATTTTAAATCGGTTAAGCTCTTGCCAGAAGTTAATTAAATATGTTCCTTTGGTGGGGGGTGGGGGATTCTGTGTGCCTGCGTGTGTGTGTGTGTGTGTGTGTGTGTGTGTGTGTGTGTGTGTGTGTGTGTGTGTGTCTGGGGGCGGGGGGACCCTCTGTCTCACTAGGTGGCAGTGTCTGATTACATCTGGAAGGACCACGCCAGCCAGCCTGGTGTCTCCAGCTGTGACCTCCAGCACCAGGATGAAATCCCTGACTCTGCAGCCAGCTGGAAAGGTAGCACCACTGTTCACGTCTCTGTCTACACCGTTCACCTCAGCGGCTTCCAGGAGCTCTACAGGCACTTCCTCCGGCTACCTGATGGGGCTATCATTGAGGTAGGTCCAAGCAGAGTCCTCACGGTGAGATTTTGAAGGCAAAGGGGTGCACTTCAGAAGTGGGTCAGTGTCAAAACAGGAAAACAGGCCTGCCTGACCCTGCCCAAAATACACACTGAAATCTTCCACAGGAAGACCTCGCTCTGAAACGGTAGTGTAAAGTCAATGAGTTAATGCTTTTGTGGTGCAAAGTAGCAACTTAGGATTGTTTATAGAGCCATTTAAAGGCAATTATGTAAGATATACATTGAAACTACACAAATAGAGATTATTTATAAATATGTATCGCTTAGAACCACATAAAGTCATTCTGTACAGGAATTATTATATATATAAATATACAAAGTAAGTATTGTGCACATACATTAGACAGCTAGCGTGGTCATTGACTTAGTTTGTCCTCAGATACACAGAGCTAAAGCACAGCTAGATTACTTACTGGCATCTTGCGTGTTTTAGATTGAATCCTGGATGTTGTCAGATTTTTAGCAGCCTGTGCACTAAAAGACAATATAGGATGGTATTAAAGAGAAGTATCAACCATTACTTGTTTCATAGGCTGCATTTGTTCCTCGTTTTTTCATTTTTATTTTAAGTGCTTTGAAGATTTGCATTTCCTTTTTGCCTTTGGTCTTGTGTTGAGAGACTATTAAAAAAAGATTGGCATTTAAGAGAAAGTAGAGTCAAATAATATCACTTTACCTACCCAGATAAGAAGTTGGAGCATCATAATGGAGATCTCTTTACCAACGCTGGTAGAAATTATGAAGTACAATGTTTTCAACAGCTCACTTCTAAGGTGGAGGTGCAATTGGCTTTTTCCAGCATAAGGCAAACTTTGTTACTGCTCCTTTGTTTCAATTTTTCAAGGCTCTTTTCTTCATTAAAGATTTTATTCTTTGCCCTACTTGGCTTTTAAAAGAAAATTTAATTTAAAGGAAACTGTCCTCAAGGAATCCAAACATAATTTTCTGCCTGGGGAACTTGTGATTCACCAGAGTGAAGACACCAGAGTCTTCAAGCTGGCCAAAGAAAACAAGAGAAGGCACGTGGCCTACCTGAAGCAGAACTTAATTACTGGAACAAAGAAACCGGCAAATCTAAGTCCATTCCTAAGTCTTTTAAAGAAGCTCTGCATATGAATAACTGCCGAGACTTTTTACTTAAACACATTTTCCCTGGTTGAGGTCAACAATGCAGCCCAATTCCTCCTTTCTACCCATTACAAATGTAGCTCTTTGTGGAATGTTTTTTCCCAATTAAGTTCTTCTCATCTTTTTAGCTGAGAGGTTTTGTTCGACTTCCACAAGGCTGTGGAAGGAGGGTCTTTGAACACTCGAGGCAATCTTATCCCAGTGCACTGGTTCAGTTCATGAATCCCTTCTGTATTTCTGAGAGAGGAGAAATGCATTCCCATAAAATGTAGTTTTGTTTTCCCAGGTGAGTTTTCAAGAAGCTTCCAGCATCGACAAAGTGAGCACTGCACAATAAAGATGCTCAAGCCACTTTAAGTTTCCTGCACCAGATCACAACTTAATCTATCCCTAAAATCCAGATGACTGAGTCTTGAGAGTTGCACGTCTAATTTAGGAGATCAATGCATGTTTTACAGCATTTTTACTTGTAGAACTAAATCCAATTACATGTAAGAAATGTGCTTAACTAATAATTGCAGTAAAACTTATATGTAGATCTTACATTTAGCTGATAACAGATGTAATTATAGGTTTGTGTATTTTATAGGTCAGAGCTTTCTACTTCAGTTCCAAATTAACACTATTTAATGAACTTTGACTAATGAGAAGTCTGCTGCCATTGGGTAAAATACACCTAAGCTTTACCGCTTGCTGCTGTTGTCACTACTCAAGAACAAGTTTTGTTGCCTCTTCTGCACCCAGACAAGCAGTGGTGCTTGTGTGGGGTTAGAAAAATTTTTAGAGCTGAAGGGTTGCATTGCAACCTTATGTTTAGTTTTTTAAGGTGTAGGAGATGAAAGGCTACCTGGGCTTCTTGGGATAATCTTTTCAGTCTTCTGCCTCTGTTGACAACTTGTTGTATATAAATATTCAGTTTGAATATTTAGAGTTCTAAAGACTCAAGTAGTTTAGTTTACCTAACTCTGGTCTAGTTTAGGTATTCTGTTTCCAGTGATTCAATGGAAAGATTTTTCTGGATACTTTCAGTCTATTTGGTCAGAAGTTTCCTCTTATTCTAAATTTAATCCTTGTCAGCTTCCATGTAATTATTTGGATCACCTTTTGGTGTAAATAAGACTTCTCTTTTCCAGAAGTTTGCCTACATAATATAATTTCATAATCTTATCTGTTTTCTCTCAGAATGGGTACAACACCTCACCAGAAGAAACAAGATGGTTTTTTTTTTGTTTCTCTCCTCCCCATTTCAGAAGTGGTGAAGGAGGAAGGGCTCTTCTTCCACATTGGCAATGGCAGAGATTGTCACCTATTCTCTATCCCTGTCCTATGAATGACAGATGCCTTTCCTCTTTCTTCAAGATCATCAAGCCTCTTTCTCCTCACCAGAGACTTTTGTACAAAGTGCTATTTTGGGACCGTAGGAATATGGTCTCTAAGAACAGGGGAGGTCTACTACATCTACCTTGTCTGCAGAGTCCACAGAGCAAGAAAACAATCGATTTTCACTTATTTTTCCTCTCTTCTATGTGGACTAGTGCCTGTAGAATACAAGGAGTAATTCAACAGCATCTAGGAACTGGGGGTTACATGCACCTTCTTCCTGCAAAGCAATCATGATTTTTGTTACCGTAACATACCAAGGGTGAAAATTTAATTATTTCAGTGTAACCTTTTGTTCGTTTGTTCACTTTTATTACAAAACTCTGAAAGCAAACTGAAGATAGGAAAATGAAAAGACTGACTTTTAGTTTATGTGACTTTCAGGAATCATGCCTGAAAGAGCCATAACACTTATTCCTAATTATTGCAGTGAAACCTCAAAATTCAAGCATCTGGGGACTAAGATCTCTCCATCAGGTGTGTAATGCTTTGTGCCATCACAGCATGATGGTTGCTGGTATTGGTAGGTGTTCTTCAGGAATATATATAATGGAAGGAAATGAGCAAATGGCGGAAAAAACCACAGATATTATAATAACTTTGAAAAAGCCTCTGCAAATATAAACATTGTTCAGAGGGCATCACCAGCATAAGCAGTAGCTTCTTAGCATTCAAGTAAGTGAGGTGTGCGTGCAGGCTCGCAAGATCACTTGCCAAACTCACTAACATGAGAACAGTATTGAAATCAGCAGGCCAAATTCTTTCTCAAATTTGTATGTTCAGCTCTTGGTGACTTCAACTTCAGATATGTTTCTGTATCTGCAGATATTGTTTGGCAGGCATAGGAGGAATTTTGCATAATCTTGCTATAGAGTCCTTGGATGCTCAGAAGGAATTCACTTTATATTTATAACCTCATCCTACTCTTCTATATTTCAGTGAAAGCAAGATTTTCTTATAGCCCTAATTCAGCAAAACAATTCCATGTGAACTTAATTTTATCCAAGGAACCAAAACATTCATTTTACTAATAATTTCCTTTTTTTTTTTATTTTTTTAAATTTATTTTAATGTAAGTATAGCCAGTTTTTTAGTGCTGTGTGTAGAAGTACACTAGCTAGGAATAAATTTCTCTATATGCAATACTTTCTTTAAAATGTTTAAAACTTTAAGTATGATATAGCCATTAGAGCTCCAGCTTTACTGGTATAACTAGAAATTTCATGTCTGGTATGAAAAGTAGTTTTATAGGTTTCATAAAGATGAGGCAAAACTCACTGTTTTAAAAGGAGCATTAAGTAAAAGATGGCATGTATAAATTGCTCTAGAAATATTGAATAAAAAGATTTTTTTTGAATGTGCAGCATAAAAATTATAGAGGTTAAACTTGTAGGTGCAGTCCTTTTATCATAAGCATTGTAAAACGTAAAGAATTCATAAAGAATTCACATGCAGTAAAAACCATTTTCCTTTTTACCTATAATATATTTCTCCTTTATAGTAATTCAGTTTAAGTCTTGGCTAACCAAGGAATGACCTTCCCAAAATAAATCATTTTTCATGCTTTTCTGTACTCATTAATCTGATGTTATTTTAATATACAGGAAATTATTGAATTTTAGCATTTTAAATGTATTTTAAATCCATGCACAGAAAAGTTAATAATAGTGGTATGTATTTGCTGTCTACAGGGTGATAACACCAACTTGGTGATTTTTATCTCAAATTTTGCTGACTGGAGTTGATTTCTTATTAAAAGGACAAAGATAAGTCTCTTTAACTCAATAAAAAATCAGTTTCTTATTATAGGCCTAGTAAACCTCAGCATTGTAGAGAAAGTTTTTGTATAGTATGATTTTATCTGTCAAATAAGCCTTCACAAATGTCAAGGATTCATCCAATTTAAATTTACTGCATAAAAGAGATCTGTTTTCCCTAATTACTTGAAAAGTACCTAGCAGTAATAGGATAAGACAGCGTAGGTGACTAGCCAATTACTTAGTTTAAGCTATTTACATCAATCCATATGCTATAAATTATGTCTAAACCCTCTTGCACTTCTGGAAAAGTGAATAAAATCATATAAGTTTATTTTGAATACAAGATCAGATATGATATGCTGAGTGACACTTAAAAAGAATGAAACAGTAACCATAGCTTATTTTCCGAAGCAATCTTGACACTAATGCTAAATTACAGCTTGGAAACATCTAGCATTTTTACCTTTATGAGAAAAGGCTTTTTACATATTTAACATAATTCTAGGGAAAATATACTGGAATTATGTATAAAGATATGTACACTGTAACCAAAGGGCATTTATATTCCCCAGTAGAATACTTACAACAATTTTATTGCCATTTGGTGTCATTTTCTAACAGATATAAAATACAGCCAGTAAACAAACTAGACTTTAGATTTAAGCTGACAGCTGTTCCTTCAGAAGCAATATTCAGATATTTAATCATAAGAATACTGAATATTTTAGAATTGTTTGAGCAAACTATACTTTTAACATGTGAAGGACTGCATGCTTTTATATACAGTTCTTGGATCTGATAATGACAGTAAAAAACAACCTTGGAATAATCTACACATTTGTCGCTCCCACGTATTCCCTGGGCAAGTCAACAAATTGCCTTATGTTTTATTCTTAATTCCACAAATTCTTTTTTTATACACAGTGTTGATTTGAATATTGGTCCCTATTTTTTTCCCACATGTGCATAAGCCATGCGGTTGACTTCAGTGCAGTTTATGCATGTGAGTGCAGCTTTTTCTGTCTCTAATTTCATTAAGGGAATAAATTGGCCAAGTTTACTGCAAAAGCCCCACATGCTGTTTTCATAAAGAGTCTCACTCTTTATAACTCTTCATGACTTAGCAGTCGCTAAAGGTTTATTGAGAAGAGAAAGAGGGAGGATCACGTCAGCTTAGTGACTGAGTTGGTACACTACCTAATGACTTCATCACACAGCTTCATCATCTCAGCAGACACTGCAGAGGGAACAGCACAGCTCTGGCCTTTCCATAAGCTGGGTCAGCCATGGTGAGTGGGTGAGGACTCCTTGGCTGGGGAGAGGCTGGGCAAAGGCAATTATTTGGTGTAAACTGACCCACTTTAGCTGGCTTCAGCAGCATGGTGTCAAGTTATCCACAAGCATAGCCAGTTTATGAGTTTGTTTCCTGGAGATGCCTGTAAAAGTAGGGATTAACAGCAAAGATTTATCCGTCACAAAAGTGATTCCACCCACATGAATTCATGCAGGTGTGTACATACTCCTGGGCTGAGTAGGCTTCACCACGTGCTGTCTGCCTAATTCTGAGATTTAATCTTGTCCCACAGAAAATGAATAATACTTTGAAACTGCATTCGGTGGGAGAATGATCCCTCTTGACATGCACTAAGATTCAGTTGGGAATTATACATGGTAAAGGTCAGCTGAGAGATACTCCCATGGACATAAGCATTTGAAGAAGTACGGCCTGAAAACTTGCAGCCCTTTTGATGAGGGTCATGGCAGTATCACTGGTTCCACTACAAATAAGAAGTAAATCAGACTGTTTTAAGGTATTTTTACCAGTTTGTATTTCTCCTTTAATGCTATAATTCAATTAAAGATAATCAGTTGAAGAAAGAAATTAGCTGTCCCGGCGGTGCTTTCCATCCTGCTGAAAAGATGAGAACAAGAAAACAGTTTTTCTGGAGAAATCTTGTGCTTTTATGCTTTTTTCTTAAATTGATTCAGCTCATCTCACAAGTGACACGTGAACCCTGTCCTGAAATGGATCCAGTCTGTTGCTCCTTGCACTTGTGGTGGCTAAGCCAATCTATCTGCTGCAGATGAAGTGAACGTGCACAATGTGTCTCAGCCAGGAAGTAGCTATGTGTTCATAACTTCTGTTTCAGGTTGTTTTCCCTGTCAAGTATCCAATTAGGTCCTTGTTTTTTTTCCAGTAAATTGTGGTATAGTTTTAAATGGGAACAGTGTCTATGAATCTCTTAAGATTATCAACTGAAGTCAAGACTCTGTTACTACATGCAACAGGGTGGAAACGTAGGAGGCAGCCTTGGAGCATGTGTCCATTTATCCTCTCCTTAGTTTTCTACAAATCCCAGATTGTGTATATTCTACACCCCAGAAACTCACAGAGTTATGTGAAAAGATTTATTTCCTTCCAGTTGCCATGTCCTGGGTATCTGTGTGGGGACTGTGCTGTGACAGAAGGACTATGAAAGGGATGAGACAGCTCCACCACTGGCTTTTGGCTGGACTCACAGGCTTTCAGGTAGCCAAAAAATTACTGAAATACCAGAACTACAGCGTTATAGCCTTGTTCTACACATGAATACACAATCTTAAATCATGCTGATTGATTATTGCTGGCAGAGAACATGGGATAAGGAGCAAAGATGACGTATCTAACCAACAAATACATTATTTTCATTGATATTTTAATTTCTTTTTCTGTGGGGGCTAAAGAGTTATACCTGTCTCCTTCAGTTGTTCACAGAAGGGATGGAAGCAAATTCAAGTTCATCCATTCAATCTGAGCCAATGTGGACAGGAAAAATCCTGTCATGGCACTGCAGTTGTGCTATATAACAAACAGCAGTGCTGGTAATTAAGAGGTGCTTTAAAAGCGCTATTTTGTATTAAAAAATCCCTTTCATTTCAAACTACTTTAAACACTGAGATTTGCTATGTTTTCAGTGATTTTCAGAATGATTTTATGGCGCAAGGGCACAGCCACTGATTGTTGTGGAAGGTTTTTTTTTAATTTTTAAATGCTTATAATCTTTATTCATCTATCACATAGTTTTACCTGAATCAGCAGTAAAATCTCTGAAGTCAAAGGATAATTGCCCAAACAGCATTAACTTATTTTATCCAAATAAAAAAATAACCTTTGAAAAAGTACCTTGCAGCTACACAGATTGACAAAATGCATCAATTATAATTTTGCTCACTTTATAATTACACTGCAGTAAGTGCATAGTGAACTTTACTACATGGTTGATTAACCATAAGGTTACTGCTATTAAGTCACTCTCAGAAACAACAACTCAGACATTAATTTAAGAACATAACTCTGTACAACTTCTGATCAAGTCTAAAAACCTGAGATATTTATACAAGCTTCAGTTTAAAGTACAGAAGCTAACGATAGCACATTAATTGTAGCAAAGGGTTCTTATTGCTTCAGTCAGGCATGCTGGGTATGTGAATGATCAGATCTAAAAGAAGTCTTGGTATGTCTTAACCAACACCAAAGGAAAGGCTTTTCCAGTGAACTCTAAATATCCCTGTGCTCTTTTTTTGCATAGAAACAAGTCTTATGAGGTGCAGCTGGTGGAGCTGGGATTGTTTAGACTGGAGAAAAGGACCCTCAGGGGAGACGTTATCACTCTCTACAGCAACCTGAAAAGGGGTTCTAGATGGGTGAGGGTCAATCTCTTCTCTCCAGGCAACATGCGATAGGATGAGGAAATGGCCTCAAGTTGCACCAGGGGAGGTTTAATTTGGATATTAGGACAAATTTCTTGACAACCTGAAAGGGTTATCAAGCACTGGAAGAGGCTACCCAGGTAAGTGGTTGAGTCACTGTCTCTGGAGGCATTTAAAAGTCATGTAGAGGTGGCACCCATGAACATAGTTTAGTAGTGAACTTGGCAGAGTTAGGTTTACAGCTATACTCAATGATCTTAAAGGCCTTTTCCAATCTAAACAATTACACGAAATTAAATGAAATTAGTGTTCCAACTTCTGGGGAATTAGGATTAGATCTCCTAATTAAGTATACCCTGATAATGCTTCCACATTTTTTCCTCAGATTATTGCAACTGGAAAGATACTTCTGTTTCTGTTAGCTCACTGATGCTATAGGCCCCCTTTTTGTTTTCTATCTTCTTGAACTTCATGTTATGCAAAAGTATTGCTATGAAGCTCTGCCATGACTCTGTTGTACCTTTTCCATGTGAGAAACTTCTTTGGACAACCTAAAACTGGACTCTCTCTTAGCTTGAAAGACTAAAACAAAAAATAAACTAGTAGCTGTTCTGTGTAAGTGGCATCTAGCTGAGAAGAAAGAGTAGCATGATATAAAGAAACTTGCCTAGGATGTAGGATGCACAAGACCACTCCAACATTAGTCACATGTTTTCATGTGAGGTGGGGAATATCCCCTGCATGCCTCTATCCCTCTGTTCCAGAGATAACAGCATGTCCTTGCTTCACAGTGTACCAAACCCAGAAGTACAACAAAGATTATAAGTTACGTCCACAGGTAGATTTTAGGAATACACACAAAAAATACAATAGAAATTAGAGGTTATTCTGTATAATATATATACATATATATTCTTGTATAATCTATTACAGCTGTGCTAAACCAGGTTGAGAATAGCAAAATTCTTTAAAACATTACTATATTACTGAAGTAACCTGCTTTTTTTGTGCTAACATTCGAGTAACAGCACCTAGACAGAGCTGAGGCTCACTTACTTCTCAGTGTCTGAAATGTGATTTCTCCTCACATTCATCTGAACAAAATTTTTTTTTTTTTATATGGGCACTCCAAAACATGAAAACCTTCAGAGCCAGGGCACTCTTGTGCAAAATGCCACCCACGTTACAAAAGCTGAGGATTTGATATGTGATGAGGTAACTATTAATGAACTGAGCTGAATCTGAAGCAAAGTCATGGCTTTTTCATCCAGTTTCCAGTCCTATAACATCATCTTCTCGTGGCCATGATTTTCTTCTTTGAGGGTCTATTCTTTATTCACTCAAATCTTCTCCATGTGACAAGAACATCATAAGAAGAAATTATTAAAAGCAACAGGCGTAAAAATCCCCATTCCACTGTTTTACTTAAGCATTTAGAGTGAGAAAAATTAGGCGAATTCACATTTCACATGTGTTTAAATTGTTAATCTCACTGCTCTATCTGTATTAGTGAATACATTTACAGTAAGTTTTACTTTATAATATTTTGGCAGAACTGTTAGAAAAATTGTTATAAGCCTAGGAGTGGAACTGAACCATGAAAGCTAAACTGTAAGCTGCTGCTAAGCTGGGTTATTAGTATGACAGAATAAAATTTCACACACACAGAAGCTTCTAAGCTGTGATATTTTGAAAGCAAGAAGACAGGGGTGGGGAAGGGTAATCAAAGTCATCTATGTTCCCTCTGATATTTCACTGAATGCTGCCATAATAATATGTTGGTTTTGTCTGTTGTGTTTTTCAGGCATTTGGTGATATTAGTGAGGAAAGTCTTTTGTGTAATGAAATGAACACAGCCCAGGAGTGCATAACTGAAATGGGCAGTGTGCTGTATGCATCTACAGAACTCAAGCTGAGGGAGAGGAAAAAGAGTACAGCAAGGTGTAAAGGTATTTCAATCCGTTTCTGTACCTAGCTGAAGAACAATACTGATACCTAAGCATAAAATGATGGGGGGGATAGAAGAAAACAAGTAATTTGAAAATATACTTTCTCTTGGGAAGACCAGGGTTTGATCAGTTAGAGCTGAAGTTTCGCAGCTGTGTTTTCCAGTGGGTCTTCATCACTGGGTAGTTTCATTGGCTGTTGCAAGAGTCCTGAATGCTGAAGAGCTGTCCTTTACCCAAGCACTGTCACACTTTCTATTCAGAAACTTAATACAATAATGCAATCCACAGCAATATATCTTGAGCCAGTGCCAGCATTTAAAGTACGCTAGGGGAACGCTTAAATCAGCTGTTTTATATATAATTAGGTATGCACCCACACATATTGGAATCAGTGCGAAAGACACAATCTCTCAGACCTGTATTGTGTTTTCCACTGTGTACTGAGAGCCCCTGGCCCCCTCACAGTGCCTAGAGTAATACATGCAGAGTAGAAGAGGTCCATGTTGCTCAGCTAAGTTGCTCCTGACCAAAGGTAGTATCAGGGCATTTGATGACAGAGAATTACAGAGGGCACTGGGTGTCTTTAGACATCACTGTTACTGTGAGATATCAACTTCTTCTTGTTCCTTATCCAGGCCTTCAGCATCAGATCTGGCTCCACCAGAGCCCTGCACTCAGCTGAGTCCTGTTGGTGTTAGTTTTCCAGTGCCCTCTGAGGAGTGAAGTTGAGTAAAAGGCACCTTGTGTTACTTTTAAATCCACAGTAATCTTATCTGCTAACAGAGAAACCCGGGAAAGTTCACTTGAGCACACAAGACACATTCTCTTTAGGGAAAACTGATCAATTTATTCTATGGGTTCTTGCTTCTATATCCCTCTTGTTGGGGGAGGGAGGTCATACTCTGTCATTGTTGTATTTACATAATGTTTTTCTCTGCATCCTTTTTCTAATCTTCAGGAAATTCCAGTTGTCTCTGACAAGAGCTAGTTCCTGCAGTCATGTATATTCCATGAAGTTGTTTACATCCTGATCCACATCCATGGTATGGTTGCTGTCTTTTAGGATTTATATTTCTGACCACATCTCTGTATGTAAACTGTTGTCCTGCAAATGCTCCATCTGTAGCTCTTCTGTGGCTTCAACAAGCTTTGCAGTGTGATGAGCTCATGGGATCAGATCACAGATCATGCAAACATTATTATTTCATATGATTTTTTTTCCCTCCAAACTGTGGGACACTACTGGATTTCTCAGGTTTGCTTGTTCCTGCTTTTTCCCGTTTGCTTGTACCTGCTAGCTGCGGTGGGGAAAATGTTGCTTATTTGTCTTTCAAGTTTCATGACTAAAACATTGACACCATTGTCAGTAATTGTTCAAAGCATAACACGATTATAATTGCAAGACTGCAAAAATGCCCAGAAGAGGAGCAATGATGGCTTCATCTTCCAGTTCTGTAACCAAGTCCCAACAGGCTGCAAAATTTACAAGATCCCAGAGACCGTTTCTCTGAGGTCTTCATGGTGACCATACCTGCTTCCCCAGGAGCTACAGAACCTTAAAGTAATCTGGAGATAATCCTCATGCTTTCTTGGTAGTATTAAAATATTGCTCATTGGTTTGAACCAGTCAGTGCCTATTCTATTTAGCTCCATAAAAATGCATCAGAAATTAAATCCATGCCCCAAAGGCAAGAAGTACGAGAGACAACAGAAGGAGAAGATTGGAAGGGGAACACAGGCAAGAAAGGTGAAATCATTTGTGCAAGGCCACCAAAATCAGAGGCAAATGTAGAAATATAAGGCCAACTGCCAGTGTCCTGACTCTTAGTCTTCCCTGTGGTAGGATCCGTTTTGTCCTGAAAATGCAGTCAGAAAAGGGAAAATCCTCACCTTACTTCTATTTTGAATCATTTATGTAGAATGCTGTAATCTATTAATTTAGTAATCAGTGAGATTTTTCTAGCATGTATGATCTTCTGGCGTACCTTTGTTCATATTGGTATGGGAAAAATTTTTCAGATGCGCTTAACTTTGCAGGATCTTACCCAATATAGTGAGCAATGTTGATTAATTTTGTTACTTAAATATATTCTCATCCACCTGAATAATCAGTAAATGACATTAGGTGTAAACTGAACGTTTTTATGTCACTCCTGTGAACAGTTTTTCTTTGGGTTTTCAGGATAACAGTCTGGCTTCCATTTTCTTTCTGGTTTGTTTTTTTCTCTCTGTTTTATTTGTGTGCATGTGCATATGTGTGCGGTTATTTCATGAGTTACACCCAGACAGAAATGGTGTTTAAATCTTCTGAATATTTACAAGAATTGATGTGATTTGTGTGGCTTCTATTGCACCAGATATTACTTCGATGACTTCTCTCTGTCATAACAGAAATAAAATTGCCTTTTTAATGTTTGCTTTGCCTGTTGACAATTTAAACTGCTGTACATAACTTTGAAAAAGAAACTAACTGAAAAGAAATGATTCAGTCTCAGAATTTTTCTGTAGATTTTTTTCTACCTGATCAGCATTATGCTTTTCACCAATTACCCCACAATACTTCATGACACACACAATGTGGTGGAGGCTGCTGGGATTGCTTTTGTGCATGAGTGTCCTGTGCTGTGAGTTAAGATGGTGATCTGTAACCTCTTGCACTTTTTGGATGATCGTACCAAGAAGACAGCGTGCTGTGGGCAGCATCATACTATGTGCATCTTCTTGGCCTCGGTTTTGTCTTTCAGTGTCACTGACTATAATGGTAAAAATCCCTTTGGGCAATATAATACCCTAGGTTTCCCACCATCGAGTTATGATATCCCAGTCTGGTTCTGTGAGATTTTGACTTCAGTGTTGGTTATAGAGTGTTGGTAGTTAGTCTGATGGCAGGACTGACTTTATTTGCAGAACCACCATACCTTCAGTTCTAATAGGATTGTGATGACTTTTTCATAAATGTGGATCTGGTCATGAGACTTTGATCAGCATGAAGGACTTGATTGACCTCATTTTTTCCCTCGGTTATACTGGAATGTCTTCACTGACTTTCATCTGATCTGGGACGGAAAATTCTGTACAATACATATTTGTGATAGCTGAATTTAAAGTATGCTTAAATATTAAGTGATCTACCTTACTTCCCCCCCCCCCAGAAAATGTAACATCCTACCTATTAATTTTGATTACTTGCATCCCATGAGTTCCCATGTTTGTTGGTCAATATACAGTGGGTGGCATTTGCTTTGAAATTGTTTTCTGAAGTGCTCTTATCAGCAACATCATCCATAATGCTCAGTTATAGTTGGATAGTAATTGCCTGTCTATGCAGTGTTCCTTTACAACAATTTTCTCCTGTGTAGCTATATATATGTAGTCATTACTGAAAAGTGTAAATAAAGAATCCTTTTAGTGGTGTAGTTTCCCTGGGTACCTACTGTGCTCTTATTATCTAAAACATACTCCCCATCTGTAGTTCTGTTCTATTAAAGGATAAAGACATAACTATGAATTAAAAATTAAAATGCTTGTTGTAGATTGGAGAGCAAAGTCTAATAGGATATATCTGGTGCTAGGCTCACAGTACAGTAGATAGATTACACTAAGCACCAGTTAAGCAAGGGGATGAAAAATGAGTGATTTTCATCATTCAGTTAAATATAGTGCTAAGTGGTATGTGCTAGCATTAAAAGCAAATTACTTAGCACTTCACCAATCACAGCATGAGAGCATTCCATTGGAAACAGTATTTCCAGTGATGCTCAGTCCTCAGTTTTATTAAATAAATCAGCTGTTAATGCTTAAGGAAGCAGTAGAAGATGTATTGCTATGATAATATAAAGATTGAAAATGTAAAAATAAAGAGAAGCCGTACCTCATTTTAATTAAATGTGCTAAGAAAACCTCCCTCTCTCTTAACAACAAAACTCCAAAGTGCTGGCAAATCTGTAATTTCCTGTACTTTTTTTAGGTCTTCCTTTCTTCCTAATGAATATGACCTTTCTTTTTTTTTCTTCTTTATAATGACATCTTTTTTTCTCATAAATCTGCTGACATGTCACTGAACATTTTGATGAGCTTTTCTGATTCCCTCCTATATCTCCTTGATAGGATATTATTATCCAGTAATCTAAAGATAGGGAGCCTAATCCTCGGCACAGGTACTTTTTGACTGCTCAGTTAAAGACAATGGACATGCGAGAATTTACAGCACAAGAGGTTTTGACACTGAGGCCTACCTCTATATCCTCTAGCAACACTATTTCCTCCACAGCAATGGTCATTGGGAGACAGTCAAATCTGCTGTCTGAACACATGGAAAATGTGAGTAGCTGTAAACCTTCCTGAATTTCAGGCCATTCCTGCTTAGAGTCATCTATTAGGAGCTACACAACAAAAGTCCTGGGAATGACACATGTCGGAGATGGTCCAAGGTCTGAGCCGCAGCTGCATCTTCACCAGCATGATCAAATGTTAGAAGAAGAGAAAATTAAAGTTCAGGTATAAAAATCACAAGATCGTGGAGCCTATGCATGAAATTATCTTGAGTCCTTCATTTCCCCCCAGTATCATTCTATATGGAATCCTATTTTGAGTTTTCTTTTATGACTAGGTTTGAAAGCTGTTTTCTTTGTAAAGTCTATAGTGTTTGTCTGAGATAGAGTTAATTTTCCCATAGCAGCCCTTGCAGTGCTGTCCTTTGTACTGATAGCTAGAAAGGTGTTGGTAACACACCAGTGTTATGGCTGTTGCTGAGCCACGCTCAGGCACCATCAAGATTGTCTCCACAACCTTCTCCTGCTCACTAGTAGGCTGGGGATGGGCAAGAAGTTGGGAGGAGACACAGCCAAGACTGCTGAGCCAAAGAGATCAAAGGGATATTCCATACCATATAGTGTCTGCTCAGCAATTAAAGCTAAGAGAAAGGGTTAGAAGAGGGTGGCATTCATTATTTATGAAATTTGTCTTCTGGAGCAACCACTACATGTACTGAAGCTCTGCTTCCCAAGAAGTGGCCAGACATCACCTGCTGAACGGGATGTAGAGAATAAAATCTTTTGTTTTCCTTTGCTTCCACTTTATTAAACTGTCTTTATCTTGACCCATGAGGGATTTTTTTCCATCTTATTTTCTCCTCTGCCATCCTGCTGAGGAGGGGAGCGATAGACAGGCTTGGTGGGCAACTGATATCCAAGCAAGGTCAACTCACCACAAATAGAGAAACTTGCATGAAGTGAGGGACAAACTGAAAAGATGAAATCCAAGAATCTCCTGTAGGCAAATTAATGCAGGAGCTCGTACATGGAGTAAAATACCACCTCTTCTTTGTATAAATGGCAATCAATTATTTTCTGTTGTTAGGGGAGGAAAGATAAGGGGCAATCAGCTTAAATATCTTGCAATTATTTCTTTTTCATTTTTGTAATATACCATACCTTAGAGATAAGCTAGATATAGTTGATCTATTTTTAGTACAAATGTCGGCTGGAGGTGTTTCGAGTTTTCTTTTGGGCCTACATTTCTGGGATTCTGTGAAAATTATGCAATCTGCCCAAAACAACTTCTGTTTCCATTTGTGCTTAACTTGTGCTTAACACCTTAGTGAAATCAGTGTAGCCCTAACCCAGCAGAAGTGTTTCTACTAATAGTCTAGGATAACGATGTAGGACCTGAAAGAAATACTTTGCAAAATCTTGACTTATTTCAAAAAGTTTCCTTGTGAAAAAATTTGTCTTTTTTTACAACATATATTAAAGAAAGAGACATTTAAGCAATGCTTCCTTCTCTTTGTGCAGCAGATTTTCATTCTCATTTCCCTGTTTCCTTCTACTTAAATATGCACTCCAAAGTTGTGTGTTTTGGTTTTTTTTCTTTTTTACTATATGTTTATTCAAAGTACTTTCTTAAACCTTAAAACAACAGATATTATTTTTTGTATCAATATAACCTTTTCTTCTCAAAATATTTGAGGACATGATACTTAACCTAGTTTTCAAAACATAGAACTCCTTTTTTCATTTTCCTGGATGACACATAATGGCTCTGATGCATCTTTTCTGGGTATGTCAATTCTGTCATAGACACTAATATGAAATAATGACACAAGGTTGACTTAACTAGACATAATAGGGCATATTTCTAAAACATTCTGTATGGGAGGTGTATGCAGTATTGCTACTTATTAATGAAATCGAGAAAGTTCTTATCTGCACTACGACATATATTTATAATAGCTTCCTATTCCAAAGGTGTAGAGACCTTATATAATAAAATAATAAAAATAAAAATTAAAAAAAACAAACAAAACAAAAAAAAAAGGACTCTGAACAACATTGTCTTGGATAAATTTTAGAACTTCACCATGTGCAGTGAATTTGGAGCAACAGACAACCATCATTGCATCTTGAACCAGTGCAGGAATGTGTATGTGTGTGCTAATGTGTATGGAATCATAGCAGACAGATTTCAGTGCCAAGCCTCTGTATTTCAAACTTTTACAGAGTTTTGTCTTCTATTGATGCTATTTAAGTCCCTATTTCCTGTCTTGGAATTCAAAATCACTGTTTGAAGGCTTTTGTCTTTTTCCACAGATATCCATGAATGCATTAGAGAGGCTCTGAACTATCAGAGAACATACATTGCTTTTCCATAATATCTTTCAAATTATTGATGGAAGTTGTTGATGGTCTCATCACATGATTTTTTTTCTTTAACAAGTGGTGGACAGGAACTGGTTACAGCTTCCTATACTTGGCCCCTCCCTCCACCCTCCCCCTTTACTTTTAAGCATCAGCAAGATTACCACATTACACTGGTCTACTAACAACTATTAAATGCTGTCTTTTCCTTATGAATCAATGGCCTTTTGCACATGTATCTAGAGTATCAGGAACTCAACATTTTACTTGAGTCTGAGGCTGTATATATAAGCTGAGGACTTCTCTCTGCCCCTCTGACAGCCTGAGGGATTATAAAAGGAATGTCAAAAGAGCCCATACAGGCACAAGTTGGACAAAAAAGAAAATAGTGAGTACAGACTATGAGCTGTTGCGTTCAGGTTGCTAATTTTTAGCTTTCCTTTTCTGCCCTTGCTATTGTTGTCGACACACACTCTCCTTTGAGCACAGCTGTGCCACCTGAAGAGATCATATACAGCTGCTTTCTCATGCAGGAGAAGCTCCCTTGGGAGCTCTCCCTCACCCAGTTCAGGATGAGTAGCAAATAACTTCTGTTCCAGCTGGCCATATTTATCCAAAACAGGTGCAAGAGCATTCACATGAGCAAATCTACTAGCAGCTCCAAGTGCAGTCACCTCTGAGAGAAGGGTGGTGAGGACAGGTGGGAGTGAGGTTATTTCTTCATCCAGCATAACTGCAACTGAAGTGGATTTCTACTCTGTGTGTGTGTGTCTGTCTGTCTGTCTGGTTTAAAGGTTTGTTTGGAAGTCCTGTGTTTCTTAATTTGACTATGAATGTTGTGAGTGGTAAGACAGATGTTTTTTAATGAAGGTTTGGCGTTCAGGTTGTAAGGGTTTACTTCGCACTTGCAATCTGGTCCTGTGAACTTAAGACCCATTAGGCACTGAGCAAGATAGGTTTATTCCTGGAATAAACTTTCAGGAATAGATTGGAATAATCTTCCAGTCTAGTTTCAACTAAGGAAACCACTGGATGTGCCCTAAAGTAGTAGTGTGAAGCAGAAAGCACACTAAGTGGGGGACACTGGGAAGATTTAGCCTAAAAGCTCATCTAAGACATTTATGTATGAAGTTACCCATGGCACCATGTTTGAGAGCAGGAAAGACATAAAATGCCCATCTAATGGATGAAGGTTGATGGTTGTCCCCTAGGGGAACCTGCTCAGCTCTGTGGTGGCTTATGCTCCCCACAGTAGTAGGGTTGTCAGCCAAGTACTTAAATAGTTGTATGTTTTAAAATACATAAATATGCCTACTAACATATTACCTTTCTCTCTAATATTGCCATTTTCTTGGTGACATGTGCCCTCTTTCAGCTTTGTCAGGATATATGGGGAAGGCAAAGGGAGCACTAGCTGTATTTAGTTCAAGACTTCATCCATTCAGGTATGCAACAATCATATGATAGATGAGAATGCATGAAAAACATGGTTCATTTCTAATCACATAAACATGTGTTCAAAAAGAAAAAAATGTAATTTATGAGGTTAATTATTATTATTTCAATTATGTACTCTGCTGCTGCTGTTTTCATAATTCCCTCTGTCTGTTCTGAGGGAGAAACTCAATACATGCTTAATATACCATTCATGTACCTTGGGGTAAAGAATAGCACTAAAATGGGAGTTGCCAACCAGAGTCAGCCTTAAGAATACTGAAGAAGTAATAGAAGCCTTTGTATCTTCCCTGAACACAATGGACAAAAGCAAATAGGACATTGGTTATGCCTTTGGCTTTCTCCAGTAAGCTTGCCAGCTGCTCTGTGTGCTATGTCTAATTCCGTGTCGTGGACGAGGAATGTGCAATGTGCAGGCTGCAGACCTCTGAAGCCCACTCAACTGGACCATACACAGTCCCAGCTGTTATATTCCTAGGTAAGATGAAACAAAAAGGTGCTGAGAAAGATACTCCTTGTAGTGAAGGACCCAATCAGAGGATTTCTCCAGGCTCCTGATCAGATGGGACCTGAACAAGAGAGGAAGGGGGCCTCATACAAGGTCAGAGCTTTGTCAGCAAAGGCTACAGTGTTTTTACTGGCTCTAGAAGGTTCCAGAAAGGGGAGTGATTTGTCTGGGTAATTAGGTCAGGATTGTAGTAGTTTCGCTTCCTTTTATCCTTGTTATGTGGATAACTCAGATTTATTTTTTCTTCTTCATGGACTCAGCAGTACAATTTCAAAATTGACATGGTGCTCATCAGAAGTTAGTAATTGGATAGTGCAACCCATTTGTATGATAAAGCTGAACTGTTCGGTTTTGGTTTCTAAAAGCTAATAGGCATTGTTCCTTCTTTGACATTTGATTTTAATGGCTGTAATGTTGCTCCTGTCTCAACAGCTATTCGTCTGGTCTGGGTGTTTTCCTTGACTACACGCTTCCTCTGCAGGCTGCAGGAGACTATTTTTAACACTTTAACTTCTGGTATATGTAGTAGTTTCCTCATTCCTCCAAATGCTGCTTATCCCATGAAGCTGTCAAAGACAAAGTGCTAGCATTCAGCAGTGAATTAAACCTAAAAGCAGAGGTACAGGTTTTCCCAGGTCTGCATTGCTGTAGTTAATTCAGAAATGGCCTAATCATAAAAAAAAAAAAAAATCTTCATTACAAATTTGCTCCAGCATGATCCTATAAGTTAATTAGGTGAAGTGAAACTTTGGTAAAAATGGATATATAAAACTCCTCTGACTGTATCATTTGCCACTAAATGGAGTTTTCCAAGGTACCACTTTGGTTACTGTAGGACTGGCTTATTGCAGTCCCTTTTCCTTTGGCCTTCAAGCAAAATCAATTCATGAACTATGCAACACTGCTTTAAGGCTTTTTTTATGAGACTAGCCTAATTTACATATGGCATTGTCCCTACTTTACAGTCTTTTAATTGGCTACAAGCAGCCTACCATATTGATTGAAAAATTCTTCTTACATTTAGAGCTACAGCTAATTATGATCTTTCTCCTCTCCTTGTCTACTTGATTTGTAGTTCACATCTCCTTTTCAGGAGCTCACTCCTTTCTCTTTCAGCCTGGAGTCTCCTCTACTGGGTCTCGTTCCTGCCCTGTTTTCATAAAAACTCCTGTCTAAGCCTCTGCGTTTAGCAAGATACTGGGTAAGATGGACCCTGGGGCTCAGTGGCAAATTCTGCTTTCCACGTAAACACTGGGAGGCTCTTGATAGTGTCATTGCATTGTCTAAGATTGATTGTTTAGAGAATATTTCAGTAGCAAAATAAAAAACATAAATTTAAAAAAAGTCAACTCTAAGTGTTTAGTTTTATGGAGGCTAAAGAGAGGTTACAGAGAAAAGGTCACTCAGTAAATAAAGTGCATATTTCCTTATAGTTAAATACAATAGAATCCTTACTGAACGGGCTGTTAAAAACAGTTGTCACTCTTGATAACTGTAAACATGTAGCAAAGTTAATTCATGAATATATTGTTATGGAAGAAGTACCAGAAGAAAATGCTATGATGAAGTATTATTTTCCAGAAATCTGACTGTAGTAATTTCTCCCAGATTATGATCCAATGATAAATGAACTTCTAACTCCTGCAAAAAAAAAAAAGGGTGTTAAATATTGTGGAATGTCTATCTGAAGACTGTTGCATCAGGTTGCTGTACAATCCTCACTGCTGATGTAATCAATGGAAAATCTAAGCAAGAAAGATATGAAATGGCATGCCACACTGCCATGAGTAAAGCTGATTGAAAAAATTCCACTTAGCACATTGTGTCACAAACTGAGGGCAGAAATTTTAACATAATTCAGGAACTCAAAAGAGAATTATTCCAAGATCTGGAAAATGTGGCCATCAATCTCTTTGGAGTAAAATGTGTGAATTATTTTTATTGTTCCATTCATTAGTATCCATATTTCCTTCTTTTATGCCTTATTTACACATTTAATTTAAATGAGAGCCACTGTGTTCTGGCTAAATGTCATATATATGTTGTATGTAATAGAACTATGATTAACTCTATGAATAATTACCATTTGCAACTAAACAATTCAGATGGATATTTTCATTAAGAAAACAACATGGGGTCATTATAAGGTTCTGGTCGCTGCCCCAGTCTTAGAAAAAAAAATATAGTTCTCTGAACCGCCAATCTGAACTGGTGATAAAATATCCCAAGTAGGCTCACATTAAGCTGGATAATATGCAGGCTGCTTGATTTGTATTGAATATGTGTCTGGTGGCTGGAACCCACTGTAATGAACTAGCCCACAAATCACAGCTTAATGGGAATCTACTTATACATATTGCTTAATTAAAAGTTGTGAGCTTATTAACATGTGTCTTTGGCACTGAGCTTTGGGGATGTAATCTCTGTGCAAATAAGACTAGGTTGTAAAAGTTTTATAGATTGACAATGATATTAAATTCCATACCTTAATAACCCATCATTTTCTCAAAGCATGGTTCCTATTCTGTATCTGTTCAAAACTGTGACAAATTATTTGTTTGTAATCCTTTACAGTGTAGGACTTTGTGTGCTTGTTTTATCTGAGATCTGGTGCCAATGATTTTTCATCTACTTCTTCCTCCTTTTTTGAGTGTTGCTAGCTATTCTGGCTGGCTTACAAAGTCAGAGACTTTTTTATTACAGATACCCCATGGCACAACACATTAGTTAGAATTGTGCCAGTGTTTCCATTATAAACCTCTGTTTTCATGGGTTTATAACTTTACTGTAAAAATTTGCTTCAGGCTCAAACTTGGACTAGAAGTTCCAAGAGTGGGTGAGAACATTTTTTAACAATTAGAACAAAAATTTGTAGTATGTTGTTCTTGGTTACATGACTTTTTTAATTTCTGTATGGCTAGTTTCAGAAACATTTCTGTCCATTTTTTTTTCTTTATCTCAGCTAATTCCACGTAATGTTCATTATTGATTTTATTTTATGTAGGAAAAAAAAAAGAATAAAGCAATCTCTTGTAACACTTTAAAAACATGTCTTCTTCTTTCTCTATGAAAATATTTATTTTCAACCTATTTGGTACCTCCCCTTAGAGGCTTTGCTATATGATGATGCTACAGGAAGGAGAAGGGAGGGTTTGTTAAAAGGAGATCTAGAGAGACAAGCTTTCAGAGGTTGTTGTAAGATTTCAGTGTTTTTTCATCAATATCACATGCACCATAGCTGTCCTTTCAGAAGAGAATCACACATTTTCACAATACACCCTCTGAATCACAGATCTGTGAAAGAGTGAGGAAAATAAAGATCTATTCTCACTAGTTTTGATGTCCTCCTCTTCAAAAACTCTGCTTGAGAAAAAGACTGGTTAGCTGTGGTTGTGCCTCCTCCCCTTCATGCCTCAGTCAACATCAATGTCCCACCAGAGAGCAGACATAGCAAAGAACTTTGGTTTTCCCCAGCTGACCTCTTTGTCAAAAAAGGGTTAGAAACCATTTCAAACAGACGTGCCTTCCTCATGCGAGACAGTTGTCTTTGCTGCCAGCATCAGATCACTCTGAGTAAGTATAAATGAAACCAGATCTCCTGAAAGGATTTGGAGGTTAGATGTGAGGACTTGAGTCTCAATGAAGGACTTGAACATGGGGAGAGAGATCAGTCTCAGAGTAACTGATGATGTTTACCAGAGGTCTACATAGTTCTACTCTTGAGAGGACAGGAGATTGTGTGCTGTACCTTTGTCTCTGTACTTTAATACCATGCTGTTCACTAAAATCATATCTGGGGGACAAACAGCAATGGTTGTTCAAAAAGACAGGGAGATGGGCAGGATTCTAGTATGTAGATCTGTCATATCTGACATAGACAATCTGAGACCTGTGCATATGGGTCTAGCCTGAAGTTTCTCTGCAGCAGAAAAAAAAGTTGAGCAGTGTTGTATATATAAATACTGATATCTCCCACTGTGTGCTGTCATCAAACCAGGATTGTTAACAATCTTTGGAGACTGATGCTCAGAGCGTCACTTTTGAGGTGCCCTGCAACAAGGCATCTACTCCACACCACAGTTCAACTTGTGTTCAGCTACTGTCCAACCTGAGGCCTAAATGATGTTGTGCCTTCTTAAAACTTTGGGCTGAAAGCTTTGGGGTATATAATTACTGAGAGTTTACTGATAAGACAGGTTTTTGTTGATGAAAAGGAGGGAAAAAAGGAACTGTCTCTGGAGAGAGTTCCTGAAAGGCCTGGATCTATTTTCTGCTCCAGTCTTTTGTATCATGCTGGGTACTACAGTGAGATCCCATCTCAAGAAAATGAGATCCAGCAGCCAGCAGACCTGGACCAGGCTGCGATATTTCACAATCCTGATTTGTACAGAGCCTGATGCAACAGGTGGTCCCGTATGAGCTTTTACAGTGAGCATTATACAATAATGAAGGATTAATCACAAGTGACTAACAACTAGATATTTCTTTCTAGAACACGATGCAGATGAATATGTCCTAGTTGAAAAAATAAATATTGTTTTTGATATACATGCTAAAATAAACTGTATAGCTACACTGCATTCACAACAGAGTTGACGTAACTGCATATGGCAACTGAATAAGCTAAATTATAATAGAAGGATTTTCTTTTTGTAGCTCACAAATTTTGAGTTCTGTACACAAACAACTTTTACTCTAATTCCTTAATTTTTGTATTCATCAGAAGTTCTGACCACTGAAAAATAATTATTTCAGTTTGGCAGAAAACTCAGTTATTTTGAACAATTGATTAGAAAAAGATCAAGTCAGATGTGGTTTTGATTCCAGACTTCATAACTGTATAGCAAAAAGGAATTTTGAAACAAATGCTTGTTTCAGCCTGAATTGTCAAAACATTTAATTACAAAATGAATACACATACAGGGCTGAATTTCTTGAAGGAAATTATTTTGACAAACAGTTCAGCAACACGTCCCTATTTTCATAAATCCATTTGATGGCACCTTTTTGTCTAGCAAAAATTTTCCCTGCTTTAATCCCAAACCCACACTATTAAGACCTGACTAAAGAAAACAATTAAATACCACTGAAGCTGGAACTTGAGAAAGCAATTGAAGTGTTGAGCACGCTAAGTTTCTGGCCTGATTCCTTCTGAACCTCATTCTTTAGAAATCTACTCCCTCTTAATTAATTTGATTAAGTAGCGTTTTGTCTGAGACACCCTCCATTGTGAAGAAAAGGAAAGTAAGAGGAGCTGGTTGGCAGTTAGACTAATGAGAAAATGATAATTTCTCTAATACCCTGCCAGGGTCCAGTAAAATACTACTCGCATTAAAATAAAAGTTATATTTCCCTAATCTTTTAGAGATGTGTGATTCTTTCAAAATTATATTAAAATCAAAGACTTATTACTGTCCCGAGCTGCAGCCCATTTGTTTTAAGAGGTATGTTTGAATTCCAGGGAACAAAAAGGAGAATTAATTGCAAATCTGTCTTACATGCTTTTGTATCGGATTCTTTCCACAATTTTATATTATTGTATTTTTTATAATAAAAATGAACTCACGTATGTCTTTTGAATGTCCTCATTCGTTAGGCAGCCAAGGATTGCTTTTGGAAGCAATGTTTGTGTGTTATTTGACCTAGGTAAGAAACCCAGAGACAGTAACACCAGCCCTCCCTATGTAACACAGACAGCTGAGCAATTAACCCCTGAGCATCCTTACTTAGTTGCACTTCTCATGCACATGTTGGTTGTGAGAAAGCCTCACAAAGGGCATTCAGAGACACAGTCAAATCAATGCCAGAGTGCTAGGAGAGCAAGGGACAATCAGCAAGGGTTGTGACATATGGGATGTGTCCAGGGAGCCTGGAGAACGGTGTTGCACCGCAGACTGTCCATCTGCTGTCATGGAGGGTGATGGCAGAGGTTGGTCTGTTAATGGCTGTGGTGGAAGCTGCAATGCTGCAATGCCTCTCCTGTCCAAGGAGAACTTGGCATGCAGCTAGGCACGTGCCTTCCTGCTTTTGGAGCCAGCCAAAACTCATTCTCCCACGCTGCCACGCTCACTGAATCTCCAAGGCTTTGAAGGAACATGTGCTGGCCACACAAAGGGAGTATAGTAATTCTGTAGCATCTGGGGTACAAAAAAGGCAAGACCTGAGAAAAATCAAGGTATTGGTGCAGCTGCCTTCAGCAGATTTTCAGTTGTTCCTTCTGTGCTGCTCTTTCTGTGCTTCAGCAGTCAAGCACACAGTGACCTGCCAAGACCAGAGGAACATCCAGACTTAAGTGAGGATCACAGACACTCCTGAGCCCTTACATAGATCACACCTAGGCAAAGACAAGCTGAAGCCATTAACTCCACTCTTTTTGGGTCCTCTGCATCTATGACTCAGACAGCATATGAGTATACTTTCTCAAAGATCTAATTGATATTCAGACAGAACTTTCTTCATATTAATGGAATTCACAGGTATGCTTCGGGGAAAAAGTCAGCGTTGTAATGTGAATTTAGGTGTATATTGCTTAATCAAGGCTTTTCCAAATTAATTCACTAATAATAAGTATTCATACTGGTTCTCTTTCAAAAGTTTCTCTGTTTCAATACAGTCAATACTTTTTAAAAAGTAAAAGGTAATTATCAAAGAAAAACTGATGAGGCTGTTCATGACACAATGCAAAAACAATTTCTGTTGAAATTTTATATTTTTTCTTCCATACTGTAGGTATCCCAGGAAAAAAATTATGTTTTATCTGCTACCCCAGGTTGCCATTGAGCAGAATTCCATTTTCCACCTAAAAAGCCTCATAATAGCCCAGTGCTTTACAGACAGATGAATCAAATCCTTCCTTCACCAATACCACATTAGCTTTCTTCCAAGACACGGGTTCTGACAGAAAAAATGCTATGCAATCCAGACTACAGCACCAAGGATGGAAGTAGAAGAGGAATAAGGCCAAGAGAGGTGAGACCTAAAGAGACACGAGTAAGCGAGTATAGGGCCGTGAGGTCAACATTGCCTTTGACCAGGCTGAAGTTTAAGGAGTGCAAAGGACAGAAAGAGTTTTTTCAAACTACAGAGTTATGAATGCCCACAGTGCCTGACAGCTGGATGTTTCACTGTACTCCCTTGGATGAAACCCTGCTCCCTCTGAAATCAGCTGGAAATTTGCCCCAGGGAGCTGGCACAAATGCTACACGGAGACCAAAGAAAAGGGATATGCCCATATTGTAGGATGTGATTCCCTTCTCCTCACTCAGGAAAATAATCAGTAATTACTCAAGCAACTGAGGCAGAGCTAAACTTCTTAGGTCATTAAGACGAACAAGATAGGGCTACTGGTGTAATATTCTGAGAAAAGCCACTTGTGCTAATAGTTCCCATGGGAAAAAAAAAAAAAGGAAAGAGACAGAGATAACAATTCTCTGGCTATGTGCATTCGTAGATGAAAAATGGGATCCTGCCTATGTTGTCTAAACTTCTTGAGCTTACTGAGCAGGAACTGGAGGAATAAAATGTAAATTTTTTCACTTATTTAGTCATGGTCTCAGAGGAAGTCAGCACAATGAAGAGATAAATGAAAATGTTCTCCAATTGCTTAAAAACAACAACCAAAAAATTTATTCTGACCTTAAACTGAATCATGAAAAGATCAGTTTTAAAGTAAATCCACATATCAATCTATCTAGGGCGTATCTAGAACACTTGCTGAGGGATTTATATTATAATGCCAATGGTTTCATTATTTCTTCTGGCCTCTCATGAACATACCCAGAAATGAAAGGACTCTCTTTATTCACCATGCAAGTACAGCTGAAGTGTTACCATTGCAGGCTTTTCTGTCTTGTCCTACTAATCTATGTATCCCTAAAAGTGCAATGAAAATTTACTCTTTTTTTTTTTTTTTTCAAGAGCACTCTGGATAGTGATACTGAATTGGTGAAGGACTGTGTGTTCTAATTCTGAGGAATGAAATTAAAATACAGTATTTCTGGCCAGAAGTATTAACCAGTAGGTAGTCATCCAACAGTAAAAGCACCTACAGCTTGATACAGTGTCCACAGAAGACAAAGGGAGTATTTCCATTAGCTTCAGTTGGGTCCTTTGTGTTCTTGGGTTAGATTTTATCAACTGAAAACCACAAAAGATATATTTATGCTTCAATATTTGTACCCTTTCTGGAGAAACTATGTAAAATTAAATGTTTCACAGACATTTGAGTGGTAAAACTGTAACTGAATCCTTGTGTTACAGAGATTTATTGTTTTCAGAACCAATCTAGAATATACTATATGCAAAACATTAGTCCATATCTGCAAACATGGTGAGTGTCTTCTGAGCCTCAAATCTACTTAAAATGGTGAAAAACGTCTTGCCAACTTGTTAGATAAGGATTTCAAGAAACACCTTTGGAATATGTACAATTAAATCTACTGAATTAACTTCTATAAAAGTAAATATGTATGCTTGAGTCAGTACTTTGTTCTTTCCAAACTTGGATGTGACAAAGTATAGGGGAAGAGTTTCTTATTTGTTTGGTTGGTTGGGGTTTTTTTTTGTTTGTTTGTTTGTTTGTTTTAATTTGAGTTTAACTGAGAAACAAAGATCTTGGCATTCTCACATCTGATTTTCACTGTATTTCCCATGTAATAGTGTACTATCAGAAAGCTTGAATAAGCATCCTAACACCTGAGATTTGCTAATTGTTGGCTATAATGAGCACATGATGCCCCAGGATAATATGATTTCCTTTCACCTTTCCCTTGTGAGGCCATATTATATTGTTTCTCCATGCTGAATAGAAGAATGACTACTGGTGCCAGATGAAATAAAATCAAGATATCTCCCAATAATTTGAGAGCCAATATATGTCACTGCTCTAGCTCCCTCCGCTCTTGACATCATTTAACGACTTGTGTGTAAACCCATTTGGGAATGACAGAGACAGACAGCAATCAAGGTGGTCCTTCTTGAAAGAACAACTGCAAATCTGACAGAGAATGGGTTTATTTACTCCTTTGCTTCTTCAGACTTTCACAAAGCCATTTGGGAATTACACTGGGATGGATATGTGAATATGGCCACTGTGAACTCTTCTGGAAGAAATTTCTTACATTTCTTATTGCACACAAATAGTAAATGAAATTGCCTTGGGAACACACACACACAATATCAGGAATTTTACCTCTAGTGATCTCAAAATATAATAAAAACAACACTTTATGATAAGGAAGAACTTACAGTTAGGCAATATGTTCACTTGGTGCTGCTGACTCTGCGTTTCTAACTTGCAGGAGCTGAAGGCAGCTGCTCTGGAAGAAAGGAAAGCCTGCACTAGATAAAGATTGCAAGGTCTTCCCCAGGCTGCTCCCTACCCCTCCTTAACTTGAGAGATCAGCTGTGCTTTAGAGAGAGAATCCTTCCTGCCTTCCCTAAGTCTGCATTCATATTTGCTAACAGGGCTCTTGATTTAGGAATTACTAGGACTGCTATGAATCTTGCTGCTGTTCACAAATGCTGATAAGATCAAGTATATGTCTTTCACTTGTTAACCTTTTCACATGTGTTTCCAATCAGCAGTGCTAAACATCTTTGGATGTAAACCATCAAGTACTAACTTGTTATACTGGGCAGTTGACCAGCTACGGGTTCTGAGGCTTCAAGCAATAGACTTAGATTTATGCAAAGCAAGTGCTCTGCCTCCACACAGACCTACAGGAGAAATTGAGATCCACTCTGAAAGCAGAAAACTACAGTTCTATTGTCATGCTGAGGTGTCCTGCTTACATATATAAATAAATATATAAATATATATTTATAAATATATATAAAAATATAGATAAATATGTAAAAATATATATATAAATAAAGATGGCATTGACTCTGCCATCCTCCCCTTGTTCAGAACTACATTCATATGAAGACTGATCTTGAAGTAAATCGTTGCTCAGTCTAAGAATGGGCAGGATCATATACTTCCACATGTTTAGCTCCAGGGGCGTGGCTTATTTATGCCTTTGCCTTCAGATATTTTGTTAACTTTTTTTTCTTGTATGTGTGAATTTATTCTCACTTTTTAGACTGTGTTGCTTAGCACAGTGATATTTACTGCCTCTTATCGAACTGTTGGGAGAACACTTTTACTGTTTTTAACCATTTTTGAACCGTATTTCTATTAACATTTTAGTTTACAACAAAAATCAAAAAGATAAAAAAGCACTTAAAACTGTGATGTGGATATACTGTGTGGCTTTGGTTTCTACATAGCTGAGCCTCAGTTAAGACTATACATTTGAACTGCTTAAACAGTTTCCAGTTACTCCTTGGGTTTTGGCTGTTGGCTCCTGTATGTCAAGCTTTCAACATGTAAAAAGTGAAATTCATTACAAATTTATCTAAATTGTCCCAATTTTAAAATTTAATTGAAATTGCTTTTAGCAAAAACAGTATGTTCAAGCAGCAGCAATATGAATTTCTGGGACAGAAGAAAGGATAAGCTCATACATTCAGTGCATATACATCTTAAAAACTTAGTATTGGTAAAAATCAAAACATTTTCAATGAAAGATCTGATTTCTTTTGTTCCTAAAAAAGCACACAAATCCTATGTTAAATATTTTTTCTCTCAGGTCAGGGTCAGTGCTTCTTTTCTCTGGTTCTTCTCTTAACTTTCTTTTCACTCTCTCAGTATCTGTCTACCTTTATGCAGCCTCTGGTCCTTGATTCTCTCTGTGTTTACTTCTGAGTGCCATCAGAACAAATACAAATTCACCTCCTTTTGCTCTTCTGCTGAGTCCCATTGGTTCCTTGCCTCTTTAGACTTGCTTCCTCCTACCCTAAAATACCTACTCCTCTCCCTCTCTTCCATCTTTGAAGTGTCTCAGGTCTGCTCTGAAAATCATAAGGTTCACAGTCTCTTCATTTTCGAGGTGCTGGTCATTCAGAGCTCACCTATAAGTTTTCTCTGTCAGACACTGTGCCATTTTTCTGTGAATATGTGTCCTCCAGCAGAAAAGCCTGGCCCTGGAAAATGCTGAGCCAGCAGCAGAAGATGGTGTTTGGCTATAGATTTTTGCTGTTCTTTTTTCCTGTTATTTCTGGAGAGTTTTAGGGGTTTGTTTCTTTCCTTTGCATTATTTTCTTTTAAATTTGATTTTATTTTTTTTTTGTGTGGCTAAGAATGGCTTTGAACAACAAAGATGAATACTATTCTAGCTCTTGATTCTTAGCTATATGTATATGGGTTATTGAAACGGATGAAACTAAGGGTGCTACCAAGCAGAGATAATCCTAATATTGACATCAATAGGTGCTTCTTAGTTAGCAGAATAAAACCTAACAACATAGCCAATAATGTCCTTCAATATTTACATTTAAATCTAAATCAGAATGTACATAAGGAAAAACTATATGTGATGACACTGCAGATTGTCTTTTTTTCAAATAGGTCCTTCAGGGTAGCAGCTGGATTGGTTTTCAGATAGGAGCTTCTTAATCCAGGCAGATGTAGCTCTCATCAGAAGTTAATTTGCAGGGATATTCACATATGCAAATCATGTCACAATGCTGAAATGCAACCACGTAATGACTGGAAAATGTTATACCCATAAATCATACTACCACGATCATCAAAATTTCCACTCAGCCAGGACAAATTCAACAGCATTTATGTCTTTCCAGCTTTTAGCCCATAAAAAATCTGTGTTTTTGGAGACTGTGTTACACTTGTGATCTTAAAACTCCCAAGTCTGGTATAATGAGTCCTCAAGTGCGTTATAACTTACCAGTAATTACATTTCAACATTTCTGCTTTCAGCAGTTAGTGTTTTATTCATAAACATTTAAACACTGAATTAGGCATAAAATAAGAATGTTGGCAACAACCCGGCTTAATTTCATTAACTATTAGGTAAACGTAGTATTGCTTCTTCAAATAATCCTTGGTTTGAATGCTAAAGATGTAATGAACTTCATGGTTCATAGCATCTGACATTGCTTAATTAATGGGTGCATTTATAGTACATAGGCCTCGGTAATTGATTTATATGCATGATTTGCACATACAGCTGTTAGTTCCTGTAGGAAAGTCATAATTCAAATGTGTGCATATATTCGAGATATGGGGAAAGGGGAAAAAACCCACCTCACAAACTTGTCGAGTTATCAACAAAACATGATAACAATAAATACCACAGGAAAAATAAATAGCATTGGGAAAAAAACTACCAGAAGAAACATTATTGTGATCACTTTGAATTTCCACAGCTCACACATTTCAGATGGAAAACATGACAAAATTCTTCTCAGCATTTTTTTTTCATCTTCACCGTAGATGTGGTTAAGTCTATATATGCCCACACACCTCTGTGAGTCTGTTCATATTACAGTGTATGCACAGTGAATGGAGTCCACATTTTCCATGCTCGTTTGGGTTTTTCTCCCTCACTCAAATACACATAAACACACACAAAAGGAATACATAATTTAGATTTAAGAGCAAGCACAATAAAGCTAAGAGAAGGTTATGCTTGATATCACACATGTTTAGTCTTGGGGCAAATCTTCTAACCGAAGCCAAACATTGGAGGCGAGGGAATTCAGCACAGGTTTCCTAGGCTGTCCAACAGATTACTTGTGAAAGCCAAAGTGGTGTGTTGAGAAGTCGATGCTGAAGAGTAACTGAGCTCTGAGTGGAAAGAGGTCTCCTGTGGCAGTTTAAAAAGGGCTGAGGAAGAGAAACAGCTATTTCTGGATTATCCATTACCTTGGAGCTAAGACTGCATCCTTCCTAGTACTTTTCTTGCTGTTTGGTGTATCCCAAGCAACAGTCCCACGTGCCAAAGCAAACATCCTCATTCTAGCACACAGAGTTCCAGTTCTCCCATCTTTCTCCCTTACACTGACAGCTACCCCACATTAGCAGTAAACCTTATTTCAAGGGTTCTTGCAGGAAACGCTTGCCATTTTAGGGTTTTTGGTTTCAGTTATCAAAGCATTTCATTGTACATTAAGGAATGCAGAGCCCAGTCAGCTTGATGGCTTTCACAACCCTGGCTCCATTTCCTGGTGCTCTAAGGCAACACTCAGCTTTTCACTCTCCAGCCCCTTATACACTCTACATCTGCTATTCTAATGCCTGCATTCATCAGTAGACTGGCAATAATAAATTTTCTTCTTTCCTTGCTCTTTTCTTTCCAAAGGCCCTCCCTTGTACACACGTTTGTCATTTCTTCACTATTGACTGCTGACTGGCCAAACCTCCATGAACAATAATTCCATTATAATGTAAGCCAGGGGCATGGCTGGCTTTATGGTTTGACTGGAGGCAGGTGAAAGGGTGGAAAGGAGATTATTTTAAACTCTTAATCATCACTCATTTTTTTTTTCAATATTCATTGACAAGCTGTAGTGGAAACTATATTTTTTCTTGTGAACCCAGGCATTCTTCCAGACCCTTGTTCCTTGGTATTAGACCAATGCTTTCCTTCTGAGGGTATTATGGCAGTCTTCTGAAATCAAATCTTTACCACAGGGTTAGTGACTATGTCCATACAGTCTGGAAAGGCCTAGCACTCAAACTGGTGGGCTAATGTGCTTTATATCAAAATTTCATTTACATTACCAAGACCTAAGAGGCATGGAGAACAACAGCGGAGGGTCTGGACCACAAACCTAGCTCCTGCACAGCGCAGATGAGTTTGTGCTGTGCGGATTGAAAGTCTCATACTTCAACTATTGCTTGAGAAATGCTGCTGAGAAATGCTGAGTGATTCCGTTTGATTCAGACCGTAGATAGATTAGTTAAAAATAGAGATGGTGGTGTAAGGTAACATCTGCCTTTGTCTCATTGTAGATGCACCTGTAGTGAAGTAGATGCAGTTCATGAAACTGTGGAGTGGTAAGGACCAGCTCAGTTCTTAACATCTCCAATGCAGCACTGATGGGCATAATAGAGTTATCACAGAAGAACTGAATCACAAAATAATTTCGCTGCAAGGATATGATGCCCATCATGAATGAGTTTGGAGCCAAACTGTTCAACTATATAAATATTCCAATGTTCACTTTAATGGTATGTCCATTTTATGGTATCTATATGAAATGCGTACACTGTTTCAGCTTTCCTGGAAATGAACACTAGTCAGGATTTAGTCCATGGAGGGAATTACTGTAGTAGCTGCTATCTCTTGTAGTTGACTAAAATGACAGGTAGAGAATCAAGCTACATTTAGGAGACATTCTATTAATATTGACTGATTTATATTATATACATTAAAAAAAAAAGGAAGTAATATGAAATCCTAAATCTAAAGAAGGCTAAAAGTGGGAGAAGAAAAAAAAAAAAAGTATTGCTGTTTTTGAGGTCAGATGATTAAATGGCTTCTCCTCTTGTCCTCTTCAGTCTGATTTTACTGATCTGTGACACTGTTTATAAGTATTTTGCTCCTGGGTTTAGATTTTCAGGGGGTTTGGCCTTTAAATTATCCTCAAATCATTACATATTTTTCAGAGAACAGAATGAGTTTCTTGGAAGATGTAGGCAGAAATGGTGATTATCTAAGATAACGAATACTGTGTAATATAAACATTTTTTGCTAAAGCTTCCTCCTCTCCAAAACATAATCGAGTTCTCATTGATTTCAAAAGCAGTTGGGTTTCATCTGATCACTAGTTATTAAACAGCTTCTAAAGCTATAAAAAACCCCAAAGCTTTGCTAGAAATAATCTTTGTTTCCTTGCCAGACTGTAACAATAATAGCAATTATATATAAACATGCATATACACACATTTCCTTTCCATTTTTATATCTTCAATCATCTGGAGTTCTTCAAGCATTTTATGCAGGTGAGTAAAAAATAATTATCTTTGTTTTGCAGGCACAAAGGGAGGTATGGTTGAAATTGGCAGAAAAAAGAATAAAATGTTGTGAATTTTCCACCAAGATTAAGAAAGGCCACATTTATATGAAAACTGCTCTGGGTTTCTTTGACCAACCAGGCTGTGTTCAGTATTTTTTACCCTTTCCTTTACTTTTCTAAGCCTCACAAATCTCCTTGAGACAAGCTTTGAACTCTCATAGCAACCTCAGCAACGTTCTTCATGTTAAATTGGACAATTGGTAGAGCATATCTACCAGGCTTGTGTTCCTTCTGCTCAGATAGGACCATTGTTAGGTTTGCCATTTCTAGGAGTCTAATTCTCATCCCCTTGCTCTCATTTTCATACCGCATCAGGGGCGGGCTGGCACTGCTAGCAGGGGTCAGTCCCTGGCTCCCCATGTCTGTACCAGTGCCCAGACTGTGTGAACAGGCAGCATTCCTAGGAAAGGGTAGGAATACTGGCAGATTCCATGTCCAGGAGCTTTATTTTCTGGCTGCAAGAAGTTCCCTATCTTTTGCCCCCAGGGCATGTGTCCTTCTTATCATATTGCTGAGCAGAGACTGCTCTTCTACTGCAAGGTGGCCACAGCCCTTCCCTTCCCAAAATCTGTCCTTATCCTTGTGTAGGGGTATCTGCAAGGTTAATGGTAGATACCTAGCGATATCTGCAGGGATAATGGTAGATGAAGAAACAAACGAGACTGAAGGCATTAGCTGTTTTACTAATGTGGCAGGATGCTTGTTAGTATACATCAGATAGCACTGGAAACACCTGATTTTTCAATATGTGTTAAGGTTTTTTCTTGCTGAAGTGGTGAATATTGCTGTGCACCATGTCCTCCTGACTGGTTTAGAACATGTTCTTTACCATAGAACGGTTCTCACATTTGTGGAGGTTTGCACAGTAGGGAAACATGTTCAAAGCTGCTGTACTCTTATTTGAACTACGTAAAAGCATATGGATATGATTTTGTGATTAAAAATAAAGTTTTCTGTAAACAGGTTCCTGGGGAAGTATTCCACTACTCTGTAAAGGGATGGCAGCTAATTCTAACTAAGGAGCACTTTAAAACTATTAGGAGAGAGTAATTCTAGCAGTTCTACAGATGATTAAAAAGTCATTTTCTAAAATATTCTCACTGGAGGTTTTTTTTCTTCTCTTAAAGAAAACATTTAATTGCTCCAATCAACCATAGCTACTTTCTGTTCATGATGTAATTTGTATACCCTGATCACAAGGTATATGGTAATTTTTCATATTTGATTATGAATGTATTCCCCATAGTTCCTCTCAGACACCTTTAATTGACTGTAACTCACTCCTCATTAAAGAAAGAAGGACTAAAGTAAGAATAGAAGGGGAGCACTCTGGTTTTGCAGTACCATGGCTTGACTTGTTACTTGACTTCACATTTGTTAATGTCCCTCTGATAGACACAGATTCTATTATTTTTCTGCTCCTACAGCACAAGCAGCAGAAGTCCCATCTCACAGATAGGTGAGGGCAACACTTTGATTTTAGTTCTAGAATTCACCCACCTATGTACTTCAAAACCAGTCTCTCTAACAAGCAGAAGAAAATCTTGCTAGCAAAGGCCATCAACACTTGTCAACACTTGTAATATTAAATAGCTCAAGTGACCAAAGAGTGGCACTCCTCTTGCTGTCCTGGATGCTGAAGTTAGACATCTCCTCTAGCACGCAGCAAAAGCTGTTCCCCACACACCCCTACTTGAAGATGTGGCATGGTAAGTAACAATAGAGTCCATGTGTTGCTAACATCCTGTCTAAGCTCTCAGTTTTCCCTGATAACTTATCTTCAGGTCTCGGATGAATAGTGACACAGGAAAATCAGGTATCCAGCCAATGTGCAGCATGTTGGCAGTTTTCCTTGTCTCCTTCTTCTGCCTGTGTAGTAAATCCAGCACAATTTATGACTTTTAAAAAATTCCAGCATTGCATGATTAAATAATATTCACTTGCCATGTGATTTAAGATGCTATTGCAGCACTCAGAAGCAGGCAAGTTCAACAATTTCACCTGGCAACTCAGATTTGGCAACTGATTTGACAGTAGCGTATGATGAGCAGTGTACAGGGAAGGGCAGCTAGGCTGCCACCTCACTGTACTCTTGGGATAAACAGCTTCATTTCATTATGAAAAACAATCACAGCAAGCAAGTGCCACTGTAGAGCTCTGAAGTTCATTCAATATCAAGGATCTGCAATACCTCATGTCTCATTCATGGGAGCCACAATTCAGCAGTGTCATCCGTCATGTTTTCTTCTAGATTTGTTTCTTCACTAGAATAGGCCCAAACACATTTTCTGTGTTATAACTCTGAATCATCTTCTCTTCTTTTTTTGTGGTCCTTATGGACCACAGTAGCAACACTGAGCTGCTCATGGTGGAGCAGTTCCATAAATGAGATTTTGGCATGGTACCTGGCACATCCATTGCTGTGAGACGTAATAGCTGTCAGTGATTTAATCATTAGGACCAATCCAAAATAACTTGCTTTCAGGGACTCAAAACCTAACTTTCTCTGAGCATTTTGAGATTTCAGACCTTGCATGAGAGCCCACTGAATCCCAAAACTTCAGTATGATTTCCCCAAGAGTTTTCATGGAAGTTTTGAAAGTTCTGACATTTTTATTTGCTTTAAAAGAGTTCCCAGGAGCAAACTTCAAGGACTGGGTACTCTGGTGTCATAAAACGTTGAAAGAACAGATCACCTGTAAGCAAAAAGCAGCAACAGTTCAGAGCAGCAGAGTTCCAGCAGCGACTTGTTGGGTTCTCCCTGTTCACACTGGTGGTGCCCAGAATGCCTTGGTTAGGCCTTTGAAGTAGGAAAAAAAAGTCCTGATGCTTTACAGTTTATTCCACAACATGCCCGGCCTTGCCAAATGCGGACTGCAGCTTCCCCTTCACTTGTAACCTTGGGCTGGAAGCAGTCACAGTGTTCATGCTGATGCTCCAAACTCCATCTACCTTCCCAGATTCCTTGAACTCTTTCCCTGCATGCAGCAACCTGTCTAGTCTCCAGGTGGTTTGCTGAGAGAAGCAGTGCCTACACCTGTGGCTGTGACCATAGCTAAGCTTCTGCTGACACAAGCAACATCATCCTTTCGAGTCACCAGGAAAAACTGACCTCACCCAGGATGACTTGTACCTTTAATAGCTAGAGGACTCACTGCTAATGTGAGATTTGGCCTTTTTTTCACCTCCTGGCTTAGCACACCACAGTCTGATGGCCTTCAGGAGAGAGTGGGGAGGGCTAATCAGGACACCCTATTATTAGTCCTTTGCCCACTCTGTGTATTTCTATGCCCCTGAACCACCCATGTCACACAACACAGTAGCATTCAGTATGTTATAAAAAAGAATACTAAGTTCAAACAAGAGACCAAGGCTAAGGGAACCATTACATTGCTGTGGAGTCCCTCTTTGCTGTGTAATAATAAGACCTGATAATTTGTTTGAGACAAACAAATAGTTCATTTGTGTAACTTCTTAGTAGCTCCATTCTTCTCTCTGCAAACCAAGTATTTAATTTTGCGACCCTCTAATCTCTGCGTTTGACTTGAACTGCTGAATCTACACCATTCCCCAAACTTTCATAAAGTCATACTCCTTTGCTGTAGTCCCTTCCATCTGACCTCACCAACCAATCATGCTTTCCCTTTGCCCCTAGACAACTGTCTTTTCTCACATCAGTTAATTTTGTCCTTGCATCAGTTGTGGATGCATACTTGACTTACAGGATAAGATATATTTGTGGAATTTTGCCCTTTCACACACATAGTTGCTCTTGTGATTACTGCTAAAAGATGGTCAAGGGTAAGAGTGAGAAAAAATATACAAATTAAACTCATTTATAAAGGGAGAACAGAGGTCAGTATATAATTCATATAGTCACTTATGAACAGGCCTCTGAATACTATCATAAATGCACTAATTACTTTGCCATGCAGGGTTTTACAATTGCTGAAACATTTAGAGTAACTCTGTGCAGTTAGGACACACAGGTTTTGCTTTATCAGGGATGTTAATAAATGCTTCAAGTACATTTACAGCTATCTGTTTTCTAGACCCTAATCCAAACAACTCCTAAAGTAATCTTGTAAAATCCATCCTGGGGAAATGTGCTAAACCAAGCTTGCATTTAAAAAAAAAGAAAAAAAAAAAAGAAAAAAAAAGCATTTTATCTCAAAATGTTGCATGATATTTATGTGCATTAAATCATTCTGTCCCAGGGTTGGAGGCAGGGGTTTGTTTTAGTTATCATATTTGGCAGAGTTGTGACAAGCTATAAACTTTTCATTTCTCTAATTCTAGCACTCAGCAGCATGTTCAGCAAAAGGCTGCATGTAGTCAGAGACTGCTTTGACTTTGCAGGTGTTGGCTTTGGTTGTCTTTACAGTTGTTTAGGTGACTGCAGGCCCGGGGACAATGACACTATTCCAGGTGGGCCCTCTACCTTTTCTAGAAGGGCTGAGGGTTGATACTGGTATTGAACTATCTCAGATGATGATGTCACTGAGAAATCCCAAAAAGCATCTGCATCCTGGCAGTGCCCCCCCCCCCCCCCCGCCATGCCCTAAACCACTCTTGGGGTTCTATCTCTACTGAAGAAATGGAATAGAAAGCTTTTGGCTATCTATTTGGGGATGCCTTTTCGTACTAAGTCTCCCTGGGAATAGAGGTGCAGCCCTCTGTGAGTTATTATTGTACTTTACAGAAAACATCAGGTTCAACCAAAAAACAAGTTGTATTACAGCAAGGGTAAAAAAGGGAGAATCAGGTAATGAAACAGCAATAAAATTGAAAACAATTTCAATTTAAAAAGTTTAAATGCTTCTGCACTCAGACTCACTGTGGAAAGTTGGCAGTCAAATATTAAACAGTACACCATTTCACTGAATTTTATGTTATTACAGTAACAACATTATTAAACTTGATATGGTTTTCTTTTTAATTTCAATGAAACATATTTCCTAATCTTTTCATAAAAAAGACCTTTGGGAACCATAGCAATCTAGACATTACTTATCCTGCTGCATCAGCTAATACTGCCAGTCAGAAGCTATATTGGAAAGTATATAAAAGCCCTTACAGGATACAGTAATGTTGCAAGCTAAATGTTGTATTGGAACATTTTAAACTAACAAGCTGAAAGCTTTCTTCTATGAAATTACTTGATGTGTTTCTGTGAACAGGATAGTATCAGTGGATCTGCAATCTGCTTCTGCAAATATATTTCTCTATACTTTTTTCCATATTTTCTGGAATTTGATACCTACTTTTTCTGTCATGCAAATTTTCTTTTTATAGTACATCCTTTTCACAAAGTAAAAAAAAAATACAAACAAATACATGTATTATCTAAGCAAGCCATTATTATCTTTAAGAAAAAGCAAACAAACAAAACGTTTTAAGTAGTTTTTCATTATCTGGATGTCAATATTGCTAATGATTTCCACTGTTGATTGAATTTTACAAATAGCCATGGTTTATGAGAACTATCCAATAGACAAAAAGTTCTGCATGAACCAGGAAAACTTGAAGTCTGGGCTTAATCCTGTATTCCCTTTGACTTTCTTCACAGGACTGTGGAACTCATGGAAGGCAAGAGCTTTAAAAAATTGAGAGTTTACCAAAATACATCAGTTTGGAGTTAACTAAGAGAATAAGCCTAAAGGACCTAAAGAACATCAAAAGCCTTTTTTTTTGCTTCAAAACACTTTGTGAATAACCTGAATATTTAAAAATCAAGTAGTATTTGGAAATATACATGACATTCATAAAATGTCAAGTCTCCAAAAATCACAGACAACTTCAAGAGAATATGGACTTTTAAATGCAGGTCCTTAAATCCTTTTCAAATCACATCTCAAAAGAAACTCATCCCAGCATTCAGAAATTTAGGAAAATGATAAATGATCAGAAAAAACTTGTCTTACTTTTGAGCATTTGCAAAATGAGAAGAAACACATTAGAAAACAAAATAAATTATCTCATTCATACAGCTTTCAAAGCAGGTCAGAACTTAATAGAGGATTGCATTCTATGTGGAGCATTCCAGTAAGGATTGACAATAGGAATAAATAAATAATACCAAAAATACATTAAAAGTTGGTGGTTTTGTTTGTTTGTTTGTTTTTTGGTTTTTTTGTTTGGTTTGTTTTTTTTTGTTTTGTTTGTTTTGTTTTGTTTTGTTGTGTTGTGGTTTTTTTTTTCTGGGTTGTTTTGTTTTGTTTTGTTTTGTTTTTTTTTCAGAATTGATCTAATAATTTGGAATAAATATGCACTACAGGAGTTGTTTTCTAACTTCCCAAGTGACAAAACAACTAGGGACAGTACTGACTAAAATTAATGTATGACTCTTTTATTTCTTTACTGAATTTTAGAATTTAGTAGAATTCAGTATCAAGCTAAATCTAACACACATTTATGATAGGATCAAGGAAATAATTGACTTGCTAGAATTTTTCTCTACAGTTGCCTTCAATTATATGGATAATCACAAATGGAATTTACTCTCTTGGGGTTCCAACTAGAAAACTGAATTTTTTGGAAGATAGAAAAAGACATTTTTTTCCTTCACTTGTATTCTAACATTTCCTAGAAACCTATTTTTGTGTTTACAATTTCAGTGATGTCAGTGTAATAAAAGGAAGAGTTAGATATATCAGATTTTCCCCAATATATTTTGACATCATTATATAATTTTTGGCCTGGATCTTTCTTAGCAAAAAAAAAGTTAATTCATTTCACTGATCACAGCATCATGTTTTGATTATATTCTATTTAACAGCAAGTCATTATCTTATTGCCAGCCTAAGATCACTGTGACAGTCAACTCAAATGAGGATTTTGGAGATCTGAGGTACATAAAAAAGTTGTAAATACTGTTTTTCAGAGATGCATACGAATAAGTAAACCAAAACACAATTTTCAGATAATACTAAACACATATCACTGCATGTCAGATCCATCCAAAAGTGACTCCATGGATTGAATGGACTTGCACCTGCTTACCTTGGAATAAAGTTTAGCTCAGGACATCAATTAGAGTAGACAGAGCTGATGTTCAGCTATGCTAATGATGAAATGAAATGCTGAGGATCACTCCATTTTTTAACTGAATGAGCCAAATACTGCCCTTGGTTACATTCCCAGGCCTCAGATAACATGAGTATAATTGAAAGCAGTTTTGGTTCAATATTTCTTGTATTTTAGAAGCTGTGGAGCAATCAAGCAATATGACCTTTTAGTGGTCCACCAAAGAATCAAGTTCTGCTCTGTGTGGCATCCAGACTAATCAATATCCTATTATGATCACAGCCTGGTTTTTTTTCTTACAACTGAGACACAGTGGGAATAGCTTGGAGAAAACATTTCTCCCTGCAAGCTGAAATTTGGCAGATTCACAAATTATTAGATTGTTAAATCTATGCTTTTCAATAAAATGACATGGATGTTTGAGGTCTATTGTACAATATGGTACAAACACACCCAAGCTTAACTCATTCAAGAGCTCCTCCAAACAACATCCACAAAAACATTCCAAGAATTTAGAACGCTACATCAGTCCATATACATAAATAAGTATATAAAAATAACAAGCTCAGATTAACTTGTCAGGTACAGTAGGGGTTTAGCAATCAGAAGCATGGGATAAAGTCAATATTGGTATAAGGTCTAATTTTTCTCTTGGACGACAGAAGACAGAACTGACTGAAGGAAATCTGAACCCTGCAGGGAGCCCATGACTTTCCATGATTCAGGAAATCATCTATTGGTTTTAAGCACAGAGGTGACTGATAGCATCCTTGACTTTCAGAAATATGGGGTCAAATCTTGCCATTGAAGTCAATGGCATCTCTCCAACTCTCTTCAGCATGGTCAGACTTCCACTGGTGAGATCAGTGAAAAATATGGACACGAGCATACATACTGACAAGCAGGAAGAACTAGGCCTGTTCCTGTTTTTATAAGATCATGCTGGAAGAAGCAAAGCCAATCTATCTCCATGTTCCCTCAGTTATATTTTAAATTAGAAATAAGAAAGAAAAAGCACAAACCCTACTCAAGGTACATTTCCCCTTCGTAATATGTTTCGTTTTCTTAAGGCAAAATAGCCACAGCCCTGTATATTAAAATCATTAATGAACTAAAGTCAGGTCATAGCTGTCCTTTTAAGATGAACATTTCTGAAGAATAAATTTAGTGAACTTGCAGGTCAGAATAACAAGCAGTTTGACTTGTTTGCATTCATCTCCCAGTAAGGCTTGTGTGTATGTGTATTACTGCTTAAAAATATTACAGTGGCCATCATGGCAACAGTGGGAAGAAGGATAAAAATGCTTTACTCCTCAAGTGCAGATGTTGTTTTGCAGTGTGATGGGGATGTGGGTGTGGGTTCCTCAATGATGCATTCCTGTTGGATCATGGTGCCAGAGGGGGTTGGCCAGAAGGAGGCTCCAGCCTGTGGCAGCTACAACAAAGCCATTGCTGTCATGGGTAAACTGCATCTTCTCTTGGCAGGTGTGTTTTGTGTTGCCCTTGTTACCTCTGCTCAGGGTGATGGAAAAATCTGCTGCTCTGTCTGTGGAGATTTCAACTCTCTCCGGAGGCCAGGTTTTGGGAAGGGAATTCGGTAGAACTCAATAATTTAAGATGATACAACTCTTCAGTGGGTCCATCTCTCTTGGACTTCAGTTTCTCTGCAGTGGCTATAGCAGACTATGAAGAAAAAAGTGGGAGATGCAAAGGCTTTTTATTTAAACTTCATACGGAACCATATTTAATGTGTTTGTCCCTGGATACTTGTTTGGAAGAAAGAAAGAACCCCTGGAATCTCTCAAACTCCAATTTGAATTTGGTAATGTGCTGAAGTACCTGTATGAAACAGTATTTTTCTTGTTTGTTTATTTTTACACATACACACAAGGAGGCTTGGAAGTCTGTAGTATATCACTCTATATTCTCCATCTACTTGATCACTCTTTGTTATGGTAATGAAAAACTAATTATATTTGACTTTCCTTTTTGAGAGAGGCAAGAGTACGTTTATAAGACTGAGCAGAATTTTTCAAGAATGTTTTAACCCCTCTTGCAGTCAAAACCATGTGTCCCTGAGGCCATGGCTTGAGACCTTTTAAGCCATGAGCTAATACTGTATGCATCTTTAAACTGAAATATTGGGAGGTCTATAACTGTTGTGGCATGGACACATTGTCTCTGAGTATCTAAATGAAGCTGACCTTTTATATACTAATGTTCCATTGCTGTTAATAAAAAGGAGCATTTTTTTAGAGATGAGAGTAGAAAGAAATATTACTATTACTTTAGTAAGATCTATGTATTCTAGCAGCAATGAAATGAGAAAGGTCAAATTTTCTCTCCCATCTTTTTTTTTTTTTTGTATTCTCTAACTTCTCACCCATCTTTGTTGTACTAATGAAATTAAGATATCCTTCATGATATAACTGTGAGCTAGGGGGATCTAAATTACCTTCATCTGGCATCATTCCAGTATACTATAAATGAAGTAATTGTCCTTGACTATAAAATTTGCATTTTCAAGACTTAATTGCTATCATTACGTCTTTTTGTAATTCTATTAATTTAACTGAATGGAGCATTTGGTTTTATGGTAAAAATTTGCATTAAAGCATTGTACATCTAAATAGAATTTTAATATTTGCTTCAAAACCTCAGTATAGTTGTCCCACAGGACCTAAATAATTTTGCAAGAAGAGAATAGGAAGCAGTTTCACTTTAGGTCAACAAACAGGTTTTCCTTTGGTGAATATTAAAAAAAACTTGCTGTAACAGGCTTCGTGTACTGAAAATCACCCCTGCCTGAGCTCTGCAAAAGTGTTATTAATCTATGAATTCTATATCGTAATTCTTAACAGAAAATGTATTTGCCCAGATACAGGGTAGGTAAGATGTATGTTTGTTCTGTCAGGGAAGGATGTGTGCCAATGAGCTCTGTTTTACTAAGGAAACTCCTTCCCCCTTTGAGCCCTTCTACCCCTGTTAGGTCATATGCCTTGCTACTGGTTGAGGAAGTACTGAATATGCAAGTGACACTTTCTCTACAGTCTTCTGGGCAAGACTCAGCCTACCATGAACTGAATTAAATGGCCAGGATGTGAATATCTGTTGGGAAACTGTTTGTTTTTGCAGTGGACCTTCTTCAGGTATTACATTGTTAACACTACATAACCACTTAGACCTTCTTTTTTTATTTTTCTTCCTTTCTTCATTCTTTTCTGACAACACAAGGTACTTTGGTCATACAAAGACAGTGGACAAACGGTTAAAGCAGTGTGAGGAATCTGAACTGGCTGAGGATGCTGCAGCTGAGATGATGCCATGTGCATGTGGGGCCCAGTGGTAAGGTATGTTACTGAGTGTACATAATTTGAAACTGAGTTCATCTTTTTGCTGTTGATATGTGTGGTAGTCAGTGGATTTTGACCTCACGTTAGGTCTTTGGAGGCATTTAGGCCACTAGATCCCTTGGGAATTAGATACCTTGTGGGTCCCACTCTGGTAACATATGGACAGTCCCACTCAGGCATGTCAGGTAACCACTGACACATGTGTGAGTAGAGAGGGTTTCATGTTGGTCAGAAAAGTCTAAGACATTTTCCATTTCATGTTAATAGATATCATCAAGTTGTATAACATATTATTTATGGAAGTAATCAATCTGGCTTTGATTTATATTGAATATGCATGTTTTTCTTTCAAAAACTTTTTTTTTTGCAACATCTAAGTAATATTTCACAAGAGATAGAGTCTGCTAGTGACAGAAATCTCATTAACTACTCTTAATATATGTTGTGTTTACTGGACTTCATAATCATTGTGTAATTAAGCTTCACAACTGGCTTGTGAAGCAGAAAAGATGAAGGATGTCTCCATTAAAGAGATTTATGGGATGGTGAAATTAAAGACAGATTTCTGAAAGTATATAGGTACCACTTTTTATTGGTTTCAGTGCCTAAATACCTCGTAGGGCCCTATGCTCTTGCAAAACTGTGTAGTAAGACCCTGGTGCCAGGCCAGACCCGAATCTGGGAGCACAGGGTGAAGCCTCTATATGAGATCATGACTTTTGGCCAAGTGCCACAGTCATTTTTCCTTCTGCCCTTGTCTCTTGAATGGGAATCACACTTACTCACTATGGGGACTCTGTGATGATTCAGGGTAGGCTGGAAATGCAATATAAAAGTGATAAGAGCAGGTAACCTGTTTGTTCTATAGCCATCTATAGATGCAACATTTCTGTAGGGGTCTTGGCCTTTACTAGAAAAACTTTATTGTCACAGATAGGGATCATAGGCCTGATAAAAGTTATAACTCAGTGCTGAGTCTCTCAGCCTTACAAAGATCAGCTCTTCTACGCCACTAGAGTCTACTGTGTTGTTCTAGGCATGTGCACAGGGTAAGAAGACTCACAGGGAATCTGCTCAGCACAAAGACTGAATTTTTTCCACTTCAGGGAGGACCCTGTGTGTGTTCTTCCCTAACAGATGAATTTCATTTGATGTAAACATTATGCTAAGGCTGAATTTCTAGGCAGATTATATGATAGTGCATTAGAAGAAAAAAAACAACCCACCCTACCACCAACAAAAAAAGCCCAAATCCAAAACAAAACACATATTCTTTTGAAAAACCCAGATCTAGCTGTTAGCGTCAATTATTTCAAACACCTACTGACTTTTCTGGCACATCTATCTCATTGGATCTTGGAAGTGATTTTATGTGCTTTAAGCATTTGATCACATAATCAGCTTCTGCATAGCTTCAGCGAAGGATCCTGAGCATTGTCCTGGCAGATAGTCAAGTCAAACCTGACACAGAAACAAACATAAGGGAACAATTGTTGTCAAAACACATTGCATCACTTTGCATGCTAAAGCATTTGCTCTGGTAATCCACCATGCTGACGTGTCCCTCTGTTGATGCCATCTGAGCAGGGACTGTATCCTTAAAGTTGACATGTGCATCACATTATAGCAGTGATTTTGTTATATATCATTGGTATAATGGATATTCAGAAGAGATTCATAATCTTGAAAGGTGGCTTGAATCCACAGATCTCATCCATGTTCTAGTGACTCAGAGCATTTTGGAAACTCATTTTATAATATCTCACGCTGGCTTGGGCAAAGGCAAAGTAAACAGTCGCCTAGGGCAGCAGACTTGGGAGAGAGGCAGTCCAGGTCTCGTTTCCTACTCACTCTCTGCTAACTATGACAGGAGTACAATCCTTTAACCTGCCTCTCCACTGTCCCTCCCACTCTCCTTTCCAGTTTAATTCTCATGGAAATCTAAAGACATCTTTTTGCCTCCTCCCCGTCTCTTTTCTTACTCACCCTCCCTCTAAAACTCCTGCTGGTTTCTCCTAGCTTTTCTCCTCCAGGGAGATTCCAATGCTTGCTACTTGGGCTGTTTCAGGACTGTGGGAGGGTTCCCTGTCTCCTCCCATCATTGCGTTTCTTTCTGCAAACAGCTATTTATTACTCATTATTTGCAGCCTTTGCTGACTAGCCTCAGCCATCCCTGGGTTTTTGGTACCATGAGTTATGTGTGCAATACAATCCTGTGATAATTTGCCTGCTGATAGCTATTGCTTCAAAAGAGTTTTTTCATACTGGGGAAAAATCCAGACAGATGTAGAAAACTTTGTTGTATTCTTTATGACTCATGAGATTAAATGAGACAAAAGTAAGATGGTGTCAGCATGTCACTGAATCCCTAGAAAGGTGTGGCTTGCTCCGTTGGTAATGCTATTCATGGAACACAAAATTAGATTGCAGAATTCATTGTCATGGGATGTTATAGAAGCCAAAAGGCATAATCGGCTTCAAAAGGGAATTAGGCAAATTGTTCTATCAACGACTGTCAAATGCAGTTATCTAGATGTAGCATCATGCTCAGAAAAAACCTAAAACACCAGTTGCTGGAAGATATTTGGCTATAGCAGGACTAGAATCACCCTCTCCATGGACCAAGAGTTTCTGTTCTGGCTGTGTTAAGGCTGAACTTTCAGTCTCTCTCAGTAATACATACCTTGTGGTTAAGGTGAACTACTGTGGACTTAGTCATCTGAAAGTTAACGTCACTTGAAAGTGAAGTTAAAGGAAGCCTTTAAGTGGCAGTTACTCCTGTCTATGTTGAAAACATAGATGAGATAAATTACCTAGATTAGGTGTTCTGTACTTATGACTTATACTTTTTTCCATTGAGCTTGATGGCTCCGTCTGTAAAAATGAGCAGAGTTCAGAAAGGAGTTTGTTTTTCCAAGTGAGAAAGCAAGACCTCAGATAGTCTGTGTGGGTGTTGTTTATATCTGAACTCTGTCCTTCCACAAAGATTTATTTTTCCTCCGTGCCAAAGGTTTGGATTGCCTTAACTTGCTTGACTTGGCCAATTCCACCTCCTTCTGGCATACATAATATGCACTCATTCCCTTAGCCTACACTGAAAGAAGGTGCAGAGTTGTACCACCTTTCTACAAGGACAAAACAGCAACCTTTCTTTGAGAGTAGTGCAAGTTTCTGAAATCAGTAGACTGGCAATTTGACAAGCTGTGACAGAAGCCTCTGTAAGGCTTCTCGCACACTGGTGTATGCACAAATACCGTGCATAAGATAGCAGCAGATCCTTCACTCATTTGACTTGTTGTTTTTGCCTAAGGAGGTGGAGTTTACATATCTAGGTATATATTTGTTTGGGATTTTGCTGGACTTGTCTTAAATCCCTACTGGTAGTGATTGTTATCAAGACAGTTTTGTGAAGGGAAGCAAGGAACTGTGAGTAATTTGCTAAGGATGAGGCCAAACATGAGGTTTTAGCTTACTGCTCTCGATATCTTAATTAGTGCAATACTTCCACTAAGTGCTGGGTTCTCTTCAGGAGTCAAAATGGTTGTTGCGGTGACATCTTGGCAGACTTTTTAGAAAGGATGGGGGAAAGTTCCCAAGGTGACAAATAATACACTAACAGTTGGCAATGACTGATGACTCTGTGTTCTTTTAATGCTCTTCAGGTAGATTTCAAGGAGGCTAAGTAAGCAAAACTGAGGATAAAATTGTGGCTTAGTGTTACTGGAGTTAATGGCAGCTTAATAGTGCCTTCTGGGTACAAGGAGGATTAGGGACCACACGTGCCATTGGGGTTCTAGCAGGACCTTGGCTTGTGGCTCAGGGAGGTTCAACTGGGGTTCAAGCAGACAGGGCTGCAGGGAACATAAGTGGCACAAGGAAGCATTATTTATTTTTGACATCCAGAAACTATGCTTGCCATTTCAGAATTAGGTGAGCAGCAGGGCCTTAAAGCTCAGGCAGCACCATTTAACTTTTTTCTGTTCAACCTGAGGCTTTAGTGGGATTGGTATCTCAGTGGGATTGGTATTCTTCTTTCTTATCCTTGTTCTCTATTCAGTCAACTAGAAATTGGACCCCATATCTCTTCTTCCTTTAAAAAATAAGTATCTGTAGATACACATCTTCAAAATAAACCTCCAAATATTTGGAGGCTTATCTTTTATTTATTGTATTTATATGTCTATCTTTTCTCTGTTACTTTCTAATCTCTTAAAAAATTTTCTTTTAGTGATAGGGTTGATAATTCTGCAGGTAATGAATTGGACTTTGACATACACTCAGCAAAGAGCCTCTGGATGTAAAAATGAAACTGCTGGTATGAAAAAAAATTATCTGCTCTAACCACTGGAAGCACACAGCAAAAATCCAGGTTGCTGAGCAATGTCTATGTTGCAAAATAAGAACACAGTCAAGTACAAAAAACCCTGTGGTCCATGTGCCTTCACTCCCTACTGGAGTCTGTCAACTGCTGTAGCTGAGACGTAGATCAATTACACTACATATTGCTGATATCGCGTGCTCTGATGACAGACAGGCTTGTATCCTACTCACTCTCATCCATCTCAGCCCCATTAGCAGCTTCAAGGGTATTAAGGAGTAAGCAAGCCCAGCATTCTCAGCCCCAAATGACCTTGAGGAAATTTTACTTTTTTTTTTTTTTTTTTTTTTTTTTTACTCTGTGTTTGTGCATGGCAAGTGAGTCTATATAGGCACTGTTAGTAATGCTGGGCTGTTTTGGGTGCTGTAAAAGAGCTGATAAGTAGTCAACACTACAGTTGACTCCACAAAAAGGCATTCTGAATGAGGAAGTAGAATTTTTGAGAAGGTGTTTGTAGATGCAGAGTTTTCAGTCCTTGATATTGATTTGTAGGGTTTGGCTTCTCATGAGTAAATTTAAGATTTGTGGAGATGGTTAAGTTCAAACAGCATGAATGCGTCTGTTATTTATTTTCTTTTTAGCTGCTTGATCTGAAACTGTTTCTCAACAAAAAATTTTATACTAAATGTAATTTTCCTAATATTCTCTTCTCATACCATTCTGCATTAACAGCTAAGGCAGAAAATTTACACCCTTTTTGAAGTACTTAATGTTGTTACTTTAGAAAAAAAAAATTACTTGGCTTCTGGAAAGGTTTGTAAGTTCCTTTTAAATTGCAGAATCACCAAACAATTATTTGTCTATCCATTTATTTCTTTGTCCCATTTCCTGAAGTTTTTCTCCCACATATGTTGGGGTTTTTTCCATCTCTCACAGTGCTCTGTTTATTATTCTTACAGCTTAAAGCTTTCTTCTTTCTTAGCCATTGGTTTGTCAGTGATGATCAAGTGTCAACATGAAAGCAGACATAAGCATCAATTATAAAAAAATTACATAGTCTGTTTACATATTCATTAGCAGAAAGGATTTTTCTCTCAATGCATACCGGATGTGAACTGTAACTAGACATGTGAGTTGTCTAAACACTTATTCTCACATCTGAAATCTATCAGGTAGGTTTAGTAATCTAGTACTCACCTGCCAAGCATGGAGTTCTTGCAATAAGCAATACTTTTAAGTCTTTTAATACTGGATATTATTCAAATATATGTCGATTACAGTAATCCTTTCCACAGGAAAATTTTTTCAGTTTCCTCTATAGGAAAACTGTTACATGATCTTCTACTTTAAATTCATTTGCATTTTTTTTCTACCCCTCTCTTACTTTATTTTTTTCCTGAACAAAATTATAGGCATTCTGCAAAATAAAGGTTAAAAATAAATAAAAAAAAAAGGCAGGAGCATCACACTGAAGAAGGTCACTTTTAATTTTGCTACCATGAAACAAAATCTTTATTATGGGGAAAAAGTAACTAAGCCTTTGACATTTTAGATTTTTTTTTCACTTAAGAGTTAAGGGAATTTTTTTTTTGAAATTCATTGTTTTTTCTGTGTATAGTCCCATTTAATTTTTCAGTATAATTGTAATGATTTATAGACAAGCATATTCTCTCCTGTAGAAGAAGAAATGGTAAGTGGGGTAAAGTGGAAGTTCTTCAGATTTTTTAAGTCGCTATACATTTCAATTTGCCTGCCCCAGTTTTTTGTTGTGCATATGATGCAGAGGTCTTTGTTGCAAAACATTCTTAACCCTCTCTAGAAATGCAAAGTTTCCTTCCTGTTGAAATGGGCTGGCCCCTTTGACACCCATTGGGTCTGCCCGATACAGATTGGTCTGCCCAGATGGGAGAAAAATCAAACAAAGCCCATTTACAGGTACCCATGGGTTGTCCATCTTCTCCTTGGCCTCTGCAACACTGAGACAATCTTAACTGCTTAAGTAGATCCCTGAGTTCACAAGATGACTTTGAAAAGTTTTGAGGCTGTTTCAGCATAAAAGCATGGCTCTGTGGATCTGATGGCAGGAACGTCGCCTTAAACTGGTTTGGGCAATGACGCTATTATTCGACAAACGGTGGTTGAAATTGTAAGTGAACGCTTTCCACATAGATGGTAGGGAGAACAGCTGCTGCCTTGAGAAAATATCAAAATGTTTCACTTCCAAAATATCTTTATAAATCCATATAAATGTATTTTTCATTCTGTGTCCCTGGGAATAGTTAAACCCAGAGTTACTAGTAGAGTTGCTGAAATATTGCAGTGAGAGCTGTCATCAACCTCTTCTTAGTGTTTGGGTCACTTTGGCACCTGCAGTCTTGAGATTTTGAAGCTTGCAAACTCTACTCAACCTCAGTCTGAATGCAGTCTGAGCTACTCCTTCAGAGATTTGCACCTCTGACAGGCAGTTCTGTTGAGACTGGCAACAAGCCTGCTAATTTTTACCAGTTTTGGCAGATTGTTTCAATGTTTTTTACGCTTGATATAAAGATGGTATGCTTAAATGCTGGAATTTTCATGTTCAAAGCCACTGGAACTTTCCTCACTGGTAAAATCATGTATTCACTCTATTTTTGCTTAAATGCTTCCAGGTTACCTGAACACACAACTGCACTGCAGCTCTGTTTAGATTACTAATTTCCTTCTGTCTGAAAGCCCTTGAGATGTCCAGCCATGCTTTTCCCTGGTCTGGAAATATCTAGAGCACTTCTTGAAGTTATCAGTGGGTTGCACACGGAGCTGGGCTCCAATCCTTGTTTTGCTGTTTGTGTAAAAGGCCTGCAGAAATGCCTAAGTGTGGACAAGCATGACAGCAGAACGATGGCAATCCCTGGCTGGCCAGTGGCCCCTCAGGATACTGCTACCATCCAGCATAATACAGAGCAGCCAGTAAGAACTCCTGTCTGTTTTGTCTATGAAGGCAGAAGAAAGGGAACATATGACTTTCTTCTACAACTTACTGCCCTGTAAAAGGATTTTAAAGAATCTTTGGGGAAAAATTTAGGCCTCAGATGCACATATGTGGATCTCATTGATTTCAGAGGAGGGCATGCGAGTGTGTACAATAACAGACAAAGCATTCTTTTTGATCTTTAACAGCAATAATATAAAACATGGAAATACACTACTGTGTAATAAGATATTTTTTACTATTTTGTTAAAAGTACTCCCCAAGCTCAAATACAAAGCAATGTAGTGTCCTAGGCCATGGTCTTTTAATGATGTATCTTCACCAATGCTTATCACCTTTGATGCTGTTTGTAAATTTACTTGGCTGCTATGCTTTGTATTTCAGTAAAACATTTGTACTTGTTATTAAACAACAAGACCAAGCACTTTCCTGTCCTCACATCTGTCCATGCCTGAGAATGGCACTGTAATTGGGAGAGAAAGGAGAAATAATTGTCCTGACTTTCTGCGGGGACTTCCCTGTACCAAGTCTTTTCTGCTGCCACACAAGACACAGCTGTGATGGCGAAGCACTCATTCCATAAGTCTGCAAGCATAGAGCATTTCAGCACATGCTGACACTTATGAGGGTGTGGGTTGCCAAGTACCCCTTTTAGCTAATACCTTGAAGAGCGTGATGGATTAAAAACCTCTGCAGACATAGACTTTGCAAGGGCATGCAAGACTGACAGCTTGAAGCTGTCAAATCTACAGGGTCTATCTACACCTTGAAACTGCTATAGCTGCATCCACCTGTGAATGGCTGGAAATGAAATGCAATGAACCTCAACTGAGGGTGTCTTTGCTTTCTTTTTGCCTACCTGAAATTCCCAGTGTGTTGAACTGCCGGATGTATTCACTGTAAAATCTGAAGCAGCTTCTGCCTGGAAAGGTTCCCATAAATAGAAAAACACGTCCAGGAGTGGAGCAAGTGGCATTGAACAGTTTGTCTGCAACAGGTTCTTAGGGGGAACAGCAAACTCTTATCAAAGTGTTTCTTCACCAGGGAAACAACACAATGTGCCTTTTGAAGAGGAAACTAACATAAGGTCTTTTCAGGTCTCTATTGGTCTGTTAAATTGCAAATAAAAAGGAGATAAACTGTAGGAGTCACTTTGTCAAGGAAACAGTCTTGGGTGAATAGAAGGATCGTTGTTTCATTTCAGAACAAGAAATTACATGTTTCCTTTTGAAGTGAGCTGTGGTCTTGTTCCCTGCTCCCCAGTCTGTCACTTATACAAGAGACCTTTCTCCTGAAGGGTTTCCATAAGTCTTCCCAGACTGATTTTGTTCCCGCTTTTGTGCTTGAGCATCTGCATCTTTCTGACTGAAGTGGCCTGTAGGTAATCACCTTCAGGCAGAAACTGAATCTAGAACCTTTCCATCTGATGCTCTGGCTGAGATTTTAAGAAGTTGTGAACAATGGAGGGGAAGATAATAACAGCCCTGTTATAACAATGCATGCAGCCCTGGCCATAAGTGACACTTGTATTTTAGAAATAATAAATATGTATCTTTGGTAGTATTTATATAGTGCTGATTCTCTGAATCCAATGGACTGAATATTTTTTGCTATTAAGCTTCATAGATTACAGCTGAAGTAATAATATTCTATGAAAAGCCATTTAGCTCAATCAGTTTTGATTGTAGTTTCATTGCTTAGTTGATTGTATCAAATGCTACTTGTTCTATCCAGATTCACACCTATAAAACATTTAATATTATTTTTAGTGACTCTAATTTGGTGGGGAAAATGACTTTTTTGTCCCCCTACCCATCCCTTCAAAGAGTGCTGCCTGTAAAAAAACAGAATTCCAAAACAAACAAAAAACCAATCCCCAGAAATCCACCACAAACACCAAATCGCTGTTTTTTTCAGACTTGTTAGACTATTAGAAAATACTTACTTTGCAGAAGATAGCTACTGATGTCAAAGTGAGGAACAAAATGCTATTGCTAATAGAAAAGTATTGACATAGCTGGAGATCAGGCACTCCTTAGCACCTATCCACTGCCCCCTTTGTAGTAGGGAGATATGCCTGCAGTGCTCTGGGGAGGAGAGCAGCTGAAGCTAAAACACTCTCCATATAATGCTGTATTACAAGGAACCTTTTCAGTGTGTTAATGCAGTAAAATCCCTGTTATCTGAATTCCATATTCTTCAATTACCGTAACTTATGATTCAGATAAATGGGAATCACCAAGATATAAACTTGCAGAGTTTATTAACTCACCGGATATTAATCTCTTCCTAGTATTATTTATATAATCTGCAGCATGATCTGGCACAGAAGCACAGCAGGTTTAGTTTAGTTTAGTTTACAAATTCTGTGCAAATTGCCTCTTGCACCAAAAAATGCATTCAAGTTAGACCTCAGGGTATAAATCTGAATTTATGTTAACCAGGCTTCCTATGTTCGAGTTGGTAAGTATATCCTAACAGATTCATCAGAAAGAAGGATAGTCAGTACGGAAATGAAAAGAAAAGAAATTATCTGTATTGCAGCACACATAGAAGTGGAGATAGGATCTACTTTCATTCTTTTCCAGCTGCAGGAAGATTCTAGATAGTGTTTTGGATTGCTTCTTTCTTCTGTTTATATTAGCAGAATGGAGTAGAGAAAGTCTTGGGGCAACTGATGCCCTATAGTGAATTGATTGAAGTAGGTGCAGATAGATTATTTGTGAATTTTGTTTCTGGCACTACAAACAAGAGAGGATGCTGAAGGTAGCTTTTCTAAGCATCAAAAGTGCAGATAAAGTATATTTTTCTGTGGGAGGGGTTAGTTGGATGTAGAGCTGCTCCTTAAAGATTAGGCCAGCCTAATTAAATAAGGGTATACATTAAACACTTCAATCTACAGCTTCTGCCTGTCTTTATGTGAGGCATTTGGTTGGTGCTTAAAGCTTGTTTAATTTTTGGGTTTAGCTTGAGCACACAGCTGAAGTTTATCTAAACATATTTCCTTCTTAAGGAAAATGTGCATATTGGAATCCAGAATGCCTCACCCTCTTTTTGGTGCTGTCCTACCTTCTTTCTGACTGTCAGGGGTGGGAAAGGCCACAGGTATTGCCCCTCTGTAGAATAAGTAAATTAGGTATGTTTGTTTTTAGATGGAAGAAAAGTGTCATCCAATCCTGCTATTCATTTTGATTCTCAAAGATGGCATAAAAGCTGCATGCCAGGGAGGAATGCCCACTGAGAAGGAAGAAAGCAGCCCTGCACTCCTCTGTGATTGGGACTGACTGTGTTGTTGCTGGGTGGATGCTGCGTAATGCTGTTGCTGCTCCTGCTCCAGCACCGTGATGTTTCTGTTCCAGATTGTGCTGACTCACATTCGAGAAAAAATGATACATAGACACACTGCACTGTAACTCTTTTCCTTTCCCTCAGTAACCTCGGTAAGTGTTTGGTTTCTTTTTCCTCTCTTTGGCTAGTGTGGTGCTAATATAGCTTTATAGTTAGAATTAATAGGAGGGGGAAAGGCAACCTTGTAAACAAACTGGTAGCAGATAGATTAATCATGGAGAGGGCATTTAAATGCAACCTGCTGTTTGTGGTACATCCACCTCTCTCTAAAGCTGATCAATCCTGATAACTCGCCCGTCTCTACAAACTACACTTCTTAAATGGGAGAAGTGCTTACAATGCCCATTTACAACTGTATTCTGTTTAATTAGTCAGCACAGCCAGTGCTGCAGGGATAGATCACTTGCCTTTAAAGATTTGAGAATGTTAATAGTACAGTATATCATTTTAATTATTATTGGATTAATGTTGTGTCTCGAAGAACATCTAATGCAAATCACAAGAAATGGCCTGAAGTGACCCAAGGGTTGTGCTTTATTAGAAAAGTAATAGGTCCATTGCTTAAACATAAAGAGAGGTTCTTTCTTCAAATGTCACTGCACTGGGTTTCTCCATATGTGTATGTAGAAATGAAATCCTTTTGCTTCCACCTTTGTCCACAGAAAGTTTCTATAGCTCATGTTTTGAATGGCTGAGACAACAGCCGTAATACCAAGAGATGAAGAGGACATCCAAAATAATTGTGATGATGAAGATCGATTTCTGAATCATGATACTGTTACGGCATCCCTTGGTTGCTCTGCCAGCCCTTCGTTAGCCAGCCTTAATGAAGACAGGGGAAGCTCAATGGTGCCAGAAAGACTGTCTGTCCTCTCCAGCAAGGCCGTGACCCTGATAAAAGCCCTGACTGCCCCAGAGATGGTTAGTGGTGGCCAGGCCCAGAGAACAGCCTCTGGGCTGGCTGAGCATCATATGACACCTGTAGATGTATCATTGGCTGGCTCGTTGTACCCTGTGGTAGTCGGTAACCTGCAGCCTGTGGACATTGCCTCCCTGTGCTCCAAAAGCTCCTTCTGTAATGGTGGATTGAGTTCAGAAGTGCTGCAGGTCCCAAGGGTGCTCTGCGAGGCCAGGGAACCCCCACAGGCTGGGACTGACCAAAAGGACTGCCACACACAGCAGGAAGGAAGTGGCACCAAGGGCAATACGGCCTCTTGTAGTCTGAGCCATGTGATTTGGATGAAGACTGCAGCAGTAATGGAGACCTTAGAAAATAAGAAACAAGAGGAAAAGGAGAAGTACCGGCTCCAGCTAGCTATGTACCGACGGCTTCTCCTGTTACGCTCCATCAGGAGTTTGCATAGGCAGCTAGAGCAGCAGCAGGCCAGGTTGAAGGAATGCTATGGCATGGTAATAAATACCAAGAAAGAAGTGTTGAAACACATCTGCTCAGCCTCGCCCTCACCTTCGCCATAATCATGTTGCTGCATGCAAAAATGAGCTTTGCAATGCCACTGGAGCCGCCAGCAAGCTTGCATGCTATGGGGGTGGTGTCCTCATATGCAAGGGTATGTGCCCATGTGCCCTCAGAGTAGAGGGGAAACAGCAATAGCAGCAGAGCAAGAAGAGATGAGAGAAGGTGAAGTGTGGGCCCCCAAATTTATCTGGAGGAAATGAGAGCAAGATTGAACCTGTGCGAGAAGTTGATTCCTGATGCACACTCAAAGCCTCAAGCTGAAATAGAATTTTTTGGCATATAGGGTGGTAAAAAGGAAAAAAAAGTCATCACAAAACAGGGAACCTAATCTGACTCCTGATCCATAAAGGTGGTCAGATGCAGGGTTGCTACCTGCTGAATATGTGATATGGTGCATCTCCCTTCTACTTTCAGCACTAACAAAACATGAACAGAATTAGGATTTATTTTCCTGCAAGAATACCTGAATCTAGAAAGTCCGGATATTTGAAATACTTAAATTCAGTCTCAATCCTATCTACCTAGCTGCCTGTTTTTCACAAAATTGTGAAGGCCATTGTACGTTTGTAACCTCTATTTTCCTTTAAAATTTATTCAGACTGCCTAGAAATTATTGTGGGAAGGTAGGACAGTTGTATACACAGGGAAACAGCACAACTGCCTAAGCCAGATATCCTCAGGAAAGCAAGGTAAAAACAAAGGCCTTGTAATCTGCTGTTCCATTGGAAACCCAGGCTGGCAGTGCCAGGGGAATGTTTGAGGTCTGCACAATTATTAATCTGCTGCTAACTCCCAGTAGCACTAGCATCTGCAAATCAAGCATATTTTGTGCCTTACTGCTGTCATTTAATGGAAGTTGGTGACAATTAGCACTTTTTATCCAGGTGTATTAGACATGTGGAAAACCCTGGAGCACTGTTTCTCCAATTGTAAGGTTAGGATGCCTGCAGGGAATTTGATGTCAGTATGCAACAAACACACAGGGAAAATGAAAGCATTTTGGTATGCATTTAAAAGGCAATGTGCATCCCTATTACTGAACAGCAAATTGAATAGTTGAATGTATTGTTTTAGGTTCTGAAGCAAAATATGATCAAGAGGAAAAGGTGCAAAAAACTTTCCTTTTCTAGGATTTAAAGTAGTATGGAAAAAAACCCTCATTTTCTTCAGATGTTTGTTTCTGATCATGCCACCTTTCCTTTTCCTGGGTGTTTTTCTCTTTTAATAATAGTTTAAGTAGATGAACAATCAAACATTTTTTTTGTGTGATTTTTTTTTTCTCCTGCATTAAAAGGCAAGCCTATTATTAATATTCCTACCTTTCCGGAATAATGTGCTATATATAGGAAACTTTCTATTCTCACCTTTTTTTTCAGTGCATACGGTAAAGGGGTGTTGGTCTATGCATGCACACACACCTCCCTGTATTCAAGAGGTTATGAAAGGCTGGTGTTTTCTATTTTTTCTGTAGCAGAAGAAGGAATAATGTCTCAAAATAATCTCTGCTGTCTATGAGGAGTTTGGTTGATTAGATTCACATACACACATCTGTGAGCAAGGTATTGAAGTAATTCAACAAATGAAGTGCAGCACAACATTGTCATTATTCCGTCTTTGTATTTCTGCGCACCCAAAATTATGGAAGCCCCCTGGGTATGCACAACCTTAGATAGGTTCATTCATCTCCTTGGGCCCTTATGTAGCCTCTCACGCAGCATGAACTAGTAACTTTGAATGCAGAATTACCATAGAAACATCCTTGGCATCAAGGAGATATTTGAAGGAGCATCCTCTCTGCTTCGTTTGGGGAATTCAGGTTGCCAGAGGCCTTTAGTGGGATACAGAGGAGAGCTAGGGGTTGCATGTGACTGGAAAACATTACTCCTGAGCTCTGATCCCATCTAGCTCTCTGCTCAGCCTTGGGAAAGATGTTCTCTCTCAGCAATGCAGGTTTCCCAAAGAGTGCTTAAATACCAAACTCATCTCAAAGGTAACCCATTCTTTCTTAACGTGCCTCTCAAAAAGGAATGTTGATCATGGCCAACAGGGCAATGGAAAAATCCTTTTATTTCCACCCTCAACCTTCCCCCCCCCCCCCCCCACTTCCCCACTTCATGAACTACAAAAGCCTTTCGTCATTGGTTGAGAGTGAGTGTTATGTGAACCAAACAAGCAAACCACTATTATGTCATCTCTCCTGGGGAAAAAAAGTGTTGGAGAAGGATGATATTTAAAAAATATTACTGCGTTTTGAAACCAAATTTCAAATGGTTTCCCTTAGGAAGACAGTCAAAATGAATATTGTTGTTAATGTTGGTCAATTTTTTTTTTAGACTGAAAAAAATTATCTTCTAAATTGTATTCAGGTTGACTAATACTATCATGTAACTTTCCACTGAAATAAAATAGATGAACAAAAATATATTAAAAAAAAAGGAACAAACAACCAAAATTACCCAAACAAAACTATGAAACACCCTGGTAAGACCAAGTCGCTGCTTTACCTCAATAGTTGCTGAAGTGCACTATTGTTCTGCATTTGTTGCAAGAATGCCCTTCATTACTGCTTAGAGATACCTAGAGTGTCATATTTGCATTTAAGAGTGGCTAGAATAACATTAAAAAGTACTTCTCACGTAACACCCACTGCAGCCACAGTTAGTCTCTCAATCTGTCCAATTGTAAATTCTTTGTGGCAGAACAGTGAGAATCTTTGTTTTGTACATTTCATAAAATTTCTTGATCAGTAGATGATTCTGCATTATGAGATTTGTGCATAAACAATGCTGTCTGATAGCTGGCAGGAAAATGAAGCCAAGACTTATTCTGTGCATGCTCATTCTTTCCAACTAGTTTATTTATGGCTACATGCAAAATAAATGTTAACTGAGGAAATACTATTGGTCTTTGCAACAATTTACTGTTTAGCTGGTGTTTCTAGTGTGGTCACCTACTAATAGGTGAAGTTGGACAAATCAGTTAAATGCAATATGATTTTTAAAATTAATTTGTTTTAGTAACTTGGAAAGTGTTGCTATGTTTTTTTCCTTGGATGATTTTGTAAGCTTTGGAAATTGAAGGTCAGTGAGAAAGTGACAGAATGCCATGGGTAACTCATGGAGGTGGTTTCAGGCACACTAGACAGAGCAACAGTCTTAGATTTTATAAAAGTCTGTCCTCTTAAATTCTTCAACCTCCTTATGCTTTTAAGAGGTTTGGTAGTTTGGATGAGGTTCAACTAAATTTCTCAAAATTTGTATTTTTATCTAAACTCAACTCACATGGGTCTCACAGGTCTTGGGTACTGATGACTAAGTATTTCTGGCAGGGCCTTTCTCCCCGCTATCTCTTCTGTCTTCCAGAGCTGTCAAAATAACGATGTCCATGAGAAATCTTTTCTGCAACTTGACAGTTATGCCACGCACTCTTACAGCAAAACTTGAATTTAAATGATGTTGCCTGAGCCTTAAGGTTCTGCTGCTCATCTAATTCTGAAATGGCAGAAAAGAATAATGGGCTTACTGTGAAAGGCTGGGATATTTAAAAGGTGTCAGCTCTCCTGGAATACTTGCTACCACTAAAAAGTTGTAGCTTGTGCCTACCTAAAAGCAGAAATCTTCATGAAAGAATGGAGTTATGGACAATTAAGTGACAACATGCATTCTGACATGCTCTTTAACAAAGTACTTTTCTTCTGCATCTCCAGCATTTCAGTTAGCTAAATTAAACTGTTAACCTGGAGATCCTGCAGAATTGTGTTTTTGCTGGTTTTATTGTTGATGGCAATGAGTCAGACAAGATCAACAGCCCACCTTAAAATATTCACTTATTACCTCTTGTGATGGAGCTCTGCAAGGGATTAGTTAAATTTCTCATTCCTGAGATTTTCTTGTGTACCTATCACATTCCCTTATTAGGACAGTAAAGATTTTACCATTTTAGAGTAAATTTATGATATGGTGATCAACTTATGAGCCATTCAATATTAAATGTGGATCACCCTGCGTTGTTCTTGAAATAATGAAAATTATGGAATCTGTGCATAAGCATACTAATGATAGATTTAAAGATGAGGTTGTTTAAATCATCTCTAGATCAAGTAGTCTTGGGAAAACCTTTAGAGTCCTTGTTACAGTTTATTTCTATAAATGTTATAAATCTACAATATAAATGCATTGGAGAGCACCTTTTCTTTATGGCTGTTGAAAGAAGTGCAGTAATGCAAAGGTGGGCTTGGGATATTCTTGAATGGGACCCTGCTCCAAATGCAATGAGTAAGGAGTAAATGTTCCATATTCCTAAAGCTCGTGGATTTGGATGAACATGATCGCCAAAAATCTGGAGGGCGAATGGATAGTGGGAGTGACTGGAACTCCAAGGAAAGATGTTTCAGGGTTTGACTTTTAATGCAGAATGAAGAATTACACACTGCACAGGTGGTTTTGATTTGTTTTGTTTTGTTGGTTTTTTTTTTTCAATTAAAGATGACCTTTTCTTTTCCTTGTTCATGAAAAAAGTCTTTTGGATCATTAGGTTAGATGCATGCTAAGGGTTGTTTGTGTAACTGCAGTACATAAGAGTTGATACTTGTTTCTGAAGTTGAGTGACAGTAGTTATTGTTGCCAAAATTTACAACTTACACACAGACCTGGTTTCCCTCTAAATTTTAGCATATTGAAGTTGAATGTCCTGCTGACTTTCAATCACACTTGAATCCAGGCCAGGAGTTTGAGGTGGTATGCCTTGTTCAACTCCCTTCTCAATTTTGATTAATTTCTATTATCTCCTGGTGTCTTCAAACAATGTCTTATATGGTACTAATCTTTGTCTTTCTGGCAAAATGTTTAGAAGACTCGGGAGAAGAGGAAAAAGGCCTTCCCATCAGTCTCTTGTGCTATTGCAGAAAGGGGAAGTAGATTTTTTTTTAAATTTAGTGAAAACTTGAAGCAGAGGAAGTTGTCCTATGAAAACACTTTTGGAGTATTTACTTAAATGCCTTGAAAATGCAATGTTTTCTACAGCTTCAAGTAAGTTTCCCTAATTGTATTGTTCATCTTCTCATAGTATTTTAGCCAAGTCTACAAAACAAACAAAGAAGTTACCTCCATCTCAGACATATCAAGTCTCTAAATCCCCAGCCCAATGTGACTTCTGTGTGCATAAGTGGCAAAGAATTCTTGAGAATCTCAATAAAAGTTACATTTTCCCTTTGATAGGTGGGGTTGGAAAGGAAGGGGAATGTGTGACCATTCATCACAGCTCCAGGCTCCTTAGTACCCAGGAACTTTCTACTCTAAATGACAAAGAGTTTCACTGTCACCAAAGAGAAATTGCTGCTGACCTTAGACCTCTTTTTAGAAAGTAAAATAATGGAGCGCAGGAGCAGAGTTTGATATTTGACCGAATTCTACACAATTATCATGCATGTGTATATAATAAAATTAATTCTGTGTCTCTGCATTGTAGCCTCCGGCAAGCAGCGTACAATCAGTTTTGTATGTATAATAGATCACAGAGTTGTTCATGAATAATACAAATGCATTGAGCAGATACTAGTGAGTGAGGATGTTTGTCTTTGCATGGAATCGAAGTGAACATGTAATATTGTGATAATATATATTTGATGAATTCAGGTCTGACTTGCCTTTGCCATAGCCTGCTAATTCCCCGACAAGGGTTGCCACAATAATTGAGTTTCCAATAACATTATGATTATTTCCACATGATAATTTAATTGTAGGTATTTTTTAATATTGTAATAATGTAGATTTGTGATTATTATGCATTTGCATGCAGATTTTCATGGTGTCTTGGAGCACATCCCTACATTTATAACTTAATTTCTTATATTATTGCATATATATTTTGGGATGAGCTCATTAATGCAAACAAAAAAAAAGTAGGTCTTTTTGGTCATTTTGCCTTTATTATAAATGGCTGAAAGCTTTGCTCATTTTTTTAGACCAGTCTAAACAAGTGAATAAACAAAAGACAACTGTAATTCATGGATGGATTAATTTAAAATAATAATGTAATTACAAATCATGGCAGATTTGTCTGAGGTAATTGGGATGTAGACTGGTACAAATTTTGCTTTACTGAAAAAAAGCTTGTTTAAATGAATCACCAAGTTTAGTAGAGGCTGTTTTCCATTCTTCCAAATCCCCTTTATAGCGTGATGGCAAAGTAACACTGGCTCAAAATTCATGAGTGCCTGTTCATATGGGTATAACAACATGGAAGCTGGAACATCTGTACCTAGCTAGATATTATTTTGGGAAGCAAAAGTAAGAGTAGAAATGTGTATTCAGTCATGACTCTGGCAGAGATATCATGAGTTAAATTGTCCAGTCTGGAAAGAGGTTAGTTGGTTGCTTGATAACAAACTTCAAACTACATTAGAAAACCTTGCCTGAAATTTGGTGGGACAAAGGGAGGTAGAAGTAAACTCTGCTCCCATTAATTGGAGCAGACATTTGTATGATCTTGTGAGCATTCTGCTTCAAATCAGAGAGCTGTCTTCCAGGCATGTGGAAAATTCAAAGAGGAGAAAGTGTTTTTAGCTAAATACTTCTATTTTGGAAAGAAATTCCCAGAGAAAGTGACACAGGCTTTGGGTATTGCTCATTTTTCTAGTACACATAGTTGGAGGAATGTTCACCTTTTATCTGTAAAATCTCAGCTCTGCAAATTGAACTGGGCTCACAACGGAGTTCTTGGTCTATCTGTCACTGTCAGGTTGGTTTTCCATTGCTTGCATGACAGGAACATGCAATAGGAACTAGGTGATAAGTTCTGGTCCAAATCTTCAGACATGGAAGTTTAAAACTTGGGGCTGGGATATATAACTTTCTGCTGTCCTTTCACATTGTTCTTCAGTGCACATTGGTGCTATTGCTTCCACTGTAGTTTACTGCTTGGTTTCTACTTTCAAACATACTCCTCTAAATTAACAACAGAAAAGACACAATGAGATTAAGTCCCTTCTCTTTCATCTTTCCTTGTTCTGTGGACTTAAGCAGAAAAGCATAAGCCTGATTTAGGCAGTGAAGAGAGCAGTCATGATTCTGCAGTATAAGATGGTCTCTCTAGGTTTTGCAGCAGAATGACTTCTTGTATAGGTAAATTAGATTCTGTCCTGAAACCCATTTGATCCAAGTCTTTTGTAAACTCTATATCTCACTAAGAAGCACCTTGGCAACTGAGTCCACTAGAAGCTGTAAAAGTGTCAAAACACGAAGGTGGTCCAATTGGTAGAAGTTCAAAAATCTGTACCTGTCCCTTGCTGAGATAAAGTGATAGTTCAACACAGGGGATCTGGAAGATTGGTCTAATCGCTATTTTTTTTTGGTAAGGGGCCACCAGCATAAAATTAAGGATGTCTTTGACCCTGTACCATTAGATCTTAAATGATCTCAGGTGTTATTTGTCACACGGAAAGTACCATAGAATATAAACATGTAATTCTCTCTGTAAGTCCTGTAATTTATAACCCTTCTTGCCATGGAGAAACCTGATACAAGATTATTTATACTTGGAAGATTGTCTTCATTACTATATATTCCTGATGTTACTTATACGGATATGATAGGTGGGTGTACATAAAACTAGAAACAAGCCTGTTGAAAAGCACTGATTCATGTCATATTCGTGAGCAATTTTCTCTGATGAAAGAAATTGAGACTAAAATTTTATAATACAGTGAATGTAGCTGCCCTGGCCTCTCAACCATTCCAGCATCACAGAGGTTAGGCCTTGGAAGAGCTCAGTTCCTTTTCTGCCTTTACCTGATGGGTTCTGAACTTGAGTCAGAATTGCTCTAATATTTTAAACTGGAGAAAGTGGTGTGTGGAGCTTCTCAGCCTTTCCTAATAATGCTCTTCTCATCATGTAAAAAACCTCAATAATCAGTAAGGTCCCTTCCATCCCAAAGCGTTCTATGATTCCATGTCTTTTGCTTTATTCACAATATGTGGCAAGGATATGTTTAATTTCAGGTCACTTGGAAAGAAGGCTTCTTTTGACACAAAATCATTTGTTGTTGCTGTTTTGTTCTTCAGCTGAAGGGGAGAAAAACCCCAACCTTCAGTTTTCTTGCAATTGTTTTTCCATTGTAGGTGTAGGCGAAGCAGTGGGACCACGTAATTTCTGTATGAGGTAGGGGATACGTTCTCTCATGCACAGACCAACATTTCCCAGCTTGTTCTTAAGGAAAGCCTTCTTCAAAAATAATTTAAGTAAGGAGGTATTTATGTATTGCCCATCTTCTCTAGTGCTTGAAAAATGCATGGTTCATGGCCACTAGTGGTTCTTCTCATACTGGGGAAGGTTTATTGGCCATAATCCTGGAAGTCTGGCAGTCCCCTGTGTGTCAAATGATCACTGATTGTATTGGAAAAGGATGCTTCAGTGACAGCAGGCAGCCCCTGGGCAGAAAGAGGTGTCCCTTGTCCCTGAGCAATAACCTGTATGGATGATTGAGACTTGTTGATAGACCTCCATGGAAGTCTTACCTAGTAGTAAGAGCTTAGCAGTGTCTGACTTAGTGAAGGATCTCTCAGTACAGGCTGCTTGAACTTGATTTGTTACTCTCATCAAGAGGGTATAAAGGTAGGCAAAAACTGAACATGCCTTCAGGCCCAGGCAGATGCAGTTTTTCCACAGCCTCTGTCTTGTGGGAGGGAAAGAAAGAGAAGGCTGCTAGAATTTACAAAATATAGTTATTGACTAATTTCTTCATCAGCAAGAGCTGTAAGAAAACAGTAAGGTCTCTCCTGAGAGATCAGTGGTGTCACCTCACATGTCCTCAGGGTGCCAAATGGTATAAAACACTCACTTTGAAAGTACTGCACCGTGATAGGCTTTAACTCTCAAGGGATGCATTGTGTGTACATTTTGTTATATGTAATGACACACTGAAAGGGCAGTGAAGCTGTTAAGGGAACACTGCATCTCTAAAAAGAACTTATTTTTCTTTCAACCAATAAAAGAAGGAAAGACTCTTTCAGAAAAGCAGTTAAAATAATATCATTTAAATGTAAGAAGTGATAAAATACCAGAGAGAATTCACTTGTCAGATGAAGAAATTCAAAATATGAAGTCTTCTGTGTAACATACACATTTCAGATTGGACCATTTTCCTGATAAGGCAATAGAACTCTGCCAAAAGCTTTTAAAACAGTTGATATATATACAAAATTTTAAGACTGACACAACCAGCACAATGGCAACAATTATTTAGAACAGATTTGAAGAATAAAGGAAAAGAATGTAATTTCATGTAGTCATTCTAGACAATGTATGAGAAGCTGTGATATTCAACAAGACCAAAGTTGGATGTGAGACTCTGGGAGTTTTTCAGCAAAGGTGATTTTGTGGAAATACAGTTCAGTGTATATATAAAAAATACCCCAGAGATGACTGCAATGCTAACAACAATATTTTGAAACAAAGCTAAAAAAGACTCATGTTCCCTTCAATGTAATTCCATATGGACATATTCAAAAATTCTGTACAGCCTCAGTGTGCTGGGGCCCATTTTCCAGTAGAAACACTTTTCCCTACAAAACATATGGAAATGTATGTGAATGTTTTCATGTATTTCCAACACAGAAGTAGTTGCCTTTCTTAAACTTGACACAGAGTGAAACCTGACTATCTGAAATCCCAGTCAGCAAGGTGACAAAACAATTGGGCAAATGCATTTCTGTTTAACTTTAAACGTGAAATTAAAATTGGACAAATAATTCATTTGATACTATTTAGAAATAAAAAAGACTCTTAAAAAATAGAAAAATGAATTGGATAGGATGGTGCAGTTGTATCTACTCTTACCTCAGTCCCATCAATCACTGTCAGTTAATTATCATTAGGATTGCATAAAAAAAGGCCCCTGTGAGAATTGGATAGGCTGTGAGCTTCATTCTTTCATTAGAAACAAGATAAACAATATAAACTTTGTTTTAATTTTTGGTTTTGTTTGTTTTGTTTTGTTTTGTATTAATGTGGGGTTTTTGTATTCAAAGAAATTATGTGAAAAGGTGAATCGTGAATAATTGTGCTGAAAGTTACCATATGGATTGCAGAGGTAAGGCAACAAAACAAGGGATTCAATATAAAGTTGATTCTTGTCAGGAAAATTTTAAAGATTTTAAATTTTTTTCTTTTTTTCTTTTTTCTTTCCTTCCAAAATCCAATAGAATTTCCCTTTCTAATGTGCAAAACTTGTGGGATTTTTAAAATAAATACTTGCCTTTTAATTAGCTATGCTGTTTTTACATCACCAGGGTTTATAAGTGTAGTTTGAAAATCTTCTTTTTCAAAAAAAGTGTCTAAAATCTAAAGTCATATGACTCCAAAAGGTGATTCTCTGACAGAACACAAGCCGGCATAAAACTCACTATGAGTTGAGAATACAGAAATCTTTGGAGCTTATGAGTTGATCTGTTGGGCTCAGTTCATAAGCACTTAGATGACCAAAACAGGAACGAAGTAGTGGGCAGGAGCAGCTACTATTATTTCCAGAGTGCATCCCTGCATTGCTGAATAGCAGTTCACACTGTTAAAAGTGTCAAGGTTTATCAATAGTGTTCACCAGCATCCCAAACAAGGGCTGGTACCTGAGCTCTGTGAAACTTCTGAATTTGATATAAAATTGTTTCTGCCAGCTTGTGCTTGATCAGCCTAAGGATCACAAGGCTCTCCTGGCCAAGCACTCTCTCTGCAAAAGGTGACCACAGAGATTCAGCTAAGCTAAACTTAGCTGATTTTATACACTTACATAAATTTATATAACTAGAACATTAATATATCTTATAATTTATAAGTTGTTTATTGGTATTATTTAGATCAATTTATATAGATATATAAATTTATACTAATTTATGTAAATAAATAACGTACTTTTGGCATCTTTGAATAATTATTTCTCATAGGAAAATATTTATGTTATAGGCAGTTATATCTTTTGTTTGCTTATTGGGGTTTGGATTTGGTTTTTTTAAGTGAGGATTCATCGTTAACTATTTTTTTCCCCCTAAATGACAGAAGTGCCTTCAGAACAAGAGCAATTTGAAGTCTGAAGCCTTCAGGGCCAAGGGCCTCTCTGTTAAGCAAAACAGTAATTAAAACAAACCCCAAACCTTGCACTTGGAATTAGCCACATTTTGGGCAATTGCTCAAATAAACCTCGGAACTGGAGTCACCTAAATGCAAGTTTTCTCACACAGATGTCAAAGAAGAAAAAGGCCTGTAAATGTCACAATTTAAAACCAAAATGAAGTCTTTAACACTGCTGAGAAATGGTTTCTAATGAGGACAAATGACTGACTTAAACTAGAGCAAAGCTGTCCTCTTTAGGGCTCTTCAGGCTGAAGGCAGCCCATCAGGACAATTCATCTGCTCCTTGTCGACCTCCTTGTCCTCCTGGGAAAGCCTCTTTGCCCATACCCAGACTGCAGGCTGCACTTGGGGTGTGATGGGCAGCCAGATGGTCACAGGTTAGAGACCTGTGTTCAGATCAGGTCAGGCAACTCACATTGTCCATGCATCCTGTTTTATTTTACTGGGTATACTCTGACGTGTCAGGAAAGATTATGCTTTGAGTAGAACCTTACCAAGTAAGCTCATTTTTACTCCCATATCTTTGCTCCATCCTGAGTTGAGTTTCTTCATTCTTACCTAGTTATTGGAGAAGGAAGGTCCTCCAATGCCAATTTTATTTTGCAAGGTTGGACCAATGTTAGCATGTCTGTAAACTAGTAGAAAGGGGAATTAGGCCATAGCAGAAAGGGACAGTGCATCTTGAAAGAAAACTAAGACTGAAACCCTAACCTCTTCTAATTTACATATGGTGACATTTTGCAGAAATATTGTAACATTAGCAGTGGCATAATGAAATTCTGCCTATCAGCCGTGGAAGGAATAATGTTACTGTAAAGGTAACCTGTCCACAGTTTGTTATCAAGGAAATATTCATGGCAAGAAACATACATATACCAATGAGTGTTAAGAACAGTAGTTTTTCCTTATATTTTTTCCTCATGGGCTATCCATCTTCCCCTCCAGATTTACTGCATGATCACTCCCTTTACATGCTAATTATGTGCAGCTCTGGTGAATTTGTTAGTAGTGACACTTTGGGCACCCAGTGGGACTGCAACTCATTATGTGGCAATGTCCAGATATATCAGATATTATTAGCTGTCATTAATCTGCTGTGGAAACATTGAGTGCACAGCCAGGAGAGAGACCAGGAAATAGAGTAAAAATGAAGTCTGCAGCCACCCTGGCCCCCAGAAGGTCAGAGGGCAAATCAGCAGGGGAGAAGAATACACCTTAAAATGGCCAGTGCTTAGCAGCAGATTTTTAACCCATTGTAAACCGGCATTTCTAAGAAGAGGAAAGACAGAAAGAAACTACAATGTTGCTAGTGTCTGTTTGGCCATGCTTTACAGGTGGAAACAAGAATACAGTATCTCAAACTGTCTTTTTTTATAAGCTGTTTTCTACAACTGAATCACATCAATAAAAGTGTGTAAATAGGAAGAAGAGTGAGCAACATGCAGTATCTCTCTCAGTGTGGATAGCCCTCAGGCATAAAGCTTTGAAATTATGCACATGTAACTTTGAATAGGATTAGGCTTCCCTTCCATTTGAAGGTCATATTTTATAGAACTGGGCCTGGTAGTAGAGAAAATCCCACAGAAATGGAGAAGTTGCTCTCGCTGTTCATTCAGTTCTGGAATTTGTCTGTATAAGAGCAGGAGTTTGCTTCTAGACTGCAAATGCAGAGCTGATCGGCCTCTGTTTTTCAGAAGTGGTGCCAAAAATGCAGCCTATTGTGATTTGTGTTTTTAAGCTGCATAACAGTAACTGCTAAGAGTTATGCATATGTGTACTTGTGCAGCATTTATTACATATTCTTGGAGTGCAGAAACAAAAATGAAAGATTCTTCCCAGAAAACTCCACAGTCTGTGATCTCTGAGATGATTTGCAGAGTACTGCCCAGGACTGTACGAAGAAGCATTTTCTTTCTTTACATCAGCTAAGGAGGCTGAAAGAATACAGTCAGGCTTCAAGACAAGTCTTCTCTGGTCTGAAATTAAACAGAAAACACCAAAGTAGAGGTTAGGAATCTCTAAGTTTAGTGGTGATATATTTATTACCTAGACAATTTTCAGAGTGGGGGAAAGGTAATAGGTTGGTTAGTCTGTGTGTGTTGGTAACTCACAGGTCCCTTTTGCTACTGTCAAAGGGCACTCTGAAAACTCAGTGACCTTAAAATAAAAAATTAAGATAGGGAGATTTGAAATAGAAAAAACCCCTACATTTTATCAAAGAAAGTAAAAGTAATCTTGTGTTTCCAAGGTTACAAGGACCTATGCTCCCTCATCTAGAAGTTGGAGTGTTTTTGTTAGAAGGTTTATACAAACTAAAGAAAAGAAATCATCCTAAAATTGTTCAAAAAATGACAGCTTATAATTGTTCAGGGAAGCTGGAGTGAAGTTCTTCATCCAGTTGCTTGGAAATTTCCCAGTGAGCCACCCATCTGAGTTCCTGAAGGAATTTGGTAAGTACTGGGTTTACTCCCATTAAAGGTGTCTATTCTCATGTTTCTCAGTTTTTCAGATATTATGACATTTGTGTGATCTAATCCTGTCACAAGGAGGGTAATAACAGGGAAAAAAAAAGGCCAGATGTTTTATTTATGAACCTGTCTTCAATTAGACATACTCTGATAAACCCATGCAAAAACAACCACCATGGTTAAGCTTTAGGTTGTCTTAAATTCTGCACAATCCCATGAAATAGAAAATAACATTAGTATTTGGTGAAATGGCTGCCATTAATACTTCCCAAACTATCAGCTGTTCATGAACTCAGGTTCTAGGAAAAGATTTAAAAGTCATTTTGGTGTAATTGTGGGGTTTGCAGAAATACCCTGAAGTGCTAGGAAGAGCAGTGTTAGCAATGGGGAAGGTGGCGAGTACCCAGGGAAATAAAGAAGAAGCACTTTTATCATTGGTCTTAAACCTTTGCAGTTTTGGTGTTCAGGAGGATTGGTTTATTTTTATGTGAGAACAATGTAATATCAAAGAAGAGTTACAGTCCAATGGCACTAATGTGGACAAAAAAAAAGCTTGAAAGCCATTCTGAGTGCCGTATGAATACATTCAATAAGTTGGTCATAGATTCTTTTTAAGTCTTTCGCTAGTGTTTATAAAGTTCTACAAGTATGGCATACCTTGACCTTTTTCCAGGACAGGGGAATAAAAATTTATTCCAGTTTCTTTTTCCTTTGAGTTTTTTTGATAACTGAACATGAGGTGAATACTCTTTAAATGGTAGGTTAACGAGTTACAGGTCAGGCTTACAGTGCAATGTGGTTCTGTATTTGCCAAATTTGCACTGATGAAGTTATTATAGTAGGCTCACCTTTTTTTTTTTTTTTTTTTTTTTTTTTTGCCACATGGAGGAACATGTTTATTATTTGCCCATCAAGATTATTCTGTCTTTTCAGTGCCTGTGTTGCTCCTTAAGATCCTGCAGGCACTTATTTTCACATTTAACATGATACGCATGAGTAAGCCTCTCTCAACTGGTAGAACTAGTCAGGTGTAAAACTCTGATGTGTGTACTCTGCAGGGCTGGGACCCAAGCAAATTCCACACAACGCAAAAGTGTGTTACATTTTACAGAACTCCATCATTTCATATTCCATTGTTTGTAACAAGATGAAGAGTTAGGTCTTGTCTAGAGAGACCTGTATCAACAATACTAACAAAGATATCTGCACAGCTGTCTTTGATATTTATTGTACTGAAATGGTGCACTAAGTTAAGTCTTTTAAAAGATGATAAATATATATACCCTTCAGTATATATATTGTTTTCAAAGTAAAATCCTAGGGACAGGTTTAAAAAGATTGTAAGTTGTAACATAATGGGAGAAGGCCATCACCCTGAATTTGAAGTGTGGAGAGTGCTGGAATTCTCTTTTCCTTGAGACTCAGTAAATTCAGAAGTAGAGTGTAAAAAACCCTAGCAGCAATTTTATCTTCTTGGACGAGCATGAATACCTTTAGGAATATCCCACTGAATTTGATTTTTTTTTCATTATCTGCTTTGTAAAAGCTAATCATAGTTATAGATTTATAGTGTATAAAGTGGGAAAAGTTAGTTGTAATTAAGACTATATTCATCTTTCTGAAAGTTAAAAGTGGTATCAGCTCTGAACTGATATATCTGCCCAGGAGCTGCACATGAGCTGTTACATCATTTGCTAATACTGTCAGAGGCTGTGGGAGGGCTATGCCTCCTGAATTTTAGGGTCATGACATCAACATCTGATTCTGCAATTCCTCTGCAAATGCCTGCAAGTGGCAGGGCTCTGTCACAGCCCTGATCTTCTTACCTTATGCAGCACTTTATAGCATGCAACACTGCCTGCACAATAAGTGGTGTCATAAATTACCCCACTTCATGTAAAGGGCAATCACTGCTTAGAGTGATTCGCTGTTTTTGTGACGTTTGCTAGGTGAAAATGTAAGGAGAGATGAGTTTAAGTTTAGACTCATTGCAGTTTTCCACATGTTTCCTGGTCATTTATTCATTATTGTCGCCACTCATTTGGGTGACTTAGAATCTTGCAGAATAAGGTACTAGTCAGCGTGACTGAAGAGGGGAGAATCTGACCTGAAATTACTGAGTTGTGAGTTGTCATTAACGTTTTATTTAAAAGGATTCTGGTGTAGCTGAGACAGGAACAAGAAAATGCAACCAGAGCAGTAATACCACCAAAGCTCAGGGCAATGTTTCAAGGCCACTTCTTAAAAAATCTAAAGATTTTTACTATATTTTTCAAAGTCACAGATGTTTTTTGTAATTGCTAATATTTTTATTTCATTAGCACTAAAAGAATGGAAATCAGAGCTCTTTTGCTGTTTTTCTATCTAGAAATAAAGGTAGGAGTATTTTGAGCTGCCCCCCCCTCCAAAAAAAAAAAATCAACCTACCTAAAAAGATAAAACAAGTTAAAGAAAAACTGTTTAAAGTGTGTGGAATGACAAACATTTGAGAATTTATGTTTCACCACCAGAAATCATTATAGAAATTGTGTTGCACATGTCTATGCATGTGTCTGTCTGTTTACATGTGCATAAAATACATATCACTGGATCAAGAGTGAATAACAATTCGACAAGCCTCCACCAGAGAGTTGTAACTGTTCATTTAGATAGAAACAAATTATTTCACAACAAAATACAGATAAACAAACCTTTCAATTCACTTGAATTTCATTTAGTGAGAAGTCATATTATGCAGTACCAAAACATAATAATTTCCTAGATTTATTGTTATATATTTCTAAACACGTAAGGTGTTTACTAAGGTTTATTTTCCTTAAAAACATTGTGGCTATGCATTCAAATTTTCAACCTTGTTTGCAATGTTGTAGAATCAACTGCCTCTGGGGGAAAAAAAAAAATAAAGAAAGAAACAAGCAAATCTCCCCCAAGTAACAAAAGAAAAACGAACACAACTAGAAACTCCAAAACAAACAAACAAACAAAAAAAACACTGACAAAGTTTTTTCAAAAGCAAAAGATTTAAAAGTTTTTAGGGACCTTTTCTACTCCCCTTTACAAAGCCAAGGTTCTGCCCTTGTGGCCTGAACCTGGATTAATCTAGCATAATGCTGCATTAGGTGGATGCCTCTTCTGGATGTGTTAAAGATCCTAGTGATTTCTCTCACTTTCTTCCTCCACTGTGTACCCAAATCTATACTTGTTTTGACAGTGTCCCCTTTTGAACAGCTTTGTATGATTGCTTCCATCCACAGGTTACTTTATTCAAGTGGATTTGCCACAGAGCACTTGCCCATTAGCAATCTCTGCTGCAGCCTGCTTTAAAATCTGCTTATGGTTATGGCCAGATAAAAGCATGTGAGGTCAGTTTGGTAGAGCAGAGACAAATACTTTAACATAAGGTTTTCTATTCTGTGCAAGCAGCTAATAAAAGTGCCCGCAGGTGTTGAGAATTATCCTTCTCTTGGAGATTTCTTTGCAATCTGAACCTAATCTTGGCAAAAGCTTTGGCGAGGATATCTGGCACATTAATTAAATTACTTTCCCACCCCCACAGGTCTTATGCTGTAACTTTGATTAACCACCTCTGTGCCCAAGATACAAACTGCAGGATAGACATTATCAGTTTTGCAGGTGTATGGATGTTAGAGATAACATGGGATTCCTTCTTTATCTGGATGGATGCTCCTTACTGTTTCTACACTACACAGCTTTTCCTTTAGCTCCCGCTACGGGGATCCTGCAGGCATATTACAAGATTTTAGTATGAAGACCTTTTTATTCAATATGTATCTCTGGATGGCCTTTGCTGAGAAGTTTCAGATCCTTAGGGGAAAATGTCTAACTCCTCCAAAGCTCCCCTTCTATTTAAATGGCTTTTCCTTGCTGCAGTATCACAGCTGTGACACATCAAAGCTAGTAGCTGGTGTGGCAGGACATGCATTCCCAAAAAGCCTCAGTGACGAAAGGTGATTTGCAGTGACAGGTTTCATATCTTACGGTGTCATTTTCATGAATGACCTGGTCAATTAAATTTAATGTGGAACAAGAGCTTGCTTACATTCTGCCAGGCTTAAGATGTTCTTACTCACACCTTACTTAAGGAACAATTCCTACTGTTGAATAAGGGTTCCAGGATTTAGCCCTCTGTTAGCAGTCTTCCATAAACCCTTTGTTTTCCTAACATGTTAAAAACCAAGGCTTAATGGGTTCATGATGACATCAGTTATCAAGATTTGTGTGGTGTTGGCAGATGTTGAATTTTCAGTGGAAAACCATTAAACAGATTTGAGTCAGGGCAAGTTTCATAACATGCACGTATTATACCGGTGGTTACATGTGTTGACTTCAGCTTTATTTATTACAAAAGAAAACAGGCCTGTACTTATACAACAACAGCAATGAGAAATTAATCTTCCAAATAGGAAAATCAGTCTTGTCTTGTTAAAGGTACTCAAAGTTACTTACTGAGCATGCTGAGTTTGCAAAAACTATGTCTACAACTTTCAGATTTAATAAATATAAAATAAAATATTTAAAAAAATAAGAAAAAATCTTTTTTGTGACCTGGGGTTGTTTTTTCTAAACATCTAGTGTAAAGTAGGCATTATTTCAGAAGGTGTTGAATGTTTCATTCTTTGAAAAGCTTACTTTCCAAACTGTCTCAAGTTAAGTGCATGTTTATTTTCATACCTGATTAAATTTGTTACTTTTGAATGGTCATTGCCTGTCAGCTCAGAACACATTAATTCTGTACTAGTTCTAATATTCTTCAACATTAAAAAGTTTCTTTTTGTCATATGACTACAAAGTTTTCCCAATGGTATTGTCTAGACCAGTGATGGTGTCCAGGCCTACATTTGGTGTGAAATGTACATAAGAAATATATTCCAAACATTGAAACCAGACACATGAGGAGAAATGATTTTTCAAATAAAAGCAAGATCCAATGTAGGGAAAAAAACCCCAAAACCAAAACCCAGAAACCTCACAACAAATCAAAGTGATATCAACAACAAAACTCAAAGAGCACTTCCATTTTGTGAATATAGTAACTTCAAAGGAGAGCTGTTGCAATATTTGGTTCATTAATTAGGACTTCACTTTAGGGACTTACTGGGGCAGTGTTTTGAAACAAAAGCGTATTGTTCACTTTCTATTCAACAATAAACAAGTTGGAAACTGTATTTTCTTGGAAACTAGAAGTTCATTCAGTTGTTACGAATTACTTCAGATTCTGCTTATGCATTAGAGGCATCTAATCAGTCCTTTTTGTTTTACCATTAAAGTTGTTCTTATAATGCACCTTTTTCACACTTGAATTTGGTCCTGAGTCTCTGATTGTCAATGCTGCTGCTAAGTCATTAAGTTTTCTGAATGCCAAAATTCATTCTGACAGTAACTAGAAGGTTTGAAGCGGTATATCAATTTTTTTCAGTCTTATGATGGACTACATAAAGAACATTAAGGGGTGATACTGCACTTCTGAGTGTTTAAAAATAAATAATTAAAAAAGAAAGAAACACCTAGCAGTCTGTCTTTTTTATGAAGGACTTAATTTTCTACTGGATTTTTTTTTTAGATGCTTTGAGGAAACTTTGCTGTTGAATATGCTGATTCATAAGAATTGAAACACTTTCCAATATGATGTTTATTCAGAAAATCTTAAAAATAATTTCACATTGAAATATTGCTTTGATATTGTGGGATTCAAACAGATTTTTAATTGTTGTCAGCTTTTCAGTTTATTTTCTTCCCATTTGTCTTATTCAACATTATAGCTGCACAAAATAAGATCAATGTGTTTGAACAAGCAATGAAATTTTCCTTCAGAGGCAACTCCACCATTTTAGGTTTTGCTCCAGTTTGGAACAGGACCGTTTTTTCTATTTTGCAGTCCTGAATAAAATAAAACTTTGACTTCAGTGGGGGGCTGTTTTTCATCAGGCAAACAAACAAACAAAAATCCTTGACTGGGTGCATGCAAGGGCATGGTTTCTTCATCAGCACAACTTTTGCAGTTTTTACATGAAACACATCACTTGATAAAAAGCTTAGGGTTGATGATACGCTTTGAATTAGGACCTCTGTTTTCACCAGCTAAAGAACAAATGATCATCCACAGATGCGAGTGTGCAAACGAAAAACATTCTTTCCCAAAATTTTCAAGTAAAAAACAAATGACGAAATGTTGGATACTTACGATTTCATGAGTTAGATAATCTTCTATTTATTACAAATGGATAAATAGAAAGACTCTGATTATTTACACTGCTGCCCTCTCAGGTTTATGCCATTTATTATAGTCAGTAATGTTTATAGCAACTTCCTTCTTAACAATAACATTTATAATATTTTAATGTGTGTGTATGGAGAGAAACAGTACATGAAAGAATTTCAGTGCAAATAAACCTAGAACATTTTGCATTTGGAACTCCCCTGTATTATTTTAGGGCCCCAGTCCTCAAAACAGTTATGATTAACTTTATTCACACAATTCCAATGAGACAACTCATATGTATAAAGCTAAATCTTTTCTTGAGTGTTTTCTTGTACCCTTTCCCATCCCACCCTTCACTTCCTGACATGCATGTGTATGGGGTGGGGTAGGTAGTTTAAGCAGGTTCCTGAACACACTGAACTGTCTCTTCGTTCTCTGGAGCATGCAATTTTCATGAAATAAATATGTAGGGGTTTGTGTATGGATGAATGTACAGATATTAGCACAAGTATTAATTAATTTATTCCATGGGCACCAAGTAATTATCTCTTTTGCTGCAAGGGCAATTTGATGCCACACTAAACAGAAGGCATTCCTTTCCTAAACAAAACAAACATAGTATCATTTTCAGCTTTGTGCTGAAATGTGTGATCAGTATTAAAATGTGTTAAGCATGGCATCATTACTCTAAAACCAGCCACGGAGATATAAAATGCACTGTGAGATTGCAAACTGAGCACAGTTTGACTGTAGGACACCCGGGTAGAGGGATTTTTGTATTAGAATATACATTGCATTTATAATGCCTTCGTCTCTATAATGTAATTAGGGTTTTTTATGAACTGGTAAAATATAGTAAATAAAGAACTCAGGGGATTTCCATATAGCCACATTTATTCCCACACATCTTTCCAAATTGTAAGTGGTTGTCTTCCTTAGAAATGGATTAGGACAAATTGCATTAGGACACGATTGTGAATCTGATTAAGGTGGAACCATGATCAGGTTTTTTCTTTTGGGCAACCATGTTTTCTTATAACAACCAGAAGACAAAAAAGCCTTTGGCAAGATGTTTCAAAGGCCTTTCTCATATGCACATAAAAGCAGTTTTCATGCTAATTCAAAAATTGGTCCACACCTATAATTTCTTTATATAGCCAAGACAAAGCTTTGGGCAAAATTTTTCAGTAGTATATATTTCAGATACAGACTTGTGGTTTCAGCAAAAGCTTGTAAAAAAGAATTTCCATGCATAATTTTCTTAAGGAGAAGACTCTGGAGGCAAACTGCAAGAGAGGCGGAAGATCAGGCATTGATTCCAAATTGGTTAAGGGAGAGGAACACTGAGAACAAAACCATCCTCAGTGGAAAACATGTAATATACAGAATAAACACCTTTTCAAATGAACACACTTGTAGAAAGGCCCTAGCCTCTCCTCTTCCTGTGTTAGCAACTGGCCCAAACAGTGCACATTATGTAATGTTATTTGATGTAGAAGGAAACTAGCATGGATGTGACTGCTGATGCACAGATCTGGAAATGTTTGGAAAAATCCCAACTTGGCAACAAGGGCTTATGGTTTCTTCTCCACTTCTCCTTAATTTTTTTTTTTTAACAGTATTCTCAACCCCATATAGCTAAAGGGAACTTAGTTGCAGTGTTGTTATTTCTATGTTGTAGTCAAATCTGCTGAAGCTCTGTTCCTATTCAACAGAAAACCTGACTAGAGGAATCTGGGAAACCATGTTCATTTGCCTCCTTGCATCTCTGTGGCATATGAATGTATTGGTCTCTTGAACTAACATATAGGATTCAGCTGAGAAGTAGGACTCCACTGGAAGTCTATATAAGTTCTTTATGAGGAAAGAAATTCCCTGTCTCCAAGGTCTAGTGTTTAGTACATGAAAAAAAGGACAATAGGTGTGTATAATGAATAAATTCTGGAAGCTAAAGGAGCTCCATAACCTTCGTGCTTACAATTGTAAGTATCAGTGATTTTACACTGCTCAAGTAACTCTAGCCATCTTCTTTAGAGCTAGGCTTACTGGTTTTTACTTGTTTCTTTGTTGGTTTGAAGGATTTTTTCCAGTTTAGACCAGGATCTAGTGATTTGTCTTTTAAATTGTTCATGTTCAACTTGATCTTAACATTGTTTTGGTAAATATAAGTGAAAATCTGAATTCTTCAGTTGTCTAAAGCAGGCAGAGACCAGACAAGAAATGATCTGAACTGTGGTCCAAACTTCAGGGTGTACCTATCTGAACTAGATTTTTCCTGGGGATGGAAAACATCGAACTATCTGTTGTTGTTGGCAACTTACTCTGGTTTCATCTGGAAGCTGAGGACCTGACATGAATGTGTGTGGAAGCTGGAGCTAGTGACCCAGCAAATGAATCCTCACCATTTTTCCAGGCTGACAGTCCTTGGGTACCCCTCCAGACTTCGCAATGTTTATACAAACAGAGTGTCTGAAGTAGTTGGAATCAGTTACATTAGTTTATAGTCTGGTGTAATAATGGCCATTTGTCTGGACAAATGCAAAAACTTTTTGTTGTCTTTTTATTCCCCTGGTGCTTTCAAATGGATTTGCTCACACATGGGACTGTCAGCCCAGCTAGAGGAAGATCCCATTCAGAGTGACTGAAAGCCAGCAGTGGTGGGTCACACTTCTGGGTTTCTTGCCTAAGCTGGGACTGAGTTCTGAAATGCAGCCATGCATGTTCTCCCTTGGACTCTTCAAAGTAGAGGTTCAGATACATTTCACAACAGTAATTTTCAGCTGAAACAGGGAAGGTTCAAAAAACCTACCCTCATATTCCCCAATCCTGTTTTAAAATATCCTTCATAAGAGAACATGTTGGTCCATGCTAATAGAGTCATGGTTTGTTGTAGAGTTCAGGCCTTACCAAAATTGTTTGAAAATACAAAGTAAAAAATAATTATAGTGCATTGGGAAATAACTGTGTGAGTGAGAAATAAAACAAGCTAAAATGGGAGGAAGAAAAGGTCGGCCAAAATGGTCACACAAAGTTGTCTTATCTATTGAAGTTTGTCTCAGATTTGTTCATCCAGTTTATATATATGTGTGAAAAAAGAGTGAGCAAGACATTATACATACACTTGTATAAGTCTATAAAGAAGAAAATGTTGAGATCAAAAATCCAAAAGGTAAAATCAAATTCTTGCAAGATATGACAGAAAAAATCTCTTTGGTAAACTAAAGAGCTGGATAATCTATCTATAAAGCTTACTACTTTCTAAAAATTTAGTTCTCTTTTTCTCAGTAAAAAGTAGTCTTTTCAGTGCAAATTTTATTGCTTTTTAGACACTTAAACATTTCTGTGAAAAGTAGAGCTAGTTGGGAAGTCAGATAAATTTCCACGGAAACAATTTCTTTTTATGTATTTAAAAGTATATTCAGACATTTTCAGAATCTTCTCAGTCAAAAGCTGACTGAGTTATATACTAAAATGGAGAAAAATTTTACTTTATCTTCATTTCATTTATTTTTCATGACTATTTTAGCCTTTATTTTAAATTGACGATGGACTGTTTCAATAGAATAGATTTTTTTTTTTTCTGAAATGGAATTTTATGTTTTGTGTCTAAAATGCTAAATGAAAAATTCCAATGACATGTCATGTAAACAGTGTTCATATTTGATTTTCCCACAGATTCTCTGCTTGGAAAGTTCCTTTGAAAATTAAATAGTTCTTACAATCAAAGCAGTTATCTCAATCATGCAGTTTTCTTATTTTCTTTATACACTGCTTTCACTTCTGCCTGAAGTAAGGCTTATTTATTTCACAAAATTATTTTCATTTAATAAATGAATAAATCTCAGCTCAAGACATAGAAATTCATTCCCCTGAAACTGTGTTCACATTAATACTTGTGAGAAGTAACAAAGATGAAGCAAAATTCAATATTTCTTAAAAGTGTCACTTCTGAGTATTTTCACTGTTCATTCACTGGTACTTTGCAGCTTGACAAGCACTGCAAGTCTGTTGTTCCATTTTTCTACAAAAAGAGGCAAATTAGTCACCAGACGGCCCTGCAATTCAAAGTATGTATGAAAAGTGATTGGAAAACCTGGACTCCTGGTTGTAATTATGATTTACCTGCAGTCATGTAACTTTTATGGCACTTAAAGATAGGCTATATCTATTTATTCAGCTAATTTTCCCCATCAATTTCTGTGACAAATGTCCTTAATCCAGTAAGGTTGGATTCTTGGCTATCTTAAATATTTATGGAGTTATGTCAGATGGAAAATCTGGCCAAGGAAAAGTCAGAAATAAAACAGACTAGATATAGAACAGACCAGAATAATCCTCGGGACTCTTTTTTACTTTATATTACTCCAGTTATAGTCAAAATAATTTCTAGTTAACAGAAGTACTAGGAAGACTATCAAAGCAATAGAATAGTTCATGCTGGATTGACTTTGAGGTCATCCAGTCCAACTCCCACATACAGCTGCAGTCTTTGGGCCATCCAACTGGTCTTTTGCAAGACTCTCTCCAGTTTATCCCTGTCTTTCTTGTACTGAAGGACCAAAGAAGAGAGACAGTGAGAGATCTGCTTTTCCAAAGTTGTTTTTTGTCATCTCTGACAACTGCAGTAACATACATTATTTTGTTTATGTTTGTTTCATAGTTTCAACTTTGGACCATCTGAACTTTTTCCCATTGGGAAAATTTCCAAAGTTTTCTCTGATTTCTAGCTAAACATCAATAACTTGTAACATTGGAGAGCTCATTCTCCCTAGGTAAGTATTTGTATAAGCAAATGCAGTTTCGGTATTACTACTAGATATGTCATACACAGCCAATCCTACTTCTTTGAGTCAAAGGGATCACAGGTGTCACTGAGGGAGGAAAAAAAATGTTAAAGGAGGCTGCGAAAATCATCTTGAAACAGCGTCATTAGGGTAGTAGTTTCTCTTCTGCTCAGAACAGGTGGTGGGTATGGCCTGTCTGACCTGGTACACAAGCCAGTGCATAAGTTCACAAATGCACCACCCACCCTTCCCTCTGCTATCACACCAGCCTTACAGCCAAGGAATTCTTACACTTTCCCCTCAGCATTTCAAGCTTTAAATTAATTCTGTGGCAATACCTAATACAAGTGTATGTATAATACTGAACCTGGTACATCCCTTGAAATTGGGAATAGATCAAGAGAAAACATCTTAGAAAAAAAAAAAGCAAGGTCATGGAAGAAGAGCCTTAGGAAGCTGCTCTATAGACTTTGAAAGCGAGTGGGAAGAAGGCTGCTAAATGACTGAGTGAAGGCACATCACAAGTATGTATTAAATAGTGTGTATGTATACATGTAGAAGCATATCTGTGCATGCACAAGTAAAATCAGATTTTTGTTTTCTCTATTTCAGCAGCTTGTTTCAAAAAACAGAAATTTGGATCATCAAGTACACTTTATTAATCTTCTTGCAATTGCAACATTATATATATTGAACTGTGATAGGTAAGTCACTAATGTGGGTGAGGCTGATAATATGAATAAGTACAAGAATTTAACTGAAGGGCTTCACACAGTGTCTTACAACTATATATTGTTAGAAACAGTGGAGTTTTCTGACAATACTGTTGTGGAATAATTATGGGATTAAAAAGCTGGAATAAGGTTATTTAAAAAATGGTGTAAGGTAATGTGAGCCAGAACTCTCAAAGTCCCTTAATAGGTGCTCTTTACTCAGTGTTAATACTTTATTTAACATAATGTGCTGTGCACTCTTTAAATTGTTAGCTTGGAACAGATGATTTATATTGCTCTTGCATCCAAACAAGAATTAATGCCCTGATCCTATTTGACTGGAATTGTTAAGCATTTTTGTTCTTAGGCTTGTATCAGAATGATAACAAAAACATAAAATCAGCAAGCTTTTTAATGAACATGGGGTTAATTTGAAGTGCCCTGATTTACAGATATTAGAGTAATGCTCTCTTTCAAGTGTTTACTGAGGTGTTAGAAACTTTGTGTTCACATTCAGCTCAAACAGTTAGTGTACTGCAGTCTGCAGTTTCTTTGTTTCCAACATATTAGAAAGTTTTAGTTAAGAAAGTTGGGGACATTTTGCAAACAATGATATCTTTCATCATATTCTGAGGGAATCTGAAGTGAATGCCACAGGTAGTTCTTCTGATCCTACTCAGATCTTGCTTTCATAGGTTTCTGTTGTTTTCCAGGTGTTGCCTTTTCCCCCCCTTCCAACATTTTAGCTTAATTCTATGTATTTCATACCTGCATCATGGTTTACTCATTTGCTTTTATTACTTTTACTGGATAATCTTGGTAGAACAAGATTTTGCACTAGTCAGTGCAAGCACATGACTGACAAAGTTACTTGTAAGTATTTCACTAACAGGTGTGCAAGATTATAGTCAATTGTACAGAGGACTTTCACTCCAGCTTATTTTGATATAATTATAGGAACAAATGCATGCACTTTCCTTTCTTTGTTAATTATTGTCCCTCTGAAGTTCGGCTGGTAAGAGCAGCAAACAGTCCACTGTTCTGCTGCTTGCGGTTAGAGCTGTTTAAAGGAACTAAAGAACAGGTTCGCCAGAAGTTTGGTAACATTTTTAACTTTATGAGAAAACCTTATGTCCAAAATGTTAAGAAAAGCTGAGTTGTTTTTATGATATAGAATGTAAAGCAAGGGATATCTTCAACTTGGCATAGTTTTGACAATAAAATATCCAATAAGAACTATGCAGAGCACTTAAGTGATGACACTCTTACTTATATTCTTAAAAAAAAAAAAAAAAGGAAATAGAAGAAATGTTAGCTAGTGATGTGCACAGAGTTGAAAAGAAGAAGGTGGAAATAAAAATTCAAGCCATGGAGATGAGAAATGACAATTCCTATAGGTACAGTAAGATGGAGAGTTCATATATGGAGCAGTTCAGTGAGAACCCAAAGTGGCATCACTGAAATTGTCCTGAGATAAAAATTGGAGAATATATAAAACTGGTAGGATGAACACCAATGCAGAGTCTGATGTTTTTCCAAGCCCTGTTAGAGCACTTCAGCTTCCCATGACTTGCGTGAACATTCACCAAAATGTGATTTGTGATGATTGTGAAGGTTGATAGCCCACCTCACCTTGAATATGAGCATATGAGAATAATTGGTGACAATAAACAGGAAGTACACATTGTATTTAAATATCATACAATAGCTAATATAGCAGATTAGCAGAACTTTTTTTCTGTTTGTATTTATAGTCTGATATAGTCCTTCCTTTCTGGATTGATTCTTTTGGTCCTAAAATATGAATTTTTTATTTAACACTGCATCAGAGTGAGAATGCAGTTTCCAATTAAACTGTAACATCTGGGTTTGAGAGGATGTTTCTTATAAATCCATGCAAGTTGCTAGCAAATGTGCAAAGCACTTAATATATAAAGTGTATGTATAAAGCATTTTACTTCACCCAAGTATGAGGGTCTTCAACTTGTTCAGTAGTTTCATTACTTCTTCTGCCTTAACCATTCCAAAATATCTAAACCCCCAAACTGAGAGCTGAGAAGTAAGGGGGAGATGAAACGACCTTTTTTTTTCAGTTTTGTGTCCTTCAGTTGTTAAATGCTTCATGTCATGATGGGAAGAAATTAGATGGAAAAAAAATCTGATATTTCAGACCTTCTATGTCTCTCACTGTTTTCATCTGGATGATTTAGCTGTCTCAAAGTGGTCTTCCAAAACTCTGGCATTCCATAAAGACTTCTTGTAAAACCCAAAGTTTTGGTGGGGGGAAGGGGGTCCTGGAACATCTAAAAAATCATGCTATATGTATGTTACATCAAACAGCTCTAAAGCCCTGAAAAGATCAAGATCCAGAGATTCCATTAAGTCCCTTGAGACTTTTACTTTTGCTATTGGTTGTACATGCAAAACAGTCATATACTCTGGAGATGAGAAGTAGAATGAAAGCCTGAGGAAATAGCATCCATTTCTGAAAATGTTACAGTAAGTGACTTTGCCAAGGTCGTGCAGGAACTGGGAGTCAGACTGCATAAATCTAAAGTTTTTAGTCATGCTAGCCCTCCAAAACCAGCCTTTTTTTTTCCCTTCTATTCTCTTCTCTTTCATCTAGAGCTACCACAACCACATTTACATTCTAGATGCTTTTCAAAAGAAAGGATAAATGAATTTTCAAATTTCCTTTCTGTTGCATCATCTGTTTTTACACACAGTGTCATTGCACATAATGCCAAGATGTAAAATGATTCAGGGACTAATGTCTTCAGTCATAACGTGGGAAAACAGAGAAGCAGTTGGACAGTAATTTCTCACACTCTTCTGCCATGGCAGTTCTTTCTGCTATGATTTAAGAAAGTACAGGCAGTGGAAAAGGCTCCCTTTGAAAGTGTTTTAAATGTCAAATATAAGATTCATTTCTATACTTCTTTAATCCAAATGCCAGAGTTCTGAGCTAATCTATCAATCTGACCTGGACTTCAAGTGCTTTATCTATCCAAACAGCTATCTCTTGAACTAGAAGTCCTGCTGTTGCAGTTTGGTCAAGGTTTGCCTGGAGCATAAGCCTGAAAAGGCCCTGCCAGAGACAAGTCAGGGCTTGCCCGAAGCTAAGTTGGGACTGGTTAGACATTAAAGCTGTGCTGACCAAAAAGAAACAATAAGTCAGGCAGAACCAAACAAAAGAAATTTGCAACTAGAGATAGGATGTAATCTGGTGGTGGGATTTAATTACACGGTGTTTACAGTTAGGTAAATGGATTAATATTTGAATGATATGTAAGTTTATGTTTAACTGCTATGTCTCCTGTGAAATGTAAAACCAATCATGTAACCTTGCTTGGAAAATAGTATAAAAGATGCGTTCAAAATGTGGGTCTTTGGGTACCTGTCTTGGGACAGGAGTCCACAGGGACCCCGGGCCCTGAATAAAGCACCGCATAAACTGACACTCTGTTAGTTTGTGTTCTCATTACGGGCAACACTGCTAGCAGCAATGCATAATATCATCATATTTTTTACTAAAAGACAACCTTAATTTCTTTGTGAATATGTATCGTGGCATCCTTAGGCTTGTTTAGTAGGGCTGTTTGTGACAGGGCCTTGGATATGTAGTAGCTGCAATGTGCTAAGTTGTTATACACTAGAACAAGAGGCTGGGAGGCCAAGACTGTGGGAGGGAAGAACCTCTGGAATTGCTCAGACAGTGGGAGAAAACTGATAGTGTCAGGGATATTTCCTACAGAGATGCTAAGTATAGATCTAGATCTGATCACTGCTGTCATCAGATATGGCCTCTGCCATGAGGACTCAGGACTAGTGCATTATCATCTGCTGATGGTCTGCCTGAAAAGAGCAATTCTCTCAGAAAACCATTCAGCTCTGCCTGTGAGAGTAGGTGAACTGTTACTGAACAGTCTCTGTTCGGTCATTGCAAAGGAATATGTACCCTTCTGAAAAATATATCCCTTCCTTCAGCTCAAAGTATATCTATTCCCTGCTTTTAGCCAGGAGGTGCTAGTTTCCCTTGGGATACTAGATCTTTTCCTCCAGAAGAAATTTACAGTATTCTCTCATTTTTTTGTCATATTTGTCTCCTAAAATTTTCCAATTATTTGGCCCATTATTTATGTATGGACATCAAAGTATATTTCAGTACCAGTCTTTTTATTACCAGATATAGAGGTAATATCACCTATTCACCTCCCCATGATGCCGCCCTGCCAGGGCCATTGAGTTAGCACAGTTAGCCACTGAAGTGCACTAAGTTTCACCTCCCCAAGATGTTCAGGATATTTTTCTCTGCATTACTCTCATCCCATCTCATGTAAGCTCTATTTTCTTTGATAGAAATTTCCTCAAAGCTGTTTCTGTGAACTTTATTATCTCTTCAGAATTTTTTTTTTTTCAAAATAAACAATCTTGAACTTCTTAGATTTCAATGGAGTGGAAATTTCCACAAGAGGACAATACCTTTCTGACCTATGAGTAGTTCTGAAGCAAAAAACTCAACAGCATGAGGTAGCTTAACCACAGAAATTGCTATCTGACACTTAATTTTACCACAGCTTAAGGTCTGTCCTACAGGAGGGTCCATGTTTTCTAATGTAAAACAGAAAGATCTCAAATTTTGGAAAAGCTGTTCAGACATACAAGGATCACTTACCTGATTTTTTTTTTTTAAACCAACAATGTACCTGACCTTATGATTTACCTAAAACATAATGAGTAGATTATAGTTATTCAGCCAGGCTCATTCCAGGAAGGACTGCTCACTAGTTTTCTGTGGCAGGAAGGTAATTACATTCTGTGGGAACCAAATTTGAGTCAGCAGTGTGGTGATGGTAAGGAAACATCTCAACCCCATCTTACTGTACCAGTTTGTGTCAATGCCTCTATAATGTCTTCTGTTTCTTAGTACCCATTTTTAGCATAAATATCCAGGAATGGTTGTTTCCAGGAATGGTTGTTTCCAGAAATGCTGTCAGGTAACAGTTATTTCTGAAGGCTACGTTTGTCAGAACAGGCTGTGTAAAGCAATCACTGACATGGGTTTCAGAAGTGACCTCAACCTTCTCCCATTTACTTCACAGATATGTTCTGTCTCCCAAACATCTTGCTCATCAACCCCATACCTGCTGCAGTTGGTCTGGGTATTATCTCCACACAGGCCAATTTGTTTCAGGTAAGTCAAGCTATCAAGGTATGGTTAATGAAAACTGAGTCACTCAGACTGAAATTACACTGACAACTTATGGGCCATGTCTTAGTTAAATAAAAATGTTTTAAATCCCAAACTAATGAAGTAAAAGTAGCTACAGTTTAGAATAGGGTTTAGAGAGACCTCCATCCAAATACAGATCAGTATCTCTTTTTGAAGAAGACAGTGGGATCAGAAGACCAAACAGCACTCTAATCACGAGAAGTTGTGCTTTGTATTGACCAGTGGAGGTTAAATGAAAGAAATTTTTTTTTTGTTGAACGGGACTGTGCATGTAAAACTATCTATAAAATGCAGTCATGCTCTTGGAAAAATAATACCATAAGTATTTGCTATTTTTCTCTAGTGAAATCAAATAAAAAATTAATTAAAGGTTTCAATCATCTTCAAGCTTTTTGTAATAAGCAAACAAAGTGCCTTTGCAGAAGTTCTACATAGGCATGGTTAAAAGAGGAAGGGAGGGATCGTATTATTGCATAATCTGTTTGAATGTGTTTTTTTGACCACAGTAAAATTCAAAGAGCCAATCTGAATTTTATATAGCAGCTTTTTTTCACTGGAAATGTGTCATCCATGTGAAATACTAATCCTATAAAATAACCTTGAACAATTCAGATTACTTAGGAAGGTCAAATATTCATCCTGAGCAGCTAGATTCATATTTGAATGTCTCTAGTACAAAATTCAAGATTAGACATTTGTTAAAGTTCTTACTTTTGCTGATTTAGGTTTAGCACTTGGTTTTGGAAGGGAGTGTTATACAGAGATTGACTTTTATGTGGGTTTTGGAGTAGGAATAGGAGATCTAGGAGTTGTTTTCTTTTTGTTGTCAGTGTTATTTTTTAATCAATGGTAATAAAAAAGGTCAAAGAACTTAAAAGTTCTGTATGAATATTCCCTTGCTGCTAAGTCTGATCCCTTATAGATATATTTACCCTGATATGAAACAAAACAACCAGCAATGCAAAGATTGCCACTGTCAAGTAAGTACAATAGTACATTTTTGCTGCCCAAAGATTTTTCTACTCCCCAGCTCTCTAGTTTGAAAATTTTTTCTTTTTCCTTTTATATTTTTTTACCCTTCTTTAAGCAAAGAGTTCTGTAAAACTAAATACTAAGTGTAATTCTTGTGGTCAACAGCAATTAAGACTTGTAGCATGAGAAATCTGGCAAGACACAAAAGTTTAATTTTATTTTTGCTGGTTGGGCTTAATGTGTAATTAAAATGCAATATGATGATGCTTGGAAAGCCAGATCTTCCTCTGGGAAATCCATTCAAATAGTAAGCGTAGCCATACCTAAATTGGGACTTTTGGAAAAGAAAAAAGATGATCCTATTCATGCCATTGCAAAGGAAAAGAAGCAATCAGAAATGTTTGGGTTTTAACAGAGAAATTCTCTCAATCAAAAGCCAAACACAATGTAATAGGAGGGTTAAAGGGCCTTACCTTGTTGATTTACTCACACAAGTAGTTCCATTGAGTTGGGCAAACATGCCATGTCTAAATGGGATACTTTTTGGGGGAGTCGAAGGGATGGGGGACAATGATTAGATGGTCCAATTAGAAAGCAGTGTAATCCTTGGCAATGGCAGAAGGAGTCCAAATTTCCTTTCTAAAAGACGGGATAATCAGTAGCTATTAAGAGGCAAAGTAGCAGACTAATAAAGTATACTTGTCACCAGTTGTCATCTTAGTGATCAATTCACACCACCATGACAATAACATCGACCCTTCAAGTGCTCTAATGACCCTGAATCCCTAAAGTGACAGGAGGATTAGGGCAAAGATAATGTGCTGGAAAGGTGTTAATGAAGTGGTGGGATTACAAAATGAGTTTCATCCTTGATAGACAGCAAAAGGGAGTGTTCAGTCCCACTCCAGCTATGAGGTTCACATGGATAAGGTCTCATTGACTTTCACATCCAGTGAGGATCAGGACCTTAATTTAATTAATTAGGGCTTTCCATTTCTTAGTTAAATATGAAACATGTGACTGTGGCAGCTCTGTATTTCCTGCAAGTAGCAGATATTTCTTAGGTAATTAAGTTTACTCTCTCATGTTGTTTTTTATCTTATCTCTGCAAGTTGTATGTTGCAGGCATTCTTTGCTTGTATCTTTTCAATTCTGCATGATTAGCTTTAGAGAGATTAAATTTTTTTGAGTAGAAATATCCTACTGCTTTTCCATGAACTGATTGTTTTAAGAAATAAGAAATCGAGTATGTAAGTAGAATATAATGTCATATGCTCGGTAACAAAATAGTGTCATCATCTTGCTCAGCATTACAAGTGCTTAGATAGATGATAGATGAATAGATGAATAGATAGACAGATGATAGATAGATAGATAGATAGATAGATAGATAGATAGATAGATAGATAGATAGATAGATAGATAGATAGATACTGCATGGCAGTAGCATTTTGAGGTGCTAAAACAGAAATGGTATTCTTGTAGATGTTGTTGAAAATGCATATTTTAAAATGTCCACTATGTTTACCATATAATCAAAACAATCCTGTTCATTAAATTCCATCTGTCTCCAGTTAAATTACACTTGAACTATATCTGCAACCCATTTCAAAAGAATATTAAAGATGAGGGAAAGGGTACAACAGGCTACTTCTGGTATTTTAAACCCTGGTCTTCATTAGATGCTACTTTGCTGTTTTGCTGTAGCTAATTAACTTGTATATTGAAAACCCTTTAGAATGATTTGATATCACATCAGGGAGATGTGGGAATACATTATGCTGGGATTAGCACATTTATATTGTTGTAGCTCTGTCCCTGCTGTTTGGGTGCTGGGGAAGGCAAGCATTTACAAATTTAGTGGATCATCTGAATTGGGATCATTTTCAGGTGGTATAAATTCTACTGATAGCAATTTGAACAAAATCTGCTTTACTTCAGTGAGAGATGTACAGATAGATAATTTGCTGCTGCACATTCTAGTGAGAATCTGCCCTGAAAAAACAGTCTTGAGAAGCTTTATTTGTTATAGTTATTTTGTGATTTGGGGGGCTGGGGAGTGTGCAGAAATAAAGAGGTTTCAAAATTCTGACACTGAAAATTTTGATTTTGAAAAAATATGTTATAACTTCTTTGATAATTAAAATGACATTTTAAATATATCTGTGTTGTGCCTTCTGTTCCCCTCAAGATTTTGAAATTCCTGGTTTCAGGCTTACAGTTAATCATTCAGAAAACTAGGTGAGCATGCTGTACAAATTTTTTCTTTTGTGTACTTTATACAATACACTACTATTTATATCTGTAAAATATTGCATGTGTGTTAATTAATTAACTTTTCATAGAAAGCTTAGCTTTCTGTGGAAAACTGACTCTCAAGACTGAGGCTCAAAACTTTTTTTTGCAGTTTTATGAGTAAAAAACGAAAACTGATTGTAATACAGAACACAGGTGTGAACTTCTATGTGCTGAATTCAAGCTAAGGAACATGGCTCAGGCATTTACAAGAAAAGTCATGAGTGATGTGTTTCAGCACCAGTTGTACATCCATGGAGTAACATGAACTTGAATGAGGAAGGAATGGCGTCTTTTGTCATGTCATTAAATACCTCTTTTTAAGTACCTGAATTATATTATAATGCATGTAGGGTTATTCTTAAAAATAAAAATGTAATTGTGTTTCAGACTTTAACCTAAGCTTGAAGTATTAATTTTGAGGGAATTGCTGTGATGTGTCATTTCTTTACACCTTGGAAGAGAAATCGAGCCACAAGGCCTGTTTTGTATAGGCTACAAAAGAGCTTTGGAGGGAATTGATTTTTTGTCATTACTAGCCAGGGACAGAAGAGATCTGATAGTCCAGCCTATGAATGCAATTTCTCCTTGCCAGTTCTGATCTCCAAATAAACACACCCTATGAGAGGTAAATCCTGAACTGGAGGTTTTTACTGTGGGCTTTTTGTCTTTGGTTTGTACAAAGATGACATCAGATTCCATAATTTGTAAGGCTGTTGAGTTCACTATATGCTGAATGTGAGATAGGCAGCAAATAAAGGTGAACATTCAGTAGTAATTCTTACTGCAGGAATGTGGTCTGAATTTAATATTCTGTATCCATTCATATGAACCCTGTAATTTTCTGTTACAGATCAGATTTGTTCTTTATGGTTGCAGGACATTGGGGTAGAGGTACTTTTATTTCACTTTGATATAGCATGGTGAGCCATTTCTGAAACAATATGTTCAGTCAGTCTTTTATTTACTATTTCCTTTTGTACTTAACAGATTGCCCATTCAAAATGGAAGAGCATGAGCACTGTTGCCTCATCGGTCACTTTGCTGTGAAGTTGTAATGTAGCAAATGGCTAATGAATGCATACATGTGTGGACTGTTTTAACCCACATTTCACACCGCCATAATCGATTCATTGGTTTTGAAGAACAAAACAAAAACAACAGCCCTTGTCCAGCTGCAGTAGGCAAGAGTTAGGACATATGCTGGTGTGAAAGAGGGAGTAGGGCAGGGGACCCCTGCTGAAAACATCAGAACAAAGGGGGAGCAATTGCCTTGGCAAGCCATGGGATGACTTAAATACCCTATTGTATGAAATATGAATGGGTTGGCATTGTGAATTGCGGTGTGGGGGGCTCCTCCATGTCACCGATTAGCCACACGATTACCCAGATTACACGGGGAAATGGCTAAGGTAAATAAGGCCAGCCTTCTGCCACCTCCTCCCCGGGGCCAGGAGCAGGCTGGCCCAACCTCTTCCCTGCTACTTGGAGCTGGAAGGGAAGGGGGTGGAGGAGAAGGGAAGCGTAGCCATAAGCCCTGTCGTTAACAAAAATAAGGATTTCAAGGGCAACAGTGTTAAAAGGTCTTTCTGCTCATGCAACATTGTTCCCTGTTACCAGACAATGAGCAAGTAAATTGCTTGGTCAAAAGGAGATCTTGTATCCTCTCCTTTGCCTCTTTGTCCTCCCAGGTTAAGGGACAGCCATTGGGTGGTGATCCCAAAGAGTGTGGTAAACACAATCTGTGTCCTGTGATCTCTCCCTTCCACAATCTTGTGCACAGATTAGTTCTCCCCTCCACCCCCACCATGCAGCTCCTATGGCCATGGGGTAGCACTGTGAAAACTGTGTTTATCCACCCCAGGGCAGCTAAAAAAGAGATTATTTCCCTGTGTTGCAGTTGTATAGCACAGATAATCAACTGTGGTCCAAAATAAAATCATGTCTATATTATGGAAAGTCAATCTTAAATGAAGCCATAATAGAAGTGCTCTGCAATGCTTGTGTACATCTTCACAGCATGAACTGTATAGTGTGAAATCTGTATATATTACATCTGTTAAGCTGTCTCAAAAGTGAAGATACTTTTGTCTCAAAGCTGTATCTTATTCTAGCTTTTCAGTTGAAAAGGCTTCTAATGTTTGTATGTTTTATAGCATCTTTTACAGCCATGATCTCAATCTTTTTTCTAGAATCATAGAATCACTGAAGTTGGAAGAGATTATGAAATCCAACTGTCAATCTAGCACCACTGTGTTCACTACTGAACCATATATCCAAGGGCCACATCCACAAGTCTTTTCAACTCTTCCAAGGATGGTGATATCACCACTTCCCTGGGCAGCCTGTTACAGTGCTTGACCACCCTATCAGTGAAAAAATTTTTTCTAATATCCAGTCTAAACCTTCACTAGTACAAATTGAGGCCATTTCCTCTCATCCTGTCACTTTTTACCTGAGAGAAGAGATGGACCACCACTGAGCTACGAGATCCTTTTGGTTAGCTGTGGAGAGCAGCAAGGTTCCCCATGAGAGTTGTAGAGCAACAAGGTACATCCCTATCCCGCAGAGAGTTTAACTGAAGGTGCTATCTAATGTCCCTTCTCATTGCAAAGGTACTGTTGGTGTATCAATGAGGCACAGCATCCTTGCAGGGAGGAGTCTTTACACCACGAGCTCTCTGATGCAAATGATGTTCCCAGCTGCAAGGCACTCAAAACCAGCTGGGCTCCCAAAGGAGACCACAGCTCCCTGGATCTTGTTCGGGAGATTTTGGTGTCTATAAGTTGCTTAGAAAGTATTTAATTGGGTTAAACTGAGACCTGGTTTTCCTTAGAATGGAAAAGAATCCGTTTGAGGCAACAACTGGGAACGTTGTTTAAAAAGAAGGGAAAGGGGCGGTTTGACTTTTCTGATTTTCTTTCTTTTTATTTTCAGGTGACCTACTAACAAAATTCAGCACAAGTTTATGAATAGTTTGGCTTGTCCCAAATTTACATTCTTCCCTAAATAAAATATCCAGCTGGAAATTTTTGCCAAAGACTAACCTGGGCTACTACATTGAGGTTATGAGTTAATGGCAAAACAGATTAGGAATAGGATAGTGACTGAGAACGGTAACTCATTAGTATTTAATGGGTTTTTATTCATAAATATTCAAATAGTGCTTTGGTATGAAAATATCCACAAACCTTAATAGATCACAAAGAAAAAAGTGTAACTTTCACTTTTACTTTGATTCACAGCTGAAAGTAAAAAAATACTCCATTCCTGGCCATACCGCTACAGAGAGCAAACAATTGAAGTGGGAAGAAAAATGCCAAACATAAAGTGAAAAAACACTCGGCAGAACTTTAAACAACAACAACAACAACACCAACAAAATAAATACGTGAAGACACGTTGTTTTTAGCAGGTAATATTTTAAATCTTCACATTTTAAATGGTGGAGAAACCTCCCAAAATATAATCTCACAAAATTTATTCTCTGATCATCAAATGGACTGCTTGTAGTTTTACTAAGGTTTCAGGGAAAGTGAACTCCTTGCCCTTTCTGTGCTGCAAGCACTGATATCAGCATTCTAACCAACTTGGCTGATTTCATTATTTTATGTAATCTAAACTTCTTACTTTTTCACTTCATGCCATAATCTGCTGAGCATTGCAATTTTGTCTAGTTACATGGCAATTATGTTTCATCCAGGATTGGATTCCTGCTCATGCTAAAGGAGTTTCTGGGTTTGTACCTGTGTGTCCTTTGTACAGAAGGTAAAACCTCTCTGATAAGTTGTGCTTTTCTGATGCCATGCTTCCTTACATTTTCGATTTGAAAAGACATCTGGAATGTACGGAGGTTTATTGATGGTTTTCTGGTCAAATTAAACGTGCCTGCCTTACAGCCACTCTTTATTTGAAGACAATTTTTTTTTCTTTCTACATAACTGTCTCTATTTGCAATCTGTGGATGTCTTGGACCTTTGAGTATGTGCACTTCTTCTTATTTTATCAAACTCAATCAGAATAGTTCAGCAGGATTGAATGGTTTGTAAAAGCTCTATATTGCCCAAAAATGGAGTGGTTTGTCATTGCATACTCAATTTTCCATTTGTTTTTTTAATATTGTGACATTTTGCATGCACTTTTGGTGTGACATATAGTTCTACCAGTTATCAAAACATCTGTAATGTTATTGGAAACAAAAGCTCAGTTCTGATCTTTCTTTTGCCTTCAATTCCCCACAGTATTCTTTCAAGTGTTTCCATGTCTGTGCGCTCAGAAGTGCCTGGTGAGCCACCTGTATATAGGTAGCATGCCAAATAAAAGGAAAGAAACTTCCTAGGCAGGTTTCTTTTCACTGACCTCTTTGCTGTGTAGGAGATGCAGAGATTATCGATTAAGCAGCGAGAAGGAAGGGTGAATTGATCTGATAGTGAAATTATGCATTTTTTGCTGAGAGGAGAATTTTTCTGATGGAGAAAGAACAAATTGACTTATTGGTTAATTGAAGGAGAGAATTGACTGGGAGAGGCAGTGAGAATTTGATGAATGTCAGCTGCAGGAAAGAAGGGTTCTTCAAATATATGCACAAAAATTTATTTATTTCCTCATTTGTCTGCATCTTACTTCCTATGTAATGGAGATGAGTGTCTTTGACACTTTGTTGCTCTCTACTCATTCCTCAGACTTCTGCAAGATGGGTAGGCCTGACTTAGTGTGAAACTTTTTGTCCTTTTAAATATGACTGGAAATGTCCCTGCATTGAATTCTGCAAAAGTTTCTTGCTGCTGTTTTTTCCTAAAGCCATTCCCTCCGTTTCAGTTTATTAAGTCTGCCAGTGCATGTTATTTGTCACTAGCTGTGATTGCCTAATCCAGGCCTGAGTTTTAATGCATGCTAGGCACCTAACTCCCACTGAAAACAATATGAATTAATAATTTTTTCCTTTAAATAATCTTCCAGATTTCACTTGGCAACTCTCTGTATTGGTAGGACCAGAATTGCTTCCATAAGTACGCTCATTGCTCCTCAGCCCTTTGGAGAAGGGACAGTGATTTGTTCTGCCTGGCTGGTGCAACAGTGGTTGCACTACTGCCCTCTGCAGTGAGGGCTTCCAAGTGCTACAGTAATAAAAAAAAGTATTAAAATAGTAAAAGTGATACCAACAACACTTGTATTAGTAGTAACAAGTAGATACATCTTGGTGCCATACAAATAGTAATTACTCCAATGTTTAATTTAATTTCTAATTAATTTAGAATTAGTTTCCTAATTTCTGCCTGGATGTGGTTGCCATAAGCTTCATATGGTACATTTAGGAGACCAGAAGTATTTTGATTCCCATTTTACATAAATGGTGTGGAAGGCACCCGAAACTGTCTTCTGAGTACTCTTAACTCTTAGAGCATCCTTCAGGAAGTTTCAGTTCTCTCCTTGGGAAGACTGTGTGGTTAACTTCGGGTTAGGGAAGGAGCCTATTCAGGAAATTCTCCATGTTGTGGGGTGGCAAATGGCAGAGTCCCCAGGGATCAGTGTGGTTATTGGAGTTTAGTGTTGTAATGTTATAAATTTATATAATAACAATTTCTCTCTTGCAATGGCATTACCATGGGGCCTGTGGGAAAACCGAATGCTCTGGACTGATTTGACTTGCAAAGAAACTGTGTCTGTCCTACTTGCCTTTGTACCCTTACAGACTGCTCAGATGTGCCATGGCCTTATTTTGTCATCATTAGGTAAGATTCAGCTGCATTTACAGCAGGGATACTGTAGGAGTGAGCTCTGTGAAGAAATAATAGTAGAGTTTTTAAGCTCCCAAGAGAAGGAGGCAGGACCTTCAATTAGCAAATAATAGGCTTAGTCCATAAACTACACACGAAAATAGAAAAAAAAAATCCCCAGGCATCAGAAAGAAAAGCTACAAGGAAAAGAAATCTTCAGATAATTTACATATATTAAAGAATTTTTGGGTATGTTTGGGTTGTATTGCATTATTTTGAAATGCATTTAGTATTTACAAAATATAAGAACAGCTTTGCTTGAAGTCACTCATCCCAGACAGTCACACACCTGTATGTTTTTGAAGCAACACCTGAAGTAGGCGAGTGGAAGAAGAATATTTGGGGAGGTTCATGAAGCTGGAAAAGATATTTAAATTTAAATTCTTAATGGGAAACTTATAAACACACCAGAGCTGAACATATATTTCAGTGTGAATAATTTATATGATAATACTTCTAATAATAGCAGGCTGCTCCAGTTCTACAGTACAATTAGCACGGTTTGACTGACAGAGGAAGAGAGGTGTCACCATCATACAATAGCCCTTTCTCTCTCTTGCACCAGCTGGGATATCACCTTGAACTGAGCCAATCCATCATCCTGCTAAAGAAAAGATAACTGGGTTTCTCCATAAAAGAAAAGGATTTGACTGAAGGATGTTTCTCTCCATTTTCCTCCCTAATAACTTAACAAGTTTTCCTTTGTAAAAAGTGGAAACTTAGAAAGTTTCCTGCAAAATCAAAAGCTTGCCCACAGATTGACTGTTAAATGTTCGATGTACGTTTGTCAGGGATGCTCTAAGTGGTACTGAAGTTGACAGAATACAAGCAGGAGCTGACAGCTTCACTCCAGTTACAGCTGATTAAAGGCTGCAGGGGCCTGGGGGCCCCATCTCGAAGAAGACCTCTGCAAATTCACCAGAGCACTTCCAGTCTGCACATTTTGCATCAGCTGGCTCAGAGTACTCTAGGTATTGCACTCGGTAATCCACTTCTGCCTCCAATTTTGGAGTGATTAAAAACGGATACAAACAAGGAGTTAAAAATGCAAATAAGAATTATACCTTACATTATATAAGGTATGTAAGGTTCTACTTACATTACAATGTGTACTACAAATGACAGTGTAAAATATAAGCATTGCATATTTGTGTACTTTTAGAGCCATTTGTGGCTCTAAAGCAAGCTCAAATCTTGAAGTTGGGTCCTCTCACAGCCTTCTCCCCATTCCCATCCCCCCTGCATATATTGAGCTCTTGCTGGCTGCTCAGTTTGGGAGCTCTCCCCGAGGCCATGTAGGCAAGGTGTTCAAGTTAATCTAGGGATCCACCATGACCTAACAAGAACCATTAAAAAAAAAAAATAAAAATCTCAGTATCAAAGAGTGCTTAGCACTGTCTGGAAACATATCTTTTCTGAGTGTTCTTCTTTATAATTTCCAACTCTTAGAAAGTATGGACAGCCTGTATATGCTGTATATACCTTGTGCCTTAGCCTGTGATGAATGAACATCTAACTGGGGACATTCTTTTTCTCTATGTTTCCCAGGTCAATTTTATATGGTGTTGTTTTGGGGTTATTTTCCAATCCTTTACTAATGCAAAGACAACATCCTTAACAAATATCCCTTCCCAAAAATGGATAATAAAATACCATTTAAAAAAAAAAATATTTTACAAAAATAGTTAAAGATTTTTCCCCTGCATTATTTGTATCAGGAACTTTCTGTAAACCACGTTTACTCCTTCTTCCCTAAACTTAAATTTCAGTCTTGCTTTATTTGCACCAGAGGCCAGATTCTCAAAACTACTGACTAAAAAAATCCATGCAATGGATTTTTAGATTAAAAAAAAGATTTTTAGAACACTCTAGCAAGGTACTTTTTAAAACACTTGAAAATAAAACATGACTTGTGGTTAAATAATCAGGCAAAAAATATAGTAAGTCAAGTAACAGACATTTGTTAACATTTTTACATTAATCCATTAATATATTTTTAGAATTGATAAATATTTAAAGCTCCAGAATGAGAGCTATTCTTAGGGTGATTTCTTCCCTTAAGTTGAGCTCAAGTAATGCTTTTGATCTCCATTTCCATTCACGTAACTGGAAATTAATTTTTCAACAATGAATGTATATTGAGAAGAAGACCCAAAAGATATGCCTCCAAATAAAAGGAATTAATAAAATATATTTATTCTGATCCCTTAGTTGTTTATAATAATTTAGATGAATGGTTATACAGTGTACCAGTATATCAACAGCATCTTTTCATAGTCTGAGTCCTCTTGTGCTGATTTTTAAAAGGCAGCCTGTTAAGTCCTGAGGGCTTTTAAACTGCAGAACTCAAGAAATTTGCTAAATTCCTCCTACTGAGGAAAAAGAATCCTGTATAGGCATATTTCTGTTTGTGTGTATGTAGGTATGTATGTAGCTCTATGTATGTATCTGCATGTATTTTTTTATATGCACACATGCAGTTATTTTTCAATTATACATACACATATATATAACACATCATGTGTATATAAAATATATAACATGCATGCAGACATGCTACACATATGTGCACTCCCTTTGCTTCCTTTTCTCCCAGTCTTCTTTGAGACAATCTTTATTTGCTTTACATTACTTTTTGGCTCAATTAAAGCTCTGCTGGACCCACTAAATTCTGCCTCACTGGAATACTTTATTTAAAAAAAACCAAAACCCAAACCACGAATCAGAGATATAAATTGGAAGCCACAAATTAAAAATGTGCCCACTCCTGAAGGGGTCTGACTAGTGTTTTGAATAGGATTTGGACTGCCAAAAAAAGAGGATAAAGTGAATGCGAGAGAGACTGGAAAGAGAGAGCTTTGGAGAGCAAATGTGCTCTGCAGAAGTAGTTCAGTTTGCATAATTTATTTTAAATGTGGTGTGTGAGCTCTCTGGTGTATGAGCACTCCCTCCCTCACCACCCGCACCCCCCTCTTTTCTTTTAAAAATAGGAATTTCTGAGCTGCTTGTGTTCCAATATTCCAGTTCAAAGAGGGTGCCTGACAGTAGCTCAGCACCTGTGTACTTGACTACTTACTGCTGAGGAGCCTTGCTTGCCGGTAATCTAGATTTATGGTAAGTCTACCCTTTCCCTTCATCTACAAGGTCCAGGGACACTCTGGTAGCCAATCTGCCCTTAAATATGTCTCTGAGGAGATGGTGCTAATTAGTATTGGAATTTACAACCTTCCATTTTATTGACTTGTCCTACTTTCTTCGATAATTAACTAATGAGTAAAGTAATGAGCTATGTTAGTCAGTCATGATGTTCAATTAAACAGCAAATCAATTATTGAAAATAGTTTCGGACAGCTATTGTGTCGTCATGGTGAGTATGAGTGCATGTGCGTGGGGGTGCGTGTCCACACGGGTTTTAAATGCTTGCCCTAGATGTGGCAGCATCCCTCCCTAGAGGGTACCTGGCTGCAGGAGTGCTGTGAGGTCACAGGCAAACCAGACCAGTGATGCCTCTTGCTTGCCTTTTCCACCCTCTGTTCAACTGTGCTACAAAGCGTCCTGATGCCGCACCTTGCTAAGCTGAGCTTATCTGCAGGGGGTCCCCAAGGCCAGAGAAAGACAAGATCGCTGTAACATAGAGAGGGGTTTTCCTGATGGGGAGGTCGGCAGAGGGATGTTAGGAAGCAGTGTGTCAGTTCGCTGATGCGGCCCCTCTGCCTCTTTCTTGGCACATACAATCTTTCCCACTGGCGAGCAGGGTCACTCGTCCCAGAGCTCAGCATTACAACAGCAGGAACTAATACACCAGTATTAGTCCTCAAAGCCTTAAACCTCTCTTCTGGCCACAGCAATATGCAGGAACAACAGAGAAGGTGGCAGGGAGTTAAGAATTTTTCCCCTGTGGGCTTTGTATACTAGTCCGAGCAGCAGTTGTCCATGGGAAGGGGCTTCCAAGATCATCCTGCACTAAATCTGAAGGAGCACTTCAAACACGCTCCTGTGTAGCCACTGGCAGGTCAGGTCGCAATTTGCTGGGACAAGGGAGTGACACTGGGGCCTGGCCTCTGTACAGCACAGACAGCTTCATTTGGCATGGGCTGGGCAAGCATCTTTTTTGGCAGGATGAGAAACAGACATTCATTATCTCACTAATGTTTTGCCTAGGAAATGTAAAGGGCGGTTCCAGCTAAGAAAGGTGGAGTTGACATCATCATTCATTAATTTGATAGCCTTCTAGGTTTAATTATACTTTTATTTGACTTTTTTACCCTTCCTGTTTCCTTCACATCTTTTGCCTTCTGTTTTCTGCTTCAGGAGATGATAGCACACCTGCATCTGCTGCCCATGACTCTGTAGGCTTTCACACTCACCCTGCTGGTGACATCCAGCTAGCTGCTTTTGCTGTTAGTTCTGGTTTTGGTGTTAGAGTGTATCGCAGCAGGATTCCCACATCCAGGAAGCAAACCTATTCTGAAACTTCAGAAGTTGGGGAACAATTTTTACTGTCCTATGCTCTACTCACACAAATAAGTTTTGACTTGCCTTGTCAAAAGACCACTTCACTATGGGCAGTAACAACTTTCAGAGAAGACAGTAATATTGCATTAAGCAAAAAACAAATATTAAGGTTATTAAGTGGAAAGTTGGGGTTGGGATTAAAATTTTAACCTAATATAATCAGATATGCTACCAGAAATAACACTCTTGTGTGGTTCCATTTGAATAGTAAAGTGGCACAAATAGTGACATGTCAAGCTCTTAGGCTCTGTAGTGATACAAATATTATTCATTCTTATGATGATTTTTTTTCCAAAGGTAGTGAGCATGCAGAAAGGCCCCCCCTGCCTTCCAAATTCAGAAGGAAAAGCAGGCCAGTGAGCAAGCTGCGTAAATACAGAGAGAGAGGAGACTAAACGCTTCAGCCTTAGCCATCCAATTGAATCATGATTCATTAGAGAAACAACAAGCCAAAAGAAATCAAAGACAGTTCAAAAAAGGCAACATAAAGTTTTCATTTCCAAACAGTTTTAATTCGCTGTTTGTGCTCTTTACTGAGAATATGCAAGGAACACAAACATTCCCATATGATTTAAATTACAATTTACATATGAATTACATTAGAAATATGAGCTACACTAAAGAGATAATTAGTGCTGTCCTGGGTTATGTGAGCACAAACAAAATTAAATAAGAACAATTTCAAAGCCAAGTTTTGCTTTGCCTTTTCAACTAAGCTGGTTTAATCAGTGATAATGACTGAAATAAATCCACTACATATAAAACAACGCACAACATATCATACTGTGTGAAATGTCATTACTACATCCCATGCCTTGGTAAATCCCGCAGTCAAAAAGAAGTACAATATCACCAGTATGACGCTGCACAAAATTTGCCACCTCTGGGTGCTCAGCACTGGGTGCTCAGCACTGGAGTTGGTGGTCCCTGAGGCTTTCTTGGAAGCAGGACCCATAGCAGGCCAGTGTCACTGCACTGTTCCAGAGAGAGTAATGGGGAGGGGGGGCTGTGACAGCGTGTGCCAGGGATTTTTTTTTTTTTTTTTAACATGACATACAAATAAGAAAGAGCTGCCACAGAAAAAAAAAAATCCAGTGTTAGCAGAGAGAAATGAGAGGAAGGGAATCTGGAGAAGAGGGGAAGGGGGTAAGGCAGGGGGAGGAGGGTAGAAGGGGAGAAAGTGAGAAGGATAAAAAATACTGAGCAGAAGCAACCTACCTGTGCATTAGTGCCTCAGCCCCTAAATAGAACTATGGTTTATGACTACTTTGCCTAATGAGCTAAACTCTGGTGACCATAAAACTGAAATATAATTATGACATTAAAGATGCCTATATTTGAACTTAATTATTAATTAATTTAATGAGAGAATAGGAGGTTGTAAAATTGCTAATTAAACGGGTCTGTAAAACTGCAGACGGCAGAGGATTTACCAAATGATGAATCCCACAACACTATTTGGGCTATATCAATATTCTATTAATATACAGTATGCCAGAGGTACTGGCTAGTACGCTACTCACAGTTAAGCCGATGTGACAGGCATACAGAGTGAAAGAAAATGAAGGACATAAAATTCCAGATGACAGCAACCTTGAAGACGATCTCTGCCCCCACCTCTGTGGCAGTTTCTGAAATCAGTTAAATAAACTCAGAAATGCAGGATAAAAATCAATCTTACCATCGCAAATGTGAATAAATTGGCTTGAAGCAAACGACCCACCTATGGTCTTAGGCACCGTCGTGTTGTGTCGCTCTCTGCTTGTGTGCAGGAATGACCAGAGCAAATCTGGACTTAAGTGCAACGGAGCGGGAGGGATGCAGCGTGAGTGAGTGTGTGTGTGTGTGTGCGTGTGTTAGTGTGCTCGCATGTGAAAGAGAAGCTGAGTGAGAGCAAAAAAATAACTGTCCCTGTGTGATTAGTGAAATTAAACTCAAGTGAACCTTCAGGGGCTGAATTCAAGCCTACAGGGGACAATTTTAGAGATTCCCACACTGCACTATCAGCATGCAAGGAATTTCACTGTAACATTTGAGTGGCAATGCCATTTGGATGACATTCATTTAAAGATATAGAGGAGGGGTGCAGGAAAATGTTTTTTCTTAGCACTGAACCTAATTCAAGGAGAATCAAAAGAAAATGCATTGGGGTACCTCTCCCTGCATATCTCTAAATGTCAGTCATGACTAATTACTGGAACAAAAGGAAAAGAAAAAAAATTCAAATATCCCTTTCGTAGGAAAAAAAAAAGAAACACCTCTGGGCCGTGTAACACAAAACATGAACAGCACTGGGGTAAATTCAGTGTTTTAGTATTTGCATGAATCCTTAGAACTGTTACTTTTTATACCTGCCATGTGGCATAGCTTTTCCTTTATATAATTTGTTTTATAAATGCCTTGTTGACAGCCAAAAGAAGGAATTTAGCAAACAACATCAGGAAAATCACTGGAAGGGGACTTGCCCTTCACCCTAAGGGAAACAATATAGTCATTACAGTAACATCTCCCATTTTTGAAAAATAAATAGAGGATCTTGAGACCAAGGAAAGGAGTTGTATTTTCATGTCCTTTGTGAGTTCTGAAGAAATTGCATAAACTTTCAGTGCCTCAGTTTCTCTTTCTAAGCTAGGAATAACAACAGTTTTATCCCATTTATCATTCACTTTTCAGAACAGTAAATGGAAGCTTACAAGTAATTTCTCAGCAAGTGATCTCTAGAAGTCTAGAAGTTGCTTTTTATTGACTGGTTTGGGACAAGATTTTAGAAAGTGTCACTTCTTCCTATTGTGGGTTTGGATTGGTCTTTTTTTTGTTTGTTTAGTTTCTTGTTTGTTTGTTTTGGGGCTTTTTTGTTTGTTTTTTCGTGGTTTGGTTTGCTTTGGTTTTATATTTGTTTTTTTTAATGTCCATCTTTGGATATATGATATGTAATGGTCTTGTTTACCTTGTCTCAAATATTAATACAGTTTTATGTCTCTTGATTCTCAGAAACTTCACAGTGGGCTTTGTATGATGATCTGCAGCTAAAAGATTTGCTGTTTCAAAAAAATCTTGATCCCAGTTTAGAAAACTACTCTGGCTGGTTTCTATCTTATAATATGTTCAATTAATAAATATGAAAGCTTCCATGCATTTATTATCATATCATTCCCTGCAGTTTTATACATCCAATTTCTCAAAAAGTGACTTCATCTACCAGAAATAAAACCAGACAGACTTCTTCTATGGTATGACCAGTTATCACACCTGCCCCTTGACTGGAGGCTTTTGTAAGATCTGAACTGTGTTCTCACACAGATTTCAAGCCCAGCATGACAAGCAATGAGTTAAAAGTTGCAATTGGTGGGTTTTTAGTAAAAGGAAATTCCAAACAGCTCATCATCACCACAGTGCAGGTTACACATTTAGAGCATCTTTATCTCCCCCAGAACTAGCATATGGTAAACTTTTTTACAAGTAAGTCTAATTCTTTGCTCAAAAAATTTAACCTGCAGCACAGTGGGTGGCTTGAAACAGAAGAAAAAGAAGAGCATGAAATCTAGGGATACCTTTATTTCCAAGTTCCCTTGCAATTGCCATTGCATCAGCTCCCTATGAGGAAAAAAAATATTTGAGAAAGGGTAAATATTGTTTAGAGTTATTGTCCAACCAAAAGCCTGTTGATTGTTTTCTGTGATACTCACTGCAATCCAGCTATGAGGAGATCCAGAACAGGGATGGGGAGGGACCTCCTCATTGCAAGGAGCTTGAAAGTTCCAGCCGGCAGCTCTGAACCTGAAGTTCATGGTCATCTTTGTAAGACTGGTCACTGAAGACCCTGAGAGAAAATTATTTCTCCACCTTGCTGTGCTCTGAGGGCTGGAGGCTGGTCACTGTCACCCATCAGTGATTGTAGGGATGAGCAGGGGCAAGCATCTCTGTGGGTACCAGCAGCCATGGTAGCAGTGCTGCTCCCAGACTTGTGCCACCTATCACGCTTACATGATTCACAATCGAATAGTAGCAACTTGGCCAGCGCTTACATTCATCACATCATGTGCTCTGGGGTGGCACATTCCTTAAACATTGTGGGTGAAATCCAACTGGGGCCCAGAACTAAACCATATAGTTGGCAGGGGTACCTGCCAAGCTTGATTACCAGGAGAGAGCTACAAAGTAAGAATAGTTGTGATTAACCATTACTGGTATCGTAGGCATATGTCAGGGTCTCACTGCAATGCGTGAAAAGGGTATACAAATCCAAAGCTTTCACTGATCTGATTTAATTCCCAAGGATTTAAATTGTTTGTTTTAATGGTGATTTAAATCATCAAGTAGGTTAACTTGGTTTCAGTTATCTGTTACTTTTGTTTACATTTATCTTTTTTTGTGCCCTTTAAAGAGCCTTCCCTCTTTCATTTGGTTGGCAAGCTGTAAAATATCTGACTAAATATGTCCTATTAAGTAAGCTGCCCACTTAGTGTTTTTGTTATTGATCAGAAGGTAATTTTATATCTTTGCCCATTCAATTAGCCAGGTTTTTAGTTTAATATAATTTAACTTCTTCGTTTTTCACCTTTACATAATGTCAGAATATGGCGAGTGCTATAACTTCTTCATTAGGTGAACGCTATTATTTCTTTGGTATTTGTGTTAGAAAATATTTATCTAGACCTCACAACATCTTTACAGCTGCAGAAAAAAGCACTTTAAAATAGTTCTCACTAAGTAAATAAATCCATCTTAATGGATATGTAGAAGGGAAAAATATGTTTACTTAAACAGACTTTCACTTCAAACAAGCATATTAAATAACAGAAATAGTGTAATGGTATAGCTAAATCAGCTTTTTCTCTTCGTAATATCCATTGAGGCCTTCAAACTGGAAGTGATCAAACTTTCATAACTACTGTATGCATAATAACTTAAAGACAAAAAACAGATTTTTTTTTTAAACTTCCGATTGGTTTCTAATGTTGATTGAAGTATTCATTGAGAAAAACTGTTGAATACTTTGAAATTAGGAAAGAAACTCTTATAATTCTTTAAAACAAAATTTCTGCCACCAAAAATTCTAAACTGAAGTAAATAAATGCTGACTTTATTTTTTGTTTATTTGCTAGTAATTTCACAAGAACAGTGTTTTAACTTTTTTTTAAAGCCTCAGAGTGAGACTAACACTGCTTACAACCTTTGTGCCATTACAGAGACAAAAACACAGGGAAAACACACATTTTTCATTAATTCCTGTTACTGCGATCTTTTTTTTAATCAAAAGAAGTGACACAACCTGAATAAGACAGGAAATTTATGGATTCAAATTTTCCCTCTCAGGGAAATAGGCCCATTATTACATTTGGTTTGAAATTTGAAACCTAAAAGGTGCTCTTCCATGTATGTGCATTAGCAGTATGGCAAGAGTTTGAATTGGAATTAAATTAAAAACTCTGTTAGGACACAGGGTGAATAATCAAGATAGCTCTACAAAACTAGAGAAGATATTGAAGAGATTAGCAGCAGTAAAATATAAAAGTATTTTTGAACACACAAGGATCAAATAGACCTGTGCAGCACTGAGATGACAGATAGCTTATGATAATAGGATATGGAGAGAAAAAAAGAGATCAGTTTATTTTTTTATTAGTTTTCCACAAGATCACAAGTTCTTCTGGAAGAAAGATAAAGGGCAACTTTGGGATCTGCCATATATAGAAAACTCTTGCCTTTCATTTTGCCACCTTTGGATTAATCTCTCTACCCAGCTCTGCTCACTGTTTATTTATGAACAGCCTGTGAACTTTTCCAAAACTCATTTAGATAATTATCATAAACCCTCCTCCAAACATAAATGTCAAGAGAACAGCAAGTAGGTTTCAGCTGCTGAAGCAAACTGCAGTGAATATTTTTCTTGAGGATTACACAGCCTTTCAGATGATAATTCAGAAATGGGTGCCCCAAAAACCTTTGATGCCCAGCAAGCTGCCTCGCATCATGCTTCTGCCCTGTTAATGTGCTGTTTGCCCAACCAAGAGAAGAGATCACTCTACAGATAACCCAGGATAACTCTTTAACCTATTTTTATTTGTTTTCCCATTACCCGAGGTTGTTAGTCTTGTTATGCTTGAGCACAAAACTTGTTACAACCCCAGTTGGTCAGAACAGTGCTTAAAAACTGTTCTAAATACAGTTCTTTGACCTAAATTTCACTGGGATTATTCATTTGGTTAAAACTCCTTGCCTATTTTAAGTGATAGACTGGATTTATAGGCAAATTTTAGACTTTAACCCCACCTTAATCTTTTGGGTTTTTTCCCCTTTTGTTATGTGAAATCAGATAGTTATTTGTTGTATAATAAGCTTCCCTTATAAATTAGAGGCTTACAGAGGAAACCACAGTCATGCATGACAAATATGTTAAAAAACTTAATAAAAAGAAAGTGCATTATAAAAACCAATGTGGAAACATGGAAACTCTAGCTATTAAAAAAAAATAAAATCCTTGCGGGTTCCTTTCAACTCAACATATTCTGTGAATCCGTGATCCTGTGATTCTACCTTGCCTACATGCAGATACAGTCTGAGGCAATGTTTTCTTCTGAAAGAGAAATCTGAATGTAGACTATATGACACAATTTAGGTAAATATTGCCTGAAAAAATAGCACCTGTCTGTTTTTAGCAGACCCACTTGAGAATTTAAGAGTAAAAAGGAAAAGGTTAGCAAAGCATCTCAGAAGTGCAGGTGTTAGAGCATTAAAAAAAGCATTTGTAAAGAACCAAAGGATGGCATCATAATGCCACCTTTTTTCTAATATGTAGAGATGTCTTGAAGGAGGAGAGGAAGATAAAGGCATACATGTCATCTGTGAAAGAATTCTAACACCTGGGATATAGTTGATTCATCTGTGGCTTCATCTTTGTGGCTGTCAGAGATGTTATAAGAACTGGGAGATGAGCCAGTCTGCATTCTGGGATGTGGGGTGGGCTCACCCCCAAAATTCCTCAGTTCCTATCATTAGCAACAGAAGAGATGCCTGACATAGTAAATGAGCTTGGCAGGATTAAATAACAATTTTGTCTTTGCTTTATGAAAAGTAAGATCCCATCTGGTATGAGTTTGCTTCTTGTTTACAAATGCCCTAGTTTGAATGAAGAATAGAAAAAAAAAAAAAGAGTTATTGCTCATTCTTTCAACAAATAGGATATCCAGTTGATGATGGTCCTCCCTCATAGGCAGGTCAGCAGGATGTCATTTATAGATGGCCATGGACATTTCTCCAGATAGCTCCATGTATATACACGCACTTGGCCATGCCTAAGCTTTTCTGGTGACATCATCTCCCTTCAAAGGTATCTCTCTCTCTTTTGATGCATCCTGTCACAGCAACGTGTTCTTACACCACACCACCAAATTATACTAGGACACGTGAGAAAAGCCACCCAACTCGATGACCTCACTCCTGCCCTACTTTGATCTAGTTCAATCATTTCTGGTGACTCAGGTGTATAAAACAATTCCCAGGAAATGGCTGAAAAAGACTGTTCACATGGGTTGCACGTGCATCTGCAGGGAACAACTGAGCAGCACAAATTCAAGGATTTAAGTAATTCATTGCCAAGTACCAACCCTAAGCACAGGTTGAAAGGCCTCATTTTTAGCATGCTGTCTCTTTAAGAGGTCAAATTTGAAAATGCAACCAACACACAGTCAAAATATTAAAGATAGTAATGGGTCTGTCTAACATCCTGCTTGTTGTAATCAAGAAGAAGGAAAACTACATGTGTACACATGATGAACAAATAAAAACACTTTCATCATAGCAATGCTAACACAGATTGTCCTGCTCCACTGGCATTTGTGATGTCAATACATTTACATACATGTTTATACTCACAATTGAGAGGAAAATGTATTAGCGAGACAGTATCAGTTTCACATTCAGGTCTCTAAGCCACCTTCAGGAGTAGTGTCAGAGCAGAGGGTTTGATTTTTACTTAAACTAATACCATAGCAATGTAAAATAAACTTAAACAAGGGTGTAAATTACATTTAATCTGTCCAGCCTGATACAAAAGGGACAATAGTATAAATGAGAAACTGTCTCAGAAACTCTCCCTTTGCAAACTGATTAATACGTCAACATTAGCTGCAATCTAGTTATCCTCTAAGCAAAAATGACCTAGTGTAGTACTGGAATGATTTTTTTTTTTAAACTGCTTGACTTGACTACAAGAAAAACTAGAACATTTTTGTTTCCTCCTCTTTGTTTTTTTCCCGCTTATATTGGTTGCTTCAATGAGAGGCATTGCCTTTCTTAACATGCCTTCTCTTCTGTCTCTTTACACCAGCATGGCAACAAGAACATTACAACCATAAAAGTATGTGTTACATTTCAAAAATACAGCAGGAGAGAAAATTTTAAAATTCCTTTTTCCCCCCTCTCTCCCTGTGCTACTAAACCTTTTTTGTATTGCCACTTTTTCCTACCCTGCTTATAGTGAGGTTTATTTCTGCTTCAGCAATGCAGTTTAGAGGCGGGTGGATCACAGTTGTGTGTTCAATCATGAACAAAACCAATCTCTCTCCCTCTCCCTCTCTCCTCCTTTTTTTGTTGTCTGTCCTTTTTACTTAAACATAGCTTCTAGGTTAATGATTCATTCTTCTAAAAGGCTGCTGTGCCTACCAGATTATACTGTAAAATCTGCCATTCTGTTTATGTTTAAAATACAAGATTAAAGCAGTGGTCATGCTGAGGGAAATGGTTCTCACACAGAACAAGAAAGGATCAAGCCACGTCTGCCGAATCCAGGCTGTTTCAGCAGAGTCTGCCGTTTTGGTGTTCTGCCAGACCCCAAAGAAATACTGATGAGCTTTGAAACTTGGTAGTCATTCTTAGACTGAGCACAGCAAGGACCTAAAATAAGGCTTATCACACACTAATGCACCTCTGAAAGTTACAGCAGCCTAGATGTCTGTAAATTGCAGGGAAAGCACTTGAGAAATAAATTATTCATTCCTAATCAAAAGTGGAAAGGTGAAAAATTTTATTGCAAAGTATCCAGGTATTTGGGGCTAGGAATTTGCCACTGGTACTGTGGAATCAATAACCAGAGCATATATAGCCAGATTATCAGTGACACTAATGCTCTTTTTTTATCATGTCACCCATTAGCATAAAGAGAAATCAGAACCAAAGCTTTTTTTTTTTTTTTACAGTGTGACTTACCAGATCAAATAGGTTGATCCACAAAAACTATCTGGGCATGTAATGCCAGCCAGATATTAGATTGGAGATTTGTATACACTTGAAAATTTACAAAAATAGCTCATTTGAAATAATTGCTTTGGAACAGTTATTTGGGCAGAAAAGCTGTAGGGATGTTTCTCAACCATTTCTGATTAGTTATCTCAGTAAATTTCTAAGTATAGACAAGCCCTCGTGATGTGTCCTGCCAAATGAAGATTGTTCTATTCAATTAGCTCTCATTAAGGAAGGCAGAGAGTGGTAAAAGTAGATTCTCATTAAGTATAAATTTTCATTTTTATTAAGCAGAAGTGAGAATACCCACATTCAAATTCACATGTATTTTGTGCTCATTGAGTGAAGCAAGGCTTCTGACGAAGCCATGAGCCTACTCACTGGAGACTTAAACATGTCTGGGAAAGGCTATTTGGTGACTGAGGGACCCTGGCCAACCGGAACACCGCCATTCTAGGTGAGGGTCTGAATTATGGTTATGAACCATGATTATGAATTAGAGTTATTTCAAGGAAAGATCATTCTAGAAGCATCTTATGGTTGGTTGGTTTGGGTTTTTTCTCTCCAAAATTTTTAGCTCGATATTTAAGCAGGACAGGAAGTAGCTGTAAATAAAACTTTGAGGAGCAAGGAGTGAAAAGACCTTAACCAGGTGTCAGCTTCTCCATAAAAGTCAAATTCATCCATAAAAAGCTGACATCTTTTCTAACTGTGGTGTTTCAAGCAGAAGTGCACTTAAGCACCGAGGAAGCAGAATTTAGACTAGAAATCCAGACTTTTACCCATTGTATCTGTGAGTAGAAAATGCTGCTAATTGTTACTCAGAGTGGTCCTTGACAGTGCTGTTTTGAAGCTGCTTTCCATGCTTGTACTTCTGGCCATGACCTTCCCCTATTACAGAAAACTGTCTTAGAGAAATCTAAATTCCTTCTAAAACCCCGTGACTAAAGAAATCGCTGGATGCATATAGATTAAAAGCTAGACTGTTTATTATACATATTCAGATCAGAGTTGGACATAGATTACTACCCAGGCCAGACTAAACATTTTTAATTTAACAAACCAGTCCTGGCTATAAAGAGAGGGTGAAATAAATGTTTAATATATCCTATATCATCTTTCCCCAAATGGTTTCTATTTATCATCCAAATACCTAATCAATGTAACTACATATAAAATCCACAGATTTTATAATCCGGTAATAAGTACATGCAAATTATTTTGTCATACAAACATACTGGCTCAAAAAGATGTATAATACCTATCAGACTAGTTAGCCATTATCCTAATTATGAAAAGATTATCCCTGTAAAGGCAAGGCCACAATATAATAGGAGTTCTGAAATATGAACAATCTCTAGCTATGTTTACTATTAATTCAGACTGCACTTATATTCCCATTTCATTTTTTCTAGTGTTTATTTTTGTTAATGTTTATGTGTCCCTTTGTAAGCAGCAATATGGTACAGCATCACATCAAATTCACCATGAAAGCTCCAAAGAGCCATCCTAAGTATATTAATCCTCCATAAAAATAAATAAGCTATATGAGAGAGAGCATTTTTATAAGGCTTGAGTGTTAGTACTGGCAGCTGGACCATGAGGTGGTGAGAATGTGTATGCCAGCTTTGAGATTCATACATGAAAAAGCATTTTGATTTTTTTTTCCTGAAATGGGTTTTATTGGTGACTTTTTTACCTTCTAGTAGTAAAGATTTTTCTGTAATAATGACATTGTCTCTATCCCTCTTTCTGTGGAAGTCAAAAATGCTCTCTCAAGAAAGGGTGAAAGGGGAGTCTGAAAGAGATCAAGTCACACAAGAAAGACATTTCACAGTTGGGACTTTACAAATACAATATGGAAAAACAACAAATATAAGTAAAACTTCATCTCTTCCTAACATTACGTTTGCTCTGATGTATTTTCTGAAAGCCGCCCAAGTATAACTATTTATTTTAACTAAAGTAATCAAGATTAATGTCAGCAGTTATGACACACGCTGTTTGCTAAAGAACACATAGAACAATTGCTTAAGGCAAGCTTCATTAAGAAATCAGATAAAATTAGTAAAACTGATTATATTTCAAAACTCAGCAGCGGCGGCAGCTCAAATTGCCATTCAGGAGTCTCCAATTAACACAATTGGTCTTGTTCACAATCAGCTTTGTAATCTCATTAGCCTATTATATTTTAATCATTGGGATAACTGCACAACAAAACTTATTTTATTTTGCACTGACTGTTGAAGGCATAAGTGAACACACAACGTACTTTTCCTTTCTCTTTTTCTTTCTTTTCCTTTTTTTTTCCCCTCAATGCAGACTCCTTAGAGCATTATCCTGGTTACAGATTATTACCAAACACTCCGTCAGTGCTAGGGAATGCTGACAGCAGGCATCTAATTTGGCATTAATTGGCAGGGGACTAATTGTATAACTGACATTGCTAGTGAAACTTAGGAAGTGTAAAGCAGGGACAGTGAAAAGTAACAGGAGAGAGAGGGGAGAAAGAGCAAACAAATGCCTGCAGACAGCTCTGTGGACACACACATATAACTCGTTTGCCTCCTTGGTGTGCTGCCTTGTTTCGTAAATGTGTTCCAGAGATATTGGCCCTTGTAAAAACACAAAGTCTTTCTGTCCTTTAGGTACTGGCAGTCTGCAAATGCCTACAATACCAGTGTTTCATTGATATTGAGTATTGCCTGCTGCAATGAGATTATGTTCTATTGATGGGAACTGGGGTGTAACATAGCCATCTACAGAAAGCAATAGGTTGCCCTATTTTCAAGCTGAAAATGCTATGTATTTTATGAACTGCCTCTATCTTGCACACCAGGGATGTCTCTGTGGCTAAAGCCATAATAGGATTTTCCTAAATGATACAGAAACACAAATATTCTGACTGAGCACTTTTCTGGGCTCTTCTTATTTACCAGCAAGCTTTGATACAGTATTTTGCTTCCATCTTTTTTTAAAGGACATTTTCAATTTCCCATTTCCCTTATGAATGCTTCCTGTAAAGGTGTCAATAACCACTAATTGTGTTCTGCTTGGACAGTCTGCAAATCAAAACAGCAGAGGCAGCAAGCCAATATGCATTCAAATCCCGTTACTTGGCTGCCTCATTCTCAACTGGAAAGATACGAGAAGGCAAATATTCATACAATTGTATGCCGGGAAATTCAGAGTTGCTCCTGTGATCTCCTAAGATACCTACGCAGCTGCTGTTAATTCCCAGACTTTTTATTTTAAGAGGGTTACTGCTGGGGGTATTTCAATGTTTTTTCTTTTATCTTTGGTCCGGAAAATGGCATATCTTAGATCAGAGCAAATGTAAAAGGAAACAGCTCCGCAGTAAGAGCAGAGAGTATGCAATAACTAAATTAGGAGCTTGCTTCCACAGGCAGGCAGGCCAGTGACATGGCAATTCAACTGTATTGGTGTCCTAAGAAAGTGATGGGTGGGATTTAGCTGCGCCAAATATCATACAGTGAAAGAAGCCATTGATTTGATTGCTTTTTCTCCTGTTTCATGACTTATATGTCATCAGAGTGTTGATTTTCTTAAATCAATTTGTCATGCCAGAGTGTTAGCTGCCTAATTTCTGCTTGTAATATTCAACCTGGGGTTTGGTTGAGAGCGGTTTGCTCTCAACATTTGCAACTGCAGTTCAAACTGCTTTGATGTCACACTGTTACAAGGGTCATTTTCTTTTCCCGGTTTCAGGAATGAGCTTTCTGTGGTGGCTGAACCTCTGACAGAGGTTCCAGAAACACTTTCCACAGATGTTTTTTTCAATTTTATTTAAAATCTTCATCTTAGGCAAAAATTTCCACCAAAAAAATTCAGATACAGAGAGAACCCTTACAGGTAGGATGTCCAGAGGTGCCAAGAGAGACAGATGCCGCAGTGAGACCAAGTGCCTGTGTATGGGGCAATCCATTTTTAAGACCATTTTGTTCTGTTCTGACATGGAGGGGAAGCAGAGATAGCACCCCTTGTGTCTCTCCCCACCATGGCTCATTTTGAACCACACTTAACTGGACTACTAGGCTGCCAAAGGTCTTGTGTTTCTGGTGACTGTAGGGATGACCTTTCCTGATGATGCTGGAGGACTGCTGCGCCACAGCCTTTTTCTCTTGAGCCCATGGATCCAAAAGGAGCAGTTTTCCCCTCTTCCACAAAGCATGTGAGCAGGTGTGTAACAGGAAGATTAATTAACATTGGGAGGGCATGGAAGGATTGGAGATCTTTCCTTTCATCTGCTATCTAGCATATCTGACTGTGTTTATAAAATCGGACATTTAGAAAACATGAAAAGGTTAATCCACCATCTTTTTTCAGCAATACTTTGAATAGATGATGGATTTTGCTATTGCTTTGCCTAAATAACTTCTGGTGTTAATTGCTTTAAGTGTAGTAAATAACTTCTACCCTATTTTGCCAGTTTTCTATGAAAGACATAAATACACTTAAGAGATTGGACAAACTAGTGATATGACGCTTGTTTTCAAACTGAATAATGCTAGGAGGGGACCATTAAAATAACAGCTCAAACTACTGCTTACCTCTACATGTCCTACAGTGGTAAAAGTGCCTAAGGTAAATCAAATCTGCCACAACTTTGTTCTTGTGAGGTACTCAGTGATGTTGCGATAACAGACTTAAGAGTTGTTGTTGGCTCTTCTCTTCACATTGTGTTTTGCTTAGGTCTTTGAATGAAAGCAGGCTCAAAAAGGCACTGATCTCTAGACTGATGTGCCTAAACCTATTGATGTTTCTGCTGCCAGCCCCAGTCCCCATACCCTGAGTGTTCTGCGTTATCACTTCACTCACTGCATAGGTTGGTTGGGGAGGATTTCTGCTTTCCTATAAAGGTTTTCCACAGTGGGAGCTGAGGCCAGCTCATTCTTAGTATCAAATAGTGCTGTGGTACGTAGATATTGCAGAGTGTCAGCCAAAACAAACTGATGCTGCTTAATGCTATAAGTCATGGTTTCTGACAGCTGCTGGCTTATTGGTGTATTTTGTTCACCAAGCATATTTTGCATGAGTTGCAAAGGTGATGCTATCGGTGGAAGTGGAACCATGACAGCAGGCAGAAATGCGCTGGCAGCAGCAGAGCACCAGCACAGCAGAAACAGGTAAGGGGTGAAAGTTGTGATGTTTAAATGGAGTTGAATTCTGCTTCAGAATCCATGATTGAGCATTTATGACCTATAAAGGAGAGCTTCTGCTGCTGTCATTCATGCTGACCGTGCCCTTATCTCTTTGCTCCTGAAGCTTAACCCTGTTGACTGCAGTGTACTATGGAGCAAGCTTCTTGCCAGCAGCTGCAGGCAGAGCACGTGTGAATATTCTCCTTCACTGCATCTGCAAGGTGTATTGGAAGGAAAGTTAATGATGAGGTTAAGCTGCCACCTCCTACACACAGGAGACAACCAAGCTACTCCCAGGCAGTAGACTAAAGTGTTTGACACCATGGTAGTGCCTCCATACAAACACACACCTGGCCAGCTGGGAGAGGCCTTTATTGTCTTGATGTTAAACACCACTATGATGTGATGTCCACAGACACTGTGGGTTTAAGTACATTCAGTATTTAGGTATTTTCTTAAGAAAATATTTGTGGCAATTGTGAAAGGCTAGCGTAACTTCACAAATACTCTTAAAGACAATAAATTTTGACATAAATGAAGGAAATGGCTTTCTCCTTCACAGTCAAGACTGACTTATTTATTAATTTTCTTCTTTGTCCTTTACCATGGTGGTTCACATTTCATCTACGTGAAGTTCTTTGCAACACTAGCCAGCCATTTTTAGCCTGGGAACACAGTACATTGCAAGAACAAGCTGGCTTTTAAAACGCTGCCCACACCTTCACCAAGGTTTTCCCTTGCAGAGCACCTTCTCCATTCAGACTTAGGCTGCTGGGGTACTATGTGCCCTTCAGCCATGCGAGCCATCTCCTCTGCATGCCTGCTTCTCCCATTCCTGTTCTTTGTTTCTGCCATTTCCCAGCCTTTTTCACAAGTGGTCTGGGTACACAATGACTCTGGAAGACCATAAGCAAAGCAAATTAAAATTATGTGCCTTGGATTTTGCACCAGTGAGCCACAGTTCAGTTTCAGAAGTTCATTGTTAGTCTTTCGGTATGATAGTGACTCCCTCAGCAGCTCAGACAGCAGCAGCAGATGGGCCTAAGAGTTATGTTTCTGAGCCTGCCTGCCCCTCCTTGCTCTTCCTCTCTGTCTGAGTGCTCACATTTTGTGTTGTAAAATCACACAGCATGTATCCCGACACCACCCCCAGCAGCAACAACAGAAAAACCCTGGGACTCACAGAAAATGTATCTGTGGGACTGAAAGATATCTCAGGATCCCAGGATCCTGCTTTCTGTGGTCCCAGGTTGCATTCCCTAGTTAAGCACCATCAATATCAATACTTAATGGTATTCTCTAAGCTCAGACAGTGAAGAAAATAGGGTTGTTATCTATCAAAGCACATTTTAGTTTTTGACAAGTAAAAAGCAGCATGGGGAATGCAGTAAGTCTGAAATGAAAGCCTAAAAGAAAACTCATATAACATCTGGTGTCATTTATCCCCTGTTGGCCTTCCATAGTGTGATATGATGAGCTTGTTCTGATTTAAGATCAGATGATTTGGTTTGAAAGAGGGGAGTGGGGGATGCAGGCAGTCTGGCAGCAAATTGGGATACAAAATCTGCTCAAATAATTGGAAACACGACAGATTTTCCTTAACTGATGCCAGTGGCATCTTAGTTTATCCATCTCTCTCAGCTGAATTTGTTAAGTGCATTATCTTATTGGTTTTAAAGTTTTCATCTCACTTATTTGCAGGGGAAAATGTGAGCAAATCAGTCATGATGGATTGCCTAATTTTCTGGGCTGAATAAACCAGTTTTATAAGACTGTTGATTCCTGGGTTATTAGTTAATAGAAACATTTATCAATTTCTTTGTAGAGAAGGGGAAAAAAACTTTAACCAATGATTGCATTTTAAAACTTTCATTAATGTTTCCACATAATGCTTGGTGTTGGACATGAATATGGTAATCACAGATTTAGGGTTGGCTTGAAGCAGATTTTTTTTGTCCTTCCTTTTCTTTTTTTCCATAGAAATTAGAAAAAAAAAAAAAGTCAAGCAAAAGAATTTTATTACATTGGTAATTATGTTGAGTGTTTTTTGATCAAGAAAAGGGGCAGAGGAAGAGAAAGATAATTTCTTAGTTAGCAAATGTAATGCCTGTTTCTATTCCCAATATTCTTTACACAAATGGGGCCTGGTTCTTGAGCTTGAACCCTTATCACTTATCAATCTCTACCTTCTTCTTGGTATGCTCAAGTGTCAGCTGGATGTTAACCCTCACTTCTGTGTGATTTAAGCCCAGTGTTAAAGTTACCTACTATTCCATGAAGTCTTTGAGGTACTTTGGTCCTAAGTAAATACTTGTGTTTTTTGTGTGGTTCGCAGTGGAACCTCTGAAAATGTTGCTGATAGAGATTCAAGTGATCTAATCTGTGTAGTGACACTATTGAAAAAAGATCACTTCTTAAAGAGAAGGACTCTCTTTTTAGTTTTACTGAAGTCTCACCAAATTTTCTTTTCAAATGCAATGTCTCCAAGCAGATGAAGACCCAGTGTAAACAGAGGGTTAACATAGCCAGTTTACTGTATCAGATGTGGCACTGCCCCAGCTGATGCTCACAGGGACAAAAAAGTATTCTCTTGCCCTCACCGAGGGTGTAGCTGTGCCTGTTACCTATACATTATAAAGCCCTTTACATAAAGGGCCTCAATATAACTAAGAATTTTTTTACATTGATCAAATCCAAGTATCATTTAAAAAGGCATCAAGTTCAGAGCTACAATACATCATGTGTGGACTGGTGAATAATGAACTCGTGTTCTAAATGAGATGCAGTGTGTCCATTAAATTTTTTTAACACCTCTATTTCCATTTCCATCTCCTTTTTAACATCTCGGATACCTGCGTTGAGCCTTGGTTCCAGAAGTGCAAAAGACACTTCCTTCAGAATAAGAATGAAGGGAGTTAAAAAACTTTTATGCAAGTAGACTTTGCTGTGAAATGTTATCTTTTGTTAGTTCAAAGGTTTCTGAAGATATAAATTCTTCACAACTGCCCTGAGGTACTGAGAATGTAAATTGAATACTTTACAATTTGTAGACTGTTCCTGCAGTAATGTGTATCTCCTCTGTGAGTGAGTGTTTAGGGATTTTTCAATTACTGTAGTCTGAAAACTCTCTGAGATTCTTTAGGGCAGAAAAAGGCTTCCTTCTCAAAGTTGAGTCACTGATGTTCAAATTAGCTGCCAAAAGCATTCTAATGATCTGTGTTCCAGATTTTGCTAAACAGGGAAAAAAATTGGCCCATTTCACCAGGGGAAAGAAAAAAACACCCCAAGCCTTTCCTCCCCCACCATAAGTATTCAAAGGTTAGGCATTTTGCCAGGGTCAAGAGTGAGATGAATTGTTGACAATAAGTACACCTTGTTCGATAGGTCAAGCTGATTATTAAGGGATTCAAATGAACTTCTTTACATTTCCAGGGCTGTAGCATATGTGTGGCCTCCAGGCTCACAGTGTTGTTTAATAGCTTTTGCAAACCTGTAAGTTTAATGATAAATTGGTTGAATATGTCTTTAAACTCAGTCCATTTCAAAACTCTATACAGTACCCTCACATTTTCATATACTGTGACCAAATGCATTTTACAGAGCATAGTGCAAATGGTCAGAAAATACCAGCATTGTGCCAGATGATTATGATTTAGCAGTGTTTACTGTAGACTACTTGTGCTACAGTTTATTGCTGCTAAAGTCAATAACTAATACAATTTAACAGCTATTGCATCTCTAACAAGTAAAAGATCCTAGTGTATTTTTAAACACAACATGCATCCAAAATAGTGCAGTTAAAAACACTGGGGGTGATAGAACTCTATAATATTAAGTAACTCGTTAGGACATCATGAGGATCTGTTGTGGTATCCAGTAGAGATGACCATCTCAGTCCTTTTGATTGTCCAGGGTTGAGCTGCTTCCTGGCTTGAGAGCATGTGGAACTACCACACCAGGCTGCATCATCTGTGGGATCTTTCCTAAATCCATGCATTGGTCATCTATCTTCAGATGCAACACTTATGTAATTAGGCCTTGTGAATTGATGAAATTTTTTTTTGTCCGGATTTGGATTGTTTATGCAGTTTCTGCATTGTAATTGGTCATTTGGAGACACTTCTGACACAGAAAGTGGGGAATGTTCTCTGAAATTAAAAGGCAGCAGATTAAAGGGTGATTGAGAGGGAGTATATATCTGGACTTCAGTAAAGCCTTTGACACTGTCTCCCACAGCATACTCTTGAAAAAGCTGACAGCCCATGGCTTGGGCAAGGGCACTCTATGCTGGGTTAAGAACTGCCTGAAGGGCCATGCCCAGAGAGTGCTGGTGAATGGAGCTGCATCCAGCTGGCAGCCGGTCACCAGTGATGTTCCCCAGAGATCAGTGCTGGGCCCAGTCCTGTTTAACATCTTTATTGATGATCTGGATGAGGGGATTGAGTCCGCCATTAGCAAATTTGCAGATGACACCAAGTTGGGAGGAAGTGTCGACCTGCTGGAAGGCGGGAGGGCTCTGCAGAGGGACCTGGATAGGCTGGAGAGTTGGGCTGATTCCAACAGGATGAAGTTCAACAAGGCCAAGTCCGGGTCCTGCACTTTGGCCACAACAACTCCCTGCAGCGCTACAGGCTGGGCACAGAGTGGCTGGACAGCAGCCAGGCAGACAGGGACCTGGGAGTCTGGATTGACAGGAAGCTGAACATGAGCCAACAGTGTGCCCAGGTGGCCAAGAAGGCCGATGGCATCTTGGCCTGGATCAGGAACAGTGTGGCCAGCAGGAGCAGGGAAGTGATCCTTCCCCTGTACTCAGTGCTGGTGAGGCCACACCTGGAGTGCTGTGTCCAGTTCTGGACCCCTCAGTTCAGGAAGGACATTGAGGTGCTGGAGCAGGTCCAGAGAAGAGCAACCAGGCTGGTGAAGGGACTTGAACACAAGTCCTATGAGAAGAGGCTGAGGGAGCTGGAGTTGTTTAGCCTGGAGAAGAGAAGGCTTAGGGGAGATTCCATCACTCTCTACAACTACCTGAAAGGAGGTTGTAGCCAGGTGGAGGTCAGTCCCTTCTCCCAGGCAACTATGGTCTTAAGCACTGACAGGGGAGGTTTAGGTTAGATATGAGGAAGAAATTCTTTACAGAGAGGGTAATCAGGCACTGGAATGGGCTGCCCAGGGAGGTGGTGGATTCTCCGTCCCTGGAGGCTTTTACGAAGAGACTGGATGTGGCACTTAGTGCCATGGTCTAGTAACTGCAGTGGTGGTGGATAAAGGGTTGGACTTGATGACCTCAGAGGTCCTTTCCAACCCATCTGATTCTATGGTTCTATGATTCTACAATTTTTTAGAATCATAGAATCATTTATGTTGGAAAAGACCTCTAAAAGCATGAAATCCAACCATTTACCCAGTACTGCCAAATCCATCGCTAAACCATGTCCTGAAGTGCACATTTACAGATCTTTTAAATGTCACTAGGGTTAGTTACTCAACCACTTCTTTAGTCAGTCTTGTCCAATGTTTGACAACTCTTTTCTTGAAGAAATATTTCCTAATATTCAATGTAAACCTCCCTGGTTCAACTTGTGGTCATCTAGCACAGCACAAGAGCTAACTGATGGAATTCAGGTGACAAGTTTGAGAGCTGGAAAGGTAGAACTGAAAGATAAACTCAGTTGTATTTGAAAATTCTAGTAGCTTGGGTATGTTCAGCCTTCATGTACTACTTGGATTTTGTGTGAAAACATTTAGTGAGTATTAAAAGTCTCCTTGTAGTCCTTGGAAGAGATCAACCAAAGATTCACTGTTTCCTATTCCATTACTCCCTATACACCAGTGTTCCACTGCCTGCTTTACTGTTTACATATGTGTGACTTTCTAGTCATCCCAGAGACTTTGAAATCATTTAAATTTTACAAAATGTGCATGCTTTAAAAAAAAATAAATTAATCAGTCTCCTCTTTCCAGTCAGTTTATGAAATTGCATTATTGTAAATGAAACCCACACCTTTACAGAATATAAATTGAGTTCACAGTTACTGGTAAACTTCTCTTCCCTCTCTCCAGCTCTGCCAATGGCCCCTTTCTGCAGCCCCAGTGGGCTGACATGTTTTTGGCCATGCCGGAATGTGACACCTACCCTTCTCTGCAGATCTGTCAAGGGTCAAAAGTCCTGCAGCGTGCTCTTCATAGACCATTTGCACTATGCCTGGCTTTCAAGTGTGTGATCCACAGGGATGAGATTTTTCTGCATAGGAATTCTTCATGGGATACAATGAATGCATAATTAAAGAGGATTTTAATGCAAGGAAGTATCAGAAATGTAATTTTGACCATCAGGGCTTAGGCATACCAGAAGCTTTTCTGTGACTTTTAAGAAAAAGAAGTCATGACTGATAATCAGCAGATCACTTCCCTAGCAGATCACTTCTTTAACAAACTCCTGCAATAATTCTCCATCAATAATGTGGGAAACAGGGAAATAAGGACACTTATTATTAGGTTATATGTCACAGTTAAACCGCATGAGACCCAGGAAATAGAGTCAAGAGCAGTTTGGTGAACACACAGCAGGCATGAAAGTATTTTCCGCACAGGTTTCTTTGCAACCCAACTTTTTAACCCAGCGTCTTTGACTTTTCTCTAGCATTATTTAGTTGCACAAATAATCCAGGATAAATTGAGTAACTGGGCCAGATTATGCAGTTTGACGTGTTTGTTTCTGGGTGAGCAATTTCTGGGATCTATTAATGTTTCCCAGTTGGATTAGGGAAGCACTGAATTTCCCCCTTTTCTGAACGTGTCGGTGTTCTTCCCCACTGGTCCCTTGCCGGCAAGGATGACATAATCCGCCATCGGGCCTGTTCCCTGGCAACCATCCCACTTCTTGGCTCTATCCATCTGAAAGCCAGTCTGAGTCACCCTGCACATTTCCAGTGTATCAAACAGACATAGGCTCGAGTTAATCTTGTTAGCACAATGAGGCAGTTTTCAAACATTGCAGCAAATCAAATCATCCCTAAGGACCGGGAGGGAGGGAGGAGAGGGTAGAGGGAGGGTGGGGGAGAAGGAGGCTAAGGCTAACCATCAAAGGTGGAATAAGCACAGAGGGAGTCTGTCTGCTACCTGGTCAGCAGGCTCCTCTGGCAAAGCACTGCCAGATCCTCCTCTTCCCAGTGCCACCTCCCTTCCCACTGGTCCCCACATCTGTGCCACGCTCAGAGCGAAGGCAGCAATGGGCAGCGACAGCGAGAGAGCTCATCTATCTGCACGGAAAGAAGCAGCTTTGATGGTTCCCCAGTGGATGTAATTGTGCTCATTACTGCCCATTTACATTTCATCACTCGATTATCGCAAATGCCTCATTACTGTTGATAAGGGTTTGCTGTTGAACTACTTGCTAACTATTCATTCCTGAGCTGTGCTGTCATCAGGCGGACCCATGTGAGACAGGAGGGGACTGGGGAGGCCTGGGGGTGAGGTGGGAGCGTGAAGAAGACATGGGGAGGGGGAGGAGAGACAGGAGGTGAGAAAGGTCTTCTATCAGATTTGATTAAAGGCTGTGATTTAAATCGATATTTAATAAAGTGGCTGCTGCCACATAACGCGTGCAATTCCCCATGCAGGCAGAATCATGAATCCGAGGGCCTTGCTGCCTGCTACATAACTCAATTGGGTTTTGTGCACTGGTCTGGCACCTGTGTCCCTGAGCACAGCGCCTCCGAGGTAATGGGTTTATGAGCCGATGAACAGAGCTGATAGGTTCTAAATGGATTAACTAGGTGTCTGCAGCCTAGTGATGAATACATCAGGAAAAAAAAAAAAAAAAAAAGAAGGAGAGACAGAGAAAGGAAAAAGGAAAAAAATTGTCTGCATAAGCAGAGAGTGATAGAATGTGTTGACAGACATTGCGGCTGTCACGAACCCCACAGGGTGAAACACTGCTCAGCTCCTGTCAGTCAAGTGCTCTCTGAATAACGGGTGAAGATACCAGGCAACGAGGCTTCAAAGCCTGCAGGTGACAGGTAGCATCACCCTGCTGCTGCTCCTACAACTGCTGCAAAAGGCTAAATTGGAGCTTGACTCATCTCACAGCTATGGCCAGTCTGTGATTTCGTCAGAGCCCCTGCATACGCCTCTTTGGCTGGTGGGCCTGCCTTCCACTGTGGATTAAAAGCGTGCTCCAGCCAACCTGCATGTGCATTTATATCACTGGGAACAGGTTATTGTTGCTGCTCTTGTGGTCTTGCAGTGGTTCCTCAAGCAGGGTTGGATTTCTGCAGTGCTGAGGCCTGAATGCAGAGATCCACTGTAGGGCAGTTCCTGCCCTTAAGTGCTCTTAAAGTGAATAAACTGCAAGAGTGATGAAAGAAGTACTGTCATGTTCCCAGTTGGGAGATAGGAACCAACAGATTAAATAATTTGCCCAGGATTCCATAGGGTCACTGGATATTGAACCCAAGTCTCCTAAATTCAAGCCTAACATCCTAACTACAGAGTCAACCTTCCTCCTGTGGAAAGGGCCATGGACACAGTCCATGACTGATCTACAGAATATGTTGTTAGCAAAAAACGAAATCAGACAGACTCTAATGCTGACCTCCATTTACTTCTATTGAGCTGACAACAGTGCAATAGTAGGTTGGAGAATTTAGTGGGTTTATGTCTTTTCTACCACCTTTCATGTTAGCTAATAAGACACATGTTTTGTAAGTGCCATAATCTGCCACAGCGTTGCAGAAAAAAAAAAAATCATGTTAGTATATGTAGACATTACACAGATAAATGAATCAGCTTGTGTATCTCCTGCCACAGTTACACAAGAGTTAACCAGACTGGATTGAAGGAGGCAGCTATTCTTTAGAATATGTTGCCTTTTCACCAAAAATTGAAAACTGAACACTTTTATTTGAAAAATACTTCCACGTTTCTCATGGGAGTTATATGTTGAATTTTTATCCCACCATTGTTCTTGTTGAGTGATTCTCCCTAAACAGATTACATTGCATATAGTTTTCACCTCTTGCTGAGCTGCTGCAATGAATTATGGAATCCATTGGTTTCCCATGGGAAATGAAGTCTGAAATATAGATACCCAAGATATTTTGAAATTGAAATCTTTAGTTTAAAATAAAAAAAAGCAAGAAAGAAACCTTTAGAAGAAATAGCAGATTCTTTTTTTTTTCTTTTTTTTTTCTTTTTTTTTTTTTAATGGTGTAATTTTTGGCCTTAAATATGTGTAACATAGAACAGAGTAGGCACACTAAATAGCTGTTTACTACATTGTTGCACATAAACCACAATTTAAACCCACTGTCTGATCAGGTTAACCCAAGATTTCAAAATTCTGCCCAGTCAGGATGCATCCAGGAAAACAAATTTTCTGAGGATGCTGAACAGCACTGCTTTGTTTGAAGTATTGCTCTGCACCTACATTTACTGATTCTTTTTAAATTCTTGTCCCAATTCTTAGCAAGTCTATTTCTGAAAGTAAAAACAAAATAGTCATATGAGGGTTTGTTTTTTTTTCTACAAAAAAACTTCTACAACAAAATTGTATGCAATTTGAGTGGCTTGAATCATTCAGTATTATTCAGACCATCTGGTAAACTATATAATGCCATCCTGGCTATAGCAAACTGAATTCAAAAGTATTAGGAGAAGAAGCAGGTTTTTCTCTAAGGATGTGCTTTGGAAAAGGAAAAGAAAGCTGTGGACATGAAGGCAAAAAAATGCACCAGAAAATCATTGTTTCTGCGTAAGATAATGGAAAAAAGCTCCAATCATAACGTTTGTCTGATTCAATCAATTGGTGAGTGATTACCTTCTCATTTCAAGTTCACTCTGTATAATCCAGCCAGATCTCAGCCATACAGGTCACTGAGGACCCTGGACATAAATGTTCCTTCTGAGTTCCCAAATTTCTAAATGATGTTTGTGACTATGAGAGATACAGCAGATGCCATGGTTATACTTACTATATTAAAGCCTACATTAAATGAACAGCCATTAGTAACAACCAAAGTGCATCTAATTATGTCTTTATGTCTTAAGAGTTTCTTCCTGTTGCTTCAGTGTTACAAAAACAGACTAGATTAGAGAATTTTTAATTACTGCTTTGGGATTCTCCCTCTGACATTTAAGTGAAATAAAAAAAAGTGAACTAACCACTGGAAACAAAAGTATGACCCACCAAAAGGAAAAAGTACTCTAATCTGGGATGAGGTGTGTTACTGCACATAACCTCACTTTGGAGCAAAGTCCTCAGGCAAGCACGAAAGCCTGAGGTTAACCAGCTGTTTTCAATTCTCATCACGTAAATACATGATTTTGAAAGAAAGAGCAACTCTGCCTGGCCACAAGGCCACCTTTTATTTAGACTTTTCTGAGAGAAAGTGATGTGAATATTGGTAATTTTTTTTGAGGAAATTTTCAGTTCTGGTCAAGCTCTGCTTGCTTTACTCAAAATCCTACTGTTCCTAATTGCTGATATACTGACTCTTACTAATGGACATTTCTGTTTAATAATTCTTCACTTGAGTTGTGACTTCATTTCTTAGATAGATAACTTGTTACAGCCTTAAAAATATCACTGTTGCCAACACTTCTAACACCAGTTCCTCCAAAGCAGATAGAGTTGGAAGGACATACATTCTCAGGTCAGTGTACTCGGCACAGGAAGAAAAAAATGGAGATGCTTCTGCTTGGTAATCAGGATATACCAAAATAAAACCTTATACAGAATAAAAACATGTATCTTTCTATTTCCTGGTGCAATGTGGAAAATGTAGAAAAATGCATTCTTAATATCAGAATGATCCATTTTATGAAAAATATCAATTAAAATATTCCTGCTCTGTCTTCCTCCCTCCCCCAAAATAAAAAGACTGTTATTGCTGAAGAGTAGTTGCCTCCTGGCATCAAAGCATGGGCTGTGTGCCTCAATCTGTTTAATGGAAATCACAGACCCTTGAGTCACATGAAATGGTGACTCAGAGTCACAGTAAGATGATCTTGAGACTCTGTTAAGCCAGTTCTGATGCTTTTGTTGTGGTTTGGGAGGTAATATGCCACCGGGAGCCCTTTGATTCTCCTTAGTAAAGGCTTCCCTCCTGGTTGCTGCTCTCTGTGGAGTGGAGAAGGTCTTGGCCACCCTACTATCATTCTCCCTCCAGGTCAGCCCTACAAAGTCCTCTCAGATGCTTTAGTCAGAACTCACTTCCTCTTACTCATCCGTTCCTGCAAAGAAAATTAATGTCATGTCTTTTCTGGTCTAACCCAATGAAATACTGAGGGTACATGTGTGTAAGTATATATGTGGAATGGTCTACAACTGATTTCTTCTGTTGTAAAATTTTTCACCCATGAGATATGCAAAACTGCCTATAAAACAGTTTAGGGTGCTGAGCAACTTGTACTTCAGGAAGAGCAGAGAGGATATTCAGCTCCTCTGGATCTTGGCCATGGGGGCATATCACAGGAAGGATTTAGTCGTAGCTCAGATGAGAAATACTTTGCAGATGCAGCTCAATAAAGGCATCTGGACCAAGAAAGATAATTAAACCAGGACAGAAACAAACTCCTTCCATAACCGAAAGAAAATTTGACCAATTGAGTCCCTTTGTTTGTATCAGCTAAACATTTGTGCATGGAAATACGACGGTTAGAGTAAATATTTGGTGCCTACTTGGTAATATTCATGAAATGCATTTACTTGTTTAGATTTTTCCAAATCTGCATTCCTAAACTTCAAGCATATGTGCAATCAGCTTCAAATTTTCAAAAAAAAAAAAAAAATAGATCAAGAAAGGGGGGGAAAATAGCATCTGCTCCTCAGCTAATCAAACCGCCCAGGGAGATTGTCGATAAACAGTGGGATGACCAGGTTCTCATGCCAGTCCTTATTTCTTACATGCCATATTCCATAATGACTGTTAACTGAAAGCAGATCACTGAAGATTGTTGACAAGTGTTTTCTGGTTTTTGTTTTTGTTTTTATTTTTTTATTAAAAAAAAAGCAAAATGTGGTTGAGTGGAAAACACTGGCCAAACACTGGGATGAGGGGAAAAAAAAAAGTGTGAGAAGCAGCTTTCAGAGCATCAAAGTGAGAGGAGGGTAAAGAGTTGTTCCAGGTGTAAAAGCAGAGTCCCCTGCAGCCCCTGGTGAGACCCTGGCAGGGCTAGTGGAGCTATAAATGAGGGAATGAAGTTAAGAAGTGGGTTCAGAGGGTGAGGGCATTTTTAGTTTTTTTGCCTTTGTTTCTTACCATCCAATCCTACTTTAATTGGCAATAAATAAAATTAATTTTTACCAAGTCAGTTTTGTTTTGCTCATAAATATTGATAATTTTATCAACAACTTTTGGTAATGGGTAAGTGGCCTCCTCATCTGTACCTTAACCTATGAGTTTTCCATTTTTTCTCCTCTCTGTTCCTTTGAGGAGGGGAAGTGAGAGAAGAGCTGGGTGAGTGCCTGGCCAAGGCTAACCCTTCACAGAAGGAAAGTCATGATAGCATTAAATAAAAGGATTCCCTTGACAAAAACAATTATAACACTTTTGAATACCAGGAGGCAATCTATGCCTATATGATATAGTTTATAGTAAACAACTGGAACCAGCTATTCAGTATGTGTGTAAGGCATTACCTTGTGCTGCAGAAAATGCCAGCTCTTCCTGGCATGTCTTTGTACCCCTTAAGAAGACTTACTTGCCATCTTATTTAATGAGTGCTTGTGCATGTTGAATAAGATTGTTTATGCTGTTAGTATGACATTTTAAATTACTTTAGTGGATGGAGTACTGATACCTTGAAATGAATAATAGTATAGTATACTATTTGCTTAATGTCACATACTACTAAGAATCATATCCCACTATGACACTAATGAGAAAATGAGATTAAGAAACATGCCAAGAGAGGGAACTGTGAGAAAAAAGGGTGATAGCTATTTTATCTATTACAATTTCACACTAATAAGAGTCACGGCTGGTTATTCTGTGGTTTGCCCCTTATTTTTGCTCATGGGCTCCCACATGGTCTTATACAATGCTGTCAGCTTTATGTTGTGTTTTACTCTTGAGTAGTCAACATGTAGCAGACATGTTGCCATGTTAAAACTGGCAGTAGTGGGAAGAATCAACATAAGCAGGATGGAAAAATGCTTGGGATAGGGGTAATGTGTATTTTCCCAGCCTAATTGTTGCAGAATCTACTAGGCAGAAGAAAACCTGTGCTAGTAAGGAAAAGGTGGCAGAAACAGACAAGAACTGCTGGCTAGGGAGGTGAGACGTTGCTTTCATTTCTTGTACGCAGGATATGCAGTGCCAACCATGAGGCAACAGCTCTGGATCTGAGTATGTGACCACTGCCCAGTGCATGGGAGTGCCACTGTCCCTTCAGAATCCCTCCTTCATCAGATCAGGATGTGCCATTCTGCACTTTTTAACATGTGGTCTGCAAGCAGGATTTAAGCATAAACAAGGTGTTTTGGAATCAAACCATCAGGTCCCTCTTTCTTTGAGTTACCATATGCACCGAGGAGGCTGCTATAAGTGTTCTCCACCGTCCTCCCCCCTGTTAATGCCATGGCACCTCCTGACTGTAAGCAGAGCTTAAAGCAGTAGCCAAGATGTATAGAGAAATTACTTCAGATTTATTTACAGGCTCATTTGTGTTGAACTAGCAGTTTTCTATTGTGTCAGCAATTCTCTATTGCGTTTATTTGTTACTGTGACATTAGGCAAGAGTACAATCCTATTAAACCTGTACATTACATTTCACAGAATTGTAAGCCTTTTTTATTTCACAGAATGAGAAGAAATATGAATTCTTACTGCTGAAAATTCCTGATGCAGCAGTCAAGACTAAAAACATTGTCACTGTCAGAGTAGGAGTTTGGTCATGTTATTTTTTCAATAATTTCATTCCTAAAATAAAATTTATTGGTTTGTTCCCTTCATCTGGATGGTAAGGAGGACACTGAGACTACCATCAGGGAAGAATTGGAAAGTTCTGTTCTTTCACTGTTCTTTCTAGCTAGCAACATGTTTAAGGAGTTTTTTGCTTTGAGTTCACTTTCCTTTTTGTCGTTAGACTATTGATATAACGTTTTTTAAATCATCTGCTAAAACCCCGAGTTTAAAATGACAATTCTTTCAGCACATGCTATGTAAAATCTTCTGAACACCTAGATGTTTACAGAAAGAGGATGGCCCTAGGATTTCCCAAATGTTCTCAGGGCCAGCTGGGGGACTTACACCTTCACTGATCCTGCAAAAACCCTGACCAGGGAGATTCCTCAGAACATTCTCAGGTAGCAATAAGGCACCTATGAATCATTTTTCTAGAATGCTTTGGTTTTGTTCATGGACAGCTAACATTTTGTAGCGGCAATGCAGACCCTTTGAAAATGCCATGCAAGTGAATGACTGCATAGTACAAACTAACTTATTTCTCTTACTTTTCGTGAATACCTTGGGCATAGGAAATGGATCATGAGTAGAAAAAGTGTTTATTGAAACAGGTATTTACTCTTGTCATGGTTTACCTTATTAAGAGTATAAATGGAGGAAAAATAGTATTTTTGTAAATCCCTTCCAAAAAGGGAAGGAGTGGGAAACCAGCTTTGAAAGTCTCTTAGCACTGGGGTAAGAGTGTATGAGATCAGCAGCTTTCCTTCTGCTAGCACGATCAATTAGCTTAATTAATATGATGGGTTCACTGGAAATTCTAAAGAAATAAGAACTTGACTCTCACTGGAGACAGAGGCCTGTGCTTCTGTTTCAGACTCAGGGTGGGAACCCAAATAATTCTAGTTAATTTCTTGTTTCTGTCATGCTTTGGTGTCATCTTGTACAAATCCCCATCTCTCTACATCTATTTCATTTCCCATAAAAAAAAAAATACCTCCTTCTCTTGGAGATGATTTGTAAGGGTGTCTTGGGAAGGCACTTCAACATTATTGTGATCAATCCCATTGAATTTCTGGGGATGAAAAGTCTATTTGCTAAAGTTTATAAGACCTGATTGTAAGGCCTGTTCAAATATCTCTTTACTGGCTATTTCATTTTCTATGATACAAAATTTATTAATAATATCACTCTGCCAACAATTTCTACACTACCTATAATACACACCTGCGCAAAGTTAAGTTATGAGAAATTCTGGGCTTTAAAAAAACCGTTTTAAATTTTTACTTGAATTTCTCAATGTGAGATTTTTTACAGCAATATGAATTTTCTGAGGCAAAATTTTAGCTATCTTAGAACTACATACTTCTATGGGACTGAACTGATTTACACCAGCTAAAAAACTCTAGCCTGTTGTGTCTGTATTAATACTAATTTTACCTGGAGTTACAGTAATTTTAAATGTTTACAGAAAGGTTTTCTTCTCTGCACTTATATCTCACAGTATCTGAATATTTGCATCATTGTCTCAAGGGGTTTATTGGGATAAAATAATGTTTTGTACAGAACTGTTGACTCAATTTCATTATCATTTTCCTTTGTTATGGCTAAATCGTTATACAAACTGAAATGACTGATCATGTGTTTTCTCTATTATTAATTTTTATCCTTTTCAAATGCATAGATGGTTTTGAATCTTAAATTCCATATGGAGTAAAAAGTTATATCAACATATATGTTATTTGCAAACATGCATGCTGTGGATCATATTTGTTAACACGGTAACCATTTACATGTATTTGATCAGTTGAGATATTGGAAGACTTGAAAAATCTTACCTGGTAACAAAGTTGGAGGTATGGGGAGTTCTGGAAGCTCTAAGCAAGAGTTTGATGTTGAAATACTAAGATGAATTATATTTATATTTTGGTACTTCTTGAGGTAATTTTATTTATTTTTTTTTATTTGGCCAGATATATACATAAAAACATATCTGGTTTTCTGCTTCTAAGGGAAGATTTTTATTTGTCCTAACTCTGTAATGCAGTGCAAAAAGATCTGGAGTAATGCTGGATTCCAGCTCCAGTGACTTTCCTTGGATAAAAGCTCCCTGTGGAAGCGTGATTGTAGAGGCAACCAGAAATGAGAGCTGGGGAAAGAAATGGTGTTCTCAAGACCAACCCACCGGCAGCAGGGATGCCAACAACGCAGGCATGCCAACTCTGTCAGTCTGGTGAGGTTTGCATGGGTGAGACAAGATAAAAAGACTTCTCTAGGGCAAAGAGAAGATTTTTCAAGCTCTTAAGCAATCCAGTATCATCAAGGGCAGAAGATTGCTTTTTGTAGGGTGAGTGAAGAAAGACAAGGCAGGTTTCCTCACTATTATTCCAGAGTTCAGGCTGAGGTTTGAAAGTGCTTCCCATCCCAGGAAGATTTGAAAAAATGAATCATAGTTTCATGTTCACAGCATGACACCTGAAAGATGACATATTAACCAAGACCCAGAGTGTTTGATTTCTTTAGCTTCAGTCATCTCAATCTGGACAAGAAACTTGGAGCTGGGAAAGTACTCAGAATTTCTACTCATATTCTCAAGGGTAAAAATAATAATCTATACTGTCTGGTTTTCTAATCCATCACATTGATATCAGGACATCCGCAATGCCACATGCAACAACCCTGTTTTCATGCAAAGGAATGTCATATCTTGAAGGAGGACATGTTTAACAGTGGACAGCACTGTAGGTTTCATGTTAAGAAATGTGTTTAAAACTACTTTCTGTCATTGAATTTTTTTTTTAATTAAATTATATTTTTTATTGCAATATTTTACCAAAAATGTCCTGGGTGTTAATACAAATTACTTTAAATATATATATTTTTTGTGTGTGAATACACACTGTTGTACTATTGATATATGTTAAAAAATGTGAGGCTATATACACAGCAGTGTATTTTCCCTTCAGTGAAGTACCTTTGTGAAATGGATCTTAAGGTTTTTGGTTTTGGTTTTGGTTTGGTTTTCTCACAAGCTAATATCATTAAGCACTTTCATTAGGACATGCAGAGGGCAAGTTCCTTGAATTTTGCTGATGGTGAGTCAGGCAGATATGGTGAAAGTCACATCTAACATAAACATATTACTATTTACAACATTGTAAAAGACAAACCTTCAGGTTTATATGCAGAAATAGAGACCAGATGTAAAATCATGTTTGCCTAATCTGTCATCTATTTGTCCCCATGAAAAGTTGTGGATTTTTGGTTTGTTTTTAACATTTTGATTCCAAGCTCTTTTGAAGGGGTATGTGGGTTTTTTTTGGTAAATATTGTAAATTAAATGCTACACGTGACTCACTGTAACTGGAAAAATACCTGAAAAACTGTGTTACTTTTCAAGGAAAATATTGTGTTTTCTAGGAAGTTAAATCCATTCCATAAATGCTGATGAATAGAGAAATATAATGCAATATATAGGCGGCCTTTGGTAGATCGAGATGGTTGTACTCTAAGGCTTTTAATATAATAAATATCGTAACACTGTTTTGAAATGTTTTGCAGAATTTTGTAACTAAGAGAGAAATAATCCAGGACTCAAGGAAGACAGAAAACTTCTTGTAGTACAAGAGTGTGATGCCTCAGAGCTTTTTGGATATTTTAATTTTCATAAGAAAGGCAATTATTATAAGTGAATGTTAAAAATTTCAGTTAAAAAGTATTTTGTTTCCACTGATTAAAAAAAAAGGAATCGCAGAAGTCTATGTTGAGACTTATATATTAAAAAGTGTCCTTTAAGTTTTTAATACAAAATCATCTCTGTTTAACAGAAAATTTAAAAAGTCTCAGAAACTTCTAGCTGATCAACAGTAAGTACTGGTCATCAGTAAAAATCAGCTCTTGCTAATATTTTTTTATGCAAGAGAACTTGGGGTCTGGCAATAACAGTGCAGCTCAGAAACCACTTTGTGATGACAGCTGGCAAACACCTTCTTTCTTAGTGTCAGTCCCAGTGATACACTTGGAACATATGCTGGAAGATGAAAAAAATACTGTGTGGACGGCTCAGAAAACTCCCAGTTTGTAATTTATTTTTCAAGATGAATTCAATTTGTTTGCTACATCAAAAAATCACCAAAAAGAATAGCATGAAAGACAAAAGAACTGGCCAACAACTGCAGTTTGGAAACAGTGTAATTCCTCTGTGTGTTGCTCTGAAAATTGTTCTTTTAAGTGTAACAGTCTTGTATCAGCAGTCTCTAAAAGGTCACTGTAAAGTTTTGGAGACAAATTATTCTAAATGACACAGTTCAAAAGAGAATGAACTATGCCAGTGAGTTGGTGAGGTGTTATCAAGCAGGCCCAGAAGACTGAAAATTATCTGTCGTACAATCATGGGTAAAATCCCCCTAAAGTAACTCTCATGATATGATGGGCATTTTTGTTTTGTTTTGTTTTCCTTTGCAGCTTATTACCATTCTCATTCTTCTATAAAGCCAGGTGGAAATTTTGTAAACATTGATATGCATTAGAGTTTTCCAAAGTTATTCCTGTCACACAACTATCACATCACAAGGAAAGTATGTAGTTGATAAATGGAATAATTTCTGTGTTGTCCATCCCTCACATGTCCTGTGGGCCTGCACCTAGGTAATCAGAGGATTTCCTGTGCTTACCACCTTTGTCCAGAAATATATCTTTTTGGAGCACTGTGGCTTGTCTTTCAAGATCTGTGTTAGCTGTTGTGTGATTCTAAGATATAGTCTTTTTATTTATTTTAATCCAAACTTCATGCATATATGTATATAAAAAAATAAATATGATTAATTATAAAATACTCTTTGTAGATGTGTTTCAAAGTTTAGAATTCCCAAAGAAAACAATATTCCCAACAGCATTTTCCTCATTTAAAATTATTCATATGCGTTCCCCAGAGAACTGGGAAAGCAGATAGCAGAGGCTTTTTATATACAGCGTATAATTGACAAAATCAGGTTCCCAGCATACAGATAAAAAGGTGCCCCATTTCTGCTGGATCCACTTTTTCAAAACGTGCGATATGTTCTTTGATTCACTCACTGAGGGCAATGCCTTGGGAAGAGACAGGATAATTTTGGGGAGGGAAGAGACTGGTATTTCAGGAAAAGTGATTACTTGGTATCCAGAGATCATCCAGGAACCAAGTAAAAGGAGTATGTGTGTGGTCTGAGGTCAGCTGTCCCCATTGTTCAGTCTAGTCTGCCTCTCAATAATGAACTAGTCATTCTGCAAGCTCTGCCCTCTTAACAGAGCCAAGAATAGAGGATGCTTATTTTAAACAAGTAGCCAACTGTTATTCACATTTGGCCCTACTGAATTTCAGGGATGTCAAACTATTCTTCTGAAAATGCTATTTTTTCTTACCTGTTCTGCCCTCTGAGGGACAGGGAAGCTAGGGTCTTCCCTCACATTAGGAAGGATGAGTCCTTTGTTGGAAAATGTTTATAGAAATGTTGGCAGGTCCAGGTATGCAAACTGGAGAAAGGTTCAGACTGTGGAGTCTGGCATGCATGATTCTGTAGCTATCAACATCTAGTTTTGCCTCTGAAGAGACAACCACTATACCTGGGGCTGAATTAGGCTATGCTTAGGTTATTTTAAGTTTCAAAAGGGATATTCCTAAACTTTTATTCTTCTAACACTGTGTTTGTTGCTTTGGAGAAACAGTGAGGTGTGAGTAAAACTATTTAACAGTTTCTGTCAAAAAAATCGGAACCCCAATGGCTATTTGACATCAGTAGTTCAGGGATTTTTTTTTTTTAAATTATTTTTCTGGAAAATTTTTCAAGACCAGACATTATTGCTATTTGATAAATGTTTTCCTTCCTTAAACAGAACTCTGAAGGGACTAGGTTCAATTTTGAGCATTACCTCAGATAGTTTTCATAAATACATTTTGGGAGATGGTGGTTGGTCTGGTTTTGCTGGAAAATACTGTTTCGTTTTTGTGAAATTTTATTCTAAATTATTATTTGAATTGAAACTTGTTAAGATCCTTGAACACCTAGAAGCCTTGCAGAACCAGAGAAGATAGCACACCTCTGTGTTTAATAGTCCTGGCAGACTTTTCTTCTTGGTATACTTTTAATTGTTCTTTTATCCCTTTTATTCTTTCTGGTTGCAGAATTTCCTGTAGAAATAGGCTCCATATTCTGATTACATGTTAAAAGAGAAAGTATTCCTTCTATTAACTTTAAACAGGCCATAATAATTTCATGTTCTTCAGAAAAAGAAATAATTATAATTGTTACCTATTCATTCTCTTCATGTCATTTGTGGTATGCTTTAATTTTTTAATATCCTAACTTATTTTTTTCTGAATTAGTAGAGTCCTAATCTTCAGTAGGTCTGGTACACAGCCGATCAGTGGTGTCATTCCTGTTTTTCTTGGAGAGAAAAAATGCCACAGTGAAGTTTTTTAACAAGATCCTTGTGTTGTTCTGGTCTTTGTTAAACTTGAAGCTGGGATTAGAAAGAACTCATCTGATTTCAAGTGCTTTGATGCGACCTAAGAGCAAGGATATTCTTGTGTGTACTTTTCTCTTACCTTTTAAGTTTTAATGAATTAGTGGAGGAGAATATTTGTGGTAGTCCAAGAAGAGTGCAAGTCTGATTCATGCACACCTGTCTGAACAGTGAGGGAGCTGTCACCTTCTGCAGTCACAGCAATTTTCCACTCACCTTCAAGGGAATCCTGATAATGACCAAATTGCAACAATCTAGTCTGTGGTGAGTGTACATAAGGAAGTGTAGGTTTATATCAGATATTTTATGTCCGATTCTGCTTAGTTTTAGAATGATGTTTGATCAAAGGTACGCAAAAGGAGGGGGGAGATCAGTATCACAGAACAACGAGAACCTTGAGGAGCTCTCCCAGTGTTTCAGTTTCACTGTACCCACCCTCCAGTCACACCTCCCTGCCGTGCTGTTCCCCCTAACACTTGACATTAAGTAGACTGCAAGAGCCAATAAGAGCTGGCTGATGAGCAGTAGGTTTCTACGGCAAAAACAACTGCAAAAAGGAAAAGAGATGAGACCTGGCAAACACAGATTTCACTATTAGTACTCTGAAGCCTGCTTCAGAGTAGAATTTCTGCTTGTTTTAAAGTGAAAAAAAAATAGTGTCTTTTTTTTATCATAGTTGCAACTCTGTAGTGAAAAGGCTTGGAAGTTAAGAAAGCTGGAGAAGTGCTTGTTCTTATCAGGTGTTTTTTATAAACTGTGTCACTAGAGATGTTATTCTGTAGGTGTATGCTATTCAGTATCATCATAGCTGATATTGATATTATGGTTCCCAGGTTCAACAGGGCAAGAATTCACTGTATTTTCTGCTATACACTTTCAGTGAAATAGAAATGTCATTTCAAATATTTATTTTGTAGAGTTAGATATTCTTTAATAAATAATACATGAATTATCATGTATTCAGGTCTTCTTTTTCACTCATTTGGGGGGGAGCAGAAGAAAAAGAAGGAAGAAAAGTAGGGAGAACACTAATAAGGTGAAAGTTGGATGATTGTTTTTATTTTACTTGCGGGGAGGGTGGAATGGAGAACTTCATTTAAATTAGCATTTTCTATCTTCAGATTTAGTTTTTGTTCTGGACAGACCTTTTGTCTAGTTCTACAGTGGTGAAATGGATCTAGTTCATATCTCCTTACTTGACCACAATGGTCATTAGGCAGAGAGAAAAACATATCTGCCTAAGAACTCTGACTGGCTAAAGTGGTAAAAGATTGAGCCCATGGACTGCCTAAACTTTTTGTCCTGGAGTTGTGGCTGTTTGTATGTTTGTATTTAATTTCTGCAGCCCACACAGCAGACTGGACAAACAAAAGAAGGATAAGTAGATCTGCAAAAATGCCACTGTCTAATGAAAAATACTGTAGGTCTGCCCTCTTCTGGGCAATAGGGTTCCAGAGCCTGCTGTGACAGAGGGTTTTTGGTTTCGCTCATCCTCTTTTCGATCCAGCTGTGTAGGATTTGTAGGCCTGTGAGCTGAGACAGCTCACCCTGTCTGTCCTTCCTGCTACCTCAAACTGTGAGACTGTCCTTCTCAAATCTATTAGAAATTAACAGAAGTCAGGAATTAGAGATATGAGGTCATCAGCTTGCTGGGAAAAGATAAGCTCTGCCCTCCTTCATTGTGAGCTCCTGTGGAACTTGGAGTGCTCCTCAGGAAATGCTTAAGGTATGGCTAACACAAATCCCAATCTCTCCATGTGTTGCATGCCCTGCCCAGTCTTGAATGTCATAATACAATATCTTCTCACAGGTAACATAAATATCTGTGTTAAGCCTGGATCAGTATAAAAGGATCATAGGGAAGAAGAAAATCCAAAGAAGGAAATCTCAACTTAAAGTCTTAGCATAAGGAAATAATCTCTCTAATTATGATGTGCAGTTTTAGAAGGCTCATTTTGCATCCTGAAACCCAGGAGCATTTGCTTAGAGCCAATAAAAGTTAACTCTTCCTGTCTCTTCTATGGGTGGAGTGAACATGAAAGCATTTAATTGTCTAGTTATTTTGAGATCTTCTATTCTGTCGCTCGACACATTATGATTCTCAGTTGCAACCAATTTAAATCCTCGGTGGTTTTACAAACATAAAGGTGGGGGGGTTTTGTGAATATTCCCTGCTTGAGACCACCAGGTACTGGGTCCACCTGGACCCAGTCACATTTGCATGGCTCTGCAGTAGATTCAGGGTGCAGCTCGTGCTGTGAAATGGCCTTGTTGGCCTGCCTGGATTTGCTTGAAGGGACATTGTTTGGGACCCAATTGCTGGATTATCCTAGTGTCTGTGAGGGATGTTTGCCATTCCACATCATGGTCTGACATCTTGTTATAATCTACCTTACTTCTGCATGTGTTGCAAAGACTTGGCAGTTTTCTTCTCACTCACAGTGTCTGTGTATCAAATCTCTGACTACGGATAAGAATGTCTGGAACTAAGAACATTCGCACCCCTCATTTTGTCTCTGTGAAGCTCAGTTTTCACGGCTGCTTTCCAAAAAGAACATTTGCATATTTCATCTATTGTTTGTAAACAGATTATAAGGCACTCGTTTGTGTGCTAAATCACAGCAAACTGTGCTTTGCGAATTTGATTCGCATCTCCCCTTCATTCTAACCTGGCTTAACTCCATTGATTTCAGTGGAATTACTGCTGATTTATGCTGTGAAAGTGAGGGGAGAATCCAATGAGAAAATTTCCCTTTTGCACATGAGCATGCCAAAAGAAGTCTTGATTTACCATTGTGAATCTCTTCCAGTGTAATGCTGGCTTAATTTCTTTTGAATTACTTCACTGGAATGTTACTGCAGTGAATCAAGCCCAGAATTCATATAATTATCTTTTTGTCTTTCTCCTATTTTTTTTTCCTCCATGTGTATTACCTCACATTAAGACTGAATTTACTGTCTGCTTTGCAGGTGGCTTGCACATGACTCTGTAAGGAAGTGCATTTTTTAAAATCAAAAGATCAGTTCAATGGAAAATGGTTACAACAAATCTTTGTTTCTGGTTATGTCACCCTATCAAAATAACCTGTAATTTCTCTCCAGTCTTTTTACAGTAGTATCTCAGTGTGCACTATAATTACGGAACCCTTTTACTGTAACATAGTTTTAGTAATGATATGAAAATGCTGCTTTGCCTGTCCTTTTATCTTGAGAAGGATATATATAACACAATATAGTTAAACATGTGATAACTTCTTACTCATGCATAGCTGTATTGAGCCCTAACTAAACAAATCTTAATTTTCAGGAGTCTTTTTCTGGTTCTTGTGCCTTTAGATATTTGTTGCAAATCTAGTCTGGAAGTGAATATACCCATGAATTTAAAAATAAAATGTAATACAAATTAGTCCATCTTTTTAAAATTCAAGTAAAGTATATGTAAAAAATTATTAATGCCTTACAAAAATGACCCTGAGATAAGCTCAGTTGGTTAGAGCATGGTGCTAATAACACCAAGGTTGTGGATTTGATCCATATGGGCCATTCACTTGATGATCCCTGTGGGTCCCTTCCAACTCAGTGAAAAATAACTATAAGAACCTGGCAAGAGTAACCAAAAGATTCATGTTGCTAATATTTGGCAGAATGGAGAATTTTCTATTTGTATAAACAAATTATACAGTTTTGTATCATGCTGTTTGCACTTACTGTAGGCAACTTACAAAAATAATATTGACGAGGAAAATCTCTGCTATGCACACTTGGCAAACCCACAGGACTTACACACCTAAATTACTGAAGTGCTTTGAAACAGTTCTCCATCTCTGCCATACAACCTATATAGAAAGTGTAAGATTAAAATCAGCTTGTGGTTGTGTTTCTGCAGCTGACTTAGGTGGAAAGCAGACAGTCTCATGTAAAAGATTCCCTCCATTTGTCCTCTCCTAAGAGAGTCCTTGTGAAGAGGGTAGGAAAATGCTGGCTGGGAAGCAGTAACGATGCATGGTTTCAAAGCACTACAACTGTAGTCAGCAGGATGTGGGGCAAAATGTGGCTCCACACATCTATTGCTGTGTGTGATGTGACTCTTGAGGGACAGTTACCTGGATCTATGATTTAAGCATTCACAAACTATGTCTAGGTCCCTTCTTCCTTAGACAGGGAACTAGTTGAAGCATAAGAAGTTAAAATGAGACCTTATTAACTTGGTCATTACTGCACATACTCTAATGATTATAAGAAAATCTGGAAGCAGAGAAAGACTAAGAGTACATTCACACACAGAAAAAAGAGTTAACCTCAATCTTTCACAAAAAAACCATCAAGGTATCTGATCCATAGTATGCCAATGTTACATTATTACAATGAAAAGTAATTAAACTAGAGCGATTTGAAAATAATAGCAAAAGTTCTGCCCAAACTCCACTTAGTGAGTAACTAATGACAATTATTGCCACTTCTTAGTCAAGCTCCACACATCAGAGCTATTGAAAAACGATTTCCTTGCAGCCCACTGTAAGGACAATTCTAACCCCTCCAAACATGTTTCACAGGAGATGGCAATGTGAACATCTTTAATTTATGTTTTGAATCTATAATTTCATATGCTAAGTAGGGAGAATAAAGATATATTTGAAATGTTAAATGCTTTTAAACATTTCTTAATTTAACATGTCAACAGTATTTTGAATACTGCATCACATTTTCAAAGGAGCACTAATGTGGTTTGTTGAGTTACACCCAACTTTGTACATTAATATTTTCTCTCTCATGCACTCATAAACACATCTGAATTTGAACATGCAAACCATGTTTATACAGAAATGTGGATGGAGGGATGGATGGATGGATGGATGGATATCTGGCTCCCTTAGTGGTTTGTATAAATAATATGTTTGTAAAAGGAGTGGAGGAACAAATTAAAATGAAGACTCAATTGTTCCTAAAGACAATAAACACTTTCTGGTAGACTTACAGTATCAGTTGCCACATGCTGTTAACTGTATGTGTCCAATGACTGGAAAAAAACAAACCAAACCAAAACAAACAAAACAATATAGGAAGAGAAGTAACATCTTGGTAAAATTTAGTAAAGTCTGCGTTGTCTTTTGGTTCATTCCTGGAAGGTGCGGGGCAATGCTGTTAAATTTCTGTCTGCTTCAGGACATCATCTGTCACATTATAGGACTGGACCATCAGTGCATACAGGGGATAAGCAAGAAGCAGTCCAAGTGAAATGAAATTGGTCTAATGCCAGTTTTGCAATGATTGAAAGGAATGAGCCACAGTGCAAATACAAAATCAAATGGTGGGAGCTGCCATGGGACAACCCGGAAAGCTGGAAGGTCAACTTATTTACTCCCTCTTTACAAGCAGAACTAATGGTATAGATACAGAGCAGGCTGTTTGTTTAACATAGTCACTTTCTGTTTGATGTATTTACCAGCAGGAATATCAAATTATGCTGTCCTCTAAAGTGTTCACTGTACCCCTTGTGCTCTCTCTGTTCCAAGACCAGTTGTAATTAATCAGGCCGATAAATGTAAGCATCTTTTCTCACAGCATTTAAGGTTTTCCTGAGTATTTTACAAAGGAGAACAAAGGATGTAGCAATGAATATGAAACAAATGACACACAGCACAGTAAATAAGCAATGGTTACAGTAGGGTATTCACACCACCAACCTCAGTCACCTACTAAGTCAGATGGTGAGAAGTCCCATGCTCTTTAGGTAGTTGGTGAGGAGGGAGAGCTCTGCTTTAGGGCAATTCCCTATATTAGGCAAATAGGGAAACAAAGAAAGTCTCCCCATCTACTCTATCGCTTGTTCTAGATAATTTGATTTGAGTATTATGAATGCTCCCTATAAAGTAGTAATAGGTCTACTGCTGTAATGACTGGAACAGGCATCACAGTACCACATCCAATTGTTTTTCTTCTAAATTGTGGGAGAAACACTTTTGAGTTTAGAGAGTTGTTCTAGCTGGAGGAGAAAACTGGGAAAAATCTCCCTGCCAGTGCTGTGGTGGATTCAAAAAGGCTGGGGAAACACAAGAAATCCTCAAAATGTTTGTGAACAATGTTTCTATGTGGAAGAGAAGATATATCTACAGGAAGCCATTGGTGTTATAAACCAGAGCTTTGTGATAACCCTAAGAGCCCAGGCTTTATACCACAAAGCTAAAATATCTCTGCAACTTGGGTCATTAGTTTATATTAAATTGAAACAGAAGGAGCCAATTCTACATTGGACCAGAAGGAGAAATGTTATGTTTGCCTATTACATACTGTCTCCATCAGACTGGCAGTAACATTCTGACACAATGCAAGGGAAAGGAAGGGGTAACAGCTCTGGATTTGGGAAGTAAAAAGGGCAAGACTGTTAGAATAGAGGTATTTCTCTTGAAACATGACTGAGGGAATTTTCTCCAGCACTCATACAAGATCATCTAAGAGTAGATGTGTAAAAAGAGTGGAGAAACTGCAGAGGGTGTTATGTAGAAAGGAGAGTCTAGTTTGAGGATGCAGTAGAAATTATGTAAGAAGAAACTACAGATCTCATTGTTTATAACTAATGTTGGGAACAACCTAGTGTGAATCTATGTGACTGCCTATTTCTGCCAACCCTGCTTTCCATTCAGGCTACAATACTGGCCAATGCTTTAATGGCACAATCTGGCCCAAGGTGGGCATTGATTCAAAACAGCCGACTCAGAAATGAAATGCATGGAAAGGGAAAAAGAAAACAAAACTCCATGTGAAAGGAAAAAGATCTAAACAACTGATGGTCTTTCTGATCCCTGAATAGATGCCAGTTGTCCTGAGGCGGTGAAGTAGCCAACAGATAATTCCAAACTTTGAAAAGCGTCCATATCACCACTCAGTCAGGCAAGGGAAAAAGATGCAGCATATTAAAAAAAAAGAGAGGAGGGTAAAAAAAATACCCCAGCTCTGTGTCAATAGCCATTATAAAAATGTCTCTTAAAATAAAATGGATCTCAGGATGGATTTCCACTCAGTCTGCCAAAACCACATTTACCCACCAGGTCTGTTCCCCGATCAGGCCAAGTTTACCAACCCACAGCAATCCTCATGACCCGAAAAAGCCAAGAGGGATAACTAATGAAATTGCACTTTTGTGAACTATGGCTGCAAGCGTGGGGGGCAAAGGAATAAGTGGGAGATTCAAACAGTGCGGGGGAAAGAGGCACAATCATCCACATTCACAGGGGAAACAAGCAAGCTTTCCAGATCAACTGGCTCCTTCCTGATGAGAGCAGGACACAAGCCAGACATGTCACTCTCGCTTTCTGCCTCTTTTATCTCTCGCCACAACTAGGGACTGCAGAGAGGAGATTGCTCTGGCTGGAAGCGAGGGGACACAGGTGGTACCAGCAGCTGCAAGCTCTTTAGCTCTCGTTGGCTCCACTTATTAGAACATGCATTGTATGTTTAATACATTGCTTCTCGTTGTGTGGGAGCAAGAGTTGGAGGCTGGTGGTGCTGCACCACGGTCTCCTGTATTGCTGTGGAGGGAAGGCAAGGTGGAGGCTGCTCCTACTTAGAGATAATTAGAAGCTAGGGCTCCTGAAGAGAATTTGGTAACTCCACAAGAAAACCAGCTGTTCTTGATTACAATGATATATTAGTCACTCGAAGGTAGCTGTGCCAGTCAGCATTTTACAAACAGCAAATAAATGCAGAGATATTTTCAAGGCATAGAACTTTGTCCTCACAAAGTTCTATGCACAGCTTACCTCTGAGATGGTCTGATTTGTTTGTTTATTTGTTTTTAAATTTCTGGCTATAAAGAACAAAGGGTTTGGGGAGGTCTGAGTCAGGTATCTTCCTTTTATTTGCATTTTTACGTCTAGGGATCACCATACTTTTAGTTTTGCCAAACTCACTCTGTGTGTGTTAATGCTGTTCACCTATAACACATATGGGGGAGGTTCTACCAGGAACAGTATGATTTGATTCAGTTTCAGTTATCACATGCTCTGATTATTAAATAAAATTTTATGAACAGCTACTGACACCTGTGGGAAACTGCTTTTCATGGTGTTTATTTATGGAAATATTATGTAGAAAATACTGTTAGCTCCTTATAATCTTAAAATCCAGTGGATCCTGATCTGTTAATTTTTTCAAGGTTTTAAAATAAAAATCTGGGTTACTGCAGGTGCAGAACTTTGGAGCATGCAATTATTGGAATGTGTTTTCAGAGAAAATAATAATAAAGTCTGGGAAAAAATGGAGAGAAGGAGGCAAACATACAGCACAGGTTTATCAGCATAGATGATTACCTGTAGTGAGTTTCTGTGGCTGGGTTTTGGAAATGGGGGTGGGGGGTGGAAAGGGGGTGCTACAGGTGTGGCTTCCACCAAAAGCTGCTAAAAGCTTCTTCTGTCCTGTGGAGCCAATGCCAGCCAGCTCCAGGATGAACTTCCAGCCACTGGCCAAACCAATCAGGAGTGATAAAAATGTCTCCATGATAACATATTTAAGAACAGAAGGTATGGCACGGAAAGAATTCCAGCCAGGGAGGAGCAGAGTGGGAACATGGGAACAAGGTAGACCCCAAGATCAGTGCAGAAGGAGGGGCAGAGGTTCTCCAGGCACCAGAGATGAGGTCCCTGCAGACTGTGGTGCAGACCACAGTGGGGCAGCTGTGCCCCTGCAGCCCATGGGGGACCATGAGGGTGCATAGAACCACCTGCAGCCCATGGAGGAGCCCATGCTGGAGCAGGTGGATGCATGAAGGAGGCTGTGACCCTGTGGGAGGCAAAGATGGAGCAGGGTCCTGCTGGAGACCTGCAGCCTGTGGAGAGGGAAGCCCAGGCTGGAGCAGGTTTTTCCCAGGTAGGACTTGTGGCCCTGTGGGGGACCCACATCAGTACAGCTCATTTGTGAAGGACTGCAGCCCATGGAGGAGTGACCCATGGGACAGCAGTTTGGGAAGAACTGTTACTCAAGGATGGATTCATGCCAGAGAGGTCTGTGAAGGACTGTCTCCCATGGGAGGGACCCCACAGGAGCAGGGGAAGGACCTGCTCCCTGAGCAGTGGCAGAAACAACTGACTGTAACCCCCATTAACTGTCTCCCTGCACTGCTGGGTGGGAGGAGGGAGGACATGGAAGGAAGGGGGGGTCAGGGGAAGGTGTTTTTAAGATTATTTTATTTCTCACTCTTTGGCTCTTATCCTGTTAGTAATAAATTTAAGTAATATCCCTACTCTGAGTCTGTTTTACCTGTGAAGATAATCAGTAAATGACCTCTCCCAGCTGTTATCTCAGTTCATGAATCCTTAGCTGTTTTTTTTGTCTCTCCTCTGTTCAGTTGAAGAGGGAGGGTGAGAGAGTGGCTTTAGTGGGTATCTGACATCTGGTTAGGGTCAACCCACTACAGTTACCACACTATGTTTTGGTAAGATTTTCTTAGGCAAATGAAATGCAGAAGGTTTTACCTGAATAGACTTGCATGGAGCATTGATATCACAGGGGTGGAAAAATCTGAGGTATAAAGAGAGAACTTGGTCAAGAAATTTGAAGTAGGGCAGCATATGACAATACCTTGTGCTGAAAGAATAGGTACTGCAGTTAGACGTCCCTGCAGGCTCAGTCTTAGGACAGGTTTTACTTAGTCCTTTTATGACCAACCATGTCACATAAAGCAGGAGAGAGCTAATGAAACTTGTTGAAGTTTTCTTAACCTTGGGAAACCTTGTCAAGGCTGAGGAGGTATGTAGGATACATACCAGAAAGGCAGTATGGATGGGAGTCTTAATGGAGAGAGAATACTGCACAGGATATGAGCAGTAGCATGAAGTCCTTGGTCAATCACCCAGGAAGCAACAACAATTTCAGATGCTTTTTGTTAGAGCTCCTCACATAGAAATAACAAAGAATGGAAAGGGTTGGGTGTATAATCAGTCAATCACATTGATGGCTAAGACCCATCAGGCTGATCCTGGCAAACATAGGCCCAGGATGTATTGACAGCGGAATATAATCCAGAATTCTCAGCAGAAAATCCATAGCTATGTCAAATAGTTGAAAATAATTCTGATCTACAGAAACATGTTAAGCTTTGCTGACAAGATGAAATAGCCGTCAAGTTTCTGAAATACTTTAAAATAGGTACTCAAGTACCTGTCGAAAAAATCGAGAACAATTTATTTGGCTCAATCTCCAGATAGCCAGATTATACCTATACTTTTGCTGTTCTGTTAAACCTAAATATAACCTTAAACATGTCTTCATTCCTATTGCATAATGACTATGATTTCCCCCTAGACTTCTTTCCCATTCCCCAGGCTCTTTGTCAAATGCAGTCAAACTCTTGATGGTGACCAGGAGAGTTTTTGCAGTACGACAGCACTTAACTGTCATGTAAACAGGAAAACACACATCCCATGAGCTTCTTTAGTCTCCCATACCTCCCACTCCCAATAAAACGGCTTATTTTATTTTTGAAAGCAATGTGCAATCGGGTAATCCACTGCAGCACAGTTAACAGTCCTGAGATCTAATGTGTGTCTTTCTCTAGGAAAACAGTATTCAAAAACTTACAGTTTACACGAAACAGTCACTACCGTGATCCACTTCTACTACATTGTGTTATCTTCTGCAAAGTATTTTTCTAGTTCATTAAACTGAAGTATACTAAAATGTATGCTGTCAGATTAATGTACTTTAAGTCCAGTGGAAACCAAAACACACCCATATAAGTTGCACCCAGTTCCTCTGACTCGCTACTAGGTTTTGTTTGTGGGTTTTTGTTTGTTTAGTTCTGTTACCATACTGACCTAGAAGGCAAAAAAATCTCATTTACTAACCAGTTTTTACATTGTTTCTGTTAGCCCTTCCCACACATGAGACTACAGTAGGAAAAAAACAAAGGAGGCATGAAGTACTTTAACTTCTTACCCAATGTCAGTAGATCATACAGTCTCTAGAACCAAGCTTTCCATATGCAGATTAACATTTCCTGAGACATTAAGTCAAGTAATTCTGAGCACAGCTTGATTACTAGATGTAATCAAGGCCAGGCTTGCTGTTTTGGACCAGTTTTTTCCAGCCAGAGTAAGCACTGTTATTACCAAGTCTTGCTTTTCCTGGTTTTCATCTTGTTTACAGGCTAGAAAAACAGAAATGTCTTAAGTAACTGAGGGAAAACTAAGCTAAGTAGAAACTTGTCACGGATTTGGCCTCATTTCACTCACACCCTTTCCCAATATTGCAAATAGACTCCTGAGAGCAAGCATCAATGCCATGAAAATCTAACTGGAAAAGTAATAAACAGAAGCCTATTTGGATGGTTTTCTTGCTGCTTATAACCCAGGAGACATAGGAAATGAGGAAAAAATAAAAGTAAAATCATGCATTTTCTCGTTGCCCCTGATATTCATATTTCCTGTCACATATGTCAGTCTTTAGAGAAACATTATCTGGTATCTGTCTGAAACTTCTCTGCATTTCCCTGTGTCCTATTCCTGTGCTATTTTATTCCTATGGAAGATAAAAAATTAACAGTCTGTAGATCAAGTAATTACAATCATGAGGCCACAGGTTGATAGGGCCTATGGAGAAATGTCTACCTTTAAAAATGTAAGTATAATTACTACATTATGCCTTGGAATAAATGGGAGAGAGGGGGAGCTGTGGACTTCTGTCATGGCTATTGAATCAAAATGAGGAGGAAAGGAGACATCGCTGGTTAGGACAGAAATTAGGCAAAAAGACAGGTTTAAAATAACTATGGGCCGGATCCTTGAACAGATTTATTCATTACCTACCTCCTTTAAATATTACTGCTGGTATTTCTGTTCTGCAGAGTTTTGCAAGATGTGCCAGGCTAACTGATTTTGCATCTCCATGTCCCATTCCCAGTTAAGAAGCACATTATCTGTGCTGCTAGTGTAACAGTGCAGATACAAAGAAGTTAACACCAGGAGGAAAGCTTGTCTCTCCCACCCCCTTACTTCAGAGCTGGCTGGAACCACTCCAGGTCTGAGAAAGAAGCTTACATTTGATCCCCAGAAGTCACTTGCGCAAAGACAGAATAGTTGATTTTCTTTTCTCTGTAGATGTAGTTGTCCATTCTAACTTCCTTTATGTACATGAAGATCTAATTCTTCTGTTTTCTCTAGGAAGGGATAGAGAATATTTTCCATGAAGGTAGTCCGTTGGGAAATCAACACTTGCTTTGTTCTCCAGCTGGGGGGGACTTCCTGGAATGTTACTTAAGCCCAATACATGACTGTGCTAGAGATATATATGTCCCTAATTTTTAAATATCCTTAATATTTACATATGTATGTGTAAAATGCATACAGAAGTTTCCTCGCTATAGATGCTGTTGCAGTTGGGAACTTTCTAAAACACAGTTGACAATTTGTTGCCATATTTTCAGGCTTCAAATGACCCCTTTGGTAATCTGCATCTTTCAACCTCACTTGAAAATGACTCCTTTGACACTTCCAGCCTTGGCTGCCTGCTCAGAAGCAAGGAAGACCAAGCAGAATGGGGAGAAGGGAGTCAGTGGTGCAAGAGGACAAAAGGGAAAACCTGGAATAAATGCCCATAGACATGAGTGCAACTTGAGCTTCTCTAAATCATGGCAGGAAGACAGTTATCCTATGGGTTATAAGTATAAAAGTACCATGATTTGGGAAATACAGTTATGCCAGCTACTGGAAGTAGGGAAGAGAATTTGCATGATGTCTTACTAGAAATACTTTCTGCTGCTATTAATTTTATTGCTTCTTTTCCCTTTCTTCTGACTTGTTGTGTAACTATAGACAAGGCTTAGAACATGCCAAGGCCTCTGTTTACTCATTAGTGAAGTGGGTATAGTAATATTACCTACCTTGGAGGTTAAATGATTGAGGCTTAATTAATGCTTTCTTCTATAATCTCTGTTGAAAGATACTACACTATTGCAATACTCCTAATGTATTATTACAGGTTTTATTTTTTATTATACCCTTTTCTTACTATGCCTTTAGACTTGGTTCTCATTACACTCTCTCATTATTTATTTCACAAAAGCAACTTGAGAACTCTTTCAAAATGGGAGAAGAGAAAGACATGTAGTAATAGAGAGGCAATAGCATTATAGTAGAAATACCTGGGGTGAATTCCAGCCAGATATGAAGCCTTTCAAGGTGGAGCTCATGTGGGATGTAAGTAGTACATAGCTTCTAGAGATGAGGAAGGACTTGTCTCACTGTGCTGCCTGTTTGTGCAGACACAAGACCACAGAGTGTGCCATAAATTAAAACCTCAACTTTGTCTTGGCTGTAAATGCTCAAAACGAAAGTTTGTCTTTGGATACTCCCAAAAATCCCAAGCCACTGAAGTTCCCAGTCAGTATTTTGAGACCTGCACTCATTTTCATCTTCATTAATTGGGATAGAGTGCAGAGCAACGAAGAAATTTATGAAACATTTTCAGGAGAAAACAAAGGATGTAGTAAGTGGTTGGACTTTCTTTATGGCTGGATGAAATTTTGGATCAGCTTGAGTTTAAGGGACAAATACTGGGCATTTCTTTCAAAATCTGAAAAAGGGGATGGGCTTCGTGGCATATGATCATTTTCTTTCCTGATGGGACTGGAGGCTTACTATGCTGGATCAGCTAAATCTGGGCTTGACCAAGCACTTCATTGCCAGAAGCCCTGTTCCTAGCAGAATTGCATACCTTTGTTTCTGCCCTTAGGAGAAAAGGTCCCTTGCTCCAGCAGGTGTGGAACTATGGGCTAAGTGTGGTAAATGCTGGTGGATGCTAGTGAGAGAGTTACCTCCTGCAACTTTGTTTAAGGACACAAGTGTCCAGAAGTCTCATTATTCACCCCACAGCTGTTCTTGAGCAGAGGAGTGCTCTGGCCTCCCTGGCACCTGCAGGACAGCAGACTGTAAGTTAGAGAAAGTTTGCAACCAGAAGGATCTATTACAAAACGAGAAAGTGATGCGGGAAGTGAAATCCTTCTTGCTCTATTTGGATTAATAAAATTAAATAATTGCTTAAAACTAAATGTGAAGGAACATTATTATTCTATTACGAGTATTAATATTTATATATTCTACAAGGTAACTCTGTCTTAGAAATCAGATAGCTTGGATTGGATGGAAGATTTTGCTCTTTAATTTCCAAGTAGGTTTGAAAGAAATTCAGCTTCTGGATTTTGGACAGTATTCTGTCACTAGCAGGAGCAAGTTAAATTAAAGGGGTGTCTCTTTTTCCAGACTTTTGATTTCTGGAATATTTTTGAAAACTCTTCTCAACTACTGATGATGTGTGAGTCAAAATTATAGTATGATTTTCAGTCCTCAATTGAGTTTGCATTGTGCAAACACCTTTCTTTGAACTGTGAATTGTGCAAATTTCATGTGAAAGTAACTGAGAGGAAATAAACAGAGAACCCCAAGTGTAATTTTTTCCAGACACTTATCAGAATATAAATTATCTTAGATATTTCCAGAAACTAGAAATGCATTGCTGCCATTTCTCTCATTATATACCACAGCAATACCCCCTTACTCTTCGACAATTAACTTAATATTTTGTTTCTGGTAATTATTTCATGGCTAAGGCCCTGATCTGAGACATGGGAGATCTATGTCAAATTTCTGGCCCTGACACAGACTCCTGTGTGACCTGGGGCAAATCAATAAATAGTTCTGTGATTTCTTTCCCTCACTGTAAAATGAAGATGGTTCTGCCTTTGCCTGTCTACAGAAGTGCATTGCCAAGTACCTTTTTCAGCAGCAAGGTAAAATTTTGGAAGGAAAATTACTTCCTTATTCCTTCTGCTAATCTTCCAGCCCTTTAGCTGTGCTAGTATGTGTTTGCAGGATCCAGGGTGGGGTTGGGGGTGGGGGGGGGGAGGAAAAAGGCATGGGCATTTAACCTGGATCAGATCACTAAACTGAGGAATACTGAACTGAGGGGCATGTGCTGGGCTTGTGGGGTGAAGAAAGAATGCTTCAGAGCAGCATCTTTACAGAGAAAAAGCTGAATGGAATGGTACCCCACCTTCTAGTTGCACATGAGCCACCAGCACAGTTGTTGTTTACATCACAGTAGCTAGACAGCCAAATTGCTATTGGAGTCAAATTGTTATAGACTCTAGAAATGAAAGCATTTGTTAAATGACTATTGTCCTGAACAGCTACTTTAGAATTGGAGATGTTGATCAAAGAAAATCTCTCTGTTTTCCAATTGGGATAGTGAATACAGGCTAATGAAGTAATTTGTTGACAATTGAAACTGCATCAATGCTAAGAACTGAAATCAGGTCCCTGCAATCCTTGCTCAGTGTTTTTCTCAGAGGACTCTCTTTCCTCCCCACCAGCTTGAAGATTGTGTACCTTTAGTGGAATTAGTGGGTATTATACTTTTCTGCCAGGAAAATATTCATCTCCAGGGCATATGTTTTGGACAGGACCTCACAGTATCGCACAAATGCAAATAGTAATGACGCTAGTCCATATATACGAGATTATAAATCAAAGGGAATAAATTTCCCTGACCTATAAAACACAGGCCATTCTGCAGACCAACTGCAGCTTCCAAAAGAGGGCAATAGTCAGAGGGTAGAAATTTGTGGGTTAAGCAGTCATCAGCACCCCTCACTCTCGGGCCCTGTGCCATGTGTCTCTCCCAACATCCCTTCATCCACCAGTCCCTCTTGCTGCCCTGCTTTATAGACTCTACAGCAGCAGAGGCGTCACAACTTCCCATGGGCTCCCCTTGATGCTCAAGCCTCCACACTGGTCCAAGCAGCACCTGTAAGATTTTGCAGATGTGACAGGACCTGCTCTTATGCTCCCTGAGTGTGTCCGTACCTTCTCACAAGTGAGTTGGCAGAGCCCTCTGGGGCCACGCAGCTGGGTATCCAAGGAGTGGGCAATGGGCACCCCATCTTGGACAGGCACATGAAGTGCATGGCCTTGCCTGTCACCATCTGTAGCTGAAGAAATAGCTTTGTAGGTTCATTCCAAACGTAATTACAGAGGGAGTGTATGGCACCTTCTCCCCCAGTGGAACTCTACAGCCTACTTGCAGCATTATTAGTATTAGTATTAGTATCTGTTTATGGTTGTTCGCTGTCTGCTGACGCAATCATCTTGCTTTAATTTAGGACACTAATGATATTATAAGATTGTTTGATGACAGTGTAATTTATTTTGATGTTTATCATTACTGGATATATCAGTTGATTTTGATACCATAAAACACAACATTTCATGTCTTCCCAGGGAGGAGAAAGGGGGAAAAAAGAGGGCAGTGGTAGAGAGGCAAGTGGAGGAGGAGGGAGAGGAGGAAGAGTAAGTCATTCAGTGCTCGCCTGATATGCTATTTAGAGTGAATGATAATTTCTTAGTACAGCAAAGCTGGCAGCAGTGCTTTTGCTATCAGGGTTTTTACCGTGCTTCTCTGCTTATCTCTCAGCATGACCACTGAAATCTGTGAGATCACACTACGAGCCATGGTATCCTGTCAGGTTTGAAATTATTTCCGACAGGCTACAAAAACAATTGGGCCCTCAGTTTGGCTGCTTTTACAGTAGTTGAAGTCTAATTTATAAGATAGATCATTCGCCTCACTGGTTCTGTCCTTGATACTTCAAGTAATGGCTGGTGTTGGTGACTTTTGTTTTGTGATTCTTGCATCTTCTATGGGTTATTTTTATTTGTTTTGTTTTGTTTTTTGTTTTTTTCCAGCTCATATCCCTATTTGATAGGCACAACTTCTTCATCCAAATGCGTTATTTCCCTGCAAGTAGCTGCTTCTCTGTTCATATCAGCTTTGACCTTCACAATACATCACCGCCTGCCTGAGCTGAAATGTATTTAATACTCTCTGGAAAGCTCTTCAGTTAGATTTTAATAGTATTTGCTTTACCTTTGTGCATGAAATAAGAGAAAGCTTGTTTTCCCCTTAGACCATAGGGCAATGCACAATTGCTGATAGGGACTGTTAAAACATTAGACAGTAGTCATTTAAAGCTACAGTGTTGCTGAGGTCTGTTAGATCTGACTAGTTTTAAGCCCACTCTTGATTATGTAAAATTTTCTATTAAATAGAAATCATACTTCATTTATAGAGAAATACACAGTGAGATTGGGTTTAAATATACTAACTGGCATTTATTATTATTGTTATATATTTATTAACCCACCAAAATGCGTTTGAAAATCTTACCTCCAACTGGGGATGCGATGTTAGAATTAGATATTCTTTGTGATCCTTCTCTCTCTAGCATAAAGCACTATGATGCTTTCAGTAACATATGAAACATTAAAATTTGCACCCCATCCATGTTCCTTTTTGAATTGAAAATTAGTTGTATTTTTACGATTACTGAAACATACCTGAACCTAAAAAAGTGTTCTCACTGCAGTGTGCATTATTGTTTTGCTGGTGACATTATGAAAATTTGGCATGTGAGATAGCTAAGGAGTGACTCCCAGGTCGGTAAAACAACTTCCTCTTCATACCTTTACTCCTGTACTTTCTAAGATTCTGGGGGACCATTGAAAATCTCCAGGGTTGAATTCTTTATATTTTACATAATTTAAATATTGTGCATCATATTGGCTTCTGATCCTGCAGCACGGAACCCCAGATTTAAATGAAACATTCCAGAAGATTTCACGCAGCTCTTAGTATGTGGAAAGCTCAGTGGAAAGAGCACTGTGGTCAAATTCAGAAAATGGAAGGTTTCATCCTTCTTCGTATGTTTGTTTTGTGACTTTCTGTGTCAAAGGACTAGGCTCCCCAAAGTGCCCTGCTATGTTTGAAGGATTCATGCTATAGCCTGATACTGTTCTAGAGTTTCTGTTTCACCATCCATTAAACAAGGTCTATGTTACCTAGCATTTTAGTGAAGTGCATGGACAAGTTTTTGATGAAAAGCATCATATAATATGTAGCTATTATTAAATGCTGGCCAGATCATTGTGTACTTCATACAGTTCTTAGCCTGGCTCTAAAATCAATGAGAAAACACAGGAGCTTGAATTTCTTCTCTGCTAAAGAACTTTCCTTCCATGCTAAAGAACATGCACGTAGTTTTTAGTGCTTAATGTGAGGAAACCCAAAGCATAAAAGATGCCACGAAGATGCTGTTGTTTGTTATCTATACAAGTACAATGCAGATATGTTATGGCAAGACAATTCCCTCAATGGCAAAATTGTTCAGCACAAGAGATGTGAAATTTTCGTTTCCACACTTCTCTGTCTGTGATCTCTCTGACTGGTTCCAAGGTGACAGACGACTGGGTGGCACATTGTGTGATGGATAGCTTGATTATTTTAACAATTAAATATGTAATGAAGAGCTGGAAAGGTTCCATGTAAGTCTCATTTTCACCCTGGTTAAATATGGTGTGCATAATTAATTTTCAAATATGAAAGGGCTCCAGCAAGAAAAGAAATGAAAGTTGAAGAGATAGTGAATATTTTATTAAACGTCACTCATTCAAAACTCATTAATATACATAGTCCAGGAGTAACCATCTCCTATAAAGTTAAATGCAGTAGTGCTTATTTTCTTGGCAGATTATCTGGTTTGTTGTTGTGCATAATCATTTAATATCACCTATGGACCAAACCCAAGCTCATGTGCCTCTCAGGCTATCAGAAGGTGAAAAGTCATGGCTTTCCGTGTGGAGGTCAAAGGTAGCACAAATGAATGAAAGGAGACTTTGTGCTCTGGGTCAATACAAAAGTTCCTTTAAAGTCACTGACAACCAGGGATGAGTGAATAGTCTTGTGTTCCCATGTTGGGAAGGCACTTGTATGCATCTGAAGTTTGGGGACCTGAATCCCAGCATTGGTTTTTCCCTATTTAAGAACACCATTCCTGTGCTAATTCTTCAGTATCAGGAGACAGTTATGATTTGTTTTCTGAGACCAGAGTTCACAGAGCAACTGGTTAGAGGAGAGGAAAATGGCACAGTACTCTGTCACAGCTTTGGACTTAACAGGGCAGATGAAAACTTTGACATTCACCTTGAAAGAAATTCCATTACTTCAAAATTTATGTGGTTTAAATTGCAATATTTAAAATGCCTCTGCTATTTTTTTCTGGATTTTTTTTTTAATTGTAAAAGTGTTTTTAATAACAATCAACTAAATATTCCATTTGAATTTGTTGGATCAAGTCTATATATCCATTTTGGGTCCTGTTTGATATTCCTCTGAGCTGTTGAATGCCACAGTTCTACATGTTTTGGTCCTTGTCCTTTCCCAAAGGAACTAAGCTACTTTGTCAGACCAAATCCTCCAGATATTCAGATTCAAATATGAGCTAATGGGAACTGTATCTCTCCAAATCATAAAGTCAGGACTTCAAAAACTGTTTTACTTTCAGAAATTAGAAGGGAAATCACAGCCAGTTCTATAACTTAACTTGTGAGCAATATGATTCATAGTTAGTGAATGCTTTGAAGATGCAAAGTGTTATGTAAATGCCAAGAAATAATAATTATTATAATTAGAATATTATTAACAATGGAAGGAGAGAAGATTAAACAATGGGCTTCATTATGAAATCCTTTGAATGAACTAAGACTGAGGACATTTATTAAATCCAGTGCCATTCCTCCACAAAAGAAACATCCTTGCTCCTGCATGCTGCTTTCTGATCCTAGTGCACAACCTTACTCTTTCAGCGTGAATCAGATATGAGCAAGAAACCCAGCGTAAGGAGGAAAAACAAGTGTAGTAACAGAGGCACTACTATATTCTTGCTGCCAAGAAGAGACTGCTTTTATTCTCAATTACCCAATCATGGCTTGTCTCCAAATTTCTAGATATGTAATCCAAGAGAATTTGAGTTTCTCGGTGAAGCTGGAAGCAACATCCTGGTCCATCTGAAAAGTTAAAGTATAACTCTCATTAATTTGTCCTGTGTTATTTCTTCTCACCTGACACTGCAGACATCAATTTCAGTTTTTCAAGAATGCCTTACTTCTTTGTTTTTCTGAATATTTGATCTTTTAAGAGGCATCACTGGCTGCTATGATCATTATTTACAAATTCTATTTGCTGTAGTCCCTAGTAGCTCTAATCAAGCTCAGAACACCACTGTGATATGTGATGGTCAGCTTCTATTTAGCATTTCACCAAAACGCAGAATAATTGTAAATTATCTTCCAAATTGCAGGAAGACTGATCATTATCACCTTGCTAAAATAAGGTTTCAATTTCAAATAAGAAGAAGCAGTAATATCTCATTCCTTTGCAATCACTGTCAGCCTACCAATTATGGACTCCCCTACTTTGGCAGCTCACCACAGTGCTACAAAGTTCCTGATTGGAATAGGGTTTCCTCTGCATCTCTGGACACAGCTGCCAAAAGAAGGCAACTCCACCAAAAAGTGTGTGCTGGAAAATATTTCACTGGCTCGCACTAGGCCTAGTTTACCCCAGGATGTGCTGCTGTAGAAGACAGAAAATGGAAGAGTGAAGCAGCTTAAAAAGCTATTCCATTTTGTGTAGACAACTGTGACTGCATGAAATATTGCCCCTGTGGTAGTCAACGGCAGCCTCGATGTTGACTTCAATGGGCTATGATTTCGCCACACATGCTTATTGTGTCATATAGCCCAGACACTCATTGTCTGTGGCTGATGGACAGAGATCCAGGCTGGGTGTGGTGAGCCCAAAGGAGTCAAAACTGGAACACAGTATGTGTCCAATGGCTGGCTGGCCTTATAGCATTTTCTTCAGTGAGTGTGCTTTTAGTTTATGACAATCTGTGGCTCCATGCATCATGAGAGTAACTGCTTCCAGGAAAGCACTCTGAGGTTGGGGTTCCTTTGAAGCTCTTTGTGTGATAATTTAGATGGGTGATTTCTCTACCTTTGTGTGACTGATTAAGCTCCATTTTTGTTTCTTCTCTGTGCTCACTGGCTTTTTTCTGCTCCTACTAAGTCAATGGTGAAGCTGGTGTTGACTGCACAGACTGCACAGGCAAACTGATCTTCTGGATGAGCATCATATGTTAGAATTTTTGGTTCATTTCCATCAAATTGTGTTACAAAACAGTAGTGTCAGTAATTTCTGCTAAGATGCCTGAGTTGTCATATCTCTGCATATTATTGAATCAGATCTAATGATCAAAGAATCTGTTGGTCCTCCACATATTTTTGTAGCATTTCTGATGGACTTCTCAGTAAAAGATATCTTATTTTTGGCATTCAGTAAATTTTACCTAAAAATGTGGGTTTCGTAGTTGGTACGTTGGTCTTCTATAAAGGGAAAAAGTCTTCAAATGCATTCTTTGTTGTCACTTGCCTTTGATTTCCATTTACTGTTTCTTCAATTCAGGAAAGCCTTCGGTTCTTTAGAATATCTTAACACATGTTAAACTCCAGAGTAAATTGCCGAAAAACATTTCTCTACTTTTCTGTGATTCTGAGGACAGAATCTGGGTGTAGTCACTGAATCCAGTTTTCTGTCCCAGAGCTATGTGGAATTTGTTGCAAAGGAAATCTTAATGTTACCAGTAGATAAAACAATCTGTAAAAAGACCTGACTTCTCAAGAAGTGAGACAGTGTCAATTTGGAAGCAGCACCACGTGCTGCCAATATCAGCACGAGACTGCAGTCACTGGCTGTTGATAAAATGGAGACCAGTGATTCCCTCAGTCAAGGTCACAGATGATGAAGTGCCAAAGGCAGCAGGGACAGAAGTCCTAAACATCAGATCAGCTTTTGTGTCTTTCAATAGAAAAATAATTTCAATATTTAACTTCCTCTTCTGCCTGAGCCTTCGAGGTCCACAGTGGGTAAGAAGTCACTCAAGTTGTCATCTTCATCAGTTTTAAGTTGTTCCAAGAGATGCAAATGGCTTCCTAACAGGGACTCCTCCTGAGCTTTGTTTGCATTTTTCAGAATAATAATAAGAGCTTTTTAAAGCTTTCCCCTTCACAGAGGGGCTAACATCTTCTGTTCCCTTAGTCAAGTGACTCTTGAAAGAATATGTGGTACTGTACCTACGGAACATTAAAATGAAAGAGATAATCACTTATTCTGCAGGGATTTTGAAACCAAGATATTGCACATTAAAAAGAACATCTTGAAGAGATTTGCTGATGTGAGGCTATTACAAAATATCATTTTTACAGACCTCAGCTCATGTCAGGAGCAGTTTCTTTACAATTATTGATCTATTCGAACAATATTTCTAGTTTAATTGATGGTTTGTTGTCATTAATTTAAAAATGCTCACATTGTGCCCAGTCCTGACTGGATGTTCTTTTAGAACTCAGTTAGTATTTTTACTAAATATTCATTTTAGGACTGTTCTAGATAACAAGAGGCAAAGATTTGTGCCAAGGAAAGAGGTATAACTAGCAATACACTAATGATGTATCTCTTCTGGATTGCATTTAAATAACTATATGTTTATTCATAATGACAAAATCCCAACTGTGTACTGCTTACCATTCTTCTTAAATGAAACTGTCAGTGGAGGAATAGGGTCTAATTAGCAAATGTGGAATAATAATGGAATAATATAAACATTCCAATAAAGACTTTGTTTTCCATCAACATTTATACTAATCATAATAGACTTCTTCCAACTACATCCCAAAGACAAGATGGTTTGTCCAGCAGATGGTGGAGGAAAGTTAGGCTGGCCAAAACCTCAACAATTCTATTTAGTGACAAATTTGGAGGTTTCAAGAATGAAAGCAAAACCTCCAGTAATTATTTACAGACATAAGCAATGACTCCATAGTTGTCTCGCCCTTACCAGTTAGGACTCTCACCTAAGATGTGAGAAGTAGAAGTTCGAAGCGTTGAAGAAAAAAAGAGAAAACAGTGCAAAAGTATTACAAAGGAGCAGACAGTAGTGTCTCTTCCTATACCATCTATCATTCTGAGATTTGTAGTATGTAATGGCCTCTGAATGTATTCTGGTCCCATACTGTCATTGTGAGCCTGAAGGTTAGTTTTCAATAACTTCATTCAGAATAAAATCTGTATAGATTCTAAGACCTAAGCAAAACCATCTGGCTTCAGGATCTGTGATGGTATTTTACTGATGTTTCGATTAAATTAGTATTTTCTGGTTAAAAATTCAATCTACACATCTTGGTGGCACCTCAGAGCATACTTTGAGATCTGTAGTCTGCAGATTTACTGTAATCAGTGAGTTATATTTTTAAACAATCCTGATGGTGTGCATCCTTGGATATTCAAAGAAATTCTGAGTTGCTGCTGAATTCATGAATTACTGACTTTAAAGTTAAGTGCTACTAAATTTTTGTGCTTTCATAACATCAGGGAAAACCAGACTTAACATAGTCTTATAAAAAAATGCATCTTCTATCTAGAAAAGAAAGGTTTTTTTCTATCACCTTCTCCACTATTTCTATTTTGCACTATGTAGGTTGAAAGTACTTTGGCATAGGGATTGTGTTTCTTCTGATCTCTATAAAATGCTCAACACAATGTAATCCTCATTAGAGACTAATGCCATAACTGACATCAACTGTGTGCATACAGATTTCTTGCATGAATGAAAATTGACAACTGAACATCCTGATCCTCCAGTAAGTTGTACATATATAGAAAGAGAAATACAGATATATGATTAAACATGTACATCTTTGCATATGCAGGCATGTCAGAGATTTTCTGTATATATTTTAAGAAACAGTTATGCAAAAAGAAATGTAGTGACATTCATTTGTCTCTGGTGGAGAAACATGCTGAAAATTTATAGAGGGAAAGGCAGGAGCTTGGCTATGTTGCCTAGTTTAGAAGAGGAGATAAAAATTTCAAAATACTCTATTGGCTCTGGGATACTGAAAAGCCTGCTGCAAGTCAGAGGAACAAACAGGATAGTAGAACATGTCTATTTTCATCCTGTCGAAAGGTTCCTTCTGGCTACCTACAATGCAGACATAACTGACTCTGGAGGAAGGCATCTTTCCATCTCGCTGGGGATACCAGATGTAAAATACAGTTTGCTTGCTCAGCACCACTGCCCCAAAGACTGGGAAAGCAGAGGGCTGGGGGAAAGTGAAGGAGAGAACTTCAGCTGAGCAGAATCAAGGAGGCAAAAAATTTATTGAATCAAATGGTTAACCAGCTGTCTTCACAGCAACTTGGCTTCTGATGACCCTGGTAGAGTTAGGATGCTGCAGTGCTCTACAAAACACTCCCTCATCTCAGTTTTAAAAGGCTTCATTGCACCTTATCACATCAAAGCAAAGCATCTGCATGTTTCAGTTGTGGGGCATCATGTGTCTGGCTCCCCTCTGGCTCTCACTAATCCCCTGGATTATCGCAGCTCTCTAAAGCAGCTCTTAAAAACCCTGTGAAAATAGTACTCCAAGTGGGTGTGTGAAAAGCAGGGACTGAAGCACTAAGGCTGCCTGCGCCTATGGAATTTCTATAATCACAGCCTATGCTACCCAAAAAAGGTGTTGAAAAGTCTGCTTTTGCACTAGCTGATCCCAGACAATACGAGCTCTCAGTGAGACAAAACAAAATTGAGTCTGGTTCGTTCATTTGCTGGAGCACATCTGAACCGCTGCTATGAGTTATGGCTCCTGCTGAGCACACCTATGCATTGCTTCTGAATGACCTTCCATCATTCAGGTTTTTTCCTCTCTTATCCAAAGTCACCATCTGCAAATCAGAGAGTTCTTCAAGGCGATGATGCACAAGCTGCAGAGAGGGGATATGATGTGGGAAGCCTTTGCTATGGAGGTGGCATCAGAATCTCATAGGGCTGCTGTCCCAGCAGTTCAGGTGTGAAAAATAGAGGGCTCCAGCTCCAGCCTGTGCTGTCAGTGCAGCAATTTTCATAATCCTCAAATCAACTTCAGAGGAAAGGAGCCAAGCAATGAACACAAAAGGCAAAGGTTTCACTATGTAAAGGAGGCGAGAAGTTTATTCAGACAGTATGGCTCTTCCTGTCTGTTGGCTGCTCATTCCCAAAGGAAAGTATAATAATCCCCATGCAAGTCATGGTATTGAGAACTAAATGATAGTAAACCCTAAAATCTTCAGTAGTCCATGAGATTTTTTTTGTTTTCTCTCATTTAAAAGTAAAAATGATTATGCATGTCTGACATTGACATAAAGTCTGGAGAACTGACCCATAAAGTAATTAGAAGAGGAATTCACCCTCTGCTCTGCCCCCTTCCCCAACCTTTCCCATCTCAAAGCCAGATCAGATGAAAGGCAAGCTCTGTTTTCTTCCTGATCTGTCTAATTTCAGTAACGAGGACCATCCCGACTTCATCTTCCTGCAGCTGCTAGAAGTGAAACTCAAGAGGCTGCCGCAGGCACTGCAGCACCTCCTCAGAACTGCTTGACCTTAATGGATTAGCGTTTCCCTGAGCAGGTGGCAATTTAACAAGAGGAGACAAACTTTTTACACTTAGGAGACCTCTGGTGAATGGCATCAAATTTCAGAATGTTGAAACAGAGCAAAGAAACTTAGGATGCCTTCCCACCTTAACCCTGTGCCACCTTAACCCCCTTGCTATGCACATAAGTTACAGCTTTCCAGTTAGGATCCTAAGTCCATTTATTAAGGAATCAAAGTAAAAATGGCCTTATATTCTTAACATGTCGTACCCTCACAAATCCTGATGAATTACAGGAGAGCGATGGGTGCTTTGATTTCAGTCTTCTTAAGTCTGAGTGTCTGAATAGGGTGTTAGGAGTATTACTTTAGGCTCTTCATTTTGCAAGTATGTGCCACAGTAAATACATCATAGTAAAAGCAATAATAGTACCTTTTGTTTTGAGGATGTAATTCTACCAAATGATTCACAGTTTAAACTGGCAGCACCAAATGCATTGTACTGTATGCTTTCAGTAGGTAGAAAAGTAGAAAAAAAATTCCAGTTTATTTAAAAAAGGAAAAAGTATTTGTTGTTTCCTCCTACACACATCAGCCCTAGCAACAGATCAGGTTCTACTTTCTTTTAATGTGTTTTCCATTGTCTACTCTGATTTGTTTGTTTAGGGATTCATCATAATAATTACAAGTCAAAACTGTCAAGCAGATGTCCAAGATCTGATAGCCAGGTGTCAGATATCATATCAAAACCTAAAGACAGAGAAACCTCTCCTTAGGCTTCCTTACACTAGTTCAGCCCCTAGAGCTTTGATGACTTACAAGATCATATTGGGTGTGCTTGGAAACAGGTTAGTGCTGTGCATTACTAGATTTTCCAATCAGCAGCTAAGAAATATGAGATTGGTATTTTTACCACAATAGGAAGGAACATTTTAAGAAGACAGGCAAGATGGTAAAGCAAGAGCAAATAAAATGAGTGATGTCCTTTTTTTTGTTATAAATAAACCTATTACTTTCTGAATAGTCTGTTCTTGTTAACAATATGCAGGAATCTCATATAAATATGAATATACATATGTCTATATATTTATTTTTCTATATGCATTTGTGTATAGTGTTACATATACATATATTTTTCTTTGTGTGCAAACACATAATTCACATTTAGTTATATCAGATATTTATTTAACAGGTATTTATTTCTGAGCTCCAGTAGTTTATGTGTGTGTCTTTATAAGCAGAATATGTTTTGTGTATTTTACAGTTGTCATGTCAAATGACTTCAGTGGAAAGTACTGACATACTGTTCATTTAAAACCTGCAGTCATTCAAGATCAAGGACATTGTCCTTATAAGAAAATAATGTCCTGAGAAGCATTGCTTCTGGGATCACATTCATATGATTGTCCAGTGGCATCCAACTTTTCTGAACATATCTAGCTCTGCATTGTCTGGCTCCGTCCCCAAAGATCTGTACAGCCATACACGATTCATGAATATTAAAAGCATGATTATACTTTTCACCCCAGCATAGTTCATCTGTCTATCCAGATATGTATGTCAGCTATTTTAACTGAAGTTGTCTCCCTGACTAGTACCTCACATATAGTATTTGCATGACTTTATGAATACATCAAAATTGTAAAGCTGCATGTCCTACATGCACATTTCTGAATTTTTTTTAGTAAGGGTGAATTCCCCAGGGCCTGTGCAAAGCATGAGTAGAAGTAACTGTCAGAAAGAAAGATTAGCAAAAATGAGATCAGTGGATTTCTCCCCTAGTTTGGTGGGGGCCCTTCAGCCAGCACTTGCTGATGCTGTGTCTCAGCTGGTTTAGTGTGCAGTGATACAGAGCTTTGCAGGTATGCCTGCACAAAAAACCTCCCATCCCCTACTGGAAGAAAACTACTGTAGAGCTTTGCAATAGAGGCCAGCAGGTTCCAGCTAAGAACCTGGCTTGTTTTCACTCTTTTTTCTGTGGATCTAAGCTCCATTCCTTCAGACCTCTTTTGAGGACAGCCCAGTGGGTGCACCTCCTGCCCAGCATACTCAGGTACTTTTTCTGCAATAGATAGTAGAGCCACTACATAGCACTGAGTGTCACAGATACCTTATGTTGGGAGGGAGGGGAACAAAGGAAAAAACAACTCCCCAAAAACGTTCTTAAGCAGCAAACATTGCATTTTCTTTTTCAAAATAAAGAGAAATTCAAAATATCTCTTTCCCCGAATCCAGCCAAATATGCAACCAAGCAGTGGATTCCTACAAAATGGATTAATTTCAAAGTGATGCATAGTGTAACAAAGTAACAGAGACCAAGGTAGTTTTGTGTTCCACCATCTAGAATCATAAACAAAAATAATTTGTTGACATTATCCTGGAATAAAATATTTTAGGAAAGTGAGGAAATATATATAAAATATATGCAGTTCCAAAACATTTTACCCTTAAATTTTCTCTGCACCTGTGAAACTGGACAAACCTCAGTCTTGCCAGATACAGAAGCAACATTAAAGCTTAATTTCTATTCAGCCAGTAGTTTGCTTCTTTCTTCCAAAATATAAAATTAGGCAAATTCACATGCCTGGAGAACTTTCAAAAGCTAACATATGTGACTATGAAAAGGTAATTTATTTGTATTAAACACACAGTGATTGGAAAAAGGGAGATATTACAAGAGTGAAGTAAAAGCAGAAGCATTCAAACTAATACAGAGCTTTCATACTTATATCTTTCAACTGCATCAGAAATCTCACATGTACATGTGAGATTTAGGGAAATCCTGGAAATTTATGACACTCCCTTAGGTTTTGGGGTCTATAAACTAATTAATGGATGGCATCATCTGTACAATACAATAGGTAGATTTTTTATTTGTGGCAGATATAATAATGATAGTTTCTTTCATTAACTTTTAGTAATAAGCTTTATTTAATAATTAATACAAGTATAATTTAATACAGTAAAAATTAAAAGTATTCTTCATTTCTCTGTAATGTTTCAGAAAGCCCTGTCAAAGGACAAACGATAGCAATTGCTTACAAAATACATACATTAGTCAGATTATATGTAGACCTTCCCTTTACAGTACCTAAGGGCCTGATCCTGATGAGAGTTTACAACACAGTTACTATTCCAAATAGTAAACTTTTGACTTGTTAAAAGAAACCAGTCAGATATAGCCTGTATCCTTGCATGTTATAGCTTATAATGTGTGCAAATACTTTTGTTTGAACACCGAACTTAATGCTTACTCTTGGTCAGATTTCACCCAGAAATCCTTCAGCGCTCCCCATTTAAATTATGGTATCAGTCTTACTTTCCATCATTAAGTAAACATCAGGACTTTTCCCACAAAAAACTACACAGACAATTGCCACCAGCAAAGGTTCTGTCGATGAATAAGTCACTTTGTTAAGTGGGGCAGGTGTATTCTCCCAGTATCTCCACCATAACATTACACTGACATTTCACAGTCTTGAGGTATTTAAATTAGCACTGGAGATAGATAAGCCAATGAGGTTGCTGCATCTTTCAGAGGTCATCCCTAGGCTGAAAATGAAGCTTCCACCTTCAACCAAAGCCTTCAGTTAAGCCAAAAACCTGCAACAATAAACAGTTAAGTTGTTCTGATACTCTCAGTAAATAAGGCTTATATACCTTTCCTTAAACTATGGTTTGGTACTTAACTCTTCTTCCAAAATCATAATGTAATAGCAGTTATGCTTTCCCAGGATTTTATGATTTTGGTAGAGGAAGGATAGAATCATTTCATATGTCTAAATTTTAACATAAAGACAGTTAAACATTTTTTTACTCTCATTCCAGAAGTTAAAAGAGAAAGCATGATTACTTAAGCAGTCTTCATCTGAAATTCTCATTGTTCTGCCTTTTAAAAGAATCTTAAGAATATGGTGTATAACTACATATACTATTAGATGGGTCTTCTACTGCAAGTGACTACTTGCTGTCTCTTTAAAAGGGCTAATTATTAGGCTGCGTATATACCAAAATATTTGGTTTTCCTCGCAACCATTAGAGACCATGGTATTTTCTGTTCAGATGCTTCCTACCCACAGATAGTATCTGAGTTTGGGCTGGCTTTTCAGTCAAAAAAACAGGAAAGGAGTGGCAAAGAGCACTGAATTTTTAATAAGACCATAATAGCTATAATCTTCCTTACTCGACAGTTGCAAAAGACTGAAACTTCAAAGAAATATAAGTAAAAGATGAAGAATATATAGGGGGGGGGGGGAGGGGAAATATCTCTTAGCTGTCCCCTTACAGGTGTTCTGTTTTCCTGCTTCAGATCCAAATCTGCAAGTGGTCACTGAGATAGCTAAAAGACTGGGAGCCTACCATAAAGAAGAACCAACTCTGGAATGAAAAAGAGATTGGTTATTGGCAAGGATCTTTCTCAGGACCAAATAGAGTAAATTTTGCACAGTGCAAACTTCAAATGCTGTAAAACTGGCTGCTAAAATAAATGTCTGTGGGGAAAAAGCCTGACTCGGGTTAAAAATCAGAGAGCGGATAAAAGCTTTGTGAAAAAAAACCTCTTTCCTTACCTTGGGAAAGATGTTTCTTGTGACATGAGCTGGCATTTGAAGATTCTGTGTGTTACACCATATTTTTACACCTTTCCTAACAGGATAAAAGAAAGCTATTTGCATGAAATTGCTAAGAAACTTGGTCCTAGGCCTAATGAAGTTAGGAAAATACTTGCTTTGATTACTGTGGGTGGAAATAATTACTGTGGTTTACTGTCTCTATGCCCTATGGATCAAGATAATCATTCTCGATACAGTAAGCTTAAAAAGGAAACATCACTCCTGAAATGTTTAATCCCAAATATTTTTACCTGTTTTGGCAAGAAACTGAGTATTTTTATAAGGGACTAGGTTTTCAAATGTTGCAAAAAGACACCTAGATCAATTTCAGAATGAGAGATTTTACAAAACTTGATTATTTTAAAATTCTTCAAAGTAAACACAAACATTAAAATACTTGGAATTGCATGTATATGAGACCTTAGACTCTACATCTAAAAATACTGTCTTCTATAGACCTTAGGACATTTTGGTTGCTTGATGTGTTTACAGGGTTAAGGTAGTCACTTGTGGGGTTGTTTTCAGTTTGAGGGTTTTTTTGTTATTATTATTATTTTTGTAGGTTTTTTGTTGTTGGGTTTTAAGATTTTTTTTTTAATTTCTATTCCTTTTTATTATTATTTTATTACTTCTCAAAATAACTTCATGACTTCTCAAAATTCTCTCCAAATTGCAGTTGGCTGCAATATGCTATTTTACTTCCTATCCTAAAGTACCATATAATGGTGTGCCATGCTCTCTCCATCAGCTGCTGGACTTGTCCTTATCTCTGCTTACTAACAGAAGGCATCAATACTCTGTAGCAGATCTGTCCTGCACGATGCTAATCACATCTTCACATGAAGATATAAGCATCAGGTTTCTTGTTGCCAAACTTCAGAAGGGAAACTTATACTGCCAAAAGATCTGGTTTTATTTATCAGATCTAGAATTTTATTTGGAAAGCTCTTGGGGAAAAAAAAAATCATAAGAGAACCTCTTGCCATGCCAATGAACTGAAACACCTTGAAGACTCTTTTCCCCCCTCATTTCAAAAAAATTCTCTGTTGCTTTAAATTCAGCCTGTCCAAGACTTCTGAGCACACAGTGAAACTTCTTTTAAAGAGATTTTGCTTGTCTTGTGTTTCTCAGACTCTACGCTCCATCTCTGACTCATTCCACGTGGGAGTATTTGCAAAACTCTTTGGCTCACCCAGTCTTTGATTGACGTCAGCATTGTTTCCTTGCTATTTTTATCCACCTTGTCAGGGCTAGTAAGTACGGTGCAGCATGTTGATTCTGAGTCAATTTTTCATCAATGTTATGCAGCTTGAAGGTTTTAGTGATGTCTTTAAAGCTTCTTAGTTGATCTTTATGTGGAAGCTTAAATAAATGCTGTGTGCATTAGGACTGGTAAATCTGAAAGATTTCTGCTCCTCATTCTTTGCCACCTCAGCAGCAGTAAGGTGCTTTACAGAATTTCAGCCAGTGCCTACATGTCATTTATTCTTATTTATGTATTGGTATTCTCGTGATTCATCACAAACAAGGGAGGGCGGCAGAGAATTTGTGAGAAAAGAAGAGGATGAAATAATACAACTGTACCTTGCCCCAGTTTTCATGTATAACCTCCAGCAAATCCCTCAGTCTTCCATCCCTGCAGTCTGTGTCTGCAGCTGGAGATTCAGCATGCATGTCTCTCTGACTTGAAGAACTTAGTTCATGCCTGATGGTGGAACAAGAGCAAAGTTCAAACAAATCCTGAGGGAGAACCTGAAAAGTGGGGTTAACCTCTATTCTGTTGCTGTCATCAAAAAGGGACCTGTAAATATATAGGTTACTATTATGTTTAATTAACTCTTGAAGGCTCCAGGCACTATGGCCCAAATCCAGCTTCTACCTCTGCAGGCTTTGAAGTGCTGGAGGAAGCGTGTCCTATGGCAGCGTAATCAATTTATTCTCACAAGGTGAGAGGACTTTAATGAAGGAAAGAATGATCAATGGATGTTTGCCAGCATGCTTGGCTTTGCTTCACAAATGTTCTCATTGCTGGCGTTAAACCAAGCCAAAGGATCTACGTATCCACCCAAATGTTCCTTACTCATGGTGGGAGGTAAAAGATAATGGTAGAATGAGCAACAAAGATCACATTTCCTCAGTTTTCTATCCCTGTAAGTTATCCATTCTATTTCCTAGTGCACAAGACTCACCTAAATGCACCTTTTTTTGGGGGACACTCTTTGTTATCTATTCTACCTCCAAACCTACTTGCAATGTGGTCCTTGTATAGCCTTGCAAGTAGTTGCAGGATTTTACCCAAAAAGTAGAGCCTCTATCAGAGCTGGGGGGGACTTGATGCAAGGACTAATCTAAAACAGCTCAGCAACCACTTGCTGAAATTCCTGCTTGGTCAGCTGGTCAGTGGGCTCAGGTAGCCTCAATCAGCTGCTGATTGCTACTTTAACTCTATTCCCTGCTCATGTGTGGAGGATTTTCTATTAGACAGTTTTATGTTCTTGGCATGAGAACCAAATGCTGGAGCAAATCTCTTCCAACTGATCATACTACACTGAACAACTTCCGCTGCTTGATTACTGAGGAAATTATTAGAAGAAGAAAGTGTGTAGATCTTTTATCATGCCTGCCTTAACTTAAGGGAGGTCAGGAATGGTGAGGGGAGGAGAGGTTTGAGCAATCATTTAGCTTTCTTAAAAGCTATTTTCTCTAACTTGCTTCTTTTCTGCTACCTAATTACTTACATCTCAAGTTCTTTAACTCAGCGTGCCATCTCCCACAGGCTTTTAAAACTTTGTACAAGTCTGCATCTGGAAGCTGTAGTTTAGAGACCCTGTTTTCTCACACACGTGGAGTATGTAATTTTAGAAAACAGATGCATTACAGCTATGAATTTCATCCACACTTGAAGTATTCTACTCTTGATGTCAATGAAACTCCACAGCATGCTCAGGTTTACTGCAAATACGAGTATTTTCTGAAGTTGGTCCCTAAGATCCTTGTTTGTGATCCCCAGTAAAAACTTTGAAACTACAAAAACTGGAAAGGGTTTAGGTAACTTCAGGTGCTTATTACTTTGACTTGGGAATTTGTTTTGTGTGAGGTAGCAATCAGGTTAAAAATTATTTTTTTATGTAGACTGAAGGAAGCCCTCAACAAAAGCAGTGAAACTGTCTTACTCCTACCTTCAATACAACATTGTGTTCCTGTTCTTTGGAGTAGATTTCTGAAGCAGAGAAATATAGCTTCAGTTACTATAATTTAACTCATATATAAGAATTAATTAGTTGGGAAAATATCTGGACAGTAGGAGTTCCTGTTGCATGGAAATTACAATGACTTTTAAACTGCATGTAATGGGAAGAAAATCTATTTGACAAGGACTCAGTCTTTTGTGTGGAAATTTAGACATCCTAGTGGTGAAAGAAGCAGTTAAAATCAGTGCCCAAATAAAGTTAATATGTCAGATAACAACATTTATTAGGCCAAATAAATTGGGCTTAGATCGAAATTTAAAAATATATTTCTCTTCAGCTTCCAGTGCCTGTGACTTCAACTTTAGGTAGGCAAAGGCTAAGTTTCCTGAAGGCTCTTTCAGGTATCAGAGCCTAACCTTATATGTGCAGTTTTCTACTCAGTATTCAATTTGGACAACACCAGGAGATCCAATATTTGGAGGTTAAAATAATCTTTATATATGCAAATCAAGTAGTTTGACAGCTAAATACCAACAACAGTATTTGTAACTGATGACATCTGCATTCCTTTAGGCTAAGACTGACAAGTCAAGCCTTTGGGCTATGCTTTTCAAAAGCTTAGGGATTTATATGCATAATTCCCACTAACAGAAAAGTAAACTGGGCACCCAGATACTATTGTCAACTTCAAATATGACTTTCCAAATTCCCCCAACCTCTTCCTTACCCTATCAATGCTGAGAATACATGGACATCTTTTGGAAACAGTTGCTCTGAAAAAACTACCATTTTAACTAAACAGTGTGCTTAGATGAATGAACCAGGCTGGACAGCAAAAGAGGCAAAAATTGTTCTCTGATCTTAAAGTAAGGAAAAAGTCTGATCTTGAGGAAGAGGAAATGACAGTATAAGCTGATGGAGTTCTTTCCAACTCCCACATACAAGCTAAGTATCATGATCTGCCTCACGGCCCTAGAGAACTTCCAGTAGTTACAGGGAGAATGTATCTTCTGTTTCTTTTCTCCACAGCAAAGTTTTCCAACAGCATAGATAATGCTCAATAAATGAAGGTTTCTTTCCTGACTATTGGCTATTGCAATATTACATTTTATTTCGTATTTTCTCTGCCATGTAATTTGGGCCTTGTACACAGTGTTAATACATGCAATAATTATAATTCTCCTTGACTGCATCATATTTAAAGGTGTAAGCTTCTCAATTCATCTCCTTGAGGCAGATTACCCAGGAGACAACCCGCACATTACAGATGGAGCTACTCTGATCCCATTAACTGAACAGTGAGGAGAGCATTTGAATCACAGACTCCAGAGCCTAGTGAAACCCTGATCTCATTAAAAGCAAAGCTGGCAAGACTGTACCATTGGGGTGCCACTTTGGGTGTGCCTTTGAACTTAAGACTGCATCCAAGGGGCAAATGTTGAGTGGAGATGGGACTGAGACATGGGGATGAGGTCCCTTACACCACATCCACCTGTGCCTGTGAACTTTCGATCCTTTCTACCAGACGCCTCTCAGCAATTTATGAAGGTGCCAGGGGGCTCAAACCACCAAAGTGAGGCACAGAAGGAAAATAAAAGAGCAGACAACTTAAAACCAAGTGGATTAATTAAATAATCTATATATTTACCAGTGATAATTCTACAGTAAAAAGCCTCTGGGGTTAGATATTTTATAGGGATTTTAATTCCTTAATTTGGAAGGTTTGGAGCCCTAAGGACTGTTACTCTTCTTGGTTTTTTAAGTGATTTTATGGAATTGTCGTGGTACAGGCTTTGTCTTTTGGGCTGTTTGCTGTCAATACAAACATCTGTCAAGGACAAGCTGTAGGACACTCCCACTGTCCTTTTACATCATGTAGTTCATTTATTTTAGTAGTCTTTAATGGTCTAGAGATACACACACTGATCTGGATAATTAGGAAATCTGGAATATATTTGCTGCTTTACCAAAAAAACCCCTCACTATTCTGTAATTAAGATAAGAGAATTGCCTTAGAAACTGCATTTCGTTGTGTGATCTACTGCTATGCGGAAAATACTTTGTGCAAGAATTAAGTACTGAATATTATTAAGGTCATGTATTAATTCTGGATATGGATAATTATGTTGCACCTATACATTGAGTAACATTAATTCTGAAGATAGACAGAAAAAAAAAATACAACATATAGATCCCACTGACCTTTACCTTCCCTTCTTCTTTGTCCCAAGTGATCTTCTTCAAACCTAATTCCTGCCCCAAACTTTACATCTTTATCATGAAGAAACACAAGCTCAAATATATTTTCCTTTCCCCCCTCCCTTTCTTTTCCCATTTACATCTCCCCCCAAACCCTTTCAAATGCTTTTGTCAGAAATTAGAGTCTAATATCCTATTTGACTGGTAGGCTTTTCCAAAGCATGGCTCACTAAAGTTGTAACATAATGAGAACATATACAGAGGCATAAAACTCTTCATTCTCCTGCAAGGAACATGAAAAAATTCAAGATGAAAGTATAGGTGAATCAGCTGTTTAAATAAAGTGTAAGCTGTGTCCAAACTCCAGATGGACATTTTCGTATGGAAAAAGGGGGCAGCAGGGTTAAAGACAACGGTAGTGCAACTGTATCTTGAACCTGAGGAAGTTCAGTGTTTCCTTGTTGTGATGTCCCTTCTAGTGTCTCTCAAACGTTGTTTGAGTCTTCACAAAAGAGAGAAATTAAAAATCCTATAAAAGCCAAACAAAAAAAAAAAACCCACACAATTTTTTTATTCCTCTACTTCTTTTTGGACAAAAATGCAGAAATCTTTCTACACCAACAGGGAACAGGGACACAGCATTACGTTTTGCTTTTGAGTACTTCAGGGAAGGAACAAAGCAAAGGCAAACTAAATGCCTAAACTAAGTGAGAGTTAAACTTACCTAAGGGAAAAAGGGAATCAGAAGCTAGAAACAATATTTGCTCTAAACAGTGATGTCCTATAGATAAGACTGTTTTGTCCCAGCTTCCAATAAGTCCTCTGTCCTTGAGTGCTCCTGCAGGAGGGGAGGAGGAGAAGTCAGCCAAAAAGTAACATCTCCTACCATTTAAGTCATAAAGATTTTGCATAGCCAAAGTGAGGTGAGAGCACTGTTTAGAAAGCTGGCAATATCGTATTGCTGTGAAGGGGAGTATCTTTTTTATTTTTCTGTACTATGTTATCATATATTCTTGCAAGAATAGGTCAGATGAGCTCTGGGTGGGTGGGTGAAATGCCTCCTTTCTGGAGCGAGATGCTGAGCTTGATCAGAGGAGTGTGACCCGTGTGACAGATGGGAGCAGCTGCCTCAGAGGTGATGGAAGGCTTTCCCAAAAAATTGGACAGTGAGTCACTTCAACCCAAACACAGAAACTGCAAGGACAGAGTGGGCAAGACTGGAGTTGGATTTAAAGCTTTTCCTTTCTCTTTTAGGGGGAAATGCGGTGGTAGTTTTTTGTTTGGTTGATTGGTCTAGTTTGGGGGCGGGGTTTACTATTCCTTTGTTTAATCTGGTACCTATTTAACATGTTTTTTTAAAAGATTGTAGTTTTTATCCAGGTAAAGTAACGACTTTTTTTTCCTAACTTTTCCAAGTATCTCCTTTAAAAAATGGGCAGAGCAACCTCAGCTGCAGCTGAAGCTGTGTTTCTCTCAAGTTACACTTTCCTGGAAATAGGTAGGTACATTCTCCTTAGAAGTATACTCTCTCATGGCTGGTGTTATTTTGACAGTATTGTTGTACAATGAGTGTTAGAGCTTGCAGACCCTATGGAACATGCCAGCATACCTGCATACTGTAAAAATACTTGATATTTTAATAAATCCAGTTCATTGCAGGGGCAAATATTATTCTTATGGAGGACTATTCTCACAGCAATATGTTAGTCCTTATCCGGAGAGTCAATGTGTGTGTGAGAGATTTGAGGCAAAAAAAAAAAAAAAAAAAAATCTCAAGTTTCTCTCTACTCTGGTTGCAAATTTTTTGAGAGAGACTGCCCAGATCCACCCTTAGCACATCAGGAGTTCTGGGATAGCTGTATCTACATAGTTGGTCATTTTATTCAGTTTTCTCAGGGAAGTACTACAGAGTTGGATGAGAACAACATATTATGCTACTCCTCCCCATCTCTGAGGCAACATCTCTGTTTAGAGACAATCCTAGGTTCTTTCCTGAGGTCTTCAGAGGCCACACAGCAGCGCTTCTGTGCGTGGTAGGGTTGAGTTTTGTGGAAAGATGCTACTACCCCTTATGCAGCAGAATGGATAATGTGGGCCAATAATAACATGCATCCATTGTACCGCATAAAAGAGGCTTCTCTGCAAAAACTGTTGTTTGTTTTCCTTTATGTCTTCTCAGCTGCCAAATGCAGACTTCTGCCCCTTCTCTCTCATCACCAGCTCCCACTCAGTGTGCCTCCTTAGCATGCTCTGTGATGGTGACACACACTCCATTGAACCCTGCTGGAGTCTGAAATTCCCCAGCATGAGACAAATAAACAGTCTTTTTTTTTTCTTCCTTTTTTGCTTTTTTGTCTAACTTCCCAGACTGACATGCTGTAAAATAAAATAAACAAGAATTTTGAAACCTACGTTGATCAACACTGGTGGGGTATGCAGAAAATATGTTGTGAAACAAATGCTTTGAATTAGGACGAATGCAAAGTCTTAGGCCTGATTAATAGCTACTGCAGTCAAAGACTTCAGAGATTTTTTTCAGTGCTGTGGGCCAGGATAGAATTTCAAACATATTAATTTGTGATAGTGTGCATGTTTGTTGCTGAACCACTAAGCAAAGGAAAGTAAGTGCTAGAACAAGTCAAGAAATACTTTTGGATACTGTCACAAAGAAATCAAAGCAAGAGTACCACTGTCAGCCTCTGGATCAACTGGTCTCTAAGAGTGGGTAACTTTGAAGATGGGCGGAATGAAAGACTGATAGACTAAGGATAGATTTCACTTGCTCGTCATGCCAGTATTTGATTGATGGATTGCTTCAGTTTGACAGATGAAAACCTCTATCAGCCTTCTGCTGCATCAAGATACAAACATGTTCAAACAGGTAAAAATGTTCATCTTCACAAAATGTTCAAGATAGGGATGTGATGAGTGGGATCTCTAAAACAGTTGGAAGAATCCCTCACTATACAAACGATATTTTCATCTTTGAGGTGGTGAATTTGCATATAGATTTGAGAAATGTGAGGGGTTTTATGAAACTATCTGTTAGGGGTTAGTTGGATAGCCATCCTTTTTACTTCCTTCTTGGACTGGGATTCCACATAATGAAGACAGAGATAACAATAAAAAGTAGTTGAGCCTCTATTATCATCTCTTCAACCAAAGTTAGTCAGAGGCGAGGAGTTGGTTGGCACTTAGAAAAATCCCCTGTTCTCGTGAGCTGGTAACTAAGTAACTAATTATCTGACAAAGAAATCTGATGATTCCAAAGGAAAGTGTCTCCTGTCACCTCTTTTATTGAGAAGTGCTCAGCTACCTCAGTGGCTGCAGGAGTAAGGTGGGATGCCAGGTGTTTAAGGGAAATCAATGCAAGTCTATATGCAAAGGGAAAGGCAAGATCCTGAAAGCCTAAAAAGACTCAGATGAATGCTCAAGAATGGGGAGAAAACTCAGGTGAGTACATATACTTATTTCCATATTTCCTTTAGCTCATTTAGCTTTTCTCCTAAAAGGCACTGAGATCAAAGTGCCCAGATTGAAAGAGTACTGAAACACGCTCCAGTTAAGTGAAGCAGAAGAGCATGCTTGTCCAACATGGTGAGACCCACCACTGTAGATTTGAAAGCATTTGCCAAGAAAAAATTATTAGGCCCTTTTTTCCCTAATGTTAACACCACCAAGAAGTTTCTCCATCTAATTTATCTCTAGTATGGAGCTGAAGCAGATATTTAGATGTCCTCTGGAATTTCTTGAGTTCCATTTGAGGGCAGGAAATCCATGTCAGGGAAATAAAAATATGCCTGTAAAACTACTCTGCAAGGCAGTCAGGCTGGGGAAATATCCTCAGTTCTGTCCACATGGTGCTACTTGTTCTGGGAAGCTCTCTAACTGTTCACAGCTGTAAAAAACCATATCTTTAGCCTCTCTAGAAGAGAGTCCAGGAACAAAATTACTGCCAGTTTCAAGCCAGGCATAGTGAGAGAGGCAAAAGTTACTAAAGATGCATCCAGAAATGATATTGTTAAGGCTCCATCTCCTGGAGTCATGAGATTATGCAAAACACTGCTGGTTTCATGGTTTATTCTTTTAACACTTTGCCTTATCATGGTTGAAAAGACAAGTAGGAAGTGGCTGTAAAGCACAAGGCAAGCAAAGGAAACTACTGTGTTTGTTGGCTGGTTGGTTTTCAATTGCATGATTCAGGCAAGGGGAAAGGGAATTCAGGAATGTGCTTCCTTAGCAATAGTGAGAGCTTCCTCTAGAGGAATTCCATAGCAAGCAGTAGCAGCAACTCTGACGAATGTCTACAGTTGACCCCTTGCTGCTGTGATACCATTTTGTTTCATACCAGTACCATGTGAATGATTACACCATTTGGAGGTGTTCCAAAGCCAGCAGAGCCCCACAGTACAAAACTGATTTGTACCATATGAAACTGTTTTAAATGCTGAGCAACTACTGCCTGAGAATCCACCTCTTCACTTCTGGTCCCTTCTGGAAACCCAAAGTCAAAATCTTTTAAACCACAGTGTTCCCCTGCAAAACCTCAGCTATGCAGCATACAAGTCCATCTCCACCAGTATAACACTCTCCCACAAGTTCTAACTCCCAAGTGCCACATATGCATTTTGCATCTGTTATCATCAAACCTGTCAGGAAAGTGGAAGGCTACATGTGCTTAAAACACTCCAGTGCTTAAAAGATTATGTCGGGAGTCCACAAGTTAGGACATCAAATTGGTAATGAAATCACAAATGGCAGTCGAGGAAGTTCCAATTTTATAATAACACTAGAGGTTTCTCATATTCTCTGTTTCAACTGGCATGCCCCACACAGCTGGCTGACGGCTGTTGCCTTCCTAAAACTTCTCTTTATAAACAAACAACATGCTGAATTTTTTGTTGTGAAAAGTGATTTTACTAATTTTAATATTTTCTTCCATGAACCTCCAGGCTGTTGCTGCAATTATTAACTAGACTGATTTTTCTAGTAACAATAGATATTAGACTCCTAATCAGTTCTCAGACACCCCCCCTCGTCCTCCACTGTTTTTGAAATGTGATTTTAAAGTCAGTGTTTTGCTTTTCAAGCTATAAAAGCATTTTTAAAGTTCAAATATACTTAATCCATAAAACTAATTTATGGCTGTGCAAGTAGAAGAAACAAAGGTTACCAATTAATGGCCTGAGTTATTTAAAAATTACTGAGGTAGGCACTTTTCCTCCTGATTTTTGATGACTTTCCACATGCAAATGTGGGCCTACACTGTACATGAGCTTACTATAGGTAGACTCATAGAGATTTGGAAATTCTTGCCCAGGACTGTAAAGAAAGATGTAATGTGCACTCTGACTAAACTGTAATGTGGTGGCATAAAGTATGGCTCTTAGGTGTGTACATTACTATAAGCACATGAATGGCTGAGAGAAGTCTTGAAAAAAAATTTTGGGCCCAATAAAGTAAATGTCAAAACTTCCTATTGACTTGAGATGAGGAACAGTTTTTCACTGCCTTACAATATTTCAAGACTGGTACTATCAGCACTAGATAGATCAAGAACTGTTTTATTTAATCAATAGCCTTACTTCAATCTCCTAAAATTTCCTGAGTGTTTCTTTTTCCTTTTTTAAACAGAGTTACTTTCCCCTATGATACCTATTAGGTGTATTGTCCTTTGTGGGACCAAATTTGGAAAAACACTTACATGCATGTTTAATATCAAAGCCCACTGAAGCCCTTTTACTGAATAGCAGTCTACTGAATGTTTGGGGGTTTTATAATTAGGCATATATCAAAATTTTGGCTGAATTATCGCCTTACCTATCGTAACAGTGATAGGACATAGCAATGTGTTTATTGATCAAGTTTTCTTGATGGTCACTGAAATTTGTTTGAATATTGTGGTTCTACTGAGATGTTACAAAAAAATTATCTTGGGGAGCACATTTAGATTTAAAAATTCTAAGGAAGAGAGTGTCACCCATGCCCTTCCACTGGTTGTTTTATTTATAGAAGCAGGACACCTAGACTGAAGACTAGTCAAAAACCAGGCACATTAAGAAACGGGAAAATAAATGCCACCTGAAAGGTTGTTGTAGACATACTGAAAAAAACATCTGTGGCTCCAGAGGGTAGATTGAACCCTCCCTAAGCACAGTATTTTATGTGAATAATATTGAAGTCTTAGACCTTGATGTGGTAATACAAGTTTGGTTTTATTCTATTGGTTTATTAAGTACACTTAACTCTAGACCCCAGATGAGAAAAGCAGCAGGGGAGATAAAAAGCTACTGCTTATTCACAGCTGTAAAGGATGACTTTAAGGTATTTTGTTCAGGGAGGTGAGATTATCTGTTCCCCCGAAAGGTTCAACAGACTAGCTGAGTTTTTTAATTGGTTGAAATTATACTTAAGTTTTAGGTTTTTTCTTTCCTTTTCTTTCCTTTTCTTTCCTTTTCTTTCTTTCTTTCTTTCCTTTCCTTCTTTCATACTTTCTTTATTTCACAGGCTTTTTTTTTTCTTCTACACCCTACTAAAAAGAGTCTCAAAATATTCCTGATGGACTGAAGCTTCACAATGAGAATAATAGGCATAATAACTATCATACAGTTAGAGTGGAAAAGAGGCATGCTGGGTATATCTGTCTCCCTATAGATGCTGTTCCATTTTTATTCAAGTAAAAATTGCAGGAGTTGTGTAGATAGGTCCTCTGAAGATCTCTGAATCAAACCAGTTTTAATTAATCTTATCAATCATTTCAGAATAATCAAATTAATGAAAAAAATGTGGTTGACTCTTTGATTCCAGCAGCAGCTACATTTTATCATATGAAAAAATGGCTTTTCCCTTTGTATTCTAAATGACTGAAATTTGAAAAATAGATTTGTTAACTTCATAAAGGGCAGTAAATGTTATTACAAAAATGGTTGGTTAACTTGTCACTGTTCTGTTCTGAGGTTTGGAGTAACACTCACAATGGGATTATTGATATAAATAGCATCTTTTTAGGAGGAGGAGGGCGACATGTTCCTTTGCAGCAGTTCATTTATTAAACCTCAAGTAATCTTCGCCCTTTCAAAAGATGGGAGCTCCCTGAAAATAAAGGGTATATTAATGAAGGGCATATAACTCATCGAGCTTGGAGATATTATATCACACTTTATGATATAACTATGGATTTTTGATAGAGTCAGGTGCATGATGAAGAGTCGTGGTCTCTGCATGGTACTCTGCAAAAGCAATGGGAGTACCTAGCCCATCTGCTAACTGCAATTTAATAGCTTGACTTCTGGCTCATTGCTGGCAGAAAAAGTGACAAGCAGTGCTTTATACACTGAGCAATGTGCATTCTACACTAGTTCCATTTTATTTAGATAGTAAAGTCCTTGGGGCAAGGTGTCTTTCTGCGCTGTGTTTGTCAAATACTGTGCACGATGGGGTTCTAGTTTGGGACTAGATGTTTTCACACCGTGCAGAGACGCTCAGGCCAGCAGCACCTGTACTCCTACTGGGAGCAGAGGCAGCCCAGGCACGGCACCACGGTGTTGTTCTTGCACATCCGAAAAAGCGCCAGCCTCTTGCACATCTGACAAACTTGGTGCTGTGCCATGCCAGTGCCACCACAGTGCTTTAGGATCCACATTGGTGGATCTGTATGGCACAGAGCTGTGCCACATGGATGTGCCACCTTGAATCTCCACTAGCTCAAGCATCTTTGTGCCCTGACTCATAGCCCAGGACAGAATGGCACTTCACCTGCAAGGTGTTACAGTAACGCTGCTAAGAAATACAGTCCTGCGGACACTGCTCTGGGACCCACACTCCAAGCAAGTCTGCACAAGCAGCTCCTTCTGCCAGACACATCCAAATGATCCCAGGTCTCCTGTCTGTTTGGGACTTTGTTCTACCATCTGCCTGATCCTGCTAAACAATTAGACATGGAAGTAGCACCAGTGATCTCAAAAAATCAGATTACCTATCTAATCTTTTTAAACTAGATTATGGTGCTTTCTCAAATGTAGGCCTGAGCACTCTGTGCTTTACAGGGTGTTGCTCAAATTGGCTTCAGTGGGATTAAAGTGCTTTTAGAAGTTTTTCTACAGGAATTTGACCAATTTTTTTTTTTCAATGCTGTGAGATCTACAGTGGACATAGGAATTTATTGATACCCTGCAGATCCAGGGAGTGTTGGTTCCCCTATCTGACCTTGTGTTTTAGGGTTGACCTGCATGTTTCCAGTGGCACATCCAGGATTTCATTTCTCTGTCTCCACAGTAAGGTTGTTTCCATCTGAGCATTTCACCAGAAAGCAAAATATCATGAAGCCATCAAGTATCACTGTACTCTGAGCCCTTGGGCAGTAAGATTGGAGACCACTGTGTAGAGAAAGAACTTCTTCCTCTGCTTCATCCCTTACCAATTTACTCCCATGACAACTAGGAACTGTTCCTGGGTGACATCACCATATGCACTACTGCATGCACTCCAGCAGTGCTAGATCCCACAGACTTTTCAGTATATTTTCTCCTTCTCTTACTTAGTTTTATATGTCTGTTTTCTTCTACAGAGTGAAATGTTGCTCATTGTCAACATGGGGGAAAATTTTCAAAGTAAAGGAATACTTGGAGGGTTTAACACCACTGACTTTTACCATAATAGGGAATATCACAGGCCTGAACAGCACTGAAGTCATCTATATATTAATGAATAGTGCTGTAATGTCATCATGGATCACCTGTTTCTCTGCTCACCATTTTTTTCTGGACCTTGTAACTCATCCTTGCTTTGGGAATATCAGGCAGTGAAGCAGTGACAGGTGACAGTGAAGTGTCTTTCTCGATTCTAAGTGCTGGTACCAATACTGTGTTGTGCTAATATGTCAGCAACATTAATAACATTAATCTTGAGCCCTACTCTTTCTCTGGACTTAATGTTTTGCCATCTCTGGTTCTCACCATTCACACTGTCTTTCCCATAGAGCTGGGAGGCTGCACCTGCACTTCTCCCACATGAGAAATGGAGAAAGAAGGGGCTGGAGACAGGCACGTGCTCCTCCTCTGTGCATGGCTCTGCAGTTGGGCCAATTATGAGCTGTCAACAGGCTGTAGCAAAAGAGAAGGAGAGTGAAGGGGGACATGGCAGGGAGGAAAATCCTGTATCATAAGAGACATGGGTGGAAAAAGGGGTCCACGTATCTTCGGTAACACCTGCTTAGCATCTTTCAAGTGATGGATGTAAGAACTCAGTTTTTAAGTTGAACTATTTTTTTCTTTTCTAAAGAATTCGAATATAGGTTAGAAATGGAGTGTCCCACAATTATCAAACAAAAGTAAAACAAATATTTTTACCATTTCAAATCATCCTAATTGAATGTGAAGGCTGTGTATAGAACTGTAATTCTGTCCAGAGGCTGCTTGTCAAGTCATGTTTTTATTGTAATTACCTGATTTGTTCAGCTTTAATCGTATTTACTTTTGAAGGTCAGCTGTCCTGCTCTGAAATGGTTAGTGAAGGCTGTGAGAATACACAACACCCATAGGGAGAAAAGCAAAAACTATATAAGCTCTTTTCATTTCAAGTCCACAGCAGAAGAGGTAGTATTTTGCTTCTCTTCTTAGCAGTCCATATTTCTTCATCAATACTATTTATTATTTGTTCCATAATAACTCTTAGAAGTGCTGCTTGTGACTGGTCTCTAGTGAACACTGTGATATATATGTCCATAATCAGCATCAACCCATACCTCAGAGACCTTGTAATGTAAAGAGGTGAAACAAAGCACAAGAAAAACAGTATCATTCTCTCCATACCACTGATGTAACAGCAAAGGCACAAAATTTTTTGCTTTAGCCTCCCGACTTTGCTTAACACCATAATCACAGAGTTGTCATTTCTCTCTACATCACAGGAGTGTGTAGGTGAACAAATCATGTTCTGTCTTCCCGTCCCTTTGAGACTTGTACAGAAAAATACTTAGTCTCCCTGCCCCAAAATAATTTCTACAGACTAGAAAAAGACCAGTGAGCCTTAACAGTGAATTTAGGAACAATCAAATATACAGTGTGGATTTCCAAAGCTGCTCCAAGATTTATTTTGTTTACAGTTTGATAATGTCTATTGTCTATTGTCATTGGGATGCCCTACAAGGGAGACCTTTGTATTCTACTCACGTATTCTGAATGAGAAAGTGCAGCTTCAATCTTTCTTTTTAAAATAAAGAACTCAAAAACTAAGAAAAAAGAGGCCAGTTCATAATTTTCTTTGTTCAGTAGTCCTTGTGTCAGTTTATCAGTATAGTCCTCAGTTCAGTTTCTAAACCTTGGCCATGCAATGGAGGACCAGAACTGCAAGGAGGGCTCAGTGGCACCTGATTCATGTTTTTTTCCATGAAACAGACCTTTTGTGTGCAGCCTGCTGATTAACTGTGCTGCAGCATAAATCCAGCAGAGGAAAATCCCCAAATAACAAAATAACATATAAAACAAACAGTACACTTTTAAATACACTTAATTATTTTTAAAGTCTTTGTGTTCCTTACAATTTGAAAGGAGCTTTAATATATTCATAAGCATTAACCTTAAGTCAGTGCTGCGTGCTCAAGCATAAATTCTTTTATCAGTGGATCTACTGCAATTCTGGGAAGAGGGAAAGTTGCTGAGTACTAACATTGTTGGCAGCTTCTTGTTGCATATAAACATTTTCCTTGAGCTCACTTAAAGAAAAAGACTTTTGGAACTCCTTTCTCACCTCATCTCCTGGATTGCCATCTCCCCTATTCCTTACCATATCAAATCACAACTTTAAGTAAAATTCTTATTTACTTATAAGTTGTAATCTTCTAAAAAAGTTGAATTACTGCATTAAATTTATCTTTAAGGTCTCAGCACAATAATTTTATGAAGTAAATAACCTACACTGTTTTCATTTTGTAGTGGATTGTTTTTTTCTTCTGAAGTACGTTGAATTAGAATAAAATTTCTAGGAGGTTATTCAGCTCATGTAGTCAGTCACTGTGTTACTCAGTGGTTTGGCAGCAAACAATGAAATGGAAACACTCACCCATTAGTTCTTCCAAAATGGGCAGCATGGGACTAATCACTCTTCTACCTATCCTAGAAACAGCAGCATTGAATTTTTCTGTTTACCTAGGACTGCACTACTCAGGTGAGGGGTCATTTCTGAAAACTTAAAAAAGTCTACTGTAGTATCTCCATTTCTGGGCTTGCATCAGCCTCTTGCATCCTCCATTCATATTTCCAGTTCCTTTTCTAGTGAGCTTCTTAGAGGACTACAATAAGGATTTGTACATCGTCAATTTGCATTCACAAAGCTGGGCAGAGGAAATGACACCACACCTGCTTATGCAAAGCATATTATATATCCATAGGCACACCTCAACAGCATTAAAGCATAATCTAAACAAAACAGAGGAAATGTGGAACCGGAAGAATTAGATCCATCCCAGGGTTTATCCTGGTTCCCCCAGGTCCTGACAGTAACTCCCTGGGGCAGCTTGAGGTCTATCAGCACAGTGGTTCCTACAGCACGTGCCTCCTCACCTACTGCTGGCTCAAAGGAGACCAAGCCTGGGCTATTCTGTTAACTGGAATATCAAGGGGCTGCCTGTAGAGCTCCTTTGCTCAGTGACATTTAACATAAGCCCAAGGTATACAGGAAGATGGTACCAGTAGGTGATTCCATTATAAAGAAAGCTAATCTCTAGGAATAAGGGCTTTTCCTTTCATCACTATGAGATAGATTAGAACTGAGGTGATTATATTTCCAGTAAAATTCCTTTGCTAAATTTGACCTGTATACAGTAATAGTGCAAATAGTGACAGTGCTGCCAACACTCCACTTTCTGACACACATAATTTCATCCCAAAATATGACCCCATTCTATATTTTTATATGTGAATTAAAGAGCAGCTTTATTCATGTCAACTGCTCCATAGTTCGCGCATCTTCACCTTTGACTGCTTTTTTAGAAAGGATATGGTGTAATGGTATGCTCACATATGGGATTATGGGGTTAAATTAGGCAAGCTCTTAAAAAATAACAAATCTATTGTACACAATTCCACACTTTTTTATCTTCTTTTCAAACTGTAACCTTATATTTTGTTTTCAAACTTAGAGATCTTACTCTTTGTTATATTGCATGGTTAACAAGTTCAAATTGTACCGTCTCCTCCCTCATTTAGAAAGCTTTTGTTCACTGCTTCATCACTATCTGCATGTAGAGACAGGCAACCATAGTCTGTAGGCAACAATACTAATAGCACACTAGATAACATCACCAAATCACCTACATGCTAAAAACACATCTGAAATTTTCCGTGTTTCAGTACTATTAAGAAGGTAGGTAATCTTATAAATATCAGGAAACCTTTTCTTTTACAATGGGATCTAGTTATGCCAAGAAAAAAAATTGCATGGAGAACTTGACACCTCAAATATTAAAAAAAAGGGACTGGGAGTGATAAAAAAGGTGGGACCAGAGATAAAAATGGCAACATGAAATTAGGCCGAAGAAGAGAGAGAGAGAGAGTACATATCCATACTACTAATCTCTCAGGAAGGCAGAATTTCACCAAACTCTGACTTTTCTAGGTACAGCTTTTTGCCAGAAACTTTCCTGACTTGAGTTTGAAGACAGTACTTAGCATTCCTATGGCACGTGGGATGGGGAGAGATAGTGTGTCTTTTAAAAGTAAGGGGTAACCAGCGGCTAATGATGCAGTTTTCCTTTTCAGCTTATGTTTTTAAGAGGCTCTTAACAATCACGACAGTTTTTTTAAAAAGTGTGAGCTAACCTCTCTGCATAAAATAAGAATGGAATTAAATCAGAACAAAAATTCATAGGAAGTTTACAAGAGATGAAATTTTGGGGGCCTTAAGTCACAAATTTATTGAGTGCAAAGTCAGACAGGCCACTAGAAATCTGAGACTTATTTCTTAGTCATCCTAGGCCCTTGCAATCCATATGCATTACTCCATATCAAGATCAATTATTTCTTTTCTATTAAAATACCTCTTCAAAAAAGACATAAGGTCTTGATTTGAAGATTCCCCCAGATGGCACTTTGTTGTGGCAATTTATCCTTTCCCACTAGTACTGCTTAAAGATGTGCACCTTAAATGTTAATTGAATGAAACTACTTTCAGCCTTTGACCATGATGGTGCTTTTTTTCCCTAGTAATGAAACAGTCCTTTAGTACCAAACATTTCTATACCACTTCTGATCAAATCACCTCCCATTATTCTGATCAGCTAAAGGAATTGTTGTTACTAAAAGTTGTCACTTTTGTTCTCTGTTAACTTTAATTTTTTGTATGTGTGTACTTCTCTGTTAAGCTTTTTTTTTTTTTTTCTTGCACAATAAAAAACAAAGGTCACAGGAACTCTAGAATTATCTACACCTATTTGCCAAGGCCGCATGCAAATGTTAGATCACTTTCCCATTCCTGTTCACAGTTCCTCTTTCTTACAGAGTTGTTCTTCAGCCTTTCCTTTGTTCTGGAAGTTTACTGAGAGCTGTTTGTCTCATGTGCTCTATTTGAGTTGCATTTTTTACAGGTGATGGGCTTCCCCTAATCTCACCCTTGAGCTCTATTTTTCTTCTTAGATAGGACTAATTAGCTGTATTCAAAACAGTTCATTTGAACAAGCTTAGCTACAAGTGATCCAGATCAGTTTGTATGCCTGTGTCCATGATGTCTGGTCACCTAGAACCTTCCACAGCTGCAATTCATTATTTCCCAGTTAGTGATTCCCACCACTGAAAATGCTGAACAGCACTGGCCCAGTTTTGATCCTTATGGTAATCTCCCAACATTAGGACACAACTGTGCAACAGCAACTCAGCATTAACCATTGACCACAGATGACTGTGATTTTGAGAGCTACCATGTGACCAATTTTTAAGTCATTTAACATGTTCTTTATTGGTGTTGCATAGCATTGCCTCTATAATCAGAATAGTGTACACCACTAATTCAAAAGTCTTTGAAAAGCCCATTATAATTACAGAATATCCTGTCACTCAAATCTCAAAACTTAGCAGTGAAATAATACTTCCTCCCTTAAAATTTAAAAGATGCTTATTTTCTAGGAGCTGTTTCTGCTATTCCATTAGCAACCTCATCATCAAATATAAGGATACCATTCCCCTTATTTCCAAATGCAGGGACAGAAACATTTACTGAACACTTCTGTCTTTCTTGCATCCTGAATACTACTGCTACTTCCCACCTACTGTGTTTTGTTGCTATCTTGATGGAAGAAATCTTCCAAACATTTTAGATCATCCAATATCTGTCTTGTCTCCTAACATAGGTTTGCCTATTATGGCAAATATAAGTTTGTCATAATAGGCAAATTTTTCCTCCTTCTCTTGCATCCAACTATGATTTCCAGCCATGGGTTTTTTCCAGAGAATTCCAAATTCTCATTCATATATTTCCTTTGGGTTTTGGTTAGGATTTTTACCAACTTTTTTCTCTTTAAATTACCGTGTTGTGTGCATGTATACATCATTATCATCAATCATTGTCAATGTGAGCGTTAGTGACTTGATAAACCAAATCTCTTTGTGTTGCTTCTTAGTAATCTTGTTACCTGATTGACTGAATATTGGAAAAATTGGTATGACAAGAGACCCTCAAATACAGAGCATGTAGTTAAAATGACAGTTCCACAGAACACAGTCATTGAGGATGTATGAAAGGAAAAAGGGTATGAACAGGGCAAGGGACACAGAGGAGGTAAAAGAACTGAGGGCCATTGTGGTTCTTGCTAGCTGCTGTGTAGAGGGAACTTTGAAGGTATATAGGTTCTCTCACAGATGCTGCTCTTTCCTTTGTAAATGGCTATCTCCACACAATTTCCTTCTGGAAAGTGATGTTTTCTTCATTATTTGGTTTCAAGCTGAGCCTTCAGTTCATAGCAAATCTTGGTGTTTAATGAATTTCCGAGCTCTGACTTTGTTGGGTCTTTTTCTGAAAATCCCATTCACATAAATTATCTTGAATAAGACTATAAACATAAATGAGCTCTTCCACTTATTGAAGCTTTCATTCCTCCTAGAACCCTTAGAGTGGTTGAGCCCCTGTCAGAGATACAATTCCCTCCCCTAGGCTTGCAATTCCTCTGTGAATGTGGCAATCAGTACTTTTCCTAAATTATTAATAAACCTAATGTTTCATTTGCTTTTACTTTCTAGGATCTCTTCACGGTCATCTGTGTTAGTGTACTAAGGAGAAAAAGCAAGAGCAAACCTGCTACCTTATCTCTTTCTGGAGTACAAAACACTTTAATAATATTTTTTCACAGTGACATGTCAATTAAGCATGTAATGTGTCAACTAAATATGGTGGACATGCCATCTTCAAGTCAAAATGTTTTTCCTCCTAATCAAATGCTTTAAAATCAGCTGAGAAAACATATGATTGGCACTAGCCTCACACCTCTTGATCTCGTGCCCGTTCTAGGTCTGACCAGCATGTGTTTGACAGCTGTTTGTAATTCCCACTTATCTTTGGCCTTTGCCAGCCTTTCTTTTGTATGTGATCACCAATGGAACTCTTGTGCAGTCCTCCTAGCTGACTTCCTGGGGTACTAGAATGTGGAATGGTCCTACCTAATAATCTCATTTCGTCATATATAATATATAACTATGCTCTGGACTGAGGCTACCCTATATTCAGTGTTCCTTGGACACTGATCCTTGGACAACCACTGGTACTTCCATCAGAAAGGAATTAATTTTTGTGTTAGAAAAAAGTCTAGTAGGTCTGTATATTTGAATTAGAGTTCAAAAGAAAAGCATTTGGAAATATTTGTAAGCATCCTTTGATTACAATGGGACCAAGATTTTTTCTTTTTTGTTTCCATTTTGAAATGCTGAAGAATGGATAATCCATCAGTACTGTCTACACAGTTCAAGAACTATTGTCAGGACGTATAAAAAATGTCTGAAATCTGAAGGCCTGACACAATGCACATTTATGTCAATAACAGTGCATTTTTCTACAGAAGTCATGGACTTTGCATCAGATTTCATCACAAAGAAAATGATAAAATGCTTGAGAACTCCACTCCTGTTCTGTTAAATTAAATGAAATTGTTATAGATCAAGGGAAAGCCCAAATAGTTAGTATGGAGAAACAATAGGATTGTGCATTCTTAAAGAAAATGGAAAAATAGTAATCTTATTCAGAAGAAAAATGCAATAAAGGAAACAATTTGACGTAATATTCTGTTGGCAAAAAAGATATCTCATTTTCAATTTAATATTAAAAAATTGCTCACATTAATTCTCTTCAGTTTTCCAATATACATGTATGAGCTGCAGATTGAGCTGTGCAATTCATCATAAGCGTTATTTGCCAATATAATGTCCAGACTACTGACTCTGACAAGAAGGAACAACTTACTTGATACTTTACATCCTTCATATTCTCAGTTCCTTACTCTCTGTGTATGTTACAGTGTGCTAGAGTAATTTAGTTCATTTAAACATAAATAAAAATTAAAAACTATGTAAAACTGTTTATAGTGCCTGTCAGTGTCTTTCAGAAAGAGCAGTGGAGTGTCTGAAGTCCAAAGTGAGGGAATAGCATAGACTAGGAGGAATGCAAATATGTCTTACACTGTGTCTGAACATCAGTCCATGAAATATGCACACTATTTGTTTTTCATCAGTTAATTTCACTTCTTTGCTCAAGTAGTAAATTTCTTAGTATCATGCAGACAGATAGGTCAGAAAATGGCTCAGGTAGACCTCTGCTGAAATGGAAGAACATGGACAAAATTATCTCTTCATCAAACTACAGATGTCCAGGATGCCTTTTGTCTCCAGTTTTTCAGGTAGGATCCATATTTCATAATCTAGCTTAAATTCTGACACTGCTGTCTGTGTAACTTGTAGATTTTTGGGAAAACTCGAATAGAACATACATATTAAGAGCCCAATCGGCAGAGCGCCAAAATCCATTTTCACTAAGACTCCTGCATTTTTCCATAATACAAACTCATATTATCTTTCAAAATAGTACTTGGTCAGCATAGATTACTGAGAGAAAGAAATTGTTTTCTTTTGGAGTTTCACTGTTTATTTACTCTTTCAAAGCCTGGCTGCATCATAGGTGCGTTTGCTGTGTGTCCTTTAGGTTAACATGATCACATACACTGATGGAAATTTGACTGTGATACTGAAGATGAACAAAAGCAATTTTTAAGAAGTATTTAAAGTAGGGAAGATATTTAAGGTTACAATTCTGTGATAGAACAGTGTGCATTGAGATTTCAGCCTTCAAAGAATGCAAAATAAGTGTAGGATTGGTTCGGGGGCTTTTTTTTCCACCCTAGTGCAGTCTTTGTTTGGCAGAACCATGGTTCGAATTAAGCCCTCCCATATCACATGCAATATAGTACCAACTAAAATATTGTCCTGTTGCAGTAAATACGACAAATATAGCACTTAATTTGCTTACAAAAATCTGTTCTGTCAAGAAGGAAGACATGTTCTATACACAGGTGAAAAAAGCAATGCCATAGGGTAGCAGGCTGCTATAGACACAGAAAAATAACACTGCCTCACTGCCTGTTTTCACCTGTACCTCTGTGGATGCCAGGACGGCTGCAGCTGCCCACTGAGAAGCAGCAGCCAAATTTATGATCTGATCCATCCACCTGCTTCTCTCAACCAGGTCCAGGTTTTCCTTTCTTGCAGACACAGTGACTGTTCCTGCCCCTCACTTCCGGATCAATAAAACTAATTTTCTGCCAATTTTATTGAGAAGCCCTGAGCTGACTCTGCCACCAGCTTAGGTCTTGCCACTTCAAAACTCTTATGAATAAAAAGAAGGGCATACAACCCAGCTTACAGCCTGAATGGTGATTTGCCTCATTTATTCTTTTTCTAGAAATAAATACCAAAGGGATTTCTTTTCTGTCCCTGTTTGTACCATATTCTGGATTCTCATACACAAAACAATTCACTTAAAATAGAAGTCATCTCTTTTTTTAAGTGCTTTTATTTTTTACATTAATCAGAAGTCAATCAGAATATGTGAGAGTGTCCCACATTCCCAGAATAGCCCCAAATAACATACAGTAAGCAGGACCTATGCTGATACTCTTTCCCAAAAGGTTGCCATTACTAAAGAACAGTTCTCTCTGCTAACTCTCTTTTTTCATTTTCTTTTTAACCAGATTGTTTCTGAGGTTATCTTAGGCAGCCAACACTATGTGAGAGAAGAATGAGAAGCTCAAAATCACCATAGTCATACCAAAATAGGCCAATTTTCACATTACGTAACTAAGTGGGAAAGGAAGGAAATGAAGATAGCATTGGATCAAACTAATGTAGTTGCAGCCCACTGCAGTGAGAGTATTTTTTCTTTCCTCATCTTGTGTATGATCTAAAAAGGAGAGGGTGTTTAATTTTTTTTTAATGGATCCAGCTGCAAGCAATTGCGAAGGAACTAAGTAGAATCAGCAGTGATGGTCTAAGAAAGAAGTAAATGTTGGTTGTTTGTTTGTTTCTAGGAGGAAATGAAATAAATAAGCATTTCAGAATTTAAGACAGTCAGACTCCACAAACCCAGCATTTAATAGATTGCCACAACCCAAAGGACCAGTTCTCCATGAGACAACTGAAGGATAGTATACAGAAAGATTAACTTAAGCCTCAGAATAACCAATCACCTCCAGCATCCCCCAAGTCAGTGGGAAAAGACAGCTTCTTTCAGAGGTCAATTCAGAACAAGGGTTTTATCTGTCTGCTGGGATTTACATCCTTGGGTATCCTGTATCTCTCCACTTTGTGCATTTCCTCCACTAGGTTATCCCTGGTGACTATCACTCCTTCTTTACCTTCAACTGCTGCAGAAATTAATCCTGATGATTCTCACCTAAACCTTCCAGTTTATTAACCAACTTTGAAAAAAAAAAATAATCATAAAATCAGTTAGGAACTAAAAGGAACGTCCACCAAGGCCCAAATTTAGGAACAAAAGCAGATCCTGGTCAAGCCTGCAAGCCTATAAAGGGCTGAAATATATTGCTTGTTTAACAGAAATCCCTATCTGTTCAGGTAACTGACCTCTGGTATCTCATTTTCCCATATTGAAGTCTCCTTGTGATCCAAAAACCAGTTATCTCCTGCCTTGCCTGCAGTGTATGAGCAGGCACACCCAGCCCTTCACAACATATGGACATAGAAGGACGGGGAAGCGATAGGGGGAAGGGAGGAGTTGATAATTCTTTTCCAATAGCTGTAGAACATCACTGTTTTTACTCCTCCAACTGAAATGATTTCAACCTCCACGGACTGATTTACTGCATCAACCCATCCTTGAGGACTAGAGTAACTGTGTTGTTCTTTAGTAACATGGAATTGTCTCCTTTACACCACCATCTTGTAATACAGGACTACCTAAAGCCATAACTACTGGAAAGCATCTAAAGCTGTGAAAAAAATCATGGTAAAGCACTAAGTGTCTAAGTCTCAGTTACATAACTAAATGTTTCTTTTTCTGTCTCAACACACCAGTCACTTCTGAACATTTCTTGCTTGTCCCTTGCCCTACTTGTTGCCAAGCAGTGATGTGACTTTCAAAAAAAAAAAAAAAAAATCCCACTAATGGCAACAGGATCATTCAAATACTGGTATGCTCTTTCCAGATTCAGGCTTCTTGACTTGGCCAAATTCCCACATGATAGAGCTGTCACATACTGTAGAACCATGACTTACTGTCTACAGTGCAAAAGGAGACAGAGATTGTGAGAGAAAGGAATTATGATGGCAGATTAATTTCCTATGAGAGAAGACAGATTATAAAGGGTAATGTTCCTCAGACCTTTGCAAATGCTCTGCTTTGTAGCAGTCTGAGTGTAAACTGATATGAGGAAATACAAACTATTACAGAAAGTGGTGCTGTTTGGCCTGCCTGTTCAATGAGCTCACTTTTTTTTTTCCTTTGTTTAAGGGGAGAAATTTCATTGTTTGCGTTGAAGATTATCCATTTTACTCTGAAATTTGAAAATTGCAAATGTCATAAAAAAGCTTGTCTGGGTTTTGTAAATAGTAGACTGCTTGTCTTGAGAGTTCTTGTGACTTCTCCAAACTATTCTGTACATATGCGCACTTCTTAGAAGGAAGTATAGGAATATCCTGTTGATTCTCAGCACCGCTGACAATTTAAATGTACGCTCATTGGTAGAGGTATCATATCTCTTTGCCCATTTTAATAATAATTCAGCTAAACAAATAAGCCATGTATCAGTTGGGTATGACCACACTGAAACTAAATGTGGAGAAAACCCAAAGTTATTCAATTAAAATATGTTATGGGTAACACTAGTTTTTATAAACATGTTCTATCCAGCAGGTGAATCAACTTTTCTCCAAAGGATACTTTATTGATAACAGTACATTGTCAATAGGTTGTTCTGCTGTGTTGCTGAGATAAACAGCATGAATTTTTTTGTACCAAATTCAGTATCCAAAGAAGACAAATAGAATAAAAGACAAGAGAATTTGCAGGTGATTTATTCTATGTATTGCAGATCTGTGTGTGAACTGTCAATTACTGGAATGCTGTTTTGTTTTTCTTTCACTGACTACCTGTTGTAAATATTAAAATCTTTCTTAATTTGCTATTTGTTCGAGATTACTTCACTGCAAATGAACTAAAGTAGAAAGAATTTTGACTGTGGCTCATTTTTTCATGTTTATGTACAGTAACACATTGATCCTGAGTTTACTTATGATTTATAGTACAGACTTTTATTATTAGAAATGTAGATTTCACCTTTTTTTTTTTTTTTTTTTTTTTTTTGTGAATTACTTGAACCTTAAAATCTTTAATTTGGACAAACATTCCTGCCAATAAATCATTCACTAGAGTGATCAGATAAAGTGTACATGCATTAACATAATTGAAATGAGTTTATTTAAGAGCTGGAATGAGTATTTGTAGACAGCTTTCTGAAGCATTCATCCAGCACTACTGAAAATGGCATAATTATTGAATAAAAATAAATGACACCTGATAAGTGTAGGCCTGAGAGCACACTGGAAGAAAACTATACAAGATATTACTGGGATGGCAAAACTTTTCATGGAAAAAAACCCCCACCAAACATTTAATTCATTTCATATTCCATACTGACAATGTTCCTACATGTCTGGGCAGACACAAACTTGTGTTGTTAAAAGGGGAGTTAAAATCGGAAGCAAAAATGAATGGTGGAGTCATCATATATGCCAGTAATTCAAAATGGGGAGATTGAAGATTGTTGGATAGAATTGTGTATTACCAGGGTGTGTTCCAAAGCAGATTTGTTCAGTCACTAGTTCTTTATACTCTACAGCAACACTGATTTCACATTTAACTTGTTCACTCTTGTTTCTGGGGGGGAAGGAGGGAGGGAGAGGAGAAGTCTGTTTTATATATTTATATTATTTATATATTACCACCCTGGATTTGTCGTATTCCTCACTTAATAAAACCCAAGCTAGCTATTCTGTGGGGCTTCAAAGCCTTTTACAGACATTAACTAGTTAAATTACACAACACTTCTCTGAGGCAGAAAATTAAGTTTTTTAATTCCCAATTGTTCAATAAGGAAACTTAGGGACAAAGGTTAAGTGATTTACTGAGGCCACAGGAAACAGTACAAGCAGTGGAGTAAGAACTTGTTCCAACTCGTTTCTATTGCTGGTAACATACTGGGGCACAGGACAATTATGAAATTTCACACACTTTATCCAAAGTCTAGCTTTTTACTCCTTCCCATTTCTACCCAGATAAAAACCATTTTCAGCTAAGCATTATTCCATATAAGGTACTGGTATTTCTATTTCCATCATCTTTTTGTTTCAAACAAATTGATTTTTTACTCTTTTGCCTAAAACATTACACTGTCTGATAGACAGGCTAGTCTTCCTCTCAGGAATAAAAAGTGCCCGTGGGTACTGAAAACATGGCCATTACCAAAGCTTCCAAGAGCCACACTAACACAGACCACAAATGATGGCTCCACACCTCCATTGAAGACTTTGGAATTATGTAGATCAAGTCAAACCAAATGGCTTTTTTCAAATATTTTTTTAATTGATTTGTTGTTTTGATTTTTTCGTTTGTTTGTTTGTTTTTTTGGAGTTTTTTTTCCTGTATTGAAAATTCCCCTTGAAGCTTTGTTGAATGGAAAACGGTGAAAGATGTTTTGGGCAGCCTTTCCCATAAAGAAAACTGAGATTTTAGGTAAAGGGGACAAACTACACAACACTTTTATTACGTTCACTAACAATCACTTTAATTTTTCTGCATTCAGGTAGCTTAGTTTGTTTATGTAGGGCACATCAAGAAAAAGCAGTTGTCAAGAAGTTAATTGCTTTATAGTCTTCATAAAAACTTGCTCTAACAGGCCGAGTTTACTTGAAAAATTTCTCTTTCCTTTCTGCAAGCATCTTTAAAATACACAGCTTGTGTAAGCAGTGTGCTTTGTCAGACAGTTAAGGCTGCCTAGAAACAGTGTTTCCTGAGCAGGAGCTGGAGACAGACCGGAACTCCTTAACGGGATGCAATCTGCACCAAGACACTTGAAGCATTCACTGAGGCAGTGCTACATACTAAACCACAGCAAACGTAGGACTATAGTAAGAGGAGCTTGCAAAAGACATCCTGGGAATCTCCAGAACCTCATTTGGGCTTGCACACATTTCAGTAGTGGTCAGGATTGCCCCCATGCAGGCAGAGACTTGTTGGAGCCTGACTGCTCTAAGAATCTCTCATAGGCTATGAAGTCCCTCAGTTGCTTCTCCCATAGCTTCCAAGGGGTACAGAGAGCTACTCACAGCATGTCTTAAATTTGTACTGGATATATCTGGATCAATCAACAGCAAAATGAAAAAACTCTTTTCACATAAAATTCCTTTTTATTTCAGTTAAGTTGAAAAGTTAATTTCCTCAATACATTTTCACAGCAATAAGACAAATGGGACATAATGCTTTCGGTCCTTGATGGAACTTCCCTGACATGATTCACAACATATTTTAAATAACATCAAATTCCTTTTAAAAATTGATTATGCCACCAAACAAAATAATTACCTGAAGCTCACATGAAGCACTTGCTAATGAATGTGCTAGGTAAATCCAGAGACTTAGGGTAGTTTTAAAACTAGTTGGAACAACTTGCAACATGTGCCAGAAAAATGCAGCAGGCTTCCATCTGTACTTTGCTTCGATCTGATACTATTAAGTGGACCTTAGTGACCTCCCTGACCTTCCCAGAATTCTCACTGGCTTTTGAGATTGACAGTAATGCCAGGGAGAAGCTTATGAAACAGGGCAAATCTGCTAAGGCACGTAAACCCCTTTTTCAATACTGCCTGAAGCATCTAGGCACAGATCTTGGAAGGGATCTTAACAGTAATAAATTTTCTAAAGACCAGAGCCTCAATGCCTAAGTTGTCCAGTCTTTGACATAACGTACCCTGCCAGGGGTCTTAAGAGTCTAAATGATAAACAGCCTTAAAGTGCTTTGAGATACACAGAGTGTGCCATACAAGTTTAAACAAGTACATCCTTGACAAATCCCAAAAGCATGCCAAAATCCTGACTCAGGACTCTACTGAGTAGAGTTTATAACTCATAGAAAAGGGACAGTGATTGCAGTAGTAAGGCTGTGTTTTGTTTTGCTGGACTGTGGGTTTTTTTCTTTTGTTTTGCTCCTTATAATGTTTCAGATGATGGCCTTCCATTGAGCTGCTTTGTGCCCTTATAGGCAAAAAGCGAGTCTAACTCAGTATTGGGGAATCATTAATCCCAGGTCACCATGGAGATAGTGTGGTCAGTCAGGAGTAGTGATTATCCTGTAGTTGAAGTTTTCTAATAAAAGCCTTATATGGTTTTGACCTGCCTTGAATGCATCTCAAGGGCAGGGTTACTATGCTTTAACTAAACATTTCACTTACGAATGCCTCTGCTGTTACCCAAGTTGTTGATAAGTTGTTGAAGAGTGAACCCAAGGGAATGTAGTGAGAAAAGAACAACACAAGAATGTGGAAATAATGGTGAGAGATAGAAAGAGTATGAAAACAGAACAGAGAAATCGAATGGCAAGAGATAAAGAGGGATCAAACATGGCTTGCAAGGGGCAAGTCACACAAGGCATGAATAGGGAGGTTATTTTTGGAAAATGTATTGAACCCACCTCCATTACTATTCACAAGCTGATTCAGCAGTGCCTGCCATTCAGATCATGTCTCAACAGCAAAGGAATTGTTGTGAGAAGCAAATCATAAAACTAACAGGTGCAGGGAACATGCTGCTGCTATGTTTTAAAAAAAATAAATAAATTACAGTTCTTGCATTTGATGACAACTACAAAAAGCTGAAGTGGAAGAAACAGTTATAAGAATAAAAGTGAGCAAGCAAGCACTTCTCCCTACAGTGGTTTGGTGGTACTTTTTAGGATTTTCCTCAGCACACTTTCCATGCAGGATCTCTATATGTGTATGTGTGTGTGTTTACATGTAAACGTGCATTTGCCTTTTGTTTTTTGTTTTTTTTTTTTTAATCTACTTCACCAAATTTCTCACTAGTTTCTCTAATGAAGGACACGATCTACTTTCTTTCTTTCATTACTTTAAATTATATCTTGTGAGCTGCCTAGGGACTTCCTGGCCACAGCTGTCCTATTTCCTTTATTATTATTATTATTGTCATTGTTATTATTATTAATTAATTGAACTGTGAATGCTGGGACTGGAAATGCAGAATGCCTCAGCCCACATGACTGGGGCAGCAGAGCGTGTCTGAGTGTGAGGGAGCACAGCTAACTTCACCAACTAGCACATCTTAAGCCTTTTCTACAGCAAACTGGTACAGATTTCATGTGAGCTGTGCCTCTCCAGCAGCAATAACCACTGTCACCAGGTGCCAAAATATTGCTGCCCCACAACTCCTTGCCCTTTTGCCACAGCAAGCACCCACACACCCGCACACCCCTTGGGCATCAGGAAGAGGTCTCTCAGCCTAGCCCGCCAGCCAAATACAGAGGTAACACGGTGAGAGGAATCCTCACACGAGCTGCAGTTAGCCAACTGCCATATGCCCTGACAAAGCTACTGACAGCAGTGGCGAGCCCAGGGAGGGCTTTTATCATTAGCCCCTCACCCAGCAGTGGAGGAAACTCATTTAGCCCCATGCTGGACTTTCATTAGGAGCGACTTGCATCAGATGGTCGCAGCGTTCTGGCACTGGTGTCGCCTGGTCCGTTGCTGGAGACGTGGCCATATCTCACCCCAGCAGGGATCCCCAGATTTGAGCGGCTCTTTGTCGACAGATGCCAAGACAGCAGCAGTAGTAGTGACAAAGGCAGCTTGGTTTGGTGTTATCTTTTATGCTGGCATGTTGCAGCCCCGAACTTTTCAGAGGTGGCTTTTTACAAACCACTTATTCCTGTTGCAGACAGAAAGGCAGGGAGTTTATATAGATGGGGAGAAATAAACTAAAATAAAATATGCTTGAAATTACCACTTGAAGCTGAAGCAAGCAGCAAAGAAACTGTCACTGACAATCATTATTTCTAACCTTGAGACTATAATAAAAAATCAATGAAGCAAGAGATGTCAATATTCTAGTAACAAAGATGTGATACCAGCACCCTTTTCTCCCAGCATCCTACCTACTTATGTTAAAAACATACAAAAGTGAAAGGATAGGTGTCACAACAGAAGCACTTTCCTTTTTCCAGAAATATCCTACCATTTCGGGACAACTGCTTGTATTGCTTGCAGTATTTTCAAGGAGAGGTGAACCAAAACAGTATTTTTTGACACTGAGCTGTGTGTCTCTTGTCAAATGTGAAAAAAAAAACAAAAACAAAAAACAAAATACACATTGACTGTTTCATTGCCTTCCTGCCTACTTTCCAAACATGGATATTCGGTATTTAAATCCCTCCTGCTTCTTGCAGTTGACTACCTCATCGTGCAAACACTTTATAAATTGATATGAGCTAACGAAGAAACTCCTAAATAAATTGCTTGATTTTATCAGCATGTTTTAATGAACTTCTATATTTAATAAAAAACAAACACACCCAAAGTAGAAAATGAGCTTTTCAAAAATCTGTACTTTCCCTCCCTTACTTTTCCCATCACCATGATAGAAGTCTGTCCCACACTGTTTAATGGGTTTGACTTTGGGGAAGGCAAAATATCAGTAGCTCCTTTTTATAGTCAGGGAATAAAACAGTAAGAGAGATGGGATCCTGGCTTCTTGAGTGGAAAATACAGCCCTCATTTGCATGCACAGGGGAGAGGTAGCCTGTGTGAAGATTAGGTACTGCAGGGCATGGGACGAGGCAATTGGGAAGCTGAGATGGGAGCTCTGGGGAGAGAGAACAAGCCTCACATTAACTTGACCTGGTGCTCAACCTTCCCTGCTTCAGGTGATGACCGACAGCCGAGCAGTTTCTTCTGGGACTGCAGCTTTCCATCTCCAAAAGGGAATGCTTCACCTTTCCATTAAACTAGTTTCATGCCAGTATAGCCCACTGCACCCATCGTGCAAACCCAGGGGATGTGAAAGCCTCTAATGCCCATGCACCTATTGCAGCTGCGACTGGTGCCTGCAGCCACGCAGACAGTGTCAGTAAAATGCTTTAATTCACATTTCTTTACAGCTCTTCTTTAAGCAAAAAAACCCATGGGGGGGGGCAGCCGGGCACGCCGGATCGCAGCGCTGGTGCCGTCGTGCCGGCAGCGGGGCACAGGCCCATCCTGCCTCGCCGCCCTTCGGGACAGATCACCCAGGGGAAGCGACCAGCAGCTTTGCTCATCCATTTTATTATTTTGGTTTTTTTTTTATTTTATTTTATTTATTTATTTTTAATTTTATTATTTTAATTTTATTCTCCCAGGCAGGCCAGGCCGGGCCGCGCCAGGCCGGGCCGGGCCCGCGCAGGTGAGTGGTGTTGAGGCGCCACCTACCGGGAGGCGGTGGCAGCGGCCACCCCCGAGCGGGGGGCGGGGGCGTGTGTAGGTAGATCTGTGGGTACACAGACGCGCCCACACGCACAGGAACACACGCGTGCGCACAGATATAATAAAAATAAAATACATAAATCCCTTATTTCGGCAGAAAGACACCCCCTTTCCCCCCCCCCCCCCCCCATCCCCCGAGCCCTCCTGCCTGGCCGCGGGGCCCAGCCGGGAGCGGCAAAGGTCGGAGGCGCCGCCGCGTCAGGGGCTGGGCGGCGGTGAGAGGAGAGGGACACACGGACAACGGAGCCCCTGTTTTTAATTGCTTCCATTTGGCCTCAGCCAGGGTTGGGAGCGACGCGGACGGGCGCGAATGTGTCCTGACCACAGGAAGGAGCGATGTTAAACATTTTAATTATACGCGGAGTGAAACAAAGTAAAAGCAGAACAATGAAGACCAAATATAAAGAGAGGGAAGCTAATTAATGGAACATTAACATAAGAATTTAATGCAAGCAGGCTGAAACTGTCTTGCAGCATGAAAAGAAGGGAAACAGTGCTATTGTCCTGAAAAGAAGTGAGCGCAGCCCAGCTCCCAGCCTGTCGTACGTGTCGTATGCTGCTGTGGCACTGAGCTGGTTATTTCAACTTGAAAGATACTTTTAACACAACATCTTTAGGAAGCTGTGAACCAACCTCTAAGCCTTGAAATCTGTAGAATTGCCAGGTATGCAGCCGTTCACTGTAATTATTTAACCTCCCTTGGCAAAGCGCAGCTGTGGGTATCCTCAAAGGTACTCTTTTAAATAAAAAACACACTTTCCACAAACTTAGCTGTAAAATAAAATATGTTTTGAGAAGGGCCATCCAGTTGCCAGGACACAGTTTTTAGCACATACCACAGTTGGTTATTCTTCCACCCCAGATGTGGGCATTTCACGTGGTGTAAGGGTCAGGTTGCCCCTGGCACCCTCTGTAGTCAGCAGAGAGATGAAAAAGAGGCTATGCTAATAATATATTGATATCCTGATATACTGATACAATTCAAATATACTAACAATGATAATGTGCTAGTTGTGCAGTGTGCTAATGTGATTGTGATATACCATAATATGATGCTAATGCCAACATTTTCCTTCCATTCTTCTTTGGGCAGAGTCCCCCTCCTCCACTGGCCCTCTGACTACAGAGGAATCCCAGGGAGACCACTTGTCTCGTTAACTGTTCAGCATTGGGCTGCAATGCTGCCAGGAACAAGTAACTTCTCTTCAAGGACTTCCTCTGAAGTTTGTTCAAGTTTTAGGTACATTACAGCAAACGTGCATGAGCAGGAGAGATACAGGTCATGTTAGGGATCTTGTGCTTATTTGTCCCAAATGCTGTCTCAGTGTGCGTCTCAGTGGTCCTATGATGAAGTTTTCATTACATTCCCTGAACTTTAGCCAAGTTTGCAGATCTGTTGATGACACTTAAGAAAATACAAAAAAATCAAAGCATTTTCAGAGGAAAGCATTCACATGTCATGAGATACGTATTTTAACCAGAAACTTGCAGTTCTTAGCAGACTGTGGTTTATTTAAGTTTCCATAAATCAAAGCATAAATCAAAATGAAGAGACTATGAACTTTAAAAACATTAGAATCGCACAGACAGGTATGTCAGTGTCTGGCAGCTTTGGGCAAAATTTGCAAAAATGGATCAAGAGTCTTACTCAACATTTAGGACTTCACATAAGTTGTAGCCATCCTAGTGGGGGTTTTGCCTTTGCCTGTACTAAGAGACAAAGTCATCTATGAGGGGAGGCAGGAAACAAGAAGAGTCACCATTAATTTAACCGGGTTTCCTAATATATACTGCAGTGTCTCAAACAAGTAGTTGCTTTGTTTGTTGTTTTTTAAAACAGCTAACCAGCTAGTCTCATTAAGTAGGTATACAAACAAGTCAATAAAGCACGTAATGTTATTGTGTTTTTTAATCAGCTTAATATGTATTTATGTAATTATGTTCATAGCAAATGCACTGCAGATTTGTGAAAGTACTGCTAGTGAACAGTGAGATGACAAATAGCAGGAAAATGTATCTGTTTAAAGTTATATCATAATTTTCCAAATTTCATGGATGTTTACACCTAAATGTTTTCCACTTATCTTTTCCAAATGCCACTCAGGAGCAAGTGTTAGCTTGTTTGTGCAATGGATGGACCAAAACTTGAAGTCTCTAATCTTCCAGTTTTGAAGTCTACAATGTTTTGGATCAATCTGAGCCACATCTGACTTTTGTCTGATATGAGATTTAAGCTAGGCTCAAACTAACCTTCCCCCAAATCTAAAAGGCTTGCAATTTAAAAGCTGTCAGCAAACTTCATAAAATTTTAAATCTAGAAACATATGTAACTCTGATTCTTTCAACATTATCACCCTAATTCACTATGTCTGGATATGAAAAGAATATTTAAGCATTGGAGACTGATTTCATTAACTTTTCTGTGTCTCCCCTCTTGTAGTTTATTGCATCATAAATATCTACATTGTGTAACACTCTATGTAAAACTTAATTAAAACAAGCCATTGATCAGGGAAACCAGAGTGAATACAGATGGCCAGATTTTTTCTGTTTCTACTGGAAATCTTATTCCACCAAAATAATGCACTATCACAGAAGGCCTGCATTTGCTCTGCTGCTCTATATCTTCTAACCATGTTTAAAGTCCATTTCAGAAATAAGACTAATTAACACAGCCCTTGCCTTTTCTTTCCATCATAAGAATGAATGAAGGAGGGTGTGCAAAACTATTTGGAATTATGGCCTTGTCAGGACCATTTCTTCTGACTCAGTGTTAGAGGATATGCTAGTGAAAACAGCTTTCAGATGAGCAGAGCTTGGAAACCCATTCTTCAGAGGTTTATGAGCTCCTCCTTCTAGTGTCCTACTATTCACAAACTTTCCCCTCAAGTCACCCAGTGGAAGATTGCCTCAACCATCCTGCTCTTCCAAGGGCACCTGAGTAGGTTGCAGAAGGCCAGACCAATTGTCCTGATGGCAAAAGGAGAAAAATTCCTGCACTTTTCAGAGGAGTCTAAATGGGAGCATATCTGAAATCTAAAGTGTGTTGCATCAATGGACTCTTCTGGTGCTAGGTCAAAGCTTTTGGGTCCAGATGGTTTTTTGCATGTAAATATAAAAGTGCTTGCAAAGAAGGGAACAAACTTTCTTCCTGGAGTTGGTCTTATACATAGGCAGTAATTCCAATCACTCCTGGAGACTGTGTGGTATAAAGCCTTCCTTCTGGACTGGATTGAACTCTCACTTTATTCTACCCTGAGGGTCGTATCAGTTTTCAGGTAGAAATACCTGAAAATCCCCTGGTAGGGCAGAGGGGCTTGGCATCACTTCACTGCAGGCAGCCCAGCTCTAATGAGAAGCTCTTCCAGACCCCTCTAGAAGCAAATTGTTTTTCATTTTCTGTGGTACATGCTCTACCATAATGTTATCACAAGGAATGAAAGGGCAGAATGATGGGGAATAAATACAAGGGTTTCAGTGAAGGCTAACTTATTTTTAATACTTTTTATTAAAGTGCCAGCTTCATTCACTTGAATGAAATTTAGCAACAAGGCAGTGTATGTGTCACTGTGTCTGTGTATTTGCATAAGGGATCTTTCAAGGAGGAGACTTTCTGAGATGATGAAATAATTCACTATGGCATCAAGGCCAAAAATGTCAACTGATCACAACAAATATAGATTCAAACCTTTTTTTTTTTTTTTAATGCATTAGAAACAGTTTTGTCTGTAAGTGTGCTTTCTTTGCAATTTCCTAGTAGAATTATTTAATTTGCATATTTTACAGAAAAATCAGAATATAGAAAATATGTACTTTAAATGGTACTAATTTAACAGTTTCTGGAGTTTATTTATAGAGACCTGTAAGGATTTTGAATGCAATATGGTTTTGTCAGAGTAAATAAAGATAGCTCTTAAATGATTTTTGGCATCCAACATCATTCAAACTTGCTTGCCATTCATGATTCATGTTGGATAGATGAACCCTAGGATTCTTCCCTTCCCCCTTCTGTCTTCTCTTCATCCTCCATTTTTCCTCTTCCCTCCTAAAAAAGCATTTGTCAGCTTAGAGATGAAGGTGTGGACTTTCTCTGGTCTACAGTTTGAACCAATCAGGCAGTCTCAGGACTGCAGTAATTTACTGTAGGGTTGAAAGATCTTTAAGTTGCCACATATTAATATCATCTGGTATGATACATGGTTGCACAGAGCTCTGCATTTAAATGGGAACCACAGCTCCTCCTACAAGAATCAGCAACAAGCTTGTGAAAGGGGAACACTTCAATTTCAGGGTCGAGGAAAGCCGTGGAGGGATAGTCATTGCTGATATGGATGCTAGGATTGCACAGGCTGTGGGCTACTAATGAACTGTAGGATACCTGAGTGAATTTCTGCTTTCCCAGAAAGCAGGAGCAAACAAAAGTTCCCATATGTAAGGGGGCTCCACATGACATTGCCATGAGAATGACCAAGAGTTTTCAAAATGCAAAAAACTCCTCTCTGTCGTAAATACTCAGTTTCTTAGCAAGTCTTCATGAAGAACTGAAAGCCTGCTTCTGGAAAAAAAAATAAAGCCTACAAAATTTGGGGCATACTTGGAATTTCTTTTTCTTTAGTGTAAAAGTGGTAGCAATGGAAGAAATAACCTGGGAAAAAAACAGATGTATAGATAGCATGTAAGTTTAGGACATAGTGATGAAAGCATTTCTGCATGTTTTTATATGGTTCTTATGAAAAACAACTGCTAATAAGAAGTGACTGGTTAAATTGTGTCAATGACCAATCCTATTCTGCATGTTCTGCTGAAGCCAGGCACCCACTGAGGACAGCTGGAGCTCAGCCAGAATGTCATGACCTTGGTCAAGGACCATGGTCCTCATGTGCCAAGCAATACAGTCTGGTTCCTAATCTTTACAAACTCTTTTTTTCCATTGGGAAGCAAACTGCAATATACTCAGTTAGACATGTTAGTATTTTTAATCCTTATCTCCTTTTGATATAAAAATAAAGCTACCAGTTATTTTTTGTTTCATTATTAAGCCCTTGGTTTTTACAAGGATTTCAGAACTTGGCCTAGATTAGAAACAAAAATAGTAAGAGCTCCTTTTCACAAGAAATAAGATTTAAAGGTATTAGGGGGCAAATGTCCTCCTTTTTAGAAATCAACATGGGTAGTTCTTTTTTTTCTGACCTTAAAAAGAGTCAACTACAGTAGCTCAAAGTATATTTGTGTGTTTTATTTTTTTAAATGCTATTTTGGTAATATTCCACTAACATATACACACACATGCACACGAATCCTTTCACAGCCTTTTCTGTCTAAAATTGGAGTTGCTATGAATAGTTGGTATGCAGCCCAGTGCAGGGGAACTGGACTGAATGTTGAGACAGGTGTATTTTTGGCTCAGCCACGCCCCAGTATGTAATTGTGGTCCTTGCATCAGATTTTCCTCCTACCCTAGTTTGTCTGTTCTACTTAAACAAAAGGTTTGAGTTTTAAGACATGACGTCTCACTATGTATTTGTAAGTAACCATACCCAAAACAATGGTTTGTACTTGAATCCTTATGCTCCATTAGCATTGAAATAACAGCAGCCTTTCAATAGTTGCCTCTTCAGAGGAGTGGGGCAGCTTTGACATCATGCTTTAATATTAAATTGGGCTTTGTTAAGAGCTGTAGCATTCAGGAAAAACTATTATGTGTGGGCATGTGAATGCAGGAACAAATGGAGATGGCTGCATCCAGGACTCTGGAAATCATTATGTTCATGCCATCATAGGCTGCCACATAGAACAGTTCTTTCCAGAATCAGAGCCTCAGCTTCAAGGGCCATTAGACTCTCCAGATTTTGCACAAAACAAAACCTGGCTGATTTTTTTGAAAATTCCTGACGGTTGTGATTCTACACCCTGAATCGGTGCCACTGCTGAATGTGCTTTGGCCTCATCAGTCTTCAACACTGATGCCAGACAGTTCCCTTCCATTCCTCAGCGTTGGCAACCACATTCTGATGCAAGACTAAATCTCTGTCCTCAGTGATAGTTTTTTAGTAATGGGTGAATGCCAGGCAATATCAGATCAGACCTGTGGCTCAGCTACTCTAGCACCTGCATGGTAATAGTTCTTATCTTGGTCTCTAAGTTAGAAGAAATAAATGTTCACACCAGCTTTGTGTGGTTTAATCTGTCTTTCAGAAGAAAAGTGAAATAGTTTTGCATATTCTTACTACTGCTCAGGGAAATTTCCTCTTCAAATTCCATGTCTTCTGGGCCTCATTGCCTAGGCATAGTTCAATCTGAGAGGCATTTTTTATCTTGTAGGACAACCAGGGGCTTCCTTCTCCTTGCACTGTGAGACACTCTAACTCCTCCCAACCTTTGCTATGAATATACACTATGTTCCCTAGTCTAATTTAAGTGGAAAGTTTATTTTCTTATTAGATGTTTGAATTACATGAGACATGTTCATAATATTCTTTAATCCTGCAACATGCTTTTGAAGTATAACACCATATACAGCAGCTGAGATCAGGCATTACTAGTGATTTATGTAATGATATTCAACTATTTCCTGCATTACTGTCCAGTCTATCTCTAATTCACCCTGGTTGGGTTTACCAAGCAAAATGGCAATATTGATTATTGCTTTTCTAGCAATTGTTGGCATCTGTTTTGTGTCTCATACAGTCATTATTAAAGGCAATAAATGAAGCCTAGTGAGTTTAAGAAAACCCAGTTTAGCACTCATAGTACTTTTTTGCTCAGACATGAAGAGTCAGCTTGTCCACAAACTCGGTTTAGATGCACAAGACTAAATCATTTGCAAAAAAAATTCCATTCAGACAAGCTGGACAAATGACCTATGACAATACTTTTCATGACCAAATTCCCTGAATCTAAACCGTATAGTATATTTGTTATCCCTTCCCCATTGATATCACTTAGGGGAAAAAAATAATCTATTTCTGTATCTATATCTCTATATAGATATAGATCGATCGTATAGATATCTACTTTTTTTTTAATTTAGCCAATCATGGCAAATAAGCTTTTTTCACATCTTTTCTTCCACTCTCATCTTACAGTGTAGCTGATTCACAAGCAAATGAAATAATCCCAGCTAAAATTGCTAATGCTGCCTGCTCATTCATTCCTAGATTTTTATGACTTAAAGGGCCATTTGCTTGCCTTACCTGGACATGAAGAAAGCCATGCAAATTGCCTCCACATGACAAAATTCAGTGAAAATGTGAAGGACTATCAGAAAGATTATTATCAGTAGGCTGGGAAAGATATCTACTTTTCTTTTGTATTGAAAAAATACATGTGCTGTCTAAATGAACAATTTAATCTGCTCTTGAACTTCCCAAAAATCTTTACACACCATGCATCCACATGTGAAAGATTCTGGTTGTTTCAGATTTGAATTCCTGAGCTTACACTTTGGTCTTCTGGGACAACTGGGCTCAAGCCAAAGAGCCTGGCATTTTGTCTCTTCCCACAACCAGATAAAAAGCAACTGGGACTCCAGTCTTGCCCTGGAGACTCCTAGCTGTTCTGCATGCATAAAAAAGTAAGTTCCAGAAGCCAAGCTGATTGAAATAAAATATTTTGCCAACTGTGCACAAGAGTTTTGTGCACAAGAGTTTTGTGCACAGTCAGCTATGTGGTGTGGGTGCATGCCTGCCTACACAAGGTGAGCTTGAGAGCTGTAGACCTAGCCAGTAAAAAGGAAGAAGTCAAACAAGAGAAGATGTTCAGGCCTCACTTTTTTTCCCATAATCATAATGTAGTTGGTTTCTCTAGAGAAACTGAACTATTTGCCTCCTTCTCCTCAATGGTTAAAACTGCATTTCTTGGGAAAGACTAATAAAATGAACAATAGAACCCTGGAGCCTGCAGAGCTTGGGTCCAGTTTGTACAAAGAGAAAACAAAAAACAACCCCAAAAAAGGCCATCTTCTTAAATTTGCCACAACAGCCTCATGCCTAGAACCACAGGAGGAGGGCCCACACATAGCTTGGCCATTAATTACAATTTTTGCATCTTTTTAGTTGTATTTTTTGATGACAGGAGCAACTAGAGAAAATCAGAACAGAGAGCTGGGGGTCATTCTGAGTCACTTCTTGCTTTCCCTGTCTCCTCTCAGGGGGCGGCAGCCCTTGGACTTATTTCTGCAATTTCCTGAGCATTTTCCATGAAGTGCTGACTTGCACTCGGCAGTCTGTATCACTTAGAGCAATATTCAGCATCACAAAGGATCAGATCCCGTAGCTGAATCCAGCCAATCTGGACTTACAACTTGTCAGCAGTAATCCACTGTGAGCAAGGTGACAGAGTACCAAAGATCCGCATGGCTGGACGTTTGGCACATGTGTCCCACATTTTTGGGGCACATGTATGACCGTGTGTTACATTAATATGCTCTGACTTAGTCTTACGGTAAAGAACTATCAGCCTCTTTCAATCTATCCATTGTGGTTGAGTGCTCACCGATTATCTGTAGGAGTGGAAATACAGCTGTTTGTTAGACATGAGACATTCATTTAGCTCTCTGTATTGTCAAAGACATTATTAGCTAATTTATAGCAGGAGAATCTTTACCTCCAGTATGTGTGATGAACCTCAGTTGAACCTATTTTGCACCTATTCTTTGCCTCAGCTTGCTCTGGGTAATGGATAGTAATGTGTGTGAGCCAGAAAGAGCTGCTCGACTTTCATAAACATAATGAGCTTCCAAGAGCAGCAATTAGAACAAGAAGTATGCATTAATTAATTTCTAATTTCTTACGGGTAAATTCAATGTATTTCATGTTGGTTAAGAAAGACACAATGTCCATGAAATCCCACAAAACCATTTTTTTCCCAATCATGTTTCAGAAAATAAATTTGCTTTAATACTTAGTGTTAGAAACAGTTCAAAATGAGATGTGACAGTCCTAGAAGTCCTAAAGCACCAAACAGGAATTTCTCTGAAGGAATTTAATCTCAGTTTCATATTCAGCATTATTTCTCATTGGTTTATTTGGAGCATATAAAAATATTAATTAATTGCTGCATTTAATATGGAGAGTGGTGAGTAGCTGAATTTTGAACCACCTTGTCATTGCTGAACATGTCAGGGCCACTTCTCTGATAGTCGTTGAAAGTTTTAGTTAAACAATGACAGATATATATAGGAAACAAGCAGTCAAAGAAAAGCACACCTTGTGTCAGTGAAACACTACATAAAGTCATCTCCCTGTGAGGATAGAAATTATCATTTTTAAAGAAATCACTCAGATTTCCAGTTTTAAATAGAAGATGTGTGATAGGCCGTATCTTTCCTTTTCCACCTAGATGCCACAGGATACAGGAACCTACTCAAGCCTCACAGGTAGGGAAATCCTCTGATCAGCTGGAGAGAGGCCAGAAGGAGGCAATGAAACTTGCAAGAACCCCAGAGCACACAGGATTTTAGGCAAGACTGGAAGTCTGGTGGTGGTGGTCAAAAGCAACTGCTGAAGTAAACTAAGCAGAGGGTATATGGTAACAGTCTGGCTACTTAAAAAAGGAGTGAAAAGTATCTTTTCATGTCCACTGAGCATAAAGGAAGTTATTTCAAGTATGAGAGACTTAGGTTTAGACTTGAGGAAAAAAAATTTCTTATGATACAGATAATTAAACAGCAGGATACATTGCCAAGAGAAGCTGTTGAATTTCACATGTCATTCAAGATTTTTAAAAATGCACTGAAAAGATGCCTTCATGTATATATAGTTGTTCCCATCAGAAAGGTGGAAGGACAGACCAGGTGTTCTTAAATACAGGATCCTGAGATATAATCTATTTTCTATTATTCTGTTATAGCTATTGTTTCTATGGCCTGAGAGTAAATTAACCAGAAGATTTTGGAAGAAAAAACAAAAATCTTACTTTTTTCACATTTTATCCCCTTCACTTTTAATTTTTTCTTTTCTCTTTGGTTCTTTCCTTCTGGATTCATTGAAAAGGGAATGTTTTTGGTCTCACTGCTAGATTAACCCTCCATAATCTTTCATCCATATCTGTGCAAAGCCACACTCTTTTTTCTTGTGTGTTTCCGGAGTATGCCCTTGCAAAGTTATACTAAATGCTTGATTGTGCATTGGAATTATCCAGTTTGCAATGACAGAGGCAATTCTCTTTCTGCAGAAGATATCAAGATTTGTTTCCACCATCTGATCCCCAAGTTAGCAAAAGCAAAGTTTTTATTATATTCAGCCTTGGTCACCATCAACTTGACAGTTAAAGGGGATTCTCACCCACTGAACTGCTGTGGATTTTTTAAAAAAAATCAGGCAAAACTTGAAGTTACCTGCTCTTCTTCCAAAAGACCACAGAAGTTTTGTTACACATTTCAGTAGCAGTGGGACTACTTCATTGCGCTGGGAAAAGATTATTTACCCTCCTCTTTTTTCCTTTGCATGACAGTTCTCATAGAATACTAAATAATGCTGGCAGGATTTAAAATTGAATTCAGAATTATTTTAATTACCCTAAATGTTTTACTTTTTTTTTTTTTTTTCAATCTAAGTGCATAAATAGGATCTGCTCAAACATGCCTAGCAGGATGCATTTAAATGCCCCATGCAGATAGGCTGTTCCCTGCTTCCTTGTTTGGTTTGGTTTTCCCTTTCTTGTTTAAAAAAAAATTCAGTAGTGAATGAATGAAACTTAATTATGCAAATATGCTAAATCCAGTTGACAGTCAGGATGCAGGCAATGCTAAAGCAAAACTGGTAAGCTGAGGGCAACATCTACATTTCATTATTTATTAGGGGCCAGATATGAAAAGGCATTTAAACACCCAGAGAGACAGCCAGTCAGTAATATTTACAAAAACACCTAAGCGAATTAGGTGTGTTATTCCTGTACAATTTTACTGGTGGCAATATGGGTAAATTAGCAGGGCAAATTAGTAAGCAGTGGCCCTCCAAATTAATCTACTTTATGATTCAGCAATCTTATGCATTTCTCTGAATGAAAATCCCAAGAGCAAAATAAGAGTCATGTATACAGATACACGCCTATTTTTTTAAATTACAGTATGTTATATGTAAGAAAAGAACATTTTGTGCAGTATATAGAAACTCTGCTAATGGCAGTTTTATCAGTTCATATTGAAATGCTGTAGGAAATTATGGATCATGAGCTATAATTTCAGTGGTAAACCCAAAAGTTATTTCCAAGTCTCTCAGCAAAGATGTGTCATAAATCAGGGCATAGAGAACATGACAAAGAACTTATGCAGTTAACTTTTTTCTCCGGGAAGGGACTGAAAAAACCTACAGAGAAAATGCAATGGCACTATTGTTTCTGTGTGCAATTTGTGAAAGACATATTTCTGACACAGCTACTTATGGATGCTGGTATTTGTAAAAGGATAAGGATGCAAACCTTCATACGTTGAGGTAGATTGGTTATTATGAACAAATGAAGTGAGTGGAGGATTCAACCAAAATAAACTCTAAACTTCATAATTTTTAGCAGTTTGCTATAAAACTCAGACAACGAATTTGTGTTCAGTCCAATCTATTGAACAGTCACGTTTCTGACTGGACAATGAATTAAGGAGTACACATAAAACTGGTGGATGGCATCTTTCTAGGAGGGTTTCCAAGCACTTGGGAGGACAAGATTAGTACTCACAGTGATCCTAAAAATGTTGCTGAAATGCTCAAAAACCAACAATATGAAATTCTAAGGAATGCTAGACTTGGAGTAGAAGAAAACCAAGACGTAAATATAAAAAGGCTTAGCAGAAAAATCTCTGGAAATATTGATTAATTAAATAGTCTTAATGTGTTTGCACCCTTTAAGTAAAAAGGCCACTGTCATTCTGGAGTGTTTTAAGTAGCATGCCATAAGTAAGAGATGGATGTCTTTATTCTGCCCTATGCAGCAGTAAGAGGGCTTCAGCTAAAACATAGTCTGGTTTTGAGAATGGCACTTTAAGAAAAGATGCAGGCTAACTAGGGTGCAGGCAAGAGCAGAAACACATATCAGAGGTTTAAAAATGTGACAGAAAGTTTTAAGAAATGGATTTGCTTAGTTTTGAAAAGAGTGAGGAGCAATTCAGTAATAATTTCCTAATATGTAAAAAGATGTTATAATGAGCACAATCATCAGTTAGTCTTCATGTTCACCCAGTATAGAAATCACTGGCTTAATTTTTCAAAAAGGAGAAAAATATTTGGTTAGATTAAATTAGACCATAAAGACAAACTTTCCAGCTGCAAAGACTGTTAAGGACTGGAAGAGTCTGCCTAGGGAGCTTCTTTAATTTTGTAATTGAAGACCTCTATGAACAGATTAGACAAAGATCAGATGTCCTGAGAATATTTGACCTTCTCTCAAAGCAGGGAGATTGACTGACTGAGATTTACAGATTACTTTCATCCTGCATATCTATAATGCTTCTTAGAAAATAATATTCTTAAATTACTCTAAATCCATAGTTATTTTTTAAATAACTCACATTTATAGAAAAGATTCAATGCATTCAGCAATTTATATTGATCATTTCAATTTCAGATCTTTTGGGATTTGCATTCCAGTTTGGAAGGCTCCATTTGAAAAAAAAAAACAAACAACCAAACAACCAATCAAAACGTGGAAAAAATCTTTTTATCTTTCTCAGAAAATGAAGGAACAGTTCATCTCACTTTGAAATAAAAGGCATGATTTGTATTGATTGCAAGAGGAGATTCTGTGTTGTTCAGGATTGAGATTTGTTGTGTTTCTTTGTGGAGAAGTGCACTTGGATTGTCATGAGATTTGCAAAAATTGCAAGTCAAAGTTAGTAGGACTGGCTCAGGAAATATCTAATTAAATACATATACCATTCTGTGTCCATCAATTATATGTTTATTTAAAATATTATGATACACAGGTGTCATGCTGTCAAATTAATTTTTTTTTTTGCATGCAGAATTTTCAGAGGTAGTTCTAAAGGGACTATGTATAACCTTGTCACTAAAGTATTTTATTCTCTTAAGCTCATGGAGTGGAGTAGCACTTTTATCTAAAAAAAAGCTTGCACTTTGTGATTGCTAGTGCCAAAAACATTGCTAAGAAAGTAGCCTTATCTGAACCTTTAAGTCATAACAGACACTTTGCAAAGATTAACATGTCTGTAATCTACATGCAAGTCATTTGGTTTGAAAACAGTCGGAAAACTTTTCCCAGGTGACAATGTGCTTTAAATAGACATTAGTAGGAAATATACTGTAAATATTACAATTACACACATCTCAAAGGGAGTCAAATAGCCTTTCCTTTTAACCCTCTGCCAAATTAATTCTTCCTAAAATTACAGAGTGTCTGTTCTTCAGACATTGAAACGATCTGCCTTGGAAATACCAATAGGCAATTAGTAACAAGCACCATGCAGATCCAGGGCAAGAAATACAGCAGCCTGCTAAAAATTAGGCTTTATGGCTGCCTCTTCCTTCTGTCTCACTGCCTTTTCCTTCTCATACCTACTGCACTCAGATCACTTTTACAATAACGATGTTCTCATTTTGAGCATGTATTTGAGACCTTACTTATACCTCATAGGCTAATGATTGGCTTTACCCCAACGAACATGAAGGTGTCAGTAGGTATTAATAATACTGGGAAAGAGATAACAGTATTTCCATAAATTGACCTTCTTGATGATGACTTCACCCCATTTTCTTCAGTTCAGTTTAATGACTTGAAGAGTGCTCGGTGATGAAACCATTCCCAAGCATAAATTATTCACCACAGGAAAAAAAGTAGTAGTTCCATTTTGCAATTTTCCATCAGTGGCTGAGCCTCTGTAGGTGAATTGTTGGCAGAGGTGGAACAATTCGTCTGACCCTTGTAAAATTATTCACACCATTTTTTAAAACAGGATAACAACAAAAAAAAAGTAAAATAAACATTTTCTTGAAAACAAATGTTGACCCATCCATTTCTCCTCCTAAAAAGTGTATACATATATAACATGTAGAAGAAAAACGCCTTTAAAAATACATTTATTGTCATTTATTAACAAGGAATTTCATTTAAAAGATACAAATAGGAAAGACCAAAGGGCTGGACTAGAACCAACATGACCATTAATATTTTAAATGCTTGACATTACATACCAGATACAAATAAACAGAGAAGCAAATTGTAGCTTGTATTTCTAAAGATAAAAAATGTATATCATCTGCATGGTAATATTTGCATATTGGGTACTAGTTTTTAAGGTCCATTTTTGAAAGGATGATTTTTCTAGTATCTCTCCATTACTTATTGTATCACACAGCCAAATTATACTGGAATTCGATGCAGAGAAAAAAATATCTGCCTTTTTGCAGGAAGAGTTTTTCCAGGTGGGATGTGCAGTTATCTGCTGTCCTTCCCTGGTGTTTTTCCTGATCTGTTTCCTTGACATCTCACATCTGCTGGAGGTGGAGGGGTGGAGGCAGCCTGATGCTGGACTGCACTGTCTGCTACTGTCTGTGAGAAATGTGCTGAGAGATGAATTGTAAATTCTCATCCAGATAATAAGAATGGGCACTGTACAGGGGAGCCTGTATGCAGATCTAGAATGCCTGTTTTCTGATTTGTTTTTTCTTAACATACAAAATCACAGCCCTAACAGATTAAAAATGTGAACTTTTGGGGTGCAACAAGGTCTGTTTAAGCATACCCACTGTTGTGAATGGAAAGTTGTCTTGAATTTATGCTGTGTGTAAAGTCAGAGAGCAGTTTTCATTCTGTCAGCACAATTTGATCTTATGATAATAGGCCCGTAGAAGATGGAAATTCTGTGAAGATTTTTGTAAATTACTTTCCCATTTAGGCACATTTAACCTCCAAAATATTTCCTTTCCTCTTAAGATGAGTCTTTTTAAATATATCCCTTTCCTAATGTTATCGGGAAACTCATTGTAAAGCCACATGTCAGAAGATACAATATTAGGAAATAAAAGGAAAGCTGTTGTTTATATGCATCATAATCTTCTGATATTCAAGGGAACATAATCTTATATTAGGAACTACCTGGCTGTTCCAAGAGGTCCCAAATTATAAAGATCTAAATCAAATCTGGTAGACCATCATATTTTAGCAGTTTGATGGATTTTCTCTTGCCTTGTACCCTTATTACTGTGTAACCGCACAGAAGTTGTAATTCCTGAAAAGTCCCAGAATGGTACATGCAGTTCAGATCTGGGAACTTGCTGGTTTCTCCACTTTGAAAGGTAATTGAATGGGAACAAGTAAAAGTGCAATTGAATATGTAGGCTAGAGGCACTAAGTTGCAGCCTCAAAGAGGTCATGCAGAAATGAATTTTTAAAAAGGACTATAAAATTGCATCTAAGATAGATGGGGTGGAAAAGCAATATTTAAATGAAATTGTTATGGATATAAGTCACTTGCCAGGCATTCTAACTATTTCCAACATAAAATATGTTTTCACTTCATATATAAAACATTGTTATTATTCACATCCTGTGTCATGTTAACATATTAAAACTTAAATGTTTAATGCATATATTAAAATTTTGTGTCATCATTAACACCGCTGATGAATACCCTTTAAAAAAAATTATGGAAAAGATATGTCAAGGCAGATAATTTTTACAATTAGAATAAAAATATGTAACTTAAAGTGTGATAAGATAAAACCGCTTAATTCAAAGTTTCGCAATCCTCTCTCCTTGCTCATGGGAATCCAACTGCCATTTGTTTTCCTATAAATGACATTTCAAATACTTTATTATAAACATAAATCACATCTCCTTTTGAGAAGGGAAATGACAAACTAAATTTGAGGTCTGACTTGCATTTCTATGCTCTATCCAAGACTAAATAGATGAGCAGTTGCTGTATAGATTGTATTTGATGGATAAACAGAGAGAGGCAGTAGGTTATGGAAAACACGTCACTTGGAACTGACATCTGCCCTCATAACTCATGAGTGTCTTACCCTGCCGTGTCACCTCCACAGAAATCAGTTCCCCGTCCTGGTTAACAACATACAGGGGATGAGATTTACTCTTTTTTAAAGTAAAGCTGCCTCTTGTAAAATGCATACCTTTCCTTAATGGGGGATGTTCTGTTTTGTGTGGTCAGGTAGTCTGTGAGAAACACTCTCACTACTGGGATGGGGTGCGCAAAACAACATGTAGTTGCGTGGAAGCAGGAGAATGTTGGCACAGAGATGTGATCAGAGAAAGCGTGCTCAGGCTGCCCTTTGTATGGGAATGCCATAGTATGGTGAGACTACTCCACCCAGAATGAGATCATGCTGCAGGTCAGACCTCAGAAAGCTGGCATGTGCTGTCTTTGTGATCCCTTTGACCTGTCTGTGGTCGTGCTAGGCACTTTTCTAACCAGGAGTGATCAGGCAAGGGTGAAACACTACCAGCCACACAGCAGTCACACCACATGATCTAAGCTTCTTGGTCATAGGGTGTGTTTAAATTAAACCTTCCAGAGAAATTTTTCTCCATCAGCAATGATTTCCTTCCCTGACATGCAGGAGGTGTTGGTGATTGCAGTTCATCAACACTTCTCCCACAGACCCACTCAGAGCGAATGCGCACAGAGTGCCACCAATGTAAAAAATGGTTAGATCATCACCAGCAGGGTGATAAATCTGGGCTAGAGATTTTAATATTGTGACGTGGTTAGGTTTGTTTCTTCCACTTCTAGCAATACCCTTGGACCCCACTGAATTTACCTAAATTAATGAAACAGGGGTTCACTAATTAGGGCTTTATAAGTGGAGAAAGAAAATCAATTATCTTAATAAAATTGTTGAAACCTACAAGGTGCAGAATATTCACTTGGAAATCTCTAACATTTACATTGCATCATTTCCATCTCTGACATTTTTATTACCATTTTTTTAAAGAGTAGGGTGTTTGGGTGTTTTTTTCCTAAAACCAAATTCTTGCAATCAAGTGCTTAAAAGATAATTTCTGCTTTCATTTAAATATGGTACATTTCTTGACCATTTAGCAGTAGAGAAAAATTTTAAGATGTGACTCTTCAGGGTCCACAATCAACTAGACAAGGAAATAAAATTTTAAGCATTTTTTTTCCTTTGGTAAACTTCTTGGCTTTTAGTCCACGTTAGTATTTTGTGACCCAACTCAAGATTTTTGAAAGCCTGACGTTGGCAATATCAGTGCTGTTATCCTGCAGATATATTGTCAGCAGATATTTGGAATGACCTACATAATTCATTCATGAGTAGTGCATTCAGCCCAAATACATACCGAAAAAATCCTTTACTGCGTAATTCATTTTTATTTGGGTGATGTGTAATCATGTAATCAAGAAACAAAAGCTACTCTCATCTTGCAAGAGTGTAGTATCCTTTTGTGTTTCACCTATAATTGTGGGTGAGAAAATTAGTTTAGCCTGATTATTAGCCAAATTAATTGTAACGGGGAAGAGAGTGTCCCACTAGAACAGCAAGAAAAAACTTAATCTCACTCTCTTTTTGTGTGTTGCAAATCAATAACTGAGTTTAGATATTTGCTTTCTACCTACTATTTCTGTCTTGCACCAGCACAAAATTATTTAGGAACAGCTGTTTAACAATATTTGTTTCAGATATATAGATTAACCATATTTTTCTCAGACAGAAAAAGCAAGAGAATTTATAGAGCTTTAAAAAATTCCTGTGCTTAACTCTCATTTCAGGAGTTCCCTTTTTAAAAGCTATCTCTTAATATCTTTTAATCTTTCCTCTGTCACCTAAAGACCTTTTCCAGTTGGATCTTTCTTAGAAAATTACTCTTTGAAATTTATTTTTGTTATTGTTTTAGGTTTTAGGGGCATCAGGAATATTAAAATTGTGCTTGTGAAGTTTGGATTAAAAATAGATTTCATAAGCTAGCTAATGTGATACTGATGTTGTGATGCCTTAAAAAAATTGACAGCAACAACCAAACAGGAATTATGTAGGTTTTTCCTCCTCTTTTCTAGGATCACTTGACTTAATGTTAGTCAATCTGAATTTAAAAAACCCCGAAACAATATTTTCTAATCATCCAAGGATGAAAGAGATTTTGAAAGAGGGTTATTTATGAAGGAATTCCATGACATAGAAAATGATCCACCAGTAGGTAAGAAAAGAGGAATATTCAGTCCTCATAACTAAAGATAAAAATTACAAGAATTTTTTAAAACACCCTGACATATAGCAGAAAACATCAGATTCAAGTGAATCTGATAAATTCAAGGAAACAGATTCATAATTATATTTAATGTTTAATATGCAATGTTCTGACCCTGAAATCATTAAAGGAAGATGAAATGGGCTACTTTCTATAAAAACCCCTCTATATCTTCTAAAAAATCCATTTTTAATCAATTAGGCAAAAATTAGTAATTTTAAAAAGTAAATTCTTCAGAAAATATATCCTTAGCTTTTGCAAGACAAAGGTCACTACTATAAAAAGTTTGCTGAAAGTAAGTTAAATTGAAATTATCTTTTGACTTGTAAAATGTATTAAAACACATATCTAAAATATACTGTAAATGTCTAAAAAATTGAAAAATAATACCTGAAGAAGTTATGGCAGATTAAATAATGTTCATATAAAATTAAAGACAGAAAATTTGACTGTAACTTTCACCTAAGTCATAGAATAAATATTTTAGAAACAAAAAAACTTTCATTAAAATGTTGAATTAAAACAAACAAACAAAACCCCAAAACCCAACAAACCAAACACATGACAGAGCTAATAATCATGTTATCATTATGAAAATGGGGTGATTATATCTGGAAAGAAGTTAACTTAGAAAATTTCCCATAGTCATGCCTATTTAAGAAAAAAAAACCCTGTTATTTGAAATGTAGTAGGTGCACATCATGGATTACTGAATAAACATGCATATACATGAAGGCATAGTGCAATTTCAACTTCATAATATTTTGTCCTGATATGTTAATAGGGTAGCTTTAAAAAGAAATCAGGCAATTGTTGATTATAAATCTTTTTTTCTGGAACATTTACATACTAAAGAACATAATATTCTGAAAGAATTTCCAAAGGACCATAAGGGAGATACAATCGCCACATCTTATTGAATTGCGTTATGCGTTCCCTTACAGATTATCTTGGAAAATCACAGTGCACATGGTAATTCTAATCAAAACAACTGCTGGTTTATCCATTGCACTACAAACAGAGACCTACTGCAGTCAGTGCTGACTACCAAAATTGTCAGATTAACACACCGGGGCAACTGAGCTAGGGAGGTGATTTCCTCTTCTCAGCATGCAACTCAACAGTGTTTCACAAATCACTGCTCCGTATCTGTTTTATACTGCTGAATTTCAAAACTGCCTTCTGTATTCATCTGTATATATCTTTATGGAACCAGATACACATAAATCATCACTTTAAAAATCTCAGCTTCTTAAATAAAGTCGTGCATGTCTGGCCTGATGACAGCAGCCCTGAGCACCTGGCAGCTCCCACTGCTGCCAGCAACAGCAGCTCAATCATCGACACAACTTTGGAGTCAGCTCAGGTACCAACATGGGCAGCCTCTGCGCAGGAAATTTGGGCAGATGGGGGACCAAGCTCTGGTGATGACATCAACTAGCACAAAATGTCCTGTATTACCTGAAATGATACTTAAGCTCTCTTATTTTCTAAAACATTACATCAGCACCCTGGAAATGATCTCTGCCCCCTCAAATCTCCTGAAACATGCCTAGGAATTGCTTGGGGTGATATTGGCTAGCGAGTCCAAAGTGATAGAAGAGCCCATGGTAACAGTTCAATAGCTCAGAGGGCCAAGGTCCAGTGCTAAGGAATATTCTCTGGCAGATTTCAGGTTAATGGTATGATCCTGGCTGCAGAAACCCCTTTTACTTTCACATCACTAAGGTGTTAGAGACATACCTTTTCTTCAGCAGCCAAGGAAAAGCAAAAACAGAGAAAGAGTATTCAGGTAAAATGAAAACTGTGTTTCAGTCCTTAATGGCAACAGACAGAGTATGTTGACAATTTTTTCCAGACGCTATGTATTTTACTCACACTTCAGGCACACCAGTATTTCTGTGGCAGAACTCTAACCAAATCTCACCGCTTAGCCGCAGAATAAATGAGTGTTTAATTAAAAGCTGCCATATATAGACAAGTTTGAGTTTATTTCTATATGAATATTTAGTCAGCTAATGCACTGGAAATTAAATTTTAGTGATGGAAGGGTAACACGAAGGTCTGAATGCCATCAAAACAGAAAATAAAGGAAGGAGGCTCACAAAGCACTGCTGCTAATGAGACAAAAAGCATTATGCATAGTGATTTCAGCTAGTTAGTTATCGAGGCCAATAGGCTGAGTTGCTCTAAACACATACAAACATTGGGAAAAGAGCCTTTTCACACCTCTGAAGCTTCCTTTACCAGGCTTCTCACATGAGGTCGGTGTGACTGTTGTTTTAAAAGGCTAAGGTCAAGTATTTAGCTTCAGAGTTCAGGTTGTGTTCCCCATTCCAGAAGACCATTCACTATCCCTTGTTTCCTCTGGGGCAGTGCCAAACCCATTTCAGCAGGGCTGGCTCTAGAAGGCTTTCCCAGGGAAAGGTAGGCTGACCACCCTCATAACGATAGCTGCCACTTCCACTACTTGCAGTGAGGAAATTCAGCTTGACTCAGGGAAGGGGGTCCCCTCCTGATTTCCATAGACAGCAATTGCAGTAGTAAGCAATAAATGAATGGGAGAAGCAAAAGACATTCTGAAATGCCAAGGGGAAAGTACTCTGAAAGTGGTTGAAGAGGGCTGAAGGGATGGGTCGGAAGAGAAAAGGTGCATGAACGTGAGGCATGGGGAAATGGTGTCAGAAAATAGATAGCATGCATGTAAGTGTAGGGTAAAAGTGTGTCCTGGCAGGATGCAGGATGCAATCTGTAGATGAAAAAATAAATGTAGTGCTAAGTCTTCTAGAATAATTGCACTGTAAACCCTCTGATGATCATAAGGCACTAATGTATATTAATTGCTAATATGTACAGATATAGGTATGCACTCTTGTAAAATATACTTATCACTGCAATATTAGTAGGTAATACAGCAGGTAATACTACATAATACATAAATATTTCATATATATATTTATATTTCATGATTTTCAGGGTTTCAGCAGTACAGGGTGTTATGGCAGTAGAGCTGATCTACTCTTCCTCTGTTGCCCACTGAACAAGAAAAAAGAAAGCTCTGCACTCTGTTTAACTGCCAGAACAACAACAACAACAATTAAAAAAAAAAAAAAAAAAAAAAAAAAAAAAAAAGGAGCAGCAATAGGATTAAGAAAGTATATCTGTCTCTAAGCCAAATGGAAATTAAAGGCTGTCATGAGGAACTTGCAGACTAACAGGCAAAGGTGGAAGACACCTCCAGCTTTTAAAAGCTGCCCAGTTTGGGGGTAGGGCAGTCATCTCACCCCCAGTACCCCTGAGTATGGTACTAGCAGCTTTTTCACATACAGGAATCTGAATCGTCCAGACACCCCAAAAGGTAAAATCCAGTGCAGGGGTGTAGCCATTTTCCTTCTGTCCAGAAGCATTTTATCTAGAAGTCTGTCTGTGTACAGGGATATAATCACATACAACATACGAACACCTATGGCTAGCTTAATCCCTGCTCAGCTTGATTACACACATATATACAATTTTTGAGGGAACTGTTGCCTCTTCATCTCCTTTTAACTTTTAATAAAATTAGCCTGTCTGAAGTAGCTAATTACATAGAACGTATGTAACTCACATATCTTGCTCTAAAGTAACAAATTTGAATACAGCTCACCCTTAGATTCCCCTGATCAAGGAGACCTGAAGAATGTTCCCCCACTCAACATCATTTCAATTCATCTTTATTTTACTTTGCTAGAAAGTGCGTCTTTGTAACTCGCGGTGCTGGGTGAAGTGCCCCGCTGTGACATGAGACGTCGGGTTCTGTCAGTCACATCAACTGATGTGATGTGACGGAGCCTAACGTGATGGGACCAATGCCCTGCTGAATGTATACTGTATCACTGTGGTATTCAGAGGAGGTTGGTTTCCTGAGAAGAAATGCAGTGAAGGAAGCCAGACTTCCCATGGCAAATAAGGCTAAATGATTTTGTAAATGAAAATGCAATAAGGAGTTTGCTGCATATGCATGCAAGTGGCATATTTGGTTTATTTTGTTTTATCATTTGTTTGCAATGGCATTTTGATGATATCCATTCTATAAAACTCTGACTACAATCTATCTGAGGGTAGGACTGGAGTTCTGCCACTCTGCTTGGGACAAATATTGTTTCTGGAAGGCCCATGCACTACTCCCTGGTGGGTGCCACGGTGCAAATTGAAGGTCTCCTTCTGCAGCCCCTCCATGTTTGGAGTCAACAGCCATTCCTTTTGTTAGCAGCTTCTTCACACCAAGCCTACCCTATGCCTCTGATCCTCAGCAACAAAATGTCTTGAGTTAACTTGTCCTAGTGGTAGTTCCTCTCAGAATGCAAACAAGTCTCTGAAAAAGCACCATAAATTTTACTCTGATCTTAAAAATGTTTTCAGAAGGCTTCCAAGGAAATAAACCTAGTAATCACCCATTAAGCCATCACACTTAGCAGAAATGTTTGCTTTTAAGGATATGGCTTTCCCTACTTTTTAGGCAGTGCCAGCCCTCAGACTGCTGTACCTTGTTCCCATTAGCAGTCCTCTTACATGAGATAGCCACAGGAGCTGGTGAAGCCCCAAAAAGAGAGTAAGTCACTCCTGTTCTCATCATCTGCCAGTAGCACAGCTCCTAGTGAAACTGGATGGGTAATGGAAGTAAATTATCGCTTTCTCAAGTCAGCTCCAGAAGAGACATCTAGCATTATTTATATCTTTTGGCTAAGTGCTCCTCTCTGTGAAATGTTGATCATCCCAACATTACATTATGACTATAGTGCCACAGTAGTGACCTTAAACTATTGCTATGGCACTAAGCAGCTATTTCAATTTAAGATAAAGACAATTTTATGACAGTTTTTCAAAATGGCTTTTTTTACATAGGTCACCTCAATCATAGAGAAATTGCTGATTAGTTTTTCACTCCTAATCCCCTTAGTTTCTGTACATATTGATTATGGTAGAAATTCACCACTGTTAATTATTCTCATTATAGAATAGTCCAGTAAATAGCAAGGAGCAATGTTGAATGAACAGGGAAAGCCCTTTGGGTTACATACAGATATGGGCAAAACATCTTGTCTCTGAAATCATAGAAATTTGTAAGAAAGATGATACATGTCTTCTGGCACAATTTCTTAGGAACATGCCAGCCTTGCTGCTATTATACAATGGCTCATAAAACAAGCAAACAAACAAAAACAAAACAAAAAACCCCAAGAAACAAACAAAAAACCCAAAACACCCACTAAAAAAGTCAATCAGACCTATCAATTTTTATAGAGCTAAACAATCAATTTATGCTCCCACTCACAGTGAAACATCTCATGAGCATTTTATTTTCCATCAGTGTAAAAATTTCTTTGTTTTTATTATTTTACATTGGAAGCTACTGGCTTAGAGCAAGGTGGACCAAGCACATCAAAAGAGAAGAGTAACTCAAAAAGCTTGCTTTTAGAGAACAAGTGTTGGGGTTATTTGTTGCTAGCAAAAAATGTGTTGTCTTGGTTGAAAACAGAAAAAGAGATGGGTAGAGGAGCACAAAGAGAGAGACAGAAAGCAAACCTAAGAACTGGAGCTTAAAAGGGGCTTGGAAAGTACCCATTTCTATGAGCCCAATTCACTAAGCCAAGTCAAGGTCCACATAAAAAGAAAAGGTTGTGTGTCTTAACAGTTCCAACACTGAACTGATTGGCAGAAGGGTTATCAAAATGAACTAATACCAAATACTGCTTCATTGAGCACATGAACACCACCTTCCTTCGCTGCCATGCATAGCTGTCAACGCATAGCATTGACTCTAGCAGTTTTTTAAAACTCTTACTTGAAGCCAAGGTACATTTTCTTGTACTTGGAACCATAAATTAGTCTTTTGAATGTAGATGACTGTCTCATTCCTCCCAGTAGGAAGTTGAGCTGGCAGGTATGCCATTGCTCCTGGGAAGTAAGTTCAAACACTTTCAAACTGGGCACAAGACTCAGGTTTCTCAGTCATGTGCAGGAACTCCAACCTACTAATCAACTCCTATTTTCCAAAAGGCAGACTTTCCTTTTTGACTACACCACACCCCTTTCCCCTCAGGCCTTCACACCATGTCTCTGAATGACAGTGACTGTGCACTGGGGTAATGACAGTGCTGCTGGGTGCACACCTACCTCCCCAGGCCCATCACAAGGTTCAGATGTTGGAATGGTAAGACTATGAAGCCCTAGAGGGCTTTGGCTCCACAGTGCTCCATCCAGCTAAGATAAGGGCAACTCTGAATGCATGTGGTAACATCACTTCAAGGCTATAAATAAGCTTTGTGGTGTAAACAAAGGTTCCTGGATAGGCTCTCCTACCCTTAATAGCTAGGTAAGGTAATTGTTATTTATTTTTTAATCATTCCCTTTGATTTAATTGCCTGTATGCTCCCTAGGGTGCATTTTAATTACCAAAGTACTACTTTGGATCCTGGCTAAGTACGTATGCATGAAAGTGAGACTTGAAATTCAGCAAAAGGTGAGAGCCTCATTGCTGGACAACAGCTTGAAGTGGCCCACAGTTTAAAATCCAGGATTTACAAGGTACAGGTGAAATCCTCTTATTCATGGCATAAGTGGAGACAGGTGTCAGGGAGAAGGTTAAAAAGGTGGCTGACATTTACCTATCTTCTCCTTCCCCATCAAGGTGCACAGATGGGTATGGTGGCCATATTCCAGCTCATGGGGCAATCATGTTGCACCAGGACAGCCATGCCCTATCTAGATTTCTACATCAGTTGCTGGAAACAGCCCAGCTTGCAGGCATGAATTTTCAGGAATGGGCTCTTGCTGCCAGTACTCCTCCACCGGGATTTCGGACTGGTAGCTGCTGACACCGCAACTGTATGCTCCAGTGCTCCAGTACTGGAAGGGGAGACAGCAATCCTGTATGAACGATGCTGCCAGAGCATTGTCAGTCTGATGCTAGAGGACAAGGAAATATTTCTGCTGTGGACATGGTCTGTGAGACGATGCAATTAAATAACCAGCATCTGAAACAGCTGAAATAGCTTTGGGAGATGTCAAGGAGGAGGGTCACCAGACCAGTGCCTCGGAAAGGAGATAATTCCATGATCTAATAGGTGTCTTCCACCTCCAGTATTTATGGCTGATATTGGTAAGGGATGAAGGAGAGGAAGAGATAGCAGTTGATGGATTAGAGTGCTGCTTAATTTTTATTATGTGTTTCTTCAGATGGAAAATGACTTTCTAAGCATCCCCATGGAAGGTCCCTGCTAAAACATCTATTTTGGGTTCAGGAAAAATCAGTTTATTCAGATACTTAAGCATGCTTTGTGTGAGTAGTGGTTAAATGGTGTTAATATGTCTATATCTAACATTTAGGCAGTAGATTCTGTTTATGTGGAGCAGCTCCAGTGTGATAGACAGTACTGCAGGGAGCAATGAAGATGCTTCTCTCAGGAGAGCTTAACTAGTCTTTGTTGAGAGCAGGATAGCAATTATAACCAGGGACTTTGAGGGGCAAATATAAAAATTAAAGGATCAGTTACAACTGCAGGGGAAAAGAATATTCTGTAGCTTGACTAATTATAAGGCCTTCTCAGATAAAATTCCTTTTTTCCTCCTATGACTATTTCTGAAACACTTGACTCCTTGTTACAAGCGATAGTATAGATTCAGGTCTTGCTATGATATCCCTTCATTATGCATAGCTTTTCCCTGTCTCTCCCTATATGCCACTCCTCCATTAGTTTCAATCTTGAAGCAATGTCATGTAATATTAGAATAAAAATTTATTGCATCTTTCTGTGTGCATATAGACCCCAAATGTTTGCAGGAGCAGGGGAAAATATTATTTTGTCTGGGACTTCTATCAGGCAAAAGAAAAAGTGACAGCAATTATATTTAAAGTGTGGACATTGTACATAAAGTAATTACATTTCATGGCTTTTCCTTTTGGGGAAAAAAATTGCCATTATAAAAGTAGTTTCCATGGGATGAAATTTTCAAAAGAGCCAAGCATCCACAATTGGGACCAGATTTCTAGAAGGCTTTAGCTCTGGCATAGAAATAAGTGGCCAGATGTCCAAAGAGCTCTAAACATTAGATTGTGAGCATTTATAAAAATCTGGCCTGTATTTAAGAGCATAAATGGGAGCTGAGCTCTTTGGAAAAATCTCGCCCTCATGCTGGGTGTTGAGCTGGCTTGAAAAAAAAGTCTTGGTCAGAGGCTGTTTTGGTGGGGGGGATTGTTTTTTGTTTCAGGGGTTTTTTTGGTTTTGTTATGATTAGAGTTTTTTTCTGCTGTTTTTAAAAGAGAACTGATCTTTTATGTCATTAAGTTGTTTATTGGTTTTGTAGAGCTTTTTGCTAATATGTGCTTTTTTGCACATATTTCAGTTTTGCCATCCAAATAGTTCAGTTGCCTTTAAGCAATATTGATGTGCTTAAAACTAAGCACATGCTTAGTTTTGGACTGGCGATTGAATTTACCGTTTGAAATACCAATCCCCTTTAGGTATGAAATGCATACTATGTTTACCAACAGGCCACATGGGTGGAGGAGGTGTGACTGAACGGTGGCCACTCATAGTAAAACAAAGCTTATCTCAATGTCTGTGGCTGTGAAACTCTGACAATATCATTGCAATAAGCTGTAAATATTGCAGTTGGGCCACAAATCTTATAAGAAATTTCTATTAGGTAAAGTATTGACGTTTCTTCTGGACCTGAGCAACAGAGGTTGTAGCAAGGTGGGAGTTGGCCTCTTCTCCCACATAACAAGTGACAGGACAAGAGGAAATTTATAACCTAGACCTTCCCAGGTGCAGCTTCAGGCCATCAGGAAGAATTTTTTCACTGAAAGGGTGCTTAAGCGTTGGAACAGACTGCCCAGATTGCTGGTGGAGTCACCATCTCTGGTGGAGTCACACTCTGGAGGTGTTCAAGAAATGACTGAACATGGCACTTAGTGCCATGGTCTAACTGACAAGGTGATCAGTCAAAGGTTGCACTCTTGGAGGTCTTTTCCAACCTAAATCATATTGTGATTCTGTGATTCTGTGAAAATGGACCTATACCAAAAGAAATAGGACACTTGTTGAATACGGGATCCAGAAAAAAAAAAATATTCAGAATGTTAAATCTTTTCAGAGATATGTTCTAGAGAACAGAGAAAAAGGGCATCCTCCATTTCCTCTGAAGTCGAGGTGTTGGTTACAGCATTGAAGGGTAAGGTAGTATATCTTCTATTTCCTTTAGAGGAATATATATCTACTTTAGGTATCAGTTCGGCTTTGGAGAATAATTTAGTCATACTTGTTAATGGCATTCCAATAAAGAAAGGTCACCAGATTTGACAGCACTGGATTGACTTATGGAAAACTAAGGCTGACTTGCTGGTGTTAAAAATGTTAACCCTTTTTCAGGAACTACTGATTCCAGGAATCTGCTGTAAGTTTCCATGAAAGTGGTAGAAGATAGGAACACTGCCCACACAATAAATCATTCTTTCAGAAAATCATAGCAAAGCTTACTTTGAATACTGCATCCCATATATAAGCCTAAAACTGTTATCAGACACCGTAAAGTCACGGATAACTGCTATTGTACAAGACTGAATGGACTGCAGGTCAGGCGATCTCAAGGTTGGCTGATGAATGAGATAAACACCTGTCATCATTATGCTGGATCAATCCTTACTTAAGTGCTAGATTTGTGACTGCTTCTCCCACCCATTTTCAGATTCTCTCATTGTTTCTGCTTTGGCTCAGGGCCAAATTAAGTTGTTCTACTATAAGTCAATGTTTAGAGCCCCAGATCCTGCAGTAGAAACCGATTTCACAACCTCTGCTCTCAATTAAAAGAAAATACGATTTTTGTGAATCAGAGTTTGTGAGTGTATAGCACATAATGCCTTCACATGTCCACTCCCTGTTCTCACAGCTTTCAAACAACAGGTCTCTGCACTGTATAACCCTGACTGGAATATTTTTCTGCAGATGATGCAACATGATTCTTAATTCCTAATTCCTCTGATCCCAGCTTTGGGGAACAGAAAGGTAAGAAAAGGAGGGAATGAGCAGTTCTGTTACAGGTATCCAATTTTGCTTTACAGATTAAGCCACCATATCTCACAGCCCCCATAATTTGAGTGTAGCATGGTTTTCCTTCCACAGAAAACCTGGCATTTCATGGGCTGCTGAGATTCCAACCCAGCAGGCAGCCACTGTGTTGAAATGCCACCCTGCCAAGGGTGAGACCAAACTGTGACCAAGAGGTCAGCATCTCCCAACACCTCCAGGCCTGCCAATCTCAGAGCTGAAGAAACCCACAGGGAAAAATTTTTCATCTTCTGCATAAATCTGCAGATTTTTCCAGCAGAAAGTTGTTAAGCATTTCCATATAACAGCTTCATTTTCTGTCCATCAGCAGCACTGTGCAGGCAGACTGCTGTGTCAGGCAGCTACCATGAACACGTGTCTTGGAGCTCCACCAAGGCTTTTTCCCATAGAGAGATTGTTCAGTTCTGCTGGAGGTACTGAACAGCACAGAAGCTCTTGCCAAAATCTTTCCTTGTACATTTTTTTAGCAATGTATGAAATAGTTTTTCCTCTAGCACTTATCCACACCTATTCACTTGCCTTTTTTTTTTTCTTGTCACTAGTGAATTAAAAAGACAAAAAGTGTTGTCTAGTCTACCTGTGGAAAGAACACCATGAATATGAAAGCATATGCAAAACTAACCCAGCCCAGCACTGACAGCTGGACTAATCATCATAAAGGTATTGAGCATGAATGTCTCAAATTGGCTCATGGATTGAGCACAGAGGGTAACAGTGAATGTGGTAACATCAGACTGGTGACCTGTCACTAGAGAGGTTACACAGGGAACATCTTGGGCCCCGTGCTCTTCAACATCTTCATAAATCACTTGGACTCAAGACTTATAAGAGATACTAAGCAAGTTTGCAGATGACACAAGACTGGGAGGAGCTGTTGACTCCCTTGAAGTCAGGAAGGCTGGACAATCACCAACCGTATGAAGTCCAAGAAGGGAAAGTGCCGGATTCTGCACCTGGGATGGGGCAACCCTACGTGTTTGTGCAGACCAGGGAATGAGATGCTGGAAAGCAGTGCTGTGGAAAGGGGCCTGGGTGTCCTGGTCGATGGCAAGTGTAATATGAGTTAGCAGTGCCCTGGCAGCCAGCAGGGCCAACCGTGTTGTAGGGGGCATCAGGCAAAGCATCATCAGCTGGTCAGTGGTGGGGGATTGTCCCTCTCTGCTCTGCACTGGGGTGGCTTCACCCTCAATATTGTGGCAGTTATGGGAACTGCAGTATAGGGAAGGTTAGAGAGCATCCAAAGCAGGGCAAGGAAGATGGTGAAGGGCCTTTAGGGGAAGCTGTATGAGGAGTGGCTGAGGTCACTTGGTTTGTTCAGCCTGGAGAAGAGGAGATTGAGGGGAGACCTCATTGCAGTTTACAGCTTTCTCATGAGGGGAAGAGGAGGGGCAGGAACTGATCTTCTCTCTGTGTGGTGACCTGTGACAAGACCCAAGGGAATGGCCTGAAGCTGTGTCAAGGGAGGTTTAGGTTGGATATTAAAAATGGTTCTTCACCCAGAGGGTGGTTTGGTGATGGAACAGGCTCCCAAGGGAAGTGGCCACAACATCAAGCATGGCAGAGTTGAAGAAGCATTTGGATGGTACTTTCACACATATGGTGTGACTTTTGGGGATGGTCCTGTGCAGGTCCAGGAGTTGGACTTGATGATCCTTGTGGGACACTTCTAACTCAGCTTATTCTGTGATTCTGTGACTCTTTCAGTGGATAGGTCAGTTAAAAAATCTAGGCACACTTTTTTAACCTTGTGTACCATAGCAGTTATGTCCATGCTGGCCTTCTGTGGCCAGTAAGAAAAGTCTTGGGTGCAGCAGCAAGACTCCCTATTTGTGTATCCAAATGCACTGATCTTCCTCTGGTTAGACAGGGCAGCTATTACTGTAGACTCTTACTTAATTCCTTGCACAAAGCAATTACTGTGGGCAAAATGAACTGCAATCACGAGTTCTGAATTCAATAGAATTTCTAAATCCAGAGCAGTGTAGTTCTGCTCTCAGGCTAAGAGCCTGGTAATCTTCACTAAAGAGAAATCTTGATCTCTCAAAGGCTTGTGAATAGTACCATAGCTGAAAATCTTCAAGGGTTATTAATTTCCCATCTGAAATCATAGATTCACTGATGTAAAAATATCTTGAAAGACAATGAAATATCAAGGCAATAATGCAAAAAAAAGTATACTTAGCTCTCATTGACATGAAGAAATTTGATAAAGTCAAACAAATATCTGAAATTACATTTCAGTGGAGATTTTAAACTGGTATTTTGTTTGAGATTTATCTGTGATTTCAATCAGTGTCCAAATCTAAGCTGAAATAAATTTTTAAAAGATTAGTTTCCTGTATGGAATTTGAAGACTAAATTGTCAACACTAAGAATTCCTGATAGAAATAAAGCTATTATTCCTATGTGTAGCTGTACAGCACTGCTAGAAACCAATGGAAACAAAGCACCTAAATACTGCCATGGATTAGTCTCTTTAGAGGAGGTCACTTACCTGCTTCTTCTGTAATTTAACCTGTCATTGACTTTAAAAGTGTCTTTAAAGGACTGAATATATAAATAATTATCATGTAATGCATTTAATAAGCAATCACTTGCTGGGTGCAATTTATACAGTTACTTCTAGTTGGAATACCGGTCCTGAGTATTTGAATTCCCTCTTTTGCCTTCCACCCCCTTCTTCTCTGCCAAGTTTCAATTTCCATACTGTGTTATATCAACAGTGGTGGGAATAACAATTCTAACTGCATCTCCACTTCTATTAAAAACAAACATTTCCACATAAATCTGCTAATATAAGGCATGGTATTACTTACAATTTTTTCCCTGTTAATGATGAAAACAAATGAGTAAGATTTATCTCTTTGACAAGTCATGTGGGTGTGAATCTTTAATTAGCATATAACAGGTTTAGACTTCAAGTCCCTATAGGCGTGGGAATCACTTAAAGAAGAAAATCCCACTTGGTAAATCTTTGGCTCAGGAAGCCAAGAATGTTATTTTAAGAGATACCTGTAAAGATGAAGATTGCAATCTTCGTGCATGTCAAGGTAAAAAAGCAAGCTATTTCATCTCCCAGAAACTCGGTGACCATACTTTGATGACAAGCCAGATGGCAGCTGTTCCCCAAGCCCGGTGCCAAGAAAGATGATTGTAGCTGCAATTTACCTTCCGTGGTGAAGCTCAGTGCTGGAGCATACCACAGCTGCGGATTTGGCTGCTGCCAGTAGGTGTGTGCACAGTTGGTTTCCTCCCAATTTGGATTCATCAGGTAAGAGGCTGTATCAGTACCCAGCAATTATGAAATTGGCATGCGTTGGATTGTTTACTCACAGTAATATTCCTACTGGACTTTATTAAAACACCATCTGTTGTCAGTGCAGACAAAGAATCAAACCAGAAATATCCATGGAGAGAGAGTGTGCATGTGCGCACGCATGTGTGTGTATGTTCAGCTGTGTTGCAGGAACAGGTCACATTTCATATTCTCTTTTCTTCTTCCCACTTCCTTTACAGGTAGCTTATCCTAATATGCCTAAATTCCTGAGCAATATTTCCCCTCTCTTAATTCTACCAAAAAAAGCTGGAATCAGGAAAAAAATAAAAACTGTGGTCAAAGGGAAGTTATACCTCTGTGAGTCATGCTGGAATGGAAACAAATGAGTCTTTGCATATGGGTGGAACAGAACAACATTAGCTTTACTACAAATTAAAGCTGTAATGGTTGAAGAAAAAGTCATCTGACTGAATGATGTTCAGTTAGAACAAACTTCTGAGTTAATGTGTAGTATATAGGGTGAGTAATAAAGGATATCTGCCAATAATAATATCTTTAGGGATTGAGAAAAAAGGGACTAGCTTTTACAATCAGCTGTTTTCCCTTGATTACTTTTTTTTCAGTCTTTCAGATGGGGATCAGATATTCTTAATACACAGCTGGTCTCCCCAAATAGCCAAGTATAATTTTTCATATACCTACATATAATTCCAGGTGAAATTAATTAGCTGGAATTCTTCATCAGGTAACATACTAATAAAATATGATGCAAGTAATTAAAAATGCAAATACAGGGAAGAGAGCAGTAAAACTTAGATATGTCATTTCAGTCCTACAAAAAGGCATCTGTCAATTTAGATCTTTAGTGCGTGCACTCACACACATATGAACACAAAAAAACCCTTTAAAAATAAAAATGTAAACAAGTCCCAGTTCGCATTATAAGATTAAAGCCGTAATAAAGGGAGAGAACACAAGCCAAGAACATCCCCTGGGAGAAGGAGGGAAGTGTGTTAAAATGTTTGGGTTGTTTATGAACTAAGTGTTTGGAGATCTCTCAGTGCTGAATGAAGGAGTTGGGATATTTTAGAGGTCCCACAGGGAGGTTATTTACTACTATAGGGAGTCACTAAAGCCTGCTTTGTTTAGTATACCCAGCCATCAGAAAGAAAACATTAGTTCTGATGTGAGTGCAATCTGCCACCTGCAGTGGGATTGTACATAGTCAAGAGGGAGAAGATTTGCCCCAAATATGGGCCCATCCTTGTTGCATTATTTAATTTCAACTTCATATGGGCCAAAGTTGTTTCCTAAGTTAAAGCCATAAAACCTGGCATGGCAGCACTTTGACTCTGGGCAGGGTAGAGCATAATTTCCATGCCTAAGATTTAATTTCCTTTCTCTGTTTTTCTCCTCATCATCACTGCTCCTCTACCAAATTACTTAAGCCCTGAGTGCTTAAGTCTTGTAGCCTACTCTGCCAAGCCTAGGATGGATCAAGTACATTAAAGCAGCAATTTCTCCAACAATAACATCCCCAAATTTAGGTCTTTGTTTTCTGAAACTCATACAGGACTAATCTTTATACCAGTGTTTCTCAAATCGGGAAGTTAGAGTACATCACTTTTGTGTTTCTGTTTTATGTATCTATTTATTCTCCTAATGACAAGAACATAACATTTTGCCTTATGTCCTATGAAGAAACTTAGGGGGTTTTTTACTATCTTAATAATAATAATCTCAGTAGTTAGACACTGGAAGAGATTGCCTAGAGAAGCTGTGGATGTCCCATCACTGGAAATGTTCAAGGCCAGGTTGGATGGGAATTTGAGCAACTTGGTCTGGTGGAAGTTGGCCCTGCCCATGGCAGGAGGGTTGCAACTAGATCATCATAGAATCATAGAATACAATCATAGAATATACTGAATGGGAAGCAACCTGCAAGGATCATCAAAGTCCAACTCCTGGCCCTGCACAGTACCACCCCAAGAATCACACCATGTGCCCAAGAATGCTATCCAAATCTTTAAGGTCCCTTCCAACCCAAACCATTCTGTGATTCTGTGATCTTGTCCATTCCATCCCTCAGCACATCCCAGGAGCAGGTTTGTCTTTTCAACCATGCACATTTTTGGTAGTGCAACTAAGATGTGAGTTTTTCCTCTTTTTCCTCTTACTGGTAATTTTGGCTGAAATAGGTTGCTACTTAGCACTCTCAAAACCCATTCTGCTGTATGGCCTAGAGCTATGCAGTTTAGCCTCCCATAAGGGCCAGGCCAGCTCCACAGACAGGAGGACCAGGCATTTTAGGAGATAACTGGTAATAGAGGATAACTTCTTGAGCCTAGTCATAGACAGCCCTAGCAGAGGGGATGTGTTACTGGATCTGTTGGTCACCAGTGCAAGTGAACTAACTGTGGACATCAAGACTGGAGTCAGCCTGGGCTGCAATGATAAAAGATCTGGTTCATGACCACTTGAGGAACCTGAATTTATATAAGTCCTGATGAGATGCATCCCAGAGTCCTGAGGGAACTGGCTGATATAGTTGCCCACCCACTCTCCACGATATTTGAAAAATCTTGGCAGTCAGATGAAGTTCAAGGTGACTGGAAAAGGGAAACATTGTACTCATCTTTAAAAAGGAGGAGGACACTGGGAACTACCAAGCAGTCAGCCTCACCTGTGTGCCTGGGAAAAAACTGGAACATGTCCTTGTAGAAGCTATATTAAGGCATATGGAGGACACGGAGGTGATTTAGGACAGCCAACACAGCTTCACCGGCCAAGTCCTGCCTGACCAACCTCACTGCCTTCTGTGATGGGGTGACTATGTCATTGGACAAGAGAAGGGCTACTAAGGTCATTTATCTGGACTTCTGTAAAGCCTGTGACATGGTCCCGCAAAACATCCTTCTCTTGGAGGATTTGATGAGAGATGGATTTGATGGGTGGACTGTTAGATGGTAAAGAAAGTGCTTGAACAGTTGCATCCAGAGGGTAGTGGTCAACGGCTCAGAGTCCCAGTGAACATCAGTGACAGGTGGTGTCCCTCAGGAATCCAAACTGCGATCAGTATTATTTCATATCTTCATTAATGATGTAGATGAAGAGATTGAATGCACTCTCAGCAAATTTGCTGATGACACCAAGCTGAGTGGTGTCAAAAAGTAGCAGGATTCATACCTGTCCCCAGCTCCTAACCTTGCTCAGCCCCAGATTTTCAAGGTTTATGAATGGCAGTGCTTAGAAAAAGGATATATTTGGATCAGTACTACAGCAGTTAGAGCAGGTGGACTTCCACACTTCACTACATCATGAAATATGAAATATCTTTAAACTACTTAAGTTGAATACTTTAGAGGGAGTACAGTGCTCACAATCTGGCTTTCCAATGGGTTATTCTCCCTAAATGCTAACCTTTGAAATGTGGATTTAAATTATTTGATAGCCTTCATTTACTCTGATAATACTTACAAGCAAAAGCAAAACTTCCCAGTAATGCCAAGCTTTCTGAAGAAGGACGAAGACAGTTCCCACAATAAAGTATGTTTTTATTATTTGTATCCATTCAGCCTCCAAGCCTCCTCTATGGGGGTGGTGGGCAGGGGAGAGAGGAATTAAAATAAGTAAATACATAAAATGAAACTGTTAAGTGTTCCACAACAGAAATGTTTTTACGACCCACAAGTCCATTAGGGGTTTAACAGAAGCAACTAATTTCAAGAACCAAACAATCCTCCTCCCCAAAGTGCAGCATGCAAAAATGACCTGTTAGAAAGATGGATGCCAAATATGTTTGCCAGCAGCAGGGCCAGGGTTTGCCCTGTGCTGGAGCTGGGAGGGCACCGCTGGCACACACACTGCCTCCTGCCCTACCTGTGTATCAACCCTTCCTGAATAGTGTGCCATGCTGTGCAATGCAAACATGCTGAGGCTGTATAACATCTGTGCCGGCACTTCTGCATCCTTATAAATCATTTCCCAGCTCTTGCTGGGGCAACAAGGAAGAAAATGTTGGCATATAAATGTAAATCACTGTATGTCCTCTGGAATAGAATAATAATTGTGTTGATTTACCAGCCATGCACTATTCCCAGGGATAGATGGGAAATATTGGCAGAGAAAAATCTGTACTTCCAGCAAAAGAACAGATTTGCTGAACTATGCAGAAGTGGTTGGAATAATTAGAGATGCTTCTGTCTATGAAATTTGTTTCCTGTTACACTGAGCATGAGGGCTTCACCTCATTGCAGATTGAAATGTAATTACTTCACCTCTTATCATGCCTAAAATAAAAGTGTACAGTTTAATCAGTTACATGGTGAGCATATTAGGACAGGGTTTTTGCCTTCTATGTGGAGTGGTGGATAACTCTGAAGTCACTGCCTGCATAGATTCCCAGGCAGACCTGAGGCATTCTGGGATACTGAACTAAGTATGTGAATAGTCCAAAACAGTCAAAAACATTGCCCTGAATAAGGAATTCTCCAAATTGTATAATTTACAGCTTACTTACCTTCCTTCCCTAAAGCCCAAACTTAGCTTAGTTGAGGTCAGTGATAAAACTTTCACTGGAAACTGTGAAGCCTATGACCCACTTTGCATGATTGTGGGAAGTGGACCCACAGTAGCGTATAGACAATGGAGGAGGATGCAGGAAGACTGCAGAGAGGCCCACGAGGAAGAAATCCATCTAGGACTGCCTTGACCATTATAGCTACAGGATATGCCTGAATCTTGAGATAAGAAAAAGCCTGAAGACCCTCCTTGTTTGTGCCCCCTGCCATTTCTTCCCTTGCATTCCCCTTACCATATATGGCCAAATATACCCCCCTGGCCTATCCTTTCAAGCCCCCTTATCTGTAAAACTCTGGATTTGATGCTCCAAGCAAAGACCCTCCCCTGTTCCCGAATTTTCTGTATCCCACTGTATAAAAGCTAACTTCTTGTTTTAATAAAGGGCCATTTTGTGAGTCACATATCTCGTGTGTGTGTCTCGTCCCCCAATGCAAAATGAGCTCAGGGTCCGTCGATGGGGCCACCTAACCCCATTAAAAATGACACATGATTTTGTACATTTTTTTCCTCACAAATTTTTTGTTTGAAACAAGCTGACTATCATGTTTAGTATCTCACCACCTACAAATTTAATATTAAAATGATACTGTTATCATGTCCCACAATAAGAGCATCAACCTAAAGCCACACCAGCGGGATGAAATGCACACTAGTCAATTCATACTTTGCCATTAACTTCCAGCAAGAATACTGTATTGACCACAATAAACTATGTAAAGCAATTTTAGAATTCTGTGGGAGACTGCCAGATTGCTTTTCTTTTATGACAGTTACATGACGCTAACAATCACTGTCAAGAACTACAATGATATTTTGTACTACTACTATTGTCTTAAAATTTTGTCTGTATTCTGCATCTGTACTTTATGGGCACACAAAAGCAGAACTGTATGAAAAATCACATAATACAAAGTTTTGTTCTAGGGCATCTAGACTGCAGTTTCAAAAATAGATATATTTGTGACATCTGTAAAATAGCATGTTATATTTCAAAGCACTCTTTTATATGGGTCTGAATCATGGGTCATTTACCGCCACCACTTGCTTCTCTTAGAACGCTTCCATCAGCGCTGCCTCCGTAGAATCCTAAACATCCACTGGACGGATTGTGTGACCAACACGTCTGTCCTTGAGCAGGCAGCAGTCACGAGCACTGAGGCCATGCTGCTGAGAACACAGCTGTGCTGGGCAGGGCACGTCTCCAGGATGCAGGACCACTGCTTCCCTAAGATCGTGCTCTATGGGGAACTTGCCACTGGCTGCCACAAGAGAGGAGCCCCGAAGAGGAGATACAAGGACTGCCTGAAACAATCCCTCAGCCTTGGCCATAGTGATCACTACCATTGGTCTACCCTGGCCTCCAATCGGGAGGCCTGGAGACACACCATCTATAACACTGCTGCTGCTTTTGAGAACACACGCAGGGTCACTCTCGAGGAGAAAAGACAACGCAGAAAGAATCGCGTCTCGTCGATATCACCTAGGGAGTCTTTCTGCTGTGCCTTCTGCAACCAGACTTGTCTATCTCTCATTGGCCTTTTTAGCCATCAGCGCGCTTGTAGCAAGCGTGGGTAGAGCCCTTCTCAAATCTTCGTTCGCGAAGCCTAGCCGGGTTGATTTCAAAGCATTAGTCTGTAGCATTAGTCTGTAACATTACTCTGAATACTGTATTTTTCCTGGTTTTACCTATGGCTACGTGACAGATATTTTGTGGATTTTCTTAGGTCCAAGTATCAAACAACTTTACTTCAGACAATCAGATAGGATATAGGAAGAATGTATTTGGGGGCACAAAATGAAGAATTCTACAGAAGTTGCCTTGCTGTTCGCTAGAGATGCAGTCAAGCACACACACACACACACACACAGAAAAGCTGGTTTCATAGCCTACTCAAGGCTAACAAACTATACAGCTTGGGGTTTGCAGGTTCATATGTCCAAATTAAACATAATTTTAAAAAAATTGTCTGCCTGATACATGTGTCCATGACCTCAGAGTCCATACCCAGGAATTAATTAAGGACAGTCCAAAAAAATGAAAGACAGGCATAGGGGTCTTCACTCTTACCATATCAAAGAAACCTGACTGACTAGCACCAATCTCAACTCACCTTTTCTCGAAGGAAGATGTATTTCCTACTTTTCATGAAGTGCTCCTACTGGTGACAACATGTATGTCCACCTATTCACTACTGGACAAAAAGGTATTACAGCACCCCAGCTGTAATACAGATTTCACTCTATTGCTTAATATTAAATTAAAAGAAGAGTACAAAACCATCAATGCCATTTGGCAGATCTTTGGAACCTGTGACAAGCAGACTTGGGGGCAATGATCAGGGATTTTTTGTTCTCATGTGGTCATGTGTCTCTTTCATTAGAAAGACACAACTACACAAACCTTGTGCAACACATGTAATGCTTCTTGTCAACTAACATTCTATTTCTACCTCCAAAAGTAAACAGGTGAATGGAAATGAACCTAAGAGCCTTAGGTTTTCCTACAAATCAAACTCACCAGCGTATCAGATAGATTTCCATCACCGATGTCGCCAACAACAAATTTCCAACTATTTCCTCAGTATTTTATTAGTGTTTAATGTCTGACTTGAAGTCATGAAATGAACTGGTGAGGTAATATATGCAGAAATTTTAGCAATATTCTGTCTCTGTTTCAAATGCAAATAATATCGTCTCTCAACATTCACTTAAAACCAAAGCAAAACAATGCCTAGATGAAGGCCAGCTGGTTAAAGCAATTCTCATATCCACATGAATAAACCAAACCTTGTAAATACTCATTAAGATACTTCTAATAAATGTCATTAAAAAAAAAAAAAAAGAAAGAAAAAGAGAGAGAGAGAGAGACATTGCTATTTGCTGTTATTCTATCTTTCTAAAAATTCTTGGGATGCACTCAGACAAAAAGGTGCTAGGAGATATATGAAAAGAGAAGAAGAGAGAGGGAGAGAAGAAGAAAGGAAATACCACCTTTCTGGAAATTAGAGTCACTTTATTGAAGAAATAAAGATTTTCTGTATAAAGTAAAATACTAATCACTGCAGTTTGCATAAAAGCTGTGCCTATGGAATCTCAATATGAGATGCTTCTGTGATTCCCCTACTCTCTCTTTTTATTTATCATTTATTTGGTCTTCTGTTCTCCTGATAGAAAAAGACAAAGAAAAAAAATTCAAAACAGAAGACGGGTAGTCAAGCAGCTAGGAACTGTAAGCTAAGAAATAAAGCTTTTTCTGTATTTAAAAAAAAAAAAAAATTAAACAAAACCATTCTAAGGAAATCCCAGAAAAAGCCCACCCATTACCTTGTCCGTGTTCTCAGATGTCCATAATCTCAAATGGATCTGGTTCTGTTTGTGAAGCTGTGTCTTGTGCTGGGATCTTTTGGGAGAAGACATGACTCTGAAGTTTGCTATTCTGAGTTGCTACAATTCTCCATGGCAGGCAGGTATGTGTTCCTGGTTGTCATGTCTTCCACAATGTCAGTAGATACTACTGGAATATGCCAAAATCAAAATGCATTCAGATTCATAATTATTTTGGTGTTCAGATTTTTGCATTTATTTTAAATACAGAGAAAACACATTAAATTGAGACGACTTGGGGCTTTAAAAATATTTTTCACCTCATTTTCTCTTCTCTTGATCCTCTCTTCTCAATTTCCTGTTTTGCTAATTTATACTTTGTCTGATTCACAAAGTTCAACAGTAAAGATATTTCTAGTTTTTCTGGACAGTACCCAGAAAAATGGGACCCCAAGTCCTGTTTTGGTTTTCTGTCTTATTAATATTTAGACAATTATTGCAACAAAATGTGTATATATGAAATAATGTATGTTGGAAATATGGTAGAGGTCTGTAGGTACTACAAGTTCATTCACTGATTATCTAAAATTTAGAAACTTTTTATTGAAAATACAATAAAGAAGGGACATGGCTTGATGTTTTCTCTTCAGCATATCCAGTTTTAATTAAAATTCTTTTAATATCAAGTATATTCCTATCAACAGTGGAAAAATGCTGCTTCACAGATTATTTATTTGGCTTCTGCTACCCCAATGATCAGTTTTCATTCTGAAGTACAGCTGAGTTTAGCAGTGCTACAGGGACTCATTTTCTTTGAGGACAACAAAACATCCTGAAGAGAAGCAAGTAGCTGTGCTATATTGCTCCTTTGTACCAAGCAGGCACCTAAGTTCACCACTTCTGGTGTGTAAGTAGCATTTCTCTGTGCCATGTGGATGCAGCATAATGATTAGGAAGTAGATTTTCTCCAGCATTATGCTGACATGAGTCAATGGTCATTGGTCAGAGAGATGGCAAGGCTTCTCAGATCCTGGTGTTCAACAATAGGCCCTTTGCCTTGAATAATTACAAATCTTATGTGGCTGACACGTCTTAATTCATGAGATCCTGGTGTGTATAATTGGATAGAAGTATGAACTTGATTACACTAGTGAACTTGCTTTCCAGAGGGAAAAAAAAGTGATAACAGGCTTCTTTGTCATCAAAGGGTAAAGAAATGTGACAATCTGGGAACCAGTTTTAGGACCCCATCTGCTAAACCAGAGAGAAATCAAGATTTTACAGTTCTATAAATATTTTAGTGTATGCCATCATTTATGAACTCTGGCAGCTATCATAAAATCTCTCTGACTTTTGTTACAACTGCATATAAGGCCAGAAAATTGCATCTCATGGTAAACCATAAAAACCTAAGTAAAAGCACCATTCCTTTCAGTATATTCTAAAAATATACAACCTCCCTGTCAGTACATGGCAGGGTTGTTACCATCCCAAGATGCCTGTTTCTCTCTCATTTTTTTTTTATCTGATCTTACCCAGGTCTTTTCAAACCCTTTTGTATTTCAGTATCCTTTTATGTTCCATAAATAACAGCCATCACAATATAACAGCTGAAATAGCTTTTACTTTGTCACAACATACTGTAAGCAAGAGACACTTGGGTGATGCTAATGCCCTGGATACAGGAAGAATTTATGCGGACCTTTTCTCTAATTGTTCCTGAAATGATTTTCGTTCAGTGGTGAGTTTCTTTAGAGCCCTGAGATGGAGCTAGCCTCAGAGCAGGTTTTGATGCTTTAATCATCCAATAGAAAAGCCTCTGTAAAAAAAGATATAAATAAAGAATTATCCTGAGATTAACAATGCTCCTTCTAAACCTAAACTCCCAGTCCTGCCCTGTGTTACGAAGTGTCTCTAAAAGACACAGAGATCATGAATCATCAAGTTTTTGATTGCAGAGGCTATTCTGACATTCTAGGTAGGATCTGCACGGCTTGAATTATAAGACAATATTGTCTGAAATGACCTGCCAGACTGAATAATAGTAATTTATATTTTATCTCTGCAAAGTTTCTAGAATACATTTCCTAGAACTCTTTTTTTTTTTTTTCGGGGGGGGGGCAAGGATGGGGAGAGGGGATATGTGTGTAGCCAAACAAGAGAAGAGACAACCACTCCATTAAAAATAAAAACAGAAGACAAGGGGATGTCAAAGACCCTAAATTCAGGAAAGATATCTACAAATTTAAGACTAAATTTCAGAAGGTGTCTGGACAGCACAAGATGTGAAATCTCTGTCATCGCCTTTGTGGAGACAAAACAGAAAGCTGAATATTGAAGTGACTGCACATGCAACTACTTCCAAAATAAATGCACAAATCAAGCTTCTGTCATATTCCTCACACACCTGAGCTGGGCATGTGCCTTTGCAAAGGCAATTGGCTAAAACATTGGACATGCTGCTTCTCCTTTTTCATCCAACAAGAATTCCTGTATCTCATAGTAGTACTATGTCTTAGGACATCTTTCATTAAAAACATACTGTTGTCTCACATATGTATATTTGCATAAATATGTACATATGTGTATCCATATATGCACATGATGCACTATATAAATCAATGTATATATAAGGTAATCATGGGCAGTAAAAGAATAAATACTCAACAAGGCTTTTATTCTTTCTATTTTTCTTTCTTTTCTAGTACATTTAAATTGTTGCTAATTAATTTCTTGGGTCCTCTCTAAAAATAATCAATGCTTGTTCAATACCTGGAAAAATATCATAGAGATTTATTCTTTAGATAACAATTCCATTGACCTCATCTTAGTTACCAGAGAGATTAATTTAGTGACTGGTGTCTGAATAAATGTACAAAAGATTCCAGTAATTTTTGAAAGGTCATGCTCCATTCAATAGAAGCTGTGTTTCTGTCTCAAGAAGAATTTTTCTTCCATGATGAACAGTGATTCCCATACACTATGCAATAGTTTAGGACAACTTCAAAGAATATTGGAGTCTGAATAAAAATTGTATCCTATCAATTGTAGGAATGGTTTTGCTCTTTGCATTACTTCTTTTCCTCTAGTCTCAGCTCCACTAGCTCATCTAGAGGATGAAGGCCAAGAAAATGTGTCCCACTCAGAAAAATCCCCATCCCTGTATTCTCTCTTGTATACAATCTCATCAGGTTATTCTCTTCAGCCTTAAAGTGTTCTTAAAAAGTGCTGAAAGAAGGACAGACTTGACCGCTCTTTTGCACTATGAATCAAATCCAAACCTTCGGTTGTTTTGATCTGTTCAAGCTACTACCCATTTCTTGAAAATTCATTAACTTCATTTGAGGCAGGATTTCCCTCAGAACCCATGTGATGATCCAAATCTAGAAAAGATTTGGTTTGTAAAATTCTGAAGCCACCAGATAATGTCATCAGGAAAATCATTTTACTTTCTCTTTTACTGTCCATGATATTTCATGGCCTGAAAAGCATGCAAAATTTAATCGACAATAAAATAGTTAAGCAATAAATGTAGTCCACATGAGATGTGCAACTGAAGTCTTACTATATTATGGTCTTCCAGATGTTGCATCTTTGGACAAATATACTGTCTTTCTTCCTTTTGTGGTTTCCAGGTTGCTACTTCCCAAAAATATTGTCTTCTTATGTTCTATAAAACTGGCTTTTTTATCAGTTTAATGTAATGTTTTTATCCCTTAGCATGTGTAAGATGCTAAGAATAAAAATAAAAACAAAACAGTGTACAACCTAATTCAGCATCCATTTACACTACTGCAAGTTCACAGATGACAACAGTGCTTTGTTGAATTTACAAGAGGAAGATGATGAAGCACAGTCTCTCAGCCTTTTCAAAAACACACTTTGAGCAAAAACCTGTAAAGTCACTGGGATCTTTTCCATGAATTTCAGTGAGCTCTGCATCAAGGTCATAACCAGAACTCTGATGGCTTTCATATCACCAACAGCTGATTTCAGGAGAGGCTGCCCAACAGTGAGAGTGAGCTCAACCAGCACACAAAGACTTTCCACTGGACACAAATCTCATCTCCGGAATACAGAGACAGGAGAACTAACATCAGTATGGCTGAAATTTCACCCACAACTACAGAGCTTAAGCTTCACTTGCTAAGCATCTGTACCAGAAAACCAGGAAAGAAGCATGGGAACTATTAGGCTGAGTACTTTTTGCAGTGTAGTTTTTCACAACAGCATAGAACTCTGATCTACTGAAAGAGAAAGAGGTAAAATTTAAATGAAAGGCTAAGAGGAATGACTCAAGTATAAGTAGTTAAAGACTTTATCTGTAAACCATGAAGCTCTAATATATTCCATCCTGAGGGATAACAGTGTCCATCCACTATCCCTTTCGAAAATTGTCCTGGACTACATCCTTTTCCAGGGCAAAATTGGTAAAGAGTTGTGATGGTTTGGGCTGTTAATTTTCTTCACAGTGTCTAGTATGGGGCTGTGGTTTGGATTTGTGTTGAACACGTGGTTGATAATATAGAGCTGTTTTTCTTATTGACAAGCAGTGCTTATACACAGCCAATTTTGCTTTTCATACTGCCGCATTGGTGAGGGAGTTGGGGCTGCATGGGAAGTTGGGAGGAGACACAGATGGGACACGTAATCCCAACTGATCAAAGGAATATTGTCTACTGTATGGCATCATGCTCAGTATATTATGCTGGGGGGAAGAAAAGAGAAAGGGGGACTTTTAAAGTGATGACATTTGTCTTCCCAAGTAACTGTTACGTGTGATGGGGCCCTGCTCTCCTGGAGATGGCTGAACCATCTCCTGGAGATGCCTGTCCATGGGAAGCAGGGAATTAATTCCTTGTTTTGCTTTGCTTGTATACACAGCTTTTACTTTCCCTACTAAACTGTCTTTATCTCAGCCTATGAGTTTTCTAACTTTTACCCTTCCCTGATCCCACTGGTGGGGGAAATAAGGAAGTGGCTGTGTAGTACTTGGTTGCTGGCTGCGGTTAAACCATGTCAAGAGTGCAGGAGCAACACTGATAAAAAATCATAGTGGTGATCAGAAAATATATATCTGAAAACATATATATGAGAATAATAAATAGCTTCACTTAATATTTTCAAGCTTTATGTATATGCTGTTTAAGATACAACATTCATTTCTTTAAACGGGAAATTTTCTTTCAAGAATAAAATAAGAAAATAAATAAACCAATCTTTCTGCAGTTGACAACTCCAACCTTTAAGATCCCTTTTCCCCAGCTTATACAGGTTGTAACTTAAGTGAAGATGCATTCTTCATGTCCCAAGGCTGGTGTTAGATCACAAGTCTCTTATTACCCTCTGTGCAAAAAGCCTATGCTGTGTGCTCACAATGCTCTTGACTTATGAGTAAGATGGGATGGTCTCTCTGCTCACCTGCTGATGGCAGACAACAGGACAGTCAGTCAGGCTTGTCCTCATAACACCTTTCCATGTCCCTTCTAGCTTCTACTCCAACTTCTTCCATCACCATCACCTCCTCCACTACCTTGTAAGCAGTGGCATAATCAGTTGCCAAAACAACAGTCAAGAAATAAATACACAGAGAGTAAAAACAAGCTCTCAATGTACTTCAGTTCAGGACCCCCCCCCCCCCCCCGCCAAAACAAAACAAAACAAAAGCAAGTACCAAGTTTTCAGGTAAAAGTGGGGTTGCAGCTTTTCAGACAGTCCTTGTATCACTTGAATTCTGCCAAGTCCTTTTGGGGGAGAAAGTGAATGGTTTAGACCTCAGCTTCTGCTTTTTAATTAATTGATTTAAAGGCCTTCAGTTTTCTTTATTTAATTATATGGTTAGTCACATTTATTTCTACAGATCTTTTAAAAAAGAGACAAGAGTATGTTTGGGTGTGGAGAAGTTTGTTCAGTTCTATATAAGCAAGATTCCCACCCCCAACTCCCTTCCCTGTTACAATGTCACATTTCTGTGGAAACTACATGGAAACACATGAAGGTAAAAAAGAGCAGGTTGTGTACCAGCACACAGGGATCACTTTAAACTGACACATAAGGGTGGTCTGGTGTGAAAAGTATGAAAATATTAGACTGGGAACTGAAGCTGAGGCCTGGAAATGCCTCCACCACAAAGACAGCAGCCTCAGGCTGGAAAGCAAGAAATCACCTGAGCCAGTATCTGTGGGCAGGATGGTCCGAGCCCAAGCCTGATTCACCATATGCTAAAAGGCCAGTGCTGATTTACAGCCTGTAATTTATAGCTGCCTTTGACTTTCATCCCTGTTTCTGACAGTACCTCTACACATCTCATTCTAGCCCATGATTAAGTTGTACAGAACTTACACTAATAGGCTGGTCAGTGTAGTCAACTGTCCACGTACACATACGTTGTTCCTACTAGCCACAATTATTTAGCTTAAGCTGTTCTCCATGCCTCTTGCTGTGTCATGGCTGGACAATCAAAGTACATGCATATCACCAGTTGAAGAAATTTATTTGGCAACTGATACCTTGATGTGTTCATGTGTTTGCATCATCATGAAACCCCACCTGGAGTCCTGACTTCATGGACCTGTTGCAGTGAGTCCAGAGGAGAGTCAAAAAGATAATCAGAGGGCTGGAGTGCCTTTTCTATGAGGACAGGTTGGGAGAGTTGGGGCTGTTCAGCTTGGAGAAGAGAAGGCTCCAGGGAGACCTTGGAGCAGCCTTCCAGTACTTAAGGGGGGCCTGTAAGAAAGACAAGGAATAAACCTTTCAGTGAGATACGTTGTGATAGAACAAGGGGCAATGGTTTTAAACTAGAAAGAGTTGATTTAGATTAGATATAAAGAAGTTTTACAATGGGAGTGGTAAAGCACTAGAAGAGGTTGCCCAGAGAAGTTGTGGATGCCTCACCCCTGGAAATACTCAAGGTTAGGTTAGGCAGGTCTCTGAGCAGCCTGGTCTAGTTGAAGACATCCCTGCTCATTGCAGGGGGATTGAACTGGACAACTGTTAAAGGTCCCTTCCAGCCCAAACTATTCTGTGATTCTCTGATTCTGTTTTATTATCATGCTGATACTGCACAGCCATGGGAGTGGTCAAGCTTGTAAGGAATTGTGTCATTTCTAAACGTGGTTAAAAATAACTCCAACAGAAACACATGAAAAGATGGAAGTTTCACTACCTGGGGAGAGATTAAATCAAAGGAAACTGTACTTGTGAAAAAAGTAGATGCTACACCAAAGCCCATCTAAAAATGGCAAACATCATTTAAAAAGATATAGACCAAAACTAGAGGTCATTCCATATTTGCATCAGGGACAAAAATAGAAGAACCCTTACCAAAGGACAAGCCACACAATCCCTTCTGATTCTGCAACAGCATATAGGAAACAGGCCAAGAACATTCAGCATCTGGTTGTGAAAGAGATATTGGTACCACCAGTAGGTGAACTGGAGGTCAGCAGAGTCAGCTGGAGTCCTTAATGACAGACCAAATGTGGCTCCTTGTAGATGTTGATACCCTGCTGGCTGGGTACAGCACAGTGCTCCCTAGCCTAGACAATTTTGGGTGCTATGTTGAGGCACTGTATTCATGAGCTTTTGTCAGAGAGTAAGATGTGACTTCAGTGTGTTCAACTGCTTTATTTGGGTGACGCTGGGTGACAACCATTCAGTGTAAGTGTGCTTGATGATCTTTTGCTGGAAGAGATGCTTGCATTGAAATCTCAAAAAGATGTGCTTAGCTGTAGGCCACATTTCAGACTTGCAGGCTTTCAACAAGTTTGGCCTATTCAAACCTGCTTAATTAAAATTCCTCTTTTCAGTCATCATCTCCAAGACTGTTGACATCAATATATTTTTTTTAAACCTCGATGAAATTTTCCAGTTTTGCACTGCATAACTTCTTATTTATTGTTAGTTTATTTCCACACTTTCAGGGGAAGATCCCCATTGGTTTTAACTTGGTATTCAGAGAAGCTAGCCCCTTATCCCAGAAATTAATTCAATTTTATGTTTTTCAGAATCCAATTGGTTGATGGCAAAAATGAATATAAAACTCCTAGACATTTTTATCTCTCCATAGAGACTAAGTTTATGGACACGAAGAGCAATCAGCTGATAGCTGTAACAAGTTCTGTCATATGAGAAGACTAAGGTTACAAAACTCAAGCCAGAAGAATTTGACACTTTTTATTGCTAAACCAGTAACAGAGCTTTTTTAATAGATTCTACTTAGCCGTTAATGTCACATATACTTTTAGAAAATTTTTATGCTACATTTTTCTTCAGTAGAATTTGTTCCAGAAAGTAATCTCTTAAACTAAATATTTATCAAAAGGCTATGGTAAGAATATAAACATTTCAGCCAGTCCAATAAATCATTTGACCAGTACAAAGAAAATGTACTTCTAATATTTAAGGTAGAGAAAATTATTGTAACCTTTCATTATATTAATTACAACTGTTCACATTTCCTTATAAAGCTATCAAGAAAGTCAGGAATCCAAATTCCATCATTTCAAAGATCTAAAAGGCAAAATTTTACCCTAAAATTCAATAAGACCTTCTAATAAAGAACTTGGTCTTCTAACAGGAAGTGATGAAAATCAAAGTACATTGCCTTTTAAAGAATTATTCAAAATTATCTTCCTGAAATCAGCAAAATTTCCCCAAATGACTGTTCTTCAAGTCAAGCAAAATTTTCCAAGACTGACCCCTATTGACTGAATTAAGTGGGAGCCTTATTCTTGGTATATGTGACTAGTGGACCAAATCCTCTCTTCAGTCAAGTCTGTTCTCCAAACCAGCCTAGGAATCCAACCACTGCACAGATAGAATAAATTAAATTATAATTATCTGCTTGATACTGCAAATGTATGCTTCCATTAATACATACTGGCAATCTTCAACTACTGGAGAGTATGAGTGAAAAACAGTATGAAAAATGTTGCACAGAAAATACTAAAAGTCCATTAAAAAAAAAGAAAGTTCTTCTCTGTATAAAAGCCCAAATGACTTGAAGCATTAAAAAGTAAAAATAATATTAAAAAAAAATCTGACATCTCATATTCCACTGTGACATTTAGCAGGTTTAAAAATACATCAATGAAACTTCACTCAGCAACAGCTGGAAATGACAAACACAGGCTTACAAAGACTCTCAGCAGGAAGAAATCATCGTATGTGTATGATAATGGAGTAGGACATGGCTGAAACAGGGCAGTTGGGTTTCTTGGTGGTGTTTTAAGTCCCTTTCATCCACTCACCATCTTTATCTCACCCATGGGGCTTGCTTTCTGCTTTGTTTTTTTTTTTTCTTAAATGTCTGAGCAGAGTGTATCTGTAACTAAGCCTTGAGCCTGCATGGCTAGATCGTGTGCCCTCAGTGCTCAGGTGACTTGTAGCCACACCGCACTCCCACCTCAGCTGTTAGTTCCTATTTGACTTTTGTTCCATTTTGGTTTGGTTTTTGTTCCACAAGTAGTAGTGTGCTTTGCCAAGTAAGCACTGCTAGGTGACAAGTTACATGCTTCCATGCTGTAGCTCCCTTTCATTTCAGTACATCTGTAGTCCTTACACTACTCATTTCCTCTTTGCCACATTCATATCTCCAGACCCTCAACATACCTGAAATAGTCGAAATATTGTTATTATTGGGTCTTTTCCAACTCCTGTCTTTTCTAACTTGTATTCACATGTTATGTATTCCATCTTCCAGACTGCTAAAAGAGATGCTGTAGAAAACTAGACCTGTGCCAATTCCTAGAAAAACCCAAACTCCCCGTGCGGAAACCTGTTGTCATTTACCCCCACTTTCACTTGAGAAACTTTTAGCCATTTTCAGCCCATGTAACAGTGTCCCATCTCTACCACTTGGCATTGTTTTCCAAAGGCAATATAGTGAAGCACACATCCTAATGTTTTCTCAACATTCAGAAATATGACCTCTGTCCTCTGTCTTTCATCTGCCCTTTCTGCTATGTGGCTGAGAACAGCCACTGTACACAAGTTGCTGTGGCCCAGTTTGGAATAGGTACTTGCTACTTATGTAGTATACTTCTTTGCTACCAGTTTTCAGATTCTCTATCCTAATAGCTTCATCATTTTACTGGACAGGCAGATTATATTTACTATAACGTAAATGACCTGCTCACTTCCCCTGCACTTTATAATCTAAGCCTTACATCCTCTCTTTTATTCGAGGCCTAGTGGTTTAGCTTTCAAAACTACCTCATAGTGATTCCACGTGTTCACAAATTTCCTTAAGATGAGGGAACTGCCGATTTGTGCATTATTTTTTACAGGTATTTACTTACCTGCATCTATCAATAACCGTACCAACTATGATCATCATTGCTTCTTAATCGCCCATACCCTTTTATTTTGCTTTAAATCGTAGATTCAAAAAAAGCAGCTTAGTGGTTCAGTCATATTAAAATCATAATTGATTTTGCCTCACTCCTCATTTATTAATGGACTTAGACTACCTTTTCGCTAATAAACCTCCTAGTAATGAGTTTAGCCCACAGAGGATACATTTCCACCTCAACAAACCACCAAGCAATTTAGGACAGTTGGTAGTCTCTGCTTAAGGGAGTCAGAAAACTGGAGTAGAAATTTATGCAGGCCATAATTAAAGTACTTTCTGGGAGCAGCGTGGGGAGTTTACTGATATTCTTTATACCGTGCCCATCTGTGGTCAGTGTAATTAATCCTTCACTCACAATCCAATAAGAACTAATCCTCACTGACAAATTTTTATAAAGAGAAGGCTTCAAACACTTATACAGCATTCAAACTCTAGTCATTTCCTTCCATTGAACAGAAAAGGTTTGTGATGAGGACAGATCTTTTTGGAGCTGCTCAGCTCCGGAGAAGGTGTGCAGACAGCAGAGAAGCCATTCCCTGGGATAATGGCTGTTTCCAGATGTGTGGAAAGCCCAGCACACCTAGAAAAATCAGAGGCAGGACTTTGTCAGTGCACAGTTACAAGTGAGAGAAGTGTGAGTGATACCTCATGGAAGTAAAATATAACCAGTAGTTTCTACTGGAATTACTTAAATGAAAGCACAATTAATTGTACACTTGAGGCAGGAAAGCTCATTGGGCTGAAACATGATACACTGTGAGACAAGAGGAGACTCTAAAATTGAAATGGTTTACTCATGTCCCTGTCTGTGTTTAATGAAAAATCCCTGTGACCTCCTTCCCTTCCAGGATTGTAAGATTTTAGTAGCAAGAAACTTATTTGTCCAGCACCTAAAACGCTGTGTTCATTGTACATGGTGGGGATTCTCATAACTCTAAGCTTGTAGTGCTGCCTAAGAAGAAACTCCTGTAATAGTGCAGTTTTCTCCTTTCCGCACACACGATTACTTAGAGACAAGAGAAAGAGGATAGTGAGATGAGTGTTCCTCCCTGCTGGTCTGAGGGAGCAGAATAGCAGATCCTTTCAAGACTGATAGGATGCTGAGAGGAAGAAAATGGACTAAAGCAAGGAATAAGATAGTCGTGCTGGGAAAAATCTCATCAGAGACTGTTGACTGGGAATGAGACTCCCTGTTTTTCACCTCACAGGGAGGGTGGGGCTGAGGTCTTGTCTTTACAATTTGCCATCACTTAATGATACTTTGCAAAGGCATAAATATCTCCTAATACATAAAGGAGAGCCAGGTCTAGAAAGGATAACCTTTGCATAGAAATTACTTACTTTCTTCTGGACCTCTCATTTTGGGATCTTTGGAGATACAATTGATGTTTTTTGTGCACTCTGGGATGGACAGTGAATGTTTCTTGCCATTTTCGTACAGTTTTCTCCTTTTTCCCACACATAAATATAAATGTTAAAAAGAGATGAGTCGAAGACTTTACATTCCTTGATATGTAATATATGTAAATAACCCACATACAGTTTTACCTATGATAATTTATCACTAATAATTAACACACAAAAAAAAATGCAGGTGCCAAACAATCAAAATAACAGCAAACTAAACTGCCTTGGCATTAAGATAAAGAATTCTTCTAGGTAAGTAAGAATGTAGAATTTGGGAGAGGCTGCAGGGAGAGAACACAGGAGAGTGCAGTTTTCTAATGGCATTTTTAGCTGTCATTAAACACAGTCAGGGTTTCCAAAGCTAAAATACATGTTAACACGTTCCAAAACACTTCTAATAGAATATTTTTTCAGTACTTTAGTTCAGCAAATGATGCAAAGCCAAAATTCCCCAGACAATGCACAGAACATTAGAGAATTAGTTTAACATTCTTACAACCCTGCAATTTTATTTAAACAAGTTCTTCCCTACCCAATTCCCTGCAGAGAAGTATTGTACCCTTTTGTTGATTGTAGTGGACATATTGCAGATCTCCGATTACCTTCCCAAAGGACCACCCACTACAAGAAGTTTTTTGTGTCTCAAGTATAGCTAAGTTCATTCCTCTCCCCCTCCTATTCACCTTCTTTTTCCTTTACTTCTTTTTCTTTTCTTTTTTTTCCCTCCCTCAATTTTAATTTTCTTAGCATTCTTATATGCTGTGGATGAGCTGACAGACTAGCCTGCCATCTGTTCTTTCATGACATGGTGCAACCTAATCAATTATCCCCAAACCACTTTGGAGTAAATAACATGTCTACAATAATAATAATTAGTCAGTTAAAAAGAAAACAGCATCATACAACTGCTGGTGGGAATTAGGTATACTTCAGAACACAGTATTTTATTAACTGAGATTATCAGACCAGGAGAAGAAAACTTTGGGAAGAAGAGAAAATCACCTTCAATAATTTATTCTCAGACATGAGTACAAGACAGAATCCCTAGACTTTTGGCATCTTTGACCCTTTGTAACCAATGACACCAGATTCAAGTAAAAACTCGTGAGTTTCTAAGATTTTTTTCTATTAATAGATGTGTTAACATAAACTGAGAATTTGTGTTAGAATTATAACTGTACTAAAATGATAAAAAGCATTTTTAAAATCACCCAATGACAAGCAGATGACATTTATATAGTTTAAAAAGGAATATGCATTTCCTTAAACTTATATATAAGGCCTGACATGTCTTCAGGGAGAGATTTGTTATCAGCAACCAATACAAGCAAAAATCCTGAATAAGAAGAGTACACTACACGCACACCCACTTCAAGTATGGGCAAAATGCAAAAGCAAACTGGTACAAACAGAAAACAAGTTTGCAAAAAAATATTAGAAATTCAGAAAAAGAGGAAGATTGCAGTTAAATCAGTGGACACACAAGATCACACAAAGCCATTCCTTATGAAGTTAATCTGAACATCATTTTTCACAATGTAAGAAAATGTTTTCTATTTTAACTCTATGATACTGATGTAGACAGAATACACCAGAAACTGTTCAACTTAATCAGTTGATGGGCATTTAAAATTTATCTTAGCACTTGAGTGCTTAGCCCATTCTCAGTATTTTTACTTTTGCAACATGAAGGAAGCAATAGATAAATTGGAAAGATTCAGTGTTCCTGTGAGATAATCAGCGAATTAGCAACTAAAATTTTGGGGAAGGAATTGATACAAACTCAGTGCATGGATCACACTGATGGATCAGATGGAAGAATTTTCTCATTACTGTCTTTACTTTGAATATAAAAGGATATCATGTATGTTCTGTGTTTTGTGTCCTGAAAGAAGATAACATGTAGCTGTGCTACCAGATGGCATTTCTGTCATATTTTCAAGTACTAAATAAATAGCAATAAATAAAATAACTTCAAGTGTACAAGTGCTGTCCCAAATGTTCTCTAAACAATCAACATTTCTCATCATTTAACTATATCCTCTGAAAAACCAATCCAATTTTATCAGTAAGTTAGAAAACAATATATCAATGTATTTCTGGACATTCTACCCAAAACTGCCTGAGACAATGTAGACTATCTGCTGTGAAGTCAGGAGCAAGAAGAACTGTAGGAACCATATTAGAGACTACAACTTTGGCATATATACATATCAAACCACCTACAGTAGTATGCCAAAAACCTAAGTAATTCTAAATGACAATATTGGATACACTGAATGTGTGTGTTTGCTCTCATGCTGCCCCATCTTGACTGGTGGGAGATCGAGGCAATAAACCATAAAATATTATGCATGGCAACAAGGAATCTCATACTCTATAGTGCTGTTCTTCACAGTCTAGATTACATCTGCTCTTACACATTAATGGTGAGGCATGAGGCAGACTCAAGTTTACACATCCGTGGCCTTGTTGCAACTTCTGACAAGAGCATAAACAATTAGGTGGGAACATGGAGAGAGAGAGAGTGGAGGAAAGTGTCCACCATGACGTGGGTCAGTGAAGATAAAGCAAAGAGCCACAGATGATTTTCACTGGTCCCTCCCTGACTGCACTGCTGTGACTTCTGTGATATGTATATATCAATATATTTGCCTGTTTAGGTTCTCACACCACTCCTCCTCCTTCAGTAGCCAAATGCTTCTGGCACAGTATGTTTCACTTACAATTTTGTAGGAGCAGTCACCTTTCTGTTGCAGCTGCTAACCTCTTGCTTTTGCCTGTTTCTCCATGTTTTACCATCCACTTCAGAAAACGACTAACAATTATGTGCCTGATGTTTCCCTAACCTTGACCACCTTGAAATGTGATTCTGTGATTTTTGTTGAAATGTAGGACATGGATCCCTTGCAGGCTTTTACAAACATGAGAGTTCCCATGTGTCTTTGACACTGATGAATTGCTAGATCACTACAGAAGAACTTGGAAATGGCAACAGAGCTGGCTCCACTGTAGCTAACTTGAGCTCCTGAGAGGGACCAGAGGGGTTTTTGATTCTTTTTATTACATGATATCAATTAAGCATTTAACAAGTTACAATGAAAAACAACTTTCCAATGGAATTTTTAATGCAATGAAAACAAATTACCTTCAAGATGGTTATCATTTGGAATCTTGAGGAGAATGAAAATAAGGCAAATGCCAACACATATTCGTCCAGATTGCCCGTAACAACTTTCCAGGCATCCCTGTTTCAAATCAAGTAAATCTGTGCAGCTTCTCTTTGACAGCAACACAAAATCCCGTGTGAAATGCATTGAATGGCACAGCTGAGGCAGAATGTCAGCAGAAGATACTGCACCAAGCAGCTTTTGTTTTGAAGTGGCTACTCCTGTTATGCAATTCTCTTAGAATTTGCTTCTTTCAAAGAATAGAAGAAAAAAAAAAAAAGCCTCAGCAAACAAAAACCACAAATCCCATACATTTCTCAACTCAGATATTTCTACAGTTGGACACAGTCTATTCACAGCAATTCTAAAATGCTGACATTGGCACAGAGACTATATTTGTAGCACTCAGCTGGAGTAAAGGACCAAACAGTGCATGATGGCTGGGATGAAGGTGTTTAGTGGAAAACAGAGGCTTCAACTCACTAAACAAGAATGATGCCTATAAAAAAAAATTAGCAGTGTAATTAACTAATATCAGCAATGTGTTGATTAGAGACATGAGTAGGTTTAACAACTCACTTCTATTTTGAACCTTTCTGAGACTTTCTCTAGTGAAAAAGAAGATGAGACTATGGACAGAACTTTATTGCATAAAACCCTTAATTTACAAGGTTAAATTTGGATATATCCAAGAAAATAAAACCTATACTTAATATTGAAAACTTCTGAGCAGTTCATCAAATACTCATTTGAGCAACACGTTGACAGTGCAAGCAGTCAACTCTGTGTACCGTTTTTTCACACAAAAGCCAGCCACAAATGCACTCACATCCTTACACACATCTGTGGGGATGACTTTGCCCTTTCTCTACTGCTTTTCCCTTGGGAGAAGTGGGGAGGGAAGCACACAGGGGAGGGAAGAGGTGTTGACTGTGTTTCCTGTTCATGGAGCACACAAAGCAAATAAGAGTACGTGTGAAGGCATGGACAGCATTGCTCTGAAGAGTGGCAAGAGCTCTGCAGGCCACCTGTTTGCAAGGGAGAAATTGTCCCTTAGTGAGCTCTCCCACATTTGTACAACATCTGACACTATCCTCTTGCAACCTCACTCTACATATGTTTTCTCACCAGAGTACACAATGTTACTCCTCCCCCAAGCAAGAGGATCCTTTCGTTTCATTAAGGCACACTGTCATAGCTGCAGATTCCTGCTGCTTATTTCTGGTGTGATGTCCATATGCACACTTCTAGAGATGTTTTGCTGTCTCTCTGGCACAGGCAGAGCGAATATCATCTTGGCCCTCTCCTATGACCAATGCTCCCTCCTCACTGCACATGTTTCAGAGAACACTTATTTTCTTATTTGTTCCCTCTGTTCTCTACAGTGCTTGCAGAGTGTATGCAATATGACACGGAGCACATTTGGTGCTTCCCCAGACATATTAGCAAACTTTAGTATCTTTCACCTTTTCTGACCTATTCTGTGATGTTCACAGCACCTTAGAAACTCTTGTGAGGATATGGGAAAAAAAAGCCTCCAGTACTCCGTGCACATATGACAAATTTCTCTTGTGCTGAGTTAGATGTTCTTCAGCCTTTGATCTTCTTTAATCAGAAGAAGGAAGAAGGGTGAAGAAGGAGAATATGAGCTTTCTTTCATGCTTGTCCTAATTCTTAGGGCCAATAAAGAGGACAGAACAAGGATGCTCAGGGAATTAAGTACAAGACAATCAAAGAAATAACTGAGAGGGGTCTGCACCCTGCCAGCTATCCTGAGCTTTGCCCCTCACTCATGTGGCTAAGCTTTGGAGAAGGAGAGTTTCTCTGTTAACAGGGGTTAGTGTCTTTGCTCCCCCAAGCCCCTTCTCTACCACCTCATGCTCATCTTTATTAGCTTTTTCACACTACACACTCCTCTCATCCATTACAAGGGCCAGCACAAAGCGGCCTAATGATGGGTCAGTCTTAATGAGAAAAGCGGCTGCTCTTGAAGTGGTGTGGCTTCGTCCTGCACCCTGCCGAGTCCTGGCATGCAGAGCTTTGCCTCCTTTTGGAGAGCAGAGCCATGGAAAATCAACAGTGAGCAGCCTGGTGCCTCTGAACAGAAAGGGCCATGTGCATGGCTATTTAGTGCTGTAAAAGAGAGAGCATTTGCAAAAATGGGAGTGAACATAAGGAGGCCTTCAGAGAAGAATGGAGCCTTGGCAAATTTATAGACTCCCCTGAAAGAAAGTGATTACAGATCATTATCCAATTGAGGCAGATTGATGGGTTAGGGTCAAAGTAATACTGCAGAGCTCACTGGAGGGACAATGCCTACTTGTCAGTTCTGTCCGGGAAAAGAAAGAGAAGGGAAATTACCACACAGAGAGGAAAGACTTAAGCTTTTCCAGCCTCTATCTGAAAAATCGTTACTTATCTTGAACATGTGTTCTTTAGAAGGGAAAAAAAAAAAAAAAAAGAAAGGAAGGAAAATAAAAGAAAAAACCTCCAAATCCTGAAGTGGCAGGAGCAGTATCACTGAGTTGAACTGGGCACTGGGCATTCAGAATTGTGAATAACTGTGCAATTAGTGTGCAAACAGCACACACACAAAGCCTCGTGACTGTTGCTTTGAGAGATCACGATAAGCATTAGCACTGGTAATGGATAAATTGCATCTTTGTTTCATTTATATTTAAAAGAAAACCAAAAACATCTTCTAAAATAAATATGTATCTTTTTTAATTTTGGTGAAAGAGGGACAGTTTTGTTAACAGCTATGGTTGAACAGATTTGAAACTCTGTAACATCTGGTCAGGCAAAACTCAGCAACACTGACACTGAATAAAACAAGAATAAATGTGCTTCTATTGTTTCTTCTGTATTGATTTTTAAAGTGTTTAAAAGTGCTTTGCATTCATGCACTTTTCAAATAGCCATAGAAATGGAAACAGCATGGCCCAAAAAGCAGCTCACAGCATTTATTGTGCATTTGCCTCACATTTTCCAACAGGATTTTGGAATGTAAAGAATTTGAGCAAAGAGAGAAAACAATGCATTCATGAGAGACCTGATTTGTTTTTTAATTGTGTTTATTTATTAACATCTCTGTTGCTCCCCATGTCTCAGAAGCAGAGCACCACACACACTTTAATGGATGCGTCCCCATGTCTGGGCGGATAGAAAAAGTAGCACTAGCCTTGTTTCAAATAAAGGCTCAGTAGGGCAGCTTGCCTTAGGGCCACTGTCTTGAGAGTTTAGCAAGGGTTCCCTCAAGTTCCATTACAAAACCTCCACAGACATGAAGGTTACAGACCCAGCACTCACCCTGTCTTTTCTGGCAGCTCGTGTGCTCTTGCAGAGGATGTTCAGACACAAAATGACCTATCCTGACTCAGAGCCCATTGACAAGAACACAGTAACTGACTTCTGAGGATTTTATCCCAGGCATAAAGTACTCCTGCTAGAGTGACCTGAAAAATTTGTAGGAATACCAGGTACAGGTACTGGTAGCCTAGATCCCATCTATTCCATTACTGGGAATAACCTGCCCTGCAGCCATTAGATAAACTCTGGCTCAGCCTTGTAAAAAACTCTGGGTTCAAGACACTTTGCTAGTTCTCACTTAAAGTAGTGAGAATAACAAAGGAAATCTGAATGCTGCTGGCTTCACATTCATCTCCAATTTCTAAAAGTCCTAAAAGCATCAGGAGAGACTCCCAGACTCTCACTTCATGCAGTACTCCTCATGTACAGCACACTTTTTTTATGTTCATTTGGTAGCAACCCAGCTGCACGATGATCCTACACCTTCGACAGAGGACTGCTAAAAAAGATCTTCAACATCTTTGCTGAAGGGAAAGAAATCACTCACCAAATAACTGTTTCTTTTTGTTCAGGGTCCCCCAGACTCTCAGAACCACCATTTGTATCTTCTTTCTCATGATTCTCAAACCAACTAAATTTTCAGTGTAACTGATAGCCCTTCTCCATTGCCCCGAGATGGTTTGTCATTTCATATTCTATTTATAAACCCAAAAAAGGATCCCAACTGGCATGCATCTCAGAAAAATTCTAGAAAGAGCCATGGGGTATCTGTGCAATGCCATTCCATATAAGGCATCTTCCCACACCATGGCATCTGGTGAAACCAGGGATATGTTATATGGTAAGAAAAAAATAAAAAAAAAAATAAAGGTCAGTGGTTGGTTACCTGCTTTATTCTGATTGCCACGCTGGAGTTTTACCTCACACACGCATTCCCTGAACTAAGTATAACACCTGAATCTGTTTCCATTTCCTCATTCATCAATTTGTTATTGAGAGTGACGTAGGCTCCTCCATGCCACACAATCTTGAATCTTTCAGGATATAATGGAGTTGTAACTAAGTCAGGATGCCACCTCCGAGACATGTGTTAATATACTTTTTATCTTGTCTTTCCTTCCAACTTTTCTCTGCTTTAGCCTAACAGTATTCTTTCTTGCTGTGCATGGTTTAGAAACAACTTGTAGCTACTCTTCTCCTGAAGTTTGCTGGCATTTGTTTCCACTTGCCTCCTCCAGTTTGACAGGAGATGTTCATATGTGCAGAACTCCATATGTTTTCAGAGATAATCTGCTTTTTACTACCAGTAAGAATAACCTTGAGTACATATTGCACTGTCATAACATATTTTCTGTATGAATCAGAAAGTAGAACTAGAGCATTGGAAAAGCAGACCATATTTTTAACAGGCAAGTTCATAAACCTTGCTTTTATGAACAGAGCAAGCTGAGGGGTGGGGGTGGGGTATATCACAGGAAAACAGATGTGTGCTTACAATCTGAACTCTTTGTCCTACCAGCGTCATGTTATGTTGGAGATGATCCATGGAGAAGCCTCCTAAACGGAATCTGGGTGCTGAAACGTCTATACCATTTCAGTGAAATCAGTTGAGCACACTGAATGGAACATAGCACAGAACAAGGTCGAAGGACTGAAATGGCTGTTCCCTTCCATTCCAATCAAGAAAACTATCAGCTATTCAGGGCAGAAAAAAAAAAAAAAAAAAACCAAAACAAAAAAAAACACCCCACAACCAAACCAACCAAACAAAAAACCAAACCAAACCAAAAAAAAAAACACAAAAAAAGAACAAAAACACAATTCCTAGAATCACTCAGCTGGGAATAAGGAGGAAAAAAGAGCATTTCTCTTAAGAACACTTTCAGCTCTATTTATGGCTGTAGTTTGTATGGTGCTTAACGCTTGACCCACAGAGTTCAGAGATAAGTGAGAAATGCACAGACGTGTATTCTAAGAGTTATATTTCATCCATATGTGCAAAACAGTCACAGGAGAGCTGCAGAAAACTACACACTTGGGGTAGCAACCTTCCTGGTCCAGGTACAACCTCTGAATCATGCTAAGTCTATCCTCTGGCAAATCTTGAGTTTCAATGACAATTCTGCTTGAGTAAAAAACCAGCAAAATCCTGAGACATTCAGCATTGGTGGAAGTTTCCTCACTGACTTCACAGGATCCAGGAGTTTAGCATGAGTAAACCTTGATCTCTAAATGCTTTCATTGTATAATATTTGCAACACAACAGTGGCAAAGAAGATGCAATCTTCCCTCAAAAAGAATGTGCACACAGCTTCCCAATCATGCCAGTGACAAAAGGGGAGAGGAGAAACAGGCCCACTTCAAATTTTGGTATCCTGGAAGAACTCCCTTATCCTTATGTTCTTAAGGCGAAGGAGAATAAAAGCCTAACTTTCTGCCTAGTATAGCTTCCTCTTTTTTCCTTTTAATTTTTTTAAATAGTTTGTTATTGTTATTGTTGTTATTGTTGTTGTCTGGGGTATTGATTTGGTATTTTTTGGAGAAAGGAGGCATCTTGATTGTATGAATAAATTGCACTCACTAAAACATGTTTCTGCCTGCTGAGTCTTATTGTGTGGTTTACTGTGTTCTTTGTGCTGATACAGCATCCCCTCTACACAAAGGTGGCAGAGTACTTACAACAATGTCAGTTATATAATTTGTTTTAGAAAAAATGCCAAAATTGGGCTGCATTACCCCTTCTGAGTTTCTTAATTCTGCCTGCAAACAGCTTGAATTACAAATAACTTTTATGGTTTAGTGCCTTTCTTCACTATCTCCCCTGTGCTCTCAAGTCAGGGGACTCAGGGATGTTGGTGTAGCAGGTGCCTAGGCTATTTGTGTGAATGGAGAGTCTTAAACAGTGCAAATATCCCTAAAGATCCACTGAAGCCTCCTCTGTACTAACAGAGCAGCTTTATTACTTTGCTGGTACTGCCTCTGATTTATCAAAAGATGTATCCTGTTGTTCCATTACATATGGGTAGCAATATTATTAGAAGCCTAAGAACATGAGTTACAACAGGTTTATGTAGTTTATATATAATTTGTATTTAGAATAGCATAAGCAGTTTCAATATTTTAGAAAATACTGACCAAATAAAGTGTATAACCCTTCTATAGGAACTTTTATTCATGAATAAAACCATGAGTAAAAGGGCATTTAATCTTACCAGTTAAGTAAAAAAACATCTAAAAACTGTTTTCGCATTCTCCATTATTCTTCTGTCCCTAAAGACATGTTTGGCCACTGAAATCATGACTTTGTGCACAACAAAAAGCTGAAGAACCTCTCTGCCCCAGGTCATTCCCTCCAATCAAACCAAGGTCTATAACGGGGCTGAAATTTCTTACCATGTGCCTGCTCTTTACAGGCCTGTGTAAAGGACACGGTGGACAAACTGTAGCAGGCAGACAAGCTGTAAAACCTGAAGAAAAATACCAAGGAAGAAGATTCAGCAAGAGAGGCCTGAACACGAAGGTTTAATTATATGCTGTACCCTTCCAAGTGGTCCTGCCCTATTGAGACTGAGAAAAATGAGTGATGAAGATGCTGAAGCCTGTACTTTTGGGCATGTGAAAACTGTGGCTAGAAAAAGAGGTCACACATTTTCAAAGTCAGTTCAATAAAGCAAAATGCCAGTCCCAATTCCTGGGAGCCAATTAAAAGGCATCCAAAAATGTTGCCCATATACCCCACAGAGGACCTAGTGTATTTATAGTCCCCAAATGCCTATGGTCTAATCAAAACTGTCATGCAACAAGAAGCCAGTCAAGAAACTCAGACAGTTTGGTTAATGAGACATAGAGCAGCTTCGTATTCATTCCCTTCTAAACAAAGATCTGAGGAAGGGGTAGGGACTGGTGGGGGAAAGAGAGTACAAGTATAGCAGGCCCAAAGAGAGGGGCACAAGCAGACAGTCAATTAGGTAATGCATCCAAGCCTGATCTGAAGACTCATTGCAAACAGAGCAGCCATTCATGCACTATGACATGCAGGTCAATAGAAGTAATCACATGCTTGTCTAGTACTTTTGGATATGTCCATGAAACAGCACGTGGCAACACATGATGAAACTCAACCCCTGATCACAAACTACAGTGAAAAAATGAAAAATGTCTTTGATTTCTTTTCTCATTACAAAACAACTTTGATTTTTTTAATTCAGAATACTTTTTTTTCCCCCCCATTGAATCCTTATCAATCATTGCAGTGAATTTTAAAGAACTCACCGTATATTGCATTCCATTTCTGAATTGTTTCTCTTTCTGATTATGTGACAATTTTCCTTCCAGGAAAATATATCAAGCTCCTCTGCAAAAACCATAGATGTAACTATTCTTAAACACAAGACAATTGCATTGTTTGTTTCAAGGCACACATTGATCAAAACAACTGCTAGAAAATAACCTTCCTTCCTATTGGGTGCTACTTCCCATTTGGCCAGATGCATTTTGTTGTTTGCATTCCCTGTTTCTGAAGCATCTGCTAGCAGTTACTGTCAGAAATGTGATAATGACCATGGTCAACCAGTAGCTTTAGCTGGTGAATCCTGTGTTCTGAGCAAATTGCAGATATTGTTTCACCAGCTCAAGCAACACATGCCAGCAAGGACACTAGAAGTGTTTGACTTCTGTTTTCCACAAGGACAAGATCAAGCCTATCTACAACAGATCAGAAAGCCACAAAATGGAAGGAATCCAGTCTAAAGGTTTTCCATTAAATAATCAAACTATGGGCTCCTACAAGGGCTTGTATCTTTTTCTTTGAGAGCTAAGCCATTCAGCTCACTGGCAAGTTTGGGCAAAGAGGTTGTTGGCAGGCCAAGACCTAAAAGCTTATAAACAATTCTGCAGCCCCAAGCTTGTCTGGAAGCTGCATTAAAGGAAAAAAAAAAAAAAAAAAAAAAAAAAAAAAAAAAAAAAAAAAAAAAAAGAAACATAAGTTAGCACTCTCCTGGCAAGGTTTTTGGCAGAGCAAGGAGCTGTTGAGTTGGACCACTGTCCTTAGAAGGTGAGTTTACTCTAAGATTTGGAGACGTTCCAGGTAGAATGGGATTTCTCCTCTTTCGTCCTTTCCCTTTTTTTGAGTGTGTTGTATGTGTTTGACATCAAGAGACAAAGCAAGGAAAATTAGAAGAAATGTCAGCATGAAGCACCAGTTTGAAGTGGGGAAGCTTTTCTCATATGTTTGTTTTTCCTTGCAATATGCTGCAGGAAACTCAGTCAAAACTCCAATGTATCCCAAGAATTGTATTTTCTGCCAATACGAGATGAAAGCAAGAAGAATAAAGATGAGGAGTAAAAATGTGCTGGTTGGTTGAAGTGTGGTCACCAAAGAGTGTGTTGATGGCAAGGGGGGGTGTAGTGTTGGTGCAGGGAAGGGCAAATACACACCTAATTTGTCACCTAATTTGTTAAATCTGTGAAAACCTCACACTGGAAGCGATTCTGTTACATCTGCCTGATCTCTGAGGATTAAAAGGGCTAACACAGAAAATGTTCTGATTGCTGGTACAAAAACTTCCTCAAATAAGGAATACAAGTAACTGTGCCTTTCATTCTGGTCTAGAGGAGCCCTAGAAAGCTATAAATAATTTGTGCAAGCCTCTTATCATCCTGAAATACACATGATTAGAAATCTGCTAGAATTAAGCTGCCAGAGGCAGCAGTTCTGTTACGTGCTGTTGGCCTGTATGTCTGATATATGACATTTTCCTAAATCCTGTCAGGGATAATCTATCTCATAACCATCTTTAGATTATACTTTGAGACTATGGTCTTTTCATACAAATATAAGTATGCCTAAATTATGATGCTGTCCATTAGGAGGATGATCACTGTTCTTGTACAGAGGAAAGTATTACCCGATTACCAAACACATACTAAAGACCAGAACAATATATAAGAAGTAAACAGAAGCACAAACTAGCCCAAAGGCTGAGACACAGTAATGGCTCTTGCCTAAAGAGATTTTGTCTCCCCTGCTTGTGCTCAGGAAATGCAGGTTTCCATTTCCACCTATTCAAGATCCATAGGTCTAATGGAAGGGCAGCACACTTGACCACTTGTGCTCCAAACTGGTCTCCAGGAAATATTCATACAACACAGTATTTTTCTTCTGGAGTAATAGGATACTCCAGAATGCTTTTATTTCCTTTAGTATTGAATGGGAAAGTCTTTCATTAAATTACTTTCCAATACCTCCATCACCTTCTGCCCCAAATCAACTAATATTCATTAATGCATGCATTCACCATGCATTTTACATGGTGCCACATATAGGAGGAATTTGTCTTGCTTTAATTTGAAGTCCAAAGTCTTCTGATTCTGAATTTTTCTGTGGGAATGAAATAGCACAGTAGGTCTTGGCATGGAAGAAACTGGCCACCATGAATAATGCTTAATAGTTCAATAGCAGAATAGTTCAAAGGCTAGCAACTTGCAAATAAGACCATTATAATGATGAGGAACAATTCATGTATTCTATACTGAAATATTTAATTTTGCTTTATTGATAGAGAAAATGTATTGAATTACAGTACTACGAACACATTAGATGGGACAAATAGGAATGGGACATATCAAGATCCCACTGAACCTATTCTGGAACATCTGTTGTTCAACCTAGTCATGAATGATTTGGAAGACAGGGTCAACAATGAGATGACTAAGATTGTGGTTGATACAAAATGATCTGTGGTTATCAAACTGACTGTGAACAGCTGCCGAAGGATATCATAGTATTGAGTGACTGGGTAAAAAAAATGGCAGATGGAATGCTTTGTTGATAACTCCAAAATAATGCATATGGGAAAACCATATGTCACTGTATATGACTGTGCTGTGTCCAATACTGCATCTGCTTCTAGATAACGAACATCCCAGAAAGCATGTAGGAGAGCTGGAACAGTAGGGAGAGGAGCAGTGCAGATGATCAGAAGTATGAAATTGCCTCCTTATGTGCAGAGACTAAATAATCTGGGACATGTGAAAGAGACACCTAAAATGTTGGAATAAATTTCATAAAATCATGGTTGTCATAAAGAAAATTAATATAGGTTATTTTCCTTTTATGTGAACTGCATAATATGTATGAACATATATTTGTGTATAATTTATAAGCACACACACATATATATATAACGTGTGTGCATATTACTTTCTGTAACCTAGGGTCTATGACTGGCAGTAACAGACATAAGAAAGTTCTTCTTCTCAAGAGATAAGGTTTTATCAGTTAGATGATTGGGATGTCAAATGTATAAATGAGTTCAAAATACCCTTAGACATACTTAGGGAGGAAAGGTCCACTGGGGCATCTTAAATGCAAAGACAGAAATACAACACCCATCTCAGGAAGGGCAGGTTTTGAGGTATTGAAGGAAGGCCTTGCCCGAAGCAGCATCACTCTGTGCTTGCCTCACTCCCCAGGCTCCTCTCACTGACCACAATCAGAGTTGCTTGGGCTTATATTGCACCAGAGAGAAAAGTCTGGGCTGCATTAGCATGCCTCTGAGGAACTTAAAATAATTCTGAGACAGTGAAACTAAAAGGCTGGATTTTTGTTGTTGTTGTTGTTGTTGTTGTTTTTCGGGGTTTCAGGAGATCAACTCAGGATTTCTCATTGTATTGACCACTGTTTGTGGTATCCACCACTTTTAATAATTATATTTGTTGTTTAATCCTCTGCTTTAGTAAATACCCTCCCAAGAACTCCAGATCCTTGAATGCAAAACAAGTTATGCCCAAGTAAGCCAGGAGTGGATACGCTTGGTTGCCTGGTTGTTTAATTAGAAACTGAAGCAAAAGGCATCCTGCCGCAGGGAGACAACCAGGCTGCAGATTGTGACTCTGCTGTAGCCTTGCTCTGTCTCTCTTTAGCCTTAAGCAAATCTGATCTTGGGCATCCTGACCCTGACTAATTACATACTGTTTCCTGTGATGCTGAGGAGATCCTTCCACCCATTGCTGGACTATTAAGCTTCTCTGCTCTGGCTGATAATTAAGCAGCAGAGTGCTGAACTACTTTTTTGTTGCTGTTGTTTTGGGGTGGTTATTTTTGCATCCTTCTGCCCTCCTCCTCCTCCTCCCCAATTCCCTGATATACAAAGGCCAGCTGAACGCTTCGTTTGTCATTTTGTTACACTGTTGAGAGGCAGACATGTCATATCACCTTTCAAAAGACAAAGGAGGTGATAAATGCACTAACTTGAGAGACAAAGCGTCAGGACACTAATGAAAATCTCTAGTGACTAGACAGCAAAGAGGACCTCATTTTAAGAGACTCTGTAAAGGAAGACAACTTTTTCAGCCTATGCAAATGTCAAGTCTAAAATACGCTGGTCTAATGCGGCAGCATATTTTTGTGTCAGGAACAAAAGTATGTGCATTATACAAAACTATGTAAGCAAGTTTAAATGTCATCCATAAAATAAGTGATATATCAGTCTCTTCTAGCTCATATCTTGGCATCTAGATTTACAAAAAAATAATGTGGCCTAGCTTGAAGGACTTGTTCTCCAGATGTTTTGGTTGGTTGTTTTTTTTTTTTTTTTCTTTTCTTTTTATTTCATAGAAACTGTATGTAAGAATGGCATGCATTTTTGATTTCTTAATGAAAATGGAGACTAAAATAATTCATCAAAGTTGTAGCATCCATAAAGGCTTCACTGGGTCATTATATTAGTTTATTAGGTAAAATTAAATAAAAAGACACTTTAAATTAATTACAACCAGCTGGCAAAATAACAAATATATTGTGTATGAGAAAAGTAGCTCCATCTGATGTGCACTAGCCACCATATGTAACATGGTCATTATTTGTCCTGTCCCTTTGAAAATCATTTTATTGGAATGTATCAGTTAAACTAAAACACATGACCTTCCTTCTTGTGACATGAAAGAAACCACTGAAGAGAAGTGTCTTTTTTTTTTTCCTCCCCTCTACTCATGTGAACTTTCTGGGAAAAAAGTAGCTTCAAGGATTTTTATCAATGTCTGTGTAATGACAAGTGCATCACATGCATCCTGAACCATTAGCTTCCTACATCTGAAAGAATGTGCTCAACATTTAGGAATTCACTTATAATGAAAGGCTGGCCTATTAAAGCTCTGCTAGCTTTGGAAGTTGATTGAGCCTTTCTTTTCAACTTCCTGCATCATTGTAAATGATGCTATGCAGTGCCCTCATGTGATATATTCTAGACAACAAGTTTAGTTTGCTCTGTAACACAAAAAAATTCAAGTACCAGGTGATACATGTCTGATCAGAGATACAATTATGCAGTACAAGGCTCTTCACAAATTATGTGAAATTATGAATTTAAAAAGCAGCAGCTCCAAAAAGCATCTATTTATATTCTAGGGAGATAAAGGAACAACACTTTCCTCATAGATCCACATGGCTCCTGAATCAACAATTAAATAAACAAATAGAAAAATCAGGAAAAAACTAAGAGTCAGCAGGCAGCATTTCTCCTCTCAGACTACTGAAGCCAACCATGACTAGAATTAGGTCCCCTAACTATTGATTTTTAAGTTTTGGCTGATAGATGAATTTGGTGTTTTAATGACTCAACACTCATGATGTTTCAAGACCAGTGTGAAGGGAGCTGTGAGAGCAGCAGGCTCTGCACTGGGTAGGCATTGCTTCCTTATGAAACCTGTTGATTATTGTAAATGCCTGACACAGGGAAACACATAGCAGGATGGCATTAAAGGAAGAAGTTAGTGTGGGAGAACATATCAGAAGGGGAGCTTACTGGCTGGTGGAGCACTCACCTACATCCCAAACACAGCTATGTTGTCAGGTTTATGGGATGAGTAAGACACGTTTTCTCAAAATAGCAGAGAAACAGGTTTCCTTTACATGACCTCATTTTCTTTTCATGCTGAGAGTAAGCACCACGAAACAATGTCAGATGGGTGGCACTGGAGACTGAAATCACTAACAGAAGAAGTTTAATCTTGTTGGTTAGAGATTTGCAAGCAGAGTGCCCATGAATGAGGATGGGACTGGGCTCCTTTTCCATGGGATAGATAAAGCGCAGGGAAAAACATGAAAGAGTTATTCTGCTTTCAAGGCTTGGAAAGAGAGTTGTGTCACATGAGCTTGGCACAGGGTCCCTCAACAAGACATCTGATGAATAGCTTATGAAATTAAATTTGTGAAATTAAATTTAATTTTAGAACAAAACTACAGTCAGCATGCATTCCAGTTAATTTTTCTTCAGGCTCCAAGAGGTTGGGGTTTTTTGTTATGTTTTGTTTTTTTTTTTTTTTTGTTTCCCAAACTGATTACCTACTTAGCTCCTCAAATAATTACCCCTGGTGACTTTGATCTACAGTTATTGGTGAAATAACACCTTCTTCTAAGAGGGCAGGTTGCCAGCTTCCTTCAAATGAAAAGCTTGGGCTTATGAAGTAATTTCTTGATGATCTCACCAATTATCTTCTTGTCTCTGATCTTCCCTTTTGGGTAAGGTTATTGGGAAAGCTGAGTAAGGTAACTGTAGTCTCAGGATAAATTTACCCTCATCTGCTGTACCTTGCCTTTAAGTGGCTGCAGCGCAGGCTATGGGGAAGAGCTCAATATAATGACACACAGGAGACCATGCAAAGATAGATATTTAAACACAGGCAGATGATAGCTTTTATACCAATGATCAGGAGATTTTCTTTCAAATTGTGTGTGAATTTTGTTTGGAGTAAGGTAACACTGATCCTGATTTTTTCTACACCTCTCATTCAAAATAAGTCAATAAAGTACTCATTGGCATCTATTCCAATATCATCAGAAGGAGAGCTTTTCCAAGATAAATTCCTTTAAGCTTACATAAGACCAATGAAAACAGAAATAAGACCTTATACCATGTTCATAGCATTGTGCTTGTATTAGCAGTCTGGCTGATAGAAGAATGCAGAAATTACTTTTCATAAAATCCTTTTGTCATGACTCCTGCACTGGCCAGATGTAAGAAAACACGAGGCAAGAGAAAAATAAGTGGCTAAAAATACTGCAAGCTGCCATACTGGCTGGAATCAGACACTGGAGGGAGACACAGTTGCATACACTAGTCCAAAGACACTTGTCTTTCTTGTATGAGTACTGAGTGCATGACCTAAGAACAAAGCATTAAAACCTGAGCTGATCTGCCTCCATTCCTCATTCTTCACATCAGCAAAGAAGGAAAGAGAAAAAGAAAGCCTGGGCCAGTTAATGAATCATAAAGCCTTACTCTTTGTTGGTGGGGGAGGAGAAGGGCGCAGTTCCTGTATAAAGCCTGCAGAAATTCATCACCAATGGTGTGGAACTGTTTTTCGAATCAAGCCCTGAGAACCCATCATAATTTGCATTCATGTAAACACCTACATTTTTTTTGTTAACTGAACTGATTTAACTGCTAATTAAAACTAGTCAGTAAGCACAACGCAAAATTAATTAAACCATTTAGTCGTCCGTAGATGCAAATGAGGCAAAGTTATGGCTTGGACACAATGAAATAAGTACAAGTACTACTCATCATCTGGCAAAATAGTTCTTGAGGTAAATACTTTCCCCAGAGATGATGTAAAGCAATAAAAAAAAAAAAAAAAAACCAACAAAAAACACACTGCTGACTACATATGATCTTTTATTGATAAAATGTGGTGGAATCCAGCTTCTTCTCTTTGAAACAGTGACGAATTAGACTCAGTGGCTTTTAAAAATGCTCTCCCATACAAGAAATATTTCATAGTAAGGTTTGGATCCCAGCTCACTCTACACAGGCATGCAAAGTTGCTCCTGTCAGACATTGGCAAGTGTTTCGCCTCAACCCAGACCTTATATTTTTGACAGTTATTTTTATAGCTTTACATTTTGTCAGGGGGAAAGTATCTGCTTGGCGAACTATATTATATGATGTTAAGTGAAAGTAGTATTTTCTCAGAGAAAAGGCCAGAAATGTGTGGCTCTGTCTGCAGAAGCTCTGCATTCTGCCTTCTCTTTCCACAGGACCCATGTGCCTCACAACCCTAATTGTACTTACTCTGCTAAGACCGCCCCTGGGGCAGGGACACACCAAATTACCCGTGTTTTATAAACCATGAACTAAAATAGGTTAAAAAAACACTAGGTTAAAAAAAAAAACCCAAACACCAAGATGCCCAAAGGTGTAGTCTATCAAGCGTTCATCTATGGAAGCCCGAATCCAGGGACAAGCCCTTTCCTCATGAGCCAGTGGTCTTCCTGCGTGGTGCTTTTCAGTACTCAGGAGAATTTCCTTAGGCAGGTTCAGATATCTGAAAGGTGTCTCCCCGTGGTGGCTCGACCTTGGCTGGATGCCAGGTGCCCACCCAGCTGGTCTATCACTCCCTTTCCCAGTGGGACAGGTAAGGTAGAAAAAATTAACTTATGGGTTGGGATAAGGCAGTTTATTTGAAGCAAAGAGTAAAGTGAAGCTTGCTTGGGCAGAAGTAAAATATAGCACAGTTTATTCCCATGAGCAGTGATGTTCGGCCCCTCCCAAGAAGCAGGGCTTCAGTACCCATGACGGTTTCTCAGCAGGCAGCCACTGGAGGCAATGAATGCCAGCCTTCCTGCTCCTTGGCTTAGCTTTTATATCTGAGCTGACTTCATATGATGTGGAATATCCCCTTGGTCAGTTCAGGTCAGCTGGCCTACTTGTGTCCCCTCCCAGGACCTTGCCCTCAGCTAAGGAAGGAATGTTACAGTGCTGGTGCCGTGCTCAGCAGCAGCCAAAGCACCGGTGCTCAGCAGCAGCCAAAGCACCGGTGTGTTATCAACACCCTTCTAGCAACCAGTGCAAAGCACAGCGCTGTGAGGGCTACTGTGGGGAAATGAACTCCAGCTCAGCCAGACCCAATACACTACCCACGTGCAATTCAGATTGCACATGGGTATTATTTCAGGTGCCCCAGAGTGGCACTGAAAACAAAAGCCCATGAAAGAGAAGATGTCTCCACTCAAGACACTGCCCAGCAAGTAGTGTTGGGGACAGAGGTGGGAGTTAAATCTTTCCCCTTCCTCTAGCTCTCCACAGCAGTCCCCCCTCTCCTCTGGCTTCCATTCCCCAGCATGTGGCTCTTCCTGCTAAGCACCCACAGCTCACACCTCACTCAGAAAGAGTGCAAGATACAAGCTTTCCTTTTTGTGGCACACAGTTGTTATTAAGGAAGCTGACTGCATTCACGCAGTTGTCAAAGCACTCATCCAGGATGCAGGAAACCTTGCTTGGTTTCCTCCCACCACCAGGGGGAATGCAAGCCCGCACACCCTACCCCTGGAAGCCCAAGCCAGCAGCCTGATGGCAATGCTGTAGGCACAGAAAAGCAAGGGTATTCACCCATCTGAGTGCAGGAAGGGCTGCACACGCTAGCAGGATACAAGGACACAACAGTTGGAAAGGTCCCTCCTTGTCTGGGTCCTTCCCAGGCAGGGAACCAGCCTGGCAGCTGGGCATCCTGACCACTAGCATACAAGTGCCATGCAAAGCATCATCTGTTTTGCCAGCACAATGCTTCATTTTTCTATCTATATCCCCAAACTATTTGAATACAGTTGGAAAAACTAAAAACAACAGCTTGCTTATTTTTAGCTAAGTAAAGATGTCTGCTGCCCCCACATCTGATTGCTGGTTGGTTTACTCTTAATAATAGTCTTCTGTTTGAGATGTTACCACATCCTTTCTCATTACCGTTACTGTTATGACACTGTAAGAAGTCTTTGTTTCCTTAACATTTTTTTTCAGCCACCTTTAGATGCATTTCTGCCTTTAGCTTCTTCTATTCTAACACAGAAAACACACATGAAGGGGAGAGAAAAAACAGAACAAATGAGCACAATTCTAGAGACAGGGGGAGCAGGGCAAGGTCAAATCCCTGTTATAATATTCCCCTCTTTCCTTATTACTTCTGCTAATGGTAACAGTACTCCACTCCTCAAGTGTTACAGTCAGGGTGATGCTTATTGTGCTCCATCTCTGCTACTTCCACATGGACCATTATGAGCTGTGGGAGATGCAAAAGTGTGTGGAGCTCCTGCTACAACCACATCTCTTACGCAAGACACCTGTTATGGCTGTTGTGCACTAGGCTTGTTAACTGTTAGCTTTGAGGCAAACCTAATATAGTTACACTGTCAAAGGTATGGTACTTATCTGCATACTGCAAAGATGGAACTAATGCAAGCCAAAATAATTTTTCTTTTCTTTCTGTAAGTACCATTACTAATATATTTCACATGGTTAAAAATGCATTATATCCAGGGCTCCTTCTTTAAATGTGCGTGCATAAATTTAGCTTGGATACTGTTAAGTATAATTTCAAGCAGCAGAAACAAAATAGCATTTTGCAAAAAAGCATTTAGGCAGAAACAAATGCATTACAGTTAAAGTTTCATGAACACTGATAAGATTGCTGAGTAAAGCAGTTTAGTAAAAACAAAACAGAAACAAAGGACCGTATACCTCAGTTATGTCCACGGGAGGCAACTTCAGCTTACAAAATCACTGTAGGGAATACTCAACCAAGAAGTGTCCCTTTTGAGTGAAGAGGACCACAAGGCAAGTTTTACCAAGCAGATCTTTGAGTTATACAGGTGAAAGGAGTTGGGCTAAGGGTGCTGAGGTACAGCTGTGGCACAATGCATTGCTCTGCTGAGACACTTTGAGAACAAGTGCTGAAGAACCCAAAATGCATGAGCAACTAACTCTCTCTTAGACTGCTTCCTCCTGGCCTTACTTCTACAGCAAAGCATGTAATTGTCTAAGGCAGCAAGCTGCTACAGCTTGCACAGTAGCTGCCTATTTAGCCTCTTTTCCCAGCCCCTGGAAACTCAGACTTCTGCTGCTGCCACCACTAGTGAGGGCAGTCAGGATTCATGGGATGTCTAGGACACCAAGACCGACATCCCAGTAGTAGCTGTCGTTTTCTTCACTCCTCCCAACCTATCCTCCATCCAACAGGCTGATACAGAAGCAGCAAGCTGAGTTCACTAGGCTTTGGCACCGTGGCTCTGCTACTTTCCCTTTCCCATCCCTGTTGCCTTCTGATCAGTTTTGCCTATGTAGCTGAGCTGGATCTAGGAAGCTGAAGACCTTTGCTGAATGTGGTTGTTCCAGAGTTCAGGTTAGCCCAACAAGGCTGCATATCACTATAACTGTACAGATATATGCCCTGAGTTAGTCATCTCTTTTTCTGCACAGCACAGGCTTGTGTCAGCCATTTGAACAACTACCTTTTTACCAACCCAGAGTAAGTATCATTCAGTTTGAAGGTCCTTTGGTGCAAGAATTGTCCTCTGTCAAAAGCTGCATGGTGACCTGTTGAATAGATACCGTCTTTTGGTCAGTGCTTCAAGGTAGTTCTGTAACCCAAATGATTTTCATAATAGAATAAATATAATGTCTCACATCCAATGTCTAATGATACTGTTCAAGGGATCCTGAGGGTGTTTCTAAAATGTTTTCTTATAATATCAAAAATGTAGGATTTGAGTATAATTTTGTTCTCTTTTACAGTATTTTAGATCACCAAGAAGCTTTTTTCTTCTTGTTTCATCTACTTATAATCTTATGGCTATTGCAGGGAGAACAAAAAGAGAACTAGAAACCATATGATTATAATAATCTAGATTTTGTAACAAACAATCCTATCTCAATCCATCTCCCTGTGCCAGAATAGTATTTCTGGGGTTGCAAAATCAAGCATTCAAAAATTTGGAAGTTCAGATTTTATCTGCAAATCTAATTCAACCACACTGTGTGTGTTACAACAGCATGTGAGTAATTAAAGACTATTATTATTAGTGAATCTCACCTTATCCAGAGCAGACTGGATGGTGCACACTTAATGAGTGACTTTGCAATAACTCTCTCTCCTTATTACTCAGTGTGAGGTCCCCAGTTCTACAGTTGGCACCCTATCTAGATCTTAAAATATTTTTTCACAATCTTTTCTGTGCCTTCACCATTATCATATTGCAGTTCTTTAAGGGTATAAAATGCTTGCCTTCCTCCCTGCCCCCCTCTCAAGATAGCAGTTGATTATCTCTGTTTTACAAATAAGAAAGTGGAACACGTTGAGATCTTATATGAAACCTGATTCTAGGTACCTAATCTGCGATTCCATTGGGTTTTATAGATCTTTTCAAGTGCAGAGCACTACCATTTACATCTCTAAGCATGATGTTTCTCCTGACCTTACTCTAACCTCTGATCTTACAAAAGAAGTTACCACAATCAAAAGTCATCCCTGAAAACAGCTTGCATGAGAATCTGATGGTGAGGGCAGAAGGGGAGGCCTAGTGATCTGGGCAATGCTTAAGTGCCTTCACTATGAAAGTAATGTCTTGCATATGCACACTCCTGTCCTGTGCATCTACATCTTTCAGATGTATCAGACAAACAGTCAAACAAGGGTCCCTCAGACAACTGTCTCCTTCATTACAAAACCTTGGTTCAGGTCCAGAGTAGCCTGAATAACAAGGAGCTGAACAGCCCCACCTGTAATTATGAAGTGAGCTTCCAAATACAATATCAAACACAGAGGCTTAAGGAATGTTAACTGCGGCATGTAAAACAAGCTTAAGTTAAAATACTGACAGATTTATTTGTTCCAGTTGAAAAACCAAACAACATTCACTAAATTTAGTGCAGGATAGTAGCAAACAGAGAGACTGCTGCAGAGCACACATCAAGCCTCACTGAGTAATGTTTCCTTGTTGGCCATCTTCTGTGGAGAATAGCTCTGTGTCCGAGAGAGGAGACATAGAATGCCACCAGTTTTCTCATTGTATGTAGCAGTAAAACATTCATGTCAAAATCATTTAGCATATAGTTTGCAGCAAAACCACAACATGTGTTTTTATTGTAGTATGTCTCTACATTTACTATTTCTTAGACAGTAGAGCATCTCAACTGATAGCTAGTACAGAGTCCCCATGCTATCAGAGGTGCCTGGAGCCACAGCACGGCAGGAGCAAGAAGGATCCCCAGAAGGAGGCTAAATACACTTGGGCTGTGCCATCAGCACTGCCACCCAGGTCTGTGGTGGAAGTCTGCCTTCACTATCAGGGTGATTAACAACTTTTAATTATCTGCAGGTGGGGTGGGAGTGTGTGAGGAAGTAGCTGTCTTGTAGAATAAATCATCCCCTCCCTTACTTTTTTCCTGTATGCGATAGAGGACCCAAGTCTACCTACTTTCAACAAAAGGACCAGGATTTCCTAAGCCTACTACTGGGGATGTAGTTCTGAAAATGTTGGAAAATTTTGGCATTATTTTGAAAAGAGCTCTTCCAGCTGGAAACCTTTAATTTTGGTAAATGATTTGTAGGTGTTGGCTCGATGGAAAACTTTAAACTGATGTAGAATCAAACCCATCACTGAGAGCAGCAATGGTTTTCTGCTTCTGCCTGCTCAAAAACATATTTTTGTTTAGTCTGATGTCATCAGGCTTTTTGAAAAGAATCTATCCTCCTAATGGAGTCAGTAAAAGGGGAGAAATGCAAAATGCACTAGGAATAAATAGGTAAGTCTTTAAAAAGAAAAAAAAGCCTGCACAATATTCTCCTTTTAAATAATTTAAATAATGAATCAGTTGTAGCAGTTGATACTGACGTTGATACCTGAGAAGGAACTGAGGTCAATACTGCAGCTTTCTCACATGGAGACTCAGTATGTTTTTAAAAATCAGTATCCCTCCAATATTCATATATATTGGTATGCATTTCTGAAAGTTTGGGCAGCTAATTGTTATAAACATGTTTCTAGCTTGCATAATAGCGAGGTACCTTGAGTTCAGTTTTTTTAACATTATTCTAGTACCAATAAATTCTGTTCTGTGCAAAATTTTCTCTGTGTCAAGAAAAATATTATTCTACAAGCATTGAAATTAATTAAACAGAGTTCCTCTAGGCTATTTCCACTAAAAGCCCATCTCTGCCCCTTAATTTTTATGACCCTTACCATCAATACGTGTGCCTAACTCTGTTAAGGCATAGTTTTGTGCCCATTTCATCGAAATTTTCATTATTTTCTTCCATATTTTCACTCAGCTTTGTCAGCAAAGCAGAAGCTGCATGTGGACTGTCCTCTATGTAAACTGCCCAACTCCATACTTGCCTCCTGGCTGGCCTCCAGTCTGTGTTTCTCAGCTGATGGATCAAATGTTTTGGGAAAGGGAGAAACTTTATGCTATGGCTTTTTCTGGATAGAGGAGTTGTGAGGGTTTTTCTTTGCTACCCAGCCTCAGTTTTCATAAGGCATGTGCTCCTCTCTGCAAGTTGATGGTTGTCCTGACTCTCAAGTTCAAAAGTTTCTAGAACAGGAGTGACTGATGGACACAGAGGACTTGCAGCTCCTACGGAAAGGAAGCCACAAACATACTCTGCCAGGAATACTATGTGTTGGTGAAAAGTTTTATTAATTTGAAGTCACACATATCTGAACCTGAAAGAAATATGTATCACAAAGCACAGCACAGCCAGTGTACAGAAACAACATATGCAATTGCCTAGGTATATACCGAGAGAATTTTGTATACCATTTAGGGCACACCATAATGGTATTTAAAAAGAAAATCCTTTTAGTTTTCGTCACACTAAAAATTTGCCATCTGTTATATGGGAGTTTGTTTTTTTCCCTTTTGTTGTAATTAACTTTTTATTGAATTAATTACTCCAGGTGAGCTGAAAAGTGGCTGTTCTACCTTACCTGGTGTGGCTGAGTGTACTCATGCCCAGCCTTGCCATTCACCACCATTCAGATGCAAATTGTCCCCACACGAAATCATTGGCATACAACCAAAAAGCCTGCTAGTGACAAAAAACAATAACATGGCAGGCAGCTGCTGCTGCACAGAAAGGAAAAAATTTTAGAAAAAAAGACATAGATTTCCTGCTTGGTCATTTAAAAATGTGTATTCTACTGAATAAAGCAGGTGAGAAAATATTCAAGATAAACAGAGAATGAATTTTAAATAACTTGCACGTGTCACCTACAAGTCATTGACCCCTTTACTTCATGACAATGAATATTTTTTCTGACTTGATACATTATGCATACATGGGGGTGTACACATGTATACACATACACACAAGCAGTGAACCACACCTGTCAAGAAATTAGAACAAAGCAGTGAGCTGAACTGGACTATGAAGGAGTTCTGTTAACTGAGTATTACACCATGTTTCACAATCCATAGATCTGAAGAATGTACTGAGACACTGTGGCAGCTTTTTGCAGCAAAGATGGCCTCCACCTTCCAATGGTACCCATGCATGTGCAAAGCCCATACAGCAATAAAGGCCTTTATTACCATCATGAGACAGCAAATGCTGGTTTGTTGTTGTTGGTTTTGTTTTGGTTTGTTTTGTTTTTTTTGCTATATCTACCAAGTCAGTATTTCCATATGTTTTTCCTTTTTCTTGCTTTGATGTATTTATCCTTTCCTCTTTAAAACCTGCTCAAAGGCTAGGTTAAAGCTCACCTTGATGAGAGATAGATGCAGGGATGAGGTTCCTAATATCTGAGTTCTTCATAGCCAACAGAAGAAGCAACAAAAAAGGATCATGCAGAACAGGCATACATGTCATTGCTGTTAGTAAAGTAATTACAGATTTGGCACTAGGACAGGCTTTCTGCCTGCCAAAACACTGGGTGGAAGTTCAGGAAACTAATAATTATCCTTATTCAGGGCAAAGACAGTCAGTCAATCCTTTATCAATTCCCCTGACAGAATAGCACAAGACTGTGGTTGACTTCCTGAAGAGCACACTTAGCTGAAAACTGCTTCTGAGGGTATCTATTCTGAAACCTCATGATCCTTGAAGGCAATGAGCTCCAGTGACTTGCTAAAAACAGTAATTCCATAATAAGATTCTTTTCTGGTCTAAATACAACTTTGCAAAACATATCAAAATGCAGTCAGGAGAACCTTTAATTCAAACAACCAATTTGATAGGTTTTCCAACCACACTAACTTCTATGCTTTTCTTAGTAATGGTGTGGAGCTTAGGTTTTGATAATGATTGTCTCAGTCACTATCTGCTGGCCTGAGCTTGTATTATGTCACAACTAAAATGGAGTTATCTGATGAAATGATCAAAAATGAGAAACCAAAACTATCACAGAAAATGTAGGAAAGAGTTCTCAGAGCTGGGTCATGGAGCAACACTACTGCAATATACTGTTGATGGGACTCAAACCAGTATCTCTGCATGAAGCTGCAACAAACAGCGCGGACATAACAGCTGAGGACAAGTTTAATCCCAACACTTCTGCACCACATCACTGCACAGCACAGATATGTCCAAGAAGTCAACGCCCAGCCAGTTGGCACAGACACTCTTACCTAGCTGAGAAGCCTTCAGGGGCAGTGTAAGGGAAAATGATAACGCAGGGGACAGTGGCCTGTATCATGAACACAATCAAACTACATATATCTCATGAAAATTCTTACATGTCTCTTATTTGTCCTTTACTGCCCCAGCTATCTATATCAGTTATTTATGACTTCATTTATTTTAAGAAGATTCATCCTCTGAACCAAATGATCAAGCAACTACTCAGGTGGAGAATAGGATCAACAGGATTACAGATCTGGCTGAAGTGAGCTATCAGAAGCTGCAATGATTAGGTTGCCTGGGGGCTCAGCTTCATGCCAGCCCAGCATCATCACACAAGGAAATGGTAACTCTACTGGAAATTTGTCATCTCTTTCTTATAAACCACATCAGGAGATTTCTCTTCTCTCAAGCACATATCTTGTGATCCTAGCCACAGAAAAAGCATCAGTTGGGTTGGGAAAGTAGGCAATCCGGGACTGAATCTTTCTTTATTTTGTATAGAAACTGATACATGAAAGGTAAACTATAATTTTTGTCATGTTTAAAAGCTACTTAAAGATCAAATTTACATGCTATTAAACATGGTCTTAATTTTGATAAAGAAAGTGTGAATACAATTTCACCCTTATTACAAAAATGTGTGAAAGGAAAGCTAGAGTATTCATCACATCAAAAATCAGTCATATGTATTCCCATGAAAAAGTTTTGTATAACTATTTAAGTGGATATGCAAATCTATATCTCTATATAAATTCTACACATTTAATATATGTTTTCATATGTACATTATATCTATCTCTGTAGACAGTCTCTATATTTATTTAAACAGATATATTTATTTATACATCTGACCTATCTGATTTTTGCTAAGTCCTTCTAGGTCTTAGCGTACCTAAATGTGACTTAAAATACTGTAACTTAAAATACAATGACTTATCATTTGCTTGTTGAACATAAATATAAATATTTTCTCGTCCTTTATAGAAAAAAATATTTGGCATGAATTTGTCTCTGTGAAGGAAATAATAAAGCCTTTGGTGACTCTAAAAGACAGGACTTTCCTAGCTGTTCATTAGCAGTAATAGATTACATTTTTTGCTTACCACAAATAGAATAGAATCATAGAATGGTTTGGATCAGAAGGGACCTTGGGCAAGGACATCTTCCACTTGATCAAGTTGATCAAGGACATCTTCCACCTGATCAAGGTCCCATCCAACCTGGCCTTGAACACTTCTAGGGATGGGGCATCCACAGCTTCTCTGGGCATCTTGTTCCAGTGCCTCATCACCCTCACAGTAAAGAATTTCTTCCTAACATCTAATCTAAACCCACCCTCTTTCAGTTTAAAGCCATTCCCCTTTGTTCTATCACTACTGCCCTTGTAAAAAATCCCCCAGGGACTTAAGCTAAACTCCATCGACTTCACCATAAGTAAGGAGATCCAGTCTTGAAACTCCTATTCATGGAAGACTATTGGATATGCAAGTAATAATACCATAATGCATTCAGTGTCAAAACACCTTTGACAAAGCACAGATGCAGGAGCAGATAAACAGAAGCTCTTCAGTCAAATTCAGTGAAGATTTTCCCATGCGCTACCTAAGCTACTGGATTACACCCGAACAGTGCTGATTGCAGTGCACATTTTGAGTCCAATTTGAATTCAGAAAATACTTTCTCAGGCAAGGGACCCTCACTCCCTGCTCCAGCTAGTTTCCACTACTCACATGAGTAAAAATTACTCAGCCGAGTCCCTTGTTCTGTTACCAAAGTACAGGGTTGTTAGATAAGGTTCAGATCACTCATAAATTATACCACAATGATAAATCTAAGGCACATGTGCTGTAAGGATAACTGAAATGTGAAGATTTCTGTTTTGAAAGAGGAAATTGGGCAAAGTATAAAGATATACTGTTCCTTTCAAATGTTCCTTTTCAGAAGTTTATGGCTTTATAATTTTGGTTTATAATTTTGGCTACTAGATCTAGCCAGAAAGCAGGGAGGAAAGAGGTCCAGGGCTACGATAAGGACAACTGCACTTCTGAATGAGCATTATTTAGTTTCAGTTATTACAAAATTATATACAACTAGTATATATATATATATATAACAGTTATTACAAAATTATATACAACTAGTATAACTAGTATAACAACTAGTATAACAACTACAGCTTACAGCCTTCTTCATTCATATAGAGGGTTCTCAATGAAGTTGTTTACATATTATTTTCCCAGAGAACTATTTCAAAAAAACCCAAAACAAGGCAATGATCCTGTAAATAAATGAAATTATTTACTTTACCTGCACACGAATGGTATTGTTATTGTGGCAAAATCCACTGATCCCTTGAAACTCACTGGAGATGATTTCCAATAGACAGGGTTTATGGGAGTAGATGCAGGCATATCCCAGAAAGTTGCTAAGGAACCAGCAGATACATGCATTTTGTGTAGATCTGACATGTGAAATATATCCCTTTTTCTTGGATTAGGCAAACTGAGAAAGCTATGTGAAACGAGATATTCACATCAAATTCTCCTTATTTCCCTTAATCAAGAAACCCTGGAGAACTATAACTATGAATAATTCAACCTTTCAGTAACATTTGGTACAATTAATAACAGTACTTTAAAGCTGCTAGCTTTGTTTATCTTTTTATGCATAATTAAAGGGTGTTGATATTTAAGTTTTCAGCCAAGCAGCAAACTAGGTTTGGTTTTGCTGGTAGCAAGTGCTGCTGGCTTAACTACAATGTGATAACCTGATATTGCCCCATCTCAGTGCACTCGGTGCAGTTAGCTTTCTTCTCTGCCACCACTCCTGATCATGATTAATTGTGCTGGAATTTTGTGCTCTGTCTGAATCAGTAGCTGACTGTTTGCTTCCCCTCCCTTCTTCTTTGCCACACAAGTTAGCAGTTTGGAGCTGTGGTCAGAACTTGTCTAATTTTCTAAGGGGTGCTAGTCACTGAAGGCATGGTTTTTGCAATGCAATTTTCTGTTTCATGCTTTCAAACAATTTCAAATGTAAATGCAAAATAAAGAAATCTGAAAAACAGACAGCTAGCAGTGTATTAGACTTTCTGCTCCTGTGATTAAATGGATCCCTGGCTTTGAAGGCAAAAAAGTCCAGAAGATAACAAATTTCTGTGGTGGCACTACGTGCTTTCTCATTTCAGTTTTCTTTTGTTTCATCAGATAATTCCTCTAGTAGATTACTTTATTACTTTTGCTGAAAAGAAACTCTCAAACAAGGTCTCTTACAAGAGATTTCACATAATTTTCCTCTTTTCCCAATGTTTTTATTAATTAAAAAAAAGTGTTTTAATTCCTAGCACTTTCTGGTAATTGGGAAAGTTTTTAAATTAGGAACCAAAAGCAACATATGAATGATTGTATTTCTCCTTTAGGTCAGAATTTAAACTGCTGAACTCCAGATTTAAAAAGGCATTCCTGTTACATTTTCTATAACTTAGCTGGCTTTTGACCACAGGCCCTTAACATATTTTGAAGTGGCACATGTGGCTATATTAGCATCACCATTTTAAGTCCCATCTGCATATATGAAAGCTATTACCTTTTGCAATTTTTCAGACTTTTATATCCAGCTAACTAAAGAGAAAGGTCAAAATATGGCTATGTTTTCATAAAATTAAACAAATAGTCCAACTGCAGCCATCACCCCACAACCTTAAAACCCCTGCTCCCACAACTAGAGTGAGAACAGACTTCCTAGGTGTAGTCTCGGCTAAATTACTTTTGTGGGATTCAAACATCACTTTGGGGTAAGCTGGTTAACTGCATTCAGTAATTTCTCATTTTCTTGTGAGAGAGTGCTTTGCAAAAGAAGAGCTGTTACAGATAGTAGGGGCACCAAGTTAGGAACTACAACACATGATTGCATGGATTCACGTTCTCAGTTTGGTTCTCCAGGCTTTTCCTGTTTTTCTGGTGATCACACAGCCCATGTTCCTGAAGCTCTTTGAAGTGTTTTCAGAGATATGTGGACCACTGAGTAGTCTCTGTCAATCTGAGACAGACTTTCTCAGTAATAGTGGAATAAGCTGCAGAAGGGAATATTTTTCTGCAGATCCAGTCTCTATTTGTGCTTCAAGACAGTTCACTGAACAAAGAAATGATGTATTTTTTTTTCATTCATTATGTTCATACTTTGACCTAAGCTTGGAGAGAGAAGTCTATGTTCTACTACTTATATCCACAGTTCCATGCTTTTAAAGGCTCTTAAAGGGTCTGAATACCTGTGAAATCAACTGAGCCCAGCTGGAGCTTTGGGAACAGAAAATAAAAGTTAATATTTTCAAACATGAATCAAAAACAGAATCCAAAGTCTCAATTACAAAATGCCACAGGACCAGAAGTTAAAAAAAAAAAAAAAAAAAAAAAAAAAAAAAAAAAAAAAAAGAAGTTTGGGGAATGGAACACCTTTACAATTCTGAGCCCTTAGAAGAGCTAAGGTGATAGGCTTCATAGGGTGCCATTTGAAACAGGTTTCGGTTCTAGACGTTGCTTAGCTACCTCAGAATATTTTTCTCCCAGATACTAAATATCTGATTAAAGAGTCAGCTGCCTGTGAGGCTACTGGCTTGTTTCCCTAACCCAGGAAGGACTAACATCCTGCCAAAATCTTTTTCAGGCTCTTTCCTCAGGCTCACTTTATTAATTCAGGGAAAAAAAAAAATGAAGAAGAAAAGTAAAAGAAACTATCTCTCACAAAACATGAGCTTCAGGGGCCATTTTCCCATGCTGCAGCTCTCCTTGCTCTAAAGCCAACATCCCTCCTTTAGTTCTTCATCTTAATGAGCTTTCTCAACTCTTGGTAAGCACTGTCTGACCTAAATGAGTCAGGGAATGGGCAGAAGTTTCTGCCTCCTGGGGCTCTTGACCCTTAATGTGGCTGCTTCTCCTGCTGTCATGCCTGACCTCAGACTCCAGGACTAGCATAAAGCTCTTTAGGAAATTAGCACAGTAGACATACAGTTAAGTACCTACTCGGATATCCGATTTCCAACTTCTGTTTTTGAAAACTTGCCAGCTGAAAGGCAGGATGTGGTTATTGCTGGCATTAAATGTTCTCCTGGAAGGGGAAAAGTGAGTGAGGTATTACACAGCGTGGAAGGAAGGTGCTCCTATGAGGCTGTTTGCTTGCTTAGAATTAGGTACCTAGAGCTGTTTTGGTACCAATACTTGCTTTGGAAACTTGTTGCTCCTTCTGTTGTAGCGTTTCTGCTAACACTCCCTAAACGGAATAATTGGCTGGTTTGCTCAAAACATGGCTTCAGTGTCTAGAGGGCAGGTAGAACAGAGACCACGTTATTACAGTGAGCCACAGTCTAGCACTCTCTCATTTAAATGTCATGAAGCACAAGGATGGATGTTGCATAAATATCAGTGTGGGCAGAACAAAGGCTCCATTCTATAGATGGCCAATACTGCACACAGTCTGAAGGGAAATGCTCTAATTCACTATGATGTATGGCGGGGAAAAGCATAAAGAAGGTAAACTTTGCCCTCCTCCCAGCCACTGCAAGTGGTTCCCAGGCTCACACAAGCAGGTGCCAAGCCCACCAGAATCAGCCTTCAAAGCACTACCCTTTCCCCATTGCAGATTCATTGTTATGTCCTACTTTGGGATGATGAAATCTCCTTTGTAGGTCTACTCCCCACAGCCAATATGCTCATACATTTAGATACCAAATATTTCTCTCTCAGTACCTATCATGCCTATATCAGGCCTTAATAGTCTGGACAATCACTTGCTTTTGCTTTTTGTTGTGCAAGAATATCATCACCTACAATCCCAAGACCTGAGAATGTCTTAAACTCATTTTAGTCTCTATTAAAAGAGGAGTTAGGAAGCAGTAGTGATTACTGTAATCTCAGGAAAAGGATCATGCAATAAAGTATTTCATGTTAAACAAACATCTGTGTGTTTTAATGCTGGAGAAGGTTTTTTTTCCATTTGTTTTTGTTTTAGTCTGGCTTTGCCGTTATTGAAATTAATGGGAGGGAAATTTTTAACACAATTCAAAAGTCTTTTTTAAAGCAGGCATAGGAGCACAGTAAATGTACCCTGTGTAGGCAATAGCTTTTAGCTGGAACAATTGTGAAAGTCTAATCATATTCCAGTCTTCCCAATGGGGTGAATAGGGAAGGAAGCCAAAAAGACAAACTATGGAGGAAAAAAAGATTTGTTTTTAAAGGTATTGCTCTAATTCCTTCCCACATGCACCTCCACAATGGCAAAGAAAGCAAATGGCTGATCTATGCTCCTTGCTTGTACCACAAGTTTTGTGTCGTCTGACAAGTGTTACTCTCAATCATTTCTACAGTGCATTAGGTGAAAATGGCACTTCACAAACCATTTGAAAAGATAGACTCCACCTGTCCCAAATGTTCTATAATCGGAGGACAAATCTTTACAAATCCTGTGGGGTCATGTCTGTGACATAAGGGCTCAGGAGCTCTGAGGAGTCAGCACTATTTCAGCTGGATCATTCTCTAAATGAAGTCAATGGGAATTTTGCCAATGACTTTATTAGCTGAAGGTGCAAGCTATAATTCAGAAGACTAGGATGTCAGAGCCAGCAAATCAAGCTTAGAAGGGAGACAGCAATTCACAAAAAGGAAAAAAACAAGCAGCGTGCATAACTCTTCTGTTTGAAGTGGGACTTCAGCAGTTTGGGAGATAATAACTGGCATGCAGGGTGGGGATGGAAGACTGTAGGAACTAATCCATCTTGTGCTACATCCTTCACTATCTCTGTTGAGTTCAGCAGGAGTTACTGGCCTGAGTAAGGTGAGGATTTAGAGGTGCATGTTCCTACACAGCACAATGCATGAACTGTAGACATTTACAAGCATTTCAGGACTAACACCCTGCCTGTTAAAACCAGGAAACTAGCCACTTGGGATTAACCTTGCAGTATGATATTCATTATTCACCAGCACAGCAATCCAACAGAGACTAACTATGAAGTCTGATATTCATTAAACTGCAGTACAGCATCTCTGAGGTGGCCTGTGGTGCAGCCCTGTGTGTGTGTGCTTATCTACATGTACTACAAAATATGATGGCAAGAGGGAGGGACATATATTTTAGAAAGGACTCAAATTCAGCACAAGTGGTGGCTAGCCTTGCAGGGATCTCTCAAAAAGATGCCAAGTAACGTTTGGCTTCCAGGTCAGACAATTTTTTTTTTTATCCTAAATCTACTCATGCAAAAACACAGCTTATAGCTTGCAGATGGCTCATTCTGCTGATCTGCCAGTATTTGCACTCAGAGTGTGGAATTATATCACATGAGCAAGGGGATTGCTGTCTTTTTTCATGGCTTTGTTATTGTAGGCAAAAAATACAGCTAACCAGAAAATAAGAAAAAGGAGGATACTGAATTCATATTTTTTGAGAGATTTTAAAATTTAATTTAAAAAGACAAGGCAAATGTGAGCTTCCGGTCAAACATTATCTCTTACTCATGTGTTTATCAAGCAGCCAGAAACTGAGGATGGACTTTACATTTTAAATAAAAGATGCACTAACATTAGCTGGCAAAGATTTTTTTCTCTCACTAAGATGTTTACTTGTGGTTTTTACACTTAGAAAAATTCCCCAAACAATGATAATAGTTAATAATGTTATAATTACTAGGAGCCTCAAATTCATGAATAACATCAAGAAAAAAAATTATTATGAATCCTTAAATTCAATTCCTGAAAAGGAGAAACACAATCTATTTACACGACATTATAATCAATTTGAAAGTCTCAGTAGAGTTACATCTTTGTAAACCAGAAGTGATTGTATTTATTTATTGACTTTATCTAGGAATTGTACCAATATAGCACATAAAGGCTGATCTGTGAAATCTGTTGTCTGTAAAAAAAAAAAAAAATTAAAAAAATCCATTGATGTAATTTGAGCTAAAGAAAAATGCTAGTATTTTGTCTTTGGAAAATTATTTGGGTTGATAAAAGCTTATCACACATTTGTGATTAAGTAGTCAGAGGGTTTCATCTGAAAACACATTTTTTTTTAAAAGGAAAAAAGCTAATTGTTTTGCAACAGTTACAAGATAACAGAAATATGGAGCCACCAGAGAGAGTCCAGCAAAGGGCCACTGAGATGATGAAGGGACTAAAACATCTCTCTCTCATCATCTGAGGAAAGACTGAGACAGCTAGGACTGTTCTGCCTAGAGGACAGAAGTCTCAGGGGGATTTTTTAATGTATATAAATATCTGAAGGGAGGCTTTCTAAAGAAGGAGCTAGGCTCTCTCCAGTAGTGCCCAGTCACAGATCAGAGGCAATATCATAAACTGAAACACAGGATGTTCCTTCTGAACATCAGGAAACACTTTTTCCCTGTGAGGATAACAGCACTGACACAGGCTGCCCAGAGAGGTAAAGGAATCAACATTCTTAGACACATTGAAAAGCCATCTAGAAATGGTCCTGGGCAGCTTATTCTAAGGGAACTTATTTAAGCAGAGGGGTTGGACCAGATGACCTTCAACCGCAAACAGTCTGGGATTTTGTAATTCATCATTTCAAAGATGTCATTTAATTAAAATGAGGAATTATTAGGGGTTTTGCATGTAATGATATAAGAAAAATAAAGTGTTATCTTGACTAATCAAGACTGGAGTTTATTTGGGCAACTTTTCAGGGTTTTGTCACACTACATGTGCAGTGTACAGAGTGGTTGAACAAACTCCATAAAGAGGTTTCAGGATAGATAGATTTGCAGGTGTTTGATTACAGCTTATGAGAACTGTAGCACAGGACAACTGACTGAAGAGTCATTAAATTTTTTACTTGTGTTGCCACAATCCTTAAGAGAGTCAGTCCTAGACTGAGATCTCCATGGCAATCAGGATCACACAAAGATTAACATGATGATTATATATGATGATTATATATGATGATTAGAGCTGGGAAAGATTACAACTGCAATATTGAGACAAATGGATGTCTAGGGAGTAAAAGGAAATATAGAGAAAATATTGATAAGAAGGATAAGCAGTGGTCACTAGACATACATTTGTGAAATCTGAAGAACGTAGGAAGGCAAGAAAAACTTTAAAGAAGGCATTGTAGGCAGTGGAGCAGCCCTGAATGCTTCTGTAGGATTTCTCTTTACAAATGAAGGGCAGAATAAATGAGAACATAGGAATAGTTTGAAAATTACCTTCAAAGCAGTGGAACATAAGGTAAGAAACCTTGACAGTGAACATACCTCTCCAAGCAATGTAAATAGAAGGGTGCCATGGTTTAGTTAAAGGGAGAGAAAACTGATATTTGCTGCATTATCTGAAAGGCTGTAATAGCACAGAAGTGTATTTGCCTAGAGAAACCAAAAAAGAGAGAGGAAAAAACCCCTGAACCACGACATGATGAAAGCCCAGACAGCAGTTAACAGCTTTGCAAATAGAGAATAAGCACATGATTTTGAGTTGTTACCTTAAGAAAGCCAACAAACTTACAATCTGGAGAAAGTCCCTGCAGAGAAAGAGTCAAGTGAAATAAGATGACCATGTTGTGAATCTGCTTAAGCAAAATAAAAGAATGATAGAGAATATTCAGCTAAGAGAAAAAGAAGGGAATGAGGTTTCAGGAGGTGTGTACTTGGGGAAGAAGAAGAAGATGAGGGAGTAGGGAATGGAAAACAGGAGATAGGAGGGAAATACAAAGAGCAACAAGAAATTCATGTAGGTAGTGACCATATTATATTAAAGTAAGTTAAACACAGAAAGTATTTTTCTAATACTCCTTTTTTCAAAAGCTTTTTTTTCTGTTGCCACAACATTGCTGAGATCTGGAATGGTGAGAAGGTGGCAACATATAAGCTTGTAAAACTCTGCTAAAATTCTGTCTAGTTTATGAAGATATCATATAGATTCTGTACTAAGAGAAGAAAATTAAGCTATGAGATAAAGACAAACTACTTGGAGAGCATTTTGATACATCTCTTGAAGTCCAGGAAAGACAGCAGCAGCAACAGTCCACTCATTTTCAAATCCCATCAAAAAAATTCAGTGTACACTTTAAGACTGTACTGGGTCTCCTTTCCCCCTATTTTTATCTGTGCCAGGTTACCAATCCCTAAAGAGGATAATAGTTTCTAGAGCACTCCTTTGGGAGATTTCAGCTAGGTGTGGCCTAATTGTCAGATGTGCTGCCACATGAAAGCTTCTGCAGGGCAAGGAACAGAGATTATGTTTGCATTTAAATCATTCCGTGGTAGGCAAAACAGCAGTATTTGTAACCTGTATTGGCTGCAGCACCCTTCCAATTAGGATTTAAGTGACAAAGTCAAGTCAGGATATGCCGAATGAGGAAAATGCATCAAATAATCTGTGTGAAAAATCATGTCCAAATGCCTTCTACTACAGTCATGAAAACTCTTAAGAAGCATAAGAGACTGAGGGACTAACAGGGCTATGGAAAATAATAAACAATGACAGTGAAGCAACTTACTTAGCATCAGATTTCTGATCTGTAGTTCTTGTTGTTGTCTCTGATTCATGATCCTCTTTGCCCATCTGTAAAAGAAGAACAGTGTTATTTTACAGGGTGGGGGTTGTGAACCTTAATTTGTTAACATTTCCAAAAGAATTGTGAGATCCTGAGATGAAGGGGCCAAATTTAATGCTCATTGTTTAGGCTCTAGTCTGTCTGTGCTTAGACAGAACTCCCACTGAGACTGGGAGCTGAACAACAATTCCAGAAGTTGATCCATTTTTCCTAGGAAAATGAGACAGTTGCAAAGTACAGTTCGTTTGCCGCATTCATTCAGTACCCTGGAGATACAGCATTATGGTTAGTTACACATCTCAGAAAGCTTCTTCAGCAATATTGCAACGGCTTTGAATTCTTACAGGGCTATGCAGTCCAAGTAAAACAAAGCTGCTGGCAAAAGTAATAAGCCAGCACTCCACACCTGATTAAACAGCATTGTTTTTTAGTGTAGGACAATGCCAAGTTCTCATGTCAGTGTGGATGCACAGTATCCAAGAGCTGCATAAAGTGCAAGTTTTGCCACCACAGTAGTGAACAACTTGCTCTGTTAACAGGTATTGCCTACCACTGTTTCTTAACTCAGCAGTTTTCAGGAATCAATCCCCATTCTCCACAAAACAAAACAAGCAAACAAACAGAAAAAACCCAACCCTTCCTCAAATCCCAGAGGTTCTGGAATGTAAATAAGGTAAACTGAGCCCTTAAATGATCTACCTACAGCACTTTTGGTTGCTAACTGTAAGCAGCTGCCAATTTCCATCTAATACTGAGACATCTTGCTAACTGATCTGCAAGTCCCAAAAGTGTGTTATCTGTAATGTGCCTCTAATTTTGCTAAGAGCCTACTATTTATAGTGTGTCATTTATTTACTTATTTACCTTCAACTAATTAAGGCTATCATTTAAAAAAGAATGCAGTGGGGAAAAAACCCAATATGTATGTGTGTGTACGTGTGTGTGTCTCCTTGGTGAGAGGAGAAAACCCAATCTGTTCACTTAACTGGATGAATGTTACAAAAGTTCTGTTTTGCTTGAAAAAGCAATGCATGAGTAAAAGCTCCAAAACCCTAGCATTATTATCTCTAATTACAATTGGCAATATGTGGCAATCATAATTATTCATTTATGCAAAATAGCTTACAGTGTGTCTCATTTTTTATTCCCTGTTAAAGGATGGCTTGACAAAAGAAGAAAAAAAAAGATTATAGTGCTGAACATAATTGTGCTAAATGCTCAGTCATTTTGTTTAAAAAATACTACAGAACTAAACTGCTATTTCTGCAGAGACAGAAAATAATTTAACAAAGATGTATGATATACTCTGCAGGTGGCAATCCATCCAGAAAACATATTTCCCTGAAAAGGAGAGATATTTCAGAACAAAACTGAGGAGTATAATTTTTGCCATTTCAGTCTTTCTTTAAAAAACAAAAAAAAAAAAAGAAAAGGAAAGAAAGAAAAGAAAAAACCCTCCTTGTTTTAATCTAGCATATGCTTCCTCTGTTAGCAAAATGCTAATTTGCAAATAGTCAGAGGAGAGACCGTGACCATAATAACTCGCTACGGTTCTGCAATCTGACACTCTATTCTATTTCAATTCTACCACAGTACACTAAACAATTGAATAAGATCAAGTGCACTTAATGACAAAGAAATAAGGAAAAATGAGTTCATACTACTCAAATAAGTAACCTCTATTTATGCATGTATTTCTAGTGGAATATCACCCTAATTTATGGTATGAAGAAAATAAATACTGAGAAGGTGGTGTATTAGGAGAAACTGAAAAGATTCTCTAAAACCTGATTGAAACACACAGAGATGCTTTAATCCTGGCATGCTGCACCTGATAAGTAACCTTTACTCTTGGATCCAATCCCACCTTTTCTTGTGGAACAACTTTTCCCCCCATTGCATTTATTCCTGTCTCAGAGCAAAACTGAAGGCAATGGAACTATTTCTGTTAAAAGGATCATCCACAGAACCAAGGTTTTTTCTGATGGCTAGGCATTTAAAAACTTTTTCAAAATGTCTTAGATATATAAAAATGTAGGAGACTTTAAAATCCAAATAGGAAGCAGATTTTTTTTTTCCTGTGCTGATGGTGTTGATTAGAGCAGAGGAAATGGAGATCGCCACTGGAATGCATGGGAAAAGCCAGTCTTCCAGCACAGTAAGATAAGTTGCACTATGTATGTTTACAAAAAAAAAAAAATTGGTCAGCTTCACACAGTGGTTAAAAGAAGGGAATTTGTCTCCTGACTTAGTGAATGATGACAGAAAATGAGGAAAACATGGAAGAACATCATACATCAAAAATTTAGAACAAAAGAAATAAAATGGAAATATGAAAGAAACAAAACACATTATTGCCATTACTTTCTACTTTGCTTTTACCATCAGACAAAATATATGATTAGCATGTGAACTAGTGTCTTTTTTTTTTAACTCAAGCACATGATTAGGATGCAGGAGATACCAACTAGGCCCAGCAGTGCTTTCTTACTATTGTTAATTCATTGTGTCTTGGTCCATTACCACTAAAAGACTTTTTCTAACCTTCACACAGAACCCAGAAGACCCTGTTCCCATTATAGTAAATGTTAAAATTCAGTTTTTAATCAGAATATAGAGTTGGGTCCTGTCTGTGCTGTCCATATTATAGCAGATAGCTCACGCATGCTCAGATATCTGGGTTTGCTAACACAGTCATCATTTTCTTAACACACTGCAGCACAACACCTACACGAGATGTCTTGATTACAAAAAACAGATTGTCAAATTGTTTCACTCTGTGGTCTGCAAACAAATGATATTAAACACTAAGACACTGGAAGTACCATTGGAGCGATGAAAAGAAAAGCATTACTACTCCCTGTAGCAGATGAAAGAACTAATAGAGGCCATTGGGCTAGATCTACAAAGGGTACACTTCAGTGAGGAAAGTGTCAAGTTGGGATAGTGGAGAGTTCCCTTCTCTAGTGACAGCCTAAAACAAAATAATGGAGTGTGCAGTCAACAGGGATGAAAAGACCACCCTCCCCAGCTCAACGCAGCTTCTAGTCCACCTTTAGCAATTTGAATGGGTGTCAAAGTTGAACATTATCACTCACTGATCTGGAGGCCTGGCTGGATTGTGGACAGAGTATTTATCACCCAGTCAATCATCACAGGACTCAGTAAGGATTGCTTGTATTAAATAAAGCAACATGCAGAGGACTAAATATATTACCATGGGAGAAATGTGCAAAATACAGAATTTTCAGTATGAGGAAACTGTCACTTCTTCATCATTCTTCTTGTTTTAGGTGGAATGGTAACATGTCAGAAATTAAGAAATACAAACAACAGAATATAAATCAAGAAAAATATTTGGAAAGAGAAGTACCATTCATTTCAACATTTGTCTTTAACATAGAGCAATCATTTTGCATTTTTCTACCTAAATGTTACGTGTACTTCAATAAATCAATCAGAATTACTTCACTGGTGGTCAGCTCTGTTACTAAAACTATCTCATGGAAGTCAGAATTAAATGTATAACATAGTCATTTTTTCCTATGGACCTGGCTTCCTGGCCAGGCTATATGTTGCAAACATTCAGAGAGTTGTAATACTCATGACATATGACTGAATTAAGACAAAAAGAATCATCAGTGACCTATAGCAAGAGTAGGGCAATCTCCAAGAACAAGACTACAGCACAGAAGGACCCAATTTCTAACAAGACTGTAGCTTAATACTTAAATAAACTCAGGTTAAATATTTTATAATGAAAGTGGTCAAATGAAAAATCTTCTGTCATAAAAATTTTCCTAAATGAAACTTAAAGTTTGCAAGACAGTAGATTGTCCCTCAGAAAAGCGTATTGTTTGGCATTTCTAGGCAGGTTTTTAATATGACGTATGTTCTTTCTTCTTCCCTTTATAAAATAATGATTGGCTGCTACAGAAGATGAAGATTCATTGTAATATGGATAATAAAGATTTTTAAAATAATACATCTGTTTAAAAACTTTAAAAAACAAAATAATTAAATAATTGCATTTTCTTATTCTCAAAAGGACCCTATGTATTACTTGAAAGTTTTTTTCCATTAATATCTCTGTGACTTCACATCCCGCATTCTTTCTGCCAATGTTAACATGACTGCTAACAGTCTCTGCCAACCATTAGTCCTTTCTGCTTCATGCAAAACACTAATTTTTCTAGCCTTAAAGTTGTTGTCTTAAGTTTTTCATGAAGTTAAATTCTACATGATACAAAATACATTGGTTTTAGGTGAGTTTTTTTCCTATATGTTTTGTTAATACAGCTTGTATCAGTGTGTCTCCACAGTATCAACATGCCTATTTTTAAAGACAACTGGTAAGGCAGTTCTCCATATCTTGGAGATGGTTTTCTGAATCTTAAATGATGTTTATCTATAGTTTTCCATAGTATTATATTTAATATTTGAAAATGCAATCTGAATATTAAGTAATCCATCCTCTGGCAGGAAATTAACTTGTCTTATCTCAGTTTTTCATATGTGGAAAAAATACAAAAGGACTAATATCAGAAATGGGGAACACTAGATGAAGTTCACAGGGGCTTGGTATAATAAATTAAGTAAAGCATGTGGGTTATGTCAACCTTGAAGTGATTCCAAAGCTCAAGCTCAGAGAAGATCTGTTAGTACAAGTCCCTGAGTTTTACATGTAGTGTTAGTATAACCCAAATCTAAGCTATTTACTGCATTTTTAGGTCTGAAGTCTAGCTCATTCACACCTCTCCTAATTCTTCAGAGACTTTTAGTTCCTCTCAGAAATAAGCAGAGTACTTGGTGACACAAGTGTAGAAAATCCTCCATAACTTCTTATTAGAACAGAGCAGTATATAAATTGTTAGGAACTTTCCCGAAATATAATTGACACATATTTTTTTCCAGATAAATTTCACAAAATTAAGTAATATCTAATTTACTGATTAGTTTCAAAAAATGTTTTATCCTGGTAGAAAATCATGCCAATGGAATAACTTCGTTTAACTGCACAAAAATCAGCTGATGGAGGGTAAAATTTTAAGTTTGATTGCCAACTCATACAAAAACATGTACACTTTTCTTTCTTTTCATCCTTCAAAGTCTGACTTCAGAAGGGAGAACCAGACATGCTTTAGGATTGGGCCACTCAGTGTGTATGTAGCTCTGATGTTCTGCTACCGACAAGCACCACAGTGCACTGGCACTGTACCGAAATGGATCTAACTGCCTGCTGGGTGGAACAGTGTCCCACAAGGGCAAACCTTCCACTGACTGCAATGGGGGCACACTTTATATCACTCACTGTCCCATTCAATAAGAAAATGTGTCTTTTCCTCTAAGAGGAAAGAGGTTCCTTCCAGTATCAGTAGTTTTAAGATGATATAAGAATGGGTATGTTTGCAATTATTTGGCTTGAACTGTACACTGAGGACTAATAAACAATTACTAGCTTGGTCTAACAGTTTTCTAAAACACTAAAATAGGTTCTGAGGAATCATAGGTTACCCAGGGAAACCTTACTGTAATTCACTGGGAAGTGTGCAATTTCTTTGGTTTAGAGTTTGAAAACAAAGCAAAACAAAGATTTGTCATGTTTCATATTTCCTAGCCAGTATGCCTACACTCGTGTGGTTTCCATCTCTGGCAGAGTGTAAAGAGGAAGTAAAATGTCAAGTTGTTTATTTTTGTGAAATTTTCTTATCTCAAAATAACAAGGAGTTTGCTAAATCTTATCTGTCTTGAATAATAGACAGAGGAATTCCTTTGCTCGGCACTCTTGCTTTTACAGACATCTTATGATCTGGAAACAGAGGAGTTAAATCTCTTTTGACAATTTTGTCAAAACCAAAAATGTCATCTGAAACAGCAGCCTTGTTTTTTAAGGAAATAAAGAAATTGTTTTCCTTTAGTTCAGTCTGTATACCATTTTTTCTTATTATTTTCTCTCTCTCTTTTTTTAAATACTATTTTACTGCAGATGAAAAAGAAAGGCAGAGATGGACAAAAGGACACCTAGAAATTCACTCTTCATGATCATAAGCTTTCACTAAATAGAACGAGAAAAATGAATATGTTTAAATCAGCAAATTGTTCTTTACCTCCACAGAACAATCTTCATTGTCAAATACACAATCAAAGTTCCCAGTCTTAGAGAAGCCACGTGTTTTTATTAGACACCCTAGGCCTGATTTCAAAGTATAAGAGATTCAGCTACATCTTTCTTTTTGAAAATAAATATATATATCATCATCTAAGCCTGTGCTTCCACTTCATGACCTTTTTTTCATGTCAGATTAATGAAATAAATGAATATGGAAAAATTCTCCTTGCTTCCATATCCTTTATTCTAAAATCATATTGCAGATAAAAGTGATATCACTTAAAAAAATAAATTTAAACATATCTAAGCCCAATTTGAGTTATTTATACATTTTTCTATGTCCATAGTGCGTGCATTTTCAAATGAACATAAAAGTACCCACTTTCCTAATCCTCTATACTTAGTTAGAGGGATTTATCTGCAGCAGCATAGAGACAGCAGTTCTAAGAAACTGACTGTAACTCCCATAGAGCCATCAGCAGTTGATCTCTTATAGTTGCTCCACACACTTGTTTTACAGGGTACTCCAAACAGCAATTCAGGACCTGGTGGGTCTAAGCAGGTACTGGCTTATTAGAACGGATCAAATACTGAGGGTCAGGTCAGTCTTCACATATTTACCTCACTGCCAAATAGATGTGTTTTTTTCCTCTTAGTGAGGGTTAAGGAATTAAACAGAAAATATTGGGTTTATAAGCAGATTATAGCTGCTGTCAGGCATTGTACTCATTGACTGACAATACAAGTCTAAAAGTGCTGACTAATAGAGAGAAGAGGAGTAAACCCTCCTGAGATAGCTGGTAATAAATATAAAACTGTAGGTTGAAGTAAAAACTTTATAGCCCAACATTAGACCTTCGTTTGAGTTTAAATTCCTATCTTCTTGCAGAGAATGATTCAGGATTGGTTCGTCTGCAGAAAGGAGTTGAATAAAAATGTCAGTATTCACATTTAGCACCACTTAACATCTAGTTCAAAGATATGGAATCTGTGTAGATCACCGTTGTTTGTTTTTTTTAACACATTCCCAAACAACAAGAAAATTTTAGATTAAATTCATTTCTATGTTTCATTCTCCTCTATGTCTTTATCTGTAGGGCTAACAGAAAGTGAGAGTGCCTCACCGTGCAAACATGGGATATATCTTGATATATCTGAAGATCAAATTATACTCTTGGTCCCTACATGTTGAGACTGTAAAGCTTGTGATGTTGACAAACCAAGTTTTGCAAACCACCCACTACCATCTTGCCCATGTTTTATCATCCCTCACAAATGGGCTGAATTCTTCTCAGTGCACACAGGTAATTGAGGCACAGAAATAGCCATACTGAAATGTTTTTTACCTTTATTTAGCTACTTAATAGTTAAGCAACTAGTTTAGACGAGACACCCAGGCTCCCTCAGTATCAATGGGTGCACATACAGGCACCTGCAGGGGGTGATTCATCTTCTTCAAAGATGGGGTCTAAAATAAGGCTTACGAGCTTCCTTCTGGAGGTGCCTATCTCTCACCATTGACTACAGTGGGAGCCTAGATGACTAGCTGAGATTAGGTGCCTAATTTTTAGGCAGATAAATTGTCTTGCCTGAGGTTACGTAAGAAATCCGTGGCAGAACTAGGATTTGAACCCACGCGTTCCACATATAGCTGGTAACGAATAATTTAGCAAATCTAGTGCTTTTATTACAAAGGTTTTGTGTGTCCACAATAGGCTAATAAACAACAGACATACTCACACATCAAAAAGTCTAATAAACTGGTGATTAGTCATCAATATCCCAAATACCTGAGCGTATGAAAAATATAGTTTAGATGTCTAAAATAGGCAATAAGAAATTTTACTGTGGTCTGCTACCTTCCCAATGAGTCTCCTAACCACATCGATTCTCAGGGATCTTCAGGGAATTCTGCAATATTGTTACAATAATTTACTATTTATGAAGATGGCAGGGGAGAGAGAGGAAAGAATTGCATGGAACATGCCTGAGTTCTTGGTGATCAAAAAAAGTCTTCCCACTTAAATGCTGCCTTTCCAGATTAAACACACGCAGAAATATCCAGCTACTTCAGAAGGAACCACTTCACACATATTTAATACCCCACCCAGATTTCTCATGTTTTTTTGCCAAGAGAGGATGCAAAATATTACATTGAGAAACCAAGACCAAACGGAAAAATGGCCACATTTGTTAGACTGAATTCCTTTGGTTTGAAGAATTCAGTAGAATCCACAGGGATTAGTATAAATACAACCATCCAGACTCCAAACCCAACTGGATTGTGGGCAAATAGCCAGATACTGAAATATTTCTTCGCATAAGATGGAATCCTCTGCAAAAAGAACCAAATAGTTGCATTTGTCAAGTGGTTATGTCACCGAGGAACTGTATATTTTATACCAGCTGCATCTATTCTATTTTCTACATTTTCACATTTTATTTCTCAGCTGATTTTCCCATTTGATCAAACATGTTGTCCTCTTGGAGAACTAATTATGTGAAAAAATGGTTCACTATGTAATTCCAATATTCAATTATGACTCAACAATATTATTACTTCTTGTATATCATCTTTTTTTTGTGCAGCAAAAACTCAAAACCATGTTCATTTCTCTCTTTTCAGGTTCCCAGAAATGGAAAAACCACTGAGAATATGAAGATTTACAGCAGCCTGAAGGTTAATTTGGGGCAAAACTTAGAACTCCCTCAGAACAAATCTTTGCAGAATGAAAATGCTTTCTCATATGTAATACGAACTTTAAGATTTTTGTCTTGAAGCAATGTAGGTCTTTTATGATATACTAATAAAGTAGAAATATTACAGAACTTGGAATAATTCACTCTGATATACTTAGTGGAGACTGTCCTTCTGATATTTTTCTACTTTCTAGCCTTGCACTTGCTCAATCTTCAAAAAAACCTCCAAACCCCAATATATGAACATACCTGTTCTCTTGAAGTCTTAGCCTCATCACACTAGGATCTGACAAAATATTTTGAAAGTGGGTAATACAAACAATCTTCTCTCAGAATCCAGTCCACTCCAATCGGAGGTAATGTTTTAAATGCTTTAAATAGCCATTTGATATCTTTTCCGTACTACCAACCTTTCCCAACTGCTCTGATATGCTTCAGAGGTGTTCAGAATACTGAAGGTATATATTTAGTTCCTTTAAAACAACAGAAATTCTTAACTGTGTCTACAGATCAGGGAACTGGTGTGGGAAGGGAAAGAAGAATTACAAGAAAAAATTACAGGGAAGGGAAGGGAAGGGAAGGGAAGGGAAGGGAAGGGAAGGGAAGGGAAGGGAAGGGAAGGGAAGGGAAGGGAAGGGAAGGGAAGGGAAGGGAAGGGAAGGGAAGGGAAGGGAAGGGAAGGGAAGGGAAGGGAAGGGAAGGGAAGGGAAGGGAAGGGAAGGGAAGGGAAGGGAAAAAGAAAAGAAGAAAAATATCTGAAAGAAAAGAGAAAATTAAAAGAAAAAAGAAAAATGGGAAAAATAAAAGCAAAAGAGAAAAGAAAGAAAAGAGGAAGAAAGAGAAAGAAAGAAAGAAAGAAAGAAAGAAAGAAAGAAAGAAAGAAAGAAAGAAAGAAAGAAAGAAAGAAAGAAAGAAAGAAAGAAAAAGAAAGAAAAAGAAAGAAAGAAAGAAAGAAAGAAAGAAAGAAAGAAAGAAAGAAAGAAAGAAAGAAAGAAAGAAAGAAAGAAAGAAAGAAAGAAAGAAAGAAAGAAAGAAAGAAAGAAAGAAAGAAAGAAAGAAAGAAAAGGAATGGAAAGAAAGAAAAGGAATGGAAAGGAAAAGGAAAGAGTCATTTGAGTTCTTAGTGAAATGCTGCCATCTATGGAGTTCCAGTAGACACTGCTTGGTTACCTCACAACGTGGTTAGTTCGGTAAATGAAGCAGGTTTTCTCGTCAGTAAACAAGAGTATAAATTATAGCTTTGGTTATAACATTACTTTGGCACTAGCTTCTACCACAACTATATAAGCAGCATTTTAAGTTCTCTACTGCAAGGTTTTCTTGTGATTTTTTTGGGGGGGATGTAATAATATCATTGCCCTGTTTTCCTTTGCACTGGTTTCCTGAATTTCAAGACACACAAGCACAAATCCCATGTAGATATACCCAAGTATACTGCTACCTGCATTATCAAAATGGCCAAATAAAATTATGGCCAAAACGTTATCTCATTTTACCTCTATTATATCTATTAAAAGCATTTGAAGCTTTAAAAATAATATAAACACACATCACATCTTCTTCCTTGGCATTTCTGCTAATGATAAGGCAAAAGCTGCACTGTGGGTAATACAAGCAGACAGAAAGATGACAATTTTGAAGAAACAGAAGTATTAAAAGTGTTTGTCATTTATAACAAATAATAATCATTTTAAAAAATCCCAGTTTGGAAACTGCTCAGATATTCAGGAAGAAATTGTTCTCATTCAGTAACACAAAGATACAGAAACCTCTTTTGCATGGTCAGTAGAGGACTAAATGCAAAAAAAAAGCAAGGGTCATTTTGCTTACTTAAATTGTGGTTAAGTGATATGTTTAACCATTAAGGTAGGCATAAGTGTAAACAGCAGTAATTCTAGGGCTAATGAAAATCTGGACCATCAAATCTGTTTTTTATCCAGAGGTTGTGATGTAAAGACATGAGAAAAACAGTATGTAGGGTTTCTGAAAGATGTCTCTTTTAGGCATTGCAGCTCAGGCTTGTTTTCCAAAATCACAGAATCATAAAACCAATTAGGTTGGAAAAGACCTTGGAGATCATCGAATCCAATCCATGACCAAACACCACGTTCCATGCACCATCACTAGACCAAGTGAATCTTCCAGTCTTTCCTTGAACACCTCTAGCAACAGTGACTCTATCACTTCTCTGGGCAGTCTATTCCAATGTCTAATCACTCTTTCTGTGAAGAAATTCCTCCTAACATCCCTCCCTTACCTCAGCCTTCTCTTGGGACCAGCTCCCCATTGTGAAATGTCACCAGAAGAGGTACTTACCATGTCAGGAAAGGTACAGTAGGAATAACCCTAATTCATGCCTGCTCTGAAAGATGGAAACAGTTCACCATGGGGATCAGCCGTATCAAAGAGAAGGATGCCAGTGGTATGGAAAATGAAATCAGCCCTATGCTCCCCAACAAACAGCAGCAATGTACCTAGCAAAATGCTTTCACATTCCCTTACTCCATCCAAATTGCTTAGCAAGTCTTTATCATCCTTACAATGAGTTAAGCTATCTGCAGGAAAACCATTGCCTCTTCTTCTGCTTTGATTCCCTCCAGTCACTTTTGCTAGTGCTTCTCAGCTTTACACACCATATTGACTTTGGAGGGTGGCACTTGTCTAGCAAGCTGTGGTGGAATAATCACCCCTTGAGCATAAGCATCAGAGGATAAAGTTACTAAACTCCTCTTCCCTCTGCAGGTCTTTCCACAGGAAGATACTGGAATCAGAGCTGCTTTAACAATGAATTGCATTCTAAGCAAAATAATGAAGTTTAAATTTACCTCCTAGAGAAAACTCTACAGAGGTCAAAGATGAGACACTTCTAGAGAATGCCCAGAGGCAGAGGTCATTTTAAGAAATCCATCCTCTCTGTTTGACTTCCAGCTCCCAAACACATACCCTGCCCCTGTGATTTAGAGGGAGGGACAGTGGTCAAAGATCTATTAGCAGCAGCCACAGTCACAACCACAGCAAGTATCTAAATGCTTCCTCCATTGCACAGCTGGTGAGGCAGCCAGATATACCTATACTGCTTAATAAGAAGTGGCAGCTCTCCTTGTCTGGTTTTTGGTGATAGAAATCCTAAAAGATGGGTCTTCTGGATTTCCTTATTTGCCAGCTCACAACATAATAGTGTGGCAATAACCTCTCACTCCTTTGGAATGATCTTGTTTGCATTCAATTCAAACTCATCTGAACAACGTCAGCTCAGATAACGCTGCCCGTGCTGCAGTTACTGTTTCATCGGGAGGATTGGAAGAGGCCCAGTTTGCTGCACGTCCCTAAAGGAAGTGCTTTCCCACTGCATCCGAGTGTGGAGGCAACGCTGGCGTGTGAGGTTCAGGCCATGGCACAAGGACAGAGGGCAGAGCTGCCAGTCTCTGTGTGTGCTCTGGGAAAGGGCCACAACCCTGGGGCTTTGTGGCCATTGGACTGAAGGCCACAACAAGTGAGACAGTCTCCAATTGCTCTCCCATCTGCTGCACGCAGAAATGACAGCAAACAGGTGAACAGCATGGGTTGCAAGCACTAGAAGAAGATAGGGAGTGGGGCAGTGGTCTCCTTCGCTGTTTCAGGTTTATGGCTGTATTCATAAGCACTGCTGGTTAAATGTGGCTGAGATTCTGTTTGTGAACACTCAGCCGAGATCACTTCCTTCGTTATTCTCCACTGAGCTAAACTCAGTCTCCTACACTGAGGGATGTGAACCATCTGCCCAAAATATATTGTCATGCAGGCCCAGAAGCCACATCATCACCTACCACCCTGAAAATGGAGCCTCACCTCTGATAATATGTTTAAGTAATATTGGCAGCAGGTGGGTGAGCAAGGGGGAACAGGTCCCATTGCACTCACCAGCAAATAGGGATATCTATTCACTAACAAGGACATGCACTATTCATGTCCCACTGTTCATCACTTGTTGCATTAATTATTTGGCTTTTTCAAGATTTTCTGTCACCAGAGCAGATAGCCAGAGCAAACTGTTTCGAAGGAAACCAATCACCACAAATGAGGCAAAGTCACCAAATTTTTGCAGACTGGGAGAAAACATCTAAATATCTGTTGAATACCTGCATGTAATGAGTCAGGGATCACTATTTTCTCACCAAGGAGAAAAATATCATATTTATCAACTAATCCAGTTGGTCATTCTGATGAATCTGTGATGCATGCCTTTAATGAAATACATCCTTCCCACACCCTATGTCTTCTGTCCTACTTTGCTGGAAAATTTGGGTTTGCATTTATATGTAAGTGGAGTTTCTTAGCTGACAAATCTCACTCAGTAACAGAGTAACTCCCCATTTCTGGAATGAACCAGTAAAGCTCTTGCTGCTGAAGGTACTGTACGCTACAGTATATGTCTTACTCAAGAATTCAGATGTCACCCACCTGCCATTAGGTAAAATGCACACCTTTTTATAGCCAGCACAGCTGCCTGGAAGGCAGAACAAGAGATGAATAACCATTTCCTAGCCCATTTTGTTCAGCTGTGAGTCTTCTACATTGCTGAACTGCTTCAGATATTAAGATAGAATAACTAAGACTGGATCACATATATGAAATGGCTTCAAACAGAAATATCAGTAGTAACATGTGAATAAAAAGTGATCATAATAATTATGAGCCAAATAAATTAATATTTTGCCTTGGATAGGATTCTTTATGTTTGGTAACTATTGCTTGTGCTGATAACACATGCTGACACCAAATATCAATTCTAGGTAAATCCAATTAAGCCCAGAAGCAAAACAGCTGGATTAGCAGTTCAGTGCATAAATTATTTTTCTTCCATTTACTTTGTCTTTTTGTAAATGAGCCTTTTAACATAAAAAAAATTTAACACTCAAGTTCCCCTTTGCTTATTAATTCCAGAAGCCTAAAATGAAGAAGTAAAAAAAAAAAAATAAAAATTTTCTTCCTTTGTTGCTTGTGTGCATATGTTGTTCAGCTCCCTCATGTAGTCTCTGCAGATTGTAGGTAGTTTTCCTCCTTCCTCATATAAGTGACTCACATTGCACTTAGTATGGCATCAGACCAGGAAACTTGATTTTTGGTGTTTTGTTTGTTTGTTTGTTTGATTGGTTTTGTTTGTTTGGTTGGTTGTTTTTGTTTGTTTTGGTTTGGGTTTTGTTTGTTTGTTTTTATTCCAGATGATGCATTAATGCATAATAATTTTACTTTTTAAATTTTTTTTTTAATTTACTAATGCTATATAAAATGAATATAAAATTGGAAAGGCTGCAGTTGAACATGCTCACTACTGCTTTAATTCAGTTGGAACAATGTAGATTATATTAGAATTGTTTTATTTGATCTCTTTTATTTTTCTCCTATTGTTTTTCTTCATTATATGGCTGTCAGCATAAAGGGCAATGTAGAGATTGGGAATCAATACCCTCTACTCCTGTAGATACGCAAATAATCACAAATTGCAATCATTGATTGATTTTCAGCATTCTGATAGTGACACATTGAGTGGAAGGGATTCTGATCTCAGTTGTGCTAGGGGAAATCTAGAGCAGTGATTCACAGCTGGAATTGTAATAAAGACCTGCCTCAAAAATGCATCATTCCAGTCAATGAAACACTTAACATATCGTTGGTGAAAATTACTTTTCCCTTCTGCTCGTGATCAGGGCTGACAACAGCAAATGTGCAAGCAGCAGAGCCATGCTTCAGCCTCCGAGGCTGAATGCCACCAGCCCCAAAGGTGGGAGAAGGTGGTGACAAACAATGCAAGGTGTCTGAACAGCAGGGTCCAATTTATGACTTACTCCAGAGCCCGTATCAAACACACTGGTTTTGGCATTACCCCCCACATGTATTCCTCCTTTCAGTCCCCTAGGAATATGTCAGTTTGAGATTCCCACCCCTCTAAATCTGTATTTTCCCAGAGACCTTTCATATCATGCATACACAGGAGCCTAATGTCCAGCTTTCCCAATAAACAGTTCATACATGGATATCTACAAGCACCACCCAGAACAGAGGGTAAAAGTCCAGATAAAAGGTACCCACATAACAGCTGTCAGGTTAGCAGATGGTTCATAGTCTAGACAACTATATTTATATAAATATCTACACGTGTGCATATAGAATGATGAATAGAAGGCTACTAAATTTACTGCTACTACTGTGAGGTGATTTTAAAAATATTTTTTCTAACATTTGTCTTTACACATATTAAGAAAAAAAAAAAAGGCAACAAAAACCAAAACCAGTCCTTTTTCTTTAATTGGAGTGGGAGACATTGAAATGTTTTGGCTTTGTTGCAAATGCAGAAGAATTTGAAGTTAAAAAATGAGGGGTATTTTTGTACAAGCTGAAAGAAGGAGACAGACTACTGTGACAGCATTTTTCTCTTATTTTCCAATAGTAGGAAAACAATTCTCTTTCCTGTTTTTCTTATGTAAAATACCTTCCCTATAAAAACTGATCTTCCTTCCACTGGCATACACAGTAATTTTGTTGTGGACTTTCCTGGGGCAGAGTAGTAAGAGATCAATTTCATAAAGAGGAATTTTCTTGAATAGATATAATTTTGTAGAGGTAGCTCTAACCTATACCAGCTGATCTTTAAAAAAATAAAATCCTCTTTTCTAACAAGCAGAGTGAAAAAATGGAACACACAAAGTGGCTATGGTGACACACAAAAAGTGCGCACATGAAATGGCATGAGTCTAGAATTTTGAAAATCAAAGACAAATAAGAGTGATGAATAATTATGGCAGAAAAACTTCTGTGCTGGATGTGCTTCACCAGTGTTCTTGAATTTCCTACCCAGTTCTTTGCCTATTTTCAAGTGATTAATGCAAATCCTTTTCTTTAAAAAAAATACATAGCATGAATATTTACCGGTCATCAAACTGGTTGGGTCCCTTCCAACTTAGGATATTCTTCGATTCTATGATTCTAAACTGTCAAAGCTTGAAAAAATGCCACTGTTTGAAAAACTGGAGAAAGGGGAGCGGAGAACGAAGAAAGGATTATGAACTGAAGTAGTAATTTTTTCCCCCCTAGGTAAGTAGAATTGGCATTTGTATTCATAGAAAAGGTGATTTTTAGTTACATGAACATTCATATCTGGTTCATGGCTTTACAGAGAGGAATAAATTTTGTATTTTCAAATTGTTCTTGTTTGTGGAAAATTAGGAAATTTCACCCTCTATCAATTAATAAATAGCAGTTGACAATCTCAATTAAATTAAACTTACTTTCCAGAGAGAAAATATCTTCTGCTTTGTTTATAAAAAATTTAATATTCTAGAGGAGACTGAGTCCTGCACAGCTGCCACTGCCTGGTGAGAGCCAAGGGCCTTGGCTATGGCCTGGAAGATGGCAGTCTGTGCAACACCCACTGTGATGCCCTCAGTGGATGCTGGTTCTGCTGTGGGCAGCAAACATGGACAAATTCATCCTTTGACACAGGATTAGACGAGTAAAATTACAATTGGAGATACATAAAATTATTATAATTTCTTGTGAAAAAGCCCAGAAGTTTACATTTGTGTATGAGAAATGTCTTGTTATTAATTGAAAGAACTGGATTGAAAAGTTGGGCAAATGTCAAGGTATAGAGAGGCATCTGGAAGCAGGGTAGTGCACTAAGGAGGGATGCTCAAATTTTCCCCCCTGAACCAAAAAATTAACTTTGTATTATCCATATGGACTTATATATCTTCATGACACTCATTAAATAAATTTCTAAATCTGACTAGTACACCTTCAGTAATCATTTAGAGTTTTATTCCAAAAGATATGTTCTTGGAGAGTTGAAAAGATCTATATTTTAAATTTTTATCTTTGGATATTGAAAACATTCAGCTTTTACCTTTGAAGTTCCTGATTCACAAATGTGAGCTAAACACAGCCCTGCTGGGGATGTTCTGGTGACTCTGCAAAATCAGTCCTGAACTGGATATTGATACAGTGAGAATATTTGAATGTGTGTATTTGAACTATGATTATTCCATACCATTGCTTGAGTACTATAGTAAATGACCTGAAATAGCCTCTCATCCTATGATACCCCTAATTTTATTACCACCTTTCAACCTTGCTGTCTATCCTCAAAGGAAATGACATGTTTTGTCCCTTAAAATCCCAAAATCTTTCTTTTATAGTATTCCTTTACTTCTACAAAGCTGTGCTCAACAAAAAGGAGCCTAGATTGTCTAATTTTCAATTAAAAAGCACCCATCTGTTCATGAAGTCTCAAAGATAACTAAAGGCAAAGGGTTAAGTATTTCTGTAGTATCTGTGTACTCACGAATACAGGTATCAGAAGAAAATTGTAAATTTATCAAGTGCTTCCCAAAATCTTTCAAAAATTATCAGAAAAATTTAAAAGTCTCTTTACTTAAGACATAAATGTTCTAGAAGCTATTTGGGGAAATGTGGCACTGTGCAATGCCATGTGACACTGCAAATTCTATCAAACTGTATTTTCTAAGTTTGATCTGGCAACCAAAAACCAGTTTTAGAAAGACAATGCCATTTGTTCTTGCAGTGGTTGGAAAGAGCTACAGTTTGGGAGGTAAAAATAAATGTTAAGTGTTCTTTTGCTCTTCTATACTCAGTTGAAATACAGTCATTCTGCAAATGACTAAAAAGGACCAAAAGGTTGTTCCACTGCATTAAGTCCAAGTGTGGTGTCCTTTGAGCTCAGCCCAGTGTACTGAAAAAGGATCTCAAATGTAGATACAGACATACTCTTTTTTCCATGTTCCCTTCTAGACACTCAAATTAGCAAACTTTGCAAATTAGCCAACGCTGTGGTTGCATTTCATGTACAAGAACTATGAATTTTCTTCAATGCAGGCTCCAACATAGCACTTTTCAGCTTTTACAGTCTTCAAAAGAGAGATTCTTCTTGAAGAATGAGGGATTTATTTCATAGCTGTGATTTAGCTCATCATGAAATATATATCCCTAAGGTTTCCTGTTTCAGTTTCTTGAGAATGCTCCTATTTTAGGCTGCATTAACCACTCATTTTTGTATTTCAATAAACCTTGAATGGATAATAGCTGGTGATCTTTGATTTATTTTAAAACACCTTCTTGACTACTTTCTGAAAATGTGAGTACTTGTTGCTTTTACAGTTGTAATAGGCAAATATTACTTTACCCAGAGATTATTAAGGGACAGATTTTTTTGTTTCTGGCTTCATCATTGCAAGTGGAATGAATCTTAGATGGGCTATGCAATTTGCTAACTGTGCTAAGCAGAATGGGTAACTAGAAGATGATTTATAATAAGTGATGCTACCCATATATTTTTTTTAAATCTAGGAGAGTATCTGAAATAATTCTTAACTACATCACTGCCAAACCTTACTTGTTCTTGTCTGTACCCATTTCTGCACCCTTAAATGCCATGCCCAAATGGAGGAATCTTAACAAGAACATTATTAACATGTTCAGTTTTTTATATTTTAAACTATTTTGTTCAGCCATAGCACTGTTTTTTTTGTTCCACCAAAGAGGTCAAGATTCATGTCTAGCTGAAATCTGCTTTATTCTGACTCTTCAGTTTCAATGATTACTTCTAGAAACATATAAACAGATCAGATTAACTGTTCAGTTCTTAGCAACTGCTGCCATCACAACAATAAATACTGGTTCCTCTCTATATCATGACTCTTTATTCAGTATGAAAAGCTGTTATTCAAACCTGCCCCTCTGCCACGTAGATTAAAAAAAATATATTAATGCTTTTATATTTCACAGATTTTCGAAAGTCCATCAAGTTATATTTAATACTTCATAACGGAGGTATACTATGCTCTAACTGCACTTTAGAAGCTAAATCTTACTGCAAACTTCACTCTGTGTTAACTACTAATGAAAAATATTTTCACTCACAACAATAAGTAATTGTAATGTTACCTGTTGTTAACAAGAGTCTGGATATCCATTTGTCACACACATCAAGAAACAGCTGACAGATATTTTAACTCATAATTCTGAAAACATATTGCAACAGGCTTTTTATTAACAATATGTAAACAAACTATTTGTATTTGAATGTTAGACACAATGATAAGTAGCACTTTTTTTCTATTGAAATCTGGCAGTGCATGATTAAATTGAATTTTCTCCAATTCTCACTTGGATAAATTGCCATACTTGCAAAATAATACATAATCTCACTAAGTTTCAGCAAAAATTTTATAGTTGTGAGATAGGAAAGAAAATGCAGCTTGCCAGGTTTTCATGTCATCAATGCTACAACTCAACAGCGGAATATCATGAAGTATTTTTAACTGTAATACAGAAAATCCCAGACACTCGGGATCTTTTTTTCAAGTTGTTAACCTGTGCAAACCATACTCTAAATGATTTTACAAGATCTGGTGCAACTGAAGTTAAAATATAATACTAACAACAACAATAATAAAAATAATACACAAAGTTATGTGATGCTGCCATGTCCCTGATTCTTTAAGCTTGCTTTATGCATTAATACAGTCTTGAGGTCCTATACTGATCAGGTTTAATGACTTGTTTTTCAGTGTCATATTACACACTAAGGCCAGATTTTTACACATTGTGTTGAATAGATATTTGGAGGCAAAGCACGGCTCACACTGCTGAGGTCATAACGATTTGTCTCTTTGTTAAGGTTTGGAAAAATGAAAAGGATCTTAATCAGTTCGCAACATCATGCAGTTCCACAGCTAGCCTCTGGAAAACATTGCAAAATAAAGTCAGAGAATGTGATTAACAGAAAACAAAAAAAGTTTTAGTGTTTTTAGGAAAAGAGAAAAACAAATGAAATATCTTTAGAAAAGTTCAAAACATTATATAGAGTTTTCCATGGTGGGGTTTTTTTCGGTAGAAAAAAGAAAGAAAAGTCTAGTAAGACTGACTAAGTTTTCACTGTTTTATAAATAACTTTTCTTTACATTTTATTTACCCAGAATTGTATGATTTTTATGGTCCAATGCCAAGAAATCTGGTTAGTAAAGCGCCAGATTCTTTTATTTGATTTCATTTGATTTCATTAGGGACCATCAGCCTAGCTGCTTAAGTGCCCGACTACTGTTTGCAGTTAAACATTCATTAGGGAATCCCCAGTGGGTTCATTCATTTCACTGAGGTCCAATTACAGTGCCACAAAAGCAGTTTTTGCAGCAATTAGCTGATTTTTCCTGTTTATGTTCTGTGTCTTTAGGAAGAGGACTATTTTGTGGAGGTCAGATTTTTAATTAGGCGCAATTTAGGGCCAATAAGAAAACTGATAATTTACTAAATGGCTGTGGTGGACTTAACTGCTCAGAGCAGAGGTAAATAACACAACAGGGACACCAGGAATAAGCTCTCCTGGTGTGCATAGCTCAGAGCCCTATAGTGTAAGGAATAGATTACATGTTAAATGGCTGTCAGGGCCCCCGTTTCATTGCCTGTATCACCAGTCGGCCTCACCACAAGAGCCACCACATTAGTAATGGGTACAGGGAAGCCAGCCTGGAACAGTACCTGCAGAGAGCTACTGGCTTCAGGTAGCTGCACAAAGATCTCAGAGTGAAAGAAGACAAGAAAAAAATCAGATTTTCCTTCCTGAAGGTTTGACAGCACCTTTCTCAACTGCTGTGTCCTGTGAAGCCACTGATATTAATATGTGTGTGAGAAGTCTTCACAGTCACTATGAGTATATTTTTACCAAGCTAGATTACTATGGTCTAGCTTGTTGTTTTCTGCCCTTAAATGAGGCATTTTATTTTTCAAACAATGTGTGCAAGTTGCGTTTCACCTTGGGAAATTAAGAACTGCAATGGTTGATGAACAGCATCCATTTAGAGGAAGATTTTAATCTTGTGATATCTTCATGGAATCATAGCTGCCTTTTGAAAGAGTCTAATCAGACTTGCTACTTCAAAACTTGCTCATCCAAAGACCATAATAGTTGAATTTCAGGCTTTGTATCACAACGAAATTTCTGAAGAGCCTCACAAAAAGCTGAAAGGTCACTCTCTTACAGGAAATAGGTAAGGAAAGGCCAGAAGGTCACTGCATTTTTCCTTCAACCTTTGACCCAGCACTCAATTGCAAAGCCACAGCCAGACATGAAAAAGCAGTACCATCAAGAACTGTAAGTTACAAATGTAGGTATTCCATTGCCAGTTACCATTCCTGGCAGCATTTATAAAAACATAAACAAGAGTAGGGCAGAAAATCCTGTACCAACTACTGGAAAGGAAAATGTTCAATTAAGCTGTAAATGTGCAAAGAAAATATCTGATGGCCTTGTGTCCAAGTGTTTGAAGAAATATAACAACAGAATAATTTTGGAAAACCTGGTATCTTGGTGAAAACACACTCTTCATTACGATTCTTGTTCTTCCAATGAAAACCTCTGATCCTAGCATGTTGTTCATAACCAGGGCTACAGTTCTTTAGGTTTTGTTTCTTTTTTAATTGAAAAAAAAAAAAACTCCAGAAAAAACATACAGTTTCAGAAACCTTTACATCATGAAAATCTGCTATTAGGCAGTTATTCCCTTTCTTATTATTTAGATAGCCAAAAAAGCAACACTTTTTTGACAATTCATCAGTTTCCCTTCTGCAAAGAAACAAGACTGAAAGGTGGTGGCTAAAAAAAGAAATTAAGCAGTCACATGTAGAGAAGTTGAAATCAAAGTTTGAGGTGCTATTTCAGCTTCTCTACATATGACCGCTTAATTTCTTTTCAGATCCATTGTAAACCAAAGAACATCTCTTTAAGACAGTTTGAAAGGAACTCATGCTACAGGTGTAGAGATGGTGACTCCATGGTCTGAGTTACCTAAAACAATCTAAATTCTGTTCAGACTTGCCTTCTATTTTCAGTGAGGGCTCTTAAACCAATACATTAGCTGAATAACAGGAATGTCATTTTGAGTATTTGCTATTACTCTTTTTATCCAGTCAAGCACACATAACGTTGAGGATGGCCTGCCTTTTCTAATAAATTTTTAAAAGTTTTCCACATTTAGGGAAAGGTTTGAAGGTTTTCAAGCAAAAGAACAATTTTTTTTTTTTTAAAGTGTTGTTACAAGAGTGTAATACAACAGGCAACACACATTGCAACATTAACTCCTAATTATTTTGGAAAGTACATTTCATTTGGAGTCCAGCTTGACTTGCAAAGAACTCAGAAAGGTAATTAATAACAATCAGCCACTGAAGTAACTTTATATAAATATTGTGCTGAACAATATCCCAAAAGGGCTAAAACAAACACATGGACTTCAGCATGAACTCAGCCAAATGAAAAAAGAAAAAAAATATATTGCGAGTGACTGAATTTCATACTTTTTTTCTGCTTAGTTGTTCCCTTGTTATATTACCCATCATATCTCAAAGTCCATGTTTGTTGTCATTAACATAATCAGAAATGCAATTTTCATAGTAGAAGTCATATAAAAAATGAGCTGAGGGCAGCTAGGGGACAGGTGTCATCCACGGCATGTAGTTCTAGTGGAAAGACAGACACAATTAAGTGACAAGGAAACATTAATATTACAGTGAGAACAACTTCCAAATACATAAGATAAAGAGGCATTTTCACAGCTCAGAAAAGTATTTCAGCTCATGCTGTCAAATACTCTGTCATTTGCCAGTTCACATCCCTCTGCATAGGAAGAATTCTAGAGCAGCAGGAACTAGGGACAGAAAAAAGCTGCTAGACCATAGGATCATAGGTCAGCTCAGGTCAGAGGAGACTGAAACCAACCTCCTGCTCAAAGCAGGGTTAGCCTCACTTAAGCAGTTCTCTTGTGACAGCAAACATATGAACTAATTCTGCTAAAATAACACATATATATATATATGTATATGAATTATGGTTATTAAAAAGTTTTAAAAGTTCATCCTGGCTTCTTAAGGAAATGAAGATAATGTTTATAGTTATTCTTAGTGTTGGCCTATATCATCCCTGTTTAACAGAAAGTTAAAGTTATGAACACTTAGGGAGATACAGAGGAAAGGTAGTGTCATGAACAGCCCAGCTATGGAAAAAGCTTCAAACAAAAATTGTACTTTAGTAGAGCCAACATAGATCAAATATCAAACATTAAGGGACTGAAAACCAGGTCTCATATTGCTTCCTTTTAAATGTCCCACCTCCTTAGAGAAAAAGGGAAAACAGAATGGCAGGCAACACTTTTATGTTAACTAGAAGCCCAAAGCACTGGAAATTCCATGAGAAAGGGAATTTTCTGGTATTTGCAGCATAGTTAGACAAATTGAAGTGGTCTCAACGAGGTCATCTCTTTAAGGACCTTCTCAGGCCTTCAGACTTTCTTTCCTTCTGCATAACAACTCACAAGTGAGTCTGGTGCTTCCAGACCTTCTTAGAGATCAAAGAAGGCTGTGGATCCAAAAAGTTCACTTCATCACCCAGATCTTCTCCCAGTGAAAACAAAAAAACTTTCCCAAACACTTCAAACATAGATGGACCAAGCTGGGGAAAGCAGGACTGAAAAAATTACATGGGCAAGTGGTTAGCCATTTTTTGCAGGTATTTTCTTGTTGCTGTACTGGTTCTGAGAAGTCCCACACAACAATCAGGTCGCAATCTGCCCTGCTGTATTTACCTGTTCAGCTTTTTCCTTCGGACAAAATTTTAAAACCCAGCAGGTGCCGATTTTGCATAAAGCCCTATAAATATTTCTTCAGAAAAGTGTTTTGTTAAGTTTAAAATCATATTTGGCAGATTGTTAGGCCAGAAAGCTGGTTGAGGTCACCTGATATTTAAGAACTCAATGAAAACAGGCAACTGCTTTAGTACTGTAACTGTACATCTCAAAACTGACGGCTAGGCATTCCTATACCACAAGAGAGCTACAAGGTGTGTACCTTTCTTAGGGATATGTTAGTAACCTTTCAGAGAAATACAAGAGGAGAACAAAATATGAAATCATTTGAAGAGAGCTTTATCTTCTTGAGCCTTCTCTATCTTCTGCAAAATCACTGAGGGCCTTTGAAGGTTCTCCTAACTTCAAACATCAGAGGCAAGAACAATCTTAATAATGAATAATATAACCACAAAAAATAGCTTGTTAAATTGAGGTACATTGCAGGTCTAGTATTACCTGATTTTATGTGTGTATAAAGTACAGCGATGATGCTTTTTAACAAAACATTCTCATATGTAAGAATTTAACGCTAGGTGCGTTTTGTTAGGCACCCAAGACATTTACTAAGTAACATTTCCTAATTATAGGATACCTGCAGAGACAGAAGATTTATGTTTTACTGAGAGTATCTTTGTCACTGTGTTTTGCATAGAGAAAGAAAGATAAAAATAAAAGAATTTCCTTTGTCTTGCCTTCCTACTGTCATTGCATGAATGGTAGCTGCTTTATTCCTATTACTGAGCTGCACATTAGAAAAAGAAATCTGGTCAAATATGATTCATTTGCTTGATTTAATTTTCTAAAATTGCCAACTGACCTTAGCCCTCATTCTGAGCTAACAATCAGTATTTTTTTTAATGAACCTGTTTTCAATAAAGGAAGTATTAAGGGTAAGAAGGAGAGGGGAATTGAGAAAATTAGCAGTTGAGCTGATTTGCTAAATTTTGAAACAATGAAAAGAAGTACAGTCCAAGGCATAATAACCTTTAGATTCACGCAAGCCAGAGCAGTATATTGCACCTGAACCATAAAACCACATACTGAAAACTGACTTCAGTGCCAAGTTACATGCCATGGAATCATTCTTCATTTAATGAAATCACATGGGATGTGAGTCAGTCCAGAAACCTGACCTTGGTTTTAATTTGAAACTGACAAAAATTTAGCTGTAAAAAAGCATATCTGCCATTTAATAGTGTGGTGTCCTCTGCATTTATTTAGCTATCATAATTATTACAATAATCACCTAGACTCTATTTCATCCCAGTCTTCTTTTTTTTTTTTTCCTGAAATTATTTAATATATACTTCCAAACCTACATGTAACAATGATTTCACATTCAACGTTACTTGTCTAGAAACTCTCCTTAGGAAAGACAAGCTACAGAATTATTAAATTCATGCATCTACATACCAGCAAGCCTCAAGAGGTTACATGGTGCTCCATATGAAACCCCAATTGCAACAGAGTTGACAGAGGGATTCAAATATTCAGGTGACTTCAGAATAAACCCTTTATCTGAACATTGTCTTTACCATTCGTTTTTCACTTTAAGGAACCAGGAAGAGGAGCTACTTACTCAAAAAATCTGAAGTCACACAGTCTGAATGTATGAAAAAGTACCTACTCTGACACATGAAGTAATCCACCACATCTTTCCTGTAAAACCTTTCTCAAGTAATTCTAACTAAAGAAGAGAATGAAAAGACAAGCTTATCTGTAATACATCATATTGTCTAGGAATTGTTTGTTCACTGCTAGTCTAGCAGACACACTTCCAAAGCCCTCCATGCTTCCACATCATTTGCCATAATAATATCTAGCTGTTGATTTGCTTTGAAGGTTGATGAAGGCACTCCAGCCTGGAATTCCGTACATTAAATACTTCTAACAGTTCTTAGCTTGCTTCCTCAGTGCACACCACCTTGAGCCTTGGTACTGATGTAATAAATTCATCACAGGAGCACTCATATTATACCCAAAGGAGTGATGCTTCTTCCATCACTGGCAGCCATCTCTGTGTCAACACACTGTGATTCTGAGACATGTGAGGTTCCAGAAGAGTGAAGAAAAGCGAAGGAGTTTACCTCAGTATATAATAGCGTTGTGCACTCTTGACCTCAAAGTTGCATGACTTGGACCCAGAAAGGGCTCTGCTCTCTACTGTATCCAAACACACCTGAGGTGTATCCAGCTCGTTAGTGGCAGAGAATTTGCCACAAGGCATCTAATCCAACATCCAGGAGAGCAAAATTCCTATAGCAAACCCAGATCCCACTTGCAGGGAATGCTAGTTTAAAAACTCAGGTTTGTGGCTTGCTCTCCACCAGAATGCAGTACACACTAGATTTATTGCAGAGCAGCCTTAAAATCTGCTAAGTACTCTGTGGCGTGGTGTTTACTCAGCAAAGGATTCTGTCTGCTCAGGAAAGCCCTCAGCTATCTCCTGCCCAGCTGGGGATCTCTGCTCCTAGGGACATTCTGAAAGCGCTGTATAGAGTGTCACAGAGGGATCAGTGACAGACTGGTCTTTCGTGGAGTTTTCTTTACCTGTCAGCAACTGAGGATGATTCACTCTGAACTTAGACCTGGCTTTTCTCCTTTTCTCCCACTCTACTTTGCAGAATTGGTTTCTTTCTAGCAGGCACTGGTCTTATTCAATATGTCATGAGTGGAGAGGTAAGTACTGACTTGTCACTAGGGCTGTTCAAAATCTACAGGGTCAGTTTGTGTAATGGTTTGTGAAATTAAACATCAATGTGCTTTCAATAATTGGTAACAAGCCACATTTTCCAGGAGGTAAACTCCTCGCAACACTATCCATTTCTACTTCTGCAATGTTTGGATGAATGTGTTATTCTGCTACCGTAGGAAGAGTGCTTGGAAAAAGAAACAATTAAAGAGTAATGAGACAGCTTTGGAAAATGTACAGTATGAATTGGTTTTAATTCCCCACTCACTTTCTCCTTATTTGCTAAGGATTAGTTCTTCTTATTGCATGCATGCAAACTGCAATCTGAAATTTAATCACTTTGGCAGGGAAAATAATGATGAAAACACCACAAGGAGACAAGAGTTTCATTATTTTAATATTTTTCATAGTATTAGAATACTTCTGTTCATGCTCCTCAGACTGTTTTCTGATTCACCTATGTGACTACTAGTTCAAATGACCTGTACTACCAATAATATCGGTGTGGAAAGTGGAAGCTGCTGGAAAGACAAGAAATAGAGCACAAACAGCAGTGAAAAGAAATAAAATTAAACCCATCCCATGAAACTGTAAATCAAGAAAGCTTCCTGATGAGCAGACTGGCATTGACCAGTACTCTTGACCTGCTGAGCCTTGTCAAGTAACTGACTTGCATCAATCCACAAGCAGTTCATCAAATGGCTTGGATACACACAGAATCACAGAAACACAGACTGGTTGAGATTGGAAGGGACCTCTGGAGGTCATCTAGTCCAAACCAGGGCTATCTAGAGTTGATTCCACAGGACTATGTCCACATAGCGTTTGAGCACCTCCAAGTGTGAAGCCTCTCTGGGCAACCTGTGCCAGTATTTGATCACTCTTGCAGCAAAAAAAGTCAGTCTTTGGATTAGTCAGAAAGGAAGGCTCAGGTCATGACTGTACCATGGAATATACATGTGTGTATATATATATATATATATATATATATATACCTATGTGCATGGCCTGTTCAAGTTCATGTGTGTGCACCAATGTTACTGGAGTTTCTGGCTGGAGCCCAGGGACAATGCAGTCTGGGGAGACAGTGAGTGCTTGCAGGTACTTTCTCCTGAAATGTTTGTTTTTCTTTCTCACTGGTTTCAAACATGCTCAAAATATCACTGAAACGAGGTAAACATAGTGCCGTCTCAGATTACATCTGTTCCCCAGGCGATCTCCAAAGCAAACATTGGTCTCCCAATGAAAAATACAGCTATTACCCATTATTGGACATATCCAGTCACTGCCTGACCACCAAGTTGCACAGTTAATGAATGTGCTCATTTCTAATAAAAATAAACTAGACAAAGGAAGTGGTCAGCTTAAGCTGAACTTGAAGAGAAGAAGAAAAAAGATTTAATAAAAAATACTGAAGTTTGACATTTCCTTTTTATTTGAAACATGCCTTTCTCAGGAATGACATGATCACATAGACATTATTAGTAAAGCCACACACTGGTGCTAGATTTTAAGATCCATGCCCAAATGACTTAATTTGGGAAGCAGTGAAAACCAAAAGGGAAATTCCTCTGGTCCTGTTATTTCACAGTTCAAGCTTCAAATTAAAGTATTTCAAAACAGAGCATAAAAGCATATCAGTCAAAATGAACCAAACCACTTCTTATAGCACTAGCAAAAACAATATTTTAAGACTGTATCTGTATTCCCTAGTCCCCTTCCTGTCTATTAAGTTATTTAGGAATCAAGTCAGTTTATATAAGGCAGCGATCAAGAAAAGCTCCAACAGAAACAATCTGTAAACCAGAGTTTTTTAAACAAAAATTTTACAGGATATATACTGGATTTTTTTTTTCAGAGAGTTAGTTCACATACAGAAGATTTCTTCCAAATCTTGACATTTTTCTTAATCCTAGATCAACATTTCTACTAAGTATAAATTCAGGAGTTTTCAACTTCAAATAATTTCATTAAGACACACTTTACACACCATTATTTCAAAATGAAAGTCTGAATTTCTTGCTAGAATTTCCTAAAGATATCAGTGATATTGAACTTTCTTTTTCTGTAAATTTTAGTTATGAAAACTCTTTTTTTTTTTAGCAAAAAAACTTCCAACAAGAAAAAAGCAATTTCCTGAAAGATATTTTCCTGTCCTGAAAGAGGCATTGAGAAACTACAGCTGCATTATACTTTCATTGCTTTTTTTTCTGCAATGGAAAACCCCACATACTTTCACTTTATATATTATTTTTGATTGACTTAAGGAAAACAGGATGGGACCAGGAGAAAAGGAAAACAGAGACTGTAATTTCACTATTCTTTCTGAAGTTTTTGATTTGCATTCTTCAGCATGACCTTAATGTCCCCCAAACAAACTTATCAAACACAGACAAAACCATGAACTGAGTTTTAACATTGCAGAGACTGTCATGTTCTGTCCTAACTGTGGATCTCATATTGTGACAACCCACTAAGAATTTCTGAAAAGAAACCAGTAGTGTTTTTTCTCCCATTACTGTGAGGAATTCAGGATTATAAAATGTCACACTTCAAATCTTTAATAGAAAAGAAAAATTACAGCTGAAGCAAAATCTCTTGGACATAAGGCAGTGGATATTGGCTATGTTATCAGTTATCTGTGTGACAATTTTTTCTTCCTCAGCTGACCCAACCACTCACTTGGCAAGCAAACAACACCAAAGCCACTACCTGAATGCTGGCAATCAAAAGCAGCTTTCAGTGCTTAAAGAGAGCTCCTCTCATGGCTTCAAAAATATTCCACGTAAGCTAATAACAATACTGGTAAAAAAGAAAAAATATGTGATTTGGAGGTTTGTGACCTTTAAGAATGTCTTTTCTTCCATCACTGATTTTCTGATCAGTCTTTAAGAATTAAATCAAGCCAGAGTTACTGGTATGGTCCTGAGTCTCCATTTAATTTCTCAATGTGTGAATGAACAAATACTCCCCTTACAACTTCCCCCCTTGGGCCTTCTATTTTGTATCATTACATGTGAGCAAGGTATGACTGGACTAACAGACTTTTCCAGTGCAAATTAAGGTATTCAGTGTTTCTTCTCCATTTATCTCTTCTGATATGCATATCCAGATATGCGCATATAATTTCTTGTTTTATTCCAGAAGTGGTCTGGGAATTTTTAGGTAGTCAATCCTTGCTTCCCTTCTGCCCCAGCTCTGGCTGCCAGAGGTGGAAAGTAATCTGGTCTAGGAGAAGCTGTGGGAGAAGGGAAGTACTCCATTGCCTTTGGGTGTAATTGCAGTTATACATTGAAAGGAGAAAACAAGATACAACAGTACTGTACTCACAGAGAAAAGTTCACACAGCCAGATAAAACATAGAACTGGTTTTGTCTCCAGCGAACATGTGATTCTACTCTTGAAAGTAAGCAGTCTACCAAACAACCTGATGCATGCATTAGAAGAAAATATTACTTTCGAGATATGCATATTTTTTAGAAAAGGAACAAGAAGGAGAAGCAAGAATAAGCCTGATCGGTAACTAAGGAGTAATGAGTAAGACAGGAATAAGCCCAGTCAGGAGTAAGACAGGACATGTCAAGTAGAAGCTGAATTTTTACTCCCGACTCTGACATTTACATGTATGCCCAGATAAGCTGTGGATACCCCATTTCTGGAAGGGGTCAAAGCCAGGTTGGATAGGACTTTGAGCAACCTCAGCTAGTGGAAGTTGTCCCTGCCCATTGTAGGGGAGTTGGAAGTAGACGATCTCCAACCCAAACCATTCTATGATTCTGTGATTCATGAAGTTACTTTGAGACCATGTTCATAAACATGTGCATGATGAACATTTGGGATTGCAGACCACAAGCACAGCCATCATTGTCCTGAGCAATGAAGGCAAATTTGACAAAGAAACATGGTTTAGGACTCCTTACTGAGGCCAAGCCCTACCTTGATGGTGCACAGCATCCTATTGCTGGAACAGAGGCTGCTCTCCCTGGGCACAGAAAGACAGAGCTGTCCAGAGACAGACTCACACCAGACAGCATGCTGAAAGCTGCTCATATAACTTATAGAAGATGTAGGATAAGCTGTTGGTGTATGTCAGCGTCAGAGAGTGACTGCTCTCTCTTTCACAAGCTCTGCTTTTAGGAGCTGCTGGGTTTTTATACCACTGTGCCTAGGTTGAAGCAAAGGTGGCCAGAGGTCCCTGTCACTACTTCTACCCTGCCTTTCCTATGCCTTCAAAATCCCTGACATGCTATATTGTGCCTTGCTTTATGGATCCCAGCATGTTTTCTAGAGGATATGCAGGAAGTTTTTCATATTCATAAAAGACAAGCGACAAATGAAAAAGCAAGGTAGTCTTATGGCTTACCTGTTGTCATTTCATGAAGAAAGTTTGTTTCTTCCCGTGTCTAAGTCCTTCCACTAACAAAATCTGTTTGTGTTTACAATGATAAAACACAATTATTATTTTCTGGTGCAGATATATGTATAGTCCCTGGCATAGAATAATTTAGTGCGTGCTTCTCAGTACAAATGCACAAGCACACTACATACTCAGCTAGTGAATCATTTGATTCTCTGCCCCACAAAAGGATCTGATTGTGGTACCAACAGTTTCTCATAGACAGAAAGAGCAGGGTCAATGTCTGGGAAATGCATTTTTTTTCTTTGTCTAGCTTCAAAATTTCATCTGTGTTATCATTTTTGTGTAAAGATAACGTCCTTCCTATTCTCCCTCTCTTTGCAGGCTTTCTGTGAATTCCATGGCATCTTTTTATAAGCAGTAACTTTAACAAGATGAACCAGATGCAGACTGTCATGGCTTCTTTGATTTCAGAGGAACCACTGCAAGGAAGTTGAGCCTAAGACTGTGTTTATATAGAGTCAGCAGCAGCAAAGCATATTGTAGTTTCCTATCATTCTAATCTAACTCCCTCCATGTTTTATTATCTACTTCAGCAAATTAACATATAAAACATATAAATGATTGGCAAAATTAACTGTACATTCCTACTTTAACTTAACAATTTACATGGCATTACAGGGGGGGAAAGATTAGTTTTTCAAGTTATAAACAAGCATTATTTTGCAATCTTTGGCCTGTAACTGAAAGATAATAGTTTTAATTTGCATTCAAATAAAGTAAATCTCTCAGTGTAAAAGACTTTTTATAGTTCCCATAAACCAGAAACAAATTAAAGTGTAGACAGTGTAAGGAGGACAGGACGATAAATCAACCAGACAAATAAGATGATGAACAAAAAAAGGAAAAATAATCCTTTCTAAATGTTCACTTAGTCAGCTTCACAAATCTTATGCACTGGACAAAAATGTGTATGATCTCTCCAGGTTTCTGCCATTAAAGTAGTGGCTTTAGCTCAGAAGGCAAGGACCTTTTTTTAGGGATACCAGATCTACAAACCCTGGAAACAGTCTGACTTTCTCTTGTTCATTTAAAATCATTTTATGGGAGATCCTGCCAATTCTTTTATTGGAACACAGGAATGGCTAAACACCATCAACTCCTTAGTTCAAGTATTTTTGCAAATATGCCAGCATTGTACCTTTACCGTGTCATATACAACATGAAACATGATTTTCTGTTTGTGAAAGTGCAGTGTGCCCATGGTTTCATCTCAAGTCAGTGAGAATTATCAGTTTCCTCAAGCTCTAAAGAGAACTGCTAGATTTTCACCTGGGGAAGCAAGGTGAAACAAGGTATATGTCACTCTCCAAATTATTTTTTTTTTATTTTGTTATAGTTTAATGCATGTGAACAGCTCTGAGAACAGAGATCAAGAACAGTACATCCATCTACAGTTTGGTAAACAAAGCATGCAAGATAAATAAATGCAGTCTCATAACATATTATCTGTGAGCCAGACCCCTGATTTTTGTCCAATTTCTGTTTGCTGCCCAATGATTTTCCTCCACCTGAATGGTCAAATTGTTTTTCCCTCACAGCCTAGGATTTAGGATAGTCACATGGGAGATGTGCTTACACACTTCCTTAGGGAATAGAGGGTTATGGAGACTTTGCACCTGGATGAGTACATTAATCACAAGGCTAATTTACGAAAGGTTTATTTTACCTGCTGGCAATGCTTTATGAGAGTTATCCTAGCTCAGACCTTTGAAAGAAACTCTTTTGGGCCCCTGCCCTCAGGAAAGGGTGCCATTTGGTGGGTAGCGTAGAGAGGATACCAACAACACGGCTTTGGAAAATGGTAGGAGTTAAAAACAATTCTTCATTGAGAATTTTGTCCTGGTTAGCTGCAGTTCTCCTTCCTTTTGCTATTATTCTGCCCTTTGTATGCAGCCCTTCTTTTGCCAGGAACTACAGAGAGAAAACAGGTAACATGAGACATTGGATTCCACTTGGAGCTGGCACTGCCCAAAATTTAACACTGGATCCAGCACTAAGTGGGCTTAACATTGGGTTAAGTGCAAATAATCAATGTCTTTCAGGCTTTAAAATAAGGGAATTGAAAATAAAGTGACAACTAATTTAAGAATTCTACTTAGCATTAAATTATGTTATGGTGACACAAGTCTTGAAACCAGGGACCATTTCAAGAAGCCCCCTTCTACTTATCAGCATAAATGTGTATAGCTAATTAGGAAATTATTAACAATAATGCAGTTATTGATTAAGCTTCATGTCTATATGTTCAAAGGTATACATTTTGTTGTCAAGACTGTAATTTCACTACGGTGTGAGAAGTATGGAATTGATCTGCCATGACGGAGCTAGGAAATGGGCAGGAGAACTCACTTGTATGGCTGAGGTCTTCTACTGGCACACATATTTTTTTGAGTGAAATCGTGCTCAGTGTGTTTTGTATCTCACTTGAAAAGTCTTGTTTTTTAATACATGCACACAATTAAAGAGAAGCCTCATATATCAAAAAGTTCTGAGGGATCTCAAACACTTTTCTCCCTAAAGGCATATTCTCCCATCTCTCGTAATCAAGGACTGAATTTGGCCTCAAACAGAAGTGTCATCACCTGTGACAACAAAGACTGAGGAAAGGTTGTGCCCTCTGTACTGCATATTTTAACACAATGAACAAAAAAGTAACAGTTGGGGTTTTTGTGAGAGATGATCATGATTAAAAACCGTTCTGAATCCAAAATTAGAAAGCCTGATGTGTGATTCATAAAAACTGATCTTGTGAGAAACCGTGTGTCTTTTGATTAAAAAGAATAGGCTTGCTAGTTTTGCAGTATTTTTTTCAACTGTACTCCAATAGAGACAGGAGCTTCATGAAGGCATATAAGTTCTGTCCTTTCACTACCTGATTATTTGTTTTAGAAAAGAGTATTTAAGAACAACTCAATCAATATTTAGCATTGTATCATTTGAACTTAAAAAGTTATGGAGATGAGTATTTTTGTAGTAGGGTCTCTCTGTCTTCATAAACGTATATTCAAGGCTGCTTACAGAAACTCTTGCTTTTAAGAAATGAGAATTATATGCAAATTCTTCCAATTTCTAAAAGAGTCTGTATTTGAGAACTGTATATTTAACTAACAAGATAAAATTTTTTGTCTCCATGGTTTTACAACTAACAGCTTCACTGACTTCAAACGGAAAATGTAAATTTTGGAAACAGAAAAGAAATGACAACCAAAGTGTATGAACTTTCACAGTAGCTAGTCCACCTTTGTGTACTTGATACTAAGGGCAATGTTATTATTCACATCCTTAAAGTTAACTGCTTTGATGATCAAGACTACAAAGCACACAGTCATTCTCTGTAAGAAACTGTCTCTAAATTTGTTACGGAAAAGAAGTCCTTGTCTTTGTACAAATAAAATGCAAGAAAATAAAAAAAAAAAAACAAGGGCAAAGTTAGTACTTTAAAGCAAAGAGCAGATGGTGGGGCAGGAGAAGAAAGTGTGAAACAGACTTGGAAAGAGGGCACAAGATATCTTTGTGTGAATCAGAGGACCATTCCTCTTTTTAAGGTGGTAAAAATTATTGTAAATATCCCATCCAGTCATGTTCATGTGCATACAAAAATGAACCAAACGAAGTCAAAACAAAGTAAACAAGTGTCCAGCCTCTTATTTAGCTATAACTAGGGCTATTCTGACAGTCTGAACAACATCAATGCTGGATTTTGCACTTACAACATAGGGCACTACAATAGGAGGCAGGATGCAGCTCACCACAATTGCAAGCATAAATGCATCTTGTTTGGAGGAAAAAAATGCCTTTCATTAAATAAATGGAAAAGCTAACCCTATAAGAGTGGCTTTAAAGCTGATACCTGTTACACTTTATTAAAAATAAGAATGAAATACGATCCAAAAATCCATTTTTTTAAGAATGTTAGAGCAATGCAAACTTGACTATTACTTATGTTTCTAAACACAGGGCAATAAAGTTTTAAGGTCCCATCTCTCATTGCACCTGAGTGGCCTTCTCAACATGCATGCACAATGACAGAGGGCTAAATTCAGCACTGTTATAAGTGGGGACAATTGCAGTGAAACTGTTTACCCGATGCCATGGCAAATTCAGCCCATAGTGTTCAAAAAAAAAGATTTTATAAAACACAACAGAATCTGCTGATATGAGTCCCATGAAAATTATTTAATGACTGGAAATCTTTGAGGGAAGAGAACAGATGAAGTTCCTCAGTGGCCTTTTACAATAGCCAATCTACTAATGAACATCTGGAGTTCTTGCTGCTCTCTCAGTTTTATACAGTCTAATCTGTACTGCATTAGACCTTTATGTGTTCATGATAAACTGGCAGCAAAGACTGCCTTAAATAGAAAGAGAGAATGAAGACGATTTTTCCATCAACAATACATTTCCCTTTGGAGTGTGAGGTACATTATTGGTTTGTTCCAAGAGTAGAACATAAACTGCCCCTTATTTGTGAAACCTTATTATTGTAGCTTCTACCTGGAGATGTTTCTTGAAACAGAAGTCTCAGGACTATCCCTTCTCACAAATCAAACTAAGATACCACATACAAACACAGGACAAGCTATATCGGAAAAAATAATTCACGTAAATTACTTCTTTTGAGGTGTGTGGTTCTCAATGATTTGTCAATCAGATGCTCCTAAAAGCAATGGTGCTTCAGTTCAGTCCTTCTGTAAGGACTGAAGTATGAGGAAGCCATCACCTGGCTCTATTCACTACTGATACTGTCTGCTGGGAGAAGGTGGTGCTCATAATTCATACTCCAAGCTGCTTAGTGTTTGAATCAAAGAGTTTTTCGACTGTTACAGTCTCATTGAAGTCAAACAGGAGACGATTGCTTGTTCTGTCAGAACTTTAAATTTAAATATTTCTATTAATTTTATTTATTAATGCCACCTTTCAAACGTGGCCATTCCTCCAGTATAACCTCAGAAACACCTACAAAAATTGTTCCAAAATTCCACTTCCCTGCTGCCAGCCTCCAACATCCATGATGGACAGCAGAGTCCTTTCTCTCAACTTCGTCAGTGACTCACCCACAGCAATCTGGTAACACTCACTTCTCTCTGAATCATTGTTTATGCTCTTCCTTTTCAGCAACTATTCTACAAATAAAAATCCATTGAAATGCTCATTAATAAGGAAATAAATGTCTTGTAAACCTAGCGACACCATGCTGAAGATTTCGTTTGCAAGGATGTTACTGATAACTTTTATGTGCTACATTCAGCCAAGCCTATCAAAACTCTGCTCATTGTTTTCTCTCCTTTTAGTGCACTGATATTCCTTCCAAAACTGTACTCTTTAATGACTTCCCATCTCATTCAATTGTTTAAGCATTTCACTTTTCCCTTCAGCCTTCCCTTCATGAGTTTCTCCACAGATTTTAAAACCTGTCTTTTTGAAGCTCAACACCACCATGATACCTGTTTGTTGCAGTCAGACCTGTCACATCCCTCTGAACTCCCAGGTTCAGCTCTCAGAGTGGTGACACTGTCAGAGACCTGTGCTCCTTCTCCACTGCCAAGAGCCCTCGGGTTTTGATGTTGCATTATAGATTTCTCCACAATTGTGGATAATGTGACTTCTCTGAGTTTCAGCAAAGGCCTAAGACAAGTCTTAACTTTCTAAACTTCTTTTTCTTTTCGTTTATTTTCCTTTTTTATAATTTTTCCCCTCATTTTTTATTATTTGGCAGGCTAGAATTGTTATGAGTCCTCTACTCTGAAGCACAGAGGCAGAAAAACTTTCCCTGCATGGGGTAATGCTGTACTGAGCTCCAGCTCAGAGCCTTAGCTCTGACAGTAAGCAAAAGAGTACATTAGCAGTGTATCTCTCTGCTCCTGCTTTCCTTTTTGGCAAGAACTACTCTGAGCCAGCAGGTGTTTAATGCTATTAAATTTATGGGTAGTGAAAGCTGTTGAATTTTAAAACATCTGGGTAACATAAATTATCAGATTTTTTTTTCCAGGATAAGGCTGAAAAATGGTTTTGAGATCTGCAGAAAAGCATTAGCAGCATTGACAAAAATGTGTTTATTTTTGAACATTTGTCCATATGACTCTGGGATCCCACAAGTATCCTCATGTTAGGAGCTGGAGTGCCCATAGAGTGTAAATTAGGAAACACCAGGAAGGCAGGCAGCACCTAAATCTCACCAACTTCCAATTTTGATGTGTTCCACATGATCATATAGTATGCCAGAAAGCATCAAAGGCTATTGCTGTTTCTCACATGGTGTGCAGTCTCCTGGATCTCATTCCACAAGATTTGGTCCACATTCTTCTTCCTCATATAGGTCTGGCTAGTCTTAGCCACAGTATGTCATGAAAAGCACAACAGGGGGAAGGGGCAGAAGAGAGGGAGGCAGGACTTAAATTGAAAAAAGTTCACTCGCTGCTACGATGTAAAAGAGCCAGTGAACGAAGTGAGCAGGTAAGAAGAGGCATGCAAAATGTTTTGAAGGGTTTAATTTGATTTGCAGCCAACCATGTTTACTTGAGTAGAAGTCATGTGAGTTCCAAGACACTGAGGATCTATGGCCCAACAGGACTGAGGATGAATGACAGCCAGTGGATGATCCATATACAGGATGCTTTACATCTTGGAGAGTCCAACTCTAATTTAGATATCCGAAGGCTTCTGAGGCCTCACCTTATACATTTAAGTTTAGAAAGTCTCTGATCTTTTTCAAGTTCAGTGTGAGACACAAGCACTGATTCATGACAAACTTGTAGGCTGCTTGGGACAAGCCATAGAACTATCACTGTTCTCCTGGAGTCTGGTATCACTGAGCATAGGATGTCTTCAGGCTGTGAACATAGAGGCGTGATTTGACAATCTGTTGGAGAACACCCAAGTATCTCTGGCTGAGCTGCTCCCATCAGGCTAAGCACATAGTTCACACAGTGTAGGAGACAACAAATTTGCATCTATGTGAATAAAACAGACATGCCTAAGGGCAGCACAAGAGATAAAACACAAGTTCCATCCCCAAGCTAGAAACATAGCTCTGATAGCCTGTGTTTTCTTCTCTAGGATATTCTTCTGCCACCTATTTCCTCTGTGACCCATATTTTCGCTATCATTTTTTTCTCCCCTGCATCAAGATTGGCTAGAGCTCAGAACAGATCAGCTCTGGGAGGATTTTGAAGCCCATAAATTTAATACACAGAAGAAATACTGCAGTGTTTTAAAAACAGTTATAATCTTCAATGCATGAGAAATAGGGGCCAATGAAATAAAGTGTTTCCCATAAATGTTTTTTTTTTTCCTTTTAACAGCAGTTGTTTTAAGCGTTGTTACACTAATGTGGCTTGTATAAAATAAGAAGATACATTTCCATCTTGGGTGTTCAATGTTGTCTGGTCTACGTCAGTGGTAGCACAGGAGATAAGAGAAGGAAGAGGAAAGACATAACTGTCCTACAGCACAATATAATGTGCAATAGGTGAATATTTTCATTAAGAGTACATACCACATGCACAGCTAAATATTTTCTCTGATATGACTCTCTAATGGAACACTGACCTGTTTTCAAAACACTCCTGATTCAGTGGAAGGTCAGATACAAATAAAAATGTGATGTCTGGCCTCTAGCTTTATAGTAAGCTGTGTCTGTTTAAGAAAAAAAATGATGTTTGGGATAATATTACCAATTCTGGACTAGGATTAGGCTGAAATACAGGGTAGGAACATTATCTCCTGACCAACCTGTCACATGACAGCTCTGATTTCTTTTCCCTATAACAGAGAAAAAATTTATTATAATAAAATAATAATTAAAATAATAACCCTGGAAAGAAATTTCCAGGTCACCTTTGTTTGAATGCCAGTTAATGGACCTCAATGTATCCTTTCCTTGGTTTTGCAGATCTCAGGCCAAACACTTTCCCCACATGATCATAATTTCCTCAATGAAGCAGAGTGTTCTGCCTACCCTACTGCAGCTGTGGAACATCTGGGTGGGAAGATCCTTTGCCCTCAGGACTCCCCAGGGCATGGTGTGGTTACTGGAATGGTGCACAGGGAGTATGATTTGGCTCTCTACATTTCCTGTTGTGAAATTTTAACTTACTCTGATTAATGTTTGTTTTTATATGACTACTGAGTTATTGGAAGTTCCTTTCCTCTTACCCTCACCTTCTCTGGATATCACATATACAGACACAAATATATATATATATATATATATATATATATACATATATATATATATACACACACATAGGCATTATTAGACATTATTTCAAACCATTAAAAAAACTTGCCTCATAACAAAAAAACTCCTCTTTTCTCAAAATATGTGGAAATTCTAAAGGTTTAGCTTCATACACTATCAAAATCCCCATTACATAAATTTTTACTTTTCCAATTTAAAATTACTTTTTAACTGAAAGCAAAACAAACGCAGGCAGTTACTGTTGGCACATGCCCTTAACTTTTTTAAGCATTTTTTTTAGCAGTCATTCCCTCAAGCTACATTTCAAAACCACAGCTTAGTTTTCCTCCAGTACAAAGGAAAAGGTTCTATATGTCATTTTCATGGCTACATAAGGAAATCTATCATCATTTTTACTAACCAGCTACTTCCCTTCATTCATCCCCAAATCTATCTCTATTGTTAAATATAGTGTAATAGAGAATAAAACCCTCCACAATAAAGTGGTTACCTCATCTAAGAATCAGTTTTCTTTGTTAGCTTGTGATTTTCCATTACTTTTAGTGCCTGAATAATATCATAAGAGCTTAAGGCAGAGGAAAGTACTTAAAGTCAGCATTCTATTTATTAAATACCAAACACTCCTAAAATATTAAGTGAACAAACTAAAAAAATATCAGGCTGCACCCGATAAACTTACCTTATTTTAAAATTGTTTCCCCTCCAAATTTTATGAATTATTTCACAATACTAAAGTTTGGTGGACACTCACCATATAAAAGGGTGCTTAGTGAGGAATAAGGTACAAGCGACACAATATTTAAGATGTCAGACTGTGTCAAAGTGTCTTACTCTTCAAATGCCTTGGTGCTAACTTCACAGGGCTACCACTGTTTAGGGTTCAAGACACTTCAAGAAGGTGAGAGAAATACCCACTTTAGCCCTCCAAAGACACCAGCAGAATACAGGCAACACAGAAAGGTGGCTGAAAACACTAGTTTGTTCTCAAACACTGTCTTGGTACAGCAAGATTTAGCAGTTGGGCTCAAGGGTTAATCTTAAATCAACTCTTTAATCAGAGGACAGTACAGCTGGGAAACTGAGGCACAGATGCACAGGACACTAGAATAGAAACAACTGAACATCATTGCAGAGACAATTAAAGAGTAGGGAATTTAGGAATCTAATAACCCATATTGGAATTTAGCCAAGATGCTGAAGCAGATGCACAAAGCTGTTGCAAAGATGCTTTGTGTATTCTTCATCATTTTAATATCTTATGTTATACCATATGGTCCCACATTTCAATCATTGCGATATAAGCCACAAAAGAGGTAAAAGAAAATGTTGACAAAACATTTATAGAGATTAAATTCCCTAAGGATCTTTTGGGTCTGGGATTTTACAGGCATTCCATTTTCAAAATGCTGTTAGACTTAAATAATCCTGGGGAAATATCTCTTTCTCCAGGGGACAGTTGGAAACACAAGCCATAGACTGTGCCCAGTGATAGAGGCAAGTCCACAGACCAAAGGAAAAAAAAAAAAAAAACAAAAAAAAACCACTCAAAAATCACATGGGAAGGCCTGTGGCAAGAAAAAGAAATATTCAGAGCAGGGGACATCAGGTCAGGAAAGAGCATGGCCAGGAGAAGCAGCCAGGAAAGCTACCACACAGCTGTTTCCTCTTCTGCCCCCTCTCCTAGTGTTTTGTCCTTTAGCTGACTCTGGCTCTGTCTGCTTTAGCAGGCTTCCTGCCCTTTGTAGATTTAAACAATTCTTTGTTATGTGCTTATATGCTTTTGGCTGTTTGCTTTGCAAAATGCCTTTTAGTATCCCCAGGTTTCTGTCTCATATTTACCTGCCATTAATTGTAATCCTCTTCATAAGTTGAGATCTTCCCTTCCGGTAGAGAGACACGTTCAGCTTTTCCAGAATTTTGCCTTTACCTATACCTATTAATTTGCAATCCTACTCTTTCAGTTGCTCTTTCTTTTTCTTTTTCTTTTTTTTTTTTTTTTTCCTAGGGGTAGTCATTTATTACTCATTTTATGGGATGTTTAAGTAGCCCCCATGCTGAGCTGCAACACTTTAATTTCCTCACTTTTCACCTTAACATCTTTTTTACTAGCTTCCTCATTTTTAAGCCTTCAATTTAGTGCACAATTTAGCATCAGTATACTGATTCTCAGTACAATTCATCCTCTGAGGACACTACTCAGAATTATCCTATTACTTAAGTGCATCTACATTAATGTCACTTTTCTGTGGCTGCATCACAACGCAGAGATACACGACCCTGCTGGTACCAGCCAGCTCAGCTACTGCTGATGGGGCTACAGCAGCAAGCACTGAGTGCAAAATTTGCTCAGACTTTAAAGGGGACATGGGGAACTCTGCCCCCAAATCAGTGTGTCCAGGTATGCAGTTTTACACACTGCCAGTGGATTGGGAGGCTGCCAATACAGAAAACTTGGCCACCAGCAGTTTCTGTGAGGGTATTGGGGGTGCTGGAGTTTAGGAGATTTGCTTGAGGGTTTTTCACAATTTCATGGCTGCACGTGTTCTGGTTTGTTGCCGTTTGAACAGGTATTTATATACAAGAATACTTTAGAAAGCTAAACTTGATCTCAATTTTTTAACTACAAGGTAAGATAAAAGGAAAGGAGACGTTGAGAAAGGCTTTGTAATCACCTCCCTAATGGAGAATACAGTCACTTAAAGAAACAGTGTGAAGACAAAGAACATCACACAAAAATTCAGGGATTCCGGTAGCTCTGACTGAAGGCTTCCCACACACTGCATGTGAACAAAATATCCCTTGATAGAAAATCCTGATAATATTTGGTGTCTTCCACAGAAAATGTTGATTTTGTTCAAACCCTCTTTAGGGGCATGGCTTTTCTTTGTGGAATTTTATTTAGTGCCTATTATAAGATGACAGTAATCTCTGTTCGAATGCCTTGACCTTATTCTGATTTCATGTTTAAAGCAATCCTCTGTTTCGATTTTATGGCTGCATCTCTTACTTTTGCTCATTGTGGAGGATGAGTCACCTGAGCACAGGAAAATAAACAAAGAAAATAGAGTATCACAGTTATCATGACACAGTTTGTTCTTCAGACCATAGAGTCACACAGCAAAGTTGGTTTCTATAATTTTTGAAGCCAAGACCAGCTGAAAGTTCAGATACACATTTATCACAACAGTGAGAAACACAAATTGGCTTAGTTTTCTTTTCCTTTGTATGAAGTCATTACCAAACATATTGACTTGGAACCCCAGGGATTTGGAAGCAGTCAGATTTAGAAGAGGAATAAAAATACTAGGATTTTTCAGCAACAAAAGCTACAAAATAAAAAAATAAAAATAATAATAATAATAAAAAAAAAAAAAAAAAAAGAGAGCCAAAAGCAGTCATAGAATTGAGACTGATGACTTTGCAGTTCAAAATAATACAGTTACAACATTAATAGAAAAAAAATAATAGACTTGGGAAATGTTCTAGACTCACTGAGAACATTAAAAGTATGAAAAGGGAAGGAAAAAAGCTGCAAGGACTATAAATTCACATTTTCTTCAGCAGGAAAAGGGTCAAAGTACAAGTGTCAGTGCAGGAGAAGGAAACTGGGCAAAATAACAATTTTGATCTAGCCTTTTCTTAACCCCAACACTGAACACCTCTGCAACACCTTAAAAAAAATCATTGTGTGGACAAAGTAAATTTTTTTTACTTCTACTGGCATCTGAGGTGCCATTAACTGTGGATTGGCCACTGTTGCCAAAAGCAATGGTGCAAGTCCCCGTGGCAGAGAAGGCATGTGGGGTGAGGTGATGCAGAGCAGTGAGAACAGCAGTCTCCCCACCTTCCTTACAACCAGCATCAGCTGCCCCTGCTCACCCCCAAGACAGAAAGGTGAACCTTCAGACTGTCTCTACCCATCCACCCCTTACAGCTCCTTGGTTGTTGGGCAGTTGTTGCCTTAACAACTACATGTTGATGAGTTTTTGTGCTTCCATAAAAGGCAAAAGATAATATTCCGGCAATGTAGACTTCCACAGCAATATCCTTCCCTGCTCCAAATATTCAACAGGAAGCTAGAAATGTAAGCCATTCCCTACCTAATAACCTCCTTAAAAAGACATCCTGGATCCAGTTGCTTTGTGATGCTTCTGATAATGCACATCAATAGACAGCTATACAGTTATGTTCCAAACCCCATCCAAAATGGTCCATAATCAACTTTTTTACCTCATAGGAGATTCAAAATTCAATCGACTGGAAGCCTAGGCAAGAGAAAACTATGTTTAAACATCATCCCCTGCATGCCTGCAGAGTATAATACTTTTAAAAAGCTCATTTGACATATAGAAAAACATTTCACTATCCATAAACACAGTAGCTCTGTGTATAAAAGAGTAGGTAAATTAAACTATCTGAATGAAAAAAGATCAGAACAATGGGAGCAAAAATCGGCTGAATTTAAATGAACAAAAGTTGAAGCTCTTTGTATCAAATATAAAGAGTGAGGCATGAAAAAATTCCCTCTGAAATATTCATGTTCTTTAAACATGCTTTAAGTATATATATAAAAAAAAAATCCAGTTTATCACTTTTATCAGGTCGTGACTTAGTCCCTGGATAGGCACATTTTGACCCGATAGCTCTCATTCTGGGATCAGGGCTTAAATGACCTATTTGGATCTTAGATAGAGCACCTGCTCTGGGGAGACTTAGACTCTCTATAGCATCTGTCTTCCTTAATGGAAAGAAATTTCCTATTTTTTTACCTGCAAAAGGCTGCAAGTGATGTAACAAGAGTGTTCAGGCCAGTTTCAGTGTCATGTCCTGCGATATAACATTTTCTTTGATTTTTACATGTGTTTCAATCAGGAATTTTCAACCTGTTTTAATTTTCCTGCATTCCTTGCGCAAAACATTAACATTAGGAAACCTGAAACATCCCCAGTGTTTAACTAGAGCTGTGAAAAAAGGAGATACCCAGCTTACTGAATTATTTCCAAATACTACTGTAGTTCTCTATGCATCTCTAGTATAAAGGGGAAAAAAGTGAAACCTAATCATTAAAAGAAAACCTGTTTGGATTGTTTGAAGTGTGAAGGTCTTGAGTTTTGTAGTTAGAAATTACACTTCCTTACATGTTTCTTAATCTGATGCAGGTTTATCCTTTTCTTTCCCTCTTGCTTTTAATTTGACATGCCAGTCAAAGTTAACATTAGGAAAAACAGCAAATATAAACCTTGTAATTTATATGCATTCATGTTGTACACCATAATAGCTCTCATCTTGGCAAAAGTTAGCAGATTGTTCTCTGCTCTCAGGAGGAAACAGCATTCATTTTAGGTTTTAATGGAGCTTTAGGGTTATAGTAATTCAAATTAAACTAAACCATCATGAATTATTTCTGAATCACATGTTATGTGTTCTCTTTTTCCCTTTTGTTGGTTTATGACAGTGTGAGTTTCAGACATTGGTAACTGAAAAATTGTGCAAGCAGACCACTCCTGCAATGACAGGAACCTTGTCCCAGCACCAACATCACATGCAAACTTTTGTCTGTTACTCTCCAGGATGATGATGTTCTGAGCTCGAGGACCTATGTCATCACAGGAATAACAGCTACAAGTATAAATTCTCATGCAAAGGTGCTTCCACCAGAAAACCATAATTGTATTGGCATTATGTCTCATGAACAGATGAGAAATGAGAAGCAAACATTGGAAGTTTAAATTAACTACTGCTATTGGCTAAATGCAATGTAAAATTACAAAATTATTTTAGAACAGCTTTTCTGCAATTGAAAGAGCAAGACATTTAGATCTAACAATAGAAAATTTCAGGCTATGTTTCTTCATTTATCTAAAACCTGGTTTGATCTGAAATGGGAATGAACAGTCATGCTCACTGGTATGAAAGTGCAAAAGTGAGTACACTAATATGAGAAATTAGTTTTAGCATAAAATTCTGTGACATTAGCCATAGCCAACAAAACATAAATCTTGTTTTAATGTTTTTCTCATGAGGTTGGCATCCTTTCTAAGGTATCTTCCTGAAAGTTTTGTCTGTATTTACCATTGTGCTCCTACAGTTAAGGGATATACAAACATGTAGTATTTTTTGATCAGGTTGTCAGCTAGTCTAATTAGAGTAGATTAACTTCACAGCATTATGAGAAACCACAGAGCCTGATGATATGCTAGATGGTTTTCGGAACTACCTTTGATCTAGGCAATTCCTAATTTCTGTATCTTTTTGATACGTTTGGTCCAGAACAAAATGTTACTGGACTTGAACCACTGAAATTCCCTTTTTCTTCTACAGCCCAGTCAGTCAGAAAGATTAAATTTTTTTGGACTGTACTTCTTTTGAAATCATAGGAGGTTCAGTTCTTCAGATTTTGGCATTTTAATGTGTGCAACAGAGCTATGAAAAATCAGTGTCACTTCTTCCATGTTAAATGTTAACTGTCTATTCTAAAGTAGATCACGTGTACTTTCAGCTTCAGGATTTGCCAGCTGTGGTTTGCAGGCATATTTTTTTAACGTATGTTATTGGTTGGGAGCCAACTAGGATGAATAAGAAAGAGGATAAATAACTTCTAAGCTACCTAAACTTGACATGTTATATTTGTTACACGTAATTAGCTCTGGAAAAACAACCAAAGAACAAAATACAAATGTAACTATCAAGTTATTTATAGCTGTGGCTACTCAGTTACTTGGCATTAACTATATATGTGATGAACCACTTACAGATAAGGAAGAACTGTTGGCTTCCTATCTGAAACAAGATTTTTTGCACTCTGCATAGCTTCTCACATAGACCATACTCTCAACCAAAAGCAGCATAGCTTCAGATAAGAAAAACCCAGGCACTTTGAAAAGCCATCAGGGAGGCATATGCCTCCATACCATGTCCAGCAGTGGCAGTCCAGAGACTAGAAGCAGCTGAAAAATGTAGTTTTGACAATCTTTGCATAAATCTACTCATGTAACTTGACAAAAGGTGCTGCTACAACAGCAGTGATGCTCCTAACTTTTTAGTTCCTGCTACCCTTTCAACATAGCTGTAGCTTCTGCTGTCTAATGACAGTATGCTTTTACCTTGCAGGCCACTTACCGGGATCTGTTGCTATGAAAAAGAATTATACTATTCTGTATGTGCAGGTGCACTGCATAAATTAACAACCACTAGCACCTAACAAAGACACTAAAAAAAAGCCACAAAAACCTTTTGGCTTCCCCTTATGATCTTGTTTTCTGAAAGAAACTAGTCTTATACAACCCTAGACCTAAGAAGGAAAATAAAAATGAGCTTTGGAAATAAAAAGGATGTATTATGCATTTCTTCAGTGTTTGCTGACAAACTCTGGAGGTTAAAAGCTGTAGACATAAGATGCTGGATAAAAGGAATATGGAAATCTGAGGGACATCCTGAAATGAGGAGACACATATAATGGAAACTACTGTGCCATCTGTTTTGAGCATGCCAGCACCCACTCAAATGCACAGCATTCTTCTTGTCACTACCTTCCTTCACACTTTCATTTCTCTGCTAAGTAGTAAGATTTATTTTTTCCTTGTGCTGCAGTGTCATAACCATAGCTCTTTTCAGTTCCTTTCTTTCTCCTTTTTCCTCATACATTGATAAAGGTTTCTACTGCTCATGATTCCTACCAGCTCTTTTTTCCTGCACAACTATTTTCTAAGTCCACTTATTCCTTTCTGTGAAGTTTAATCCTTTTACAAAAGATTTAATTATCTAGCCCAAGTATCTGAAATGACCCTCCCACAAGTCAAGGTGTAGTAGTCTTATATTTATAAGAGTTGGCCCCATTACGTTTATTTTACATACAGAGGGGAGAAAGGGAACCTGTATGATAAGAAAAAATAAAACAAGGAAAAAAAAAAAACTAACACTTGCAGTGATTTCATCCCCAGTGGAAAACACACATTTATTGGGAAGAATTCTCAGCAGTAATGCTGGAAATCTAACATTTTCTCGTTCAATTACAACATCGGATCCTAGATATTGGTAAGAGGCTTGTTTCTCAGAACTTTGATACTGAATCAATACTGTGCTAACTTGTGATGCATTAAAACAGTGCAGGATGTGTCCAAATGTTATTAATAGTTTTATAGCCTTCCCATCTATTCTGCCAGACATACTTAGTTATTGTCAAAATTACTGTTTATTGAAATAAAAACAAGCACGTTATGGACTTACATGAAGTTGCACTTTGAAAGACGTCTAACGAATGCTGGGGAGCCTGACAGTACAATCAGTGTTTTTTCCTTCACCATGCACCACAACTAGAGAAGTCCAAAGGCTTCGCTTTACCCATGCCATGCTTTTGAACAACAGGAATGATGGTGACCCAAAAATCACCACCATATTTTGGGCCTGACACAGGTTCAGTGACATTTAAAAACCAAATACTTGATCAAGTCCCCAGATAGAACAGGCAGGCATTTCTATGGTGGGATTCATCTTCTCTAACTTCACAGATCTGCAGTGGAGGTGTTTACATCCCATCTGGTACACACTCCCTTTCTAGGCAATGGAGAAAAGTAAGAACTTGCAGAGCAGAATTCATCTGCTGTATCTTTGGATAAAACAGTATGAAGAAGTGCTTGATTTTCATTCCAGACTTGCAAAGAAAGCCAAGCAGATGGAGACATGGACACTGTTGACTTCTACTTTTGGACAGACATCTTCCATCCATGGTGTACAAACTGAGTAATATGAATGGTCTCTTCAGCCTTGTGTCCTGGAGCTACTTCATTCCTCTTCATCTTCCTAGAAGACCATTCTAGATAACTTTTTTTTTTTTCCATAAGCATCCTTACTGCTACTTCACTGGACTGAATTTCTGTGCTGCTTTCACATTGAGGCAGCTTAGATATCCAATTAATTTCCCTCCTCACATCTTCCAACAGATGATTTCTGGTTTCATAGGAAGATATTATTGGTATTAGTCTCTCAAAGGTTAGGTGATTTAGAAAATTCCATCTAACATCTCTCCTTTAAAAATATGACCTATGTTTTCCTGTCTATTCATATAGACATAGAGTCTGTTAGGAGCCTGCAATACTATAAATTAGAGTTTACTAGGATGACTGAGAACTTTTCAGTTTATTTTTATGAAATGGATTATTCTCAGCTGGGACCTACATGTTAACCTCATTGATTTTTTTTTTCCCCACATAGGCCACTAATGCAGCACTGGAATGCACCATATTTGACTGGACAAAATCAAAACTGCTGAACTTGCCTATATTCACTTTTGTGTGTAGTTGTTCTTAGGCTGAGATTCTCTGATGTCCATGACAAAGTTCTTTTCCGTGTTGGTGGAAAAAAAGGAGGAAAATATCAGAATTTTTGGCCAATGACAGGGATAGAGGAAGGAATTTTATAACATAAATACCAATCCAATTAGAAATCATGGATTTTTAAGAACAAAAGAGCTATATAATATTCCTATAGTTAAAAGAAAGCAGAATCAATTAGACATTTTGGTTCTCTCCAAAGAATTAATAGTTAACTACAGTTTCCTTCTTTAGAGCTAGTGCTGATGAAATGGCATATTTAAAATCTAATCTATTAGTGTTTGTAAAAATGGCATTCTGTTATGAAGTAAATTTATCATTCATCTATGATGGTCACGAAAATCACTGAGGTTTTTCTTCTCCTTCTTTCTTCCTTTCCTAATCCTTGGATTTTACCTATAGCCTGTGTGCAAGTAATGCACATTAGTCAATTAATAGGCTGTTAAATGACAACAGTTCCAGGCAATTTAATTACTGTTGGTAAAATAAGAAATGAATTATTGCATGTCAGTAACTAATTTCAGCTCCTTTCCTTGGAACAAATTAACTTTGAATGTGATGGTTTTAGAAAAAAATAAAATAAAAATGATTGCTTCCTTGCAAATGCAAGCTGCTGATTCATTTCTTGGAAGAAAATGTAAATGTCTTATCAAAACCTTCTGCCCTTTTCTTCTAGTGCCAGGCACAGTTTATTTAAAAAGTATGTTACTATTTCTGCAACTAAATATATTAAAAAATAGAGTATGAACATAAATGAAAAAAACCATGCAACCCAGAATGCTCTTCCCTCAACTACATCCTTTCTGTATATTTATATAATAAATATGTTAAAATGAACGATCTTTAATCATCAATTGAAATACATAATTCTGTAGTAAAATAGACTTATTTGCTGTAGCTGATGATATTACAACGTGATTTGCACAGGATATAGCAATGATATTTTCTTAATTGTGCATTAGTTTTCTTTTCTGAAATATCAAGAAATCATTAATTATGGATAATAATCGCTAGCAGGACAATTTATAATCCTATATTTTAATAACTCTCCACAACATAAGGGCAGATCCAGAACAGGTTATTATGTGCTGGTCTCAAAAGCCATCAGCAGAATTTACAACCTCTTCTGGAGGAAAAGGAGGAAGCCCATATTTAGGAAAATTTCATATTACTGTCAGTATTTAATACCAGAAGGAAGTCAGCAGCACCCAAGTGGCTTCACGTCCTTTGTGCCTGTTCCATCACATTTCTAGAGTGAGTTAGCTCCACCACAGCTCTATGACTAGATGACACCTTTCTCAGAAAGTTTATTTCACTGTTCTGAGACACTTTTTACAGGGAAGTAAGTAATTGTTAATGCAAAGAGCTCTGAGAAGACTTCATTTTTCTATCCTAACATATATGGGGACTGCTGAACAAATTACTAACAGGGTCTTGAATGAGTGCCTGGAAGGAAAGAAAGAAAAATCATTGGAAATGTTCTGGGGGTTTTTTTTCCCATCCACAGCCTATTTAATGCCTTCTCACTGCTGGGACTTGGTGTTTGACAGAGGGCTGCTCACCAAAAGTAAAGATGGGGTTCACACAAGCATTAGTAAATGCAAAGATAGCCACAAATGAAATGATAATAATAATAAAAAAATTGGCACCAGTAGGCACTTTTGCTTTTGCAAAATCTTCCAAAAATGCACTTCACTAAACAGAAGATGCACTGGTTTCTTGAACACTTGATAAGAGTTAAATGATAATCAAACTGCAGCAGTTCTTACAGATTCAAGTCAGGTAAATGAGTAAAAAGAAAACAGCTTTATATCAAAGTTCAGAAGTTGATCTAGTCCAAAGCTTTCAAATAAAACATTTTTCACTTAAATATTATTATTCACTTAAATATGCCTGGGCAAGAGAGCTGCTTAAACTTAATTATAAATTCCAAGCTCTGAAAAAAAATAAAGCAAAAAACACCAAACCCTACACCCCTACAGTCCAGGAAATTTTAATAATTATAATTTATTTTTTTAAATTTTTTCCAGATATCATAGACCTCAGTATGTCCAGAATGCTTACTGCATTCACTTCTATGGGCTAAAATACAGTGTATATTAGGGCAGTCGAAACACAATTTTTGTCTGGCCTCAACAGCTAGAAAATATTAGAAAAAGGGTTAGCTAAGAACTTCCATCTTCCCCATCAAGTACCATTTCCTCACTATATAAAAATATACATGCATCCTTTATTGTGAAGTTGAATTTAACTCTCAAACGGAGAGCAAAGAGAATCTGAGATCTAACACAGATCAAGATGTGAATGACTGGTTGAGTAAGAACATCAGACAGATTTCCCAAGTGGTCAACAATGAGGTCTTTGCCTCTTATCCATTTCCTTTACTGGAAAGACAGTTCTTACAAATGAAACCTCTGCAAATATGCCCTTCTATACCTCTGGACTCTGGACTGACAGAAGTGGGGAAGCGGAGGGGCAGGCACTGCTTTCTTCTTTGTGATGACCAGTGACAGGACCTGAGGGAATAGTGTGAAATTGTGCCAGAGGTTCGGTTATAGGAAAAAATTCCTCACCCAGAGGGTAGTTGGGCACTGCAACAGGCTCCCCAGGGAAGTGGTCACAGTACCAAGCCTGACAGAGTTCAAGAAGTGTTTGGACAGTGCTCTCAGGCACATGGTGGGATTCTTGGCAAATGATTCCTGTGCAAGGCCAAGAGCTGGACTTTGATAATCCTTGTGAATCCCTTCCAACTCAGGATATTTTATGATTTGATGAAGTCCCAGAATTAGTGGAAACTGCAGAAACACTAACTACACCAGGATGAAAGAGAATCTCTACCCCTTACTCAGATGAAAGCACTGGCAACTACTATGAGAAGGTCAGACCTTTAATATCCCTTTTCTCTGTCCATTTCCCAGACTCCAGGCTTATCTTTTCCTTATTAAATGCCCTTCTTCATATTTTATTACTGTAGCAACCACCTGTTGTAGACTACCTATGAAGCACTGCTTTGTCCTGCAACTCTGATGGACTACAAAATGGAAGAACTGCTGCATTGTATGGCAAATCATGTCATACCCAAACTCAGGAAATGTTGTTTCTGCTTTTATGCTTATTTTGCTGTATTCTTTAGTACCATGTTGTCCTGTACAGTCTCATTGTCACTATTTTAAATGAAAATGTATATGAATTAAGTGCACAGAAAGAATTCACGACATGCTTACCAGTAATTACTGCTCATACATGACAGATATCAATAGTAGTTTTGCTGCAGATAAAGTGTAGGCAAGCTCTCTGAAAATAGATAAATTATGAGGTGAGAGAATTGTTATATTCACCTTGCTAACCTAAAGACTTTCCAGAACAGAAATTTCCTAGAACAAACTCTACAATCATCTGCAGTATGAAAGTAGGAACAGCATAATAATTAGGAACACTTCTGTGTACAGAATCACTTCACTAGTAAAACAGTCCATGTTTCCTCTTTTCAATTTCTTCATAGTTCATTCCTTGAGGTAACAATCCTCTCACTCATTGAGCTCTAGATGCAGATACAAGACAGACAAGAAATGCTTCCTCTGGACAAGAGTTGCCGTATTTCAGTTCATGGCTCTGTGGACATCAACAGATCTAGTTTAAATGCACAGTGCAGAAAAATAGATTTGATATGTTAGGATTCATCACTCATAATGAGAGGTGCATAATAAACCAAGTAGGTCCAGAAACATCCACTCTGTTTTGCAAGTGCAGTGACTGTGTGATACATGCAGTTCACCCAGTGTTTTCTAAGACTTGATGCACAAAGCTGTCGTGCACATTAACTATAACCAATCTCCTTTATGTTGGTAAGTCTCCATATATTTACATAGCCAATGCTAGCAGAAGCAATAACAAAGAAGGAGAGCAGAGGTAAAACCAGGAAAACTACAGTCAGATATATAGTTTCTGCCAAAATGTGGGATCTACATGTCAAAAACTACTCAGTAATAAATAAAAACATCCAAAGGGATCCATAAGGCTGAGCAGCAATCCAGAGAACAGAAACAATAAATGTTGTATGAACTACCACAAAAGAATATTTCAGAAAGCTTCTTCTCATAGGCACTGTCCACTCACTTCCCTCTCCTCTCACAAAATGCCTCATAACAGAAAGGACAGGAACAAATACTGCCTCGGGACATAGATTACCCATTATGTACTATTTCAGGTAATAAGACACAACATTTCATAGGGACATTAGCAAGTGCAATTGCCATCCTAGAAGGGACTTTGCAGTCAAAAGGCAAGACATGGAATTTTAGGAAGTACCTGATTATCACTATTCTTTGCAAATCTAGCTGAGCACTCTCAAACATATATAGAGGCCCCTTTTCTGTCTGTCCCTTCATCCTTTCTCTAGTTATAAATAGTAATAAAGAATCATTATATTAGAATGCTTTTGATATCAGACTACTAAAAAAAAAGTCTATCAGGCATTTTATAATGCAAATATGTCTTTTTAGAACTTGCAGAGGGAATGAATCCAGGAGTTATTGTCCATTCATTCCTCTGACCCTCATCTTCCAAAGCCTCATTTATCATTTTCCTTATGTATTAGCTATTAAGGAGCAGACTTCAGAACTGCTTTCCAAGGAAACTCACATTCAATGCCCCACTTGTAATAGAGATTTACAATTTAGTTATCTATTTTGAATAATTAGTCTCCTAGAAATTGCTTTGGTAACATTTAACGTGACACAGGTTCTCTGCTCTGCTCTCATTCCATATTTCAACATTTTATATTGTAGCTCCCTTTTGACAAACCCTATTAACCAAACCTTCCAGGCCCTACTGAAAATGTCAGGCTATAGAAAACAGATAAGAATTGTCATTCTGCAGTGCCAGCAGAGGCCTGCTCACTTGAATCTGGCAATGCTTTACTAAAGCTATAACTCACAGGGCAAGAGAAGCACCAATTGCTAGGGCAGTGGAAAAGTGAATATGGCAAGATGTTTTACAGTTTGCTATGTTCTGTGGTCAGCTGCTATCTTCTTTTTCTCTGAAAACCTACTTAAATTACAACCTTCAAACAAGACAATGATGAATTCAGTAAGATTAAAGAAGTGTCTGTGTTGCAGTGCTGTGACCAGTGCATGATCTAGCATTTCAAAACACATTTGATTTCAAAATCACTTGCTAAGCCAGCAATTTTAAGAAGTGCATCCAAATTCCAGTGGCCTTTTACTTGGAAGTGGTTTTACTGATAAGCAAGATGAAGTAGGGAATGTGGTTACATTTAGTGCACATAATCTCATTTCAATATTTTAGGGACTCAGTATTTCAAGGCTAGAAGGGTTTTTTTACCCTGTAATTTGAAAATTCATTATCCTTTTGGGAAAGGAAAAACGTGGTTTCTTCTTGCAGAAGAATCAGAGTTTATAATTTTTGCCATTTGCAACAGCAGCTTCACATCATTCCACTCACAAGAGCAGGTCTTGGAAAGAAAGCTCCTGGAACACATTATTGCCTATAAGGATGTTCCACACTGAGATCCTGAACAGCAATGGCCTCTTGTTTTAACTTCTAAGTTTAAAAAGGCAGACAGCTAGTACATTAACTAATCCAAGCCATATTTAAAACATCTTGCAGGAAGAGCCTATTGTGGCCAAGCACACACCACGGCAGGCAGGCAGATAGACCCCTCATCACATATTGAAAACCACAGATGTTGGTTCAAGTCTCTCACTCTCAGTTCCATTCATTTCACTGCTCTAATATGCTGTAGTAAATCCTAAGTATCCAGTTGCATCCCCAGGCACCAAAACCAAGTTTTAAGAACAAATGTCAAATTATGCAGAACACCACCATCACCTCCTTTACCCATGCTGGAAAGCCAAGGTGGAGCAATCACAGAGTGTGTCTTGGAAAGGAGATCTAAAAGATTTACAAAGGCTTCTCTTCCTACAAATTGCTCCTTGCTCATAGCTGGCTACATTAGGTTCATCTAATGAAGTCAGAATCTCACATTTAAATGTTACTATGTATTAGATACCTCTTTTTAAAGGTTCAAAAGGAAGTAAACAAAGGAATGGCCATAAAAGTCGTTGCTCATATCACTACAGTTACATCACTTGTGATCTGATGAGCTAGTACAGGTGATCAAAACCAAAAGTCCTCATCTCTCTTGAAAGGTAATGTCAGTAGCTACACTCACTAATAAGGGCTGCCACTATTTCTTGTGTGATGGTAAATGATTATAGGCAGACAAATCTGCTGTTTCATTTTAATCAGTTACTTAATCAGCTTCCTTGGAATGAACTGGTTTGGTTCAACAGACTGAGTGACAAAACATATCAAAGCTGAGGGTGTAATAAAAATGTACTGATAAATCACGGAAAAGTAATGCTATCATTCTCTTTATTTACCCTTTTGTTTCTATCAGAGAAAGTTAACCTCAGCTCCTTTCATTCATCTTTTGTTGTTATTGCCAGGAAATTCAGTATTTAGCTCAAGATGTTTCGCATGATGAATTATTAAAAATCTTTAACTGTTGGACAACCTTCTAGAGGTATAAGATTTTTTAAGAAAAAAATTATCCCTTGTTTTGCTGTAAGGGGAGACAGCTAATGAAAAATGGTCCAGAATTATTGTGAAACAATTGTCTGTAGTGTAATCAAGTCTGCTTCTGCCCTCCAACTACTCCAAGATATAATGATACATGTATCATTAAGCAGCTGCTATGGATGCCTGAGGAAACTGGTAGAAATTTGTACCTATTGTTTTTCTTTCTCCACTTCAATCTGCTCTGTTACACTCCTTCTCACTGCACTTTTTAAATACCAAAGGCTTGGGGAACAGTGGCTGGAAAACTGCCCAGCAGAAAAGGACCTGGGGGTGTTGGTCAATAGCTGGCTGTACATGAGCCAGCCATGTGCCCAGGTGGTCAAGAAGGCCAAAGGCATCATGGCCTGTATCAGCAATCGTGTGGCCAGCAGGACCAGGGCAGTGATCGTTCCCCTGTATTCAGCACTGGTGAGAGCACACCTTGAATTCTGTCTCCAGTTTTGGGCCCCTCACTACAAGAAAGATATTGAGATGCTCAGTCAGGTCCAGAGAAGGGCAGCAGAGGTGATGAAGGGTCTGCAGCACAAGCCTGATGAGGAGCAGCTGAAGGAACTTCTTGTGTTTCACCTGGAGGAAAGCAAGCTGAGGAGGAACCTCATCGCTTTCTACAACTACTTGAAAGGAGGTTGTAGCCAGGTGAGGGTCAGTTTCTTCTTCCAAGTTACAAGTGACAGAACAAGAGGAAATGGCCTCAAGTTGAATTGGAGGGATTTATATTGGATATTAGGAAAAAATTCTTCACTGAAAAGGCTGTCAGGCATTGGAACAGGCTGTCCAGGGAAGTGGTGCAATTACCATTCCCAGAAGTGCTGGGAGATGTGACACTCAGGGACATGGTTTAGTGGTGGACTTGGCAGTGAGGGCTAATGGTTGGACTTGATCTTAAAAGTCTTTTCCATCTGAAGGATTCTATGATTCCCTATGCGTTTAGCTGGGCTCTGTCTCTGGCTACACTGGTGTAACCCTTTACTTGAAGCCATGTCTGCTGTCTTTGGGAAAGGAGTTTGATGTTCCTGGACTAAGGGTCTGTTTAACTATGGAATCTTTCAAGTAACCACTTTTAAGATTGTGATTTTTAACACAGAAAATGGAGAGGAAGGGAGAGTGTGTGACTAATGTTCGATTAGAAGAGCTTTGAAATGAAACAATTGTTTGTTTAATGGTTGATAAATACTGTGCAAGATTAAAGATTATAATTAGGTATGGGGGATACTCCTACCCTGTTCCCAGCCCCCATGCACATGGTCTCTGTTTGGCAAGTTACGCTATGCAAAGGTACAAAGCATGCTCTTTGTGACATTTCCCACACTGGTCTATTCTTAACAGAACACATTTTGAGGACTTTAAATAACAATATTTAATATCAAGCTGAAATTTTACCAACGATAAAAGTCATCTTGGGTTAATTTATGTCCATTATCATTCTGTTCAAGCAAGAAGCCACCACACAAGATGGAGGAAGAAGTAAAATACTGTGAGTACTTACTGAAAGAGGGAACATAGATAAGAAGATATTATTGAGCCCTTTAACAAAAAAAAAAAAAAAATCAAATCTGGTTTATAATTTTATTTTATTTTATTTTATTTTATTGAAATGAATAATCTGTCTCCAGGGTGCCTGCCAGCAAAAATATGTTTCTGGCATGTGCTGTAGAATGATAGCCTCCATTTTAGTCATCAACAAAAACACTAGTGTGATCATGCCAGCACATAGGTATTCAAGAAGGTGGACACTGATGAGTGGGTGTCATGGAAATCACTACTGAGAGACCTCTGCAATTTGTAGAGAAGGTTTATTTGTACATGGCAGAAATCCACAGCAGCTTGATTTTCCTAAGAGAATAAGAAAAAAGCTAAGCGGCTCTCAACTAAATTTCTGTGTGCTGGCAAAGAGGGGGTAACAGGGTAAAGCTGCATGAAATTTTCCTGTTTAAACCTGAATTAATGTTAGATCAAATCCAAACCAGCCTCCAGGAGTCAATGAAGCTCTGGAATACTTTCAGACAAGATTTTTCCTAGATTTTGACTCTGTTTAAGAGTAGATAGGACAGTATGCCTCCTATCCCATACCCCGTGGTCAGACATCTGATCAAGAGCCTCAGTGACTGCAAGGTTTCCCAGGCAATAAGATTTACTCTAAATCTGCTACCATTTATTCAGTGACAGAAAGCTTTCAAAAAATTCCAACTCAGAGGATCTGCTTTTATTTGCATTTAAAAAAAGGAAAAATCTAGATTTTTCCATATCTAAAAAGATTAAGGTTCTCTAAATACGAGTCAGCATAAACATCCAGAAAATACCAGCAGGTCTATGGTACAAAAAATCATTTTTCATAGACAGCATCTCAGAAAAGTTCTGGAGGTTACTGCTTAAAGGGGTACCACCTTCAGCAGCCTACCTGGCTAAGTAAGCTCCTTCCCCTCTAATGCTTTCTGTCCCAGGAGCATCAGCAAAAAAGAATATATATGCCCAGTTTGTACAGCTAATTTTATTTAACATGGGTATGAAAACAGGGCAACTCTATCTTTCCAGACTTCAAACGAGTCAGCTAGAGCACAAGTACTTGTTATCTCCTTGATTCTCCTTCAGAGGATGCAAGAAAAGGCACAGGGAGACAAGGAACAACTGAAGTGAGAAACCACCCAGTGAGATTCATCACAGGATTTCAGAGGTCCTGCTATCCTGTCACAGGCAATTCTGACTTACTGAAGAAAGAGAGAAATTTTTTATGTGTTCAAGATATCAAAAAACCTTTTACTAGCCAATGTATTCTGATAGAAATGCTTGATTTCAGCTTTGAAAATAAGTTTTTGCCAACTGGACATTGGCACAAAATATTTTCCAAAACATAATTAATTTAAAAAAAAGCCCAAAACAATGGTAATCTGCAAAACATCAATACTGTGCAGGTCTTACAGTGTTCTTTTATTTTTTCATGAATTAGTAAAAAAAAAGGCTATTTTTAAAATTATTATTGATTTTGCTTGTCCGTATCACTTCAACTTTGACCCATGAGATTTGTCTCTTCTGTAAGATCAATACAAAGCACTGGACCTTATAGGATATATTTTTTCACATCCTTTATATGACGTGCTATGGATTCATATTTTGGCCAGAACTTTCCCTTTGTAGCCAGGCATTAAAGATTTTGAAAGCATTCGTAATAATAAAAGAAAAAAACACAATGAAGACTAGATAACTGCACTTTTTATTGACTGGGAAGGGAGAGAAGACATTGTGGTTCTCTGTTCTGTGTAAATTGGACAATTTACATAGTATTTTAATATTTCTGATAGAAAGAAGGCCCCCTAACCTAGAAAGCACATATCTTCAAAAAGATCACCTACAAAGCATCTGAGGAAACGATGTAGGATTAGACAGTCACTTTTCCTGTAAGTATGGAAGAGGGGAACAGAGGGATGGACAAGGTCTAACCCATCACAGGGATGATCTTCAAATATCAAAGCATCAGACAATATACCACATGCTTGCAGTCTATTCCTCACCCAGTCACTGAACTTTGAAACACATCTTGATGCCAATTCACTATCAAATTCTCAGAAAAAAAGATGTTTACTCTTTTGCCTTTACAATAAGCACAGTAAGAGTCACCTTTTCATAGTTGCAATTCAAAGTTGAAAGTGGGAGAAATCAGTAGATCACAAGTCCTTTCCTATTGCCCAGGCTAATCTTCTAGCATGGAGCAGCCTCTAAGCAGCACAACTCTTCTATTTGTGAATTCTGTGCTTATTTTTAGAATTCATTTGAAAACAACATTAAACTGATAATAGGATGCTTTTAAACCTCTTGCCCCTCAAACAGTAACCAGTCAAAAAGCTCTCCTCCCAGACAAACTATTTTCTTCTGTCAAGAACAATTGAAAAAAAAAAATTCAGTCTGAATTATATAAGGAATCATGTTGTTGTTTTTTTTTTACTTTCTAAATAATCAATAAAAGTTGTGGGAAGCATAACTTGGGACTGCATATTAATCTTGCATTCAGCCTTCCTTGGTAGTTTTCAACAGGACCTATTTATCTTGCTGAGTCTATAGGAGTGATTTGTTTCATTTGTACACTCCATGCACCACTAAATATAAAACCAACTTCTGTTTAACAAAGTGGATAGCAGCATGAGGCCCTTCCTGATAGCTTGGGCCCTGGTAAAAACATTGCAAATGATGAGAAGTTGTCAGCCTGGGAAAGCAACTAGTATATGGCATGAGCTACACTGGTGAGCAGATCAGTTTTGGAAAGAAACAGTGTTGGTTTCTCCTCTTTGCAACTCCACAGATATCCCATGGGCCTTCTGTGATTTGTATGAAAGCACAGTAACACAGGAGCCTAAGAGCAGCTGGACTGCATCAGGCCACAGGTCTGTTTAGCAGAGCCCTCTGTATCTGACAGCGGTCAAAAATGGATGCTGAGAGCAGTATGTAATAGGAAAAGCTGTATATAAATGTAGTTTCCCAAAATGGTCTTCCAGTGAAGCTTTTACTAATCTACAGTTCAACAGGTTTCTGTGTCTGCCATAATCACTACCCTTTTTATCTATGAATTTATCCAGTTCTTGAACCCATGCTAACAGTAGTGTTCACACACCCTGCAGCAGGCACTTTCAATGCAGTGCTGTGTCTTTTATGAAGAAACACCAATTTTGATTTTTTTTATTTTTTTTTTCTGAAACAGCCACTGGCTTCATCTGATACCTACTAGTTTTTCCACAAGTTAGGTAGATCCATATTGACGCAAATCTCTCCCCTCCCCATCCTGGGCTGAAGCACCTTGGCTTATACCTTCACCTCAGCCATTCTCCTTCCCACTGGGTATTTCAGCAGCGGCCATTACAGAGCAACTCTGAACTTTTGGCAGGGTTCCGTGCACTCCTGCACCACAGTTATCACCACAGCTTTTATCAGTAAAACCACCTATGAGAGAAATTGTGAAGGTCTCAGAGATTTTCACTTGGAAATTTCATTTCTGAGGGCTCAGCGCTTTTGTTGCTCAGTCAGGCACACAGTTCAAACAGCACTGCAGAAAACATGGGTGTCAAAGGCATAGCAGGTGTCACTGGATGGGAGTGAAGTTTGGGAGCGTAGAAACTCAAAAGGTCCAGCTTGTTTTTTCTGCTTGTTGCCCAGAAACTGCTGCAAGGAGAAGAAAAGCATGACATGGTACCAGCACTCCACAAGCGATTGCACTGCATTCTGCAAAGTGCAGGGTTTTTTGGAGAATACAGAATACAAATCAAGCAGCTTCTGGTGATCTGTAATGTCTGTGGTTTGTACTAATGTTATGAAACCTGTGATTAGAAATAATTAATGAAGAATGGCATTGACCATATCTGGGTGTTTTCTGAGCACAGTTTGACAAGCAGAATTTCCAGCTCTGTTATCAAAAACATACCAGTATAACATCACTTAACATGGTATAGGGAGAAGGAAAACATTGGAGTTATTTTTTCATATAAATTTATAGTCTTGCTAAGGTCTGATGTTTTGAAACAAAAATTAAATTACTCTTAATACTGAGGGTAGGATTACAGATTGGAAAAAAGAAAGAGGAATATATTTAGACTCAGTAAGACATAAAATCATGCACATGGAAAGAGAAAACCTGAGAAAATAAAATCCTCTTCTTAATAAAGTTCTAAGATAAATTATCTAAATTTGGGGGTAATCAGAGTACAGGAAATTTAATTCCTTACTTTTTCCTTCTGACTTCAAAGGCCTGATTTCTCATGCACAACATTAAAGGAGCATTTTATCAAAGAACAGCTATATGTATCCCACAGAACAGAGAAATTTAAATGTCTTTTTTCCCATAAGTTTTAGCAATACAAAATATTCTTTACAAGCTTTTCTAAACACTAAACAGAGCTATTATTGACCAGACAAAATTTTCTGATTTCTACAGTTTTCTACTGGAGCAAAGAGGAAAGAATTTGTCTCTGTGGTCTGCATAATTAGCATTCACATTCTCAGGGTGCTTCCAGGCCTGCTTAGGAAGTTGGAAAACCCAGTAATATTCACTTAATATATCATCAAGAATCACTCATGCATAATAATATGTAACAATACAGAAATCTGACTGCAGACCATAGTAATATTGACTATCAGCACTATACTGGTATAACAATTGCAAAAGTAATCAGCATGTCATCTTCTTTTCTGACAGCCAACTACTTAAATAACAGAAGCAGAACATAACAAAAATGGAGAGCAACACAAATAGTTTTAAATATCTTCTTCTAGCTCTTGGTGATATATGCTCATTGGTATTTTTCTTCAGAATCACTCATGAAAAACACAGAAGCATAAAAAAATCCAGGATTCTAAACAGGAGGCTTTAGTTTCAGGCCTGCACAAGGTCCCAAAAGTGAGGTCTGCTCCAGGTAGCATGTGTTTGCACCTAAAAATCATGACAGTAGCTGCAAGGGTTTCTCAGAAAGGTGTCACTCATATCAGGATAAGGAAAACAAAAAGGCAGTTATTTTCTGTAGAAAAGATTGTGCAGGATGCTGAGCATTTTGGGCAGCTTGTCCCAGTACTTGCTGGTGTCATGAGGCACTGTAGTTGAAACACAGCCCCAGAGAAGCCAGTGGCAAAGCTCTTGTTTACATCAACAAAACACCACCCTCTTTCTTTGAAGACAAAACCCCAAGTTGCTTCTATCATTTCTACATACCAAATCCTTGGGAAAGGATTGGATTTGTTTCAGGAAGCAAAGAGCTGAAGACTCTGCACCCTAACAGCAGTGGGTGAGCCATTCCCATCCAATGCCACAGCTCTGGTTCTCACACTAGCCCAGGTAGATGCCCCCTAGACTGAAGGAGAGGAGTTTGACAGATTAAATAAGCAGTGATTTAATGTGGGCTACTCCTGCACTGTGAGGGGACACTCACAGCTCCTTCCTAGAGATGGCTGCTGAGCTACTCCATAGATGCTGGAGTAGCTGACTGTGCTTCACTGCAACTACCACAGGACTTTTTGGGGGGACTTCCAGATGTGCAGTCCCCATGCAGTTTCAGTAACATAATTAGACCTGGGATTTATTTAGCACTATTCAACATGTTTTCAGCAGGGCTGATTATGTGCCGTTCCCTTAGGAGCCGTGTTATAATTTGGAGCTTCCTCAGAGCTGCAGGGATTTGAAGCAGAGGGGGGGACTTAAATAGCATTACATTTGTACTGCTGAGGTATTCCCTTTCGGGCCAGAGGTAGCTTAGCCTCCTACCATGCCCACAAGATTTTCTTTCTGTCAGCACATCTACAGTTGATAATTTGAAGCATTTTCCAGGGAGCTGGATGGAGTTATATCTCCCAATAGTTGTTATTCAAACACGTTACGGATATTTGGGCATTTTGGCAGAGAGTGGTCTGATGTAATTAGGATCAGTTTCTGGTTATGGCCATGCCAGGCCAGAGGCAGAGGGCACTTCTCAGAATGGGAAGAGGAAAAGCCAAAGGCAACGATTAAAACAGATTATTATACACTTTTGAGCTAACATGTGGAATCAATAGCAAAACATTAGCAGCTGTGCTCAGCTGTAGAAAAGCCTGCAGTCTTACTGTAACCAATAAAAATAAATTATGGACTGAAAAGGAGGAATGGAAAAAATGGTGGGGAAACCAGAGCAAAATTCAAAGAAAAAAATGTAATATAAACATTGAAAATAATTTATAACCTGAAACAGCAGGTTTGTTTGGTTTGTGTTATGTTTGTTTATCTCTAAATTACATGAACAAAAGCATGAAATGAATGCATGAAAGCAAGAATGAAAGCATGCTTTATTAGCAGGCTCCATGATAACCAGGGCAATAATGGTAACATCCCACAATCTCTGAAGGTAAAAACTGGGAAAATGATAATCAAATTGGCAAATGTTAGATACTGCACTGTGTTTTCCCAATATCGTGAAGTGAGACCTTATCCTGACTTTTAGCTTGGCAGAAATAGAAGCAAGAAAAACTCCAGACCTGAGAAGTTTGCTTGCCATAAAGGCATTGTACAGCGAATGAGCTGATAAATAGAAGGGATGTGGTGGTCACCCAGAAAGAAGGTAGGGATATTACTTGTTGGCTACAAGCAAAAACCAAGGATGTGATCTTTTTCTGTTAAGGTACAGCACAAGGTTGAGTCAGGGTTAAGGACCAAGTGCGAGATTTAGATCCAAAACTTGAAAATTGCTGTAGTACAATCCTAAGTGCTAATGTATGTGATTTGTGCAAACTCAGGGCAGTGTATTAACCATTAAGGCTAAGAAATTCTTGGGAAAAAAATCTATTAATACATACTATAGGATAAAAAAGTCCTTCTGTGACACTTACTAAATTTCTGTTTTCTATTTAGACATGTAACACAACCAAAGTAAAAAAAAAAAAAAGATTAACAGATTTAAGCTCTGGGGAAAAAAAAAAAAAAAAAGTTTTGATTTTAGTAAAAATGAAAAACCTAATTCTGCATCTTAATTTCCATTTAAATAAACTTGTGACTTCCAGTGATAATTTCAGCGTGACTGGTCAGAAATGAAGCTAACAAAAGTAACAAGTGTTAATTGACCCATATTTAATTTTAATCTAATCTGACGGTCAAGAGTAACTAATTAACTTTACAGAACAAATGAAGACTTTGTTAAATAGCTAATTTCTTCATCCCTTCAGTTTTGATGTTAGAGCCCATGAGAAATCATCTCAGACATTGCCAAGGCATCTCAAAACAAAACAGAGAAGATCAGAATGCATATTCATAGACTTCATAAGGAAAGAAAGGAAAAGGAATAAAAGCTAAAATAAAGGATTTAACCAAACATCCAAAAAAAAATTAGGTGACTATTACAGAATCACAGAATCAGATTCCTGATTTGGAAGGGATCATCGAGGATCATCCACAAGGATCATCGAGTCCAACCCTTAGCCCTGCACAGAACATCCCCAAGAGTCACACCACATTCCCTCATGTCCTGTCCCTGGTCACCACAGAGAAGAGATTTCTGTCTGCCCCTCCTCTTCCCCTCATGAGGAAGTTGTAGACTGCAATGAGATCTCCCCTCAGTCTCCTCTTGTCCAGGCTGAACAGACCAAGTGCTCTCAGCTACTCCTCAAGGCCCTTCACCATCTTCGTTGCCCTCCTTTGGACACTCTCTAATAGTTTAACATCTCTCTTATATTGTGATGACTGAAACTGCACACAGGACTCAAGGTGAAGCCGCACCAGTGCAGAGTAGAATGGGACAATTTAGCACTGCTCTGAATTCAACATACAGTCAGCAATTTTTATATGAATAGGTTCTATACTGGTGAGTAGGAAAAGAGTACAAGATCTTTCTTAGGGAAAGAATTAATAGAGTCACAGATGATATGCTGAATATCACAAAAAACTCTGATGCAAAACCAGAGACTATACCCTTAGCAAAGCCAGGTTACATGTTTTCCCTACCACTGAAGGTTTTGAGTCTTCAAAATTATTCCATACTTTTTTTAAATGAAACATTTCAAGTTTTTCAAGCCTACAAAAATTTCATGCAAGACAAGTGAGAAATTATCTTCATTGAATCGTAATAGCTACTAACCTGGAAGAGAGGAGTCACAAATTCCAGGGCTTTTCCTAGTTGATTCAGTAAACAGATACAAACCTCAGTGCATCCTAGGCTGCACTTGATAGACAGTTTTTGCATTATCTTAAAGTGAATATGCCTCATTGCTAGTAGAATTTCTGCTTAAAATGAGACACTTGTAAACCCCCAAATCTGAAGGATATTTTTGTTAGAAAATTTCTTTTCTGCTGTAGTCCACAGTCCAACTCCAGGATCAAAACCACACTGTCATTCATTTCTCTAGTTCCCATGATTCGTTCCTTTTCTGATGTTTCATTACAAACCTGTCAGATTAAGTCATGTCTCAGTAAATTAAGATATTCTGTACTAACTTTAAAAAATGTATATATTTCCTCTTATCCAGCAGAACATTAGTTAGCAAATGACCCCATCAAAGAATCATAGCGCATTCTGTATCAACAGTCATCTCCTGGGTACTCAACACAAGCAGATGAACATAGTGCAGGGATGTGAGGCTGAAGCTTCTTGTGCTACATAATGCAACAGAAATCATTTTACAGCTGCATTCATCGAAGACAGTTTCTGTTGTATGAGCCTGGGCTGTCAGCTTCACCAAGCAATCTAGAGGAATCAAGCTCAGAGGGACAAAGTAACTTTGCCTACCTTTGAGACTGTGGTTTCAAGGAGAGTAAACATTTCAGCTGGGAGAATGAGACCACTATGAAATATCTCCCACCAGAGGCTGAGAGCTTCATTAGTACAGTTTTCTCATTTTATTTCAAACCCAGTATCAGCATAGATATAGAAAACACTTGTGGTCTGCATTTTACATCCCAGATTCCTACCTTTCCCCTGTATTTGCATATCCTGTGAATTGTTCTTCTCAGCCTCCATGGAAGCAGAAAGCTTAGCATATGCAAAACAGAAGTTCCACTCAAACTCCATTATCAGCTATGTATATATGCATATTTTTTTGGCTCCCCATTGCAGGGGTAACTGATTCTTACGGGAAACTGTACAGAAAACTTTGTTTCTCATAGGAAGCATGTAACTAGATATCAACATCTCCAGTCTAGCATGACCTCTAAGTGATTTGTTCAAAGTCTTACAGCAAATGAATGTCTAGCTCAAGGAACTAACTCATGAATCCTTCACAACCTGCCTCAGAATATAATCCACTCCACCTCATTGTCTCAGTTTTCTTCTCTGAAAAATGGGCTTGATAACATACTGCATGTTTTCAACTGTAGTTTTAAAGTACAATTTATAGTGCCTGAATGCATGAGCAGTCACTCTGAGGTAATATAATTAACTCATCTACGATACCTGAAAATCTGTTCTCCACCCGTTCAATCCTCAACTTGTTTTTCGTTTCATCAGTTCTTAATTAATTGTCCATGTCCGTACCCCTCCGTCTCCATCCATCTTCATATTGGTTGAACTGAGAAACTCAGATTTCTCTAACTGCAAGAGTAGAGTGATCCAGAATAAAATGAAAATTTCATGTAACACTGTAATGTATTTGTAATTTAGTAAGAACATACATTCCCTTTTATGAATGTGATTATTATCTTCAGGTGTTCCTCTTTGCATTCCCTATTAATTCCTTAACTGCTATATTCTTTCACCTTTCATTAATTAATACCAAAAAATCTCTCATTTAGGTTTACTCATTGCTAAAACCTTTTCAGTATTTTATCTGGAGGCTCTGGCTGAAAATTGACCAACTGCAGGAACAATGTAATTGATGACACAAGAACTACTGATATGCTGAGACATAGAATCTGGCATCGCAATGAAAATCCCCTTACTTAACATGCCGTACTCAGTTTAGCCACTTTCGTGAATGCAGTTGAATAATCCCTACAACTAGAATAAAAACTTCTGGAAAAGTAAAACCAACAGCCAGTCAGAAGTAATGTGAGTTAACATGCTGGGCACATCTGCTGGAAACAACAGAGGGGGAAAAAAGACTCTCATCTTCTATTTGTTAAGCTGTTGCTTATTGCTTCACAAACCCCTCAGTTTCAGGTGGCAGTGAAAGTACAGGTTTGATTTAACCATAATCCCAAAATACATAGAAATCCACAGAAAAGTTAACTATATACTTATGATTAAGAATACTCTGATTTTCTTGATAAGAATTACAAGAACATATACAGATTATAGGGTTTTGATCTCCTCCCTTTTTCAGCCTATTGATCTCTCAGGCTTAGACAATGGAATGACTTCAAATGACTTCATAAGAACAAATGCGAAATCCTGTGTATTTGTACGTCCAACTCTATTTATTTGAGATAATATGAAACTTGAAAAGCATCAAAACCCAGAGCAAAGATGTTATCAGCATCTTCCTAGTTGTTGTGGTCAAAATAATGAGAGAATCTGAGTGCCACGTTATCTATACTAATAACTCCATTAAAGACTAGGCTAGCCTCACAGAAACTTCTTTTACTCAATCAATGACCTTGTTTCCATGGCAGGCTAACACAAGGTGCCATTGATGATGACTTGATTTCCTTTCACTTCTGAAGTGGAAAAGGAGAAGACAGACTAAATGAAATCCCATCCATCTTAATGAAATACAATTATATTCTCCTTATTAATCATTTAAAAATCAATATGTCTCTTCTTGGCAAACCCTGCCAGAATTTGTCATTCTGTGCCAGGCCTCAATACATCTTGTCCTGTAGTGATTTTTATAAGTTCAGTCACCTGTTTCCCAGGGTAAATAACAGTGTTTCTTTGTGTTGTGATGAGAGCGCAAAGAATGACACTGATAGGGAGGCTAAAAAGACAGCACACACATTTTAATCAGTAAAAACAATTATTTCCTCCCTGTGAACATTTTTAAATGAGTAGTGTTCATTAAAAAAAAAAAAGTCTCAATAAAAAACAAAGACCACAGGTCAATTGATATGTACAGTTTCATACAGAGCATTATTTATCTTCTCAGCAATAGTGTCATTAGTTTCTACCATAAATACACTTATCTATTGCATGGGATAGTAACAATTGTACGAACTTGCTTGCAAATCTCAAGGTCTGAAAGAAAACTGAGTTGTAATTCTTCCTATACCAGTTTCCACTAATTTACAGACTTGTAGAAAGAACATTTCTCATTGTATCAAAAAACTTCCATTTCCTCTTTAACTCGATACAATAAAACTTGAAATCTTCAGAAATTGCAGAATGCATCATAATTGAAATAAAATGGAAGTACTAATTGAAAAAAGTTTGTTAGAGACTGTTCTACTCCTTTAATGATATTACCAGCAGTTGTAGGTATTCTCAGAAAGATATTTATCTCACATAGGATACTGGAATACTTATTAAAACTTGTGTGAGGAGATGTGAAATTTCAACCTTTTTTCCCCTCAAAAATCCTCAGAACTCATGAATAAAATTTTAAGAAAAACAATCACCAAGAAGTCATCCCACTTTGAAAACAGTAATCTTATACATGGTCCTTCAGCCAATCATTCACATATACAATCACTGATGTTCCCATAAAAGCATGTCATTAGCGTGTTTCCACTGGGTGAAAAAGAAACTCCCTGCAGCACCAGGATGAAACCTTGGTTCCACTGGCTCTGGCCATGGTGTGGTGCAGCTGCAATCCTTGACAATCCTTAGTCCCATTCTTCCCTGCTCCTTATATTGGTGTAGTTTGTGGTAAACACTGAAGAATGCATCAGCATCTCAATGATATTTTACATGGCCAGTGAAAAGTCGCAACAATCAGAATTTCATCTCATGAATATCTGAGGGGAAAAAAAAAAAAAAAAAAAAGGAGGCCAAACTATCAGACTTTTTCCTGAAAGAAAAGAAAAGTAACTGAAATAACTGGCAGGGGAAAGGAACTCACAAACCAGTCTGACAAGATCACAGAAGCACCCTCCCAACTCCTATTCACCTTTTTGAGGCTTATGATACTGTGAAGTTTGCTTTGTATAACCATGCAAAGCGTGTACCACTTGCAAAGTCAGAAGGGGAGATACAGTAACGTGTGTCACCATTTACCACTGGTGTTGATTTCTTCTCTTTGTTCTATTAACCTCCTCTGCTTTATGTTCCAAAATGGAGTCAAATACCTTTCAAGACAATTCAATATTTACCTGCCCAAAGTAAATAAGAGGTCCCTGAAGAACCTACATTTGATATGTATTGAGCTCCTAATAAATCCTGTTTGCACATGGAAATACAGGACTTGCCAGGATAGATGATATTTCAAACCTATTTAGTCCAATATTCTGCCTAAGTAAACAACATCAAAGTGCTTCAAAGTAGGGTAAAAAAATCCAGCAATAAACAGATATGTAGAATTATTTAATTCAATCTGCAAGGGACTTGTGGAGGGCATCTGGCCCAAACTCCACTCAAAGCAACACCCTTTTTCATATTTGCTTTTTGCACAGAAAACATGCAGGTAAGGCCTGAGATGTGATGGGGGGACAAGTTCTCGTGTGCCACTAAGTGTACCAGGACAAGTGGTACGTGCAGGCCTGTGAGCATTCACACTCCTTATAAACTCAATGACGGTGAACTATGCAAGTGAGCATTCATATGGCACTTGCAACCACTTCTGAGACTGCTCTCAAGAGATCTCAAACACCTTTCTATGTTTGTTCCTTATAGTAAATAAAAAAATATCTGATTAAAGTGGTGTTACCACCTAGACAGTAGACATAGTGGGCAGTAGCAAGGTACTAATACAGACACAATCCTCTGGCACACACTGACACAAGTGATCACGTAAAACTCAGAAACATCCTCTGCTACCTAATTTGTATCCCCTGTAAATATGTACTAGCTAGCAATGACTTCTCACTCAATAACAGCTTTTTAAAAGTTCGCAATAAATAAAAAAGAATAAAATAATGGAAAATTAAAGAGTTTTTTTCTCTTACAGCCTTCTTGAAAGGTTTTGCTCTTGTCTCTTACTTCACATTCCACAATTTGAACATCCTAATATAAATAGACAACATTTACTTTAGAGAAAACTGGCATAAACATTTCAAACAAATGTGCTAAATATATATAGATTTGCTTGCCAACTCCCATACCCTCTTCTGTACTCCATTTGGGTTTAAAATAGAAAGAATAAAAACTAGATAGATGCATTAGTTCTTAATTCTTGTTCTCGAAAAGGCTTTACACCTGTGGTACACGTGTGATTTTTGTTGGAATTTCTTGTTAAAACCCTAACCAGAAACTTAATCAAAATAAAAAACTAACAACAGAAAGCTCCTTTTTGTAAACTCTATATTTTGCAGTGCTGGCTGCAAAATCAAAACAGGCTTCTTGTACCAGTGCAAGCTTTTTCTCAACTCCATAGGCTTTACCTTGGGGTTGAAATTTTACATTTTATTTTATAGGACTTGTATTTCATGCAGAGCCTTCAGCAGCTGGAATAACTCTAGTGACCAGTAATTAGGAAAATGTTAATGCATCTGCTGATAACACCATCCAGAGGTAATGGTTGTCACAGAATGGGTGAACACACAAAAGAAGACTGTTTGATACTGATGACCAGTATAAATACTAGCTCTAATGGCCACCTTCAGAGCATTCAACCCACCTTGCAGATAGACATCTGAAAGTGTAGTACCCCAACCAATACAGAAAGCCACGCAATGGGCATCTCCAGAGGACAAGTCATCCCATCCTAAGGTAGGAACCTGAGCACCAGGCTTGGCCTCCTGCTTAGATGCTGCACTTACATCAGAAAATACTGGTTTGCTCTCCTTTAGGAAATACTGACAGTGATTCTTCCTGTAAACTATGAAATCACCAGAGGAGGAGAAAAGGAGCAGAAAAAAAACAGTTGAAGCCACTGGGATGACTACTGGTCAGCACTGGATCCTTGAAAGTATTAGGTATTATCCCAGGCTGCTTCAGGTTCAGTATTTCCTTAAGTAGAAAAACAATCAACAGCCCCTGTTTAAGCATTTGTGCAGGGAGACTCATATGGACCACGAAGCACCACTGTGGTCAAATATGTTTCAGATCGATTAGATTAAAGAGTAGGTACTGAACAGAAACAGTTGACGGAAAGGAACACCTATTTTATTATAGGAGACCAACAGTGCACTGCATGTTTAACAGAGCAGAACAATGGCTAAGAGGTGCTGTGATTGCAGTCTATAAACGTATCAGAGGGTAAGCAGCAGGGAGGAAGAAAGCTATTCACATCGAAGGACAGCCCTGACACAAAACAAATAGGTCTAAAACCAGCCACAATTACTCTGGAAATTACAAGTGTATTTCTAACCATCAGGGCAGTGAAATATTTCCTAATAGGAATGGACGGAAACAAAACCACAATGATTTTAACTTTGGAGCGTGATGTGTTTATGAATGAGATTAGAGATGATGTGATTATCCTCCATATTCAAGGACAAGTTTAATGATTAAGAAAGTCGCCTCCCTTCATTCACCCCAGGTATTTAGCAGTTTACTGCCTAAATACAATAGATTCATGGTCATTTGCATTTAGCCCATTGTCACTCTCAGTCATCTACACAAGTTTCACCTCAACATTTAATATTTACCCAATAATAAACTGTAGTTACATATTTAGATAAGAAAAAACTCCACACAGGACCTATTATTTCCTCTTTTTCACGGAGTACACTCATACTTTTCTCATGCATTTCTTCACATTAAGTGCTTATCTTTAAGTTTCTACAGAAACACTAATATTTGTACAAGGAGAAACTACATGGAGATGTCACTACTTCCGTCCAGAAAAGCTTTTCCATATAGTGTTCCAAAATGACGGAGCTTATTTGCTTTCAAAAAAAATCTTTAATTTATTCAAACTGGTCTATTATGCTCTCATTTTTTGGGGGCCTTTTTTTTATTTTTCAGAGGAAATTTACATGAAATGTCCTACTTTCTTTCTGTTATCCCTCAACCCTTGTTGTCCATATTCAAAACTGGTGGGGAAAAAAAGTGTTTAGGGTAAAAAATAAAATCACTTTTCAAATGCCAAGGAAAGGGAAAGGTCAATGCACTTTGATGTTAATACTGTAAGTTTTGTAGTTTTTCTGTTTGTTTGTTTTCATCTTCCCCTATTGTCAACAGTACACCAGATTTTATAGGCAGTCTAACACAGAGCAGATGTTGATAAAAAGAAATGCACTTTTCAGTGTGACATTTAAAAAAATACCACTCTCTCTAGTCTAACTGCTATATTACTAATGAGTTTTAGTTCATTAACTGTTGTGTGAAAATACAATGAGCTTATATATAATTGAAACAGAAATTTTTACAGCTAACTTGATGGACTGTGACTAGGAAGTTAAGATTGACCAGAGTACTTCTGCTGTCTACCCAGAGGGCTGAAATATAAGGTGCAGGCACACACTGCTGTTCACTCCCATGCATCCACCTGGCTGGACTGGAGCAACTGCTTCGGTCCCTGGCACGTGCTGACCCTCTCCCTGCTACTGCTCCCTTCTTATCTGAATCTGATCACCTTCCTTACCTTCAGGATTCATCAATTCCAGCTCCATAAGGCAGAAGCTGGCTATTTTTAACTAAATGTATAAAAACCCTAATTCCAACCTGAGTCATCACCTCAGTAGGCATTTGTAGATACAACTGTAGATATAGTCTGCCTCTAGATAACATTATGCCTTTTATATTTACAGAAGACATAAATTGCTCCAAATGCTGGTAGCCTAAAGAGACCTTGAAAATGGAAGTCAAGGAGCAGGGAAAAAACTTTCATATGAGATAAAACTTTGTAGTAATGTTAATGCGTGATTATTTTTATGACATTGTGAAACATGTCTGTTTACTTTGGCTTAAAATAAAAATAAATTTTACCTGGGGTGGAGGTGGAAAATAAAAGGACATTTTTCATTATGCTTTAGTTTTTGAAATAAGCTCCCATGATAGCACAATGTTGGGCAGACTGTTCATTGCTACAAACTTCAAAGGAATTAGAACAGGTCACTTTAGGTCCAATCCTAAAACAACTCAAATCAGTAAATCTGCTGCTGAATTTAAGATGACCATGATCTGATTCTCCCACATGAAAAGGAGTGGCTCTTTCTGTAGTGAAACCTGATACACTTTTCCTGCTTTGTCATGTAATTTGTACTGTGTACAGCAGGTAGTGACAAAAGATTTTTTTCTTAGCATGAAATCTTTAATAACATCTGCAGTCATAAAGCAATGAGCAAACACAGATGAAGTAATGCAGAGGTTAAATTACTGAATTTTTAAGTGTACCCACTGCTTCTGTTGAAAAACCAGGAAACACAGCCCCAACTTTACATATTATTTGCATCTCTAGTTAAGAGCAGAATAAAAAGGAATTCTGAATCCTTTAAAATCCAGAAACCTGTAAAATCCAAACTGCAGTTCACCTGACTTTCAAGTAATTTCCATCTTTCATTGCATGATAATAGTAACTCATACCTGATTTTCATCACTGCACACCAGATCAAGATGTAGCAGACAGATGACATGGAACGATGGAAGCTTTTCAGTGAAATGGTATGCTATTGGCTACAAAATAGTACTGGGCTATCATACTAAGCAGCTGATTTAAGAACTCATTGCCTGGTAGGCCTTGTTAGTGGAAAGTAACTGTTATTTCACTTTTTTTTTCTTTTTTTTTTAAAAAAAAAAAAAAAAAAAAAAAAAAAAGGAAAAAAAATCTAAGTTTTCATCTCACTCTCATTCTTCTCACTCCCTCAACCCATAAACTCATTTTCAGAGGAAAACCTCAAGAAGGACCAACAGGAAAATCATGTGAAACAGGTATCGAGGTAGAGAAAACAAGTCAGAAGAAGGTGGAAGGGGCCATTCATTATATGAAGTGCCTACAAGGGCTGGAAGACTAAACAGACCAGATGGTAGAAGGTCACATACAAATTTAACTACCACACATGTTGTGGAGTAGAGGATGAAAGGTGCTTAGAATAAGGCTTATAGGCCTCTCTTGCATTCTTATGTGAGGACATTTGTAATTTCACCTTGAAGTAATCCTTTCTCTTTAAGGCAAAACCCAACTAGGCAGCACACACACAACAGATACATGGTCTTTGGGAAGACCAGACCAGTGCCTGACATGGGCATCCCTTGTTCAGAAAGGAGACAGCCTTGAAGAATCAAATCAGTTATCTTTTTACCACCCCTCAGGATTCTCTTTCCTATTCCTATTCCTATTCCTATTCCTATTCCTATTCCTATTCCTATTCCTATTCCTATTCCTATTCCTATTCCTATTCCTACAGCATTCCAGCCTTCAAATGCCAGCAGCACAATAACTTTAGGTGCCTCTGATCTTCTTCAAAAACCTTCCCTAGTGGGACTGCAGCCATAATACTGCACAGTAGACAGACAGACATTGGAAAGGATCAGCATGTAGAGTCAGAAATGTCTGTTTTATTCACACCTTTGCTTCTGTGAAAAGAGTGACAGTGCCATGCGAAGGATTCACTGCTACAGACAACTCACTCAACATCTCACCAAGTGGACCGAAGGTAGCCAGCACATGTAAAATCTTACCATCTCTCTAAAATGTATCTGTAGTGTTTTACAACTTGTCCTTCACCCAGTGACTCTAAGTACTACACAAGAATCAGAACAGATGAGTGAAGCAACTCTGAAAGACCTTCAGGAGAATTGATGCTTTAAGCGTATTTGCAAGTTGCCTGCTTTCTGATTGCTCCACTGTCACACAAACATGCATTGTGACTGATCAGTAGGGAAGAGGGGTAAGGCATGGAACAGATTAAACTTCTTGATGCATTTTGCTGTCATTGAAAAGAAAGTTATACCTTACTCTTGGCATGGTGCTCAAGGGACAGCTTGTGGTTCACTGCTTTGTAGTCATTCCTGGAGCATTGTTGGATATTAGTCTGTCCTATGCAGTCAAGCCTGCCTTAGACTTGCAGATGTATATCAAAAGGAGAACAAATGAAGACTGGTTCTCTTGAAATTATTATCCATGCATCAACATACAACAAGCCATAGCAAGTTGTAATTCACATGGATTTGGCCGCAGCTGGCAGTTCACGGTTATCAAAGGGCTTGGTCTCAACTTGTTCCATCTTCCCACCAAAAGCAGATACAGCTTCTATGAAACATATTTGTTTGCCTGACATTTTCTCTTTCTTCAGGTCCAAAATATAATTACTACTAGCTTCTTCACTATCCTTTGGGCTCCTTGGGACCTCACCTTCTCCACACTATTGTCAGAATTCTCTTTCTAACTGGAACCTCCGATAGGCATTTTAGCAGCTAATGTATGTGATTACAGCCACTCCAGCTGCTGTCAACTCTAGAATTAAAGTAAATCTAATTTTTCTTTGTCTGAGGTTTCTGTTTTCTGAAATGCCCTGGAAGAAAGGATGAGCACTACCAAAAAAAACCGTAACCACACAGCACATTAACAAGAGATAAAAGCAGTTTGGGGGACAAATCCTGCAGCCCAGTACATGAAAACATCGATCTCATTTAGCTTAGGTGTTTGCATGAGGGAAACAAAAGGCACTAGCCACAGAGAGCTAGCAGAAGATAGAAGAAACCTTATCTCAGGAGCGTCTCTAGATTTTTGGGATGTCCCAGTGGCATAAGGTTTTCATAACTTCTGCCTACAACAGCAGAGGGACAAGGGTTTATTCAACTGTGATTTCTTTCTGTCAGACATCTTCCATCTTGCTAGAGAGGAAGGTGCTACAGATAGACACATAAGACACCTGGGAAGCTGGTTTCGACAAAGAAAAGATTATGCACTGTTCAACTAGACAAAATCAGGTTTTCTACAATCCAGGGGAATAAATCTTTTATATTCAAGCTATTATTGCCTAGCATGTAAGGAATTATTTCTAAATTTCTAAATTTCTAAATCCTAGACAAGGGCAATTAAAATATCAGATCCAGGCAAGATTTGGGTTGTGAATACAGTTGCTCCAGACTATGCCTAAGTTCCAGATATGTGATGACCCCTGAATTCCTCTTTCATGTACCTCATCTCCTTCTATACTTGGAGGGACCAAACATAGTACAAGGTCAGGCTGTAGGGACAGCATGTACCTTGCTGCCCTGGGAGAACTTGCAGACCACGTGCTGACCAACAAGGAGACTAGGGTAAAATACCTCAGTAGACCTTGATAAAAATAAATTCAGCAGCTTTACTCAAAATGCTCACAAGGAGTATTTGGTGCAAAAAAAATTTTATTATCAGGGCTAATTATTGACTTCAAGACAAGTCCTCTGTCCTGGATATTTCCCTGCTTCTAGTCTGTCATTTCTTAGACTCATGCTAATCCCATATATATATATATATCCTTAGTTTATGTAAATAACTGCAGCACTGTTAATGTAGGCAAAGCTGTATCAACTTAGACCAGCTGAGGATAAGACTGAAGCTCTATATGACGTAAGTAAAGACAGACAGGAGGAAGTAAAACTAGGAAATACCCTTAACAACAAAACAATCAAAGTAGTGCAAATCATTAAGAGTTCATACCTAAGCTTGTAGGCAAAATAAATGGCATCATACTGAATTTACAATGGGAATTTGCAGAGAAAGGAGGCAGGGGCCATCATTTTATTCCAGCTTTGTGCTCACAGTTTATAACACAGCAACACTGGTGAAAAGATAAAGCAAGACAGTGATGGAAACTAAGTTTATGTAATTAATATTTCTTCTCAAATTGCTCCTTAGTTATTAAAAACACACTTCTCTGCAGACTCTGATTCTAGTTGTACAAACACAGTACATTCTTTAGTCTGGGGAAAACACGTAAATATAATTCCTCCTTTGTGTTTCTGTCTGAGTCTTAAGACTTGGAATACTGCAATCTAATTTCAACAAAATTTGCCAGAAACAGTAGAGGCTTGGATATATTAGAGAATCACATGTAATGAATTCAAATAAATGGTTAGGGACCAGACTAAAAGGTGCCTTGACTAAGGTAAAGATAGCATTATTAGCAACTTCACTGTTAGCTACCAGAGAGTTCACAAAGGACCTAATCACAGATTTCACAAGTTCATTGCTCATAGAACAGTATCCTAATTCTTTTCATCCTCACTAGAATGGATATCTTTTCCTCACCTGCTTCATAGAAATTTGTAATATTTAAAAATTTTGGTAGCAGAGAGGAAAGGGGACTTCAAAGCCCAGCTCATGTTCAGACTCATTCTTTCCAGACAGGGTTTATCTTTCTAACACACCATCTGGTAGGTGTGAAAAACCTCAAATTTTTAATTGTTTACAATCTAGATACAGCATTCCAGACTGGGGATTTCTGCAGTCACAAAGACAAGTAGCTAAAAGGTTCCTTAGCTTTTGCTATTGTGAAAATGCCAAGACTCAGCACCTGCTGAAACAAAACCAATTGTGATGTATTGTAGGACCACGGGACTGATTTTCAGCTGCACCAGAAACAAGACTGAAATGAAAAACTTGTTTGTTTGATGATTCTTGTGCTTGAGCATGGGTTGGGACACTCTCTCTTGATACAGCTATTTGATTCTTGTTTTCTTATTACAGATTAATAACAAGGAAATGTTGAGCAAAATTTGATAGTTGGAAATATAGTAAAGATTTCAGTTCTGTTTCCTTGAAATCCACTATAAAAGGAAAAAGTAAAGCTATGCCACATGAACAAAACCAAATCCAAAACAGTTCCCCCAGAACCAGACATCTTTCACAGTGTGATGTATCACACAGTAATACACTACAGTAATATAGACTTAAACTGAACCAAGAGGACTGAAAACTAGTATTTATATTTGTTTTCAATGGTTGAAGGATCAAAGAGTCTGTGATTGAAAGCAGTGCTAAGAATACTATTTGCTTTCTTAAGAATTGATCTTCTATTGTTTGCTTAGTCTAGCTTTGGTTTAACATGTAACACCTTGTGTTAATTTCTTCCTCAGTCATGGATTATCACTATCAGAGTGATTCAAAAGCTCTAACACAAGTGAGTTTATTGTTTTCAATATTTTCATTCAAGTGCTTTAATCAATATCTGCCAAGGCAATTAAAGGACTCAAATAGTTTCTGAGAGGAATTTTTCCCTTGGAATCGATCTCTTTTTTTTTAATTATTATTATTTTTTATTTATTCCCCTATTTATTTTTTTAATGCTACCAAAAAAAAAAAAAAAAGTTAACACCATTTCCCCAAATTCATCCTCTATTCTGATTCTTGTTTTATAAAGGAAATGAAATTTGTCATGCTGCTATACATCATTTGCACTGCAGTACAATGTCCCATCTGTGTGTCAAGTACAAAACAAAAGCATTTTGTGAAAAATTGCTAAAGTAGTAATGATTTTTGTCCTCAACTCTTTGTTTTGCCTTTCAATAAAGAAGGCGACATGTGCCACAAATGATATATTATTGTTTAAGTACAACCCTAGTAACACAGTGCATAACCAAAACCATGTTTCACAGCAGAGAAACTATAGTTTACTGCCCCTATGGCTCTGATGAGAATATAATGTTCTACAGTTTATAAATGCTTTGAGGTCAACACATGATTTACTTCAGCTTGTTCATCCAATGAGCAGGAGGTCCAAAAATATATCAAGCTATTAGACAGCCCACTGGAAGCTTGGCTGAGGCTCCCAGTGATGGAAAGCATGCCATGGAAGCCTCTCTGTCAACTAGAGATGAGATAATTAGATCCAGGTAATACATTGGAGCCCCATCAGGGAACAGGACAGCAAACATGTCATCTTTATGATTTTTTTCTCATCCTCCCCAGCAACACTGGCCTGAGATAGTAAAAAGTGTGAAGGATTCATCAGTTCCCAGCAACCGCACAGCAGCAGGATAATCAAACTATCATCTCTCCATCATCATCATTATCCAGAGACAGGGTGTTCCATATAAACATCAAAACAACATCAACAATGGATTGAGGAGCCATGCTAGTTACCTCCAACTTTTGTTTTATATTACATGGTAATGTCACACAACACTGATGGGCTGGAATCTTGTAATATCCAAAAAAGCTTGAGAGCCTATATTTAATATCTCATGCAAAAGAGTCTACTGATTAGAGACCTGAGCTTCAACCTGATGATTTAATGTTCCCAAACTGCTGGTGGATCAGAACATGTATGAGTGCTGGGGTAACATAGTGATTTGATACAGGATGTTCATCTAAAACCATAACACCCTGGCCTTGTCTCTCACACACATTGCTAAGACCCAGTGCTACTTGAAGCTGGAATTTGAAAGTGATGAGTTGCTAAAAGGAGGATCCAAGTGCATCAGAGGAACACTCCCTTTGCATGAGAAAGGTATTTGAAAAATACCCATACATATGTTAGTGCAAAAACATATATTTCAGACTCAAATCAATAACTTAGTAGATGCTCATGCTTTCCTTAGACTCATATGCACCCCTGGAAACAAGAACAAAAAAGAATTTAGAAAAATTGTGGTCAGAAAACAAAATAACTTCAAATGTAGACAGTTTACTCAAAATACATAATCTTTTCTGTTTTCCAGGCTTTTTATGTTCATATAAAAAGCAAAGGGATCATTTCAATCATGACTGATCCTATGTTAAAAATATGGTCTTATAGTGCTCATTGAGTATTACTAACATCTAACTTTATTTATATATTAATATAAATATATACACACAATGTAAATAGAGTAAAATTCCTTTTCCCAAAACATACAGATGACTTATGCTCCATTTCCTTTCCTGGTAGCTGACATTTAAAAAATCTTTCTTCTCCCTTCCTTTCTTTTTCATTCACACGTTGCACATAGGTAAACAATGTAGGTTACAGGGGAAAAAAGGAAAAGAAGAATCTCTTAACTCAGGTACAGAAATCTTCTTAAGCCTCACTGCTAACAAAGACACAGCCTTTCAATGGAGAAACTGATGGAATAACTTCATGTGTTTTATCCATGTATGCACTGCCTTCCTTTACTTTTCCTGAATATATTTGTTCTGTCAACACATCAGGAAAGGAAAACAAGAGGTGGCTCTTGAATGTTGGGAATCATTAACTCCACACTTCAGTCTTAAAGAATATTAAAACCTGAAGACATGAAAGTCCAGAAACATCATGATTTGGTGTACAGCCTAATCATGTAGAAGTTTAAATGAAATTTCTAATTAAACCATTTAAATAAATATATGCAGGCCTCAGAAAACATTTACTGCCATAGCACCCACCCATCATTGCTTTTAGTTCTTTTCTCAGAAAATATTTAAAAAAAAAACCCTTAATGGAAAGAAATTAATAATATTGCAAGCATGCAGCACTACCTCTAGTCTAAAGACTGAATAAAACATTCTGAAAGTAAAATGCAGGAGAAAAATGTATTTTTTCCAATTGCCATCAAAGTAAAATTGATTTTTCTATTCCTCTCCTTCGTAAGTATGACAATGAGTATCTTCATGGAGCTCCAGGAACCTAAGAGAACAGTTGTGGCAACCGTCTTTGATGTGACCAAAGGTGAGTAAATTTAAGCTACTGAAAACACTAAAAGAGGAAAAATTCATGTCTAGCAGAGAAAGTATGAAGATTAAAATGAAAAAGCGTGGGTAGGCTAGATAAAATCAATACAGCTTTTCCCAGGGTGTACTGTTTATAAACATTACTTCGGCTCTTCCTTGACCACAATATATACAGAAAATAAAATGGCATTTTTATGACTCATAATCCCAGTCTTTACCTTCATGAAGTTGCTCACAAAGACTCAGAAGGTGAATGGATTTAAGACTGGAACTATAATAGCAAATCATACTCCTGCATTGCACAGTTAGGGAGACACACAACATTTAGGATTCACATCTATAGAAAGGAAAAACTAATGGCAAAGGCACAAAATACTGCTAGGATCAAAATTTAAATTCTTCAGTAGTAGTCATGAAGAAAGCTTTGCAATATAGCTCTCAGCTACATGGGACACTGGGAAAATTACAGAAATTGCATGTTTAAGACCTTCCTAGATGGGAAAAAAAAAAAGTGTGTATATGCTAAGAGTATGCATGAAATTGCAGGCCGAACAGCACAAATCTTAAGACTGGGCTGCATTTATCTCTGATAATAGGAAAGAATATTAATATTAATTCTTCCTTTTTTCTTTCTTATTTGCTACTATAAAGTACAATGCTTATCTCAAGTAGCCTGGAATCAGGAATAGGAAATCATCATTGCAGACAAAACTGATTTTCAGGAAAGACATAGGAAAACTCAGTTAGAACCACTTATGAAGAATAGCCACCCAGGAAAAAAAGACAAAGAGTTAGAAACTGACTGATCTTATGATTTAAATCAAAGAAAAGAAAGATACCTAAGAATTTACTAGCAATGCACTCTGAAGTACATGCCAACTTTTACAAATGCAAAACAATGACATAGTGAAGGAGGGGGGAAAAAGGTAAATTGAAGCTGGAAGACTAACAAAACAGAATTCAGACTTAAGGCAACTGCGTAGTAAAAAAGCAACCGGTTTAGGACAAGAGGAGGAAAATAACTCCAGGGGGCATAGGAACAAATACACAACTTAACACAGGAAGTAAAAAGACTTTAAAAACAGGCAGAGATTCAACATGTTAATGAAGTACATGATGACTGGATGTTAGAAGCAAAAAAACAGTATGATCAGAAGAAATCCGGATAACCCAAGACAGTAGTACAGAGCAGAAACATATTTATAGTTAATATGACACACCATAAAATCCCCACTTTTTTTTTTTTTTTTAATGACTCCAAGTTGAAAAAAAAGAAGTCAAACCACTATTTAATTGATTCAGCCTCCTGAATTTTTTTAATGGTTTCTAATAGCCAGTTACTTTACAACCATTTTAACGTCAGTATGACTGAAGAGACAGGCACAGCCTACCTTGCTGGACCATGGTCCTACATGGGACTTGCTGTCTTCAAACTCAGCAAAAACAGGACTGATGAAACACAGGGAACTGGCCAGGGAGACTTTCTGTGATTCTGTGAAATAAACTTTCCATTTACTTCAATGAGCAGGGCCACAACAGACCTGGCATTTTCCCCATTGGAAGGAAAAGTTACAGGTTTTCACCCAGTGGGAGCATTCTTTATAAGACTTGTGTTCACTCTGGAGGTCTCTCACAGAAGTTCAACAATATTTAGTTTCCTAACAGTTTGTGGCATTATGTGCTTTATGTGGTACCTAATTCCTTTTTTAAAAAGCTGTAGTGAACTTACCTAGGAATTCTTTACATCATAATGTCATTTTAAAGCTTTTCAGGAAACTTCTGATCCAATTTCACCACTTTGCCCCACCAAAAAAAAAAAACAAACACCCCCCCCCAAAAAAAAAAAAAAAAAAAAAAACACGAAAAACCCTAACCCACCCAAAAGAACAGACAAACAAAATACTTGGCTTTGTGACTAAGTTCAGATTAGCGTAGTGTTTTTGATGTGGTGTATACCATCCTCTGTGAAACTATCTCAGATAAATGTGAAAAACTGCCTATGTCAAAAGTAGTCAGGAGAAAAAAAAGGTTATATCAGGAGATGATATCCTATAAATGGCAGGGATTGCGTTGTTGGTATTTTTTTTTGCAAAGATCAGTATGGGGGAAAAAAATACTTTATACTAAAAATGAGCACTTAGAAATTAGAATGCTGTCAAGTAAGATATCTGTGAATCAGGCAGCAAAAACTTTAAGTGGATGAGTTATACTGTTAGTCTCCAGCGATGTACAACATTAGTATACGAATCTAAACAAAAGTTATCTACTGCATGCAGAACTGATAATGTCATGAATGATCATTAATCTGCTAAACAGTAGGAAAGATTCCCTCAAAATAACAGATTTCATTTTTGAAAGAATAATGATACTAGAAGAAACCAAAGAAATAAGTGGATCACATTTATCTTATGCAATAATATTCTTTTAATGATAACAACTGAATCTTATAGTGTACTATATATAAATTTCATACAAGCTACCTTCAAGCACTCAGTAGATCAATTTAATTAAACCATAATTTCTCAAAATCATAGAATAAATTTTATTCAGTGCCATTATCACAGATTAATACAGATGCATTTTTGAAGTGAAGTATACAGACTGTAGAGTACATCTTCCTAGAAATGTAGAGACAACTCAGTCAAAAATATTAATTTATTACCTTTGTCTTTCTTGGTGCAATAAAGTGCAATAATAAGTGTACTTTTACACTGACATCTAACAATGAGAGGGTCAAGTCAGTGCAATAAAGCTGGCAGACTAGCACAGCTGTCTGTGCTTGTGTTATAAATATTACATAGCAAACATTTCATGAGTGAGAATGTGACGGAATATTCCAGAAGAGAAATTCAAATTTACCATGAACATCAGAAAACTGAAACAGCTGTATGAGTTCAAATACCCATAAGTGTAAAGAGTAGAACCAAATCAGGGAGGTGTCAACACTTGCTATTTTAATGTGGTTCAGTATACAGCCAAGAAACAAGTAGCAGCTATATAAAAAGTGTCTTAAAATATATATATTTATCAAAAACTATAGGAATTATTACAAGATAATTATTGCATTTATGAACAATTTTTAAGTGCTCACATAAAACAATGAAGATTCGGCACTCGATTAGTTTGCCACAATTCCTTAAACTCCCTCCAGCCCCCTTAAGAATATTTTTTACATGAGTACATACTTTATGAAACATCTGAAAGAAGATTATAAATAATATGGCAAGATGGAAAGTAATACAAAAGGTAAAACTAAGCTTTTGGATCATGTCTGTTTTGTTGTTGCTTGCTAAACTAAATGCTATTGGATCAGAGTTCTTGTGCCTCTGAATCATCTGGCATTAGCCATTAATAGACAGGTTACCGAGTCAATGGTCTTAAGGTCGGCCCTACCCACTAGATAGTGTGGCATATACAAACAAGACAACCTCCAAAAGAAGATCTCCTCTTCCAATCTTCACCCTAAAACGATGACTCCTTTACCCTAGCAGAAACTGGGTTTTGGCTGCACTAGTAGAGACTTATCCGACTGTTGTCTTTGTCACAGACCTTCACTGAAAATTTATGTTGCCCAAAGATAATATGTGTCAATTCTCTTTAATAACTGCAAATATTAAAGCTCTACATTCAAAGTCCTTTACATATGTTATATAGTTCTACCAACATTTCCCCTCACAACTGTAATTTGACATGTGGCAAAAGAGAGGGTAAGGTATTTGCTTCTGATCAGACTGCTAGTGTGGACCAGAGGCAATGCACAAGTTTTCCCTTCTGAGTGATGTGGAGCATTTGCCCACATTTAATACTTACACAGACCAAGTGTTACAGTGCATTCCAAGTGCAATCTGCTGCTGAATACAAATATGTGGCAGTAACTCACTGCAAACTTTGCAGACATCTACAGGAAAAAGAAGCAGATGTATAGGTGCTTTCTCACCAAGAAGATCAGGTACCTTGATCCGGCACCCAGGTAACGCTGAGCAGAATGTGCCAGGTGCAGACACCCACCACATTTATGCTGCAGTGGCAAATTCCCTTTGCAGATGCAAGATTACATCAGCACACAAAGGAAGGAAGCCACTGCTTCTTCATCAGTTCTTAACACTGTGATCACCTCCCAATCCATCAAACAGCTGTGAACGTAAATGTGCCAGAAACAGTACCCGTTGTTGCTGTAAGTCTGCTAATTCCCTGTGCTCTGTTTAATTATATGAACTGCTCAGGACACTAATCAACACATCACACCATGATGATGCAGTTATAAATGTAATTATGAAAGCGACATGAATAATTTCATTAATGACTACATTTCAAGCTGTCTCATTCTCTCCACTTCCTTTGTTGGCACCATACTATGGGTCTGTTCAGAACTTTTGGGAATCAGGACACGTACATATGATATGTTTCTACTAAAAAGCACAATCCTGCAGATTGGAATCAAGGAAAAAGTAACTTTGATGTCTGTTGGGAGTTTTGCCAGAATTATGACTGCAGTATTCAGGCCACTGTGTGCCAACGATTCTGAAAATAAATGCTTCCTTACAGAAAATAATGTTTGATTTTAAAATCCAGTTCCAGTACCTAGTGGCAGGAAGCAAGTCTGTCAGTGGCCCTATAACACTGTCAGTAACTGTCCATTCTTCTTTCTGCTGCTTGCTCTTTGTAATCCAGCAGTACTTGGAAGGCTACAGCAAGGAGAACAGACATCTGTTGTGTGCTTTACAAATAAGGAAAAGAGAAATTCCCAGTCTCAGACAACATATAAATTAGGGTTATGGAAAGAAAAGACAGAAGGTAAGGAGTTAAGAGGACAAACTGCTGCTTCAGTGGATCAGCTTTTAAAAAACGCTTACCTGATGCCTCCTGTCCTAACCCAAATCAGATTTTCCTTCTCCCTTCTTCGTACCTGTCTGCCCTCTGCTCTTCCCAGGCTGAGACCAAGAAGTTTCCACAGCCCTTTAAAAGGAAAACTGAGCCAGATGCCCACCATCCAAGCCAGCTGCTGCTCATACAGCAAGCTAATTCTTTGTAATCTTGACACCAGTTTTAGAGTAGATGGGACAAGTGAAGGCAAACAATAGTTCACTAGAGCAAGTGTCCTTAAATTATCATAATGAATTAGAAGATAAGCACAGACTGACCACTGATATTATACCAGGTGATGTACACAGTCCTCAGGCTGCCACCTGTGCATGTCATACAGCATGATGAACACCTAGGCCATGTCTACAATGCTAAGTGAAGAGCAGAGGTAAAAGTGATTCTGAGCATGCCAGTCTTCATGGCCTGTCCCATTTCCCATCTTCACTGCTCTAAAATGACTTTACATCTAGATCCCCGCATGCTTCTACACGTTAGGAGTGCCAGTGGTTTGGAGTGTGATTGGCCACATGAATGCAGCCAGCATATTATAGGACAACAGCAATGGAGATTTAGAACCTGACTGATTCAAGTCCTGAGAAGGCCAATTGTGGAACTGACTGAGTGGTTTCAAATCCTGCAGAGATACAATTAAACAATAGCATGTCAAAATGTTCCAAAACAAGTACTGCTTCTATTTGCAAATGACGGATCTTGCTGAGCGAAAAGATAGGGTGAAGTTTCTTTAGTAGTTTCACATATTGTACTTTAATGTGCTCACGCTATAGGAACTACAAATTTTCTAATTCAAGTTAAAATTTCTTAATTTAAGTTAAAATAAATGTATTATTCAGATGAACAAAGAAAATCTGTGAGAAAAGAAGTGAGCATATTTTGTTTGACTCAGGCTATTGTTATGAGTTGTATAAAGTTATTAAAAAAATTTTATCCAGAGATCCCATATGGGAAGTACCAGGAGCTAGCTTCTGAAATAAGAACTTATACTAAGCTCATGGAAATTTTAAAACCCCCTCCTTGACAATTTCTGTATTAGGAATGACCTTAAAACAGGAAGCCTGAATTACACATATAGCTGTGGGATAAAATTCAGATGGATCCTACAGACGCATAAACTTACAACTAAACTAAAACAAACACATCATTAAAAGTATGTAAACAGTCTAATTCATTGAAGTGCTCCTTTTCTTGAAGGCAGCTTCAGTTTGGAGGACACAGACAATGAGATTAGCTTCCTGCACATTGCCAAGTTGAAGGGAAAAAAAGACAAAACATCTGTAATTGCATTTTCTAATGAAATATATGATTTCAGAATCATATAGGGAATTCAGACTATATGAACGTGATTCTCACTTCTTATAGCTACATTTAAGTGTTGTTTAGCTTTTACATTACAAATCTTATTCTTATGATTTCTAAGTAGGCATAAAATTTGACAAAGGGTGTCAGTATAAGTTTCCATAAGTACACTACTATTTTTTTCGTCTCTTTGTTGATTTTAAAATGCTTTTAAAGAAAGTTAGACCATGATGAAGTGGAAGGGAGACAACAATTAAAAGTTTGTCAGTCCCAAGTGTTTTCTGCTCCTGTATAATGAATAATTTATGGGTCTGATTCTCTGCTTTATGTTAGTGAAACTGCAATGATTTCAGTGGAGTTATATTGAGTTACAGGCACAGTGAAAGGACAATCAGGATGTATTGCACTAAATAAACTTAACACACAATATATAGTCCCACTCTATTCAGTTTTGTAGAAAAACAACACAAAAGAAAAAATAAAGAAAAAAAAAAAAAAGAAGAAAAAATCAAAGTGAACAGCCATGAGAATTATGCAATAAAATTGAGGAAACAGATATTAAGCTGAAATTTTGCATTTCCTTGACATTCAAGGAGAACTCTACTGAAAAAAATCAGACTACATCTAGAAAAAGGGCATGTGATATCTCTGCTGCCTTTGTGCTTTTAAGTCAAACTTCACAAAATATGGAAGATTATATGCAGAATGAAAGAAAGAACATAGAACTATCTTGTACTTAAACAGAAGTAAGAAGACTCTGGTAAAACTTACATGAGTCCCTTTAATAATTCTTAAGTTTTGTGTTTAATAAAGGCTTTTCTAGTAAGCTCTACCATAATGTGAAGGAAAAAATTAAATTGCTGAAAAGTTCATGTATGGCATTTCTGGTTTATATCGGTCTGTTGTTTTGTTTGTTTGTTTGTTTTTTAATATGACAAACATGAAAACATCAACCTTTTTTACTCATTTATGTTCTGATCAATGTCAGGCATCATTTTTACATGCTATATTAATAAAGATGGTTTCAATTGAACTTTAAAAACTAGCAGGGACCGTATTAGGTTTTAAAAACCACAGTCCTTTTCTTAATTGCACTCTCATATATGTAACAGCTGGGGAAGAGCTCAAGTAATTTCAACAGGACATCATTTTCAGTGGAAGAAATACAGAACCAGTGATGCGTACAAAGCAGCCTCATTTTTTATCTGATTACAAAGACCTGGATATAAGGATTCTCAAAATGCATTATTTTTAATTTGAAAAAATCACACTGATGATGCAGACTATTTCAGTCACAACTAAAAAATTACTTATTAGAGCAGCTCTAATAAACCAGTGACATTTTAAACCAAACCAATTTTTATTTAAGATTATAATTAATACTAAAGCCCTCCATTGAAAACTGGAAATTGAACTGCTCAAACCATGCTGAGCTCATGGAGTTTGCTTTTTAAGTGAAGGTATCAGCCAGTAACATCATCCCATTGAGGAGTCTTCCCTGAAAACTTTGATCCAATCACATAATTTCCCTGAAACCTTCAGAAACAGAATATTTGAATTCAAGCAGCCTCAGCTCCCTTTCAGCATTTGTAACCAGCAATGAAACACTTGAATAAATCCAGTTTCATGGAATATGCATCAAAATTGCAGTGCCAAGAATTTGGCTTGCTGAACATAATGCCCCTGTTACACATGAGCCCTTTTTCTTCTTCAAGTTGTGGTCCCTTTCATGCTTAAACCGAGAGCAGGAGGTCAGCACAAATATATAGAATGTTTTGCAGTTAACCATAGAAAATATTGAGCACTAAAAATAATACATACATTGTTTAGATTCTCCAGAGGAGCTCCCCAGGTTTCATTGCAGCTTTCGAAACTCCAGTCCACAATGTGGAAATAATGAAGTTTAATATGCTTTTATAGAAGCTCCTTGTCACCTTCTGCTGAATAGATACTGTAAAACTACATACTTGAACATTTCCCTAGTGTCAAAATAAATAAACAAAAAAAAATAAATTTGCTTCAAAGGTGAGCACTATCCTTTAAATAAGTTTTCCACCTATATTTGGGTATATATGATACACCCCTCACAAGAATACTTACAGAATTGAAAGATTTTAACATATCTATGCAAATACGTTCACACAAACATTTGCCCAAGGGATGACTGTCCTAAAATCTCTTCACAAAAGTCTTTTTTGCCAACCTGGGGTAGTAACAATGCCCTGTAAGGAAGGTGATCTATCACAAACTGCAAACAAATAAGTAGATGAAAACACATACAAAACAGTTTGCAGAACAATCACAGGCTTTAAAATATGTTTCCATGAGGGTTTTCTGATGAATTTCAAACTAAGATTAATTTTAAATGTCTTCTCTCCCCTCCAAAAAAAAGGGGGTGAATTCACCAGATGCATTATTTACCACATCTGTCACCTTGCTGTCAACTCCTAACACTTTTTTTTCCCCACTGCCAACAAAAAGTTCAAAAGGGGAAGATCATCTGATTTTTCTTGACAATCCCTCTCTTATTTCCCAATCTGCAAGCATATATATTTGACGTATTTAGCTCTGGCTGGTTTGTTTCAGGTCTGATACCTTTCAGAAGCTTACTGTATGTGTGTTACCATATATGTCTCAATATGTATTTAAAAAAAAAAAAAAAAAGGAAAGAAAGGGGGAAAAAATCATTCTGTTTCAAATAATGAGCATGTGCACCTTTTTGCCTCAGGCCTTCATACACAATTTAGCCAGAAAGCCAGGGCAGATCATGATTTAGCATTTGACATCTCTTGCCTTCAGGCCAGGGGAGACTAATACAGATTTCTGACTCTGAGCACACCACGGAAGAAAAAAAAGTGAGAGAGAGAGGCCTTTTATTGACTAAATGATAAAGAGGTTTGTAATGATAAATAACAGTCATTTTATTGTGGAATTCCCAAGAAAAGATGCATTCTGCAGTGTCTGAAGAAGCCTAAAAGCCGAAGCTGGTTCCCTGTGGATCCAAACCTGTTAAGCTCCAATCTTTCTAGGCAGAAATAGAGGTCACAAATTGCATAGGACCTGCACTATTAAAACTGTATAAGCATGATACATAATCACTGCTGCATCCAGGGCAGTTAGCACTAAGAGGATTAGGTGAAGGTTGCTTCTGGGTTTCTCTCCCTCAGCCTGCATCTGAAACAAGCCTGGTACACACCCAGACTGCTTGAGAATTTTCTGCCAGCTTTGATCGATAGTTTAATTGTAAACTTTGGGAGCAATAATGGATAATTCAGCTTGAACCGTCCATTATAAGCGCTGTTGCAGAGGATGGAGCTTTCAAAATTAAACAAGAGTTGTATAATATTATTACATCTGTACTGCTCACCTACAGTTAAATTCCATTTACAAATACTGTCTTGACAATGTATGGAGTTCAATAAACATAGGCCCAGGTGGGTTGAGTGGGGAAACGAAAGAGGAAAGAAGCTGAAGCCAATTATTTGTCATCTATTCCAGAAAGATTTTTATTTTAACCTCACATATTAAAACACATAGAAATGGAAACAGGGAGACAAGAGATAAGGACTGATTCAAGCACAGATATAAGTTGTGGTTGCTGTTTTGACTGCATCACCATGATGGAAATGTACCTAAATGTCGGTGGAAGGACCATGGTACCACAGTACCAGCAGAAAAATATCCCAGGAAAGTGGTAAATGTTCATCGCTCAGACCGTGTATTCTATGTTGGCATAATCAAATTTTTAATAGTACCTGCACCAGTTGCTTGACCTAGACTGGACATATTTGTGCTATCATATTGGTTATTTTTTAAATCACAAGAAGACATAGCAGCATTCACCCTGTCTTGGAAGATGAGTAGACAAATGGTCAGGAATTTAGCTATCAAGCTTTCTGGCAAACACACTCTACAGTATTACACATGCAAACACTTCCATCCAATTCTAAAATGAGTAACGAAGAAGAGAAGCCTGTAAGAACATTGATTTTGGAGGAAAAAAAAAAAAGAAAGAAGTGGTTGTGCAGGCACAAACCCAATTCTGCTTACAGCATCAAGCATTTTTATAGTTTTGTTATGTGTCTTTAATAAATTAGTTGCATGAACAAAATTTGTTTAAAAATGAAAATACAAGGTCAGAAAAGTAGCTTGTGCTACCAGCTTTCCCATGAATTTAAAAACTCCAGTCAAATTTACTCCATATCTTAGAAAGCCATTAACCACTCCACAGTTAATTTGAATTAAATGAACTCCCTAAACATAACAAGACCTGTGAGTTAGGAAAGAGTGACAAACTCACAAAGAGCCTTCCGCTTCTTACAAAGGCCATTGACATCCATCACAGTCTCCATCTTAGTTTTCACAGCCAAACTCTCTTTTTTTATGCTAATGACTAGGATTCAAGGCCAGAAATATCTTGCCCCAGGTTTCTTTGTTTTTGAGAAGGTGATATTCATATTTAACTCTGTACTATATACAAAAGTCAGCTAAAGCTCTTCCTACATGCTTTCTCATGCCTGGCTAGTATGCAGTTAAATGCTTAGTATTCCTACTGCCTTTCTTATCACTCAGTTAGGACACCTGAGACAAAGCAGATCAGCATCAAGAAAAGGAGCAGAAAAGGAAAGGGTTTTTTGTTTGCTTGCAAACCCAAAGCTCCACTTAAAATATTGAGTAGAAAACAAACTGCACAATTCAACCACAGCAACTTGCAGTCCAGAAGAGTTGCAGGACTTGTCAGGTGAAGCCAGGTAGCATTAATTTCTGCAGCAGAACAGCACCTGCACCAGAGTTTGCAAATGCAGTCTGAATTCTATGCCTCTGTTACTGAAGAGAGAATCAAACTGGCGTCCACCATCAGAAATAGTGTGGCCAGCAGGACCAAGAAAATGATTGTTCTGTCAAATCCTGTCTTCAGTGTTGGGCCCCTCTCTACAAGAAACACTTTGAGGTGCTGGAGCATGTACTGAGAAGGGGACAAAGCTGGGGAAGGGTCAACAGTGCAAGTTTGATGCGGAACAGCTGAGGGAGCTGGGGTTGTTGAACCTGGAGAAAAGGAGGCTCAGGGTGGACCTTATTGGTCTCTACAACTCCCTGAAAGTAGGCTGTAGCTAGGTGAGGGTTGATCTCTTCTCCCAACTGATAGAATAAGAGAAAATGACCCCAAACTGAAACTGGGGGATTTAGATTGGACACTGGGAAAAAAATCTTCACACAAAGGGTTGTCAGACATTGGAACAGGCTGCCCAGGGAACTGGTGGAATGACTGTCGCTGGAAGTGCTTAAAAAACATGTAGATGTGGCACTTTCTTTTGCCAAATCTTTAACCTGATTAGGCAAATATTAGGAGAAAATTACAGAATCAGTTACCAACTACAACCAAAGCCAGCTTATGAGTAATTCTGCTTGGTAAAGGAGGCTTCAGAGTTGAAAATGTGAACGGACTGAAGCTGGCAACATAGGGCCGGTTTTTTTTGGGATACTGAGACTAAAAGAGAAATAGAAGACAAATTAACCAAGTTCAACATGTCTTTCAGCTTCTGTGGCTCATATAAAAAGAAATTCTAAGGCAAATTTTTAGGCAAAATTCTGTATGAGAAAATAAGGTGGAATTTGTGCTTGGCCTAGTTACCGTGGTGATTTACAGAGCTGAATCTATCAAATTGTGTACTGTGATCACCTGTGCTCAGCAATCAAGGATAAGTAATTAGCATCCCTCAGAATTGAGACAATGTTATCCCATCTAGTGATTCAATAAATGATGGAGATTTTCTCCTTCTTTTCCTGAGAAACAGATTAGGGACAATATATAATGTTTGAAGGGGAAAAAGTATGTTAAAAAGTAAGCTATGTATGTAAAGCAAATCCCTTTGTTTTTTTTAAGTAACATTTCGGTCTCTAAGAATCATTTGCTTTGCTTAAAATGAATATACCAAAAATCACATAACCCAACCACTTAACCCAACCCAATATCATGATTCACTGTAATGTCTGTCTCCCACTTTTCCATTTCCCACGGGCACCCATGACTCTCAAGACTATTTGTCCTGTTTCCTGTTTTATTTCCTCTTGTGTACCAAACACCTGAAATTTATTTTTATCAGAAAGTTCAACTAAGCTGTAACAGAAAGACATGCATCACCAAAGCACTGAAGATAAGTACACCTAGTTATTCAGCACATATAGGCTTATTCTGTCAGGGGGCAGTGCTATTATTGCCCAAAGCTCTGGGTTAGTGCTCCAAAATGAGCTCTGATCCCTCAGATCCTTTGTCTTTCTCTTGCACTTGAATGCAATGAATGTCCACAGCCCCCTTTCACTAGGACCTGGGAATTTGAAGGGTTATGAAAATATTTAAGAGGAGCAAGAGTTCTGTTCTTTCTCAGCAGCTTCACGTGAAATGAATTTAACTAGCATTTGCAACTGTGTAGTTTCGTATTTCCAATTTCCCTTGTCTCTCAATAGCAGTTTTCATCTTGGTATATCTGATAAAAGATTTTAAAAAATACACATTTTAGGGGGAGATATAGTATTCATGTGGGCATCCAGCCATTTCTTTCAGAAGGACAAAAGTACTTTTCTGCAAGCTCTTTAGTTTGCTGTTTGTAGAATAACTTCTTGGCAGATGCTGGTTAATTGATATGCACATTTCCAAGGTCACTTTTTACAGCAAAATAAATATTTCTCTCTGTTCCATTTCTAAATCCCTGAGTTTTCCTCATGCTGATATCTATGACAACAGGACTGTGTGTTTAAAGCATGGGGTCACACTCAATTTTTCGCAGGCATACAACTTCCCTTGAAAAAGGTTTTTGCTGTCTATCCAGCAGTGCACTCTGACGGCACACATGACAACATGAACTGCTTGGGAAGAAAGAGTTGCAGAAATGTGATGTAAAGAACAAACTCCAATTTAGAAGGATCCTTGCTTGTTGGCAAAAGGGTTTATAACCACAAGAAAAGCATCACTGAGAAATACTGGTCTTACCTTACCCTGCTTAGTATAGGATCCTGTACTATAGCCCCCAGCTCTGGCGTTATAAATCCATGATCAAACTCTTCGTGATTTTACCAGGATGAGTTATGCCAGTTACTCTGCTTGCTTTAAAGCCCCCTAACACAGTGTTCTTATATCCAGATCAGATATACACAATCAACTGGGTTTACTTAGTTACTTACTGTCCTTCGGGTTTTGCAGCTTACTGCGGTCTGTGATTTACTAGGAGAGATTCAGCTCCAGTGTCTCCATCACCTCTGAGCAGCTCCTGTTTCCAATCACTTGGTGGTGCTGCAGGAGAACCAGAAGGGGCCCCTCCCAGTCTGCCCATGGGGAACTCATTGTTCCCTCTTTTCTGGAAATGAGTACTGAAAAAAATAGTCTAGAAATATGTCTTAGCCAGTCAGGAAGACAACTGACCAAATACTTTGCACGTATCCCAGTACTCCACACCTGCTGGAAAACAAGAGAGGAAACCCTTCCAGACCATGAAGTGCTGGTATCTATACTCAGCACAAGCAAAAACAAACAAACAAAAAAAGCAAACAAAAAGAAGCAAACAAAACCCCAAATCCCAACAACAAATAAACAAACAAACCAAATGTCTTTTAGAGTAAAATGGGTGCTATCTTGGGGATTAAAACATGTCACTTACTGACACCTACACTGTAGGAGCAGAAAGGGACACCAACTTGGTCATGTGTTGGCGCATCAAACAGGCAATCCGTGCCATGACAATCTTAAAATTACAAGGCAAAAAAAAAGGTGGGCAGTAGAAGAAACAAATATCAGTATACAAGAGATTTATATTCAACATCAACTGCAAGATGGAAAGTCACTGCCACAGTTCTGACAGACCTTTCTCAGGAATTCAGAAAGGGCTTCTCAGCAGAGAAAGCAATGACATTTACTGCCTGGGTATTCTGTGGCCAGTTTGTAGCAAGAGAGCTGCCAGAAGCTTCCCCTATGTCCGATGGAACCAATGCCCTAAGGAAATTCAGATAAACAAAACATTTATAAATGTTTTGTAAAATTCCATAGAGATGAAAATGCTGTTACATAACATGCAGAGGAATTATGTAGGAGAATACAAAATCATATATGTAGGCTATCCTCTATTATATTTTGTGTGTATTAGTAGACAGATTTCTATTAAAACATGAGTACTTAATTTTTAAGACATTAGCTGTGGTACAGGTGATGTTCAAGTCTTGGCTAATCAGAGTGGGAGAAAAATCCTCACAGCAGCTTCTTCTTGACATCTTCTACCTCTCGGATTAGCTCAAAATAGTGAAGTCACCACTCTTAGAAAAGCTGATCAGACAGCTCTGCTAGCAGCCTCTGTGCATGTGGGAGTAAGGATTCCAGCTTTAGTACTGAAACCTGCAATATGTTCTCATCCACACTAAGGCCCATTTTCTTTGCATGATGCTTTTATGAAGATCAAGAACGAAAGGAAACGAACGTTGCTCTAAGCTTTGGCAATGGCTAGTCCAAAATCCTTCAGCAAAGAACCAGTCACAAAAAACAGACAATAATTCCCTTGTGCTGACGTCCACTTCCATTCCTTGCTGTAGCAGCAATTCACCTTTGCAGTGTTAAACACATTTCCATCTGTGGGCTGCCAAAACCAACATTTACTTTGAGCAGAAATGAGCTGACTTTAGAGCACAACAGAACAGTTTTTTCCTTTTCTGTGTGGGTGTTTCTTTACTTGAAAGAAAGCTGTATGAAAGACAAGAAAAGCATCTTTGATGTGTATGTGCCATTTTAAAATAAAGGCTCCCTCTAACATACTCAGAATTTTACCAAGAAGCAGCAATTACAGGATTATCTGTTACTTCAAACATGAATACTTTTGGATGCTGTTCTTGCCTTGCTTTGTTACATTGTTAATTATGTTTTAAGCAGTCTGGGCTTCTTTTTTTTTTTTTCATATTTATGAACTGTAGTTTGGTATTAAATGTGCAATCACAGGATTCCTCACCAAACGGGAAGTTTGCTTTCTGTCCTGTTCTAACAAGTTTCAGCAGGTAGTTAATTAATATAAAAAAATATTTCTTCAGTCCCCTCACAGGAAGAAAGAGGGTAGATAAATGATGAATTTCTGAATGAGGTTTTGGATTTGGCTTTCTTAAGACCTGATGAAGTAAGTGTGCTTATTCCTCTGTAAGAATTTGCATTTAAAAATTGAAAAAGCTGTCTTCAAGGCATTCAGAAGATCTTGTAAGCATTAGGTAATTCTTATCAGGCAAACTACCGGCTTTCATTAGCATTCATGCCTTGATCAAGAAAATAGGATTTTTTTTTCAAATAGCTGACTGCAGTCAAATTCTAAGTTTGGATCAAGGCATCCACAGGCTTTTAGAAAAGCTGGTGGTGCTAGCATTGCTGAGGAATGGGTCTGCACTAGGGACAGAGAAGTCAGTCTCTGCCATGCCACAGTCAAACATTACAGAAAAGGGCTCAGCAGTTGTCTTCTGAGGTGCCCTAAATAAACATTGGGATAATAACATGCACCAAGCCCAGGACTCTGGAAAAATGTTTCAGTACTGGAATCTAACACGGAAGAAATTTGGTCATTCTTGTGACTCCTTGGGAAGCCCCAGGAGAGGAGACATACAAAATACAAATATCCATAAATCAGACTGGAGTCCAAAGGCTGCAAAGGTACTTTAAAGTCACCTCAGCTATCTTTTATGCACCTTGGTCTGTAAGTTGGACACTACATCTTTCAAAGAATTTTACTGTTATAATAAACACACACAGAGGTTAGGCTGAAAAAAAATATCGGGGGTGGAGCAGGAGGTAATTGAACATGTCAAAAGGTAGCTGGTTGGCGGGTTTTTTTCTGACAGTGCTATTTCAGAAATACTATGGGTTTCACTGTCTGAGATGTAAAAATCATTTTCCTTCAATATTTTTTAAAGAAATTTTTTTTTTCCCCAGAAGGGTGGTTTTAATTTAAAAACTCACTTAGAATTAAAAAAAAAAAAAAAAAAAGAAAGATAATTTATTTTAAAAACAAATTAAAAAAAACACAAACAAACAAAAAAAAACCAAACAAGTTTATACAGCATGAGGGACAACTGAGTATATGCTGGTCAAAGCACGCTGACTTTAGAAACATTCCTTCTGGTTTTTTTGGCTTGGTTTTGTTGGGGTTTTTTTTTGGGGGGGGGTCAAGAGAACTAAAAATAGTCTGTACTGGTTCAACTCATGAAAAACAAAATATTCTTTATTCTCACCAACAGTCATAACACCTGTGCAAGCCACAGAAATGGTATTGTTCTCTTCTTGAGGAAGCTGAGCACACAATAGCCCAGTGACTTACCCAAGATCGCATAAGAAGTCAATATTATTGCAGAGAATTATTCCCTTTCCCTTTCATTGTTAGTGAAAAGTATTAACAGGGCCATCAGAAAAAGCTGTCATCTCATCCTGCCAGTCTTTGCAAACAAAAAGCCCAAGTGAAACAAGGATTGGAAGTAGATCCTATCAGAGCCATCTTGCATGTATCACATTTACAATTTTTCATTCTGAGAGTGGGCTTTTTGTGTTGCTATTGATTTCTTAGATCTATGAAAGCATTGAGCATATCAGAACATTCAGCAATACTTCACATCAGATGGAAGCCTCCTGTGCTTTGATTGTTCCTTTAGAGATTTCCAAAGCCATATTCCATCTAAAATACTTCCACCTACATGAGATTTTACACTTGTTTACTTGACATGCAAGCCACCAACATCAAAGAAAATGACTCTGCTCCTCAATGGCAGCTTCCAGCAGGTCCTGTAAAAACAGTTCTCAGCAAAACAGGAAGACAAGGCTATTGAAGAAGAGCTCCTTGGGATGATTACATGTGTGCCTAGGGATGAGTTTCATTGTGCTGACACACAGCTCTGTCTCTCTGCTGTAGTTCACCCTGTATGTTAAATCTCTGCCCTGCACAGATAACAGAAAGATATTGACAGAAGGAGGCCTCTGAACTATTTCATCCTATATCTAGGGAAAAATGGAAACCCTACTATTGGGTGAAACAATGTTTATACAGTTGCTTTGCTATGATTGCTGCTTTTGCTGCTAAACAGTACAGTTTTCTTGTTAGCCCACGAGGCAGATTTGGAGGCACCTGACACAGACAAATGTCACCTTAATTCCAGATTTGTGCACCATCTACCACCTCAAGATTTTAGTCCCGTCCTGGACTCCTCCATTCCATTAATATTTCATAAAGGAGGAATGAAGACTATCTTATCTAAACAAATTGAAAAATGACATATTTTATTCTCCAGCAAAAAGCATGACCATGATGCCTCACAAGTAGTTTGAGTCTTTTATTTTTAAGTTTTTGGTTTGAGCAAGAGAAAACTCCAGCTCTATTCTGACCACAGAAGCCCTTGTTTTCCAACTACAGGTGTGTGTTAGCAAAGTCTGGATAGAAACGGGACTAAAATGAGATTACAACATTCATTTTTATCTTTGACTCTTGGCAAGGAAATGTAGGTATAAGGAGATGCCACAAAGCCATTTTGAAAATAGTTTCCAGAGGAAAAAGCTAAATTCTGGGATTCATCACCATTTGTCCTGCAGATAGAGATTGCTAGAGACAGCTTCTGTTCTGAAGTGTTTACAGACTGCAGAGCAGACATGCACTGTGTCTAAATATGCACAAAAAGATGATGGCAGACTGAGGAGCTGATCCTGTTCTGCCAGTGTGCCATTCAAATTAGCACAGAATACTTAGTGCATTTTTCCTGCATAAATATTTTGCCTGCACTGTTGAGGTGGCCCAAAGTAAGCAAAGGCTACAAAATGTGCTCTTTTCAGTGGCAGAGCACCTCTTGAGAAAATACCAGCATTTGTACTGCCAAAGATTACCATTAAAAAGAACTCAAACAAAAAGACTCCCACGCAACTCTAGTACAGTAGGTACTCCTTTTTAACAGGAGCTAACAAAGCTACTTCGGGAATGGCAGCCAGTGGTCAGAGAAAGGACGAGCACCACTGACTGTGTCAGCTCCTCTGCACAGAGCTGCATCAGGTGTAAAATGTCACTGTGTTGAGTGGAGCTGCTCAAAACACTTTGCAAAAAGCACAGTGTTACCATGGCCAGAACTATTTGCAAAGCCACACTTCAGTTTTCTATTTTGCCTGGTCTGGGCTGAGCTATGTTACTCTAAACATGCATACAGGGAGGCTTTACACAGTTTACTTTTTGTTACCAGTAATGAGAAAGAATGTCTAACCCTAAGAATAACCGTGAAATGAGTTCTTGTTGTAGCTCCATCCTAATTATTACCTGCCTGCTTGTTATCTGACTATATGCAGCAAGAAATATGTAATTCAAGACATATTTGAGGCATGTTTTGAGAATCTTGAAAAATGATGTTCACGTGTATCAAAGTCAGTTCTTAAGGGCAGCATCCTGCACTCTTTCCTGAGAACTGCTATGGTTCATCAGTTGTCTGTCAGACCTCCTGTCACACTCAAATGAATTGACAAAAAATCCCATTACAAAATGCAGAAAAGAAACACAGTTTCTTCCTGAAATTTTGTAAGTATTAGAGCAACAATACACAAAGCAAATTGTCAGCAATAAATTCAGTAGAGAAACTTAGTGGTTACAACAGACTACAGTTGTATTGTAAGAGAATAATAATTTCCTAATAAAAATTGTATACCACAGCTTTCCTTTTTAATTTTTTGATGATAAACAGTAACTCTATCTATCCACACGTGTTGCATACGAGTGAAAGAAACCTAAGAACTACATTCTGAATCATATTTATTGTGAGTGAGCATGAACAAAAGCCATCCCTAGCAGTGGGAATACTGCAATCATCCAGAACATGCCAGAACATCTAGCAGATCCACTTCACAGATGCACTTCGCATGCATCCCTTAGTTGTTTTATCATGAAAATCAGAAGACTGACCAGGAATCAAAGAAAGAAGTTGTGTGCCAGACTTTGGAAAGATATGAGGTTAGAACCTTGTCTGAAAGACACATCTTCTCCCAGAAACACTATCAGGTCTACTAATTGAGATTTAGCCATAAATACTAAGAATAAGATAACACATGAAAACAAGAGGTCACCAACCTACCCAATTCCAACATTTGATTAGAAGTATTTCTCTGATTTGAGAATGCAAGAGCCTTCTATTACTACAAAAAAAGCCTTTTCCAGCATGTTAGTTGAAATAAAAAAATGTCCTCTCACTTCACATGGGAGCTGCAGAACTCTGCAAACCTTACTGTCACAGTCTGGGGAAAATCCCCATCAGACTTCTGCCCACACCTCGTGCCTGAAAAATTTATTACTGGAGACCATAGGAATCAGGTATTAAAAAATTTCCTAGACTACTAGAGCCATGTCCCTTGCAAACATGTCACAGGAGTGGGTGATCCCTAAGTTATCAATATGGAAAAGTTGTCAGAGATTCAGAGATTATATCCCAACAGAAAACACTGCAGGGGCTGGGGGGGAATTAAATCTTAAGTCAGAAGCAGCCAACATTGAACCAAACACTGAGAGAGAGATTTTAGCTGAAGGGTTAGAAGGACCCAAGGTATCCACACATCCAGCTCTAAATGAAAGCAAAGGCTCTTAAGTGACTTAAAAGTTGTTGAAAAAATGTACCAAAATTGTTCAAGTTATTAGTAAACACGTGGTCAGAGAACACTAATACCTTACAAAAGATGAAAAAATACATCATAGATAGCACAGTAAAAAAGAGCAACAATAATAGGGAGTAAGTATGAAATCAGTTGAATGAACTCATATGGTAACAAGCTATGATTATGTTTGGTATATAGAACAGTATCGATCTGTTCAATAATTTATTAGTCCTTACTGGGCAATGGTTAACTTATACTAATCATTTTATCAATACTTTTTTATATGAAATGTGAATGAAAAAGTGCTAGTGGCAATCCTAGATATGAGAATAACTCAGTTAACAGGCTGACACAAAAATCCAGGGAAGATCTATAAAACAGGCAGTTGAACATAAATTCTATGATGTAAACCTATGAGTTTTCAATGCATTAGTTTTGCTCAGCACGATCAAAAAATTTGTTTTTTTAAATAAAAACAACAACAACAACAAAAAGTATTTAGAGAAGCATCACACCTAAAGAAAAAACTATTGCAAAACTCAAGATGTAAACAAAATAATAGATTACAGGAACATTCTCCTGTGATTTAGGAACTAGTTACCAGTTTTCAGATTAGGAAGGAATAGAACATGGGTCCAACAAACTAAACAAAGAAAATGCATGATAGGGGAAAGTAAAGTAATAGTGAAGTGGGAAAATATGCCAAATTATGTGATCTATCCAAAGCGAAAAATGATTACTAGAGGTTTAAAAGGACTCAACAAACCAAGGCTACCAGGTATTTGAAATACAACAGAGAAAAGAACATTAACTTTCTCTAAAAGAAAAAAAAAGTACTTAATTCCACACACGTATAAGTAGCTATTGCAGTGAAAAATAAAAGAAAACCTAGAACTCTTTAACAATACAAGGAAAACAGTTTGGACAGCTGCAGGAAGATAGCTTGCTGTTGAACACCTACCTACATGAAAACTGAAAACAGGTTCCATCTATGGAAATATTAAGTTTTGAAATTTATTACTTTTCTTTATTTCTAACAATAACTTCATTAGTTAGTGTTCATAACTTCATTATGATAAACTTAAACATAACTTCATTATGATAAACTCCATCTCAAATAAAACACAGCAGATAGACAAAGGGCACAGAAATTAGTGGTGGTACAGAAAAACTCCCACAGGAGTAGAAATAAGTAAGTTTAACATTATCCCATTGAGAGAAACACCGAAAAAAATTTAATGCAGTGGGGCAAAGAATGGGTGCAATTGACAGTGTAGATATCAGTTTAGAGTAACTATGGCTCCCTTTTCATCACTGGGCTCAGAGGAAATGCAATCTTCACTTCATGCTTGTTCACATACAAGTGCTTGGGTCTGTAGCATGTGAAGTCTTATTCTTTCCTCTTAACCATTAATATTTCCAAACATTTGTGGTTCACTGATGTGATACATGACTGCTGACAATATTAAATGTAAAGCTTTGCATCTTTATCATTGCATTTTTGGTTCAGTTTTTATGAACAAAAGGGCTTCTTTTATCTCTACTATTTTCTAAAATACCTGACCACATGGGAATTGATGAAAAGTATGAACATATCTGTTAATTATTTTATTATTTATTTCATAGACAGTATAACTTATTAAGAAGATATTTATTGGCTCTTGTTCAGAATATGTTATTTTTTAGTCTTTTACTATTATTTGAAGTAATTCTCAAACTCATTAAGGTATCCTTATCCACCCAAAGATTAAGGAATTTCTGAACATGATGCGAGGACCACAAGAGCTGGGTCACAAGCAATGCCTTTTACTTTCAAAACAAGCTTCTATTACTGCGGGCACTGATTCAAGCCTCGCCTTAACAGGCAAGAAATGATGAGTGAGTTAACAGCACAGAATTGCCATGCTGAAAGACAAGGGGAACTGTTCTGTGCAGGTGCAAAATTCTGGGGGCTTGAGGCACATAATGTCAATTCTCATAAGTAATCATCTTCTAACACTGCTATTATTTCAGGTGCTCATCACTATTTACATGGAAAACAGTTGTCATTATTTCATCATGTGGCCACTTCAGAGAACTCTATAGGATTTAGATAATGCTTTTTAAAAATTGCATGGATTATTGAATTAAATCAAATTGATTTGTTGCCTTGAGGGAGGGGTGAGAAAAAGAACCTTACTGCCATTACTCAGTAAGTTTATTACAGATTGTTCACTAAACAAAAATTACATACTTTGTTTGTGTGTTGTGTGACAAACTTGAAACCACAAGTGTTTACATGTGCCGCACACATACACTTTTGGGTTTTAATAGCTGGTTGACAAGAGATTAAAGGCAGAAATATGGCATTTTATTAAAGCAAACATATCAGTATGCCTACCATGATAAAATGATCTAGTTTTCTTCAGACACAAAAGTTTCTGTTGAGTGATACCTTTGAAATTCCTTGAGGGCACCCTATTATTCACTTTCCTCAGCAGAGAGCAGCTGCAAATGGTCTCCAATTTTCAAAGAGTATTGCCTGGTCATTCTTTACTGTCAAAATGAAGAAGAGCATAAAAGTTAAGTCAATAAAGTAATATGAAATGCTTAATATAAAAATTCAAGAATGAATGATTAACCATTAAAAACTTACAGTAGCTATTTCAGCCAGGAAAAAAAATTAACATTTCCCTTGAAACCTATTAACACTCCTTGTAAACAATATTCTTTCTTGAAATATATGACCTTTCCTAATGCTCTCCATACACATGGCATTTTTCTTATATCCACTTTACCTTCACTGATATGCAGCTGAATTCCTCAGGAGAGGGTGTTTAGAGCCCCTTCCTCTGATGCACTGGAAAAAAATATATTTTTTTATTGCATTCCCCTTCACAAATACACCTAACCTTCAGCTTTAGATCTTAAAATCCTTTCCTCATCCGAGAGTCGCGTGACCTGTTGTAGTTGTTGACATGCCACCACCATTCCAACCACAGTCAAGTGTCGAGCATAAAATTAATCTCATTCATTTTAGCCACTGATAGCTACATGTATGTACAGCTTTTAAAATACACACGTCCCTTTTGCATGTAACAGAACAGCACATTTCAAAATCACATAGTTGTCTTAATTTCTAAGCCTTAATGAAAGATGGGGTGACCGCTTACACTGAGCACTGCCTACACATCCTGCTGCACAGAAGTCAGGGCACATGATCCAACTGTTAGGAAAACAGCAATTCTCTCATTTCTGAGCTTGCACAGTCACTACTTTTCTTTAAGTGCTGAATGTGTTAGCAAGGTATTGTGAAGGTGACCACGGAGAAAAAATTATATGGAAAATGCCTGTATTTTGCATTCAAGACTGCTACATGTATTGATCTAAAACTATCAAAAGACAACTTTAGGAGTACACACAGGATTAGAACCTGAGATTCCAAAGTCTCCACAGTGACAATGCAAGCCAACACATGACCTACAATGTTAAGGTGATTTGTAGCTTGCTTGAAGCAATTACATCATTAGAAAGTGTTCATAACTAAAATGATTCAAACAAACAATGAATGGAATTAGAAGGTGCACAGCAAAAGTGAGCGCCTATGCTGGGTAAAGTTGTAGTACAAATTGAAAAAATGGCAAAGGAAGGGGAGGGTGACTATCAGGGCTGGCTTCCTATGGCTTGTTCACAGTACACAGGTAACTGTCACTGTGACTATGGCCTCTCCTTCAATTTCTCCTTTTTACTGATTTATGGGAATAGATCAATGATCCAACATTCTGAGCAAAGCACTACATCACAGCGACCATGACTACAGCAGATTTCTGAATTTCATGACTACTGGACTTTGCATGTAGTGTCTGACATAAGAAAAGACACTTGTAGAAAACTTTAGTTAAATCATCACCAGAGTTTCATGGAAGGCAACACTGCCTAGAAAAGTCAAGGCCTGGAAAACAAAATCAACAATAAAAAATAATACCACCAGTAAGTCAAAATCCTTCCATTAGGAAAATACTCTCTAAAAAGCACAGGAGATCTCAACTCAGGTAACGCAGAGGACTAATACATGGAGATCCACTTGTAGTTGCAGCAACTCCAGAAGGCTGAATAATATAGATTACAGGGAGTTCATTGTATGCTTCATTCAAGAGGATAACTTTATTCTGACTTTAGACATGGGTTTCTAAATACATATATAAAGACAGATGCAGACATATTCTAATAAGATTTTAGGGCCCTTCAAGGCCCTTTAGGCTGTACAAGGCTCTGAGCCTGGTCTAGTGGAAGGTCATGGCAGGGGGGTTGTAACTAGATGATCTTTAGGGTCCCTTCCAACACAAACTCTTCTGTGATTCTGTGACTCTGAGATTTCTGGTTATCTTGGAAACTGGATTTCCCACTTCACTGACTGCCTGTGAAATAGACATAGAACCTGTGTTAAAAAATACATAAACCAGGGATCATAAGTCACACATCAAAATGTAGTATTTGGAAACCTGTACTTAATACAAGAAAACATTGGGCTCTGTCTTCATTGAATAGCCTGAACCCACATCAAAATACTTAATCACCAGTCTGACTTACACATATCAATAAGCGACTCAAACAACTTCCCTGAAGTGGTGCTCAAATGTTTCTCTGAATAATGGGAAGATGCATCTACATTCTTCTCTGCACAACAAAATGTGGTCAAAGGAACATCACCTCACACTGAACTGAAACGAACTCTGTATTAGCAGTCTAAAGCAAGGCCCTGTTTCTGTGTTACAAACCTTTATGGAAATAATTAGTAAGTAGATGTTAAGTAGATCTTTCGATATTGCAATTTAGAAATCAGAAAGCCATAAATGTTACTGATGGATATTGCATTTGAAGTCACATTTAAAGCAAGAATGGTATAATCTGCTTGTAACTGGTGAATCCTTTGATCTAGTGTTGTAGTGTTACAGCATTTACTCTAATAATCTCAGAAATACATGCTTTACATATACTCTGATTTCAAATAGAAACGGTAAGAACATTTGTTATTAAAAGACATAAAAGACTTTTCCACAAAGCTAGGAAAAAAAAAAAAATCTGTGAGGTGCTGAATTTAATATGAATGTTTTAATCAAAGTAGTCTTAATTCAAAGCAACAAAAGTGAGGACTGGTCAGACAGGCTCACACAAGCCTATAAAAAGCTTACATCTCTGCTTAAACTAACATACCTTGACCAGTCCCATTGAAATTTCTAGCTCTTAGGTTAAAAAAAATAAGTTTTAGTTTCTTAATTTTTCTGACCGGAATCTCAGTTTTCATGGTTTGATATCATCAAAGATTGCCACTCTCCCCAAAAATTATCAAGGCCACATAGTTAAGACACTTTTTGCTGGTTACCCTGATAAAGTTCTTTATCAGGTGGCCTTAGTGATAACCACTATGACTGGTTAGGCTAGCCAATAATTTCAGATTTCTGGTTGCAGTAAGAAATTAAATTCACCTGTGAAGTAGACACCTAATTAGAGTAAGTGGGATTGGATCATATATATAATAAAACAGTGAGCAGACATATTTTTTCCTTAAACTTCACAAAATTTAGTAAAGCTTTAAAGTGTAAGGTCATTGAAATCACTACACACAGATGGACACTTGCAACAGAGGAAGCCCAAAAAGTAAGCCACAGGATGTGGTAGGGCAGCAAATAGACAAAACACTCTAATAAAAAGCAAGGCAGATTTAGCACTGATATATGGAAATAATAAATTACATATGGTTCCTAAACGGACTGCATACACGTTAGAGACTTGCTAATGAAGTCATATGAAAACTTAAAGGCAAACCAGACATTAAGGATCAGATATATCTGAATGAAAGTAGATGCGGATGATGTAGCCATATACCTCTGAGCTCACTAAGGATCCTCTTATAGACAATAGTCTTCTACCCATGAAGTAGAAGCACATGTCCAGAAAAACACATCTTGTCAGGGTTCTTACTGTAACTTCTTCTCCTTACACAATATAGTAAGAAAAAAAAGCACCCACCACACAGTTGTGACAAAAAAACTGTTCTCAAAAATTGCTTTCATTCTTATTTTCTTGAAGGCATACTAAATACCATCTAAACTGAATAAAAGGTAAGACTAAAAGCTGATGTCAGTCATCCTGTTCTGATAATTTCTAACTCAGACTTACTTCTCTCAGAAGAAATCAGTTTGTCAGGCATGAGTACTCAGAATCATTTTATTTGTTTGTTTGTTTGCTTGCTTGTTTTAAATGCATGCTTTTTTTCTAGATGAAACTTCCATGAGTTCTACATAAAAAATAAATTGCATCCCTTAAAACATATTATTGGCATCTAATTTATGTTCATTAATTTCTTACAGATGATTTTACTTATAAAGGAATATTATAAAAATAAACTGATGAAAAATATTAAAGGTCTGCTGTGGTTTATTTGATATGATATCCTGTGATAAGCAGCAGAAAACTGCTATATTTGAATTATGTTCCACTGCCAATCAGATCATGTTTATCAGTGAAAACAGTAGCACTCATTCTACTATTGTTTAAATCAAAATGGAGTTGTTACAGAATATTTCAGAACATTTACTATTGCTAGTAGTTTACTGCAAGGAAATTACACTCCCCAATGCACTCTCTCTATATTTTTTGTCATTTAGCAGATGGTCACTACCAAGAACAGAGAGAGTATGAATAGCTAGGGCACGTTTGGGCATTCTATTCTATTCTTTCGGATGACACACCTTTATATTGTTTTGTCACAGAGGCATTTACCATTTGGTGTCCTTCTAAAACCCCCAAATCTCAGAACACTGCATGAGTTTTTTCATTTTAAGTCAAAATCATGATTTTTCAGGATATGGGCTGACATGAATTCAGAATGCATAGCACCACCAAGGACATTGTTCTGCAGGAGATGCTACAGACGTTGAGGCAGCCCTGAATAACTAATAGCAGAAGTCCCTGTAAGAATTTTTTAGGACCCTAGTAAAATTCTCATAAAACATTCCTGTAGTTGAAACAGTACAGTTCAATCTTGATTAATGCCACTTTAGCTTGGCTTTCTCTATGCATTAATTTAGGCTTTAAATTTGCCTCTGCCATGAATCATGAGGCCCAGTTAAAGAAGAGCATGATTGCAGTCAATGGAACATCACTGTTCTAACATACATTTCTGATGAGAAGCAAATCTCTAAGACACAGAATATACAGATCTTGAATCACACTAATCTTTAGCACAGACTATTTGATTCCATTTTCATTTTACTCCTCCACCATAGCATAAGAAAACCTTCTTTTCCATGTATATTCACTTCACAGGCTTTTGTAGAAAATCACTGAGAACTGTCCTGATAGAGGGTGACATCTTGATCACACATCAACATGTTAAATTACATCCCATCTTCTCAAATCCTAAATGAAAAGAGTGGCTGCATTCCACAGTCTCTGAATTCTTTCAAGACAGCTCAGCAATCTACAAGTGAAAGGTAGGATAAATTATTACAGGACACTTCTCAGCATGGCTGTTCTAAATCAAATGCTGTCAAATAATTTTTAACTTTCTTTGATCTACACTCAATCTCTGTGTTCTTTGCTGACCTATAGCACAGACTCTCCTTGACTTACACTCCTTTCTTTTCCAGTCTCTCTACTCATAAGCTTTTATTTTCCCTTTTTATCATGTATGTGTAGAAATATATATTATTAAAAACAATACAAAACAAAACAAAAAACAAACCTAAATTTAATGGTTTGGTGACTTTTATTTTATAGTTGCTTGAAAAAAACTCTACCAACCTAGTAAGCGTGGTAGGAACCTAAAAAGGAAATGAGAAAAAGACTGAAGTAAAATAATCTTGCAAGAAGGAAAAATATGATGTTTCGGGCTGAGAAAGTATTCTCCCCAAAGTGTTTTATGGTTATAAGAAGCACATTACACAAACTCTGTATCTGACAGCTTATGCAACATATTTTACAAGACTATAACTTAAAATCTGGACAGAGAGAAGACTTGGGTAGAAAAATAAAAAAAAAAACATGACAGGAAATAATAATGAGAGTAAATAAATGAGAGAAAAAGAAGAAACAATATGGACACGGACTAAGATAAAATGCAGCTTAAGAAATGGCATACTGAAATTTAACAAATGAATTCACAGTAAATGCTGACAGTATTAATTGTGATTGCTACTGAAATGGTCCCTATGGACTCCAGTGTAGGTTCTTGTTGCATTACATACTGCACTGTATTGTATGAACAAATACCAGACATGAAAGACATTCAGCTATCTTGCCAGTGTGTGCAATAGGTCCATATGTGGACAAACAAAGAGAGAGAACACAAGGTAACAGGGGACTTGTTGGTAGGTCAACACAGTCAACACACACTCAGTCTGAAATGTTACACTCTTCTGTTTACTTTGAGGAGAAATAAGGAGTCTCCACTAGCAAAGACTCCATAACATGTTATTCAATGGATTAACTTAGTTACAGCTAGAAAGTCTCCCTAGTGGGTAATTTTTGTTGATAAATAAACAAATTGCTTCCTGTCATGACTTTACTGGACCTGGAAATGAGCCCTTGATACATCAGAAAACTGCTTAGTGCCTCTTCAAACTTCTTTTTTTTTCCTGGAAAACAAGAGAAACATATTTTTTTAAAAAGTTTTTGATGGTGAGATGTGCATTATGCACTCCTTTTTTGTGTGTGTTATCCGTTAGCCTTCTCTTGAACATTCCACAGACCGTCCATATTTAATGCTAAAATATAATTCCCAGAACTGGGCAAAAGCTATTCCAATTGAATGACAGAGATGGCACAGATATCTGAGCTTATATTCAGTAATATTTAAGTGTGTTATGGAAGTATGAACTTGATACTAAACACGGGCATGAACTATCCCAAGGAAAGAACACACACTGATCTCCAACAACCATTTCACCATCAGAAGTTCTTATTTATTCCCCTGGATGATCAGAGCAGACAGAAGGAATATTATGCTGAACTGAACGATTTGTTTGGTTTAAATGCCAACCCAGCTACAGAGCTTCCTCAAAAACATTTCACCCTGCTATTGAAACTATGTTCCAAACTCTCCGTGCTCACTGCTCTTAACACCAATTTAACTTTACTGTGAAGTCACAGTTGATTTGCAGGAGGGGCAGAGATGCCAACTCTAATTCCTTTTTAACAGACAATCATACATGAGAGCCATGAGGAAAGGGAAATAGTTTCTATTTTACATGAAAGAGGGTTGCTAAACTCAGATACACTCAAATAACTTGACTGAAAAAGTATTAAACTGAAAAAGGACAGAATTTGGCAGTTGGGTTGTTTTCAATTGCCAATGTGTAACAGTCTCAAAGAGACTTGGACTCTATCTGCTATGAGGAAATACTGTGAACTGTACCTCTAAGAAAATACCCTTTCATTATATGACCAAGCATCCTCAGACTCCAGTCAGCAAGGAAGACAGAAATCTGTAGCAAGTGTGTTTTCACAGTCCAGAATTACTTCCTTTCAGAGTTTTCATCCCTTCCCACTTGCCCTAGGAGAGAAAGTTACAGCTACTGTTAAAGCAATGAAGAGACTATTGTTCAGCTTTGCACTGTTTAAACCTGAGCAGTTTAATGTGCAGCTACTGGAGTTCATATTTTGTTTTCCATATTTCTCCTCTTATGCATTCAAATTCAAATTGACAAATGCCTTTGTATATAATTTTAAACCCTCCCCATCTCTAATGCATCAGTATCTTGTTACATTGCCTTTGATTTCATTGTTTGCAATGCTGGTATCAGCAGCATGGAATTGCCAAGGCACTAAGCAGCCCAATTTTTCTTTAATTTCTCAGAAAATTGACAGCTTTATGAACTGTCTCTTTACCTATGCCCCATAAACATGTCAGGCTGTGGAAAACCATTCTAATTAAATCCCGAGGGATTGCAATGGAAGATTATAGCTTCTTGGCAGGTTATTAAAAAACAGTTGTTCATATATACACAAATATCTGTACTAGAAGCTAGCATTTGACAGAACAGCCAAGGAATTAACCCCACTGGCAACTCCAAATAACACTCACACACAAAAAAAAACACCAAAAAAAACCCCAGCCGAAACAACCCACAAACCACCAACAGAAAAACCTCAAGCCACTCAAAAAAAAGCCAAGGAAAAACAACTAAGCTAATTAAAATGGGAATGTAGAGGCTGTGGAGTGGGCAAGGGCAAGCGAAGGAGGTGCCCTTGCATTTGATTCCTTTCCAAAAGTTGGTAATTCAAACTGTCATCTGGAATCATCACCTTTCATCCTTGATTACGAGAACTTGATATAAAAGAAAGCAGAAAAATGCTTGTAAGGTCCATGTACATGGCCCTGCTAACTACATAGCCTTGAAGTAAATATATTGGGGTTGATGGATAACACGAATCATTCAATTCAGCATAATATTCCTTCTGTCTGCTCTGATCATCCAGAGGAACAAATAAGAACTTCTGATAGTGAAATGGTTGTTGGAGATCAGCGTGTGTTCTTCCAAACAACTTCCCCAAATAAGCTTGCCTTTGAGAGTAACACTTGTTGCCCCCGCTCTTGCACCTGAGAGAAGTTGTCCAACCTCTCATCGCAGCAACTGATATTCAGGATTTAGATATTGAGGAATTTCTGGGAGACTGTGTAGGAATTTGATTTTTTAACCTGTGTCTGACTTTTCTCAAATGAACAGTTTGCATTGTGAAAGCAAATTCCAAAGATGCTATTTTGTTCAAAGTACCTCTTGAGCTGCAGTTTCAAAAGGCAACATTTTTCTCTCCCCTAGTATCTGCCACCTTCAAGGACAGCAGCCTTGCTACCTTAGAGGAGGAGAGGAAAGAAACTAAGTGCTAACACACCAAAGATAGCTATAAAGCAAGTCCAAGAAATAACTTTAAATTTCATATTTTTCTGAATGAGTATGGTATCAGCAAGCCAATTGTGTAATGCATTTTACAACTAACCAGACTTCTGAGGAGTACTAGAAGACTTTAGTATTTATTTCTTGACACATGTTCTAGGATCTCCAAATATAATCATTTATGTAAATGTTTAGTACATCACTACTTAGTTCTGCTGGTGCTCCACATTTATGTGAATAGAATTTCAATCAAAATCAAGTGTAAGAAGTATCAAAGACTTAAAATCACTGACACAAAGAGATGCATTGATTTCATGGTCTCTCAGATGGCAGAGAATCACACTTATAGAACTCCAAGTTTTTATCTGATGAAAACTATATTAGTTGCACTTCACTCTTTAAAAGAAATACTTGCTACTCTGACAATACGTGTGAAATACCAAAAAGCTGTATATCAAATTGAAAGTAAGACAAATAAAGAGCAAACTCAGAGGTACCTGAGTATAGTGCCAGATTGACTCAAGCCACCAAATTCAGAATTAAATATTTCAAGTATCATCCTTTTGTGTGCACTGATAAACTGAAAATTACCCTTCAGTGTCAGTTACCCAAAAATCACATAGCTACTAAAGAGAGTGAAGAATCAAGTAAAGATAAGAATTAAGAGTTATATTTTAGAAGTACATTGGACCTGACAGTGCATTATCCCCTGCCAACTACTTGATTTGCTTACTCATATAAAATATACCACATTTTGTCTATTACTTGCCTAGGAAATGATTAGGTGATTTAAAGAAAAATACAGGAAACCTTCTCCTGTGCTCACACAGTACACTATGGGGTAGCTACTGGCCATGTTACTTACGTGACATCAGGGGTTGATTGTTCTGCCTCTATAAGGAAATACATTACCAGATAATGACAAGTAGAAGAAACATTGGAATTTTAACCCTAACAAGGTTTTTTGGATAGGTGAATTTATTTCCTGAATCACTTAACAGGTTTCAACAAAGTGCCAGTCTTCCTGTTACTGGTTTAATTTAAAAATTGATTACTTTCTTACTCTCATTTCAAAATTTTGAAAGAATGTCTGCTGGACTGTAAGCAAGGACACCTTCAATGCGGTAGGGATATTTTTCCCCACATGTTAATACATTTAATTTTGCAACTTTATTTAACAGTTTACCATGTCTCAGATTGTTTGTGAATTCCAAATAAAAGTCCTGGAGGCAACTGAAGAGGAGCCTTTTAAACAATCTTGCATATGTACATGAGGTAACTGCACTTCTGCTATGGGAATGAACTGAGATCACAGCAGGATGAAGTGGTGACGTTTAGTGATCACTTGCAATTAAGTAGGACTTGTTTTCTGCAAAAAGAACTTATTCTGTCAACCTACAGGTTTTGTTCATGGTTTGGCTTGTATTATGCTGAGAAACTTCCATGTTATAAATGCACTATACAATTTAGAGAAAAACCTATAGAGAATTCATGCTTGTTCTTCATTAAAAAAAAAAAAAAAGCTTTCTACTGACACAAGTCCATTTTATTCAAGATCAAATGGAGTTTGTACAAGTTCAGATAAAGTGTTTCATTTTTAGGCTACTCACAGCTAAATGGTACAAGTCTACAGCTACAGTAAAATGGTAAACTCTACAGCTGAAGAAAATTCATGGGCGGAAAGGTGCTAGAAAAGGATCATGGTTCCATTAAGTCACACAATGAGGAAGTCACAGGATGAAAACCCCAGGGAGGAAGTACCATTTACAAAGGTAAGTCCTCACCCTTCTCTATCTGAAAAAAACACCAGAATCAGATGCCTGAACCTCCTTTATCCCAATGTAGCATCTTAGGTCTTCCTCTGAACAAATCATCATATTCACTGTTTAGAATGTGATGTTACTTGGAAGGCACCTAATTTATATATTCACATTCTGTCACAAAAGAGACATACTGCAGTCTCCTAAGGAAAAAAAAAAAAAAAAAAGAGGGGGGGAAACAGTAAAATAAAAATATCCAGTATTGCATACTCAATATCTTATTTTATACTTACAAATTGTAAAGTGTGGAGTTACTGCACATAACAACTAACAAATAAGGCACTGAGGGATAATGTACTGTGGGATCCTTTCTGTGTCAGGGGAGAAAAAAGCTTTCTTCAAAAATAATGAATCATAAAGTCAACTGGGTTGAAAAAGACTTCCAAGATCATCAGGTCCAACCCTTGATCCAATACCACCATGGTTACTAGACCATGGCACTAAGTTCCACATCCAGTCTCCTCTTAAAAACCTCCAGAGATGGTGAATCCACCACCTCCCTGGGCAGCCCATTCCAATGTCTGATTACTCTCTCCGTAAAAAATTTATTCCTAATATCCAACCTAAACCTCCCCTGGCAGAGATTAAGACTGTAAAGCCACTTAGATCTGAGTTCCATAAAAACACCCATCTTTCTCCAAAACTTAGTGCTACCTGGGATATATCTGGCTTCCCTGATTTCTCACAAATAGGGTTTTTTACTGGGAGGGAAAAAAAAAGAAGGTTTTGATTTATGTTCCTGCAATCATGGGATGGGGGAAAAAAAAGTGTTTAACCACAATCCACAGTTCTTAGAAACAATAGTTTTCTGATGACAGTTGATTTTTTGTGGAGACTGACTTACCACAGTCCAAAAAAAAAAAAAAAAAGATTACTTTTCATAAAAATGTTTACCAAAAATGCGTGTTAAACTCATTCTTCTCGCTCACCACCATACTACAAGAAAGATGGGGAGGATGTAACCTTAAGTATGAAATAATTCAGGACTCTGCCATGTTGTATATCCAGCCATTGGCCAATCCTAGTAGAAGCTTCATGTTTAAGTCAGAACTCTTTTGGAGACATCAAGACAAATGAGTGGCATGAAACCTTGAGCAGCATACTTGGCTAATTTGTCAAAAAATACAGACTTCTTACATAACAATATCCACATCACCTGTTTGTCAGTGTGCCACTCACAAGAATATTAACAGGAAAGGAAAGTATAATTTAGGAAGGAGAAAACATGTTTGAAGCACAGAAGTGATCCTTAGTTTTACCAAAGGTGAATGTGGAAACAGAAATAGTCAGAAAGACTTTGGACTTCTTTTGGCAGTAACACATCAAACATTTATAATAAATACTACTATTAATTAATAATTATGATTAGTTCTCTGAAAGCTCCAAAGTCAGGTTCAATTCTTGCTAAAGAGCAGTGGTGACTGAACCTCTCCATGTTCAATGAAGAAGGCTAAGGATGTTAAGTTAGCCTTTGCCAGGGGCTAGGAGTGTGAGCAAGAATAGTTTCTTTCCCTCTTTAATATTCATTTATACAAGTCAAATTCTGATCCCATTTATAACAACATAAATCTAGAATGACTCCCTTGCAGTCACTGGAGTGAGTTCAGATTTACTGCAGACTCTGTAAATAAGAATAGAATTTAGCCCATACACATTTAATTATCTTGTCTAACAGATTATGTTCCTTGATGAAAGGGGAAAAAAAAAATCCCAAACTACCTCAGACTTGAGAATGAGCAATAAAAAAGGTAGCACTGAGCAGCTCCTGCACCAGCAGTAAGGTCCCCAGGAAAGGTAGGTAAGTACAACCTGAGGAACAAACCTATTTCTTTATGTTTTTCTGGAGATCTTAAATTCTGTCAAAAGTATATTCAGCTCTGATAAATCGTAAATATACTGTAGACTTGCTCCATTTCCTAGGTGTGTTGCTGATTGTTAGTAATTTACACTCAAGATATAGCAACGATTTGCCATTGGCTTGGGGGAAATTGTTTTGCTGCCTATGATTTATAGCTATGATTTGCCTAAGAGTTTTATGAGGTAGTTTTTCCTGAATATGCCCTCGGTGAAAGGCCCCCAAACACAGCCAGCTTACAGAGACCCTCAGACACTATCTTATTTCTCCTTCACCCAAATAACATGAGACTGTTCAAATTTTGTATTACTTTCACTCTTCTTTCTCTTGCTCCAAAAAATAAAATAAAAGCCTACTATGAGGCAGGGCAATATTGACACTATATTGACTGATTGCTGGGTTTTCACAGATATCACGATATGTAGCACATATAGCACGTACTGCTGTTAGCACATGCCTATCTAGCCATGATATATCACAGCATTCTCAGTGACAAATCAGTTAATCTGGGCAAAGTAAAATAGCCTATGATATGAGTGATACCTGGTTACATCTGCATCTCACAGGTAGGCACCTAGACCTTATAAAGTAGAAAGGTCCAGAGATGGGAGGAAAGTGCCAAAACCTCGCTTCTCGATACTTGAAGTAATTGTTAAGAAGGGGCCATTTACTTTTTTAAGAACATGCCCAAGAGGATGTTGTGTGGCCTGTGACTGCTGAATACCCAACTGACCATGTCTCATCAGTCATGTTTTGAACCTAACTTATTACAGGACTCAGAACGGCTCTCAGGATTATGTCCATTTTCTGCAAACTACTTCCTCCCTTTTTTTTCTTGGCATATATTTTCCCTAAGAGTTATAATCAGTTTTTGCAAATAGTTGTGGCCAAAAAGTTATCTAGAAATTCACAGATGTTCTATATTGTATTTAATTAGCAAGATACCCTTATGCTACTGATTACTTTTATTGCTGTTGCATTAGAACTTCTGAAGTAATGGGATCCCATTATTGTGCCAGAATTTGGTAAACATAGAACAGACTAATTTACTGTAGCTTAGATGTAGTTGCATATTAAACTTTCCAAGGTCAGTGCCAGAACTGCAGCAACCAACCTAGCAGTTGCTTATTTCATTTGAACACTTAAGTGGATTTGGAGGTTACAAGTAATTTGTTCCAAAATTATTTGTCCAGATCCCTGTTTTGCACTTATGTTCGCAAAACATTCCATAGTGACTAGTGACACTCAGCAGCTCATTAAAATCACCTGCAGTGACCCTGATAATCACATTATAAAAGCCAGATGATTTATAAGTCTGTCACACTGGAGTGCTAAAATCTAAAGTACTTAAAATCTGCACTGTAAGCAAGAGGATCACTATAAGGAATGTTTCACTTTTCACTGTTTGTTAATACATTAGCTAGACACATAAATCAACCAAGTTGCAGATAAAATATCAAGTTTTCTGGCAGAAACAGAGGAATAGTGAGGAGTCATAAGAATATCATCTATTCTGCAGTATCTTGAGCACGGTTTGGGCATCCTGCTTTTCTCAGCCCTGCCATTCTGCTTTGTAACCTGATGTGTGTCATTCCACGTACTTTGATTTGTGTCAGCCTAGCCTACTCAGGTAATAAGCTGGCTGGAGAGGGTACACCATTTTTCAAGTGCATCCAGAGAGAAGAGACGTGCTCAGCTGACACCAACCACTCTGATATTGCAAATGGACAATAAATCTTAAGGCATGATTGAACTTCCACTGAAGTCACCAACAAACTTCTCAGTTACTCCAGTGTTGGATGGGGTCCATCCTCAGCTGCTCTTCTTGAGTATCTGACAGAAAACCTGCTGAGAGTGAAACCTGGTATGGGAGACAAAAACAGAGGGGAATGGTTCCTCCTCACTCACCTCTCCTCCTCTGCAGTCCAACTGTTCAGCCATTATTTCCAGGAAATATCCAATCTAAGAGAGGGAAATGTGCAAGGCAAAGAACAAAATACAAAATATGTTTATTCTATGACAAAATCACAAGTCCTAATCATCAGAGCAGAAAGCTCTCTTCGCTTCTAAATCTAGCCTGTGCAACTCTAAATGTGCCAGGCCAAACCCTCCAGACCCACTTAGTCTTATCTTGCTGGCATATAGGCAGCAGCATGGACCTGAAACATCAAGCAGAGAAGGAAGCATTTACCTAATTCAGATATCATGTTCTGCCTAAACAACCATTCCCCAAAGCCTCAGAAGAGAAGTTCATGAGCTGGACTATACGCTACACTACACCACATGAACTATTCAGCACCTTCTCAGAGTTTTGCTTTAGTTTCTACTTGAAGTTCAGATTCCACATTTATACAGAAGGAATGTTGATTTATATATTAAACACAAATTTCTATAAACTCAACACTACACAGTCTTTGATCATACATCATTCCCTTAAACTTCTAAATATAAAAACTTTGCAGGCTGAAAATGTTAACTTCTCTCTTGTTTCTGAAATCACAGGCATTGTGAACTGTGGTTAAAGCTCATCTTCCCACTTTGATCTTAGTAGCTGAACATCATAGTTTTGATGCTTAGCAGAGCTAACTAGGAACACAGAGTTCAAAAGACCACTTTTTCACTTTACTGCGATGCAGTAAAATTCCTTTTTTTTTTTTTTTATTCACCTATTGCCATTTTTTCCCCATGAAGTTTAAGAGAGATTAGACATCTATCAGTAATGTAACTTGTACAGTGGAAAAAAAACCCAAAACCAACCAACCAACCAACCAAAAACAAACAAAACCTCCAAAACAAACAAAACAAAACACAAAAACCCAAACAAAAAACCAACCAAGCAAAAAAACACAAGTCCCTCCAACCAAATCTCTTTTCATGACCACCTGAAAAAAAAAAAGGAAACTGGGAAGATGGGACATTCTGCAGTGGCCTCCCAGACCATGAACAACGGCCATAGCTGAAGTCCAAATTGCAAATACTGACTTTTCACAGCTTTGGCAATGTAGACCACGGTAAGTTGCTGCACTTGCTCACCTGTGGACTGACAGACAGTAAAAAAGCTAAATGTGGTATTTGTCAGAAGAATCTTAGGTTTTGATTTAAAAGAATCAAAGCAGGTTTAGGAATACCTGTCAATCGCAACATTCTCTGCTACTGTAGATGAAGGCAAGAAAGTGAGGACTTTATGCTGACACTTCATACAGGTTCAGAGATTTGGCTTTTTATATTCAAGCGTTATTCACCTGAGTATGTCTTATTTACATTAATTGATTAAGGAACTACCCTTTTCCTTAGGGGAAATACTATGTTATCAGACAGTAAGAATTTTTTCTTCATCATGCCACCTCCAAAAGTATACTCCCAATTATAACTCAATATTGCTTTTAAAAATATTTGCATAAATAGCTGTTTGACAGATCAAGTGTAAGAGCTGTTGGGCTCATCAAGATACAAAATGTCATATGCCTGGGTTAATCTACATGCCTATAACCACAAATAAAACAGATGAGAGTATGTTCCAATAAATATTGATGATATAAGCTCTGAATATCAATTATATATATTTCTTTTTAAATAATTGATAATCAGTGGTAAACCACAAGTCACCCCCAGCTACCATCCATAAAGTATAGTTTTCTACACTAGGTATGCAACGAATTCATTTTTGAGCATGCCTGAACTTTTTTGTCATGAGCATCAGACTGAATGCCTGTAATAAAAATGACAGGGAAATAAGAATAAATGGTTTAACGCTAGCAAGAAATAGGGCTTTGCTGTTTCACCTTTGATGACAGAATCACAAGTTTAGTTCTCCCCTGAAGTTAAATGCAATGTTCTCCAGCATCAACCTTTAGCGCCTCTTCTTTTTTTTCCAAGATTGCAGCAGCCCAAATGTAATTTGAGTGAACTCACGAAACGCACTTTGTAAACAGATATTTATTGCCTACAAGATAAATAGTCAAAATGCATCAGATTTATTGATGCCTTGGGACTATGGTATTATGGCAGTTTAGAATGGAACTGTGAGCAAAATCACTGCAGAAACTGACTGTGGATCAGTCTGCCCATGGAGTGAAAAAAAAAGGATGCAAAAAATAAGTGGGGGACATAACATTTAGCATAACATGACTAAAACAAACACACTGCAGCTTTTGTAGCAAACCATTCAACAGGAACACGTACATCAAGTGCCTAGAATTGATTTTTAAAAAGGGATTTTATGCTCTTAAAGGAGAAAAGAAAGAAAGAGAGAAAAAGAGAGAAAGAGAAGGAAAGAGAGAAAGAGAGAGAGAAGGAAATAAGGAAAGAGAGAGAGAGAAAGATGGAAGGAAAGAAAGAAAGACGGAAGGAAAGAGAGAAAGAGAGAGAGAGAGAGAGAAAGAGAGAGAGAGAAGAGAGAAGAGAGAGAGAGAAAGAGAGAGAGAGAAAGAGAGAGAGAGAAAGAGAGAGAGAGAGAAAGAGAGAGAGAGAGAAAGAGAGAGAGAGAGAAAGAGAGAGAGAGAGAAAGAGAGAGAGAGAAAGATGAGAGAAGAGAGAGAGAGAGAGAGAAAGAGAGAGAAAGAGAGAGAAAGAGAAGAGAAAGAGAGAGAAAGAGGAGAAAGAGAGAGAAAGAGAGAAAGAGAGAAAGAGAGAAGAGAGAGAAAGAGAGAAAGAGAAGAAAGAGAGAAAGAGAGAAAGAGGAGAAAGAGAGAAAGAGAAGAAAGAAAGAAAGAAGAAAGAAAGAAAGAAAGAAAGAAAGAAAGAAAGAAAGAAAGAAAGAAAGAAAGAAAAGAAAAGAAAGAAAGAAAGAAAGAAGAAAGAAAAAGAAAGAAAAGAAGAAAAGGGAACAATCTATTCTACTCATGCACTTTGATAGGGTAAGTAGTAAGATACTTACATTTCAGCAAGTGAGATTTAGACAACAACAAAACTTTTTAATGGTAGGAACAGTTAAGCCTTAAAATAGATTGCCTAAAGTGATTGTGGAATATCCAGCTGGAGGTTTTCATTAGGATATTAGATACAAATCTATCAAAAAACAATACAGATCATGTTGATTCTGATTTTTGACACTTCTTTTCAGCCTAAGAAAGACCATTACTATTATAAAAGCTGTTTCCACCCCCCTCACCCCTAAGCTTACCATATTCTTAGAAATTATTCATTTATTTGAAATTTTTACATGACATCAAGAGCTGAAAGACTCTCATGTTGCATTTTATAAGTACGGTCTAGCCACAACTAAAATCTGTGATGAAGAGTCATCACGAATGTGCAGGGAGTATCCACAGCCTAACTTTAGACAGCACACTTGTCAGCAGAGAGAAATCATTCCCTTCACAGGACCACAAAAAGCAGGCTCCTGCACCAAGTTGCTCTGAACTGTCCTCTAGGATAATGTATCTTTTTCTACCAATTCGAGAGGAACCCAGAGCTAACTAACTGCTAGTGTACTACCCCAGTATACCACATAATGTGTCAGTTAGATTTTTACAACAGGTTAGAGATGAAAAGTTATCAGCAGCTATGGCTTTGTAGAAGACATTTCCCTCTCCTTCTTGATTCTAAAAATCATTTCCAGCCTTGTAACACCTGATGTGTGCAGGCTGCCCAAGACAGACAGTGTGTGGGCACACTGTTTGCTCTGAATTCGAGAAAAACTTCCTTGAGTCGTTCCTCATAAACTAAATAGATGACATTAAAGGAAACAATGAATAATCTCCTTTGGGTTAAAAAGGGTAATGAACAAGTGCCAAACAGATTTTAACTAATAATGCAAACTGATTTTAAACAGGGTGGCTGCACTCTGGCTTGTAGTGGTAGACTGGTTGTTGTTCACTACTGTATATTTAAATTATGGACCATTTCCTAATACCTTAAAGCTGATCTTAAAGAGAAAAAACTCTATGGCTATTTTATATCTACATATGTCTAAGACTCCTTTAATGAGAAGCTATTCAGAATGCCTTATATGTACAGGGGTGGTTTACAGAATTTCAAACATTTTTACACCCAAGCAATTCTGACCTGCCCTGTAAGGTGCTCATCCTGCTTAAGTCAGCTCTGCAACCCTTCAGTAGTGCATTAGTCAACAGTCCTTCCTGTGCACCTGGAAGGTGCTTTCCACCTGTGAGTGAAAGATAACTTACATCACCCAGCTTTTCACAGCCAGTGAGACAAGCTCCCTGAATTGGCTCACAGATTCAGAGCAGCAGCACAACTTAAGTAATCAAACCAAAAGGCATGCAGTGTGAAAATAACCCTTACAACGTTCCACAGCTCAGATGATCCAACCCAAGAGGAAACAGGGAGATTTATGAGGGATTTTTTGACAGATTTGATTTTAGTTTAAAATGACCAAACAGAAGCAAGAGTCAGAAAATCATCTGGAGTAAAACAATAATCTTGCCAAATATCCCATTCAGCTTGAAACTGACTTTTTGTTTGTTTGTGGTTTTTTTGGTTTTTATTTTTTGTTTTTTTGTTTTTTTTTTTTTTGGTAAGACTCAACACACCCCCACCTCCACATATCCTTAAAGATAAAGATATCAGTAAAGACAGAACTAAGTAAAACCTGCAATGTAGTAACTGTGGGTTAACATCATGGATGCATCTACCACTCAAGTCCTGACATGGTTACCTTTCCCTGACTAGCCAGAGTGACTGCTCACTTATTCCAAGACAGTGAAAATCCACTTGTGCATAAGGAGTCCCTTCATAGACATGGTTTTGAAGAGGGAACTTGTGATTTAAGGTAAGTGGAGATGGAAATTCAATATCTGTTTCTAGTTTATATCCTTAGTGTTCCTTTCAGACCCTCTCTCTTCTTTCACTATCATTCACCTTGTCGTGGAATCAGAACAGGAAGCTGAAATGCCAAATAACTGTAAGAAAGACTATGCTTGTGGTACTGCTGACCACACCGAATGCAAAGACACAAAGAGCTCGTTCTCTTAAGTCTCCCAAATCCATTTCCACCCAAAAGGGCCATAGAACAGCCTCAGATAAACATCCAGATCTTTGATTGTTTATGCAAACTGAACACTTCACAGGTTTTTGGAGACTATACCCACAATCAGAAAGCTTTTGTCTCCTTCACGGCCATGATGAAATGCCTTATTTTTCCCCTCTCTTATTTTCACATTTCATCCAGCAGACAGAAAAGCAGAGAGGCACACTTTGTGATTAAGGTAACTTTTCCTTTTAGAATTTACACAGATGGACATAAACAAAACCAAATATAAGCACAGCCCAAACAAATCACACAAAGAGCCTAACACTATAGGTCAAATTCCATTTCAGTAACAATTTTACCCAAAACAGATGTATAGCTAACCTTACAAAAACATGTGAGCCTCTATTTTGGCTGCTGGTTAAGAACTTTCTATGCATTCTATTCCTGTCAAGGGCAGAAGTAAGATACTCCAGATTAAAAAAAAAAAAAAAAAAAAAAAAAAGTGACCTTCAGAAGCATACATGCAAAACCTATTAACTGAGCCTCTAAGCACACACGGACAGTGAAGGCTATTGATTTCAGGGATATCCAGCATTTAGAAGTAATTGCTTCTCCTCTAGCACTCCTCCCCACCTCCACTAGCCTTAAATTGAGAACGATGCAAAGATCCAAGCCCAGGATTATTTTTCCACACTGCACTCTGGATGACTCTCAAAAACTCCCACTTTATAGATGTGACCCTGAATACAGCCAAAGACATTTTAAAAATCTGATTCCTGCAATAGCTGCTCAATGAACAACAACAACAAAACAAAACAAACAAATAAAAACCCAAACAAACAAACAAAACCCACTAAAAAAACCAAAAGGAGTGAGAAAGAGTTTATTATAGGCCTGTCTGCAAAGTATTGCAGGATAAATTCTGGCCCACGCTGCCCTCATCATGAGCTCACCAAGAGCTATGAATCTAATTACTTGAGTAATTGAATGAAAATATACTCCATCCTAATTATAAGCAATGACATTTTTAAAGTAAACTATAAGATGTCAATATATGATAATCAAAAATATGCAACATAAGCCTTGGATTTTGTGGGAACAACAAATCTCCTTCTTCTAGTGGCATTCTAAATTGTTTCCTTCACATGGGTCTCTATATCATCCTTTAACAACCTTTGCCTAGCCCCCCTACTAAAAAGAAATCTGAATTAACTAGTATTCGTGCTGAAGTGGCACTGTTTTCCCACTTGCTGCAAATCCAAGTGCATGCTGGCATTTCATGAGACACGGTTCTTAGTCTCTTCTGTGAGGCTGGGAACATCTCACATTCCTATTGTTACTGCTGACAGTTAAAGCCATGCTTTTGTTAGTTGAAATAATTTTTTAAAAAACTGTTTGTTCTGTTCTGACTTTGTTCAAGGTGTATGACACACACAGAGCTTTACAGCTAGACATCACAACTATACAGCTGAGACAAACAGCTCTTCTCCAAAGCCTTTGCTGTCGTTTCAAACTTCTTTCCTTTCTCTCCTCATGTTTTTTTAATTCTATTTTTGAGTGGAAGAAAGAATAAGGTGAGGGTTTAGTTTGGATTGGTCTGAATCTGCAAGGGCCAGAGTTTTCAGATCTTCTCCTAATTGATTTGTGTGTGCCGAGTTTCATAAGGGAGAAAAATGTTTCATGCTTTCTCCAAGTGGCACAAAAGCACAAGCCCGGTTCTCTCGAGTAACAAAGATTGTTTCTGAGCAGCTTTTCCCGAGGCACCGAGTGATGTAAAGAATGATTGGCAGATTGCGTGGCTCTGAATAAATGAATAGCACACATATGTTCTTTCGCCCCCCCTCCCTTTCCTTCCCCCTCTCCTCCTAGAGGGTTTCCGCCCCGTGTCGGAGCGTGCACTTGCAGAGCAGCACCTGCGCTTTGCCGGATCTTTCAAGAGACCTGGCGGCCTGACAATCCCACGGCGAAGAGCTCACCTAGTGAACGCTTCTGAGTCAAAAAGCCGGTTTGGTTTTTTTTTTGTTTTTTTTTTTTTGGCTCGTTTCTGGTGCGGGCGCCATCCGCACGCCCACACTGCCACCTACCGCGGACATCCCGCTCCGCTCCTCTCAACACCGGGATGCTGCTGGATGCGGGCTCGGCAGGAGAAAGCCGAACACACTTTCTTTGCCACAGCGTACGCAAGGCAGCAAGGAAAATAATAGAGAGGAAAGGGGTAACAAATTTACCGTTGTTGTTTTGAAAGCTGGGAAGTCTCGTAGCAGTATGCCCAAAAGAGACAACTGCCCCTGAACAGCCGGCCAGGCCAGGAGTGATGTGGTGTTAATTTTGCTGAATGGTGTCAATCATGAGAATATAGCAAAAAAAAAAAAAAAAAAAAAAAAAAAGAAACCACACACACAAAACCAAAGAAAGAAACAAAAAGCCACAAACAAACAAAAAACCACCAAACAAATCTAAAACTGAAACAAAAAACAACTTGCTGACTGTATCTAATTGAGATAGCCCAGCACCCTGCCTTGTATCTAGCCCTAACGAGCTTTGACAGTTCACACTGGGTTTAGCAAATAGATGGCAGCCAAAGAATCATTTCCAGTTATTGTCAAACATGGTTGGAGACTGTATTTACTTTTTAAAGACAATTATTGATCTGCTGTTACACAGTGGTCATCCGTTTCATTTATCCCCTATGCCACTAGGAACAGTGTCACAAGTTCCCAGTTTAATGGAATTAGATCACTTGGGCAACTGCCAGTTCCATGTGAGTTTAACTCTTCTGCTGCCACACTGCCCTTCCCATGCCATGACTTACTGATACTCCTGCAAAACCTGCTTGATCCTAGCACTCTTCTAAAGTCAGGGATGCATTCTCAGACACCAGAAATTCAGAGGTAAATGTACCTTAGATCTTGATCTTGAAATAATGGTACATGAATCATGCCATGAGGCAAAACAAACAAACAAACAAACATTTATATTGTCTTTCAGCATCTCATTGCCACAGTCACATTCAAAACTTGTGCACAGAGTTGAACAACCATAATTGAAACAGAGAACTTGGATTAACACTGAAAAAATAGTCATGGCTCGAGAATAGAATTTGGTTTTAAACATGTTAACTGATCTTGCTTTTTGTGAGCATACATGTGAGGAAAGTTTCCTCCACGCTAGCATTTACAAAAACAAATTTGGGACTCAGTACTCCAGCTGGCTGATCACAAAACAGAACTGTATTCTACAGTGAATTAATTAATTTATTTTTGTAAGGAAAATGAAGCTTTAAAGTTCTAGCTTCTTTTTGGGATGAATACCAAAAAAACTCAACAAAGAAACCACCCAAAAAACCCACACATCAAATTATTCTGACAGGTCCAGTAGATCTTCAAGGCTCACAGAATATACAACTTATTATATTTAAGCTGTTAGATACAAAAATAGCACCATGTAATTCAAGTGACCAATTATGCAGCTGAGGTATCTTAGCATTTCATAGAAAGACAACAAGGATAAATCGGATAATGATTCACAGGCTAAAATATGCCTTATCTAGACTTAAAGCAGCACCAAACAAAAACCCAAACGAAAATCTCACCCAAAACCCAACAAAAAACCCACACAAAATGTTCAGGAAAAACATTCTTCAACCAGCTTTAACTATGACCTTTTTGGTCATTCCAGTGGCAGAAAGCAATGTTAATGGTTCTTCAATTACTTTGTGCTAAGGTAAAACACCTCCATCAGTAAAATACTCAGTGAAATCAGCCTATCATCCCAGTCTTACAGACATCAGAACTACCCATGTGCAAGACAGATTGTCCTGTCTGTGTCAGCTCCGGTTTCTTTACACTATACCCTGCATCCAGCACCTCTGGTCTTAAATGATATTAAACTGGAAGAACTTCATTTCCAACTCAGTCTGAAAATTCCTGTTATTTTACTAGACTCATTAAAGTAGTCCACCTAGCCCAGAGCTCAATAAGATATGAAAAAAGGTCTGTAGTTTTTTACTTATCTGGCTTGCTGAGTGCCGATGCAGTTATCCAGAGAGATCCTCTCTGCAGCCTCACAAGCTTTGGAACTCCTGTGCAGTCACATCAAAGTAGTAGCCTTGGCCACAGCAGCTCCTATGACAGGTCACATGAAGACTAGAGGGTTCACAGCTGTTACGGTAAGATGTAAGGTGTACTGCTCTCATACCCATTGCACATGCTCTAGAGCCAAGTGAGCAGACCAAGTGAACCATCTCCTTACTGTGATCATACGAATTCACCTCCTTTCAAAGTCACTAAAAAGAAAAAAAAAAAAAAAAGGGCTAAAACACCACTCAAAGTTATCACCACCATGGTAAATGTTCAAACCTTAATTCTCACTTCAGAAATAATCACCATAATTTCCACTGGTTAAACGGGGCTAATCAATATTTCTTATGAGCTTTTAACATGTCAGTCTTCAATTTCAGGGGCAAACACCTGTGATTTTGAACCACCAATAGGAAAATAAATAGCTAGGGTAGAGAAGGTGATAATTACATGTACTTATAACAGCAATATTCTGGGAGCTTCACCACCTGAAAGTGAGTTAGTGTGCAAACAGCACATAACAAACACAGATTTCTTGAAGAGCACTATATAAGAAAGTGCCTAGGAAATGGTAGGCAAATTCTTTTCTCCCAGTCATGTACATGCTCTGAGTCTCAAAAGAATTTTGGTTACACAACAGTAAAAATTATTCCTTTCTTGAACTGGCTTAACAGCAACGATAAAACTACATGGATTTTTTTTTCTTGTGAGATTTTCACAAACTGTTCCTAGCATTAATTTTTTTTTCTTTTCTATAAAACTGTCTTGAGTATTTGAAAATAAAAGTTTCATGTCCATGTTATATGTTTTAAGTGAAGAAAAGGTTAGCAATATTATAAATTTACCAGAGCTATCCTGTCCCTTCAGAGACTGTAATATTTTAGAAAATAGACTATTTAGCAACTTATCTACATCCATTGTTAACTAAATTTAAAGTGAAAATGATCAGTGAACATTTTAATGAAAAAAGAATATAGGTCATATTTGAAACCTAGATAACAAAAATAACTTTCTCCAAAAGTAAAGGGGAGCAATGAGTTTATCAACTAAATTTACCAGTTAGGTTTTTTTCTTCAAACAAGCTCAGCTGAGGAAAAATTATACATTAGAAAACATAAGTGCTATTTTGCCAACATTTAACTGGATACTCCCATATCATAATAATTTCCTTGATCATCCGAACTAACCCCATGTTTCAGCTGATTGTATAAAAACTTTGTACATAAGGCTCCATATAATGTTTGGGTAAAATGTATTTCCACATTGCTCACTTAAAAATTCACCAAATTCTTTGCACTGTAGAAATCAGGAAAAAAATAAAATAAACAAACAAACAAACAGAAATTTCCAAGTTGCAGAACACTAAAGTGTCATGTGGGAAGTGTTGACTCCTGCATGGGAAACAGGGGTACCCAGAAGTAAACATTAATACTTGTAGACAGTAGGCTCAAAAGGATCAATATAAAGGGCAAGTTGCACGTCAGTTACTTTCGAAGGCCAAAACTTGCCATAACTCACCCAGAGGCAACATCACTGCAATGCATGGCTGATCAGGGGATGATGCAGCCTGTTTGGGGCACAGCTCCTGCTCTCGCTGGTCAGCACTACTGCAGGGAAAGGGAGGTCACCTGGAGATTTCCCCATTCTTCAGCTTAAGTCCCCTGACTGCCAGAACTGCAGAGATGAGGGAAAAAAGAACATGAGGCTCTCCATTGTTATGGCTAAGCATTCCAAGAAAAGGCTCCTTACTATTAAAAGCAAGATGTTCCTGTCATTTGTACCACAACTTGTGTCAGAACCCAGTTTGGCTCAGTTTTAGCCACTATTAGATCAAACTGGACCCTACATCAGAAATCCTTGATGGCACTTTGTTGGTTCTCCTGTTAAAAAGGCGTTGTAAAAATTAGCAGCAATTATTTTAATCCCATCACTGTGAGTGACTCTTTAATAGATTCGTAACAAAACTGAACATGGAAAATATTTCAAAGTGCAACTCATATCAAAGGTGATAAGAAGGAAATGAGGAGTGTGTACTGCCTCACTAAACCTGACTTTTCCTTGCTAAGAGACACAGCACTGTAAATTCCTGTGCACGGTATTCCTTCCAAGAGTGTACATTTCTAACAGAAAGGTCTGCATGAAATTATCCTCTAGAAGTAAAATTTAACAGGGTATGATTTTAACCACACCATTAACAATGGGGGGGGGGGGGGGAGTGGAATCAAGCCCACAGCTTCTAAAATACAGTTAATAGGAAAAAAAAGAGTTTCATGATCTCGGAAGAACAATATTTCTGCAGATGTAATTAGACACCTGACAACATTCACAGACATTTGAAAGTGTGGAACCCCTTAGAAATCAACAAGATTTTGGATTATGGACAAAATAAAAATAGTTGCAACCAATCTGATTTACTCATTTACACTGGTGAAAGATGTGAAATCTATACAGTCATCTGTGCTTCCAAATTTTTTGTTATCTGGAGCATAAGTCCAGGTACCTTTTTTACAGATTTCTTACAGATTCAACCCTGAAGTCATGAATGCATCAGACTTAATTATTTTAAAAGATAGTTAAAATATTGATAACCCCTCGGTTACAGAGGATATACCAAAACCATGAACTCTGAAGATTGCCCCAGAAGCTAGAGGGAAATGAAAATAATTGATTTTAATCACAAATTTATAATTGGTACTGTTACTCATAGACTGTGGCTGCTGGTACAATTGGGCTACTATACACCTAAATGAGAAGGCACCTTCTCCCTCCCTAATGAAATATGCTGCCCCTTGGCTGTGAATAAACTGAAGGTCCTCTACCTTTTTTCCTCTCATTGCCTGGGTGCAAAGTATGGATCCTTAGTGTAATCTAACTGGACCTCAAAGGAGAGGCATCCTTGTCTAGATTTCCCTTAGAAGATAATCCAAGAGGTAGCTGAAGGTAGATCATTGCAAGCTGTGCTAAATATTTTGGCCTGCAGAATTGATCAAGATTAGGGTCTCACCGCCAACTGTCTTTGCTGCAAAGTTTAGACTTTTTCTATAAGTAACTGCATAAAACCAATGGGGCCTGGATTCCTATGAACTGGTACTTGTGGTTCCATTCTCTAATGCCTAATGAAACCTGAAAGCACTCCATAAAGCATTCATGATGCCTTTCTCTTGTACAGATTCCTGAGAATCTGATATATGAGTTCAGCTTGCAGTCACTTTGTCAGCATAGCTGCTAGTATCAACTCCCTCCTCTTCCATACATTTCTGAAGCCTGTAGATACCTCATTCCTTCAGAACTGCTACTCCTCTGACAAAGTTGGCTGATGTTTTCCAAGAGTTTGGACTTCATGAGGATGGCCAGAAAGATGGATAACCATGGTCATAAAGAGACACAATGACTGCCTTAGCCTCTTCCCTACAAAATGAAGCCAAAGGAGATGTTTGCAGAACTATGTCCTGAGCTTGTTTCTGTCAAGTGGGTGGCTCTTAGTTTTAATGTAAAAAACCAACTGAATTAAATCTCCTTTTATTAAATACAACTAATTTTGAAAGGTCTGTCAGAGCACTGGAGTGCTTCTGAGCTCAGAGTTCTTAAGACACTGACAAGAATGTACTGTATTTTTTTCCAATCTATTTCAATTACACTTCTATAATGGCAGAATAATGGCAAGATTAGTCTATTTTATCATGATTAAATCTTGATTAACATATTAAATAACCATTGTACACTAATTAACTCTGTTAAATGCAATGTCCAATACATTGTTCTACTTCTGTAGACTTCTAATGAAAAAGTTACTATCATTAGTATGGTTATGCCTTATACAGTGTTTTTAGGATCTAACGCAGAGTTTCACTATGGAATAAATTCCTAAAGGTATGATTTTGATAGGTTCTTTTGGAAGACTTTATTTTGAAAGAAATTTGCAGATAAGTTACAATATAAACAGAAAAAATACACAATCTAAGAGAGAATTTCTAAACATGCCCTACGCAATCTGAACACTGAGGATACAAAATTTAAATCTATGGTCTTGGAAGAACAGTGTGAAGTTGAACTCTAGGCAAGGCTTTTAAACAGTGGTTAAAAACTCCCTTGTGTGTACATATTCTGCAGTGACTTTTTATTCCATTGGAAACACTTTAAACATCTAGTTGCCTCTGTCATGAGCACTCACAGGAACTCAAACATCTGTAGCCTGATTTTCTTGTGTTGCAAACATCCTCTCAAAATACAAAATGGGAGCAGCAGTCATGGTAAGCCGACACACTTATGCCAGGTTTTCAGCCAACTCTTAAATACAACAGTGTTTTTTTGTGCACAAAAACATATGAACCGAATTTAAATTATTAAAAAATGGATTTTTAAAGTCTGTCTATCCACTTTCTGAGATATTTCAGACATGCAACAGGCAATGAAACAATGTTCTCAAATGCAGATTCATTTTGTCCATACTTGGGGCACTTAGCTAAGGCATCTTTGCTTTCTTAAAGGTCACTGAAGGGACTCATGTACCTCCACATGCCAATTTAAAGACTGTATAAAAATAAAACAGCAGAATTTCTTGGTGTGGTAGAAATGAGCCATAAAGCAATAGTTGCATATGTTACATCTAATAAAAGACACAACTGTACTTCAAGAAGACGTACGAATACACAGCTGAGGTTTGTCCAGTAGCATATCTTTACCTACTTCTGGTTCAAATCCTATAATTTAACAAAAGTACATTGCAAGGCAGCAAGGAAACTTCAGATTCATGTTATATAACACCTTTCTGGATCATTGCATCCACACAAGGGAGGCTAGATGAGCAACAGAAGCAAACAGTATGTCAAGAAGCTGCAAACTCCTGGCCCTGAAGCACAAAGATCATGGAGCTGGGGGTGATAACACAGCTGGCAGGATAGGGTTTCACCAGATGGGTGACATGTGCAATTCTCCTCATTAAAGGCAAGCAGGGGAGGGCCAGGGATGGTGGCCAGGTTCAAAAAAGAGATCATCAGGCAATTTTGAGGTGATGAGGCAGGTCTGAGTTCAAGTCAGGAAGTCAATCCATGGATCAGAATCAAGCCCAGTGGAATAACTAGGGCTAGACAAAGGCCTGTGCTCCCTGAGAAGGTCCATGGTGACAAGGCAGGTCCAAGGTAAAACCAAGAAACCAGTCCATGAGTTCAGATCAACGGGGCCCCTGGCCTGGCACAGACATAGCTGTAGCTGATCTGAGGACAGCCACGGTCATAGCTCAAGCAGACCCTGAAGATCGAGGGCTGACTTTAAACAGAACTCCAAATATGGCATGAAACTCCAGATGAGACTGGTCAGGGCCATTAAGACATTAGTGCACTAAAGGCCTTGAGACATTACAAATGGGTCCTAAGCTATTTTTTCTTTCTTTTGCAAAAGAACAAAACGTAGTGCTCTTGAGGAAAAAATTAAATGACTGAAGGGTGCTCCTAGGCTTAAAAACCATGCACACAGAACATCACATCTCAAGTACTCTTGTTACTCATTTGGTCTCGCCATGATGACAGTATTTCACAAATTAGTATAACAACATTCTATCTCTCCCCAGATACCATGCACCAGATGTGCATGTATATTCTGCCAGTCACCTTCACCAACTGCCTGGAGTCCTGTGGGCAAGAGAGATAGGGGTGCCACACAGGAGCTTGGTCACCCGTGCCTTATAGTACAGGCTTGTCCTCAAAGAGATTCCTGCACTCCAAAATTCCCAACCAGGATCAGCACAGCTCCTCCTCTGTTGTATCACCTAAGTACATACAAAGGGAGGATCTCCTTCTTGGCACACGATCATATAGATCTGTGTCCCTGTGTGATCAAAGTCCTTTCCTCCCTTCTTGTGATGCAAGAAGGCTGTTGCTTACTCTGGGACTCCAGGATGCTGAGAAGTCTATCTGTGTGGTATGCAATTATGTTGAATATTTTCATACAGCTCAACAGAAATGTAAATGTCAGCAAGAAGTATCTTTGTCAGATTTTCAAAGAATGAAAAATATACTCATTCATAGACAAAAGGGATTGTTTCTGAACATGATCTCTGTCTTCAGGCTTTCGGACGATGCCTTTTTAGTGGTCTCCATCAAAATTTGTTTGAAATTATTTTACTAATTGGCAGAATTTTTTAATTAGAGCACCAAATGGCAACCTTAATGCACAGGATATACAGTCATTGGCTTTTACTTTGAATTTCTTTTATTGTCTAGAGTAAAAGAATCAGGAAGAAGATGAACTAGTTACTACAAAAGCATGATAACTACTTCAATCCCTAGGTATAAACATACAGTAATCAATTAATGCAGCTCACATACATCAAGGAAAAGATACGGGATATGGGATGAAGTCAGCATAATCTTTTTGATAGTTTTATGAATGATCTAACGTTGTAACTCCCTCAAGTTACTTCAGATTTACAGCAAAACATAAGCAGACTGTAGAATAAGAACCTAAATGAAAGAGCTAGTCCATATTAATGTAAATTTTAAAAAGGCAATGGTTTCTGGTGAATTTATGAGATTGATACTCATTGTGGAATAAAAATGCATCGTGGCTTTCCACAATTGGAGCTGAATCAGAAAAGCAAACTCTTCAGCAAGAGCCCTTAAAAATTAATTATGTATTATTGCCCATGTAACTTCAGCACATGTTTACAACTAACTATTAGCTTGAATGCATTTGGGAATAAGAAACAAATTCTTCTGAATTTAGTAATAAGTTAAAATGGTTACAAATACTTTTTCTCTTATAATACTTTTTTTTTTATTTTAATTAAAAGCTTTATCATAAAGGCATTTTCAGGACTAATTCCCTTAACCACTGGTAGGGAAGCATTTTCAGACTCTCTGATAAACTATTTCACGTGTTCCTTGCCATCCTTTGAATTTCCAGTACCCTAGTCTTGGTTATGGCTTCATCAGAGTGATTTGTACATATAAATATGCACATTGCATGAATAAATTTTTTGTTGTCTGCAGCTGTAAAAGGTCAAGTTCAAGAAAATATAGTTCAGCTCAGAAGTCTGAATGCATAGCCTCAGTGTCTGAGCCTCAAAACTGGAAAAGGCACCTATAATCAGCCTCCAAGCTTTGGAATTTCCTCTAAAACAGGACTAGATATTCTGTCTTTTTTAATTCCCTCCCTTTTTATACAGAGATATATATCTCAGTGCTTCAACTTATAATCAGGAGAATAGGAATAATTAAAAAAAAGATATATTGAACTGAATTTAGAAAGGAATAGAAGCATGAGAATTTTGAGTGCATAAACCCCCTTTTGATAACAGCTTACGTTTCATATGAAAGTGTGTGTTGACCAGTTAAGTTCCCCTATCCATAGGCTTAAACTGCAACTCCGTAGAAATAAGTTATTTGATTCCTTGGAAACAATTCAACTGAATCAATTTCTAGTTATCTTTGGTCATGTTCCTTAAATTAAAAGAAAAAAAAATTTATTATTCCACAACTGGCTTTTCAGCTGAAGAAAGGATTATACATTTATGGTTTTGAACACTGATTATACTTTATATTTTCATCTGAAGACTTCCCCTGATGTTGTGCATAGCTGTGTGGCATTGATTTCAGAATAAGCTTCTAAGTCAAGGTGTGATCAGTTATATATACAGGCTCACTGCACTTTCTTATATCTGAAATATCCCTAGAGCCTTTTACCATTTCTCAGTGTCATAGATGCTAATTTTTATGGAGCTGAGATCCAGCATAGAGTTGAACATAGAGTATGTCTCTCACTTCAAATATAGTACACAGTAATCACAAGAAGAATCCTACAATCCAAATAACATTATTCATACAGAGTAGTCTACAGTCTACTCAGGCCCAAGTCCTTCATAAGTTATACTTTTCCAAGATTATGAGTTCATCCATTTACTATGACTTTCCTCTCAAAATTCCATTTTGAAAGGGAAAAAAAAAATCTATTCCATAACAACAAGGACAGGAAAATTAGATCTCAAACATAGTTCATCTTAATGTGTTGTATTGATATTTCTTTAAATGACTTTAGAAGTCGCAATAGTGTAAAATCAATTAAAACTCCTAAATATAATGAAGTCAAATCAATGTCTTAACATCTCTAAATGCAATCCAAAGGGAAATCTTTATGCCTTAAATACCTCCAAAAGGAGGAATTAGGACTTGCTTAGACTGGAAGAATAAATGTTGAATAAAAGGTTGGTAGGTATTTTATTGCAAAACTTGTAAACTTGTGCCTCCCAAACACCCATGAAAACATTCCTGTAGTTCAAACTGACACAAAGTTCTGTGGCTCAAAGCATTTCTGCATCAGTGAGGTTATATTATTGACCAGAACTGAGTTGAAAAACACAGCCAGGTTGTGGTGTGCAGGTTGGTCCTAATCACACTGGTTTTGGACTGGAACTAGATCATACCTTTCTCATACCATCACAGAAAATAACTGAAAATAAAAGTTTTTTTAAAATCCTGATATTAACTATAAGAAAGTTAAAACTTGTTGAACTCTCCAGAACTTGAGAGGGAGAGTGAGACAGGAAGATGCAGGTGATTTAATACATAGCAGTGGATTCATATTTATTTGGGTTGTTGCTGCTGCTAAACCACAGGACTGGGATTCAGGAGATCTGGGTTTTATTGCTGTCTAGGTCATTTGGATGAACCACCATAATCTTAGTTCATTTAGATACTAACATACATATTCACAAGAGATTAGTTAGATGCTTATGTTAAGCAGGTGCTTAAAGCACTTTCCTCATCAGTGCAAATCTTACTTTCTCCAATATTACGGCATGAAATGGGAATAAAGGCATCCTGCACACACATTTTCCTCCTTGCATTTTCCACATTTTAAAGGCCCGTACTGATTCCCTTGTCCCTCACTTTCTTTGCACATCACCTTTGCACAAAACCCCAAGATTATTAAAAGGCCCAGGGACCTTTAAATGAAATGATATAACAGTAAGTGCTTAGCGCACACTCCATACACTCTGTACCAGAACCATTTCTTACTGTTAGCAAACAACCTTTGGTGAAAGACAACATGTCAGTGTACTCTCAGGGAATTTGGACAGTTTTCTAATTAATTTCTGAACATTTGTAGCACAAACCAAGCATCAGTAAATTATTTTTAGAGTATTTGGAACACTTCCAACCTCATTTTCTTCTCTGCTCCCTCTTCTTTCACTGGAAGAGGTAGATACTGCTAAAATTGCACAACAGAAATGTTTCTTTAAAGAACACTAGAAGAAATTGCCATTTTTATAAACCTTAATTCTTTCACGCTTAGGGCTTGTCCTCAGCTGATCTTGTTTCAGGTCAAGATGTGACCCAATAAATAAATGTAAGAAGCAGATACTCTAGACTTCCTTCTCAAGTATAGCTCAATACAAGGCACACTAATGGCAAAGTCTCTTAAGACCATTTATGAGACAGGGAGAGAGAAACATTTTAAGAAATTATTTATATACTTGTTTACAATTGTATTTGCAGCACTACCCTTAAAATGAACACTTTATCACTTAAAAAAATCCACTATATCTGTAAAATATTACATTGCAAGCAAACCAATCAAATAAATAATGCAGAACTATTTCAGACTATCTACTTGCACTGAGTCACTATCCTACTTAGATCTGTCAAGTGTCTCAGGAAGAGCCTCATTCAAAGTCCACAATAGTTCAAAACATGTTGGCAACACATCTTTCACAGAGCTGCAGGGAGTAAGTCCAGTGTTGTCCAGCTGTGAGTCTCACATGACGGTTTTCACAAGTGACCTGCACTATTGCAGATTTGAGAACTAAAGGGCAGTGCCAGCTGCCTTCTGAAAAAATACCTCATTAATTTTCAGGTAGTAACAAGAAAAACACCACCAAGACAAGCCTTTCTCCCAGAACTGATTGTGGAAGCTTCCTTCATAAAACTCAGAGGTCATTTAGCCTGGCATCCACAAATTTATAGAGTTCTGCAGTACAAAGCAGAGACTGAGGTGGTCAAATCAAACAACAAGATCCATCTACCGCAACACCGCCGATTTCAATTCCACTTCTATATTAAACATTATCTTTACTATGCTCTAGTGCTGTCTTCATAATACACCTCCTACACAGCAAGCAACCTCTTTCACTAGCTCAGTTACCAGTCTCAGTGTATAGACCCTGTAAAAGTCATTACGGTAATGTAATTTCTAGTACTTGCGTTTTCACTATAGCAAAATCTCACAGGGATCAGACCCACTTATGGTCTTAACTAAAACTAGCCATCTGACTTAATTAACATTTAGAATTCATCAAACCTTGCAGGGCTCATACTGGGCTCTGGGGCAGCTTGGCGGTGCTCACATCGGGCTCCTGCTGGGTCTATGTATCCGGTAGCAGCGTTGTTCTATCAGATGACATACTTGGTGCTAAAGTAAAGGAAGAATGAAAATAAAAAAAATCAGTCTCACAGTATTTCCACATCATGCAACGTATCACACAGCACAAGGAGTACAAGAACAGGAGGCAGAAATCCTGGGAGCAGCAGGAACCAACAGAAACGTGTATTGCGCTTGTATGTTTGCTCCGTAAATTGTAACCCAATACTTTTGTCTTTTTTAAATACTTTTCTGTGCAATACAAGTTCTGAATGTATTTTAATTTCTCTCTGTATATACACAGTAAAACTAAAAGCAGTGCAAAGCTTTGTTTCTCTGA